>OY728148.1:1060763872-1062112250 GCA_963277665.1 Viscum album | reverse complement strand
TAGTATTTACAACACTAATTATTTTTTAGAATAGGTTATTGATGGTAGGTACTGATGTTTATAGATTTATTTAGATAAAGGGGTCTAATGAAATTGAGTAGAATGCTTACTCAAAGAGACATTAAAGAAAATATCCATGAATTTATGGGTGAATGGATCCATCATCTTCACCCAAATAGTGAGAGACCAATCACCTTTAGAAACTGGGAATGATATTGGATCAAAATGGTGTCCCATAATATAAATCATTAAAATAAAATGAATTAGATTAAGATGACAAAGAAGTGGTATAATGACAACGAATAAGCTTAAGATCTTCATCCCAGAGTTTGAGTGTATTTTTTGGTGGGTGTTGTGACTCACTGAAGGCTACCCGAGTAGTGTGAATGACCATTGGGCATCCATTGAGAGTCTAATAGATGTCAATGTGATGGAAGTTTTTCCATCATATTGTAAAATGATGTGTCTATGGCCACTTCCATAGGAAATTCCATGAGTAATGGAATAGTGCACACCACCATGTATTTGAAAAGATGTTATGGAACTATGAGAGGGAGATAAAACGATAACATGGAAGGGGATACTAATAGGGTCCATGAACATGGGTGTTTTTTGTAGGGAGGGTGGTTCATTGGGGAGGGTTTCTTGGATAATGATGGGTAGGGTTGTGCAATAGCTTTGATACCATGTAAAAAAGATACCTCATAGTATCCAATTATAGTTAAAGAAATAAAGATACAAGTAAGACCACTGACCTAATCAATCCTTTGAATGTTGAATAATATTTTAAATATCCAAATAACCTAATTAATTTTCCAAAAAACATTACAATACATTAGTAAAAGGTGATCTAATTAAAACTATATATAATTTAGGCTACCTGGGACAAGAATAATGTGACCTACCTAATCACATATATATTCAGTCACAACAAATCAACAATCATCAAATGTCATTAATATCAGTAAAAAATGTAACAGATCAATTTTTCCCTCATCACCATCACTGTCACTATCATCACCATTATCATCAGCCTCATCCTCGTCCTTTTCCTCATCCCCATCCTCACCCACATCTTTATACTTGGCCTCATCCTCACCCTCATCCTCTGCCTCTCCCTCAGCCTCGGCCTCAGTCTTGGCATCATCCTCATTTCCGGCCTCTTCCTCGCCATCATCATCACCATGAACAAAATCGTCTTAACCAACACTAGAACATTCTCCTGGTGAACTATATATTGAATGCATCAATGACATATATTCATCACAAGTTAAGCTGACCTCTTATGTAAGTTATGGACATAAAACTTTCATAAATTTCATAAATTTAGGGTTTTCCCTAGAATATTGTTCTTCACATATGTATACCATTTTTCACTTGTTCTTCCCATGCCTTAACCAATTTAAACCCAGTGGAACTATAAATGGTACATGAAAAGGTCCAATACCTCATTAAGCCTATACTCTTCCCTGGTCGGTGGCGTACTATATTAGGGTGCTCGTCTCCCAACACCTGATGCATGTGATCATTTGGCCCAAAATTGTCAAGTTACTAGGAATCAAGGGACTCAAAAGTAGCCTATTAAAAATATAAATATATTATTAAGTTACAAAATATATATTTTAATTTAAAATTAACTAAGTAAAACTTACAATATTCTGTTGTGTTAGTTCTTTAACCGCACTTCCATCTTTTTTCATTCAACTCAAGCAAAACAATTTTTCTCGGAGCACATGTACTTCAATATTCAATACCTTCCTCTATAATGACATTGAATTTAGAAAACCATAATTAAAAATAGGTTACTAATAATTAATTTTATACCTAAAATTATATGAAAACTTTAGAAATCTAATAAATTGTAGAAGAAATAATAGGAAGTGCAAGTCCTAAAGAAAAATTATAAACAACTGTCGCACCTGCTTCCTCTCATTATCTGACATTGTTGTACGCCCCAAAGTGTAGAGGTATTTTTTAGCATCAATGTTTTTTTTTATTTTTTCTGAATGATTCATAAATAAAATTCAAAAAATAAAAATTATAGTATTAATTGAAAACATGAAAATTTTCTTTTAAATACCTCAAATGTGATTCATATATTAAACTTGATCGTCTTCCAATGAGTAATCATTTGTCGATACTGTTCTATCAGACAATAATCCATGAAAGGTACCACCCCTAACTCTATGTCAACTCTAGAATGCCATTAAATATACAACTCATGCTTATAGGATCTCCAAAGCTCACCTAACTCCTTTAGACGGTTGTTCGTGCACCCTCACCATCAGAAAAATTAAACCGAATCCGACACCAAAATATTAATTCATATAAATACAAAAATAATATTATATTAAATAAAATAAATTTTTTTACCCATATCCATGCCCAAGAATTATCCTTGACTTTATTTGGAAACAATATCCATGAGATTAGGCTGACAAGAATGATTTCAGAGTATTAGGAAAGAATCGCTAAAAAACTCTGACATTGTTGCCCTGTTTTTTCAATCATTTGGTTGTCTTTGTTGTATTCCACCATCTACTACGTGTGATGGTTCCACAATGAATGCATACGTATATTCCCCCACCCCCACTTCATATCACTAGATTTATCTGTTATGGTAGAAAAACAAATATTATATCAATAGATGATATAATGAAAATAAATTATTGTAAAAAAATTTGTTAGGGTTCAAAAATATACCTACGGCAGTCTACTCAATGGGCACCTTTGGATCCACTTCCACTGAAGGAACATCACTCTATACTAGTGGAGTGGGTTCCAGTGTATTCTCCGTAGGCACAGATTATGTCGAA
The DNA here is from genome assembly GCA_963277665.1 of Viscum album. Classification (NCBI taxonomy): domain Eukaryota; kingdom Viridiplantae; phylum Streptophyta; class Magnoliopsida; order Santalales; family Viscaceae; genus Viscum; species Viscum album. The sequence continues at coordinate 1,062,109,434 of OY728148.1, read as the reverse complement.
GTAGGATTCAAATAAGGAATGTATAATCCCATAGAAAAATAAGTAGATGATAAATAAGATGGAATGGATGACTAACAAACGGCCTAATATGGATGAGTAGTGGGAATCATCATGAGATATGGTAAATATTGGTGATGAGGCTTAGATGTGAAGGTTGGGGAAATCATGTGTAACGTCTGATCCAGAAGCCACTAAACCGGTGCTCTGAGCCGGTTCGTCACAAGGCCTCAAGCGCGCCTCCCCATACGCCAGAGGCTGCCGACTAGCAGTGAGGGCCTAGGGTGTGATAGTAGGGAGACTATGCCCTCATACCAGAGTAAGAAAACAGTGGAAATAACTAAGTATCATACATAGCAGAAATTAAACAGAGTACGAAAGCAATAAACAACTGAAAGAGAACAAGCTATAATAGTAAAATGCTGTAAAATCCCAAACAGCTATGCAATACAATACAACACTGGTCAACCACTGGGCCGACCATACAGATACAAGTACAAAGAAACTAAAAGTAAAAGTAAAGGGCTCTAGTACTAACTCTGAGCCAATCCACATACCCGATCACCAGACAATATCGAACAACAACAGCCCGATCAGTAAAACCACTCGAGCAGCTCCGCTCAATCATGCAATACTCAGCCTCATCCCTATCCACCATGCAACTCGTGCTCAACCTGAAAAGAAGAAATAAGGTCTACACGTACACTGAGGTGAACGTGAAGGGGTGAGAAATAATCTCAGTAGGGCACCCCGACAAGCAACCTATAACTGTGCTGCTAAAAGTGTATGCAACAGCAATGTGCTCAACCTAGCTGGAACACAACAAAAGGAAGTAAACCAAACATGAAACCACAGTTGAACTCAGGGTGTGTAATCCCTGTCAACTGAGCAAGTGACACCATGGATGTTCATATCTATATACGTACACATGTATAGGAACATTCTTATACACATATACATAAATATGAATATTCAAGATTAAGTGATTCAAATAATAAGAAACAACATCAGTAGTCGATCCTTGGGACCATAAGCCCGATCACATGGACATCTTGTGTAAGGTAATTGACCTAGACGTAGTTCCACTCAAGCCATATATCGAATAAGTCGACCTCTAGGTTTGAAATCCCATCGACATGTACCTGTTTCGGCCAATTCCAGAGATATGCCTCTGAACAAGCTATCCTCTAGTTCAACCAATCAATCACAAGCAAGCAGATAACACGATAGGTAACCCTCTGGGAAGTACTCATAGGCAACCCCTCTAGTCTTATCCAAGAAGTACCAACAACCCTCTAGGAAGTGCACTCATCCTAACCCCTTTGGTTTGGTCATACGAAATTATAAGACTCTCTCGGGAAGCTCACCCGGTCAATTAACCTTATAGTCTAGGGTAGTCAGGGACTCTCTGAGGAAGATCATGCGGTCTAACCCTCTTGGCCCCAAGGTCTAGAGACTCTCTGAGGAAGCTCACTCGGTCAATTCCTCATATAGTCTCAGGTCTATCATAGACTCTCTAAGGAAGATCACTTAGTCAATTCATTCTCTAGTCTGTGAAGGTTTTAAAGAAATTCAAACAAAGTAAATACTCTCTGAGAAATCTCACTCGGTCTACCCTCCGGTAGTCTACAATATCCAAGACTCTCTGGGAATTTCAATTGGTCTATCCCCTTTAGTTTATAATGTCCAAGAATCTCTGAGGAAGCACACTCGTTCTACCCTCCTGTAGTCTGTAATACCCAAGACTCTCTGGGAAGCTCACTCGGTCTATCCCTTATAGTATTATAGCACCAGGTTCTCACGGTCTCATTCCAGTCAGTGCATAATAAATCTATAAGGCCAAAGTACACCAATAGAGCTACTTGGCTAACCAGTCTACAGCATAGCAAGCATGTAAATAATATCACTCCATGCTATGGTCACAAGGCATGGAAACAAGCATAACGGCCAAAGGCTTATCAAGAACAAAAGGTCCTAAACAGATAAGCATGGGAAAAACATCCAAGCAAGGTAAAATACACTATTTACAATCAAGCCACCTCTACATAGGCACAAAAAAATAGTAGGAATCCAAACAAACAAGAAAGAGACATCGCGTCAGGCTCAACAGCCACTAACCAGGAAGCACCTCTGGTAAACACAACAGCATCAGCAGAACCAAGTCAGATATAAACAAACAGTGAGGGTGGCCTGAACGCCCCAACAATACAATCAAATCCCAATGGGATTTCCAGTTGTCATGGGTTCTAGGTGACACTCGATCACCATCTCTACCCAAACCCAACATAACAACTCAGGTTCAGTCAAACAATGGGCACCCACTGGGTCCCTCAGGTCAAACATTGAGGAGGCATCATACTCAGGATCCTCCAGGTAAACACGAGCGAAGGCATACTACGTAGGATCCTTAGCAAAGAGTAAGGGAGGAATCCTACACGGGATCCTCAAAGGAAGGACAACATTGGAATTCCATAACATGGTTCATGTCAAAGGAATAACAAGAGTGAAATCCTACAAGGGACTCCCTAGGTCAGCACACAAGCAAAGGCATCCCTCGGGGGTTCCTTAGAAGTACCTGGTCTCAAAGCCTCATAGGTCAGAAGGGAATGTCTCACATGTAAAATGTCCTCTAAAGCATGGGTTATGGGAGATAGCTCATAGCTCATCTCCTATTAAAGGTCTCAATTAATTTGGTTCGAACACCCAACCTATCTTCCACACCATGTCTCACTCTCAGGTGACAACTGAACTCAATAAGTGGAGGAATAACCCCTCCATTTAGATGGAAACCTCCAAAATTCCCTTTAGATTACCTCTAAATGTAAAAAGTATTCCACCATTGTGATCTAAGCGGAAAAATACTCAGAATAAACTACTCACACGCCCAATTCTGACTTCCAGAGCCCAAGATATCTTAAAATTACTAAACTGAAGCAGTACATGGCTAGAGTACATGGCCAGAGCACACTGGGCCTGCCTGGGTAATAGTACACGGTGTGTATTTTACTATAAATGGTGTGTACTATTCACAAAAAGCTATGTCGTGTCCTTTTTCACCCGAACTCATGCCCATGTACCACTACACGATGTGTACTTAAAGTACACGGCGTGTAGTCCTAAAAAAACCATTATTCCGTGTTTTACTCCACACGGCCACCCACACAGCCACCCACTACACGGCGTGTACTCAAAGTACAAGGAGTGTACATAAGAAAACTTCATCTTCCCCGAATGGGAAGAACACACGGCGTGTACCCGTAGAATACACGCCGTGTATTCTGGGTTTTCCAACGGGAAAACTCTGAAATCACCCAAAACGCCCGTTTTCACCCCCGAAACATTAGATCCGACCTTAATAGGACAAAATATAGAAATATAAGGCTTAAAAGACTTAAAACGACTTAAAACGACATGTTTAAAGAGGATCTGTTGTGAAAACATAAACGACCCTACCATTGGGCGGAAACCGCTGAAGCTTCGGTTGATTTTGCGGCTCCCGGATGCCGCACGCTTACTCAGCGCGTCGAGAGCTTCGAATCGGTACCCTTCATGGACTCCAAATCTCAATATTTCTCAAACTCCATATCTACCATAGGTCATGGCCAAAGGGTCAGCATAAGAGACATGCGCTAGGAGGAGGAGGAGAGAATATAGAAGAAAAGAAAAGGAAAGAAGAAAAGATAAGGAAGAAAAAGGGGCTCGGGCCGGCCCCGGCGCCCGACATGAGATTAGGCCTTCCCTAGGCTAAACACCTCATTTCGGACTCAACGGCGCAGAAAAAATCTCAATCTGAAATTCCGTTTAAAAGTTATTGTCAAACGAACCTACGTGAATAATTTAATATTTAATTTAATAATATTAAATATTAAACATTCCGCCAAAATTCGAACTGCTCAGATTTCCTCCAAACTTATATCCTAGGGTAAAATCCCTATTTCGGGACCAACGGAGCTGTCAGAAAAATTATCTGATATCATTTGTTAGGAGAAAATGACTGTTTACCCCTCATAAGCATCCAACAGTAAAAATTCAAATTTGTGCTCAAAACGAATGTCTGGAAAGACACGGGTTCTTACAAACTCCCCACCATAAACCTTCTCGTCCCTGAGAATCCCAGTTAAGGAAACAACAACCATGCTCATAACCTGACCATCAGCACAACCAAGCTATCTAGACTGTCCATCGACTTGCCTCATAACATTAACCTCCACCTTCTACATAGAAGACATTCAACTACGACCAAACTGGTACTCCCCACCATAGGAACACCCATTTCGTCATCTTAAAAGAAAACTCTGAGCTCAAAATCCCACTGTAAAACACCAAAGTTTAACATAAAAAAGGAAAACCACCCTCAAAGGCCAATGGTGCACTCCCCACCATATGGATTTCCTTACACCGCTTCAAGATCGCAACCCTAAAAGGTTCCATTCACAACAGGGATGAACATTAGGAAAGAAAAAAAGGAGCTAGATGTAGGGTTAAATCTCTCTTAGCATACTCAAGACGAATCAAGATAGTTCATGATCGTCTCTTACAATAGTACACTAATATTTCATTGAAGGCGTGTCTAGCTCCCGCCGAGCCACACTAACATCCTACCAAAACACGAACATGATTCAAGCACGGGTCAACCATTTCACAGTAACCCAAAATTTCAAAAAGTCACATCTACAACACAAGGACATTCCAGAACAACTTCTGGGATCCGAGCCCACAGAAGTCTTGAAACATCGGTCCTCAGCGTGCACCCGGCCACTCACCAATTTAGATTCAAAATGATGTCGCCCGCAACAGAAACATCAGACTCACTGGTTGACCAGGCTAGGCACCCGAACAGGCCTTCTCATAAAAACCAGTCATGAAAAACAAGAACCGCCAAAAAGGCCTTTGAAAACACTAGCCAACCTTTCACACACAGGTTTACCTAGAATAGAAAAGGCATCGACCTACAAGGGTTCGAGTCAAAACCAAGGCTATCTAGGTCTTCCACCTAGCCCTACAGAAAAATCCTCACAACTGGGTCACAAGGTCTAACCACCTATCCCAAAAGATCCAAAACCACTCGGAAGACGGTAAAGATCACAACAACCAAAGAAAGTCAAAACCGAAACACAACCTACAAAGGCCCTGATCCTCTCCGAGCATCCTCAGAAGGAACTACTCCCTGGAGTTCACAACCCAAGCAGAAGAGAAACTGAAATGACACCCATCGGGCATTCATATACTAGAATACCCCAAAGAGGTCAAGTTCACAAGAAAAGACATGGTATTTATCAACATCGTTCTCAATGATCCGACTAGGTAACCACATACCCGAGTAACAACACCCAATAAGGGTTAAACAGAAAGGCATCACGTGACACATCGGCCAACTTGGGTCACTACACCACTTGTGCACAAGGACTGAGTCACCATCCTCACACCAATGCTTCGACTTAGATCCACATAACCTTCCATCAGGGTAAAAAGTATGTGTAAGCAGACCTAAAGGTCTCAGTCGTCAGTAAAAACACGCACTAGCAGGCCTATATGTTGTGAATCCTATGTGCCTAGTATGATGCATGAGACGCCTCTCGCCTTTTCTGGACAAGAGTCAAAATCTATCGCTAGCATCTTACAATTGGACAATATCCAGAGATCCATAGTAAATCAAAACACCACACAACATGTGAGTAACTCAAGGAGAAAATCATATACAACCGTAACATCACAAAATCAGAACAACAATCCCAAACCCTGGAAACCAGGACTTCTTACCGGAACAAGTGTTCACGACACACCAACCCGATATCCATCACAGGTTCCGAAAAATTTTTAATACTCCTGTCTACCATATCCCAAATAGTAATAACCAGGAAAGAAAACTCCTCTGATACCACTTTGTAACATCCTGACCTGGAAGCCACTAAACTGGTGCTCCGAGCCGGTTCATCACAAGGCATCAAGCGCACCTCCTCTTACGCCAGAGGCTGCCGACTAGCAGTGAGGTCCTAGGGTGTGATAGTGGGGAGACTATTCCCTCATACTAGAGTGAGAAAATAGTGGAAATAACTAAGTATCATACAAAGTGTAAAGTAAACAGAGTGAGGAAGCAATAAACAACTGAAAGAGAACAACCTGTAATAGTAAAATGTTGTAAAATCCCAAACAGCTATGCAATACAATACAACACTGGTCACCCACTGGGCCGACCATACATATACAAGTACAAATAAACTGAAAGTAAAAGTACAGGGCTCTATTACTAACTCTGAGCCAATCCACGTACCCAATCTCCAAACAATATCGAACTACAGCAGCCCGATCAGAAAAACCACTCGAGCAGCTCCGCTCGATCATGCAATATTGGGCCTCATCCCTATCAACCATGAAACTCATGCTCAACCTAAAAAGCATACATAAGTTCTACACGTACACTGAGGTGCATGTTCATGGGTGAGAAATAATCTCAGTAGGTCACCCCGAAAATCAACCTATAAATGTGCTGCTAAAAGTGTATGCAACAGCAATGTGCTCAACCTAGCTGGAACACAACAAAAGAAAGTAAACCAAACGTGCAACCACTGTTGAACTCAGGGTGTGTAATCCCTGTCAACTGGGAAAGTTCCACCTTGGATGTTCCTATCTATATACGTACACATGTATAGTCCCATACCTATACACATATAAATAAATATGAATATTCATGATTAAGTGATTCAAATAACTAGAAACAACATCAGCAGTCGATCCTTGGGACCATAAGCCCGATATCCTGGAAATCCTGTGCAAGGGCATTGAGATGGACGTAGTTCCACTCAAGCTGCATATCGAATAAGTCAATCTCTGGGTCCGTAATCCCATCGACATGTACCTTCTTTGGCCAACGCCGGAGATATGACTCTGAAAAAGCTATCCTCTAGTTCAACCAGTCAATCATAAGAAAGCCGATAACATGACAGGTAACCCTCTGCGAAGTACTCACAGTCAACCCCTCTGGTCCTATCCAAGAAGTACCAACAACCCTCTGGGCAGTGCACTCAACCTAACCCCTCTATTTTGGTCATACGAAATTATAAGACTCTCTGGGGAAGCTCGCTCGGTCAATTCCCCTTATAGTCTAGGGTAGTCAGGGACTCTCTGAGGAAGATCACACTGTCTAACCCTTTTAGCCCCAAGGTCTAGAGACTCTCTGAGGAAGATCACTTGGTCAATTCCTCCTATAGTCTCAGGTCTATCAAAGACTCTCTAAGGAATCTCACTCATCCAATTCCTTCTCTATTATGGAAAGGTTTTAAAGAAATTCAAACAAAGTAAAGACTCCCTAAGGAAGCTCACTCGGTCTACCCTCCTGTAGTACATAATATCCAAGACTCTCTGGGAAGATCACTCGGTCTATCCCCTTTAATCTATAATGTCCAAGACTCTCTGAGGAAGCACACTCGGTCTACCCTCCTTTAGTTTATAATATCCAAGACTCTCTGGGAAGCTCACTCGGTCTATCCCTTATAGTCTTATAGCACCAGGTTCTCACGGTCTCGTGTCATTCAGTGCATAATAATGCTATAAGGACAAAGTACACCTATAGAGCTACTTGGCTAACCTGTCTATAGTATAGAAAGCATGTAAAGAATATCACTCTATGTTACGGTCACATGGCATGGAAACAAGCATAACGGCCAAAGGTTTAATAAGAAAAAAGGTCGTAAATAAATAAGCATGGGAAAAACATCCAAGCAAGGTAAAATGAACTATTTACAATCAAGCCACCTCTACTTAGGCACCCAAAGAATAGTAGCCATATGAACAAATAAGAAAGAGACATCGCGTCAGGCTCAGCAGCCACCAACCAGGAAGCACCTCTGGTAAACACTACAGCATCAGCAAAAATCCAAGTCAGATATAAACAAACAGTGAGGGTGTATTGAACGCCCAACCCAACAATAAATCCAAATACCAAAGGGATTTCCAGTTGGCATGGGTTCTAGGTGACACCCAATCACCATATCTACCCAAAACCGACATAAAAACTCAGGGTCGATCAAACAACAGGCACCCACTGGGTCCCTCAGGTCAAACATTGAGGAGGCATCATACTCGGGATCCTCCAGGTAAACATGAGCGAAGGCATCCTACGCAGGATCCTTAGCAAAGAGTAAGAGAGGAATCCTACTCAGAATCCTCAAAATAATGACAACATATGCATTCCATAACATGGTTCCTGTCAAAGGAATAACAAGAGATAGATCATACAAGGGACTCCCTAGGTCAGCACACAAGCAAAGGCATCCCTCAGGGGATCCTTAGAAGTACCTGGTCTCAAAGCCTCATAGGCCAGAAGGGAACGTCTCACAAAGAAAATGTCCTCTAAATTATGGGTTATGGGAGATATCTCATAGCTCATATCTTATTAAAGGTCTCAACTAAGTTGGACCGAACACCCAACCTATCATCCACACTATGTCTCACTCTTAGGTGACAACTGAACTCAAGTGGAGGAAGAACCCCCCAATTTATATGGAACCCCCCAAAACTCCCTTTATATTACCCTTAAATGTAAAAAGGATTCCACAATTGCGATATACATGGAAAACGCTCAGAATCGACTACTCACACGCCCAATTATGACTTCCAGAACCCAAGATATCTTAAAATTACTAAACTGAAGTAGTACATAGCCAGAGTACATGGCCAGAGCACACTGGTCCTGCATGTGGAATAGTAAACGGCGTGTATTTTACTATACACGGCATGTAATGTTCACAAAAAGCTACACTGTGTCCTTTTTCACCTGAACACATGCCCATGTACCACTAGACGGCGTGTACTTAAAGTACACGACGTGTAGTCCTAAAAAAACCACTATTCCATGTTCTACTCCACATGGCCCCCCACTACACGGCGTGTACTCAAAGTACACGGCATGTAATTAAGAAAAAATCATCTTCCCCGAACTGGAAGAACACACGGCGTGTACCCCTGGAATACATGTCGTGCATTCTGGGTTTTCTGACGGGAAAACCCTGAAAACACCTGAAACGCCCGTTTTCACCCCCAAAACATTAGATCTGACCTTAAGAGGCCACAAGCAAGAAATATAAGGCTTAAAATACTTAAAATGACATGTTTAAAGAGGATCTATGGAGAAAACATAAATGGCCCTACGTTCGGGTGGAAACCGCCGAAGCTTCGGTTGATTTCGCGGCTCCCGGTTGCCGCACACCGACTCACCGCGTCAAGAGCTTCGAATCGGTACCCTTATTGGCTTCCAAATCTCACTATTTCTCAAAATCCATTTCTCCCATAGGTCTCGGACAAAGGGGAGGCATAGGGGACTTGCGCAAGGAGGAGGAGGAATGAAGATAGAAGAAAAGAAAAGGAAGAAAAAGGGGCACGAGCCAGCCCCAGCACCAGACATGAGTTTCGGCCTTCTCTAGGCTAAACTCCCCATTCCAGACTCAACGGCAGAGATAAAATCTCAATCCGACACTTCGTTTAAAGTTTATTTCCAAATGAACCTATGCGAATAATTTAATATTTAATTTAATAATATTAAATATTAAATATTCCGCCAAAATTCGAATTGCTCATATTTCCTCCAAACTCATGTCCTAGGGTAAACTCCCTATTTTGGGACCAATGGAGTAGTCATAAAAATTATCTGAGATCAGATGGTAGTGTAAAATGACCATTTTACCCCTCATAGGCATCCAATAGAAAAAATCAAATTTCTGATCAAAACGACTATCCAGAAAAACACGGGTTCTAACATCATCGGAGGCCTAAATATCTCATTTGTCCCTAATGATACAGAGAGATCAGAAAGTGTGGATGATTTGTACGTTAGTGGGAGCGGTAGGGTCTAAACGGGTATGCCAACTAGAGAGCCTATCTCTTGTACCACCCCCCCCCCCTCATACCCTCATCTTGGGTACTGGGACCACCACTAGGCTTCTCATTGAATAACTAGCACATAAGTGGTGGATCCTTCATCAAAGTTTCAAACAAAATTAATCACATGGCATTATATGTTATATATATATTTGAAATAAAATACTCACAGTAGGCACTAATGGAGGAATTCCCATCTCATCCATTTGATGATTGTTTTCCTTCAACATTTTTTTTTGATTCTACTCATATGGTTTCATTTCCTTAGTTTGAAAAAAGATATTAAAGTAATTGGAAAAGGATAACTATTGTATAACCAAAAAAACAAAAAAAATGAGACATGTTTTATTTTTCTTATGTCATTTGGTTCATATTTTTGGTTAGGTAATTTAGCTATTTTTTGGGTTAGGTCATTATTTTCATTGGTTTTTATTTTCATATCACTTAGTTTAATATGTTCAATTCAATTCATCTAGTTTTTTGTTACAATTTAACTATTTCAATTATTTTTGGTTCGGTAGGTATGAATACAATTCAATTAAATATTATAAAATGAAACTCAAAGAAAATTGAAACCAATAAATATTGAAAATTTAAATGAAGGTCTAGTTGGAAACAAAATATGTGTAAAAATAGTAAATAAATTTTTATATCAAAAACCTCAACGACTCATGTCAAGCTAAACCAATATAACCAAGAACACAAATGAATGCTTCTATATATTTCCCACCACAAATTCAGGTTCACAATCAACTCTAACACTTAAATTATTAGATTAATCATAAGTAATAAATGGATTGGGGCCAATGGGAGAAGAAATGGTTTCAATTACATCATCACCATCATCAAAAATATTTCTTGGTATTTATTCAATAATGACACCAAATTCAGTTCGAAGATGATCTTTGACATAAAAACCTTGTTTCTCCATTGATTCCAATACATATGGTTCATTGGTAGGAAGAGTGTGAGTCATGTCAATAACTCGAAATACAAAATCATTAATAAAGGTTACCTTCCTCATCATCTAATCAAACCACTAACATTTCATCATAGTGACTCGACCAAGAGAGTAATAATCCAATATTATAATTTGATCAATGACTCCATAATAAGATACATTTTAAAAACTAGGTCTATTATCTGATGCACTAGCATAACAGTCTGTTGTGGAAGTTATCATTATACCATAATGTTTTTTTCTCTTGTTCATTTCTCATTCAGTGATAATAAATAGGTACTCATTGATCATAATTGATTTACATTCACGAAGCATGGTATTAGGACCAAAAGACAAATCTCTTATTTCCTCAGAGACCATGTCAACAGTCAAACTCAATACCTAAAATATAAATGAATATTAAACTTAATAAAGTATTGATTTTATAAATTTATTACATCAATATTTATACCTTCAATTTCAACCAAGAAGAAAACTCTTTGATTTGCAAAGACACTCTCCTTCTAAAAGATAAATAATGATGCATTCTATTTTTCATATCGTTATGTTCCCTATAAATAAAAATAGAAATATTTTAACAGATATGTACAATTACAATAGCTGAGATAAGATATACATGTTCAATTTACTCAATTGATATAGTCATAAAAAACACAGTTGAACAACACTTAATGATGTTTCATCTCCCGCTCTTCTAGTATTAATTTCATTAATGTATATGATCCAAAAATTCCTCCCATTTGAATAAGTGATGAAAAACTAGGTTTAGTTTTCTCATACTATTCTTCTTCATTTCTCACTGGTCTGTTCATTCTCATAGTTAGATCAGACCAATACATTGAGTAGAAATCCATACAATCTTGAGAAAAGTAACCATTCAAGATAGAACCTTTGAGATGACTCATGTTCCAGACATAAGATTTCAATGTGTACATATTTCTTTTAGTTGGATACATCCAAAGAAAAGCTATAGGTCCTCAAAGAAGTATTTCATTGGGAATATGGAAATTCAGATGCAGCACGCCTGGGAAAAATGATAGAGGAAATATTTTCTATAACTCACACGAATTTGATGGTGTCTCTGCCAACATTTTTTGCAAGAAATAATTATATAACTTCTTTGTAAAAAGATAAATATACAAATGGAACAACCAAATAACTAACACCCATACATTATTAGAAAAAAAGATGACAGATTGAAATTGGAATCAGCTCATGCAGAAGTATGTGATAATTCTGAGTCTTCAAGGATTTCAACTTCAACTCTTTTATATTGAACCTTTTTGATATATTTCTTGAATATCCATCAAGAACTTTAATAGTCTCTATTACATCCATAAATTGACTTTTTTCTGTAGGTATCGTCACATATGAAGAACATGGAACATGCCATTTATTTTTACTGATACACACAGGATGCAATTCTGGTCCGATCCTCCAATCTAACAAGTCACTCCAAGATTGTAAATCATCTTTTTTATTTATTTTTATATTTAGAATAATAAAAAGAACCATTTCACATATATTTTTTTCAATGTGTATTACATCTAAGAAATGACATAAAAAATTGGTTGACCAATAAGGAAACTCAAAGAAGATACTCATCTTATTCCAATTGTAAGAGGTATCATTGGAAACATTCGAAATCTTTCTATATTATATTCGACCCTTATTTAATTAAAAACAATAATATTTCAATTCATTAACCACATTAGTTTCAAATATACACTAAGGTGGATATTCGTCTCCATAATATTGTCAAATCATCGATGATTATTTCTATATGGATGGTCCATTGGAAAGAATCATCGATGTCCCATAAAACTAAAACTATGATGATATTTACATCTTCTGGATCGATTATTATTCATACAAATAGGACATGAAAATTTTCCCTTCTTGATCCACCCATAAATCATTGCATAAGAAGGAAAATTTGATCGTCCACATAAGCGCAACATGCATATGAAACATTTCTTTCAAACATGCATCGTATATGCACACACCCACATCCCAAATAAGTTTCAACACTTTTATTAGAGATTTATTTATATGTTTATATCATTTCCAAGATCAAAAGGGCCATATATAAGTATACTCATTAAAGTGAATGGTTTTTTCATACACAACCATGGGGGAATGTTATAAATGTGTATGAAAAATGGACATGTGTTGTGCGAAGTAAGCATCTGCCCAAATGGATTAAAACCAAAACATGAAAGACCCTATCTCACATTACACATGTCAGATGAAAAATTAGTATACTAAGCATCAAATATATTCCATGTAAATCCATCTGTAGGGTGAACCAACTCTTCAATATTCTTCTTTCTCTCAATATCATTCCATCACATTTTTATTCATATTTGATCAGACACGAAACGATTCTAGAATCTGAGAATAAATAGAAATATCCACATTACTTTCTATGGAACACAGGATGGTGTTACATCATCTTTTGGCTTCCATTTGTATGTTCCACATTTTATACAATCATTTATTTTAGTATTTTTCTCCAAAAATAAGCTGCAATCTTTCAGGAAAGAATGAATTTTATTTTTTGAAAATCTAAGTTCTTCAACTGACGTCCATTCCATATAGTGGTTTGAGGGAATATCTATATCATCTTGAAGTAATTCCTTCAATAAGGTAAAAATGTAATCGATGGAATTATTTGAAATCTGGAACATGGTTTCCCCATGAAACAATCGGATTTAAAAATCTAGCATTTTCATTTTACCGCATTGCTGATATACTGAAGTCTTCATAGCATCATTAAATTTTTCACTTTGTTAACATCATCATTTTCATTGGACGCATCATGTGTACTCATATCAAAGACTTATTAGTTCAAAACCCTTTCTTTCTCATGATGAAGAATAAATAAAAACTATTCATATTTTAAATTCTCTAATCTAGTCCTCTCATTTGGATCATTATAATTCTGAGATTCCATTTTCTTCCCATTGTGATACCACACATAGTAGTTTGTTTGAAAACCAAATTTGGTTATATGGTAGATAACTTCTTGATGCCTAACAAGGCATTCCAATACAATTATAACATATGAAGTGTTTGTGACCACTATCTTAAGCATTGTCAAATTTGAAATCTAAAAAGCCCTCCAATTTTTTTTGAAAATTCCTTGAGATATAATCAGTTTCATAAATCCAACTTCTATCCATTCTATAAAAAAAATTGATAATTAATTTCTTAAAACAAATAGTATACCAATTCATATTGTAATAAATTACTACAACACGATTAAGTTTCATACATATTCACTACTGTAAATATGGAATTTATCAGTGCTAGAATAGTTGATTTACAGCGCTAAAAAAATCAATTTTAATCTCAACAAAGAAAAAGGAAGGTCCCTTTTATCTGCACTAAAAAATAGCTGATAAAGAACCCTTTTATCAGTGGTGATAAAAGGGGTCTTTTATTGGTGCGAAAAAAAGTGTTGATAAATGGGACCTTTTTTCATCACTTTTTTTAGCACTGATAAAAGTTAAAAAAACATTAATAAAAATAAAAAAATATTTCTATAATTCGGGAAGGGTCTTTAACAGCACTTGACCCCCCCCCCCCCACTTCAACAGTCCCCCCCCCCAACAATGCTAGACCACCCTTTAACAGTGCTAGCCCTTATTCCGCCCGCGTGCACGACCTGCCTTGTAGAGACCCAAGCTTGACATACATGGAAATTAAATTAATTTTTAAGAATAATTAATACATAACAAAAATAGACACCCAATGACCGTAATAGTTTAGTATCTTTGGAAACTCGTAACATAATCTTCTAATCGTGGTGAAAGATCTTCAACATATCCCATAAAGATATTCCCCTTTTGTTTTCTTACCTAAAACCTTTTTTTATATCCTGGGGAAAAGAAAACATAAAAAGGGTGAGCTCAAATTCTCAGTAAGGGAAAACATAAGGAACGTAAAATAATCCATAAACATTTGAATGCAAAAACATGAACATAAAATCTAGACATAAAAATTTTGAGCAATGACATAAATCTTGGAAGTACGTAAAGAATATATCATAAAGGAACATCAATAATGATAAAATAGCATGGGAATAAAACATGTAATTGTGTAAAACCATTAAGCACATGATAATATTTCCATAGTAGCCCAGGCATTGCTGCCAAGACCAACTTAGTGGAAAAAGTCCATTTCTGAATCGAGTTCACTCCTCATTCATGTCCTGTATCACTAAACCAGATTAACTTACCGTTCCATCCATGTCTATCTCATGAGATATAAATCTTTACCCAATGAATTGGAGGGAGATATAGGTCCCAGCCATCTCATATTGAAATCATTCTTTTGTGTGCCACAAAACAATCATAAATCATTCATCATAACCCAAAGAATAAAATGGAAATGTATATCATTGCATCATAAGAAAAATAAAACCATGTAAATAATAGAGACATTATACTTGAAACATAAACATACTAAATAATGTCATCTTAGATGGAAAATAGTCTTGAAAAAACACTTGAAATGAATTCATGAGAAAAATATCCTATCTTCTTCAAAATCATTTTCTTTTCACAAAATGCCACACAATTTTAAAATTAAAGGATTTTATTTAAAATAACCATGAATACTTGTAGAGGAAGCTTCATGAAATCTAGACGTTATGAAACTGTAAAAATCCGTTCATGTCGTATAAGTTAAAAGAAACATTCTCCTCGTACTTTTTCCGAAAAAGTCAAAAAGTTCCTCGAATAGTAAACAAAAGAAAGATTCTTTCCATAACACAATATAAAAGTAAAATAGGAGTAAACATGAAATTAAACATACATTTAAGAATATTAAAAACTTTATTAAAAACATTTTTATGTACATGGATGAAAAATATAACCCTAGTAAATACTTACGTATAAGCAATCTCGGATAAAAATGAGATTGAAAAATTATCCCTTACCGTAGGTCCAATTTCTTCTATATGTGTCTGAAACTCCTGTATAGTAGGATTAAACATATAATTAACTTGTAATAGAACCATAAAAATATTTATTATATCATATATGATTTACTTATGACTTTATATTACCCGTTCTTTTTTCAATTCCATGTTAAAGCAGCGTTTCGGGTAAAATCATTTCATTTATCGTACGTTTTTGGATTTTTGTTCTTGATATTGTTACTTATTTCATGATATAAATACTTTAAGAATGTAAAAAATGATTTATATATCATATATATTCAGGATATATATATATAATAGATAGATAAATGAAATGAAATACACCATTCATGGAGACGGTAGACCGTACGTACGCATGAACGTTGTTTTCATTTCCTTATTGAATTGAATGGAAGTAAGTATAGTACATATATATATATATAAATATAGTAGAATTATTAGGTAATAAATTTAATCATTATTTATTTTATATATACTGTATAATCATTCTTGAATGGCTAACATGGAGAATGAATCTCATCGCGTTCGTGGAGACGGTAGTTCGTACGTACGCATGAGCGACGATATCATTCTTTTGATATAAAATTCATATTTAATTGGATGTTATATCATATATAAATAATAATAACAATGTTATATTTATTATTTACACCATTTATACTCATTATTATACCCATCCAAATGATGTAATGTTTGAATAACAAACTACACCACGACGTGGAGACGGTAAGTCGTACGTACGCATGTGTGGTGACTTTTTCATTCATAGGATGGATAAAATAACTAACATGGTTGTAACATTTATATAATAACATCACAGTATATATAAGATACTGGAGTTATTATTTTATAATGTAAACAACAAAGAAGGAGGAAGTGGAGTAAGAAAGGAACTTGAAATACGTGGTGAGACATTTACCTCTACTTTGGGTTCTTCCTTTTGATTTGATCAAAAGGGATCTTTAGGATGTCTTTCTGACTAAATTAAGGCCTCAAATATGATGGTAGGATAGTTTAGAGGGAATTTTGGCAGAGTTTGGCCGATCGAAATGGCTTTGGAGGAGTGAATGTGAGATAAGATGGAGTGCTCTTTTATAAGAGGGGTGAGGGGCACCTTAGGAAAAACTTAAAATACTATTTTATAATAAAGTCATATTCGGTTTATAATGGCTCAAAAATGACTTATTTCGAGGATAGGTTGGGGATGGATTGAATTCGTCTCAAAAAATAGGTTGTATACAAGTTTAGTTTACCATTTTAACCTTATCATTTAGATTTAACTCTAAGTTAAAAAATTTAACTTTTACCGTGTCTTCTTGTATTCTTACACTATATGGTTAATAAACATACTATAAACTACCAATCGAACCGAAATTGGTTCATTAATGTCATATATATTATAATATAAGTCTTTTGGAAGAACCTTATATATTTAATTCTATTATATAAATTAATAATATAGTATTTGTTTTAAAAACTATTTTATGTCAATTTTGACACTATTTGGTATTTTCTTTTTTCTAAATTCATAAAAGAATTATTACTTCAAAAAAAATTCATCAAAAAAACAATAATATATTATATTAACCTAGAAAATTAGTTTAATTCTTAAAAATTCTCAAATTACATTTATTTGGATATTTATAATATCAATTATGTTAATATTTCATTAATAAGGTAATTACTGCATCATCATTGTGTCATAAATAAATTAAATTATTTAATGTCTAAAAATTATAAATAAAATTCCATTATATAGGAAATATTTTTATCTTTATAATGAATATTTATAGTCGAATTTATATTGTGTTTAACCCTATATGAAAAGTGTTTTAGTTATTAAACTTTGATTTTAACTCTTTTAACTCTTCTTTGAATTAAATAATAATAAATCTCCTATTCTAATCCAAGTGAACCTAAATGGTCATATCTTATTCCTAAGGTTGTTTTTTCTAATTAAACTTATCCAATAGAATTACGACATGTGTTAGGGTAATAATATTATCATTTTTACCCTTAATTACCCTATTTACTTTTGACCGTGGTAAATAAAAGTAAAAAGTTACTATTCACAAAAAAAATTATTTTCATCTCAATGAACCAAATTTTACTTACTGATATCAACCATGTCTCTCGGATTTTTGAAATTCAACTCACAGAAGTGGTAAAATTACGTTTTATGTAAATTTGAAAATGCTCCTAGGAGGTGGGTAAAAGATAGTAAAAAGTTCAATAAAATTTTTAGATATCAAAAATTATTATAAAATTACTCTAATGAATTACATTGAACTTATATAAAAATTATTTAACTACTTTGGCCTAAAATAAATTTAAATAAAATAAATTATTATTCAAATAAATAGTCAGTTTTTAACCAATAACTCAATGTTTTCACAATTCATCAAAAAATGAATGTTTTCATAAAAATACCAAAACTTCACCCTAGGCTAATTTCAATATTCTGAATCCAAAAATGAAGTCCATTTTGAAAGATAAAATTTATAAAATTTTAGAAAGTGGGTATTACTATTCATAACGGCTAGTTCATAATAATATTATAATAATATCTCATTTAGTGAAACTCGGTATTGTGTACAACACACACTATCGAGGAATGTTTCTCTGGCATGCAACAAAAGCCTAGAATAGTGTTTGCGTATACAGTGTTGCATATAGTGCAAGAAAATCTTGGTGTAGTGTACAACACAAGACATCAAAGAAGTTAAAAAAAATATTTCTCAAAAAATCTTGGGGTGTTACATTCTACCCCCCCTTAAAATGAATTTCTCCATCGAAATTCGTCGGGGTTATAAATGGTTTACTAATTGAAAGTTTCTTTAATAGAAACCCAAATCGTAAAAAGGTATACCAAAACTTATCTTTAAAAACTAAAGTATAAACGTAACGGTTACCCAAATTAAATAATCACTGGGTTTCCACATAGGAGAACATAGGTGAAAATATGGATATTGAAGAGAAATCTAACCATCAAGTTATGATGGAGAGTGGTAGAGAACATGGCTATGAAAAATCCATCAATCACAAAGCCATAAATTTGTGATGATTTGAGGTACCATCTAATTCATCGGGTATAAGGGTACTAGGACAATGTTTTTAGTTCTCCAGATCATTTCTCTAATGTTGAAGAATTGTTGAATTAAAATAAATAATTACTTGATTTTGGTAAAATCTCACCGTTGTTCGTGCCTTGAATAATTTCCACTTCATCTCTTAAAGAAATGAAGTTGAATTTGTCATTCATGAAGTGTTAGAGGATCATGCGATAGAATGATAGGTCATTCCATATGTTTATATCGCAAAACATTTAGCACAATTTATTAAATATACATAAGTCCATCTATGCTAAGATTAATTGTATATGGTTGCTAAAATGGAATTATACTTCATCTATCATAGCACTAAATAAAATAAAACTAGTTTATACTAACCAGGGACTTCCTGTAGGACAGTGGTAGGAGATAAAGGCTTGTCACACTTCGGTTGTGGGTTTGACTCCCGCATCCTTGTCCGACGTGATGGGTTGTCGCCCGTCCTATGGTTTGTCTTTTTTCTAAAACTATAGTATTATAACATAACAAAAATTTATATCCTTAAACAATACTATCTGATTTCTAACTTAATCTATTCCAATCTTTAGGTTTATCCAAAATACTTTTTTCCAATCTCATAGTATAAATAAAACGATTATTAAAAAGGTCATCTACCAAGCATTGAATACAATCATTTATCGCTAGTATATCATAATATATATATCTTGTTGGTCACATTCCAAACATGTGAATTCCTTAATAATTTAATCTCGAGAAACATGAGTACACATTAAACCTTAGTGAAAACATGAATGTTGTCAAAAGTTAACTCTTTCCCCATACCAAAATCCCAAAATTCTGTATACTCAAACCATGATATCACTTTGTCCTTATACCAGTCATGAGCTAATTGATACTATCAACCATCTCATTATCTCCTTATCCTTTCATTATGCACATATCATCTACCTTCAAAAAATATTTGAATAACCTTTCATATTTACTGGTACCATTCATCATATACTTTTAAAAACTCAAGGAAAGTAAACAATGTAACAATCCTTAGATTTTTCTTTATTCCATAGTACTATACATTATTCTTGATAAACATACAATCATTCCACTACCTTCTTAAAACACTGACTAATCATCATCATTTCTTTCATCCCATATATCATTTGTAGTCTCTTCATCATCATCCACATAAATATTACCCATATGACCATGCTGATTCTCTCCATGAGATTTTCCCTTAGGGAATTTGTTTGAATAATGCCCGTAAATTCTACATTTAAAACATTTAACCATTGTTGATGTCTTAGAAATACCATTATCCTTGTCCATGGTGGTAACTGAACTTTTTCCTTTACAATTACTGGCTTTGTGTCTTTATTTTCCACACCCAAAGAATCTTCCAGTTCATTTGAAACATTCTCCCTCATGCCTCTTCCCACATGATTTACATGAGGGAAATTGAACTTTATTTCCACTATGATCATCATGAAACTCCATCTTTCTCTTATTAGTTGAGTCGAGAAACTTACCAAAGTTGATATTATTGATCATATTATGAGATTGCTCATTAGGCATAACAATGGTGTTTGGACATCCAAATATCGTTTCATTTGGTTTCTCATGAAGAATATCATTCCATTGTCCATCATATTCTCTATTAACATGAATCCTCTTATTTCCTTCCATTTCATAAAACCCAAAAAGAATAGTATGAGAGGCAAAACTCATACTAGAAAAACAACATAATCAAGGGAGAGTACATTAAATCTATAACATCTTAGGTTTAATTCTATGATCGTTACTGTAATTTGAAGACTATAACCTATATGTAAACTTAACCTTATAGACATCCCTAGACATACCTTAGAAATATCTCTAGGGATCTCACTAAAGTTTTCACATCCTAGTTTCCAAAGGTTAACTAAACCTTTCCTCTGATACCAACTGTAGAGACCCAAGATTGACGTACATGGAAATTACATTAATTTTGTAGAATAATTAATACATAAAAAAAACAGACACCCAAGGACCCTAATAGATTAGTGTCTTTGGAAACTCAGAACATAATATTCTAATCGCGATGAAAGATCTTCAACATCTCCCATAAAGATCTTCCCCTTTTTTTTCTTACCTAAAACTTTTTTTTATATCCTGGGGAAAATAAAACATAAAAAGGGTGATCTAAAATGATCAGTAAGGGTAAATATAGGGAACGTAAAACAATCCATAAACATTTGAATGCAAAAACATGAACATAAAATCTAAACATCAATATTTTAAGCAATGACATAAATCTTGGAAGTACGTAAGGCATATATCATAAAGGAACATAAATCATGATAAAATAGAATGAGAATAAAACATGCAATTTTATCAAACTATTAAGAACATGATATTATTTCCATAGTAGCCAAGGCATTGCTGCCAAGACCATCTTAGTAGAAAAATTCCCTTTCTGAATTGAGTTCACTCCTCATTCTAGTCCTGTATCACTGAATCGGATTAACTTACCGTTCCATCCATGTATATCTCATGAGATATAAATATTTACCCAATTCATTGGAGAGAGATATAGGCCCCACCCATATCATATTGAAATCATTCTTTCGTGTTCCACAAAACAATCATAAATCATTCATCACAACCTAAAGAATAAAATGGGTTTCATAAATATCATTCCATCATAACATAATCCATATAAATGAAATGGATATCATTTCATCATAAGAAAAATAAAACCATGTAAATAATAGATACATTATACTTGTAACATAAACATACTATATAATGTCATCTTAGATGGAAAATAGTCTTGAAAAAACACTTGAAATGAATTCATGAGAAAAATATCCTATCTTCTTCAAAATCATTTTCTTTTCACAAAATGCCACAAAATTTTAAAAGAAAACTATTTTATTTAAAATAACCATGAAAACTTGTAGAGGAAGCTTCATGAAAGCTAGACTTTATGAAACTATAAAAATCTGTTCATTTCGTATAAGTTAAAAGAAACATTCTCCTCGTACTTTTTCCAAAAAAGTCAAAAATCTCCTCGAATAGTAAACAAAAGAAAGATTCTTTCCATAACACAATATAAAAGTAAAATAGGGGTAAACATGAAATTAAACATACATGTAAGAATATTAAACACTTTATGAAAAACATTTTTATAGACATGGATGAAAAATATAACCCCAGTAAATACTTACGTATAAGCAATCTCGGATAAAAATGAGATTGCAAAATTATCTCTTCCTGTAGGTCCAATTTCTTCTGTATGTGTCCGAAAATCCTGTATAGTAGGATTAAATATATAATTAACTTGTAATAGAAACATAATAATATTTATTATATCATATATTATTTACTTATGACTCTATATTACCTGTTCTTTTGTCAATTCCATGTTAAAGCGGCGTTTTGGGTAAAATCGTTTCATTTATCGTACGTGTTTAGACTTGTTGTTCTTGATATTGTTACTTATTTCATGATATAAATACTTCCAGAATGTAAAACATGATTTATATATAATATATATTCAGGATATATATGTATATAATAGATAGATAAATGAAATGAAATACACCGTTCATGGAGACGGTAGACCATACGTACGCATGAACGCTATTTTCATTTCCTTATTGAATTGAATGGAAGTAAGTAGAGTACATATATATATATGTAAATACATTAGAATTATTAGGTCATAAATTTAATCATTATTTATTATATATATACTTTATAATAATTCTTGATTGGCTAACATGGAGAATGAATCCCATCGTGTTCGTGGAGACGGTAGTCCGTACGTACGCACGAGCGACGATATCATTCTTTTGATAATAAATTCATATTTAATTAGATGGTATATAATATATACAGAATCATCAAAATGTTATATTTTTTATTTACATCATTTATACTCATTATTATACCCATCCAAATGATGTAATGTTTGAATAACAAACTACACCACGACATGGAGACGGTAAGCCGTACGTACGCACGTGTGGTGACTTTTTCATTCATAGGATAGATAAAATAACTAATATAGTTGTACCATTTATATAATAACCTCAAATTGTATATAATATACTGGATTTATTATTTTATAATGGAAACAACAAAGAAAGAGTAAGTGGAAGAAGAAAGGAACTTGAAATAGGTGGTGAGACATTTACCTCCTCTTTGGGTTCTTCCTTTTGATTTGATCAAAAGGGCTCCTTATGATTTCTTTCTGACTAAAGTAAGTTCTCTAGGATTAAGGGAGGATAGTTTATAGGGTATTTGGTCAGATATTGGACGAGACAAATGGCTTGGGAGGAGTGAATTTGAGGGAATAGGGAGTGACATTTTATAAGAGGTGTGAGGGGAACCTTAGGAAAAACATACAATATTATTTTATAAAAAAGTCATATTCGGTTTATAATGGCTTAAAAGTGACTTATTTTGAGGCTATGGTGGGGATGGGTATAAATCCTCTAAACCAATAGGTTTTAGACAAATTTAGGTTACCATTTTCACCGTATCATTTAGATTTAACTCTAAGTTAAATAATTTAACTTTTACCGTGTCTTCTAATATTCTTACACTATATGGTTAATAAACTTACTATAAACTATCAATAGAACCCCAATTGGTTCATGAATGTCATATATATTATAATATAAGTCTTTTGGACGAACTTTATATTTTTAAGACTATTATATCAATTAATAATATAATATTTGTTTTAAAAACTATTTTATTTCAATTTTGACACTATTTGGTATTTTGTTTTTGAAAAATTTATAGCAGAATTATTACTTCAAAAAAATTCATCTAAAAAACCCTAATATATTCTATTAACCTATAAAATTAGTTTAATTCATAAAAAGTCTCAATTACATTTATTTGGCTATTTATAATATCAATTATGTTAATATTTCATTAATAAGGTAATTACTACATCATCATTGTGTCATTAATAATTAAATTATTTAATGTGTAAAAATTATAAATAAAATACCATTATGTTTTAAATATCTTTATATTTCTAATTAATATTTATAGTAGAATTTATAGTGTGTTTAACCCAATATTAAAAGTGTTTTAGTTATTAAACATTGATTTTAACTCTTTTAACTCTTCTTTGAATTAAATAATAATAAATGTCCTATTCTAATACAAGTGGACCAAAATGGTCATAGTTTATTCCTAAGGTTGGTTTTGGTCGAATTACACTTATCCAATAGAATTAGGACATGTGTTAGGGTAATAATAATATCATTTTTACCCTTAATTACCCTATTTACTTTTGACAGTGGTAAATAAAAGTAAAAAGTTACTATTAACCAAAAACTATTTTCATCTAATTGAACCAAATTTTACTTACTTATATCAACCATGTCCCTCATATTTTTTAAATTCAACTCACAAAAGCGGTAAAATTAAGTTTTATGTAAACTTGTAAATGCTCCTAGGAGGTGGGTAAAAGACAGTAAAAAGTTCAATAAAATTTTTATATATCTAAAATTATTATAAAATGACTCCAATGAATTACATTGAACTTATATAGGAATTATGTATCTATTTTAACCTAAAATAAATTAAAATAAAATAAATGATTATTTAAATAAAAATTCAGTTTTTAACCAATAACTCAGTGTTTTCACTATTTATCAAAAATAAAAGTTTTCAGAAAAATACCAAAAATTTACCCTAGGATAATTTTGATATTCCGAATCCAAAAATGAAGTCTATTTTGAAAGATAAAATTTATAAAATTTCAGAAAGTGGGTATTACTATTCATAACGGCTAGTTCATAATAATATTATAATAATATCTCGTTTAGTGAAACTCAGTATTGCGTACAACACACGATATCGAGGAATGTTGCTCTGGCATGCAACACAAGCCTAAAATAGTGTTTGTGTATACAGTGTTGCATATAGCGCAAGATAATCTTGGTGTAGCGTACAACACAAAACATCAATAATATTAAAAAGAATATTTCTCATAAAATCTCGAGGTGTTACATGCCTCCCCCTGGATTCGAACTCGGGACCTATTGTTTGCACACCTAAGCCTTTACCACTACACCATATTGCTTTTATCTTCATTTTTTAATATATATATATATTTATATATATATTTTGTTATATTTATTCATATATTAATATATATTTATATTAACATATATATATTTATATTTATATATATATGTATATAGTTATATTAATATATATATATATATATTTAGTTATATTAATATATATATATAGTTATATTTATATATTAATATATTTATTCATATATTAATATATATTTATGAGATCGGTTTTAAATACATTTATAAAATATGCTTATTGTGTGTGTTTATAAATAAATAAATACATATATACAACACACACACACAAAAACATATATATAAATTATATGTGTATCTATAAGTATAATTATACATATTTATATATATTTAAAAATATTATATATTAATATGTATATACAGATGTTTACAATATATAGATAATATATATCAGATTGTCGATACAGACGCACACACACACAGATATATTTATATATATATATATAATTGCACTTTATATAGGTATATAAATATTCATATATTTATATTTTAAATAAAATTTATATTAGTTTTTTATTTAGATAAGGCTTTTAAATTGAGAAATATATTTTATATGTAAATATGTTTAATTATTTATGTATAAAATAAAATTTTTATGTGTAAATATATATAAAAAAATATTTATATATTGTTATATATGTTATTATAAATAACAGTACATTATGAAAAATGAAAACAAGACATAAAAAACCTGAAAATGGGTAAAAATAGAGAAACCCACAAAACCTGTAAATACAGTCAGAAAGTCAAATAAACACTAAACTCAAGGTAATGACAAAAACATCTGATATAAGAGTCCATTCTATCTCTATGACTAGTAAAATCAAATATCATCAAACAAGATTTGATATGATAGGTGATGGAGGCCGAACGGATAGGCAGATCATAAGTTATAGCTCTTTGAAAAAACAGTAGATGGGACAAAAGTGCTAGAAATGGGGGCCTGAAAAACCTAACAAACCGCAGAGTCACTAAAACTGGAATAACTTTTGATCCAGGTGTTCTTTTCAGCTCTGTGACCATTCTAACTAAATCTCATAGAACTGAATACAATATAACAGGTGGAGGAGGCCAAACAGACACACAGATCAGGAGTTATTATCGTTTTAAGAAAACTTTGATAGGGCGCTGGGCACGGAAACAGAGTTTTGGAGGCCTTATGATAGTTTTTTGGGGTTTTATGGTCTATTATGCGAGTGTAAATTTGTTCCAATCATCATTATGCATAGATATCTTCACTAGATTCAATTTGATATGTGGTATATCCCAAACGGACACCCGGAGCGAAAGTTATGGTCGTTTGAAGTTGCAGTTTTTTTAGAGTGGTATAACTAATTTATCTTCCTTTTCTTTGATATTCTCATGGTTTTGATAGTAATTGTTCCTACCTCATCTCAATAGATTATATTTTACCAGTCTTGGAGCTCAAACAGACACCTGGAGCAGAAGTTATGGTTGTTTTAGTGAGTTACAGGTTTTATAGGTTTTTAGGCGCTAGGAGGGTTTCTCAATTTCAAACAATTATAACTTCTACTCTGGGTGTCCATTTTCATACTACCACATATAAAATCGAATATAGAGAATATATCTACACTCTAGTAACCACTTTAACACCTTTAATGTTATTTCAGGGAAAAAAGTCCCATAAATCCTCCCAACTGTCATAAGTTATGCTCCAAGTGTCTGTTTTTCTATAACTTCTACTCTGGGTATCTATTTTTTCCTCTACCACATATCAAATAGAAGCTTGAAAATAAACCTACATTCCGGTGACCAATTGAACACCTTATCATATTCTTCATGTCCTAAAAAGTTTCTTAGTCCCTCCAAATGACCATAACTTCTGCTCCGGATGTCTGTTTTGCGTCTACCGCATATCAAATCTTTATCTATATAAATATACTTATATATAAATATATATTTTTTTTTGAAATATACACTTTTTCAGTTCTAGGAAAACAAGTGCTGATAAAACCCCCACTCTTTATTATCACTACTAAAAAATCACTGATAAAGGGGGCCCTTTTAACAGCACTAAAAAAGCATTGATGAAGGGTCACTTTTAACAGCATTTTTTTAGCACTATTAAAAGTAACCTTTATCAGCCCTTTTTTAGCATTGATAAAGTCACACCCTTTATCATCAGTTTTAGAATTGTTAAAGGGTAGTTTTGTGGAAACCTAGTTTTATGGTAGTGTTAGAAAAAGATCACTTTGGGTAGTAATTTATATCAGGGTCATGGTCATGGAGATTAGGAAGGCCAAGTGTGTGTAGTGGATGTGATTCTTTTATTTTGTGGAGAAAGACATCATGTATTAGAGGTATAGTCTTGAATAAAACTACTATTTCTACTACTTATTTTGAAAATGGTTCAACTTATTCGTAAATATATTCTAATTGTTTTTAGAATTAATTTGTCATTCAAGTTAGTTTATATTTTCTTTATCTCAATAAACTCATTGGGATCAATTTGCACCATCTTCATTGTTTTCTTGATTGTAATATTATAGATTTCAGCTATGGAAATTCATGGTGCATCATGTTTTAAATTATGAATAGCTTTGATGTGATTATCATGGTGGGGTAGATGAAAATAATTCATACTAATGTTGATTTTTATCGAAGGAGGGTATCATTCATTTAATGTAAATGATATAATTTTATGATGACATATGAGTGGGAGGTTTGTGCGAGTTGAGTGGAACTAGATTTGAGATAGATTGAAGTTATTATGTCACTTCTCACAGGCTTGGATCTTATTTCACAACTATAATTAGCTTCTACTATTTCTCCAAATGGTTTATCAATATTCTAATGTATTCTCAAAAAAACTCTTCTAGACTCCCTCCGTATAAATAAATTGACTTTTATATAAAACTAATTCTTGTAGTGTAACTCGTATCAATTTCAATATATCATTTGGCACTAGTTGAGTTGAGGTAAATCAATTTTCCTCTTAAGAGCATGGAGGTTGATTTATTTATTCAACTTCACACATCACCCTATTAGTTAGTGGTTGTGTTTATTCAAAATAATTTTGAACCATGTGACCATGATGAATTGATACCAAATTCTGGGGATTTCTGACATGTTTGGCCGATTTTGAGGATCATATTGGTTCTCTATGAATGCCTTATAGTGAGGGTATCATCATCTTAAAGTTAGAGTATGATATTTTGAACACACGTTTAAGGGTAGATTCATAATTCAAAAGTATCTTGTTGTTCCTCTTAGGATAAAAAATTCTATAGTTGTATTTATGTCTACCCAAAAAAAACATTTCAAAAAACCTTTAATTTAAAATAAAGCGAGGATAAATTAACTCATGGTCATATTGACATATTCAATATCAATCAAAATTATTCTATAAAGATAGATCACAACAAAACGACAACCTAATATGATATATGGTTTGTGTTTATAAGGGGATCACAGTACACAGTGTATAAAACAAAGAAGTTTGCAACAAAATTGAATGAAAAAATCTAAAATAAATGGAGGCAGAAGACATAAATCAGTTAAAACATATCGATTTGAAGTGGAAGAACAAAAATCACTTCAATCAAAGATAGATCATTGGTTGGGAAGTAGGTTTCACAGCCTGGAGAGATCTAATTTAGTGAAAATGTTAGAGGTGGAGGAAGTGCACTCGAGAAGTAGGTTTGGTGCTTGGGAAGTAGGGTTCATAGGAGGAAGATATATTGTTTAGGGAAAAGATTTATTCTAGATCAAGGAAGCCAACTAGAGTGTTTTGGTAATTTTCTATCCCAATAGTTTTTAAAACCCATTAGGATTGAAGGTATATCCCAACGATTTTCAAAATTCGTTGGGATACCTATATGATGATCAAGCCTATCCCAATGGTTTTCTCAAACTGTTGGTAAAATCCACTATATAGTGTCCCATACTAATGGTTTAAAGGAACCATTGGTATACCAGGAAATTCTAGTCAAAGGCGAACCCTGGACCATTTATTAAAGGGAAAGAAAATGTACAACAAACAAAGAAAAGGATGAGGGGGATAGATTTCCCACATCCATACAATAAGACAAACCAGAAAGATACAACTACATATCATAAAAATAATAACTATAACCACATCCATAATAGGTTGCTTCCTTAACAGTAGTTGATTCCCACACTGATTTCATTTCATATTTATTCAAAATATTTATGTACATATTTCTAAGTTTTATTTTCTCCAAAGAGATCTTCTCTTTATAGGATTGCTTACCTTTTTAGGATCAGAGACAGCTCTGATTTCATTCCTGGAAGAGGACCTGGTAGACACCGGATTCAGTAGGTAAGAGTAGTCTTTTCTCAGCCTTCTCCTTAGTGGAGCAGTCAAAACTCCTTCACTTTCATACATCTTATTCTTTCCACCTTAGACAATATCATTGTAGGAAAGTCTGAAAATTCTGCTAACATTTTCTTTATCACTATCTAATACATTTCCCCAATTGTGAGTAATATGAACTGAGACATAATTTTGGAATCCATCATTCGCTCCCAACCAAGAATCCTCTAAGATAGACAGATTTCCTCTTCCCATCAGTTGGGAGTGTCTGTTAGAGTATAGTTTTGGAATTATATAGATGAAGGTTATAAACCAACAAATGAATGAGATAACTATAAGGGTAATCTGGACCAAACATAAGATCCATTTAAAATATATAGATTAATTATTTGGAAAATATATGGAAACTAAAAGTGTTACATAAGGTTTAAAATAGATTTTATAAGGGTCATTTTCCATTATGATGTGATTTTTGATTCATATACAACAAAGGGAGGAGACATAATGGATTTTATAAGGTTCATTAGTGATTTTGTAAGAGTAATCTATGTTTTTTAAGGGTCACTAAAGATTTTATAATGGTTATTCAGAAGATCAGGGTGAATAATTATTAAAATATGTGATTCCATAAGGGTAAAATTATCATCCTGTAAGGGTCAATAGTTGGTGAAAATTGAAAAAAAAATAGAACCCGGATTGTGTGATGCTTATTTATTGAAAATTTAAGCATCATCCCATGACTATGTAAGAGGCACTGTTTAGCTAAATTTCTAGTAACATCTTTAATAGAAGTTTTTATTGGACTACTGGATAAAATATCATGATCATGTGATTGTGCTGTGAATTAAGAAGATTCAAATGAAAATTAGAAGTGAATATCATAGGTGAATATTTGTTGGAATTTCAAATGGGAATATTTGAAATTAATTACCATAGTCAAAGCTAGATGATTTTAGGGAAATTGTTGAATATTTTAAATAAAAATAATAATGAGGATTTCACATAAAAAAGATAATAAGGTTTTTATTTTAAATTTTAGAAACAATTTTCTATGTGAATATGGTGGGAGAATAAGAATTAAAGATGGTGAATTGGGAATTCAATACTATGTGAAGTTTTTTATAACTATTATATCTAATAAAGAGAAATAATATGAGAAAAATAAGTTTTGTATCTTATTTAATCATCTATGTCGATTTAGGAAAATGTGTTTTTGGATATTCTAAAGGATTTATTTTGAGTAATATGAAGACTGAGGTGTGCATTCATGTTATTACGCACTTTTTTAAGTATTTTAAATTCTTGAGAAGGAAGGTAATGTTTCGTGAAACTCAATTGATATTATTCTGGTAGTTAATGACTAGGAATTTAGAATAATATATTATTCTCATTTGTAAAGACATCCTAAAATGCACCAGATATCTTCTTTGCACTGAAGATATGAGGGAATTATTGAATACTAGTGGTTCCAATATAAAAAACACCCTATTGAATTCAGTAAGTTAATTATACCTACCCTAAGAAGTGAGTGATACCTTCCCATGAATTATGGGTGATTGTAGAAAACTTATAATAATTAAAAATTAAATAGTGATATAATATGCATCTCAATAGAAAACTAAACGTAGCATGGATTATGTTTCCCCATTGGTGCTAAATCATATACAAATTCACGTGTGTTATACCTCTTTAGATTACTATTTAATATTAGTGAGGGAGTGTTTAAGAAAGAGTGGATCATGACCTTAAATAGTCACAAGGGTTTATTTCAAAAAAATAAATTAAAAAATCATGTAATATTATCCCCCTACCCCTCAGTGGTACATTAACCAACCCAGGCTCCTCAAGTGGTATCATAGCTCACAAGGTAATTTTGTTCCCTCTAAGATCCTAACCTAATAAAATTTAAATTATGGGCAATATGAATTTTTATAACAGAAAAGGTGTTCCAATCCTTGGTGACAAAAAAATTCATGGTCAAAATAATATAAAATTCCCTTATCTTTCATTATAAGGCCTTGAGGTGAGTGATGTTGTGATAGTAGGGTTTTTACCCATTGGACAAGATTATCCCCTAAAATTAATAGATAAGACAAATCTAGATGTTTATGGAAACCTATAAATTTCAATTATATTATATTTTTATATTCAATTATACAGAAAACTAATGGGACTCAAGATATCTAAGTAAATGTGGGACAAAGTAAAGAATATATATAAAAAAATATCAAATTGAAATAATAAAAACTGCAAATATGGAGAGATAAATTTGAGGATATCAAGAATGAATTATGATGAGAAAATTTATTATTATTTCACTAGGTTAAATTAGATATTCTGTCACATAATGGCCTTTGGGGAAAATTTTGATGATTTAACCATAGTCAAGAAGTTAATTATAATGTTTCTAGATAAATTTGAAACAAAAATTCCTACCCAATAATAAAGATAAATTTTATCTTTATATGAGTTATATAACACACTCCTTGGTTATGAAAATAATAAAACATGTGGGTTCAATAATAAATCCATGGATGAAATGAAATTCAAATCCATATATAGATTCAAGATCAAGGAGGATGAATTCGATTCCACCAATAAATCAAAATATGATGAAGAGAATAATGAGTAACATAAGATGATAGTGGGACTTGTCTCAAAAAACATGAAAAGGGAAATTGTAAGTACAAAGGAAACCATAAACATAATTTCATTAAGTGTGGTGAAATTTTACACTTTTCAGCTAATTATTTAAGAAATAAAAGTGTGAAGTTTGAATATGAATTGGATTTTTAAAGGCCCTAAAAAATAAATATGGAAGTATTTTTTATAAAACCTAGAAATCTTATGATAATAGAGAAAAGTATCACATAAGAAAAAAGAAAATCTTTCTAAGAAAATAATATATTTACAAATCTAACTCAAGTAGTTAATCTAATGAATAATTTTTGGAAATTTTTTTAACTTCATGGATCATGTTGAAAACAGTGATTAAAATTGAAGTAGTGAGGATGAACGAGAAGAAAACTACATGAAACACATACTAAAATCTAATATGGAAGTGTTTTTTGAAAGAAAAATTCAATGAAATTGATAAATAAAATCCTGAAAGAAAGATTCTATATATATATATAAAGAAAAAAATGAACTCTACATCAATGAAAAAGATTAGGTTGTGGAAATTAAACTTCTAAAAGTTAAATTTATTGAGCAAGAGAGAATGCTCAAAGAGTATGAAAAGAAAGTTGCTACAATGGAAGAAGAGTATAACATGATTCATTCAAGGTGTCTCAAGGATGAGAATACCAAATAAAAAATTAGAGATGATTAAAATATATTTGTATAAATAAATTCCAAGTCATCACAAGACATTGGGAAATATTATATATAAACTTAGGTAAAAAATACAAAATTGACACAAAAGAATGTTAAATTTATTTTATCTAATAGTGTTGGCTCTAAAAGTCGATTTGGGAAATATATGATTGAGATAAACACTAAAAATATCTTTTCTACATCAAATAAAGTTTAAGGAAACATGAAAAGTAAATATTTCCAAAAAACCAAAGAAAATAGAAACTATAAATGTACCTAATCAGTAACATGGAGATCACAAATAGACTCAATTATTTCATGAAATAACTAGTTTTAAAGAATATTTTTGTGTTTTAGATTTTTAAATTATAAAGAACTTTTTTTAGGTACAACATATCCCTAATTAGGAATCATATAATGTAATAATTGAGAGGTAAATTTTTTGTAAATAAGAGAATAAATTATGATAAGAAGAAATCAGTAAATAGTCATTCATCTCAACTAACTACAAAAAATATATTTTATTTCCTATAATAGATTTAAGGAAGGTGTGACTAGGAAGAACACTATAATAGTAAATTTATAACCATTATTTTAAAATAAGTTCAATATACTATTGAATGAAAGAAGTCATGAAGATGAAACAAAATAGGAAAGTCACTTCTTATTAAAGTGGCTTTGAAAGAAAGAAATATGAGAAAAAAATGAATTCTTAAAATTTGTTTCTCATCACATATAACTGAAGAAGTCCAGATCCTAATGAACATTGAAGAACATAAGGGTTCTGTTATTTCATTTGTAAATTAAATATCATTAAATATTAAATTTATTGGTTCATCTAAAATTGAATCTCAAAATTTAAAATTTTGATATATATTGTTTGTTGATGGGCTTCAATACAAATTTATGAGAGTGAGTTGAATTTATTATAAAGGAAATTGTATTATTTTAAAAATAATCACTTAACTCATAAAGTGGATAAAATATTGAATAACTACTAACCAAGTTGAATGAACAAGTGGGAATCTATTTTAGATTGATGATCCAAGAAATTATTGCTACCTTAGTGAAAAAGAAAAAATATATTTTGCATAGAAGGATTCACCATCTTGGTAAATAAAATTTGAGGAAATTTTCAAAAGGAAATAGTTTATTTAATCTGCGATAATGAACCAACCAGGTTCAACTAGATAAGCTTCCCAAACCAACTCATCACATTATTTGGGTAAAACAGAATATCAAAGACCCGTAAAAAATATAAGAAAAATGAGACATACAATTAGAGTATGAAGATGAAATAGATGAAATACCATAAAATACATATAATCCAATCCAAATAGAATAAAATAGAAATTAATCCAAGTCCCCACATGACCAACAGTCACCTCCATACCAACTTGTACTAAAATTAATAGCAACAAGAGAAACCAGCATACTATAAGATGCTATTCCTATTACCTTAATCCTGCAAAAACATCTATAAATTCCCAAATTCACAAGTTTTATGTAAACTGAATCCTAGTAGGATACCTCCATATTTTTAATACAAGTTTAAATATCTATAATTATACAATTATAGATTTTAAAACAAAAAAAATTAAAAATAATTTTTATAAATAAAAACCATTTATAAATCATTTTCCCATTTTCTTACTTTTGTTTTCATAAAATACATTAATATTATCAATCTAGAAATATGACAAGTTGAAGTGATAAAAATAGGAAATTATATCCATTCATCAAGAGGTATATAGGTAAACACATATCCATGAAATTACCCCCCACGTCTCATGGTTATTTTTTCTGTACGTCCATAGTAACCAGACATGGGGGGTAATTTTACCGTGTAACACATTATCTTGGTGATCCGTAATATAAACTAGTTATTCAACCAATGTGGTATCAGGATCAATATCAACATCCTCCCATATAATCTCATGGAAATTATATATTATATACCTCCTCAAATAGGAATCAATAAATACATCTTGGATAGTTTTCAAACTAAAATAAAAGTTTAATAGATAGGAAACCCTCACTAGTAATCCAACGATCTCAAAGGGGGGCACAAAACTCGGTGCCAACTTACCATGCTTACCCAACTGGTGATTTCCCAAGTGAGGTTAAACTCTAATAAAGACTTGATCACCAACTTGAAGCTGTAGTTTCTGGTTTCTATGGTCTTCATGGTATTTCTAATTACTCTATTCCATGAACAAACACCACCATATCAATTACACCATCTCCATCATCTCATAAACAGCACTTAGTCCAACCAAGG
The DNA here is from genome assembly GCA_963277665.1 of Viscum album. Classification (NCBI taxonomy): domain Eukaryota; kingdom Viridiplantae; phylum Streptophyta; class Magnoliopsida; order Santalales; family Viscaceae; genus Viscum; species Viscum album. Next base: position 1,062,074,569 of record OY728148.1, on the reverse strand, counting down.
ACCGGTCCACCAACTCCTCCCAATACAAGGGAGATATTCATGGACACCCATAAAATTCCTCAAAGGAAACCGTCTGTATCAAATATTGATAACTATTTTTATAGGAAAAATCAACCAATGGAAAATTGTTTTCCCATGATCCTCCAAAATAAATCACATAATCGGGGCATATCCTCTAGAACCTGGATAGCACTCTCAATCTTTTCATCCATATATGGATGATAATTTGGGATAAATTTAATCTAGGAACTCATCGCCTTCTAAAAAACTTTCCAAAAACTAGATGTAAACCCCATATTATTTTCAGAAACAACTTGATATGGAACCCTATGAAGTCTCATAATATCTCAAACATACAATTCCCCAAGCTGTTCCATTTTCATTTCTTCCCAAATAGGTAATAAATGAACTTTTTTTATGATTTGATCAATGTTCGCCCAAATTTTATCCTTCGCATGAGGATTATTTGGAAAATCGATGATGAAATCCATGGAAATGTCATCCCATTTTCATATAAGAATGGGTAAAGGATATAACAAACTTGCATCTCTCTTGTGCTCTGCATTAATTCTCTAACAAGTTAGGGACCTCAAAATAAAATCCACTCTCAACCTTATCATAACTTTACAACAACATTGATGCCTTAAGTCATGATATATCATGGTATACGCAGGGTATATGGATGAACAAGAATGGTTTCCACTATAAAATAACTCTTTTTTCAAGGAAAACAGAACTACCAACCTACTACAGAAGCACAAGGCTTTACTGGGATATCAAGACCACTCACCTAAGGTCTCGTAACCACAAAGTCTTTCACTAAAGTGTTGTAACTTTGTGTATATCACTTTCTCAAGATGAAATAACACATAAAAAGATGGGTCTTTTTTCATCAAAGTCAAGAAAAACTTTCCACCAACCTCTCTCACTTCCAAGTTCATCTTAGAAAACAAACTCATTAGAGACTACACCTCAATTGATTCCTTCAAGGGTTTTGTTGGTACTTTTAAGCTCAACAAATTGGCAAACGCATTTCCTTTCACATGGTATAATAAATATCAATATCAAAATTCATAAGATACTCCACCTATAATCTCTATCATAAATTAATATCCCTCTGAATAAAAATATATTTCTACCTCTTATGATCCGAATAAATCATGAACCACTCCCCAAAGAGACAGTTATTCCATGTTTTGAGTGCATACAAAACAATTTCCATCTCTAGATCTTGGGTAGGGTAGTTATTCTCATAAGGTCGTAATCTAGAACTTATTTCCATTGCATCAATACACATATCAAAACTATAATAGAAGAATAATATAAAACATCCTAACCCAACCCTGGTTTTGGAAAAATCAAAACTGGTGTTGAATTCAACCTCACCTTCAGATCATCAAAAGATCTCTAACACTTTTTATTCCATTAATAATTTATACCCTTAAGGGTTAAAGCAATCATTGAAGAATAGAGCATTGAGAATTCTTGAATAACATGTCTATAGTAACCATCCAAACCCAATAAGATCCATATCTCAAATAAATTTTTGGTATTATCTTAGTAAATAACTTACTAAACATTTTCAAGATCTACTAAGACCCCCCTCTCAAATATCACATACCCCAGAAACTTCAACTCTTAGATTCAAAACTCACACTTAGAAATCTTACCATATAGATATTGTTCTATCAAGGTTTTAAGAATGATATAAAAATAGTCTATATGATCCTCCTATTACTTGTAGTACACAAAAATATCATCCAAGAACACAACTACAAAGGATTCCAAGAAATAGTGAAAGATCTAGTTCATCAAATACATAAAAACTATAGGAGTATTACTGAGACATAATGGCATAACCAAAAACTAAAAATTATCATACAGACTCTTAAATAATATCTTAGGTACATCCTCTTCTTGGACTCTCAGTTGGTGATACCCTGACCACAGGTCAATCTTAGAAAACCAATGATCTCCTCTTTTTTGATCAAAGAGATCATCAATCATTGGAAAAGGATATTTTTTTATTAACAGTCACCCAATGCAACTTTAAATAATCAATACAAATTTTAAGTATTTGGTATTAATTATTAGAAAAATGATAGGATAATCCCATGGTGTCATTATAGGATGAATCAATTATTTAGCCTCTATGTACCAAAGCTGGACCTTGAGTTCCACAAACTCATAAGGTGTTATACAGTAAGATGGTATAAAAATAGGTATCATACCAAGGATTGTGTCAATAGTAAACTCGACCCCTCTATATAGCGGAAAAGTAGAAAAATCATTTGGAAATACCTCAAGGTAATCACGCACAACTGTAGGAAGTCAACCACCCAAGAAAGGTCCAACTACATCAAGAAAAATCTATAAAAACTAGCATGATATTACCCAATAATATGGAACAACAGGCTCTACCCTTCCCGATCTAGACTCCCACTCACCCTAGAAAACATGATTGACCATAGAGGAAGATAAGAATTAAAATCGATGATGATAATCGTCTATCTGTTACATGACATTAATCATCCAATCTATGATGATAATCAACTTGAAGATGTCAAGAGCATGCACTAAGAATTCCTACTCCACCTCAAAGTTTGCTATCATCACCCGACATAAGAGACATTTGAAACCCTGTTCATAACTCTTTCCCAAAGTCATGGAAAGATCCAACAAGAATGGAATAGGTTCAAAACAATATCCTGACATGTCAAATAACTTTTATGATATAAAATAATGATTAGAACTCATGTCAAACAAATATAACAACAAAAAAGATTAGATAAACACCATACCTCAAACAGTTGTTGGCCCTGCGTCAGATTCTTATGGAGCATACTCTACTGCATAAAGTCATCTGGTCTTAGACACATGAACACACCCCTTCGACGAAGTATTATACCCACCACCATTGGAACCATCTAAATAAACATGTGAACCCTTGGTGAGAGTGGATCATTCCCTACTTCTCTGAGATATATTTTCACAAAAGCGTCGTAGATGACCATATCATCCGCAATGATGAAAAATATTAGGAGCCTCCTGAAAGTTATGTTTGGTATAACCTCACCTTTAACACTAGTAGTAGACAATATACTATTCCCATGTCATCACCCCATAGACTAGTCTTGAGTAAAATTGAAAATTCTTACACTTCCTTTTATAGACAAAAGATACACCATAAATAACCATGGAACCAACTAAAGATCTACCCAAATGTGTCTTCCCAGATTCGTCTGCCTCAGCTAAATTTATATTTTCAACTACCTTAATAAAAGTTGAAAGGAATAAGATTATAATCAATAACTGAATATCAATCTTCAATATTAACTCAATCCTCTAAGCCTTATGGTAATAATTAGTGACAAGCTCTAGTTCAAGATACACTAACTCATAAAAATGGGTAGAATACTCCAAAACTCTACGCTCCCCTTAATCTATGGCCCGAAACTCTTGGGTATTTTTCATACATAATGTCTCAGGATAAAAATTTCGGTTACATATTTTCTTTAGAGCCCATGTAATATCCTCATGCAACTTAAATTTTATAATAGAGTCCCACCATATCATTCTCGGTACGTCGAGCATATACATGAAAAAAAATAAACTTAAATACTTCAGGAATCTTTAAGAAGATGAAGATTCTCTCTATCCAGTCATGAAACTCCTCATATTCCTGGGGTCATTTTTCACCATGAAATATGGGTGGATGCTACATAATAAATTCTAAGCAATGATCCACTACGCACCTTGGGTTCCCGACATCCACTTGACCCATATTTTGAATAATCTGAATAAAAGATTCTACCAAAGTAGGGTGCACTTGAGGATTCTCTTATAGAACCTTTCTCATAGCTTTCTCTCTTGGATTTGGAAGATCTCTTATCAGAGGCATTTTATAATAAATTAAATAAACCAATTAGTAATTATAAAATACCAAAATCATAAGACTAACTTATGGTATTGATAAAAAAGTTTTAAAACATTAAGAATTTAAATATTCCATGAAACTACCAATGAAAACCCTTAATTAAAAATAAAAAGGTAAATTTAAATAAACTTCCTATATAGTTCATTCAAATGACCCCAAACTCTAAGTCTAAAATTTGGTAAAAGTTTTTAGCCACCCATAGTAACTTGGTTTCAATCATGTAAGTGAGATGGATAGGCCCCTTTTCCACACCTACTATCTGAATCTCAATGATTATAATTTTGATATACCTAATAAACAAAACCAAACTTATCCAGTAGTAACATACTTCAGGATAAGAATCCCATTTGATACTAAATTATAATGAACCAACCCGATTCAACTAGACAAGCCACCCAAACTAGCCTCTAATATAATATGGGTAAAATATGAAATCAAAAACCAATCCTGAATATAATCAAAATAAGAAATAAAACCAAATTATGAAGAAAAAATTGATGATATACCACAAAATACATATAATTCATGCAAAAAATACTAAACTAGAAAGTAATTCAAGTCCCCATGTGACCAATACTCAGCTCCAGACCAACCTGTACCGAATGAAACAACAGAAATAGAAACCAATATACTATAAGATGCTCTTCACATTACCTGAATCCTATAAAAAAAATCTAAAATCACCCAAAGGCACGAGTAGGGTGTGATCCAAGGCCTAGTAGGATACCACCACAGTTTCTATATAATGTATAATATCAATAACAAAATAATTCTAGCTTTTAAAATAAAATAGTTTTACAAATAATTTTTATAAATCTAAAAGATTTATAAATTATTTCCCCTTTTTCTTCCTTTGGTTTTAATAAAAAAGTTTCATGTTATTGATCAAGAAATATGAAAATTATAAGTGAGAAAAATAGGAAATAATATCTATGAATTAAGATGTGTACAAGAAAACACATATCCATGAAACAACCTATCATGTGAAGCTATCTGATACAACCTCATATATAAAAACTTTTTAGAAAAAATCCATGATAAAAAAAACATGCAATAAATAACCATAACTGACAATGCACCACAAATATTTGGTTCTAGACTATGGGAAACTGATTATTAGACACCAAAAAGCCCCAACAGGCATACGTTGGATCCAAACATACTGAGTTCAGCTAGTCGATATCACACAAGGTTACCTTTTTGTGGTGTCACACAAACTAAGGATATCATCGTCTCTTTGTCGACGCACCCAAGGATACCAATGTGATGTTTTATAATAAATTTTCAAAAACATGCTCAAATTTTCATAAAGAATTTTCAAATCTTTGATGATTCACTTCAGAGTTAGAAAATACATTTCCAAATCAAGAAAATTCATTTTCAATGAAAACCCCCTTTTAAAAACATTTTCTTTTCCAAGGAAGTCATTAGAAATGATTTATCACTTCCAATAAATGAACAAACTAAAGAAATTTATCAATAACAACATGAAATTCATCAAATTAACCCATTGTATAGAAACACCTATCTCAACATTGTAGAAAAATAGTTGTTTTCGATAATGGTGATAAGAAACTAAAAGAATGTAATTAAAAAGATGAGGCATTCCAAGAAACCAAAAAGGTTCAAAATAAAATACTATGTAATAATAAATCTATGGAAAAAACACAGTATCAACAAAAAATAATAATAACTAATAGGATTACATATCCATAGAGAATAAATTCAACCATAATGGTAATCAATCGTTGAAGAAAGTGATCTAGATGGGAGGGAGTCACCCAAAATCACCTAGGAATAGTCTCTAGGTCGAGAGTAAGGAAGCCTATATGAATGAAATGATAATTTCAGCTGAAATTATTGGTTATAACCAAACTTCAGGAATTTAAATTGATTTTAATTCAATTACCCATCATGTAATCTTTGATTCCCACATGTTCTGAAAAAACCAATTACTTTTAATTAAAACCCCGATATTTTTTATTACAGGGCATGTACCCTTTATACAACATGTAAAATTATCACATTGTGTATCCAATTCACAATTTCTATCTCGTTTCCATTACACTTCATGTATTCCCCTTACACATCATGAATTTTTCTTGTGAACAGTAAAAACTGTAGGTTTTAAGTTGAAAATTTCAGAAAATCCTTTAGTTTTCCATTACAGGTATCCTCCCAATTCCTTCTCAGAATTACTCAAATGAAAAAGGTAAACCAAAATAACAGTTAAAACATACCTAACATAAAGGTGATAGGGTGTAACATATACCCTAATTAATAAAAGAAATATATGTTTTTTGATACTTTTTAGTTATGGAAATGGTTTAATGAAAGCATAAAAGGGTATAAATTTAGTCAACTAGACCACTTGAGTTGATCCACACAATTTTTTATAGACCTATAAGGCATCAATCCACTTAAGGTGACATATACTTTATAAAAATCATTGATAAATTAAAAAAATTGAAAATGTGATGTTTATCACGAATAATTCACAAGAAATGGAGATGTTTGAGACTTTAAAAAGAGAATTTGAGAGAGATCTTGGGGTTCATATAAAAATAATAATAGATAATGAAATGTGTTTTTCTATAAATTATTTTAAATAATAATTTTATAATCATGGGATTTACTACTATTGTAGTGATCCTTATAATCCCTAGAAAAATTAATTTTTTGAATGAATAAATAGTATTCTTGTTAAAATGGGAATAACAATACTTTCTGATTTCTATTAGTAAATGTTTTTGTAGAGATAAGTTGCATGCATAGCTATGCATACCCAAAACAAGTGTTAATTGAGACATAATTCAAACATGACTTCATATCATATTTGTAACAAAAGGAAACCAATTTTTAACTTATTCAGAATCTCTATTAGTTTTTATTTGATGAAAATTAAGAACTCAAACATAGGTAAATTTTATAATAAGGCTAAAGAATAATTATTTTTGGGATACTTATCAATGTAAAAGGCTATATATATTGGACAAAAAGACTCAAAAAGATGGAATACTATTATGATATGAAGGTTATGGATAATTAACCTAATATTTAGGTTCTAAATGATTTAATTTTAGAACACTATGGTAAAGAACTTTAGTAGGTTCCATATAAAACTAGGGAGGAACAAGATGGGAATGAGCCACATTTAGCTGATATTGATTTTGACCAGACCAATGATGAAGAAGAAGTTGTCGAAAATGATAAATTGAAGCATAAGAAGATGAATGAATATTTAGAAGTAGAAATTATAATTGGTAACTAGAGTGTTCCAATTTGAACAAGAAGAATACTGAGGATTGATAACCAAACAACTCTTATCTCTTAAATTAATCCTGATTCAGTTACTGGGGTTTTTAAGAATTAAGAGTAGTTTGATGCAATGAATGATAAAGTAGATAGTATTAAAAGGAATGTCACTTGGGATCATTTCTCTAAACCAAAAGACAAAAATGTAATTAGGACAAAGTGGGCATTCAAAAATAAGTTTAATGATAAAGGGGTAGTCTATTTGAATAAGGCCAGAATTGTATGAAAAGGATATTCATAAGTGGAATGAGTTAATTTTGAAAAAACATTACTCTAGTTGAAATACTAGAAACCATAATAATTCTCCTAGAATTTTAATCTTATAGGAAATACATAATCAATCAAATGGATATGAAATATTACTTTTTGAATAGAGAGATATACGAAAAAAATATACATTGATAGGATTGAAGGATTTATTTTGGTCAGTGGTGAAATAACAGTTTTCAATATGAAGAAGGTTCTCTATAGGATTGAATAGTCTCATAAATCCTGGTAATCAAATTTAGATGGATTCCTGAGTGAAATTATGTTGACTAATTAAAAAGTAGATAATAACATATACAAAAAAGAAATGAAGGTTGGTAGTCTCATTGTAATTTCTTTGGTAAATTATATTGTTTTTATTGGAAAAAAATATAGTACTTGAAAAAAAAATTCTAGAAAAATTAATAATCATTTTGAGATGTAAATGCTAAGAGAAATGAGGTGTTTTATAATATTACAAGTTCTCAAAACGAAGAAATTATTTTTATTTCCTAAGAAAATTATTTAATAAAATTATTGAAGAAGTTATGTATGGTAAACTTCAAACCAATATCCACAATCACACAGATTTTGATGGATCTTGCAAAGGATGTTGAAGGTTAAAATGAGAATAATAAGTAGTTTGATAATCTTATTGGTAAGTTTCTTTGTATCACTAGATAAAAACCTGATATTTTCCATGTAGTGACTCTTTGTGAAAGGTATCAAAGTGATCCTAAAGAATCGCATTTAATATCTGCTAAAAGAGTTCTCAATGCATCATGTTGTCAAAAAATATAGATGTTAATCAAATATAAGAGGGTTTTAATTTAATATTAAAATAAAATAAAAAATTTAATCTACCTCAAAGAATTAAAACTATCTAAAATATAAATATCGGATAAACCTATAAAAAATTAGAGTTGTATTAAAGTAATCACAGTAGAAAAATAATTGATATTTTACATATATAAATAAATATAATAAATATAGTGTAACATTAAACTAAATATATTATAACCATAAACATTAAAAGTGTAAACAAAGTGGAAATAACAAAACACGGAATATTAATTTACCAAGAATTTACCCCTTAAGGGATATTATTAAAACCTCACTTTTAATCAGAAGTTAATAGGGAAGTATAAACCTAATTCCAGGTATCCTAAACTATAAATATATCAAAAGGTATATAGTTATATAAACTGAAAGTGCATCTCTATCCTATGAACCGCAAGAATCCCTCAACTAAAGCCCATCAATAGGAGCTTGCTTCAACAAAATGGAAGCTTGGTACTCCCTCTTTTACAAAATAGATGATTGTATCTATCTTATTATCCCTGGATTCCCTCGATATCCCTGATCAGAAACATAGATGTTACAAAAAAATTAATTAAGATCTCCTACAATGAATCCTTAAATATAATATTCTCTTAGAAAACACTAAAAAAAGTAAAACAATCAGAAGCCCGATAAATAAGAAACAATTGAAGGCTTCAAGAAAGAACATCTTTTAGAATCCTCCGCTACTTTGTTTATTCCAATGGTTGAAGAAACATTATATTTTTAGTCATCATTATAATAAACTATAATATTTATATTTTTCATTCTTTTGGATGAGTTTTAATAGTATCAGTAGTAGTTTACATATTTATCTTCTGATGGACACAAAATCAATCTATATCAACGGATGAAGTAATTTAGAACCACTAAATTTCTTAAAAACTGGTTTTTAATAAAAAAAATTAAACCATCAGTATTTCAAAAGTCCTTATAATATAAAATTTTCATAACTCCTAAAATAATTGGTATTTCATAAAACATTATATTATCAGTATTTTATTTCATGGATTATTATTCTTTATACATCGTAGATAAAGTAATAAACTTAAGTTAAATCAAAATATTAATAAAAAAAATTATTTTCAAAAAAATTAAAGTATAAATTGATTCTTTAACTCAACATTCCCCCCTTTTTTAAAATCACAAACATGCATGGAGAAAATTAATATTTAATAATTTTAAATAGATAAACTCCCTTTGACTTTTATAAAATATGGTGAAATTATAAAAATATCTCCCATTAAAAAATAAAAAATAATTCTCCCCTTTTATTAAACACATATAAAGTAATCCATTTTAAAATTTATATAATTTTTCTAAAAAAAATACCCCCCATTGTGATTTCTAAAAAAACAAAAAAAAAATATGATCAGTCACCCCTTAGGATATGCATGTAATTATAGTGGAGAAACTTTAACTCTTGTAACTTCAAATATAAAATTTGAAATAAAATAATATTTAATACACATTTTGGATAATAATATCTACATATTTAAGAATTAATAAATATAAAAAAAAAATGGTAAATCATAAATTCATATATTCAAGCATCAATAATTCAAAGGTTTAGACAATGTCAAGAAAAATTGTAGAAGAAAAATCAATATTTATTCGTAGATTTTTTATTCATATGTTTTATCTTTTTGATATCCTTCAAGTGTTCAGTAATTATCTCATCTTGAAGCTTAAACATCTGATCAAACTTTTATTCTTAAGAATATGACTCTTGGTTCTTCATGACCAACTATTTTTCTTTAGATTCAAACTTCTAAGGATTTTCCTCTTGTGTTTATAATCTCGAAGTCGGTTCAATAATATATTGATTTTTAAGAATGTATAGTTTTTATAAATCTTTGATGGATATATAAACATCATCAATTTTCTCTCCAAGCTCATTCATGAATTCTTCACGCTCTTCATACTTTTTGTAGAGGATATAATAATTAAGATGAAAAGTATAATTACGATCATTAATAAAGTCTATTTCCATGTCTTGTGACTTCATGTACTTTTTTTAAGTATAGAAACATATGATCATGAAGATAAAATTCTTCCTACATGTCATTTAATCTTTATTTAACTTAAAAAATATAATTGAGTAAATAGTTTTTCCTCTTAAATTCATGGAAAATAGTAACTTGAGAATAAAACATACTAACTATTATGGTTAACTCTATGAAATTATCAATAATATTATAAATTTTCTTAACAATATTTCAAAAAATAAAACTTTCAATCCATCATTTTCATTCCCAAACACATAAGGAATTACAAATAACTATCATATTTTTCTTATTTCTGATCATTCTTTTCATCTACTGGTTGTTCCTCTAACAAATATTTCAATTTTTTTATCTTTCTCAAGAGGAAATTTTTTATCATAAATTGTTTCTTTATATTTATTAGAATAAATTTTATTTGGGTTATTTTAAACATTTTTTTAAATAAATTTCTCTTTCAATAGATAAACTAGATGATGATGAACATAAACTTAAATATTCCTTTGATGAACATGACTCCTTATATGATTATTTAAAGGTGATAAAATTTATACAACTAAAGTAGGAATAGAATATTTTGTGAGAAAAATTTATTTCATAGTTTTAGTTTTAGAATTTTTTTTGATGCTTCAACTTCTTGAACTTGGGAGACTTTTTATGAAATTTACTCTACTAAAGAAACCTCCTAATCTGTTGTAACCATATGTAGAATTACTTCCATTAAATTTTCAAGATATTTTTATGGTTTTAATTATAATATAATTTCATTTTCAAATTTCCCATCTAGTTCTCTAACTTTCTGTTTTGTGGAAGATAATGATGAATACTTCTAATTAACTATCGGTGCGGCATATTTTCCTTTTCCTTAAAATAAAAAATGTATTTTCAGTTATTATTCCTCTATATCAACAATATGTTCTAAAATTGTAATGAAATAAAGTATAATTCTAGAAATATGGGATTGTTTTAGCCTTAAATATTAATTTTTATTCTTTTTATCCTCTTTTAAATTTCATTCAATGTCATCTCTTAAGGACTTAGCCTATGATTTGTTTAAGCTAAAATAAACCTTCTCAGCTACTCTATATTCCTCCTTCTTCTTTGCTTCTTTGGAATTTTCCTTCAAAAGAACCACTATGAGATTAAATCAATCTATGAATCTATTTATTTATAGAATATATTCTCTACATCAAAGGGTATTCCTTTGATGAACTTTTATTTTTCAATTCTCACCTTCCCTAGATTTCAACTTCTTCTTTTCTAGTGAAATAATAGTAGCATGAGAATCCAATACTTTCTTTTTTCAATAACATTCCCTTTACAAAAATTTTGAGAATTGATAGAATAAACTACTGATGTATTTTTGTTATGAAATTAATATCTTTAAAATCATAAGTAACTCACATCATTGACATTGTCTTAGCATTAATTAGGTTTTCCGTGATTCGTTCAAGGTTATCTTGATTCTTAACATTTTATTCTATCAAAATTTTTAAAATTATTTTTTTCAAATATGATTATATATCAAAATCTTGAGACATACCTTATCATTACAAATTTATTCAATATAAATATCGAAATACTTCACAACATTCTACTTATGAAACAATCACAAGAAATTCTAACAAGTATACATATTGTATCTTAATAAAAAAGATTCACCTTTCATATGTAAAAATAAGGAATGAAACCATTAAAAAATAATATTTCCTTTTCATGGAAAATTAATTTTTTTAAACCTACTCATTAACAACAGAAAGAATTTTCTTTGCAGACTTTCTTAAATTTTTTATGAGATTCCAGTAAATTTTTTAAAATAAGAAATAACTATCATCATAATGGTATTTTAAAAAACTATTTGTGTTTCTCAATATAAATTTTAATCATATGTTCAAAAATAATAAAGGTTACCATCATTATCTCATTAGACTCCAAAAACATAGCAGGTCAATTGAATTTTCAGATCAGTAAAGGATAAAATAACTAATGCTCTTCATGTTTTAATTTCAATTAAACTAATCATTTCCATCCCTAAAATTAAATAACAAACATCATTTTAAAGTTATAATTATTAACATAATCTATATTAATCATCATTTCCCATATAATATTTAGTAACTCAACCCCATAAATCTTGAATCTAGTGTCTTCTACTATTATATTTGCATTATTACAAGGAATCAATCCCAAAGGACCAAGTATTTAGTAGTCTTGGTAAACCAAATACATAAATGAGTCTTATATAAAAAAATAAAAACAGTAATCACAACATAATTTTTTTCTTTTTTCTAAGTAAATAACTTTGAGAATAACTCTATCCCATCTAGTATATTCCTTCATAAATTTAATAGAATGCTTCTTGGATTCCTGGGGAAGGAAACATAATAAGGGTGATCTCAAATGATCAGTAAGTTTAAAGTATAGAAAAATAAATAATGTATCAATGATAATTATAATTACGGCATGGTAAATAACTGAACACACATACTATATAATCAAAAAACTGACAAGGAAGTAATTAAAAAATATAGAACAGTAATAAATGGGAAAACATTCCATTCAAATAACTAGATAAGGAAAAATAAATATGGAAAGGTAAGAAACTAAAAACACATGCCATTTAATCAATATATTGAGAATGAAATGCATCCATAGATTTTATCATATAAAAATATCATGGATAATAACAATGATAACTGAAATTTTTATGAAGGAAATTATTATTCATTAGTCATAATGTCTAACGAACATGTGGACCAATACTTTCAAGATCCATACTCTAGATAGATTAAAACTATAGATAAAAACCTATTTAATTTTAACAATATATTTGTCTCATGAAAACCTTTCAATACATTGAAGAGCTATATAAATTTTGGGTTCTACCTGTCATTACATGTCCAAATCATTCTTCACATTTAGTAATCAATTTAATTGTTAAACAATGTTCATTATCAAATGTATGTAATGAATAAATAATATTTAATTATAAATATTTCCCTAAATAATAAAATAATTGTCAAAGTAGACACCGTATATAAAATGGTATACTATTTAGAAAATAATAATAAAAATTATATTAAAATATGTATATTCAAGTAATTTTCTAAAAAATTGATTAAAAAAAGTGATTATTTAAATATAAAGATAACAACTACAAAAGGAAGTGAGATTTCAAATATAATCATTAAGAACATTATTTAAGAGAATAGTCTTTAAACATTCCAAAGTATCTCATTCCACATTGAAACATACTAATCATATTATCCATGAAGTAATAATATGAAATTAAACTTGTAATATCATTAGAGTAAGTATATTCATGATATAACATGTCAAAAGTTCATTATATACACCATATAAAATTGAATTGGTGCAAAATAAAAAATAAGTCTCAATGAAAAATAAATTGAGACGAAATTTCTTACCTTGCATCTGATTTGCCTCGTGTGTCTTTATATTCATTAATAACAAACTTATGTTAAATATTTACTTTCTTTAAAACATTTTTCATGTTTATAATTACTTTAATTTCACTTTTTAATATGTTGTATACAACTACCTAAACAATTATGTTTATGTCAGTTTTTTGAACAAATTTAGTTTATGTGTCAAAAACAACTTTGGTTGGTCAAATATGGTAAAAGGGGTCATTATATAACATCTACATAATAATAATAATGAAATAATTATTATACCTATGCATCAATTATAATTTTAAAAATAATCATTAAATATGGTTATGAAAATTGAATCAATGTTTCAATCATGGAGGTGGCAGGTCGTACGTACGCATAAGTAATGTTCTCATTTTTCAATGATCGTTATGGAAAGAAGATAAATAACACTATGTATTTCCATAATGATAATTATATCATAAATAACATTTTATTTAATCATATATATTTATATTTATAATTCTTGTGATGTAAAAGTAATTACATCATGTTGAAGAGGTGGTAGTCCACACGTCCATGAACAACAATATCGCATTTTAAGTGTGAGTGAAAGGGTAATATATAAAATGATATATTATATTTTCATAAAGTTAATAGTGTCATGAATATCATATAGTTGTTTTGTATCTCGTATATTTTTAATTAAAATCATCTTTTATATGTTCCATGTATTTTGTGAATGAATCACATCGCTTTGGGGAGGCAGTAGTTGATACTTCCACAAATGATGTTATCATATTTACATTATAATGTCCTAGTTCTAGGTGACACAAAAGGTTCCCCATACTCAGTTGGTCACATGACCTTAAGTGCATTTCCCCCAACATCAGAGGCTGCCGACTAGAAACAAGGGCCTTGGGTGTGATAGTGGGGAGACTATGCCCTCATTGGTAGAGTATACATAGAATAATAACAAATAATATATAGTAGCGAAAGAAATAATACTATAAAAAAAGTAAAAAGAGGAAGAATGAAAGTAAATGAACAACTGGATCGCATATATAAATGATGCATGTCACTTATGTCGAGGAAAAAATCCAAACAAGTCACAATGATGGAAATAAAGTACTAAATCGAAGTAAAAAAGAAAACAAGTAAACTCCAACAGCATCGAAAGCACCTACTTGGTCCCATGCTCTTCAACTCCCCAGAAATCAAGTACCTCATGATGAAGGGCACTTTCCCTTATCTATACCTGCAACCATATAATATTTTTGAGTCCAGAAGCATGACCCAAATAGGGTGTGAGATGAATCTCAGTAGGAAACCACCACAAGAACTATGACTAACTATCAGTGAATATATATATCAGGTAATAATGGAAATGTATCAAAGAAACTAGGAGTGCTCCTATGTAACCGAATCCTACATTTTCCATTTACATTCATTAGCATTTAGCATTCATCATTTAATCAAGTGAGTATCACAATTAGGTATCTCAGAAGACTACCTAATAGGACCGAATCCAAGATTGTGCTTTGGATTGGCAGACACGTCACAAACATTCAATATTTATGTTAACCCTCTAGGTAGCTCACACAGTCTAGCCCCTTTGGCCATGTAATGAAATAAAAAGGTAACACACTCTGAGGAAGCACTCACCATCAATTCCCTATATGGTCTTTCCAAAATAACTACAAACTCTATGTAAAAGCACTCAACATCAATTCCCCATGTGTTCTTGTAACATAAACTATATACACTCTGAGAGATCACACACCGTCAATCCCCCATTGTGGTCTCGTAGCATGAAAAATAATAGACACTCTGAGAAAGGGCTCAACATCAATTCCCCTTGTGGTCGAACTACACCAAGTTATCACAATCCTGTGTAATTCAATTGTGCGTAAATAATATTAAGCAGCCCAAATTAATCTCAATTACTACATGGATAAACAATTCCAATTCATATCACAAGCATTTAACAAGCATCAGAAGTCAAACAGCTCCATCCTATAAAGCAAGGAAAGGAAACAAGTTATGCCACATAGGCAACATGGACCAAACGACCCTAAACATTCAAATAAGGAAACACAATCATGGGGTGTTCCAAAAAAAATTAATTTCACATAATATCATATCAACAAACCCTTAATACAATAATCAATCTAAGGCAAATAAAATAGGGTTCAGTTTCCTTAACTTGAAATAACCAAAACATGGGTAATAGGCACTATGGCATATAAAACTAAAAGACAGTCAACAAAAGGAAAAAAACCACCTAACTAGACTATTTATGATTGATTTAATTTAACCTAAGACCTTTAATTGACCTAGAATGTCATATATCCATGAAAACATCAAAAATGTCCAACCTTGAATAACTCGATAGGGAGATGAAAACAGGAGGAGAGGCTCTAGAAGGAAGAACTCACCAGTGGGATTCCAACACACCTGTCAGAGTTCTGATTAGACCTTGTATGGAGAAATGGTGGATCGGAGAATATTAATCTCTCTCGGCCTCTCCTGGAAAAAACAAGACCAGGAGAAGATGAATTTGGGGATTAGATGTGACCCCGATCCAATTACACAAATAAAAAGAAAAGTACATGACGTGTTCACTAAATGTACACACTGTGTACAAGACTCAACCATCCCCCACTTTAGTCAATATCTAGGTCACCTCACACATCCATGTAGTTATCCATTACATGGCCAGTACATGATTGCCTGCAAAAACCGGGTATACGGTGTGTACACCATATTACACGGTGTGTACTTATAAAATTTACAAATTCTCCCCTTTTTCTCAAAACCACCTGAAATCAAGATCCATAACTAAAATGAAGATAAGTGTTCTTAAAAATGTCTCCCCTTAAAGAAATTAGTCCCTAAATTTCCCTAACAAGGTGGAGAAGAAGAATCCTTGAACAACTTAGGCCAGTGCGATCACACATTGGTCTCCCTATCCCAAGTCTTGTTCTGCACTCGGTTGGGCTACCACAACACCTGTACCAGAGGAACATACCAACCATAGAGAACCTTCACACTATGATCAACAATCCAGATAGGATGCTCCTCATATGATGCGTCCACCTCCAACTCAACCTCCTTGGGTCAAAAAACATGATATGGGTCTGAGATGTAATGTCGTAGTAGAGAAACGTGGAAGACGTCATGCATAGATCGGTACCTCTGAGGTAACTACAGCTAATAAGAAACCAGCCTGACACTCTCTAAAACCTAAAATGGCCTGATGTATCTTGGTTAAAGCTTTCTCTATCTCCTTATCCTTCAGTGTCCCAACCTCGGTGTGACACCTAATAAAACCCGATCTTCGACCTCAAACTCTAGAGGTCGTATCCATTGATCTGCATAAGACTTCTGTCGAGACTGTTCAATAGTCATCCTCTTCCATATCAACTCCACCTTCTCAGTGGTCTCCTGGACCAGATGAGGTCACAACATAGCCACCTCTATTGCTTCCAACCTATACAGGGGTGATTGGCATGGTCTACCATAAAAATCCTCTTATGGTTCCATCTAAATAGTCAACTGAAAACTATTACTGTCAGAAAACTCCACCATAGGTATGTGTTTCTCCCAAGAACCTCCAAAATCTAGGATGCATGCTCAAAGCATGTCCTCTAGCACCTGAATTGTTTGCTCAGAATGGCCTTCTATCTGGAGATGGTAAGTTGTACTCAGAAGTACCTATGTACCCAAATCCCTTTGTATTCCATGATAGACACGAGAAGTAAAACATGCATCTCTGTCTGAAATGATAGAGAAAATAACCCCATGAAAATATACAATCTCTCGGATGTTCAACCTTCCAAGATCATCAACACTGAAGGAATCCTTGATTGTTAAGAATTGTTCCACCTTCATGAGCCTGTTGATAACAACCCAAACCACATCATTCACTCAAGGAGATCTCGGTAACCCTTTCATCAAATGCATCACGACATCATTCTACTTCCACTTGGGAATGGATAACTATTGTATAAGCCCTACTGGTCACTAATGATCTGCCTTCACCTGCTGACAAGTAGAATATCTCATAACAAAATCTGCAGCATCCCTCTTCACACCTGGCCACCAATATTGATGGTATAGATCTTGATACATCTTGGTGACACTAGGATGAATTGCCCAAACTGAGGAATTAAAATACTGCATCAGCTCCTCATGTATGTCTGCTGACACCCATATACAACAATGAAAAATTAAGATCTCATCCACGCCAATGGTCCATCCATGAGTAGGGTCCTCTCCTGACACACTCTCTCATAGGACTAGGCCTTCAGAATCTGATAGATGCCTCTTACGCTCTCGATCAAGTAAAGTAGAGGTAACAACTATAGAAGAAAAAAACATTTTCCCTGTCTATCGTGAACCTCCAAATGAATCTTAGAGAAAAAAATCCATAATCTACCACTCATTACTGGATTCTTGAACTGTCTATATCTGAGTCCTCATGCTCAATGCATCAGCCTCTGTGTTTCCTTTCCTAGGTGTGTAGGAAAGCTCAAAGTCAAAAGACTAAAGGTAATCAACCAACCTTTGATGTCTCAAATTCATACCACACTGATTAAAGATATACTTGTGGATTTTTTGGTCAGTGAAAACCACAAAATTCTCACCCAAAAGATAATGTATCTAAAATCATAAATCATGAACTACTACAGCCAACTCGAAATCGTGTGTCGGGTAATTCCTCTCATGTGGCCTTAACTGCTGTGACCCATACGCAATTACTCATTCCCCCTTCATAAGTAATGCACCCAGACTAATAACTTATGCATCAAAATAAATAGTGTACATATTTCTTGTCTCTGAAAAAACTAGTATTTGTGCTGAATTAAACCTTCCCTTCAACTCCTGAAAGGCTGACTCACAAGAATCTTACCATGAGTACTCTGAACCCTTTTTAGTCAGGCCCATTAGGAGAACTTCTAAGCATGAAAAGTATTTTATAAAATACCTGTAGTAACAAGCCATCCCCAGAAAACTCTGTACATCAAAGATGTTCTTCAGATGCTCCCAGTAAACTACTTCTCTCACTTTCTATGGGTCTACTGATACTCTTATCTCTGAGATAACATGACCCATGAAGTGAATCTATTCCATCCAAAAGTGTCATTTTGAGATATTAACATATAACTGATGCTCTCTCAGTGTACTCAAAATGATCTCAAGATGTGTGTCTTGGTTGTGTCGAGTGTGAGATTACACCATGATATCATCCATGAAGAATACCATAAGATAATCTAAGTTTGGATGGAACACTCAGTTCATCAGTTCCATTAAAACTAAAGGCATGTTCATGAGACCGAACGGAAAACCCATATACTCGAATAGATTATACCTACATTGAAAGGTTGTAAGAGGTATATCTAATAGTATAATGTGCAAAATATGTTATCTATATCTCAATTAAATCTTCGATAACACTCGGGCTCCTTGAAGCTGATGAAATAGATCATCAATTCTTGGCAAGGGATATCAGTTCTCGACCATCAACTGATTCAACTTCTGATAATCCATGCAAAGACTGTGGGTACCTTCCACCTTCTCTACGAAAAGGACATGAAAACCCCCAAGGAGAAGTAATGGGTCGTATTAAACCCTCTGTAACTCCACCAACTTCTTATTGAGATCTTTTAACTCTGATGTAGCCATCCTATAAGGTGGAATAGACATTGATGTTTCTCCTGGAAACAAGATAAACATATATCTCTACCTCTTTCTTTAGAGTTAAACCTAAAAAGTCATCTGGAAAACATCCGTAAAATGATCTACCACTAGAGGAAAATCCGTATGGTAAGTCCCCTGGTCCAATTAAACAAATAAAAAAGAAAATTACATGATGTGTTCACTAAATGTACATGATGTGTACATGACTCAACCAGCCCCCACTTTATGCAGTCTCTAGGTCACCTCACACAGCCATGTACTCTTCCATTATATGGATAGTACACGACTTCCCATAGCAGCCGGGTACACGACGTGTACTCCTTAGTACACGGTGTGTACTTATAAAATTTTCAAATTCTACCCTTTTTCTCAAAACCACCCGAAATCAAGATCCATGCCTGAAATGAAGATCTAGGTAATTACAAAATTCTCCCCTTAAAAAAAATTTCCCTAAATTTCCATAACAAGGTGGTGAAGAAGAATCCTCAAATAGCTATGGTCACTTTGATCGCACATTGGTCTCCCTATCCCAAGTCTCGTCCTTCACTAAACCATGCTGCCACAACACTTGTTCCAGAGAAACAGACTGGCCATGGAGAACTTTTTCATTATGATAAAAAATCTAGATAGGATGCTCCACATATGATGCGTCCACCTCCAACTCAACCACATAGGGTCAAAAAACATGATATGGGTCTGATAAGTAACGTTGTAGCTAAGAAATGTGGAAGATTTCATGCATAGATCGATACCGCTGAGGTAACTACAGCTGATAAGAAACTAGTCTGAATCTCTCAAAATCCTCAAATGACCTAATGTATCTTGAAGAAATATTTCCCTATCTTCTTATCCTTCCATGTCCCAACCTCAGTTTGACACGTAATAAAACTTTATCTTCAACCTTGAACTCTATCGGTCGTCTCCTTTGATCAGCATTAGACTTCTGTCGAGACTGTGCCGTAGTCATCCTCTTCCAAATCAACTCCACCTGCTCAGTAGTCTCCTAGACAATATGAAGAAACAATATAGCCACCTCTTATGCTTCCATCCAACATAGGGGTGATTGGAATGTCCTACCGTAAAAATCCTCATATGGTTCCATCTAAATAGTTCCCCTGAAAACTATTACTATAGGAAAAATCACCTAGATGTATGTGTTTCTCCCAAGAACCTCAAAAATCTTGGACGCATGCTCAAACCATGTCCTCCAGCACCTGAATCATGTTCTTAGAATGACCGTTTATCTTGGGATATTAGGATGTTCTCAGAAGTACCAGGGTACCCAAATCCCTTTATAGTCCATGCCAGACCCGAGAAGTAAAACATGCATCTCTATCTAAAATAATGGAGCATATAACCCCATGAAAATTTATAATCTCTCGGATGTTCAACCTTCCAAGCTCATAAACACTGAAGGTATCCTTGATTGTTAAGAAGTGTTCCACCTTTGTGAGATTTTCAATAACAACCCAACCTGCATCATTCCCTCAAGGTGATATCGGTAACCCTATCATGAAATCCATCACGACATCATTCCACTTCCACTTGGGAATGGGTAACTGTTGTAGAATCCCTACTAGTAACTGATGCTATACCTTCACTTGCTGACAAGTGGAACATCTCATAACAAAATCAACAAAATCCCTCTTTATACCTGGACACCTATATTGACGGTATTGATCTCGATACATCTTGGTGGAACGAGGATGAACTTCCCAAACTGATGAATAAAAATACTGCATCAGCTCCTCACATATGTCTGCTGACACCCATACATGTCCATAAAAACATAATATCTCATCCCCACCTATGGTCCATCTAGATGTAGGGTCCTCTCCTGATACACTCTCTCGTAGGATTAGGCATTCGAAATCCGATAGCTACCTCATTCGCACTCGATCAAGTACAGTAGAGGTAACAAATATAGAAGAAAGAAACATTTTCTCCTATCTATCATGCACCTCTATATGCATCTCAGAGAACAAATCCATGAGATACCACTCACTGATGGCCTTTTAAACTATCTGTATCTGAGTCCTCCTAATCAACGCATCAACCACTGTGTTGTCTTTCCCAAGTGTGTAGGAAAACTCAAACTCAAAATACTGAAGGTACTCAACCAACCTTCGCTGTCTCAAATTCATATCATGCTGAGTAAAGATATACTTGGGGATTTTTTGTTCAATAAAAACCCCAAAATGATCTCCCAAAAGATAATGTCTCCAACAACATAAAGAATGAACTATTGCAGCTAACTCAAGATTGTGAGTCGGGTAATTCCTATCATGTGGCCTTAACTTCCAAGACCTCAATGCAATGACTCCTTCTCCCTGCATAAGTATTGAAACCAAACCAATACCTTATGAATCAAAATAAATAGCGTAGCTCTTTCCCAGATCTAGAAAAACTAGTATCGGTGTTGAAGTCAGCCTTCCCTTCATCTCCTGAAAGGCTGACTCACAAGAATCTGACCACGAGTACTTCTCACCCTTCTATGCTAGGCCCATTAGTGGCACTGCTAAGCATGAAGAGTCCAATATAAAATTCCTTTAGTAACTATCTATCCCCATAAAACTTCGTACCTCAATGAAGTTCTTGTAACTCTGATGTTCCCATTCTATAAGGAGGAATGGACATCGATGTTTCTCCTGGCACAAGCTCAATAGATAAATCTACCTCTTTCTCTGGAGGTAAAACTGAAAATTTGTCTAGAAAAACATCCGGAAAATGATATACCACTAGAGGAAAATCTTTATCGGAAGTCCCCTGTTCATCAAGATACAAACTATAAATTTGGGTTGTAACACCTCTCAACATGTGATGCTCCACTCCATCTCTTCTTTCCTGGACATCCCATTATCCCTTATGTAGAAACAATCCACCCTCTGGTGATGTGAAACTCACCCTACGGTGATAGAAATCGAAAACTACCTAGAAGAGAACTAACCAGTCCATTCTGAGAATGACATCATATCCCATCATCTCTAAGACAAAAAGGTCCCATAAGAAGTGACACACACCAACCTCAAAAGGGAACCCCTTGCACTGATGTACACAAGATTTTGAAGTCCCCAACAAAGTTTCCAGTGGCATGATATCATCAGAAGTAAAGATACAGATCCAAAGGCTCTTCACAACAGGAATAGGTATAACGTTATGGGAAGCCCCTATATCAAAAACATCATAAGTTAAAAATGAGGCAACCAAAATCGTACCTCTAATCGTAGAGGGTCTGGGGTCCGGCTTTTGTTGGGTTTGCTCCAGCGCAAAATCATGACATGTGTCGCAGCTCTGTGAAGTTGTCTGAGATCCCTAAGCTGATCCAACTTATGGCTGTCGAAAACCCTGTGTATAAACACTACATCCATGACCACCACCTCATCCTGAATGTCCTAAATAACTTCATCCCCCAGTCTGATGTGGTATTGGTGGTCCCACTCTGGTATGAGGATTCGAAGCAGATCCACCCTCACTAGCTAGTGGAAGGATGGAATAGTAGAAAAATTGAAGTTGCCCCATCTTTCCGAAAGTTTGGAACTCTACTGGGTCTCTCGGGCACTGAGGTTTCTTATGTACACCCTTCCAGCACCGGTAGCACACCACCTAGATACTTGAAGAAAAATCCCGCCTACTTGGATCTCCAAGCATAGAATTCCTATGGAAATTCCTATTATCAACCGAAAGAGTACTAACTCTTGATGCTGAACTGCCCTAGCCCATAGCTCTAGAATCTATAAGGTTACGCCCGGTGATTAGCGCCTGGTTGATGATAGAAGATATGGAAGTCAACATGAATATTTTCACCTGGGATCGGATGTCTTGTCGGAGACCTTACTCAAACTTCCTCACAAGAAATAACTCATCACCCCCTAGAACGGGTGTGAAGCGTTATAGCTCTATGAACCAAGAAGAATACCCCATGACTAAGAGAGTACCCTTCTCCAAACTCCTGAACTCTTAGGCTCGGTCGGCCCTCAAGGTCGCAGGGTAGAAGTAGTCATATAAGTTCTACTAGAACTCATCTCAATCGATAACCCACTGGATTCCCGCCTTTGATATCGCATCCCACCATCTCTTGGTGGAATCACAAAGCATGTAAGTACAAAGATTCACCCTTCTCTCCAGAGAAGTCTTGAGATGCTCGAAGATAGACAACATTACTTCTAACCATGACTCTATAGCCTGAGATCCTCCATCCCTTGAGAATGTGGGAGGATGTTGCTGCTAAAAAACCCATGTCAACTATTCCATATATGGGGAAGGATGTGGTGTCCCCTGGAAGGTTTTAATTATCCTCATGAAGCCTTGATAGAACTATGCCTTAGTACCAGTGTCTGGTATAACAGTCGGTTCCAAGACAGGCATGACATGAGGATCTACTGGTAGTCCCTAATCTAATATTTTTGGTGTCTGATCATTTCCCTATTTCTGGCATACAATCGGAGGGCGTCTCGGTGGCATGACTCTGTAAGGTCAAACACACACCTTAGTTCAAGATTATCAAGTACTGAAACCTAGAAGTGTATTAAAGTAATGGGAGAAGGTAAACATTCAATTTCTACAAAACAGGGTTATACGGCGTGTATACCCTCCAAACGACGTGTTCCCTTAGGTTTCAACATGGGCATGTACTTCAACCAAAACTGGTCATGTAACACCACTACATAGGGCGTGTTCATCCTATGACACGACATGTACTTGAATTTTCCCTCCTTCCCAAGTTCTTCTACACAGCTAAACCTACTTTCTTCCCTTAGAACAAAACTACACTGCGTGTTTAAATCCAACATTGTGTGTACTAGAAGGATTTTACTAACCCGCGTAATTGGTCACAAGGTTGGAGACACATTCGACTTCCACATGGTGTGTTCACACTAGACAAGGCATGTACTACCAAAAGTTTATCCACCCGTGTCATTAGTCACATGATGGGATACATGGTCTCTAAAACACTGTGTGTACTCCCGGTACATGGAGTGTTCCACCAAACATTTCTTAACCCTATGTCTCTTCCCACACAGTCAGTCACACGGTCAAAGACTATACATTGTTTACTTAATAAAAACATTTTATTCCCAAAGAGAAGGATACATGGCATTTATTCATCATCACACACCATGTATTCTGGGTTTTTCTAGAAAGTAAGCCTCATAAACTACTCTGGAACCCCATAAAAACACTAAAACAAGCATTAAAGTGACAAATTCCAACCCATGGGGGCCCATAATCCCCAAGAATCAAAGCTTGGAATCATATTCATGTCATATAATAACATAATTCAGTTAAATTTCAATATGATCTTCTAAATTCCGATCCAAGAGGGCCCATAACACCTCAGGGAGAAAATTTTGGCATCCATCCAAATGAAACTTTAATAATTATTTTTTCAATATCCTATCAAAATAGTAGGTATTCTATCATGACATCTATCACAACAGCATGCATATCTAGCACAACATTTATCACAATAGCATGCAATCAGTAATTCACCATAAATGGCATGAAAAGAATGCATGACATGTGATCCCTATCAAGTGCCTATATGATGCATGAGATGGAATACCCTCATCTCATTAGGTTAAAATAGAAATAGAACCTAAATAATATCAATGATAATAGAAAAAATCATGTAAATCACCCAGTAGTGAAATCAAATCAACTGTAACAATTTAAAAACCATAAAAAATTGCAATAATCGAGGTAAATTATCTTTTCCATGTACACGGGTTAGCTACTCCCATGCACAACTTATTACCAACTAACTATTATTTCTTATCCCTATATATAGGCTCCAAACAGTAAAGCAAAGCAGAAAAAAACCCCTCTAATACCACTTTGTAACATACCAATTCTTGGTGCTGCCAAATGTGCCTCGTACCCAGTTGGTCACATGACCTCAAGCACATTTCCCTGAATGTCAAAGGTTACTGACTAGAAGAAAGGGCCTTGGGTTTGATAGTGAGGAAACTATTCCCTCATTGGCATAGTATGCACAATGGAATAAAAAATAATAAACAGTAGCAGAAGCAATAATAACGTACAACAAGTAAAAAGCAGAAGACTGAAAGTAAATAAACAACTGGAGAACATATATAAATGATGCATGTCACTTATGTCTAGGAAAATAGGGAAAAAAGTCAAAATGTTAGAAATAAAGTACTAAACCAGTGTTAAAAATAAAACAAGTAATCTCTAGTAGCATTGAAAGACTCAGCTTGGTTCCATACCCACTAGCTCCACAGAAATCAAGTACCTGATGACGAAGGGCGCTTTCCCTTATCTATACCTGCAACCATATAATCTATTTGGGTCCAAAAGCATGACCCAAACAGGGTGTGAGATGAATCCTAGTAGGAAACCACCATAATATTTGTTCCTAACTATCATTTAGTATATATATCATGTAATAATGGAAATTCAGAAAAGAAACTAGGAGTACACAAAAGTAACCAAATACTACCGTTTCCATTTACATTCATTATGATTTAGTGTTCATCATTTAATAAAGTATCACAAATAGGTATCTCAGAACACTACCTAACAGGACCAAATCCAAGCTTGTGATTTTTCTAGGCATATGTGTCACAAACATTCAATATTTACATTAACCCTCTGGGTAACTCACACATTTTAACCCCTGTGGACAAGTAATGAAATAATAAGGCAAGACACTCTAAGTAAGCACTCACCATCAATTCCCCCTATGGTCTTTCCAAAATAAATACAGACTCTCTGGGGAAGCACTCAACATCAATTCCTCATCTGTTATTGTAACTTAAACTACACACAATCTGAGGGATCACTCACTGTAAATCCCCCCTGTGGTCTCGTAGCATGAAAAACAATAGATACTCTGAGGAAGCACTCGACATCAATTCCCCATATGGTCTAACTACACCAGGTTTTCACAGCCCTGTACAATTAAATAATTTGTTAAAAATATTAATCATCCAAAATTAATCTCAAATACTACATGGATGAACAATTCCAATGCATATCACAACCATTTAAGAAGAAGAAAAATTCAAACAACTCCATCCTATCAATCAAGGCAAGGAAACAAGGTATGCCTCATAGACAACCTAGACCAAACGGCCAAAATATTAAAATAAGGAAACACACTCATGGTTTGTTTCTTAAATATGTAATTTCACATAATATCATATCAAAAAACCCTTAATCCAACAATCAATCTAATTCAGGTAAAATAGGGTTTAATTTCCTTAACCCGAAATACCTGAAACATGGGTAGTTGAGCCTTTGGCATATAAAACTCAAATACAAAAAATGAATGGCCACAAAACACCTAACTAGACATTGTATGATTAATATATATGAACATAAACCCTTTAATTGACCTAGAACATCATAGATCTACAAAAAAATCAAAAATGTTCAACCTTGAATAACTCAAGAGAGGGAAGAAAACAGGAGGAGAGAATATAGAAGAAGTAAGAACTCACTAGTGGGATTCTGACACACCCACCAGAGTTCGAATTAGACCTTTTATAGAGAAACGGTGGCTCAGAGAAAATTTGTCACTCTCGTTCGCTCCTAGACAAAATGAGCCCCGAAGAAGATGAATTTGGGGATTAGACGTGACCCCAGTCCGATTAAACAAATAAAAAGAAAAGTACATGGCGTGTTCATTAAATGTACATGCCATGTATATTCCTCAACCAACCCTCACTTTAGGTGGTCTCCAGGTCACCTCACACAGCCGTGTACTCGGTCGTTACACAGCCAGTACAGCGCTGCTTGCGGAAACCGGGTACACGGTGTGTACTTTTAAAATTTTCAAATTATCCCCTTTTTCTCAAAACCACCTGAAATCAAGATCCATACCTGAAATGAAGATTTGGGTTCTGATATACACAAAATATAAAGTATAATGGTATATTTTGTAAAAAAATTAAAGAAGATTAAATACATAATAAATATCATTTATATCATATATAAATATAGTTTCCATCATAATTTCCACCATGATAGGCAATAAAAAATGAACAATCATCGTTTCATGAGGTCGTAGTTTTCTATACACGTAAACAATATGTTTTTTATCCATTAGATGGAGGTGTGTGTAAGTGTGGGTAGAAACCTTATCATAAAAAAATCCTAGTATATTTATTATACTTTATTTTTTATATAAACATAGGATAAGGATAATTGGAGGAGGGGATAAAGAAATTAAAACTATAGAGATTAAGAAAATATGTTACCTCTTAATCGGGTAACTCCTTTTGGTTTTCACCAAAGGGCTTCTATGGATTATTTTATTCTAAAGGTGAGGCTTCTAGGTTTAGCCAAACTTGGGACAAGATGTATTACAACTTTGAAGATCTCCTAGAAGATGATCTGGATGGAAAGGTTACCGCTCTTCAATGGATTCCACACAAAGGTAAGGTTTATAAAATTATTAAACTAAAATTTTAAGATACAACTATTAATTATGTTGTTTTTTGATTGTCTGATTGTGTCTAGACTGATTTCCCACTTTTTGTTTAAAAGTTTTTTTCTTAAAAAAATATATGATGATGGAGAGTGATGCTTCTAGGTTTACCAGAGGGATGTTTATGAGATATTTTGGTAGATCCTATTCGAGAAAAACTGTCTTGATAGGTGTGAGAAAGAGGGAGGAGAGGAGGCCTTTAATAGTGGTAGAGGAGTGGCACTCTTGTAATATTTTGACAATGGAATTCAATACACGATTTTCACAATGAAAGTGGCTCCAATAGGGAAAAAATTCGATCCAAGGTATTATAGGGTATAAATATGACAATAAAATGGATTTTGGTAAATTCTATAGGTCATATGGATTCTTAAGATTAAGGTTCAGTTCCTCATTAATCTTAATTTGAACTTAATCGTTGTAATTCATTTTAATTACTTTCACAAATATTTTTGGTAAAAAACTAAGTTAGACTTATTAGAAATTATAAATTATGATGATTCTGAATATAGAATATAATTTTCCATATTACAATCACATAAGTGGCATAAATTAATTTAAAGTTAATCCTACAGATGGGACGACAATGTCGATTTTTAAGGTAAAAACATCCAAAAGTTTGTTATATTTTTATAGTCAATTTCAAAGTGAAATTGATTCCAATGACCTAAATTGGATTAATTGATAAAAATATGATCTAATAAAACTTTAAAAACAATTTAAAATATATTTTAACCATATAAATAAATTATATGAAAAATCAGTATTGACTTAAAATTTAGTATTTTTCATTATTCATTAAAAAATGAAACTTCACAGAAAATTACCAAAAATTTACCCTAACCTATTTTTTTCTTTATATTTAGAATATGAATTTTATTTTGACATATATAATCTATAAAAGTGTCATAAATTGTATTTAAAATTGGTTATCCATTAAAAGGTGGTAAAAGTTCCTTAATAAAAATATAGGTTTGTCTATGTAAAATTGGGTTTGTTCTTATCTTATGCCAATCAAATATATTGGATGAAAATAAAAAATATTTTAATGAATAATATATATATATATATATATATATATTAAATTAATATCACTCTATAATTATAATTAATTTAATATATTATATTAAAAAAACTTTTTGAACATAAAAATAGTTTTCTATAAAAATATCCAGTTTATTCTTATATTCATTTATAATTAATTTGTAACCAATTAATTTATTTTATATTTTTGTAAACCATAATTTTAATAATTTATTTATTATTTTTCATAATGTCTAATTTAATGTCTAGGTTATATTTAATTATATAAAATAATAATATTTTAATAATATATTATTGTTTGGTAAGACTTGGTCTTCCGTGTAATGTAAACACTTGAAGAAACTCGATGTTGTGTGCAATGTATTATAACTTAGTGTCATGTTAATTAAAAGATATAAAATATATTTAATTTTTTTAAAACAGTAAATATATTATAAATTATCATGATATTATGTTCCCTTATGTTCTTGGTGTTGCGTGTCATACATGCTATCGAATACAATGTTCATACTTTAGATTTTTGTGGTGTTACATTATACCTACCTTAATTAAATTGTGTCCTATAAATTTAAACTTGATATTGGTAATATATTGTCTAATATTTCCTATGTTGAAATACCACATTGTGAGAATGGTTCGTAATAAATCCTATAGAAAAGAGATAATGGGAAGTACAAAGGTCACATGGGTTGACACATAGTTAGGTCTCTAAGAAAAAGAAAATTAGTGGAAAATAGAGATAGGTAATTGGAGAAAAAATGTAAATATTTATAGGGAGTGATTGTGTTCATCAATCAAAAACAAGTTAACGATCAATAGAAATTTTAGGGCCTCAAATCCATAAATCGATGATGATTTAGAAGGCCATTGGTTCAAAAAAATAATGTATTAGGAAAAAAAAATTATTTGAAGATAATTTTCATAATGTTGAGGAATTATTTTATATCCAATTTATACTTACTTTATATTTTTATATAAGCATAATTTCAACATTTTTTTGTGCTTTGATCAATTTTCCAATTCATTTTAAAATTAATTTAGAAGTTTGAATCACTATATATATTTCTAAAGGATCTTAAGTCCCATAAAAGAGTTACAATTATAACTACTTGTCTCTAAATATTCTCCAATCCTAATATAGTTAATATATTAATATATAAACCTAAAAATTAACACTATTGGTTCATTATTAATTTCTATTCAAAAAAACAATGACATATTAATCAGGACATTTTGTAGGTTAGTGGTTGGAATTAAACCCTTATCATCCTTCGGTCATGGGTTCAAGACCCACAACCTTGCTGGATTTGGTCAGTTGTCACCCGTCTTATAGGTTGTGATTTTCATAAACCAAATTAATATAATTTAGAAAAAATGTGATGTAATTCCTTGAAATAAGGTTAATAACTAAATATTATTTTAACTATGTTTTTCAATGAAACCTCAACACATAAATACTTCATCCATTTATTTCCACATAGGACCTTCCTTGGTCTAAGGTTTATCAATAATATAATTTTTATAATTTCTAAATCATGATACTTTAGGTTTAACCTAGGAAATTCATTGTAAAAATCCTTTATGAAGGTTTGTAAAGAAAATGTGAATTATCCTAAGCATATCCCCCGGGAGTGTTAAACTCAGTGTGCATTAAATCCTGTTAGAGTTGTTATTATTAGGTAAATTTATGCCAGAACCACTTCCACTTGTAGTATCCACACATGGATGTATTTATAGGAAGACCCACATAATTTCTACTTTACCAATATTCTAGGATTTTCTTCTATACATATCTCCAAATTCCACCTTGGGGATATGTTCTCTAATATATGTTTTCCTAAATCTAGTTCCCAAGTTTGTTACTAAAAATCCTTTGATACCAACTATAGTTACTTGACCCTAGAAATCCCAGAGCTGATGTCTGTTACTGTTACATTGGCATGATTACAAGGAATAAATCCCAAAGGACCCAGATTTTAGTAGTCTTGGTAAACCAAATACATAAATTAGTCTTATAATACAAATTAATACACTAATTACAATATAATTTGTTTTTATATTTATAAGTAAATAGCTTCAAGAATAACTTTATTTCATTTACTATATTCCTTATTATCTTTCATAGTATGATTATTGGATTCCTCTAGAAGGAAACATAATAAGGGTGAGCTCAAATTATCATTGAGGTTAAAGTATAGTGAAAGAAAAAATAGAACAATGATAATTATAATTATAGCATGGTAAATAACTGAACACACATACCATATAATCAAAAAACTAAGAAGGAAGTTCTTAAAAAATGTGGAAAGTTAATAAATAGAAACACATTCCATTAAAATAACTAAATAAGTAAAAATAAATATGGTAAGTTAAGAAACTGAAAATAGATTCCATTTAATCAATAAATCGAGAATGAAATGAATCCATATATTTATCATATGAAAATATCATGGATAATAACAATGATAAATAAAATTTATATGAAGGAAATGATTATTTATTGGAAATAATTACTATGGTACATGAGGACCTATACTATAAAAATCCATCCTCCAGACATTTTAAAACCATGGATAGAAACCTGTTTAATTTGTGCAACATATTTGTCTCATGAGAACCTATCGATGCATCGAAGAGCTATATAAATTTTGGGCTCCACCCATCATTGAATGTCCAAATAATTATTCATATTGAGTAATAGATATAATTATTAAAAAATATTCCTAATCAAATATCTATATGGAATAGAGAATTTGGAATTATTAATATTTACCCAAATAATCAAATAACTATCATAATAGACATTATATGTAAAACGGTATACAATTTAGTCAATAATAATATCCATCATATGAAAATACAGATATTCAAGTATATTTAAAACGAAAAAATAATTAAAATAAATTTATTCTTTCAAGATTAATATAAAAATAACAAAATTAAGTGATATTAAAAAGATAATCATTAATAACATTCTTTAGTAGAATAATATTTAAACATTCCAAAGTGTCTCATACAACTTTAAAACATTTAAATCGTAATCTAAATGGATAAATAATATTAAATGAAACTTATAATATCATGAGATTAAATAGATTCATGATATAACGTGTCAAAAGGGCAGTATATATTCCATATAAAAGTGAATTTGTGAAAAACAACAAATAAATCTCAATGGAATGGAAATTGAGACGAAATCCCTTACGTTGCATCTGATTTGTATCATGTGTATTTATATTACTGAATAAAAAAAATATTTTAATTATTCACTTTATTTATAACCATTTTCATGTTTATAATTACTTTTATTTCACTTTTTACTATGTTTTATGAAATTATTTAAACAATTAAGTTTACATCGGTTGTTTTGAAAAAATTCAGTTTGTGTGTAAAAAACACCTTTGGTAGGTCAATTATAGTCAAATAGGTCATTATATAACATCTCTAAAATAATAATCATGAAATAATTATTACACATATAAATCAATAATACTTTTAAAAACAATCATTAAATATGGTTATGAGAAATGAATCAACGTTACAATCATGGAGATAGTAGGTTGTATGTACGCATGAGTAACGGTCTCATTTATCAATGATTGTTATGGAAAGAAGGTAAATAACACTATGTGTTTACAATATGATAATTATATCATAAATAAAATTTTATTTAATCATATATACTTATATATATAATTCTTGTGATGTAAAAGGAATCACATCGTGCCGAGGAGGAAGTTGTCCACACATCCAAAAATGATATTATCCCTTTTTAAGTGTGTGTGAAAGGGTAATAAATAAAATGATATTTTATATTTACAAAAATTTAATTATTTCATTAATATAATATCAAGGTTTTTTATTTCACATATGTTTAATTAAATCCATCCTTTATATGTTTCATGTATCGTGTGAATAAATCACATCGCTTTGGGGAGGCGGTAGTCCACACTTTCACAAATGATGTTATCATATTTACACAAAATGGAAAGTATAAGGGTATGTTTTAAATAATAAATATTATATATAAATAGATTTTCCATCTTAATTTCAACCATGGGAGGCAATAAAGGATAAATGAACAATCATTGTTTCATGAGGCAGTAGTTAGACGTACATGTAAACAATATGTCTGTTATCCATTAGATGGAGGTGTGAATAATTTTAGTAATAACACTTATAAAAAATCCTAGTACATTTATGATACTTTATTTTTTATATAAACATGTAATAAAGATAATTCGAGGAGTGTAGAAAGGAAATAAAACTATAGAGCTTAAGGAAATATGTTACCTCTTAATCATGTAACTCCTATTGGTTTGAACCAAAGGTACTCCTTGGATTTCATTATTCCTAAGGTGATGATTATAAGTTGAGTGGAGTTATATTTATGATCTATTTTTGTATATCTTTTTTTATCAAAAGTGTCTTGAGAGGTGTGAGGAAGTGGGAGGATATAAGGCCTTTTATAGTGGAGGAGGAGTGGCACTCTTATAATATTTCGGAAAAATGAATTTCATACACGTTTTTCTCATTGTAGGTGGATCCAATAATATACCCAATTCTATAAATGGTATTATAGGGTCTAAATATGACCATTAAATGTATTTTGGACAAGTTTATATGTCATTTTAACCCTTAATATTAAGGTTTAGTTCCTTATTAAGCCTTATTTTACCCTGATTATTGTAATTAATTTTTATTACATTCACTAATATTTTTGGTCAAAAACTAAGTTTACCTTATTATAAAATATAAATTATGATGATTAAAAATATGGAATCCATATTTAAAAATTCCAATCACATAAGTGGTGGAAATTAATTTAAATTTAATTCTGCAGATAGGACAACAACGAAGGTTTTTAAGGTAAAAACATAAAAATGTTTGTTATGTTTTTATAGTCAATTTCAAATTGAAATTGATTCCTATGATATAAATTATATTTAATAATAAAAATATGATCTAATTTAACTTTAAAACTAATTTAAAAGATAATATTACCTTATAAATAAATTATATGAAAAAGAATTTTTGAATTAAAATTCAGTATTTTTAACTATTTATTAAAAAATTAAACTTCATAGAAAATTACAAAAAAAAATTAACCTAACCGATTTTTATATTTCTGTTTAAAATATAAATTTTATTTTCACATATATGATCAATAAAAGGGTCATAAATTGGATTCAAAATGGGTTCTTCATTAAAAGGTAGTAAAAGTGCCTTAATAAAAATATAGGTTTTTATGTGTCAAATTTGATTTGTTCTTATCTTATGTCTATCAAATATATTGGATGAATATAAAAAATATTTTATTTAATAATATATATATATATATATTACATTAATATAACTCACTAATTTTAATTAATTTAATCTATTAGAGTAAAACAATTTTTTGATCATAAAAATAGTTTTCTATAAAAAAATTCATTTTATATTCAATTGCTTCTTATATTCATTTATAATTAATTTGTAACCTATTAATTCATTTTATATTTATTTAAACCATAACTTTCATAATTTAATTAGTCATATTCATAACCTCTAATTTAACATCTAGTTTATATCTAATTATATTAAATAATCATATTTTAATAATATATTATTGTTTGGTAAAACTCTATCTTTCATGTAACACAAGCCATTGAAGAAACATGTTGTTGCATGCTACATAGGCTGACTCATTTTCATGTGCATTTCAAGATATAAAATATATTTAATTTATTTAAAAGATTAAATATATTATAAATTCTTAAGATATTATGTTCCCTAATGTACTTGATGTTGTGTGCCATACATGCTATTGAATATAATGTTCATACTTTAGATTTTTGAGGCATTGCATAATTTATATTATATAAATATAATTGGTAGATACCATATTATAAATGGTAAAATAATAGTGATTTTTGAAAAACTATAAAATATTTGTAATAAGAAATTTGAGTGAATGCATCAAGTGAACTTCAGGTCTACACCATTATAAATGTGGCAGAGAACATTTGAGATTCTATAATATTTGTCATATAGGATTGATTCCTTACAAATAATATGTCATTAAAATAATTTTTTGAATTTATTAATTTTTCAAATTTTGTTTCTTTAATTGAAATACATCTAGATTTTTTTAATATATATATTTTTCATTAAATTTTCATATTGTAACTATGTTTTTAATAATTCAAAAAATTAAAAACAAAAGTTACAATTATATAAAAGTTATCTAAAATTGAATTCAGATTGAAAATATTCTTTTGAATGTGGTTCTACATAAATTATTATATAGAATTTATATATTCTCTAGAAACATAAAGTATTTTTTTTATAATTTATCCAAAAATCAAAATATCCTCCCTAAATAGAAGGAATTAATTCTATATATAAATAAATACTTAACAAAATATCAAAACAAATTAAAAAATATGAAAACAATTCAAAATATTGTTCTCGGAAACATAAAAAAGAAATAAAATTCATCTAAAATAGGCTATTAGCTTCCAGTGTTCAATGAATTCACATATTTGAAATTAAGTCTTTAGAAGGTATAATTTCTTAGATCCATAGTTATTTGAAAACAACACCTTTAGCACCAAATTTTTTTAGACTTATGGTGCTCATATGAAATTAGTTCTTTAGAGATAAAAGATTAATTCCTTCAGAATGACTTAACTCTATTGAGAGACCAACTTCTACTCCAATTTCTTTCTCTATAATATATAGTGAAAAAAGGTTCTTTGATTGGAACAAAATAATTTATTTTATATGTTTCAATTCTAGTGGGTTTACTACCTAATTAGAATATAGTTCTATTTGATATTATATATCCATACATATGATTCTAACTTCTTTATTCCAATGGTAACTTGGTCGAAAAATTATTTTGTCTTTCTATTTTAGATTTAAACTTAATAAACACGTTATTATCTTCAATAAAAGACACAGTTTTTTCTTACTTTTATAATTATTCTTCTTATAGTCATCTAGATAAAGTTGATTATTGACACTACATGAGAAATTAACCAAAAGGACTATGAAGAGAACTCCATATCTTTCAGATCCCAAAGCAAGGTTAGAAAAGTACAAAAGGAGAATCAACAATACTACCAAAGAGCTTTGTGACAGAATAAATCCACGGAGCTGTGAAGGGGACCTATGTGGAGGGCCTCCGTGGACGACCTGCACGGCCGACCTGTGCAGCAGACCGCAGTAGTAGAGCTCCACACCTGAAGAGTTTTTATGAACCTCTGTGGAGCACCTGTGCGGTGGAGCTGCGTGACTTACCTCTGCGGATGAACTCTGTGCCGGATGATGCTTGGTGCCCCTATATGGAGAACCTGTGCAGCGGAGCTGAATGAAGGACCTACTTGGGCAACATATCTTCAACCAGGCCCATCCGTGTCTATAAATAGATCCCTTGGGCTCCTCATTTTAGGATTGAAAAAAAGTAAAAGACTCTCTAAAGCTCCCATTGTGTAGCTCTTTCACCTAGATCCCTCAAATTGTCTCAGGTAGCTCTCCAAACCATGAGAGAAGAGATAATTAAATGGGATAATCATGTTTTGAAGTTCTTTACATTCTTCAGTCATCATCCATACCTGTGCGGTATACCTGCACGCCATACATATGTGGTATACCTGTGCGCCATACCTCTGCGGTCTAACTACGCAGTATATCTTCGCGGGGTACCTACGCGGAATACTTGCGTGAGGGACCTACACAACCAACTCAAATACCCTTTTTTAAAATCCATTCATGGTAGGGTATCTCCTTCCTTGGATCCCTTATCTAAAAGGGGCTAAGTTGAATCCTCCACAAAAACCTTCTGACTTCTCAAACCTTTGGGTAAGGCACATCAACGTGTCTCCAATTTTGGTTTTTATTTCCATATTCAAGGGTTTCCCACATTTGTTTCACAATGGGGTTATAATTCATGGGATGCTTGTGGGTTTGTATATCCACAGCCACATGGAATTTTTTTCTAGAAACTGTGTTGGGAAGTTCCTGTTTTGGAGGATGGTTGGTTACCGGCCTCTCCCTTCTCAAAGAGGCGACCCAGAACCTCAGGTCTCTGGTAGAGAAGGTACACTTCGCACTTGTTGTTCCATGCAAGCATATGAGAAGTCTCCCTCCCCTAACAGAACCAATTTCAGGTACCCATCCTGGTATAATCCCCTCACCTTCACCCCTTATTCCTTACATTGGACCCTTTTCCAATGTAAATATAATAGAGGGAAGGTTCGTCACCTCACCCTCTTCCACGGTTGACACGCCCTCTTCCATCAGCATGGAAGAAAATTTTAGAAGTGTGAATGCCTTTGTTGAATCTTTCACATTCTCTTGTTTCTCACACCGAGCATGACCCACGTGGGCTTAGATATATGTGATGGTTATAACATGTGCACAAACACTCATTGGAAGGAACTATGAGATCTCTGATTCCTGTTCAAATCAGGATATGTAGGAATCTCTTTTAGATCTTGAGCTCACTAAATATCCTCCTCAGGAATCCAACCCTAATTCCCCCAATTTGGGCATCCTCCTTAGTAAATAAGCCCCAAATTCAATCCTCAAATCATCAAGGCATCCTTTTTAAGAAGTAATCCCAAACTCATCTCCCTCATAGGACCATACTCTCCTATGAGATTTATCGAACTACGTAGGCTTTGATTCCCATCCATATGGGATACATATGAAGCCTCCTTGAGGTTAAAACCCAAAACATCAAATCAAATGTGTTCTCCTTGGTCCATATTCTCAATAGGGTCTGATCCTACTTGGAAACTCATATCCTTTCCAAGTTCCTTAGGCTGCTTCATCATAAGTCCCACACTATGTTTTGACTAAGAACCTTTCGCTTAGAGATCCTTATCACATGACCTTAAAAGGTATGATGTGTCATATTAAACGACACTGAACTATGAGGGTTCTGATTCTTTTCAAAAGGATATGTAGGTAGTCCATTTTACGAGCATGATCCCAAGATCAAAACAAACCTCCATCTCCCTAGATGAAAATAAATTCCAGAGTGCCCCACTGAGTGGCTTAAAAACCATTATCATCACAATGATGATTAAAATAATCTCTAATCAGTATATTAGAGGATAACATTGATGGAAAACCTCAAATACATACAGATGTTTCCATTGATGAAGAACCTTGAATGCATACTGATGATTCTAAATTTTACACATATTAATAAGTGATTGTAAATTCCAAGGGATAATTATGATATACTCGTTGAATTAATAAGGATTCATGAAAATCTTTTAATTTTACAAAGAGAGTCCGGAGTAGAAAATAATTCCCCCCAAAAGGGTGTGATGAGTCTGACCTCCCATCCTCTCGACCAATGCACGTTCTTAAGTATCGTAAAGTTCAAAACTTAACGAATGCATGCCTTTGGAAAGTAGGTCCTCTTTGGATAAAGAACTGTTGTAAGTTTCTGGTTCCATGAATAAATAAAATGGAAACCACCTAAAAATAGTGATTCTTAAATCTAAAACACACATTTCAAGGAACTACGAAACAAAAATGGTGAACTCGACGCGAATCCTTAACCAAGTTAATAATGTTACCCGCATGTTAGGCCCCTATCAATTGATAATGTAAGGACAGAAAAAGGAATTAATCACACATGTATCCATATAAAAAGATGTTTCTTTAATAGAGTTTTTTATTGTTCTCAGTTTTCCACAGAACTCCCTTCAAACCAAAGAATGTATTTCTCCAAGACAACATCTGTGAAATTTCTGATCACTTATGAAGCTTGATCTTTATCCTCAGGAAGGACGTCATCACCAACCCAGCGTCTTCAACACTGGGTCTCTAATGTTCTGGTAAAATAATATCGCCAGCACAGTACAATCCCAAATTTGGAGGCTGCTCGGCTGGCCCTCCAGGTCAATAACAATACTCAATCATCTGGCCAACGGTGACCAATGACCAAGAAGCAGATGGTACAAACTATCGCCTCCAACCATTTTGGGTCCTTATCCTCAGAACGCAATAACCAGTCCCTCCCATACTATAGGGAGGTTGATCAAGAAGTCACTCAAGGCCTGAATTCAAGAATTCAAGAGTCCTTCTTGAGGACTCCCATCAGTAATCGCCGCCAAAATCATGCGGTAGTTCACCTCCAAAATGATGGGGGTTTTATCTATGAACATTCGGCCTAGGTCTCTCTGACTCGGGCATATAAGACGAACCTCTAGGGACAACGTCCATTCAACAAGGAGTAGGTTCTCACCTCTGACTTTTCCGGATATTTCCATCAACCAAACTTGATGGAAAACAATGAGTAGGAACATACACCCATCCGTATTAATTTTGTTGCTCAGTAGTCTCGTCTAATAGTAACCCACCAATCCCACCAGATAAATCCAGTGGAGTACCATGAACAGGAACATACACCTACTCACAATTTATCAGCCAGTCAGCAGGCTCGTCTGACTGCATTTAAAGAGGCCCACCAATCTAATATTGTGGCAACTAATAAACAGGAACATACACCTATTTACAATCACCAATTTTTTTAGTAGTCTCGTCTGCCAGTATTGAAGGATTTCTGTCAACCATACTTGATGGAAAATAGCCTGTAGGCACATTCACCTTCCAATGTTCATCAAGTCTGCCAACAGTCTCATTTGGTAGCACCCAGAGAAGTCAATCGGAAAGCTCTGATGACAAATTTGGGGCAGACCCAACTCTCTGCCCCCATGTGTGACTAATGTCAATATCCATTGATAGGAAAAGAAGGATAGGAGAAGGCATATACACCTAATCTAGATACTGAATGGACGTATATTCCCATTCTAACTGTTTAAGTCACCGAACACATCTTATTAATGGTGAATGGGAAGACACATATCCCTGCCCATATTCTGGAAGCATGTTAGGATATTTTAACAACTACTTCAGTAGTATCAGGGGAACAGACATATAAATCTGTCCCTACACATGGGATGAAACATCAGCATGACATCCCAGAGAAGATACAAACCTCTATTTCAGTCTAGGAGGGTCATGGAGCATTTTCCCCCATATCATATGGACAGCAGAATCAGGAACATACACCCTTTCCAATTAGAGTTAATTTATCTATTCTGGTAACTACTCCAAGACAGGCACATACACATGCCTATTATAACCACTTCTCCCAACAGGTGGCCCGAAATAAGTATAAGATAACATCCAAAATGATGACTCACCAAACACTGCTAAAAAAATCAAGAGTCAATCTATGATTTAGCTCCTCTTAACAATGGATTTCTTTAAGCCCTCGTACAGTTATTTGTTGTTGCTCAAGATCCAACCCTATCATTACCAAATTTTGGGAGTGGTAGTTGTCATTATGAAGTTTCTCATCGTACAGTTCATCATAAAGGCTTGCTTCATGAAACTTCGGTCAATCCAGAGTTCCTATCTCCAGATGAGAGCCACGGAAACCCTCCGTGTGTCCAGAAGAACAAGGAGCAAAAAGATTTATCCCTTGCTGTAATCCACCATGGTGATCCTCCCCATGATGAAATTTTCTGTGAATGTCCTATACGCAGTAGTATCTCACATTGTCAAAAAAATTCCATAATTGAAAATGCAACAACAAGAAAGCCCTCCTATCTCGAGGCACTTGCAAACACGTGGACAGTCATGTCTGGTGCCTTGTCATTTACGGGTGAAACACTTTCTCAGTCAGAAGAAATCTTTAGTGAATAGTCATTCTCCGAACCTCCCTTGGGTCATTTATCTTCTAATACAGAGAATCCACTTTGGTCAAACCAAGTGGAGAAACCCTTATTGAAAGATGACGAAGACGTGTTAAACATGGGGAAACGATTAGCTAAAGGAGAAATACCAGTCATGTTCTGGCCTTCAGAAAATTCTTAGTTTGATATTCCAGAATTGATGATTGAATATTGCATTCCTGACATTCGTATCAACTTATGGAAAACTCTTCGTCATTTGAAAACCAAAGTATTACCATATAATGAATATCAAAATCATGTAAAGGTAATAGAAGGGTTATAGTGCCAAATTGACTTGGCATCTCTATCAGTTTCCCAATATCCAAGGGTTGAAAACAATAGAGAACCCTTCAGCGTGCATGTCTTAATGCTCTAAAGAGGCTACGCCAATTGATTTCTGATTCCCCATCTAGTGTCTGCATCAAAGGATGGGGTGCATGTGGAAAATTTCATTTCACTACACTCCAAAATTATAAAAGTCCTCCAAAATTGGTTTCATGCAATGTTATTTCCCACGGCCGACCACAATCAATAGTTTTTTTATTTAATCAAATGTACGCTCAATAAAAGGCCTCAGCCATTTCTCATCAGAATTAGGCCCAAAGAAAAGAAGTTGTTAAGCTACTTTTACATCAAGCCTCTGAGAATCTTGAGCAGGTGTCCCGTTTAGAGGATGTCAGGTGTCAAAGGATGCAAATGTCTGAAATAGCACAGTGATCTTCTAAAATAGATGATTTCAATGATTGTCGGATGATGCACCCAGCTAATGTCCGAACCAAAATCCACAAAATCATAAGATAAGTTGCAAGAATTTTAGCTATAGCAGTTCAATAATCACCCCATCTTGTGAGGATGGGGGCTTATTTAATTCAACCTTCAAATTCATTAAACAATGATCAAGGATTTGAAGAATAAGAATAGGATCAACCCCATCTAGCAAGTTTGGGGGCTTTTTCACATCTACAATCCCCTCCTCAATGGAAGTCAATTTTTCCCGATTAGGGAAGAAACCTCAAAGAAAATGTACAACTGAACTATATAATGATTCCCTTCATGTTAATATCTACCAAATAATTCCAAATAATTCTTCATATAGGAGAATGGAGTCTCATGAAAGACAAAAAGGGAGACGGTCTAGCAGAAATGCTGACAGAATTCCATCAATGCATTATGCATTAGTGAATATTATCAATACCTTGTAGAAGATACTCTAGAAAATAAGTCCAGTTCCAGGGAATCAAAAGATGAAGTTCTTTTCCACAATATAGTACAAACCGAGGAAAATGAAGAAGGTGTTTGTACCCAGAATTAGAGGCTTACCCAGAATCTAGTTTTGCCTTCAAATAACCAACATCCCCCTCTCCAAAAAGCATCTAACAAGGGGAAATAAAAAACATCAGATTGAATCTCACTTTTCCACTGGATAAGGTCAATCCCTTTCACTTGAAGAAATATTAGCACAGCAAGAAGAGGAAATGAAGGAGTTGAAAAGGCTCAATACAGAGTTTCTTCGAAACAACATTTCTACTAGACATACTCCCCAGGAAAGTCCTCAACTTTCAAATCTTGTAGGAGTTCCTCAGCAAAGGGGATTTGTAGTAACTACAGATACAAAAAATAAATTCCCTCCATTGGGTACACAATAAAGACAGGATCATACACATCCTAATAGACCTATTCCCATGGGTTATCCAAGGAAAATATCAGCACCACCATCAGTGGTCTTACTGGTCGTTGCACCAGCTCAAACTCCAGTTGTTATACCTGCACAGAATCTAGCTCATACAGATATTCCCCAAATGCTTATAAACGCAATTGAGGAATTAACGATTTGTTTAGAAGCTATTGAGGAATGATGTGCACTAGTTCATCTGAAAAACAGAGCTTACCCTGAATGGGTGGATGCAATTCCTCCCCCTCCAAATTTTTTGAATACCACATTCCCAATTTTTAATGGTTCGGGAGATCCGGAACAATACTTATCACATTTTGTTTCTCGCTCTGATCCTATGATGGGAACTTCCCAACAAAAAGAAGTAGTTAAGATTAGGTGTTTTGTGAATTCATTACAAGGACCTACTTTTTTCTAGTATACAAGTTTGCAATTTCGATCAATTACTAGGTGGGAAGCTCTCCGCCATAAATTCCTTCTACAATTTATCTCAACGCTACCAAAGATGAAAGTTTTTCATCTTACCAATTGTAAAAAAATGGAGAATGAAAGAGTTTCAGATTTCATTGTTCGATTGAATGAATTAAGATATTTATTAAGTTTAGTACTCCCTCAAAAAGAGTTGATTCCAATCTATGTGGAAAATATACATGATGAATTATGCACACCATTGATCCCTATGAAATACACAAGAGGGTTTTGAGACTTTGCTTCAATTGCTCGGTAGATAGAAGATTCTATTATAGAAACTAAGGCTAAAACTCGTGTAATTCCATCAGTTCCAGGAAAGAGAATAGGAAAAGAAGAAGCTGTTATAGTCACACTCAAATAGGCACTTGTACATGCTTCTACTTCAAGACCTTCATCATACCTAAGGGCTTCACCTCCTGAGAATCAGCAGCAATGACCATTTCATCAAGATAATCAAAGAGATCAAGGGCAGAAACAGTTTTAGGAATTAAAGAATAAAGTTTACTCTTTCAGGAACGAACAAGTTTCTGGTTACTTCATGTCAACCTTAGAAAACAATTTGGTTCATTTGCCAAGGCCGAAGAATCCAAATGAAGACAGAGATGAAGATCATCCGAATTATTGTCCCTTTCATCAGATATTGGGACGCCCCATTCAGAAGTGCTTTGTTTT
The DNA here is from genome assembly GCA_963277665.1 of Viscum album. NCBI lineage: Eukaryota > Viridiplantae > Streptophyta > Magnoliopsida > Santalales > Viscaceae > Viscum > Viscum album. Next base: position 1,062,031,072 of record OY728148.1, on the reverse strand, counting down.
CAAAGACCTTCTTCAAAAGATGGTAGAATCTAGAAAAGTAAAATTGAAAAGTTCTTCAGCTCAAGTGGCATGTGTTACTATTACTGATCCAGAGGAAGAGGTAGAATGGAAAGAGGTTAAAAGTAAAAGTGTGCAAAAATATGATGATTGTATGATCAGGAAAATGATCAACTAGACTCATGTTATTTTATGAACACAGTTGAAACAACCAATTGTGTCTTCTACCACTCCTACCATAGAAAAACTATCTTCATCAAAAGGCCATTCCTCATAGAAGAAAAGTGATGATAAAGACATAGGGCAGTCAGAAGAAGATGAGCTTGTGTTAAGGCCAATGTTGTCCTTAACCCAGAAAGATTTTATGCCATCTATTTCAAAATCATGGGCACTACCCCGTCAAATGGTACAACCATAAGTAACCTGTCAGGAAGAATCCTCATTAGAAGAAAAAATTATATTTTGTTCTGTTAATGTTATCCATTTAACGGATCCTTATGCCAATGGTAATTCTGATTGTATTGAGCCAGAATTATTTGTACCTAATTGGGGAACTAGAGGAAGAGTCCAGGGTCATGGATACAAGAGAATACATGGGAATTCTAGAAACCACTATTTTAAATCTACCCCTGGTCAAACCATATATGTGGAAGAAACTCATGGAAGAGCCCTTTTGCGATCTCAAAAAGAACAAGGAGTTTCTTCCATGCAAAACAAGTATAGTTCTGGCACAATAATTCTGAAGGACCGATTAGAAGTGACACTATTTTCTTCTCAGTAGATGAATAGACTTCCTGCATCTACTTCAACACAAAGTACATCTACAATAGAAGAATTAACTTCTAAATCACCTACAAAACCACATCTCCATGCTGGGAAACACAGACCTTTGGATCAAAAGTATTATGTTTTGAAACAATTGGCCCAATTACCGGCCAATTTTTCAATTCTGGGTGCTTTGAATGTATCAAAAGATCTTCGAGAGGTACTTATTGAGGCTTTGTCAAGCCCTCAAGAATTTGAAACTGAAGTTATTACTCCTGAGGTATACCGTATAGAGAATGATTCTGCAGAATTTCATGCAGTCATATCTTTTACGGATGAAGATGAAGACCATGTGGTACATGGTCATATCAGACCTTTGTATTTGTCTAGAAAGGTCAATGACATAGATATCTGAAGAGCCTTCATTGATAATGGCTCCGGGCTAAACCTCATTCTCGTTCGTACACTTCGCCGATTGGGCCTGACTAAATCTGACTTATCTCCTTTGAATTTAATGTTTCAAGGATATGAAAATAATGAACAAGAACCTCTGGGAAAAATTATTCTCAAAACTCAGTTTGAAGATCTTGCATTTAATTCATATTTCATGGTTGTTCGTCAGGACACAACCTTCAATATTCTGCTTGTAAGGCCTTGGTTGCATCAACATGTAGCCATACCTTCGTCATACCATCAATGTCAAAAATACTGCTTCAACGGTCAAATTGAGACATTTTATAGTAACAAGGATCCATTCAAAACATGTGAATCTCAATACATTAAGGCAGAGTTTTATCACACAAAAGGAACAAAGTTTATAATGAAGGAAATAACCAGAGTTAATTCTCCAAATAGACTGGAAAAGTTTCCAGCAAATCCATTCGTGCATTTGAGTATAGATTATGTGCTACCCATCAATCAAGTTTAAAGGGTGAAACCAAATCCATGCACTCATCCAGTAATTCCCATAATTTCAATTACGGCGATTGAGCCTGATAACATAGGAGAAATTATTGATACACCATGTAATGATGGAAGCTTTAATGGAGGTGTTTTCATTTCATCTGCTAAACTAAAATGAGACTCTACTTCATCAATCAGAATAGAAGAAATTTTAGCAATGTTAAAGGAAGACAAAGATGTTCATTCTCAATCCATCAATCCCTCTTTACCACAGGAAGACCATTCATCATCAGTAGGGTTAGATATGGTGGCTTCTTCTTTGGGATGTTAAAATACTGACTCCTCCCCTAACTCTGGGATTATTGCCTTATCCTAAACTAAGCAAGTGGAAATAGAAGAGGTAACATATAACAAGGAAGAAGAGTAAGATCTTAGGGATTATTCTCAAACATTTTAAGAAGGTGTCTCTACCACCATGGATGAAATCAGAGAAATAAATCTAGGTATATAAGAAGATTTATGCCCCACTCTAATTAGTGCGTCCATGACCTCTGAAGAGAAATTGGTGTATACATCCCTTTTAAAGCAACATCGAGATATATTTTCTTGGAATTATACAGAAATGATAGCTCTTAATCCTAATGTAGCCACCCATCTTTTCGGTTTTCCAGAAGAACATCGTGGATTCAAGCTAACAGCAATGAGAACACACCCAACTCATGCCTCTAAAATTGAAGTTGAAGTTCATAAGATTATAAACGCTAACTTTGTTAGGGAAGTTCAATATCCAAAATGGATAGCCAATATTTTCCCAGGGAATAAGAAGAATGGGAAAATTAGAGTCTTAATTGATTTCATAGATCTTAACCAGCATTGTCCTAAAGATGATTTTCCAGTCCCGATTACAGAACTTCTAATTGATGTAATGGTTGGCTATGAAGATATTTTATTTATGGATGGTTACTCTAGGTATAATCAAATTTTTATTTCCCTGGAGGATAAAGAATCTATATCCTTTAGAGCTCTTTAAGGTGTGTTTTTATATAGGGTAATGCCCTTTTTCTTAAATAATGCATGAGCAACATACCAACATGCCATGCACCATATCTACAAACCCTTCTTAGGTAAATTTATTAAATGTTATGTGGATGATTTGGTATTCAAATCCAAACAATGTTCCAATCACTTGGCTGATTTGGAAACCATATTTCACAAACTTCGGTAACATAATTTGAAGATGAACCCCTTAAAATGTGCTTTCAGGGTAACCTCGGGAAATTTTCTTGGTTTCATTATATGCCATCTTGGTATTGAAGTTGATCTTGAGAAAAAAAAATCAATAATTGGTATGTCACCTCCTCAAAATTTTAATGAATTAAGAGGACTTCAAGGAAACTTGTCCTATATTCGGTGCTTTATCGCCAATTTGGTAGGAAAATGTTTACCCTTAACCAGATTAATGAAGAAGGGATCCACTTACCAATGGACATAATATTTCCAAGAATCATTTGATATACTCAAGAAATATCTCTTGATTTCACCAGTATTGATGCCACATATTGATGGAAAACAACTTATTCTTTATGTGACGACTTTATAGCGATCACTAGGTGCCTTCCTCACCCAAAAGAATGACGTTGGGAATGAAAACAGTCTTTACTATCTCAGTCGAACTATGCTTGATGTAGAAACTAGGTATTCAAGTATTGAGAAGTGCTGCCTGAAATTAATCTTTGTAGTTCAGAAATTGAGGTACTACCTGCAACATCATGAGGTCTAACTAGTGTCTCGTAATAATCCACTCAAATATATCCTTAGTCTCCCTATTCTTATAAGACTTCTAGCATGGTAGGCGGTTATTTTGCAACAGTTTGATATCCAGTTTGTGCCTCAAAAGGAAATAAACAGCCAAGATCTGGCTGATTTCTTTGTTGAGCACCCATATGTGGAAGACACATCATTTAATACTGAACATCCTGATGAAGAGGTCTTCTATATTCAAAATAATTCCCAAACATGGGAAATGTATTTTGATGGTTCTTCCAGAAGTCCAATAGAGAAGAGACTGGAAAATCCCAAACTCAACAAGGTTGGATTAGGAATTGTCCTTATTTCCCAAAAAAATGTATTATTGCCCTATTCTTTCCTGTTATTGGAAGGTGGTACCAAAAATGAAGCAGAATATCAAGATCTCATCATAGATTTGGAATTGGCCCTTCAGGTGGAAATGAATCATTTAAAGGTAAAAGGTAATTCATAATTGGTAATCAAAAAATCAATAGGGAATATTCTATCAGAAAATAAGAGTTAATCCCTTTGTGTGGTTATGTCATAGGGTTAATAGCTAAATTTCCCGCAGATCTGACATCGTCTTATGTCCCGCGATCACAAAATGCTCAAGCAGATGCACTAGCTAGTGCAGATACAGCCTTGGAAGATCCAAATCAGGATGAGGCAGTTATCAACATAACCCATCACCATGTGGTCTTACCTTTTGTTCAAACCAGAATAGAGGGAATCAATGAAATTATCCCTATTTCTGAACCTTATGGACATACCATGAGATGGGGAACATATATCATGGAATATCTTCAAAATGGGGTACTTCCACCAGACGAGGTTGAGAAAGAACAGATCTGGCAACGAGCGACCAATTTTACTCTTTATGATAGTCTATACCACCAAAAGATCCTTTAAAAGTGAGGATTTGATGGGATTCTCTTTATATTTATTGATGGAGAAGAGACCACAGCTATCATGAAAGAAGTACATTTAGGAGCTTGTGGTGCCCATCAATTTGGGCACAGACTCTCCGATCAGATCCAATGGCTTGGATACTTTTGGCCTTCAATGACACAGGATTGTATAGATTTCACTAAAACATTTCATCCATGTCATGTGAATTCCAACTTCATTCATCAACCCCTATAGTTGCTACATACAGCTAAATACTCCTGGCCATTTCCCATGTGGGGAATGGATGTAGTAGGGCCTTATCCTCCATCCACGTCTAAGAAGTTCAAGTACATTCTCACTGCTACTAACTTCTCTTATAAATGGGCTGAGGCAATACCTCTCAATGAAGTCAGAGCCAGAATCATTGTTAGTTTTGTCAAAACTAATATCATCACCAGATTTGGCGTCCTTCATACAATTTTGATGGACAATGGCACAAATTTTTGTTTTGCTGAAGTAAAAAAGTTGTATCAAGAACATAATATCAAATCCAACCATTCATCTCGCTATCATGCAGCAGCCAATGGACAAATAGAAGCCTTAAAAAAGACTCTATCAATTATACTCCAGAAGATGGTGGATAAATATAAGAAATTATGGTCTGATAAACTTTAGAATGCTTTATGGTCTTATCGGACAACTACTCATACTACTACCCAAGCAACTCCTTATTCATTGGTTTATAGAACTGAAGCAGTTTTTCGAATTTAAATATAATTTCCTTCACTTAGAGTTGAAATATGTGATCAGTTTTCTACAGATTAAAGATCTTAGAAATGGTTCAATGAGTTGGAACAATTATATGAGAAAAGATTTCATACTTCGCGTCATATATAAGTCTATCAGAATAGAATAGCGCGATCTGTTATTAAAAAAGTCCACCATCGTTCATTCCTTCAAGGAGAATTGGTATTGGTCATTAGGAATCAAATGATACTAGGAAAGAAACCTCTAAAACTTGAACCAAAATTGGAAGTACCTTATTCCATACATAAGGTCTATTCAAATGAAGCATATGCTTTTATCTCAATGGACGGAGAGCTTATTACAACTCCAACCAATGCGAGATTCTTGAAGAAATACTTGGTATAATTATACCACATTTTAGTCCCCACTGTAAGACATAAAACTGCACAATACCCATGTCCAAGTTGCAAGACATTAAACTGCATAACAACCATAAGCATCCATGCTGCATGAATTTAAAGTGCATAGAATCTTCGTCCATGTAGCATGACGTTAAATTGCATGACATCATTTGTACTACTAACATTTTCTCTACAAGACGCTAGAAGTTTCCATAAAAAACTTCATTGACATCATCACTACTCCTTAGTAGTACATGAGTTCTTCTCTTTCTTATGTCGGAGTCATACCTACATAGAGACCATGTTTCAAGAACTATGTATAGCTTGATTCTCATTTTCAATGAGATACGTAGAGACGCCTGAATCTCCAATTCTGGACCCATCCACAATCACAAAATATTCTTATTTTATTTTTCTCCACCTTTATATGAATCAAATCTATAAAGAGTGTTTCCTTAATACATATGATTTGGTCTTTATACCATTTTATATTTTAAGATTTAATGTTCTCTCAAAACGTGTAAAAAAGGAACCATTCTTTATTACAAACTCCATTAGCATGAGGAATGATTGTTTCAAGAACTATGTATGGCTTGATTCTCATTTTCAATGAGATACATAGAGACACCTAGATCTCCAATCTTGGGCCCAACTACATGATAAAAAAACCCCTTTATTTGATGTATAAAAATCAAATCTGCATAGGGAATGTTTTAAGAAATATGTATGACTTGATTCTTTCCCCAGCAAGACATATAGTGACACTTGGGTTTTATCCCTTAATCCAGTTACAATATGTCTTTACTTTCATATCGTTTCATTTTCATCCTTACCACATGACGATGTTAAACTGCATGGAAATCTAATACCCCTATTCTTCATTTGCAACACCTTGGAATTATAAAAGAAACCCTTACTGTTCCTTGTTTCTCACACTAAGCATAGCTCATGTGGGCTTAGGAATTGGGTAAATGGCTTCTTTATATAATGTATTTTAATTTATTATGGGTTTAACAATGTCCTCACTACATGATTCAAAACTGCATAGTATAATGTCCTCACTGCATGACTCAAAACTACATAGTATAATTAATGTCCTCACTGCATGACTTAAAACTGCATATCCTCATATTCATTCAAAGGAAACAAAGAATGTCTCCATTTTACATGTGATTAGGATCAATGTAATGGACATAAAACTCATAAACAATATTGATTCAAACTTTTCTCATGTGCATTAAGAAAATACCTCATTCCACATTTCACACTCTTAATCTTGAATATTTCTGGATTCTCATAATCTTTATTACGATTTCTGGTGATAAAGTTGCTAATATTTAAGAGCTCTTTTTCCTGACTATGTAGAACATGCACCTAGGCAGCCTTGCATAAGTTGCCTACATAATAGGCCAGTGAGTCAACAGATTTTACTATTTGATTATGCAGCATATGCCCCAGTTGTCCCTACATAATACAACCCCCATAACGGGTTTGTCAAGTAATGGTAATTTTGTTCTTGGTTATAGTATCTTTGACCCCTTCAAACTTTGATGACAATATATAAGAATCTGTATTTTAAAACGGTCATTCAAGTATACTTGTCCCGTTATCTTTCTCACAATCTAAAAATATTCAAGACCATGGTTTACACATTTCCTTCACCATGTGTTTGATGCAATAGGGAATAACCTCGAATTCACTTGGTGACATATCATATATTGTTTCCATTTCTAGTCCTATTTGTATGACCTAAAACTACAGACACCATGTCATTTACATTTTAGTCATACCTTCATAAAATTCATTTTCCTCTGATTCATTGGATATCTTGATTGGAAATACCCTTCCCATATTCAGGTACCTTTCTCCATAAATCAAACTTTGTGCTTTCAAAAATCTGAATCTCCATAACCTTTTTTCGACTTTTAGCAATAGAACATAAAACTTATGAGAGCACTTTTTCCTGACTATGTAGCACGTTCCCTTAGGCGGCCTTGCATAAGTTTTCTAAATAACAGGAATGTCATTCAAAAGATTCCACTATTTATCTAAACAGCATATGCCCCAGTTGGTCCTGGATAATACAGCCCCCATAAAGGGTTTTGCAAGTAATGGTAACTTCATTCTTAGAAAAGTCATACTCTAATGATTTTATCCCTTTTCCCATATCATTCCTCACCTCCAGAAATTCATAAATCATAGTTTATAGTTTTCCCTTCCATACCTTAATATGATAGTATTTTTCCAAACAATTTATCAAGAAATTGGGAAAGTTTTCTCATACCTTTGGTCGGAGCTAAATACTTTAAATTAAAGCCACACAATGTCCTCACTGCATGACTTAAAACTGCACAGTAAGAATGTTCTCACTACATGACTTAAAATTGCATAGTACCAATGTCCTCATTGCATGACTTAAAACTGCACAGTACTAATGTCTACACTGCATGGCTTAAAACTACACAGTACCAATGTCCTTATTGCATGACTTAAAAATGCACAGTGCGACATCAGAAATATCCCCTTTTTTGATAATTTTTTAAACCATAACTCATACACCAAATTTGTATAAAAATGGTTTTTCTATTCATGACTTATGTTGGTCTAAAATAGCCCTTTTTCATTCTTAAAATTTATTTCCTTGGAAAAACCACCTATTGTGGTCTTAAGTCACCCAAATCTTATTTTTTCCAATCTATCAGAAAAAAATGTTAAATTCCTAAAGAACTCTTTTGCTTGACTATGTAGAATGTGCCCTTAGGTAGCCTTGCATAAGTTGCCTACATAACAGGTCTTTCATTCAAAAGATACCACTATTTGGATATGCATCATATGCCCTAGTTGGCCCTGCATAATGTGGCCCCCATAATGGGTTTGTTAAATATTCGTAATGTCGTTCCTGAAAAAGGCACCCCTTATGTTGATACAGGTTTCAGATTTATTGACCATAAAAATCATGACTCAATATTCCCCTTGGAAATGATTAAAGAATATTAAATCAATTATCAACCATTGATTCTTGCTTGGAACCTAATTCAAAATTTATGGTCAAAGTTATTCAACCCTAAATATTAGCCATTTACAGTCCAACATGCATGACTCTGAACTGCCATTAACAAAAGACTTGGTACTCATTATATTGAGAAACTAAAAAGGGTACTCTAAACAAAAGTCAAGTCCCAACTCACTAAACATACATTTTCGTATGATTTAGGTAATATTGAGCAATAAAAAAGGGGTCAAAAGATTCAAAATTTGTGGGGTTATACATATAACCCTAGAAACAGTCAAATTATGCTCATTAGGTCCCTTGGCTTAATAAAAAAAAATTATCACTTCATTATTATTATTATAATAATGATTGTTTAATATGAAGGAATCATTATCATCATTTACCTTTCATATTGCAATCATGAAAAACAAGAATGAATATTTTTATGATTGAAAACAAAATTTCTTTCATTCATATGAATGTATAGGGCCATCCACAAAATGGAACCTCTATGTCATGTTTTAGAATAAACTCTCAACATGAATTTTTATTTGTTGGATTGCTTCATAAGCCCTATCAGCTGCTTGTTGAAGTTGAGATAGTTGAGCAACTCCAGTCTCCTCAACCTGAAGAAGTGCTTCCTTATCAGTTGAAATGGCAGTTATTCCCTCTAATTGGGTTTCTCCCAATCTCTTATTAAACTACTCAAACTTGTTATGAACAACGTCCAATTATTGTAGAAGATATAACAACTCTTTCATGGTCTCTTTGATTTTTTGGATGATTTCAAGTGATTTATTGTTATGATTTTCCTCTGCCTCAATTTTTTCATATTGAAAGCTCTAAATATTGATGTGTCATTTAGCCTCTTCAAAATATTTTCATAGCTTATGCTCCTGCTCCCATTGGTGAATAGTCTCTTTCATGGAATCATAGATTGGTTGATAATTAAATCCACCAAATCCCAATACATAGAATAATGATGGGAGTTTTGAAAAATGGGACAACAATTCATCTAAAGGATTTTCAGCATTTATGCTTCAGATATTCCGCAATGTCTTCTTATGTTCCATACCAAGATCATATTGCACCTCTAACTCGGAATCTGAGTCACTACCATGAGGTAAAATGTACTCTGGAAACAGGTTGCTTAAAGAGATACCTTGTTCTACTACTCATGGGACAGTGGAAGATTCACCTTTTGATCTAGGAGCTGATAACCCTAAATGATAAATCAATGTTATTATTAGTTTCTAATGGAGGAAGAAAATATGATTTAGAAAGCTGATTATATTTACCCAATAACAAGTCAGCTACATTATTGGATTCATCCCATGTATTCTCAGCTCCAGTATTTTGAGCAGGTGTTTCTTGAGAAGGGGCATTTCCTTGATTTTGCACAGTTTTGACATTTGAAGGATCTAGAATATATCTTGATGAAGGATCCTCTGTAGATATTTCTCCAGGCCCAACATAATAATAAAATGGAACACCCTATTCCTGAAGATCCTTTGTAATGTTTTCTATAGATAAAGATGTATAAGGTGAACTTTGATGTAAAGAATCAAGGTAAAGAACAAATTATGTATGAAAAATTTTAGAATAAGGACTTACGCCCTTTCAATTACTCATGAAAATCCCTAAACTCTTTGATGGAACCTGGAATATCTATATTTGGATTAAGGTTGTACATCATTTCAGTGTATACATCCTGAAATGTTACAGTATCCTCACTATTTAAGATATCCAAAAAATGTTGGTTGATGCCGAAATTGGCTCAGCTAACATTTTGTTCTATTGTATCTTCAATTGGTATGCCAGTATCTGATCTTTTTGGGTTGGGGTAAACATCAGTATTTGTGATAGATTTCCCTGGATCTTAATTCTTTTCTTTTGAAGATATATGAATATCAGTGTTGATTATTTTAGGATCCTTTGACAAAAGAAATTGGGGAATGTATTTAATCTTTCCATGAATTTCCTTTCTCTTAGTAGAACCAGTGGAAGGTATAGGTAAATCTTTTGATGATTTATTTACTAAAATTGAAGATTCGTCATCATTAACTTGAGTTTCCCCTGTGGCTTCTTTTTCTGGTCTTGAAGAATCAGCTCTTAATCGCTTGAGATAGGATAGAGACATAGATTTTGCAGGAGGATAAAATGTGGTTACCAGAATTTATTGATCAAGTTGTATGCCCTATGGATCGTATAAATACTTACTCCATCAGTGAATGATTCGAATCAATCTCATTGCTATCTTGAATTTTTATTCAAAATCTTGGGGAGAGATTGAAACACTCCTCTTAGCAGGGGAAACTTGAGTTAATGGTTAAGAATTATCTATCGCCATTACCGCAGTCATGATTCTTGATCCTGGAGAATGTTCTGGCGACCTAGGAGGATCGTTTGTTTCATCAATAGGAGAGCCAGCATGACCATACTTGGGTGATTTGAGAATTGGTCTGGATCTTCCTTCTCTACATTCAAGCTACATAAATATTTTTTCATCAAGATTAATTATTATAAATGGTAAAACAAAGTTGAGAAAAAAGAAAAAGGGAAATACATTCTCAGTATTAACATAAATATCCCACTCCTCCTCAGAGTCGATAATTACCCCTTCACAGACTCCTAAGTCCATCATATGAGATATGTGTTTAGAGGCTGGGATTTGTTCATCAGTTTAATATATAAAAGTCTCCAACTCTACAATATACTTCTGTACTTCATCCAAGTTATTGTCCAGATTACAATTAGAATGTGCCTTGATGTCACCAATATATGAAATTCGAATACCATGCTGGAGAAATGCCCATGCATCCCTAAGATGATGGGTTACACTCTCCCAATGATGAATGGCTAAAGTTCACACATAATTCAATCTTGGTATGGTTGACTGTGGAGGAGATTCAACACCTTTTGATTGGATAGATTATTCAGGCCTCTCTTCCTCAGAAATTTCAATAGATGGAATAGGAATCTGTGTTTAATGGTGGTGATTGGATTGCCTTAGTGTTGAAGGTTTTTCTCCTTTAGCCCTGGTCTTCCTTGTATACTTCCTACAAAGACATTTTTGAGGGCTCTGAAACATCTGAAACTTCTGTATCATCTCTGGTCTTGGACTTATTACCATGATTTCCACATGCAACAGTCATTGTAGTCGCCACTCGATATATTCCTTTTGTCAGATCTCCTTTAAAATATGAAGAAACCCAAGCTTTGTCATACACAACTTCCAATCTGATCGATGCATCTGGTGGAGGTAATATAATCGACAATTTGGATACCTCTAAAGCTGTTAGGATCCTTCATTGTCACGCTACCATTGGATGCTTCTCATGTCTAACATATGTGGGTGGAAAAGAAATTGATTATTGAAGACATCTGAATAGAAAAGAAAACCTGTAGGGGACGTAATCCTCGCAGATAATTTTACCATCAATCCTAGTTGATAATACACCATCCCTGAATTCCATCATATAGGATCTCAGCTCGTAATTCTTTTCTTTACCATCATCAATAAATGTTCCAGTTGGTGGGTTACCAAAAGGAAAGAAGTTGAATTCTCCTGATACATTCAATACCTTCATCACCTTATCAGGTCTCAAGTTCAGAGGCTTAATACCAGAAAATTTCTGTAAAAATGGGGTAAATCGACCCTTGGGAACATTGACAGAATTCAACACTAAGTATGAAGAAAAATGTGCTTCAATCCATCTGGAAAACACTAGGAATGGCCCTACAATCCTAAATGGAGCCTTCCCATTGTATAAATGCAACAAGAGTTGGTAAATTCTTGCTAATATAGGGGTTTTTATCCCAATATACTTCCCCTATAACAATTTAGTTGCAATTATGAAAGTCCTTGATCTTACACCACCTCCGGATTCATGGACTGAAAGAAAATAAACACTTATCCACATAGAAAGGAAGGTATCTAAGCATACTTTTTCATCTATATTGGGTTTGAATTTATATCCCCAGTTCTTATAATTTCCTCTTTCCAGCGTAGGCCAATATGTGCCTGAACTACCTCAGTTATCTACTGAAGGACAAATAGTAGGACGTCCACAGGTTGGACCTTCCTCAGTTGTTGGTTCTAAGAAGGCTTCCATCCACACTCTAGCATGAATATCTTTCATATCCTTAGGTAAATTCTTTGCTATCTTAAATAATTCAGGAGCTAGAGGTGATGTTCTAGAAGAATTTCCCCATGTTGTAGTAGGTGGAGTGAATTCATCATACATTTCCCCAAGAATGGGAACTCTAGCTATTTGGTAAATGTCCCATAGACTAATACCAACTTCACCATGCGTCAAATGAAAGAAATTAGTTTGTGGACTCCATCGTCTCAGTAATTCAAGAATGAATTAATTTTTGTAAACATAAGTTTTCCCCATCCAGACAGCTTCGTAGATATGATCGCCTGATAACTATTTTCTGAATTTTGCACAAGTATGACGTACCCAGAATGCCCACAACCACTCGGGTTTTACACCCCCTCTATAACAAAGTTCCTAATCTCCTTTAGAACCATTAGATTGATCTATTTGAGAATCCTGAAAAGTGGAATCATAACAATGTGATCTTGGTTCTACAACATGATCTTTCATATCGAGAGTGCAACCATTGTGATGAAGGATGCAGCGAATAGGGATTGTTCCTTCTTGTATTAGAACCCCCCTTACACTAATATTCATGCAGTTACAGTTGGAGTATTAAAGAAAATAATTTTTTGGAAAGTAATTCTAAACAGATGGAATATGGGAATCTTGAAAAATCTCATGCCCATACAAGGGTAAATAAGAACTTTGTGCGTAGTCATGTTGGTACATAATTAGACCCTTCCATAGCCCAGGAAGAGTACTCTCAACAATTTAATAATATTCTGGTCTGACGATCTTCATCATTTCATTTTGGTGAGCCTTAGATTCTTTAGTATGAGTCATCAAATGAGTCATTCTTTCCTGCAAAATAATTACCAAACTTCCAGGGTAGAATTTTTAAAGAGGAAATAAAAAAATTGGAAAAGGACACTATTCACGTAGGTCCTTTGACAAGGCCCATCACGTAGGTCCTTTGATGAGGCATGTCACAGAGATTCTTCGATAAGGCATGCCATGTAGGTCCTTTGATGAGACCTATCACATATTTCCTTCGATGAGGTCTGTCACGTAGGTCCATCACCAAGGATCCTAGTGCAACCTCATCGGTGAAGTCCTTTGGTGTGGCTCTATCATGTAATTAATTTTACCTTGAAAAAAGTTTCAATGAAATTACACGAGAGAACAATGCAATAAGAGCTGGGTGAATGATCTTTGCAACGAGAGCTACAAAATTTCAGAGAAAGCATGGATGAAGAAAAAATCGTGAAGGGTGAGACCCATTTATAGGCAACTGAAGACCTACATGCCTAGACTGTGCACACCCTCTTTGCACCATACCTTTAAGAAGAATCTGCCCAATAAACCTAAACAGTTCAGCAACTTTCACCTCAGGACTCGACCCTCTTTGTACATTTCAGATCCAATCTTGAGGGGGGGATTTTGTTGACACTACTTGAGAAATTAACCAAAAGGACTATGAAGAGAACTCCAGATCCTTCAGATCCCAAAGCAAGGTTCGAAAAGTACAAATGGAGAATCAACAATACTCCCAAATAGTTTCGTTATGGAATAAATTCACGGAGCTGCACATAGGACTTACGTGATGGTCCTCTATGGAAGACATGCACGGCCGACCTTCATGGTGGACCACAGTGGAAGAGCTCCACGATTGAAGATTTTTTATGCACCTCCGCAGAGCACCTATGCGGTGGAGCTGCGGTACTTACCTCTACGGAACAACTCCACTTAGAAAGATTCTCGGTGCCCCTACATTGAGCACCTGCACGGTGGAGCTGCACGAAGGACCTATGCAGGAAACATCTCTATGACTAGGGCCATCCATTCCTATAAATATAGCCCTTGGGCTACCCATTTTAGGACTGAAAAAAAAGTAAAAGACTCTCTAAAGCTCCCATTGCATATCTATTTTTCCTAGATCCCTTAAATTGTCTTAGGTAGCTCTCTAAACCATGATAGAAGAGATAATTAAATGGGATAAGCATGTTTTGAAGTTCTTCACAATCTTCAGTCATCAACCATACCTTCATGGTATACCTACGCGCCATACCTGCGTGGTATAACTGCGCGCCATACCTGCATGATATACGTGCGCGTCATACCTGAGTGGTATACCTGCACACCATACCTGTGTGGTCTACCTACGCGGTATATCTATGTGGGGTACCTATGCGGAATACTTGCGTGAGGGACCTACATGACTAACTCAAATACCCTTTTTTAAAAGCTATTCAGGTCAAGGAATCTCCTTCCTTGGCTCCCTTATCTGAAAGGGGATAAGTTAAAGCCTCCACCAAAACCTCCTGACTTCTCAAACCTTTGGGTAAGGTACATCAGTGTGTCTCCTATTTGGGTTTGTATTTACACAGTCAATGGTTTCCCACATTTGTCTCACAATGGGGTTTGGATTCATGGGATGTTTGTGGGTTTGTATATCCACAATCACATGGAATTTTCTCCCAGAAACTGTGTTGGTAAGTTCCCGGTTTGGAGGATGGTTGGTTACTAGACTCACCCTTCTCAAAGAGGCGACCTGGAACCACAGGTCTCTAGTAGAGAAGGTACACTTCACACTTTCTGTTCCGCGCAAGCATAGGAGAAGTCTCCCTCCCCTACCAGAACCAATTTCAGGGTAGCCATCCTGGTATAATCCGCTCACCTTCACCCCTTCTTCCTTACATTGGACCTATGTCCAATGTAAATAGAATAGAGGGAAGGTTTGTCACCTCTCCCTCATCCATGGTCGACGCTCCCTCTTCCATTAGCATGAAGGAAAAATTTTGAAGTGTGAATGCCTTTGTTGAATCTTTCACATCCTATTGTTTCTAACACCGAGCATGACTCACGTGGGCTTAGAGATACGTTGTGGTTATAACATGTGCACAAACACACATTAGAAGGAACTATGAGAACTCTGATTCCTGTTCAAATCAGGATACGTAGGAATCTCTTTTAGATCTTGAGCTAATTGGATATCCTCCTCAGGAATCCAACCCTAATTCCCCCAATTTGGGCATCCCTCCTAAGAAATAATCCCCAAATTCAATCCTCAAATCACCAACGAATCCTTTTCAGGAAGTAATCCCAAACTCATATCTCTAATAGGACCATACTCTCCTATGAGATTTATCGAACTACGTGGGATTTTATTCCCATCCATATGGGATATATAGGAAGCCTCCTTGAGGTTCAAACCCAACACTTCTAATCAACCTTCTTCTCCTTGGGCCATATTCCCAATAGGGTCTGATCCTACTTGGAAACTCATATCCTTTCCAAGTTCCTCAGGCTACTTCAACGTAAGTCCCACACTAAGTTTTGACTAAGCTCCTTTCTCTTAGATGTCCTTATCTCATGACCTTAAAAGGTATGATGTTTCCTATTAAGAGACACTGAAGTACGAGGGTTCAGATTCCTTTCAAAATGATACATAGGTATCCTATTTTACAGGCATGATCCCAAGATCAAAACAAACCTTCATCTCCCTAGATGACAATAAATTCCAGAGTGCCCCACTGAGTGGCTTAAAAACCAGTATCATCACAATGATGATTAAAATAATCTCTAATCGGTATATTAGAGGATACCATTTATGGAAAAACTCGAATACATGTAGATGTTTCCATTGATGAAGAACCTTGAATGCATACTGATGATTCTAAATTTTACACATATTAATAAGTGATTGTAACTTCCAAGTTATACTTATGATATACTTTGTGAATTAATAAGGATTCATGAAAATATTTTAATTTTACAAAGAGAGTCCTAGAGTAGACAATAATTTCCCCCAAAAGGGTGTGATGAGTCCGACCTCCCATCCTCTCGACCAATGCACGTTCTTAAGTATCATAAAGTTCAAAACTTAACGAATGCATGCTTTTGGAAAGAAGGTCCTATTTGGATAAAGAACTGTTGGAAGTTTCCAGTTCCATGAATAAATACGATGGAAACCGCCTGGAAATAGTGATTCTTAAATCTAGAACATACATTTCAAGGAACTATGAAACATTGATCTTTCATCAATTTAAATTTATTTTTACCTTTCAAATTAGTGGTCAATTTTGTGGAATTTTCCTTTGAATTATCCAATTTAGAAATAAGCTAGTTATAATCC
Source organism: Viscum album (assembly GCA_963277665.1). Classification (NCBI taxonomy): domain Eukaryota; kingdom Viridiplantae; phylum Streptophyta; class Magnoliopsida; order Santalales; family Viscaceae; genus Viscum; species Viscum album. Next base: position 1,062,014,350 of record OY728148.1, on the reverse strand, counting down.
TTTATAAATTCAATATTTTTATCCTCAACTTTTAAAAGTCCTGATTTTATTTTCATATTTTCATATTTAATAACATTATACTTATTATACAATATTTATTACATGTTTTCCCATTCAACAAAGTAAGATTTTAATTCCTCAAAAGTTTCAAGAACTATTCCCCCATTATCTGAACAAGATTAACTTTCATTATTATCATAATATAGTCATAAAAAATTGATTCTATAATTATATTAGTAAGAGATACATAAGTTAATCATACCATAAATAAATTTATTATTTACATTAAATCTAATGATTTTTCAACTATCATTTTTACCTCCCAATGAACTATAAGAAGTATTATCTTCATCACTTTCACTCTATGTCTCCATAGCCTTCACATTTTTCTTACTTTTCTTCTTATAAGAATGTATATCTTTTTTGTTCAATTCTATAAAATCACATCTAATATGACCTTTCTCTCTACATTCATAATATATCAGTTTAGTATAAACATAATTATTTTTCATATTTTGAATTATTTCTTTAGAAATTATTTTTTTGAACATCCCTCTTTCCATGTTATAAATTTCACCATATGTTAGTTCACAATAACTTTAATTAGAAACTTTCCTCAAACTTATCTTAGATATACCTGTTTTACAAGTCCTGGTATTTGATATTCTGATAGTTAAAAATAAACTCCATGTTTATTTGTCTCTTTTTTAGCATTTATTTTCATAATAATATCATATTTCATAAGACTATTAATTATGTCATCAAGAATTGGCTTGGTGATATGATTAGTATCACTGTAACATCCCATTTTGGATTACCATCGAACAGATAGCTGGAGTGGTTGGTCACATGGCCTCAAGTGCGTATCCCCATATTCCAAAGGCTGCTGACTAGTAGTGATGGTATCGGGATGTGATAGTGGGGATAATATACCCTCTTATCAGATATTCATAGTGGCATAATAGAATATAAATAATAGCAGGAAACAACATAAGAAATAAATAGAAATAATAAGGCAGTAGAAGACAGATTCTTTTCTAACTGAATAAAAGTGGCCAATGTTAGTTTATACAACAAATGAATTCATCACATGGTAATGATACATGAAAAAAAGAGTAAACAATAAAACATGCTAAAATATAGGAATCAAATAAATAAAATATATAAAATCCCCACAGGTGATTTCCATGAGGATCTAGAGCTCCGACTCGGTCCTTTTCTCCTAACTCATTAGGTACAAGCATACAACAATCAACCTAAGTCCTAAAAATAAAAGGTCTCCTTGGGTCCCAAGGGCACCCAAGTAGGATGTGAGATGAAATATTAGTAGTCCGGCACCCACAGTGTCAAGCCCAATCTAGTTTAATATAAATTAAATAGTGTGAAGGTATGGAGAATTTAATAAATAGTACTATATAAATAAATAAACACCCACCCAGGTTCCTAAGGGACACCTGAGGGCTATAGCAGCTTCGGCTCATCGCCGGAATGTCTAATCATGTCAATTATATATATATATATAGTAGTAGTATATATATAGTTATAGATATATGTTGGGGTGGATCGGGACAGACCGCTTCCATCCAATTCTAGGGGAGCTCTCATGGTCTACCCCTAACCCAGGTCCAAGATCCCTTAGTATCATGGCCTCAAAGAATGTAATTCTTGTTGGAGGGATCGGTATATACCACTACCATACAAATTCCATGGGAGCTCTCATGTTCTACCCCTAACACAATACTAATCTCCCTTAGTCTCTTGGCATTCTCAAATTTGAAAATATGTTCTGGGGTGGATCAGGGTGTACCATCGTCGTCCAATTCCAGGGAAGCTCTCATGGTCTACCCCTAACCCAATACCAAGATCCCTTAGTCTCTTTGCATTATTTCATTTGAAAATATTTTCTGGGTGGATTAGTACGTACCATCTCCATCCAATTCTAGGGGACTATCACGGCCTGCCCTTAACCTAATACCAAGAGCACATAGTCTCATGGCCTCTAAGCATTTGACTCATGTTGGGGTGGATCAAGACATACCATCACTATACAAATTTCAATGGAGCTCTCATAGTCTAACCCTAACCCAATACCAAGATCCTTAGTCTCCTGGAATTCTCACATTTGAAAATATGTTTTGTGGTGGATCAGGACATACCTTCGCCATCCAATTACAAGGGAACTCTTACAGTTTACCCCAACCCAATACCAAGAGTCCTTAGTCTCTTGGAATTTATAAATTTGAAAATATGTTCTCGGGTGGATCAAGACATACCACCACCATCGAATTCTAGGGGATCTCCCACAGCCTGCCCCAAACCCAATACCAAGAGCGCTTAGTCTCTTGGAATTATCATATTTGATATAACATAGTCATAAGTGATGTGGAGTAAGCGTGCCTCCCACCAATAACAAGTATATATATCTAGCATGGGGTAACCCCCCCCCCCACACACACACCCATCCATAATCATTTATAAAACTAGCGTGGTATAAAACCACCTCCATCTATAGTCATTTATATTAATGGCATGGGATAAACTACCTCGCATCCATAGTCATTTATATAATTCAAAATAAAGCACAAACATGTCTAATTCATTCAAGGTATCTCATTTCATAATTAATAATTTACATTAAGGATGGACTAATGTAATGTCCTGGATTTTTCCATGTATTATTTTTAAATATTATATGGAATTAATTTGAGGCCAGTCGCTAAGACAACATGCAATTATGTGGCCCTGTGTTCTTAGAATAAATGATGGAAATATATTAAATATATTAAATAGAACATGTGATCAATTTTCCTAAATAAGTATAATAAATTCTAAATGGGTTCCCAAATCATAAAACTTAGGTTACCATTGCGTTTAGAGAAATGACTTTACCCAAGGTGGGGCCTAACATCGGTCAGCGCGGGTCAGCTGTGAAAGTTAATTTTTGTAAATTTTCATGAAATAAAATAAATTTAGAATTTATATTATTATTAATAATATTAATATGCAGCAATTTGTTTTCTTTTTTTAAAATGGGAAGTATCCCAGGTTTAGGCTCAACCCTAGAAAACTTCCTATAGGCACTAGAGATAGAACCTGAAGAATTTTCTCGATGAAAAAAGATGACGGAGCCTTGGATCAAAGATAGAAGAATGCCACATTGATGAATCTTTCCAAAGAAAGCGACACAATGATCAATATAATTCAATGAGTGATCCAACCATGTAGTAGGTTGTTATGATTTCAATTCCTTCTTTTCACCATTCTTCAATTAAACAATAAATGCAGATCAACCGACAAATACGTTGACCCACGGTTCGATCGTTCTTACGAGAGGGTTTTAATTGCAGGAATTTAGGGATGATTATTACTATAATTATTCTTGATTGTTTTATTTATCATTATAATTGAATTGATCAAGGTTGGAACAAATAATAGATAAGGTTCGTTCCTGGGTTTGTTTGATTGGGATTTTCTCCCCTACATTCTTCGTTTTCTTTGCATTCTTCACGGTATATGAATGGAAAATCATTACGCCTTCATTTCCTGGCTCAATGATCTGAAATCAGAGATCAAACCTCATGATGACCTAGATGAGGTGCAACAATGGCATCAGCAGACAGATCAAAGTATTTCAAGAGATATGGTTCTTCAAGAGACTTTCATGTGGATGATCAGAATGGGTTTTCAGATCCGTTTGAAGGCCCAAAACCAACCGATTCATTGTAACCATAGAAAGATGACCCTGGATCTTTAGTTTCAAGGTGAACATATCACTGGATCGAACACTAGAGAATCAACTGAGATGCACAAAGTAAGAATGATTGTTCTAGAAAATACTGATGAACACGGTGTGTATTTTGGAACACACGATGTGTGGGACCCACTGAGTAGCAGCTAGGGTTTTAGGAAAAAAATGAGTGCCATATAGTATTTTACAGCTATCCCATGGAATGTGAGCCCTTCTCCAAGGCTCAATTTGTATCTCAGGGGATACATGGACACAGGGTGGTGTACATGACATGTACTCCACCACATAGCCAGACCCAGGCCAGTTACAAGGGCTACCCTATGTACAGGTACACAGGTAGAAGAACACAGTTTGAAGCCATGTACTGGAACATGGACAATATACATGGGGTAGACCCCGGATAGTAGAACATGGTGTGTGAACTTCTTTACACGTTGTGTATACCATTTCCACATGACATGTTCTTCTGACTCGGGCCATTGTAAACAGGAAGTACCTGGGGTCAAGGGACATGATGTGTGACTCTTCTACACACAATGTACTCTTTTCTACATGGATTTATCTCATTTTCCAATATATCTTGGAAAAGTTTTATTTGGGTTTATTCCCCCAAGCTCGTTCCCATAAAGGTCAGTTGGTATCATTTCTAATCCACAAGAGTATGACCCCCTTCAGTAGGACTTTCTGGATTGAATTGGGAGTCCCCTCTGAGAGGCCCAAAGTAGGATCCTTTATCCATTCTTATTCCCAAGGTAGACTTTGGTTATTGATGCAACCAATCTTACTAGATGGTAGTCCTCAACTTAGCTGGTGAGTCCATATGAGTCATGGTATACACCATGGCCCTGGCAGTGATCATCATCTGTGTATTGTGATCTTCCCACTCATGGAGTTAGTTCTCCCAGAGTGAGTGTATAATATTCTATCTTTAGATCTATCAGTGTATCTCTCTCTCATGGAGGTTCCCGATGATTAGTACTTCTCAGATGAACGTCATCAGGACTATCAGACTTAGGATTGAGTTCTCCTGGATGAGTGCTTTGTGGAATCTTTGGACTAAATCCCTAGCGTGGGTATGCAGTTGTTGTGACTTACCTCTAGATTATGGGTTTGGGTTTTGATTATAGCTGGATAGGTTCTAGTTATATGTACTATAGACATATACTATGGAGAGATGAATGTAACTTTACTTTGTGTATTTCTTTGTGGTTTTTGGGGTGTCCTGCTGAGTATTGTTATACTAACCCCTATGTAGTCTTTTCCCGCACGTGTTGTGTCTTGTGCAGATGATCAACCTTTTAATGAACTCTAGGGTGGACTAAGACTAGACTGATCCTTGTGAGTTCTATATGGGATTGGGTCTTCCTACGTCTTTGATCAGTATTCCCAGTACCTATCTTGTTTTCTTACAGGCTGGAATTTGTAGTCGGAAGACTCTTTCTTTTTTGCGGGATCGTATTCTGGCTCAGTTTACTTTTCCACATTTTACTTTCCACTGTACTCTGTTGGTTGGGTTTAGTAGTATGTATGAATTTTTTTCCTTAGTGGTTTTTATATTTTATCATTTGTGGACATGGATATGTGTGAATACGTATAGGTACTTAGGAAATTTCTTCCATGTTAGTGACATGCCTACTTGGTACTAGTCACCATTCCCTAGCCTATTGGATGTGGGTGGACGATGTATCCATACATAAGAACTCTAATAACCTTATTTTTGACTCGGTACATGAGAACACTAGTTACAAGGAAACAAAAATGGTACATACATAATATAAGAATGGGTTGTGGTTTCCATTTCATTCTTGAGTCAGCTATCCAGGTATACTCATTGATTGCGGTATATCTTGGTTTATTCAGGATGCCTCCTTGATGAATACCAGCTCGGATTTAGCAACTCAATCATGAGGATGACCCCCTCAGTGATGAGTCTTCGACACAGGTTCTAGTTCTCTAGTCGTTACCTCTAGGTGGTGCACCAACTATACCACCACTAGTAGAGCAACATTTCGTACCAACAATACTAGCAGATAAGGATCACAGGTTGAGGGTGTTCCATGAGTTTTAGAGACAGATACCCCTCAGGTTTTGAGGAAATCCTAGTCCTTAAGTGGCTAAAGACTATCTGGAGGTGGTGACTAGGGTTTTCCATCTAGTGAGGACACCAGTGGACCATATGGTGGTCCTGGTAGTGAGTCTTCTTTAGGTTTCAGCAGGGTGATAGTAGAGTTTGACCACACATACCCACGATGAGAAAACTCTTTCATGGATGGGGATTGAGAATCTCTTTAGAGATGATTTATATCCATTTACGATAAGAGCAGTGCATATATATGAGCTTCTTTAGCTCTAGTAGTGTATCATGATAATGGATGACTATTCATCGAGGTTTACAAACCTCTCCAAGTACTTGATGGATATAGTTAAGGATTAGTACTTTAGGTATCAGAGCTTCGAGAGAGGTCTATACTGGGACATCTGAGTTAGAGTCATACCTCTAATAATTACGACTTATGTTGGAGTGCCCGAGTGAGATTTGGTGTTCAAGAGATTATTGGGTGAGCAGAGATAGCCAGTGATAGTCAGCAGCAAGCAGATAGGTGTAGAGACATCGGCAGTGGGGATCCAACATTAGAAATAGGGATCAGGATGTGGGATACATCATAGGATTTCCTAGGACAGGGGATCTAAATTCTAGGGCTCTTAGGCTAGATCAAGTCAACCTAGGGAGAGGCGATGCTACACATACGACAGTAGAGGACATATCGCAAGATATTGTCCAACCCGCTGAGCTAATGATAGGGAAGTGGGGGATAGACCACCAAGGCAGAGGCAATGAGTGGATCGGGAAAATCCACCAGGAGGTAGATGCGGTAGAGGAGTAGGGAGAGTTGTAGGAGATGGAAGATGTTTCGACATACTACCGCCACCACCCCCAATAGATCCATGCCAGGATCAAGGATCTGAAGGACAGAATTGGGGTAGCTACATGCGGTCGAGGCATACAACCCAAGGACTCTAGAGATGATCTGAGCTATGCTCTATCTCTTTTCTACCTTATATTCCATACTTATAGAAAGAGGTTCTAGATAATCTTTTCTATCCACTTTACTTGTATGAGACTTTGAGATTTCGATAAAACCATTGACTTGACCCATATTCTTGGAGACACCTATGAGAGGAGACTCGATGATTAGACACCTTTACTGATATTGTGATTTTACCCTTAGAGGTGAGAGTTTCGGTTGGAATCTCTTGGTAGCAGTGTTGAGGTCTTACGACATCATTCTATGTATGGTTTGTCTATATTTAGTTCATTATCAGATCAAATTTTTTAGGTGAAGGGTGCAGTTTATCCGAAGTGATGGGAAAAGGTTTTACTTTGTTAGTGAAAAGGAAACCCAAGTGAAACAGGATGGGCTCATGCATAGGATGGTGTAGTCGATCACTCATGAGTTAGCTAGCCTTACCCTCAAAGCAGCATATGTTGTGAGTTTTCAGTTCCCAGTAGTAGTGGCAGAGTGCGAGGATGTCATTTCAGAAGATGTTCCAGGATTACCTCCCCTTTGGGAGATCGAATTCTGCAATGATTTACACCATGGGACAGCACCGATATCAACACTAGTATATCGAATGGATCCTATATAGCTTCACGATTTGGGGGTGCAGCTGGAGGATTTTCCGTGGAAGGGCTTCATGAGACCCATTATTTCACCCTAGGCATCCCTAGTTTTGTTTTCCAAAAAGGAAAATGGGAGATTGAGGTTATGAGTGGATTACCAGTGCTTGAACCAAGTGATGTTAAAGAACAATTATCTATTTTCTAGGATCTATGACCTCTTTGATTAGTTGAGAGGGGCATGATGATTCTCAAAGGTTGACCTTAGATCAAGTTATCACCAGCTACGAGTACGGGGTGAGGATATACTTGAGACATATTTTATATTCCACTACAGTCATTAGGAGTGCTTGGTGATTCCCTTTGGTATGATAAACACCCCAGTAGTGTTCATGGGACTCATGAACCAGAAATTCTAGCCATACTTAGACCAGTTTGTAATGGTCATCATTTACAACATCCTTGTGTACTCAACATCTGAGGAGTATGTGAGACACTTACAGATGGATATGGACATACTATGAGAGCACCAGCTTAATGTAAATCTCTCAAAGTTCCAGTTTTCGATTCAGACAGTCCACTTTTTGGGACATGTTATCTCAACAGATGGGGCGGTAATGGACTTGGCCAAGGTGGACGCATTGTTAGAATGAGATCCACCTAGGAGTGTGATGGAGGTGCAGAGGTTCCTTGGGGTAGTAGGCTATTACCAGAGATTCATATATGATTTATCCCAGATATCCGCACCAATGAAAGCTTTAACTCTAAAGGGGAAGCCTTTTGTGTGGACAGAGAAGTGCCAGTAGTATTTTCAGCAGTTGAGGAAGAGTTTGACGAGTGCTCCGATCTTGAGACTATCGGAGGAGGATGTTGATTATGAAGTGTTTTGTTATGCATCGGGGAATAGATGTGGTTTTTTCTTGATGTTAAATCAAGAAATTATTTCACATGGTTCATGCCAGTTTAGGCCACATGAGAAGAACTATCCGACCCAGGATCTTGAATTGGAACTGATAGTCTTCTCATTGAAGATATGGAGACACTACCTATTGGGAGAGAGATTTATCATCTACTCTGATCCCAAGAGTCTCAAGTATATCTTCTCACATAATGATTTGAACTCGAGATAGAGGTGATTGATGGAGTTCATCCAGGATTATGACTTCCAGATTATCTATACTCCTAGGAAGGGGAACGTGGTGGAAGATTATCTTAGAAGGAGATCTAGTTCACAACTATTGAATGAGGTGTTGGAGTAGTTGGCCTCATTATAGGTATCCTTTGTGGATGGAGATGATGAAGATTACCTCTAGTTGAAGATTGTCACCCCCCCCCACTCTTAGAGTGAGTCCGGGAGGCATAGCTTGGGGGTACCGACTATGAGACCTTACGTGCTTAGATGTCCACATGGAATGCTTCTTATGGATATTCACAAGGTGGGGAGCATGTCATCCTTTTTAGGGGACACATAGTTGTACCAGCGGTGTTTCGAGAGGAGGTTCTAATGGAGTTTCATACATACCCTTTGCTGGTACACCCTGGTGTGTAACATATATACTAGGACCTCCAACATCAGTTTTGGTGGACAAGGATGAAGAAGGAAGTGGCAGAGTTCGTGTCTCGATGCCTCATGCCAACAGGTTAAGGCTAAGCACCAGGTTTCTGTGAGATTATTTAACCCCCTAGAGATGCCATAATGGAAGTGGGATGGAATATTGATAGACTTCATGATGGGTTTACCACATACGTCCAAAGAACACGATATCATCTGGGTGTTCATTGACCGACTCACCAAGTCATCCCACTTCCTAGATATCTGAGAGTAGAGTTCAATAAAGAGCTTGGGACGCCTCTACGTGTAGGAGATAGTCACTAGTACAAAAAAAAAAATTTACAGCGGTTTTTTTTTTCTTTTTAACATCGGTTTTGTGGCAACGTTGTGGTGACGTTATTGTGACCGATGTAAAAAATATGTTTTTTAACGTCGGTTATTTTATAACCGACATTAAAAATGTTTTTAAATTATTTTTCACATCGGTTTTTAAAAAACCAATGTGAAAGACCATATTTTATACAAAAAAATCAGGTTGAAACACTATTTTTAACTTCGGTTATTTAAAAACCAATGTTAAAAATTGACGTTAAAAGTCATTTTTTACGTCGGTTTTTAAATAACTGATGTTAAAAGTCAATTTTAACGTCAGTTTTTAAATAACCAACGTTAAAAGTCATTTTTAACGTCAATTTTTAAATAACCGACGTTAAAAATGCTTCTCATTTTGTAGATAATTTCTCGAGCTTCGATTTGATAGGTTATAGAGCTCAAACGGAGCTACGGATCAAAAGTTATGACCATTAAAAGTTTGATGTATTTTTTTCTGAGGAAAGATCGAATGAGCAAACCAAAGCTTCATCTGAGAAGTAAATTTAGAATTTGATTTGTTTTTTTACCATGATACAAAGAATAAATATTAAATCTAAATCACTAAATGGTATATAAATTAAGAAAACTAATCATAACAAAACATAAATCATGGAAACATAATTACGAATACCTTGATGAGATCGCGGAAAGAAGAAATAGTGGATTCACGTTGACGATCAAACAGGTTGAGTCAGTGGAATGATAATGGTTGAATAAAAGGATCATTATATTACGATATTTTTATAATGAAACCATATAAATGATATAGAAAAAGAAAATGTGGTATTAAAAATTTAGGCGGCAACTGAAAATTTTGAGCTCGTGCTGTAAAAAAATTGAAATCCCGTGTTGGCGGGATATTAAAATCATTTTTCACGTCGGATTTTATGATAACCGACGTGAAAAATATTAAAAAAATTTCTGCTTTTTTATGTCGGTTATATAAAAACCGACGTGAAAAATCAATCTTCGTGACTTTTTTCACGTCGGTTATTTAATAACTGACACGGAAATTAAAAAATTTAGTAAAATTTTAAAATACCACATTGGAGAGATATTAAAATCATTTTCACATCGGTTTTATGATAACCTACATGAAAAATATTTAAATTTTCACTGATTTTTCACATCGTTAATATAAAAACCGACGTGAAAAATCAATTTTCACCGATTTTTTACGTCGGTTCTTATAAGAACCGACATCAAAAATTAATTTTTATTACTTTTTACGTCAGTTATTAAATAAAAAACGTTAAAATGTTTATAAACATGTAGTTATTTCCTCAAGATTCGATTTGATAGGTCGTGGAGCTCAAACAGAGTACCGGATCAAAAGTTGTGGTCCTCTGAAGTTGGCCTTCTCTACGACTTCATTTAGAGATGATCATCTTCCAATGGCCATAACTTTTGATCCGTAACTCCATTTGAGCTCTGTGACCTATAAAATCGAAGCTTACAAAATAAAATACATTTTTGTAAGCATATTTTATGTCTTTTATTTAAAAACAAAAGTAAAAAAAATCATGAAACCCGATTTTTTATGTCGGTTCTTATAATAACCGACGTAAAAATCGAGTTTGATGACTTTTTTACATTGGTTTTTAAATAAACAACATTAAAAATGCTTACAAAAATGTAGTTTATTTCGTAAGATTCGATTTTATAGGTCAAGGATCTCAAATGGAGTTACGGATCAAAAGTTATGATCCTCTGAAGTTGGCCTTTTCTAAGACTTCATTTAGGGATGATCAAATTCTGATGGCCATAACTTTTTATCCGTAAATCCGTATGATCTCCACGACCAATAAAATAAAATATCGGGAAATAAAATACCTGATTTTGAAATTTTTGTACATCGGTTATTAAATAACTGATGTAAAAAAGTCATTATAATTTATTTTTTATGTCGGTTCTTATAAGAACCGACGTGCAAAATCGGGGAAAATTGATTTTTCACGTCGGTTATTAAATAACCGACGTCAAAAAGTCAACATAAATGATTTTTCACGTTGGTTATTTAATAACAAACGTGAAAAATCAGCGAAAAAGGATTTCCGTGTTGGTTATATAATAACCGACGGGAAAAATCAAATTTCGGAGATTTTCACATCGGTTCTAAAAAACCGACTTGAAATGGGTGACGTTAAAAATACTTTTTGTACTAGTGAGTGTGGCTTCATGGAATCCCATTGATGTTTATTTCAGATCGCGATTCTCATTTCACATCTTGGTTTTGGAAGGGATTTGAGGAAGCATTTGGGACTCAGTTATGCTTGAGAATAGTGTTTCATCGCAAGATGAATGGTCAGACAAAGAGGACCATTCAAATTATAGAGGACATGCTATGGGATTACATATTAGAGTTCAGTCATAGTTGGGAGGAACACCTATCACTAGTAGAGTTTGCGTACAACAACAGCTACCTCTCTACCATTGGTATAGAACCATTCAGGGATTTATATGGGTAAACCTGTTGGTCACCACTTTTTCAGACTAACCTAGGAGAGTTAGCACTCATGGGTTCAGATTTGGTATGAGATACTACTAAAAAGGTGTAGATTATACAGGAGTGGATGAAGACTTCACAGATCTGGAAGAAGTATTATGCTAACAAACAGAGGAGACCTCTAGAGTCTGATTAAGGGGACCATGTCTTCCTTTAGGTCTCACCTCGATGAGGGTTGTATAGATTTGGCCTGGGTGGCAGGTTATCTCCGTGGTTCATCAGCTCTTTTAAGATATTTCATAGAGTGGGTGAGGTGTCATACCGCTTAGCTCTACCCCCATAGTTTCATTGGGTACATGATTTTTTCCATGTGTTGTAGCTAAGGAGGTATGTGGATGAACCGTTACACATCATCAACTGGGGAAATCTAGACATTGACAATGGAGTTAGCTTTTTTGAGTACCCAGTGGAGATCAAGGATCTCCATGAGAGGATTCTTCGTGGGTGAGTGATTCCTCTGGTGTGTGTCTGGTAGCAGCATGAGAATCTTTAGGAGATCACATGGGAGCGGGAGCCTCAGATTTGTGCACAGTATCCACATCTCTTTGTATAGCCTTTTGTTTTATCATTTCAGGGACGTAAATCCCTAAGGTGGGGAGAATGTAATTTTCTGTATTTTTCTGTGTATTATTTTTAAATATTATATGGAATTAATTTGAGAACAAGAGTTGATATGTCATGAAATTTAGAGGGCCAATGCATCCAGAAAAATGTTCGAAATATATTAGATATATTAAATATATTAAATAGAATGCATGATCAGTTTTCCTAAAAAAGTGGAATAACTTTTGAATAGGTTCCTGGATCAGAAATCTCAGGGTACCATTATGTTCAGAGCAACGAATTTACCCTAGGCGAGGTCTATCATTGGCCGAAGTGAGTTGACTATAAAAGTTAATTTTTGGACATTTTAAGGGAATAAAATAAATTGAGAATTTATTTTATTTTTAACATTATGGCGACGCAATAATGCGTTTTCTTGTTTTAAAATAGGATGGAGCCCAGGTTTAGTCTCATAACCCTGTAAAACTTCATGGAGTCTCTGGAGAGTCCCTAAAGAATTATCTTGATGACAAACGGTGACTGAGCCTTGGATTAGAGATCAAAAAATGTCGTTTTGATGAATCTTTTCAATGGTAGACATAAGACGATAGATCTTCTCCAACAAACAATCCAACTTTGAGGTAGGTCATAATGATTTTAATTTCTTCTTTTCCCCATTCTTCGATTAAACGACGAATGTGGATCAACCCTTGAACAGGTTGACCCTTGGTTCGATCGTTCTTGTCAGAGGGTTTTAATTATGGGAATTTAGGGATTATTATGACTATGATTATTCTTGATTTTTATCTTGATCATTCTAACAGAATGGATCAAGTATAGAATGGAAAACTAATGAGGTTCATTTCTTGGGTTGTTCAATTTTTCTTTTCTCCACTACATTCTTCTTGTTCTTCACGTTCTTTACAGGATATGAATGGAAATTCATTTCACCTCCATTTCTTGGCACAATGATCCAAAATCATAGATACAACCTCATGATGACCTAGAGGAGGTTTGATGATGGAGGAGACAGATAGATCAAAGTATTTTGAGAGATATGGTTCTTCAAGTGACTTTTTTGTGGATGATCGGAATTGGTTCTCAGAGTTGATTGAAGGCCCAAAACCTATCGATTCGATGTTACCGTGGAAATATGACCCTGGATCTTTAGTTTTGAGGAAAAAAGATCATTTTATCGAACACCAGATAATCAAATGAGGGCCATGGAGAAAGAACAACCATTCTGGAAAATCCTAATGAACACGATGTGTGTTTTGGAACACACGGCATGTGTGCCCCTATGAGTGGCGACTAAGGTTTCGGGAAATAGGAGAGTACCACAAGGTGTGTGATCCCTTCCCCAAGCCTCAGTGTGTATCTTGGAGGATAAATTGACATGGGGTGGAGTACATGGAATGTACTCCACCACACGGCCAGACCTAATCCTATTAGATGGGCTACCCCATGTACAGGTACACAACATGGGGTTGGGGAGTCATGGCACGGGTCCCACAAGGACGGGTCATGACAACTATGGAATGGGTTCACCACATTCCAATCAAGTTAATTTTCATCTAAGAATGTCATTTTATATGACTCATTTTTATTAAATAATATAAAAGGCATGTCCATGCCATCCCTTGAAAATATATCTTCTAGGAAAGTCAATGATCAATTTCATTAGAAGGAAATAAATCATCTCATATTAACCCTTACTTACAATTATATTTATTTAACTGAACCCATTAAATTTTCCTAAACATGGTAAACTTGTTTAATTTATAATTTTGGCCCAACACTTAGATGGTACCTTGGTTCTTTAACCATCTAAGAAAGAAACCCTACTTTGTGATGTCTTCTAGGGCCATTTCCTAAACATTCCATTTATTATAATGAAACATGACGATTCAATTAATAACATTAAAAATGGGAAAGTGTTATCATGTCACCTATCCAACATTATCAAAAAGGTATATATGTTGAACCAAGGCAATAAAGAAAGAAGGAAATAAAATTCTAACAATTACTTTTTATCTTGATGGCAGCCCACCTCCGTTGGAGGGTTTTATTATAAAATCATGACTTTACTTATCAAACAACCATTTATAAAATTTAATAATTTTACTAACTTTATCAAGGAATCATTTAATTGAAACCATATTGCATTTATAATTATCTAATAATAGTGTGATAATCAATTAATTAATGAATTAATAATATAAAAAGGGGCATGGAAAGGTACCCAACCTCAAAAAGAACCTAGATAAGCATTTCGGATCTTGAAACTTTCTAACTAGGAGTTGTTGCTACCCCACTAAGCATATTCACCTTCACAAACATATAAGGACACCTTGACCCTATACACACACCTTTATGGCCATGAGCATGTGCAAGGGGATCCTTACATATTGTCTTATATGCATATACTAGTCTCAACTCACCTGCATATGAATTATCATATATATACATAGGCACACCTAGCCCCATAAATGTATATTCACTTCCATGGATGAATATTCACATAAAAGGGGAACCAACATATATATACACTTTTCTATGCATACGAAGGAAAGTCACCTTAGACATAGTGACTTGAAATCACGCAGCAAGGTCAAACTCACAACAAAATAATTATGAGGGACTCGTAAACTCCTAGAGACTCTCAAATAAAGGGTTTAAAACAAAAACTAAGGGTTTATAACCATACCCAAAATGACGGAGGTGAGATAAATTGAATGCATCCACCTCAGTTTCGGTGGTGGATGTTGGAACACAAACCCAAGGGTACCGAGGAAGCCTTCACACACCCTTAAAATAGAAGAACACAAAAATCTAAGTTAATGTTAACCCTAGGTTCATTCAAAGAAAAAGTTGGGTGATGGAAAGACCAAAATTCCATCTGATCAAGGGAGAAGAATGATCTAGGTTTTTTACCTCAGATATTTGTGCAAGAAATCGAGAGTAAGGTTGGTGGATTTCTTCACAAAAGGAGGTTAGGTCGAGGGGGGTTTCACGCACTTCCCATAGGGAAACCCCAAGGGGGGGTGAAATGTGAGCTTGGTAAGGGTTTTAGGGTGTTTGGTTTCAGTTTTATTTATTTTAATTTAATTTAATTAAAGTAATTTAAATTTTTAAAATGGGTAAACCACACGGTTTTTCAGATTGTTCATAGACTGTGCGATGTACAATGTCAGGATACTGCCTCTAGAGCACACCGTGCGGGGTAGGTGCATGGTTTGGAAAACCTTACACACCCTATGTGCATCGCCACTATCCCCTTTGAAAAAGGCCGCATGGTTTACTACAGTGGGCCACACAGTTTCAGACAAATCATATGCCCTATATAGTTCCTTCAAAACCATAGTTTTCTAGGTCTGGTTCTCCTAGAACTCTTCGAGCCACCCATAAAACTTCTCAGGCCTTCTCCCAAGTCCAAAAACATCACTTGGGGGTGTTCCAATTCTCATAATTGAGTTCTGAATATTAGATTAAAAAAACCATTCAATAATTGAAAAAGTTCAAAAACCTTTGGATTTTCATCAGGTTTAAAATGAAAATCATTTCAACCTTCCCACCATATAACTTCTTATCTCCTAAAAGCATTTAGAAAACAACATAACACATCACCTGAACTACATGGGTCATGAAGCTTCATTCAAATGGTCGTGTTGCATTCTCAAATTCCTAACGCACCCTTAAGCATCCATTTAAGCATGAAACTCTTAAGCCATTTAAAACATGATAAAACACTCGTTTCCCAAACCGAACACCTAGAAAGACCCTACCTAAGACCCATTTACCCAAATACATGATCCCATTGTCATCTTATCAAGAATCAATCCAAAAGTACTTTCCTCCTTAGGCTTTAACGTTTAAAAGGGACCAATTCCAAACTACGACTCAAACCACCGTTGGTATTTCCTTAAAAATAATTATCCTAATCATTTCAAAGATGCTTCTAGAGTGATTTTGAAGTGAAACATATGGTAAATTATCTATCTACCTCAAATCCCAAGTCGAGCTGGATTTTCATGAAAAGCCTTGGCTGACACCAACCACACTTGCATCCACCCAATGACATGACTTAAAATGATTCTCCACCAACAATATTAATTATACAAGATGAACCCTGAGTCAATCCATCTATGGATGACTATTAATAAGATCACCTGGCTTATATGGTTGATGTATTTCAAGCAAAGCTGCAATGCCTACCGCCAAGTCACCTTGTATTTAGCACAAACACATTCACCAAAGCCTGCACTCGACATCTGATGATATTTCTAAGATCAAACCACAAAGGAATTCACACATCCAAAATGAAACATTGAAAAATAACCACCCAAACTAGACTAGTGGCTTTGAAGCATTAGCACAGTGTAAGACCAAATCTCTCTTAGTGAATCTAGTATGATGTTGAGATAGGGGAAATGCTCGTCTCTTAACAGAATAAACTAAGAGTATTTTAAAGATTACCCAAAAGATTAGTTGAAACACAGTTGGTTGACTTCAAAGAGGGAACTCAAGCTCAACTACCGATGAACCGTCATTAAGAAAATGCAACACAAAAACATACAAAGAAGGTCAATAAAACAACACTAGCGTGTCAAAATACCCATGTGTTTCGAAATCCATCCCAGGCATTGGGATGAGACTAACTATTTAATTTTAGCACACTCTACTAAATAAATAACCAAAAATTACACTCAACCAATCTTGGCTAAAAGATTCAACCGATCTCATGTAGTTCTCTAGCACATTTATCACAAAATGGTACCATGTACATCAATGCATACTACCGGAGGAAAAGAAAAGGGTCAAATGACAAAGAAGCTGGTGACCATACCCATGGAACATCTAACCAACTGAAACTGATGGTTACTTGATTCTCAATCCCATAACAGGGTCAATAAAGCGAGACCACCCATCTGAACAAGGGTTTCATTAGAAACTGAAAATCATACAAGGGACAATGGTACCTGAATGGCACCAAAAGTCAGAAATCTCACATGACTATCAAGAAATAAAACACTAAGGGTGCTACATACCATGAGTTAGCCTCTCATAAGAACAAGCATTGACCCATGAATTTGGCCACACTAATCAAAAGACACTTGCCCAAGAGCTTAACATTTAATCCATCGATAAAGGTTCCATTCCATGGAAACTCAAGGAGAACACAAACTACCCTTACATGAGGGTCTAACAAGGTCACCACTACATGTTCCATTTTCAATACCTTTTCATTTATTCACATTTAATCTTTAAGCATTAAAATATTTAATCAAAACATCGAGTACCATTTTTTTTTCAAAACAAACACAAGGTACTTGATTTTACCCAGCGCCCCAAGGGAAAAACAATCAATCTTTCAAAAAACAAACTTTTAAAACTGTAAACATTTTTAGACATCCATATTTATTAAGAAATTAAGAAAAAAAGTCCATAAAAATTAAGTTGACCTATGAGGTTCCCATTTAAACCAACATAGGTTCTCTAGAAAGAAACCCAATATCAATTGCTCAAATATAGAAGTTTGTAAACACCCATATGGGTTGTCCCGTAAAACATTCCCTCAATTGACCTACTTAAGTCCAGTTTCACTTTTAATCATTTAACCAATTCATTCCAGATTCATACTAAATGGATTTCACATTTATGAACATCTCACTGTTGAGTCAATAAGGTTTTCCTTATGACTTTTCCATTCCTTCTTGTTTTGAAAATCACAAACACCTTATCTTTAAGGAAAATCGCTTTTGTAAGGAAAATTGCTTTTATAAGGAAAAATGTTTTCTTAAGGAAAAACGCTTTTATAAGAAAAATTTATCCTTATCATATTTTCATTAATATTTTTCTTAAGTATGAAATTCGGATTCACTTTCTCGGAATCATTAAAACTGATAAAAAGCATTCTGTTTTAGGGTTCGGATTCTGGACAAGAACTATAAGGAAGTTTCACTCCGAATTCCGGTTATGAATTCTGACTAAGTTCTATTCCAGATTCAGGATACGAATTCTGAAGAAGAATTCCCATTACGAATTCTAATGAAGAATTCTCATTACGAATTCTAATGAAGAAATCCCATTTCGAATTCTCATTACGAATTCCAATGAAGAATTCTCATTACGAATTCTAATGAAGAAATCTCATTCCGAATTCTCATTACGAATTCTGATGACGATTTCTCATTACGATTTCTGATGAAGAATTCCTATTCCGAATTCCTATTCCGAATTCTCATTCCGAATTCACTCATGAAACAGAATCTGGATATCATTGTTTTATACACTCTGAATTTGTTCACTCCGAACTTTCACTCCGAAATTTCTATTCCGAACCTTTATGTTAGATTTTAAAACGATGTCGTACTTTCTGTTACACTTACTTTGTTATAAAACGATGTCGTCCATTTTGTTATAAACTAACCGTTGTCTAAGTGACACGTGTACAGGTCCCTCCGAACTTTAAGGGAAATATGACCGTTGGAGAAGGAGCCGACCTCACCTATAAATAGGAGCTCATTTGAAAAAGCTCACGACGAACGGATGGATGAACATTTGAACTTTGTGCATACATGCTGTTGAAGTGATTTCTAGAGAGAGAGTCTCTTATTAACTCTCAAAGCTTCGTGCGACTCCGAATGTTGGTGATTACATTCGAGGACTTCCGGGGATAAGAAGACAGAGGTGCCGACTACCTTAAAGATCGAGGGCTTTCTTGCTGAGAAAGACAGAGGTGCCGACTACCTTAAAGATCGAGGGCTTTCTTGCTGAGAAAGACAGAGGTTGCCAACTACCTTGAAGTTGAGGGCTTGCGGGGATAGCAAGACAGAGACACCGATCTTCGTATCGAGGGCTTACCCTGGTGTGGGTAAGACAGACTTGCTTGAAAGTATAAATCAAGGGACCTTTATCCAAGGTTGTTGGATACCCTTCTCTTTGGGTTAAAAGACTATCATCTTGTTACTAGTAGTTCTTCTACTTGTACTCGTTTTATTCCGCTGCATTTTGTATCTTAAGGAAAGTATAATTTTCTTATACTTCCCTACTTACTTTGATTAGTTTAGATTCTATACGCTTTAAGGTAGAATCTCATATTGTAACTTTTGTTAAGTTTCAATTTCCGGAACCATATTTCCGGAACCTTCTTTTGGAATCTCTTTCCAAGTTTAGTTCGGTGTTAGAGGTGTTGTGAATCAACTTAGTTTAACTTTGTTAAACTTAGTTCTTTCCTTTTCTTAAGGAAACTCTAGTTATTCATAACTAACTTTAAAGGTTCCAAAGGAATTTTTAAAGTATACAATTCACCCCCCCTCTTGTATATTGAGCATCTCATATTATATTTCGATCCTACAATTGGTATCAGAGGTTGGAAACCTCTTACTCTATACCATTCTTACATTTGGTATCAGAGCCAAGGTTACTGAAATACTTGTACTCACGTTCAAGTTTTTCTTGCTCACTTTTCAATTCCGAACTTTTTCATTCCGGATTATCCATTCCGAACTTTTCCTATTCCGAACTTTTTAATTCCGAATTTTTGTTATTAACAAGTTTGTTTCCAAGTTATTTTCAAGTATGGCAGGAATGAATGTTGGTTCGATAGACAATTTGAATCCTACAAGGCCACCAATCTTCGATGGTAATGATTATGAATACTGGAGAGATCGTATGAAGACGTTTGTTATCAATACTGGAGTAGATAACTTTGTCATGCTTACTGGTGATTACAAAATTCCTGACAAGGAAGTCAGAACCTTTACTAACCAGGAGAAGCAAGAATATCAACTCAACTACAAGGTACGCAACACTTTATTATGTTCAATGACTAGAAATATATATAGCCAAATTTCTTCTTGTGAAGCAGCTAATTGTATATGGAAGAAGTTAGAGGTTACTCATTTTGGGACTTCTAAAGTGATTGAGACTAGGAGAGCTATGCTTAGAGCTGAATATCATGGCTTTAATTTTCCTTATGGAGAACCTATCTGTAAAGTACAACAAAGATTTATGACAATCGTCAACAGTCTACAGTCTATGGGAGAGAAAGGTTTAGATGATGAAGCTCTTGTGGACAAGATAATTGACATTATGCCCAATGAGTGGGAATCCAAGAGAACAGCTATAGATGAGAACAGGAAGGTTACTCAAATAACTCTTGATGAATTATTTGGAACTCTTCTACAACATGAGACCAGAATGAAGAGAGATGCTGACAACATCAAGAAGAAGAATGGAAATGGTACTGTTGCTTTTACTACAACTTCGAATCAGATGAAAGCTAAGACTCCTGAGAGAGTAACCAGATCCAAATCGAAGAAAGTCATTTTCCAATCCGAATCTAGTGAAAGTGAAGTTTCAGAAAATGAATTAGCCAATCTTGCTCGAAGGATGAACAAGATAGCTGGACAAAGAAACTTTCAATCCAAGTATAAGAAGAAGGATAGGAAAGATAAGAAAGATGGAGAAGTTACTTGTTATGAATGTAAGAGAGCAGGACATATTAGACCAGATTGCCCTATGCTCAGAAAGAAAGAAAGAAAGGAAAGGCATTCAGACAGGAACAGGAAGAAATATTACAAAGCTAAAGCTAAGAAAGTTTTGAAAGCTAATGACACCTGGAGTGCCAGTGGTGGTGACTCTTCAGATGAATCTTCTGAATATGAATCTTCAGGACAGAAGAATCTTGGTCTTATAGCCAGATTACCTATTGATAATCATTGTCTTATGGCTAAGGTACGAAATGCTGAATCTTTGACCAATGTTTCTTTAAATCCTAATGATAGTAAGTATTATAACTCTTCTGATGAAGAATCATCTTCTGATGAGGAAAATACTTTACCTACTTTTGAAGAAGTCTCTAGATTTGCTGAACTTCTTGAGATTGAGAATTCCAAACTCAACAAGAAACTTGATAAGGCAAATTCTAGGAATTCTATTCTTACAAAAGAGATATCAGATCTTTCTAAAGATCTTGATAAGAAAAATGCTGATTTTGAAAGTATTTCAAAAAATCTTGAGGAAGTAAGTTCTGAGAAGAATAAACTTTCTAAAGAGTTAGAAAAAGTAATTTCTAATAAAAATGTTTTCGAGCCTAACTCTAGTTCCAAAACTAATGATATTGAAGATAAAAACTTGGTTGTAAAACTCAAGTCCGAAATTTTTTCCTTAAAGAAGTGCTTATCAAACTTTACCCATGGTAAGGAAAATTTTGATAAGATGTATTCTCAAATACGACCTTTAAGAAATAAATCCGGATTTGGTTATACCCATGCAAAACCTGTTTTCAGCAACAATTATTTTGTTCCTCAAAGTGCCCCATTTTGTACTAAGTGTCAATGTGGTGGTCACTGGGCAAGAAATTGTTCCTTAAACAAAACCCAATCCTTAGGTTTTCATAAAGCTTATTTTTCCAAGAAAATGTGGGTACCTAAGATTTTGTTGTCTAGAAATCTCGGATCCAAGCAAGTTTGGATTCCGAAAGTCTAACTTTGTTCTTAATTTCAGGAAAATAAAGAAAGTTCCAGCAACAATGTTTGGTACATGGATAGTGGATGTTCCCGGCACATGACTGGTAACAAAAGCTTCTTTGAAAAAATTATCAAGACGAAAGGAGGAAAGGTAACTTTCGGAGACAATGCTAAGGGAGAGATTGTTGGTATTGGTAATATTGTTCTTTTAGGTAAAACTTTGATTTCAAATGTTCTTTTTGTTAAAGGTCTTAAGCACAACCTCATTAGCATAAGTCAGTTATGTGATGAAGGTTACCTTGTGAATTTTAGGAATGATAAATGCTTAGTTCACAATTCCAAGGAAGAATTTATTCTCTCAGCCAACAGGCAAGAGAATGTTTACACCTTAAACTTAGAAGACCTAAGAAGCCAAGATTTACCTTGCCTAAGTGCAATGGAAGATCATTCTTGGTTATGGCATAGAAGACTAGGACACTGTAATCTTAGAAACCTATGTAAACTCTCTAAGAAGAAACTAGTTAAGGATCTACCGGAGCTTAGATTTGATTCTTCTAAAGTTTGTGATCCTTGTCAATATGGCAAGCAACATAAATCTAGTTTTAAGTCAATCGGTGAAGTCTCAACAACCGATGCATTACAGTTGGTGCACATGGATCTTTTTGGTCCTACACAAACTGGAAGCATTGGAGGCAAATACTATGTGTTTGTTCTAGTTGATGATTACACTAGATTTACTTGGGTCTATTTTCTAGCAAGGAAATCTGAAGCTTTTTCTTATTTCAAAAGTTTTAGAGCTCAAGTTAAAAATGAGAAAAACCTTCCATTGAAAACTATTCATAGTGATCATGGAGGAGAATTTCAAAATTCTGATTTTGAAACTTTTTGTAGTAAGAAAGGTATTACTCACAACTTTTCAGCACCTAGAACTCCTCAACAGAATGGTGTAGTTGAAAGAAGAAATCGAATTCTTCAAGAAATAACTAGAACCATGTTGAGTGAATATTCTATAGCTAGACATTTCTGGGCTGAAGCTGTAAGTACTGCTTGTTATACTATAAATCGAGTTTTGATTAGACCTTTTCTTAATAAAACTCCTTATGAGTTATGGAATGGTAGAAAACCAAGGCTTTCCTACTTCAAGGTTTTTGGTTGCAAAGTATTCATTTTGAATACTAAAGATAACTTACATAAATTCGCACCAAAATCAGATGAAGGGATTTTCTTAGGATATTCCACAACCTCTAAGGCTTATAGAGTTTTTAATAAAAATACTTGTACTGTTGAGGAAACAGTACATGTGAAATTTGATGAGTCAGATCCTTTTGTTTTTAAAACTTCCCAACTTACATCTTCGGATGTGTTTTCAAAAACTGATTGTCAACCTTTGTTAGAAGAACCTTCTGATAAGGAAATTGTTCTAGAAGATACTTCTGAAACATTTACCCCAGAAGACTTTCTACCTTATGTTGATGAACAGGTTTTACAAAACCCAAATCAGATGTTTCTTAAGAATCATCCCAGTGATAGTATCATTGGTGATGTAAATCAACCTGTAAGGACTAGAAGTTCCTTAAGAAATGAAGTAGAACATCTAGCATTTCTTTCCCAACTAGAACCTAAAAGCACTGATGAAGCTTTAGGTGATGATGATTGGATCAAAGCAATGCAAGATGAGCTAAATGAATTCGAAAGGAATAAAGTCTGGACCTTGGTTGAAAGACCTAAGGAAACTTCTGTTATTGGAGTAAAATGGGTCTTCAGAAACAAATGTGATGAAAATGGAGTCATTGTTAGAAATAAAGCTAGACTTGTTGCTAAAGGCTATAATCAGCAAGAAGGAATAGACTATGAAGAAACCTATGCTCCAGTAGCTAGACTTGAATCTATTCGTATTCTACTTGCCTTTGCAGCTTTCTTTAATTTCAAACTATTTCAAATGGATGTGAAATGTGCTTTTCTTAACGGTTATGTTCAAGAGGAAGTTTTTGTTGAACAACCTCCTGGCTTTGAAGATACAAAACATCCTGATCATGTTTTTAGACTTACCAAAGCTTTGTATGGCCTTAAACAAGCCCCAAGAGCATGGTATGATAGACTCACTGGATTTTTGCTTCAAAATAACTATGTTAAGGGAAATGCAGATCCAACCCTTTTTATAAAGAAAGATAAGAAAAATGTTTTGATTGTTCAAATTTATGTTGATGACATTATATTTGGTTCAACTCAGCAATCTTTGACTGATTCTTTTGCTAGTCTAATGAAATCTGAGTTTGAAATGAGTATGATGGGTGAGTTAACATTTTTCCTTGGTTTTCAAATTTCTCAAAAACCAGAAGGAACCTACATATCTCAACATAAGTATATTAAAGATCTTCTTAAAAAGTATGGTTATGACAACACGAAGAGTATAAGTACTCCTATTGGTACCTCAAACTCTTTAGATCTTGATGAAGCTGGGAAACCAGTAGATCAAACATCTTTTAGAGGTATGATTGGAAGTCTACTTTACTTAACTGCTAGTCGACCAGACTTAATGTTTTCAGTATGCTTATGTGCAAGATATCAATCCAATCCTAAGGAATCTCACTTAAAGGCAGTTAAAAGAATTTTTCGCTACCTTAAGGGAACCATGGATCTAGGATTATTTTATACTTCTGGAAATGATTTTGTTCTAAAAAGCTTTTCTGATGCTGACTTTGGTGGTTGTAGAATGGATAGAAAAAGTACATCCGGAACTTGTCATTTCTTAGGAGATTCATTAGTTTCTTGGTCATGCAAGAAGCAACATTCTGTTGCACTCTCCACTGCTGAAGCTGAATATGTAGCAGCTGGAAGTTGTTGTGCACAAGTGTTGTGGATGCAACACACACTCACAGACTATGGCTTGAGTTTTACTAAAACTCAAATTTTGTGTGATAACACAAGTGCCATTGCTCTAAGTAAAAATCCTGCACATCACTCCCGTGCAAAACACATAGATATTAGGCATCACTTTCTTAGGGATCACACACTTAAAGGAGATATTATTCTTCAGTTTATCGGAACGCAAGATCAACTTGCTGATATTTTCACAAAATCTTTACCTTCTGATAGATTTGAATATATTAAACAGAAGTTAGGAATGATAACCGTAAGGTAATCTTCCTTAATTAACTTTCTGTTGGAAAAATCTTCTCACAGTAATAAACTCCTTTTCATAGGGGGAGTACATTTGTTTGTTTATTTAACAAAGTTTTTCAAAATTTGTTTTCAAATTTTTTCGGAACGAAATTTTCCGGAATGGAACTTCCGGAACTACAATTTTCCAGAATGGATATTTCCATACAAAATACTTCTGGAATAAAAGTATTCGTATTGAAAATTTCCGGAATGGAAAATTTTCGTACTGGTATTTTCATAATAGAAAAACTTTCGTATTGAATCTTCCATATCAAGTTTTTCGTATCAAGTTTTTTGTATTGAGTTTTTTTTTCGTAGTCGTCTTTACATTACCCATTACGAATAACTTTCCTAAGCTAATCTGAAAGGTATGACTTCCTTACTGAAGTTTTCGTAATCATATTTTACTTGCTGGCATTTTCTTATAGCTTGTTTTCGGGTTTTTTTTTTTGAATTTCTTGAATTCTGTTTTAATAAAACCTCAAAAAGATCGGATTCAATCTCTCAACCGTCAGATCTGATCTCAGATCATTCTAAACCGTTAGATCAACCGAGGAAGTTGAACCGTCATTCCAAAGCCTATATAAAGGGGACCCTATTTTCTCGTCCCACATCGATCTCAAGCTCTTGCGTGCTGAAGCTCTGTCTCTCTGATTTAAGGCTGTTCCGAACTACAATTTTCCAGTTCCGAACTTCAGTCTTCTCAGTTCCGAATTTCTCAGAGACTTCTAATCCGAATGTCTGCAGAGTTAGCTTCTCAAGAGATGTCTTCAACAAAGCCCATTTCACAGTGGTTAGTCTACAGAGAGCGGTTAGTGCATCCGAATTTCTTCAGCAACTATGATTCTATTATATCAAAGAATATCAAGCTTAATGGCTGGGAAGATGTTGCGATATCAAAAACCGGCAACCAAGATGAAGTTTACCCAGACTTGCTTGTTGAGTTTTATGAGTCGGTTGCTTTCTTCGTGGAAGACAATAGAGAAAAATTTTCCTTCAAATCGTATGGCAAGACTTATAAGCTATCTTACACCAAGGCTGCAAGCTTGGTAGGGTTGAATTATGAAGGGGAAGCTGAGTTTATCTCGCATGTTCTGCCAGACTCCTTGGGTAGTTTCAACAAGGAGAAAGCCTTAGAAATTCTCGGACTGGATGATGATAAGGCTTCGAAAATTGCAACCCTATCTACAAACTTCCGGATTCTGGAGTTATGGGTGCAAGGGCTTATTGTACCGAGAAAAGGAGACAAGGACAGCTTGAAGAAGAGTGAGATATACATCTTAGATTTCTTGATAAATCAAAGGAAGTTCAACCTGATGAAGCATATCCTTCTTAATCTTGAGAATTTAAAGAAAGGGAATCTGAGAGCTCAGATAGTAATGTACCCGGCAATATTGTCGAAGCTGATAGTTCGGTGCCTTGAGTCCTTCAAGGTTGCTTGCAGTTCTAAACCGAAAGTTTGCAAGATCATGTTGCTCAGTGATGCAACTCTTAAAAGGATGAATATAGCTTTTGACAAGAAGTCTGGCATGTTTATTGATCTTCCTCCTCAAGAAGAAGTGACTCCGAAAGTGGCTGATCCGGAATCGCCTAAGCCGGTAAGGAAGAGGAAGCTGAAAGAAGTGGTAGGTGAAGCTGAAGAACCTAAGTCTAAGGAAGTCCATTCCGCACCTCCTAAGCCTAAGAAGAAGAGGACATATACTGATGAGGTTGCAGCGAAGTGGAGAGCTGACAAGGAAAAGAGGAAGGAAGGAGATCCGCAGTTCGGATTGGATCCCGCAGAGGCTAAAGCTCTGAAAGAAAAGGCTGTTGATGAGCTCGAGAAGCAAGCTAAGGAAAAGAAGCTGAAGAAGAAGTTGTCAGAAGCTGAGGCTGTGCAAGCCTTGTTGAAGTTTAATGAAATGGTTTCAGCAACCATTCCCGTTCCGAGAACTTTTTCTTTGGACTCTCTACCTGAGACTCCAGGAAGAAATCTCGATGATCCGAAAGAGGCTGCTGCTAAGAATGCTGAGGAAGTAGAGCTAGTGGAAGAAGTGGAAGAAGCTGCTGAAGGAAGTGGTGAGACAGGAGATGTGCTCAAACAAGTAGATGAATACAAGGGAACTCCTTCGGAACACCTGTCGCTCCGAACTTCTGAAGCCGAATCTTCAAAACTAGTTACTCCAGTAATAGAAGGAAAGGAAGGAGAGGAAGAAGTTTCTTATCATGGAGAAGAAGAACATCTTTCACTTGATGCTGCTCAGAAAGAAAATATAGAAGTTGTTGATGAGGAAGATTTGGTTGTTCAAGTTTCTGACAGTGAGAAGAAATCTCCGGAACAGGTTTCTATTCCGAAAAAAGATAAGGGGAAACAAGTTATTGCTGATACCCCGAGTTCAGAAAAGAGTATGAGGAAGGAAGCTGGTAGTTCTTCAAAGAGGAAGTTGGAGCTTATTGAAGAAGAAAATTCTCCTAGCAAGATGTCAGATTCGGAATCATCTTCGTTGGGGCACGATTTTGTTGTTCAATCCTTGAAGAAGTTGGTGGGAACCATTCCGACTTTCTCCAGTATTGATTCTCGGTGCCAGATGCTCCAACATACGCTGAATCAGAAAACCGATTCCGTATCCATGGTAATGGATAAGTGTGTTGAGATAGAAGCCCAGTTCAAAAATTTCTTCATTGGTTACGAAGCCCATAAAAGATCTTGCAAAAGGATGACTAGCTGGTCGAAGAAGAATGTGGAAGAGATGAGGTTGCTGGATGAGTTTCAGGAGAATGTTAAGGATGCTTTTCAAACCGAGGATAAGAAGTTTCATGAGATGACTGCATCATTCGATGAAAAATTGGTAGAGGAAAAGAACATTCGGAGTCAGGAAGTAAGAGATCTGAATGGAAAGCTCAACTCTGTTAATCAAAGTTGGAAATTTGAAAGGGATCATCGGATCAATTTTCTAGAAAGGATAAAGTCTCAGGAAGAGAAAATGGAAGCTCAGGAAGAAAAGTTGAAGGCTCAGGAAGAAATCATTCAAGCTCAGTCAGCAAGAATAGTTGCCTTAGAAAAGCAAGCAGAGGAAGATCATAAGGACCTCAAAAAGATCAAGACTATTCTCAAGGGGCTTATGTCAAAGGAGAAAGATCCGAAATAATCAATCCGATCTTTTTGTTGTAATCTGTTTTTGTTGCTGACATTTCAAATTTAATGAGAATCGTGCTTGTTGTTCTGCTTTGTTGTTGTTACTAATCTTTCAGGTACTTTGTTATTTTTTTTCCATTCCCTCGAAATTCTTTTTGAAAATCACAAAGGGGGAGAAGGAAAAGATCCTTAAGAAAAAGAGGAAATCTAATAAGTGCTTATCAAAGGGGGAGAAAGAAAAATACCCAATGAGATAGAACTCTAATAAGAGTTTGTTTAAGGGGGAGTTTTTATCTTAAAGAAATATCACTCCGGAAATATGAATACGATCCTTAGAGATTCAAAGCCTAAGGGGGAGTTAGTCGTATTCATCTATATTCTTAAACCAAGGGAGATAAGATTTATTGTGTTTCTTTCTTCCTAGAAATAGCTTTTTCGTAAGGATGTTTGTGCTTTCCAAAAAGGGGGAGATTGTTGAGTCAATAAGGTTTTCCTTATGACTTTTCCATTCCTTCTTGTTTTGAAAATCACAAACACCTTATCTTTAAGGAAAATCGCTTTTGTAAGGAAAATTGCTTTTATAAGGAAAAATGTTTTCTTAAGGAAAAACGCTTTTATAAGAAAAATTTATCCTTATCATATTTTCATTAATATTTTTCTTAAGTATGAAATTCGGATTCACTTTCTCGGAATCATTAAAACTGATAAAAAGCATTCTGTTTTAGGGTTCGGATTCTGGACAAGAACTATAAGGAAGTTTCACTCCGAATTCCGGTTATGAATTCTGACTAAGTTCTATTCCAGATTCAGGATACGAATTCTGAAGAAGAATTCCCATTACGAATTCTAATGAAGAATTCTCATTACGAATTCTAATGAAGAAATCCCATTTCGAATTCTCATTACGAATTCCAATGAAGAATTCTCATTACGAATTCTAATGAAGAAATCTCATTCCGAATTCTCATTACGAATTCTGATGACGATTTCTCATTACGATTTCTGATGAAGAATTCCTATTCCGAATTCCTATTCCGAATTCTCATTCCGAATTCACTCATGAAACAGAATCTGGATATCATTGTTTTATACACTCTGAATTTGTTCACTCCGAACTTTCACTCCGAAATTTCTATTCCGAACCTTTATGTTAGATTTTAAAACGATGTCGTACTTTCTGTTACACTTACTTTGTTATAAAACGATGTCGTCCATTTTGTTATAAACTAACCGTTGTCTAAGTGACACCTGTACAGGTCCCTCCGAACTTTAAGGGAAATATGACCGTTGGAGAAGGAGCCGACCTCACCTATAAATAGGAGCTCATTTGAAAAAGCTCACGACGAACGGATGGATGAACATTTGAACTTTGTGCATACATGCTGTTGAAGTGATTTCTAGAGAGAGAGTCTCTTATTAACTCTCAAAGCTTCGTGCGACTCCGAATGTTGGTGATTACATTCGAGGACTTCCGGGGATAAGAAGACAGAGGTGCCGACTACCTTAAAGATCGAGGGCTTTCTTGCTGAGAAAGACAGAGGTGCCGACTACCTTAAAGATCGAGGGCTTTCTTGCTGAGAAAGACAGAGGTTGCCAACTACCTTGAAGTTGAGGGCTTGCGGGGATAGCAAGACAGAGACACCGATCTTCGTATCGAGGGCTTACCCTGGTGTGGGTAAGACAGACTTGCTTGAAAGTATAAATCAAGGGACCTTTATCCAAGGTTGTTGGATACCCTTCTCTTTGGGTTAAAAGACTATCATCTTGTTACTAGTAGTTCTTCTACTTGTACTCGTTTTATTCCGCTGCATTTTGTATCTTAAGGAAAGTATAATTTTCTTATACTTCCCTACTTACTTTGATTAGTTTAGATTCTATACGCTTTAAGGTAGAATCTCATATTGTAACTTTTGTTAAGTTTCAATTTCCGGAACCATATTTCCGGAACCTTCTTTTGGAATCTCTTTCCAAGTTTAGTTCGGTGTTAGAGGTGTTGTGAATCAACTTAGTTTAACTTTGTTAAACTTAGTTCTTTCCTTTTCTTAAGGAAACTCTAGTTATTCATAACTAACTTTAAAGGTTCCAAAGGAATTTTTAAAGTATACAATTCACCCCCCCTCTTGTATATTGAGCATCTCATATTATATTTCGATCCTACAATTGGTATCAGAGGTTGGAAACCTCTTACTCTATACCATTCTTACACTCACCAAACCTTAAGCCATTACATTTAATATGGGTTTCCATTTCCCAATTCATGAAGGGGACATACACTTCATGGATTGATAATTAAATACCATTAATAGATATCAATATAATTCTAGAATACATCATGATCATATATATATATATATATCATAGGGAAGTCAAATGGGTGGCAATCTACCAGTCCATAAAGTGCTCATACACTTTACAGGCTGGAATTTGGCTCCCATTTAATTAAAACCAATCCATTGTGAAATTTAAATTTTTGCATCCTTTATATTTTATCGATGGCTCAATTATACGAGTTACCTTTTCCCAATTGTAAGGCACCCATACACCTTATAATTTGAAACTATCACTTTTTGTAATCCCAACCAGTTTACATATATCAAAAAAATACAAGAATTATATCATAAGAAATAACACAGGAACATGATATATAATCAATATAGGTAGCATGGAATTACAATAAAACATAGAATCATGTTATATAAATAGGAATACTAAAGAATACAAGGCATATCATAGCATATATCCAGCATGCTAACAAAAACATGGTCATATCATAACACTCAATCAAATCAACAGGAATCCTATATATGATACTACATTGCATGGAACTATGCATGGAATGTGAATTTCTATGTTCCTAGTATGATGCATGCAATGAAACTTTCTTCCCATATTAGTACAAGGGTAAAATTCCATAAATCATAACCAGTGTAAACTAAAATAGTCAGTCAAGGTGAAATAATAATCAATTGTAATAGTGAATAGTAGTGAATAACAATCACATCCCTAGCCACATAGTCATTACTCATATATAGGGAGATCAATCCCAAGCACAGCTGTTAACCAAGCACTGACACATTCCTAATATTCTATCTACCAACCCAAAATATTAAGACAAAGGAAATGAATAATCTTTGATACCACTTTGTAACGTCTCAGCCCGGCTTACCATCAAACCGATAGATGGACTGGTGGTCCACATGGCCTCAAACACATCTCCCCATATTCCAGAGGCTATTAACTAGTAGCGAGGGTCTCTGGAGGTGATAGTGGGGAGACTATACCCCATTATCAAAAATGAACAACAGTATAATGAAATATAAATAATAACAAGAAACAACTGATGTAATAAATAGCAATAATAAGGTAGTGAAATAAATATTCTTTTCGAACTAAACAAAAGTGGCCAATACCAGTTTATACAATAGATGAATTCATGAAAAGTTAATGATACATGATGGAAAGAAGTAAACAATATAGTATACTAAAATATAGGACTCAAATAAAAAATACATAAAATACCCATGTTCCATCTCTATGAACATCACAAGCTCTAGCTCGGTCCTTTGCTTCTAACTCCTCAGGTACCATCATACAGAAATCAACCTAAGACCTATAAATAAAAGGTCTAATCTGGTACCAAGGGTACCCGAGAAGGGTGTGAGATGAAATATTAGTAGGCTGGAACCCACAATGTCAAGCCCTATCTAGTTCAATATAAATTATACAGTGTGATGGTGTGTATAATTTAATAAACTGAATTGTATATATAAACAAACACCCCTCTTGGTTTCTAAGGGGAACCTGACGAATATACCATCTTTGGCTCATTTCTGGAATGTATAATCATGTCAATTATATATATATATATATATATATATATATATATATTGTAGTATATATATATATATATATATATATGGGTGGATTGGGACATACCTCTACCATCCAATTTCAGGGGAGCTTTCACGGTTTTCCTCTAACCTAGGTCCAAGAGCCATTAGTTTCATTTTAATGTCCCTGATTTTTCTGTGTATTATTTTCAATATTATATGGAATTATTTCAAGACCAATAATTGAGATGGAGTGTGATTCCAAGACCCAGTGTGCCCAAAATAAATGTTTGAAAAATATTAATCTTCAAATAGCACTCATGAGCGGTTTCCCAGAAAAAATGAAATAACTTCTAAATAGGTACCTATATTAGAAATCTGAGGGCACCATTATTCTCAGAGTAGAAATTTTACCCTAGGAAAGGCCTAACATTAGTCAGCATAAGTCGACTGTGATAGATAGTTTTTTTACATTTTGATGAATTAAATAAATTAAAGATTTATTTAATTTTAATGTTACATAGCAACGCAGCAACGTGTTTTCCTTTTATTAAAACTTTTTATAGAATTCAAGGTTATCTCCATAACTATAGAATTCCTATAAATCATGGAGAAAGAATCCTCTTGAAAAATGGAAATTATGGATCAAGTAGATTGTGGATCATCGCACCAATGGAGTTGGTGGATCTTGTCAACAACAGCGACGTAACCGTTCTTCATCAGCGATCGATCCAAACTCTAGGTAGGACATTTGTTTTTTGATTTTTTCATTATTTTATTAATCTAGGATGAAAAAATATTAATTCAATGGATAATAATTGATACGTGTGTCGTCGGTAGAATTAAATTAGATGGAATCATTTTCACTTCATTAATCCTTCTAACGAGAATGAATCGAGGCCGACATTAACAAAGGTCTAGGTTCATTCCTTGGGAGTTATTCATGATTTTCTCTCCCTCATTCTTCGTTCTTGTTCTATTGGAACCTCGTAGACAAATTTCTACTTTTAGGGTGGTTCCAAATGCAATCGGACCCCTGGATTGGATGAAAACTAAAAAAAAATCTGATCTATGGAGATCGGGTCCCAAAGAACCCAGATCTGCAACTTTTTTGGTTTCTGAACACCAGAGATAGATCGGTGGTCCAAGAGAGGGACCAATAATATAGTTCTGGAATAGAGGTATAGCAAGGTGAGGTGGAGATGTGCAACAACGTGGATTTCTAGCTAGAGGAGGTGGCTAGAGGCAGCTAGAGGCAGCAGCTAGAGGTAGCTGGAGCCACAGGGACGGAGCGGTGGAGCTGTGTGGGAGCCACATGGGACATCGAGGCCGGAGAGGACACAGTGGGTGGACCCACATGGTGAGGTGGTAGTGGGGAAACTTTAAACCATAGGACATGGCATGGAGACCACGTAAGACACTATCTAGTAGAGTATGTCGGATATGGAGGGACGGAGCGAGCTAGCGGGGGGCGACCAGGTAGGCCACCCGGCCGTAGTGGGCCAAAGCAGGCCAGACAGGCCGGAGAAGACCAAGTTGGATGAAGTAGTATATGTAGGCTAGATCGATCTATAGTGGGATGGTTTAGAGCGGGTCGGTCCATAAATATTGGGCTAGGCCGAATGGGTTAGACCCAGGATGTTCCACAACCCAGTAAACCCCCTTTCTGAATCATCAAACCCCTATATCATTCAAACCATATATCTAATTGACAAATCATATACAATGTTTGGACCCTGAAGATGAGACAATCCTTTTGATACCTATGGTGGGTTTTATCTTGGACATAATTCTAGTTAAATGGTCCATTTACATGAGCAGTGCCCGGGGTCAAGGGACACGGTGGGTGTGACTACTACTACTCACTATGCACCTTCTTTTTCTACATGGGTTGATTCTATCATCCACCATATCGTGGATGAGTTTCATTAGGGTACATTATCTTTATATCTTCCCTCAAGGTTATTCAGAATCATTTTCTACTCAATGGTGTATAATCCCTTCAGTAGAACTTCCTGGATAGAGTTGTTGGAATCCCCCAGGAGGCCCGATGCGGGATCCTATATTCATCTTTGTTCCCTAGGTAGAGTCTTTAGTATTTACATGACCAACTTCACTGGGTATCGATCCTCTAATTAGCAGTTTAATATAGATGGAGTTGTTGGTATCACCCCATGGCTCTAGAAATGATCCTCCTTTGTGTATCATTTCTCTCTTCAGATCATTTAGTGTATCTCTCTCTCATGATGGTTTCTGAAAAATGGTACTTCTTGGATGGACATCATAAGTGCTATTAGACTCAGAAGTTTATTCTCCTAGATGTGTGATTTTGTGGAATACCCAAACTGAATCCCTAGTCTTAGTATACAACGGTTATGACTTACTATAGACTATGTAGTATAGTTTGACTATATATGGATATTATTGTCTTATTTTGTAGACATATACTTGTGTAGAGATGACTTTAAATTTCCTTTTTTTTTTGGTTTTGAAGTGTTTTATTGAGTATTATTATACTCACACCTACACAAGCTTTTCCCACAAGTGCCATATATTTTGCAAATGAGAGACCTTTTGACAGATTTTAGGGTGGACCAGGACCAGACGAAGCCTTGTGAGATCAGACAGACCATGGTGTTCCTACAGATTTAGATTTTATCCCCAGTACCATGACTTTAGGTTGGATCAGGTAGGGTTTTCTATGGTTGAGTTTCAAGAACTTGTTTACAGACTTTCTTTTTGGTGGTCTTGTATTCGGACTCAGTTTACCTTAAAGTGATTTACAATCCTATCATACTCTAGTTGGGTTATAGTGTTATGCATGAATTTGTTTCTTAGTGGTTTTTACTTTTCGTCACTATGGTATTAGAGATGTGTGCGTGTGTATAGGTAATACGGAACTGCCTCCTATGTTAGTGATATTCCAACTCAATGCTAGTCACCAGACCCTGGTCTCTCAGAGGCAGGCTGGGGGGAGTCACAACACGGGCCCCTCTAGGAAGGGTTATGAAATTTTTTTATCAGAGGTGGTCAATTCTACATTAGTACCATTAGTCTATGATATTGTTTTGGTGCAACAATGTTAAGTGTTTTGAGTTCAGCTTTCAAGCCAGAGACTTTTCTATTGGTGCAACGGCCGACATATCCATACACCATGACTCTAATAACCTACTTTTCAATTTGATACATGAGAACACTTGTTGTAGGGGAAACAATGGTACATTCATTTTATAGAAAGGGGTTGTGATTTCCATGTACTTATTGAGTAAGCTATCTAGTTATACTCATTGACTATGGTACATCTTGTTTTCTTATAGGATGCCTCTATGACTCATACCGTCTAGGATTTTGCAACTCGGTCATGAGGATGACCCCCTCAGTGATGAGGATTTAGTACAAGGACCAGTTTCCTAGATGTTACCTCTAGGTCGTGCACCAACCATGGCTCCACATGTAGAGCTACAAGTGGTACCTATAGTACCATCAAATAAGGAGAACATGATGATCGCACTCCATGATTTTCACAGAAAGAGACCCCTTAGGTTTCGAGGTGATCCCGACCCTTAGGCGACTCAGGACTGTCTTGAGGAGGTGATATGAGTTTTCAATCTAGTCAGGACACCAGCTGATCATATGGTAGTCCTAGGGGAGAGCCTTCTACAGGGCTCGGCATGAGTGATGGCGGAGTTTGGCTATCCTGACTCACAACGAGGCGACTCTCTCATGGACAGAGTTTGATCACCTCTTTAGAGAGGATTTTGCACCAGTTATATTGAGAGTTGCATGTATACAAGAGCTTCTTTAGCTCTAGTAGGGCAGTATGATAGTAGTTGATTATTCTTTGAGGTTTACCAACCTTTACAGGTACTCAATGGATATGTTCATGGATCAATACTTCTAGGCTTGGATCTTCGATCTAGATCTTCATAGAGACATCCAAGATAGTGTTATCCCTTTGAGAAATCCTACTTATGATAGGGTGATTGAGTGGGCTTTGGTGGTGGATAGATTCCTGGTTGAGCAGAGATAGCCAGTGACAATTAGAAGAGGATAGGTAGGTGCAGAGACCGCAGTATTGGGGAGCCGACACCAATATCAGGGATCTAAATATGGGATAATTTTCAAGAGGAGGTCCCGAGATAGAGTATCTATAGTTCAGGGATTACATGGTGGATCCAGTCAGCCTAGAGAGTGGTAGTGCTACTCATTTGATAGTAGGGGATATCTCTCTAGATATTTTCCAACCTATCGTGCTTCTGATAGGGAGATGGTAGATGGACCACCGAGGTAGAGGCAGAGTTAGGAGTAGGAATATCTGTAGGGTGGTGGGCATAGAAGAGGAACTGAGATAGTGTGGGAGGTGGTCGATGTTTCAACTTGTTACCACCAGCACCCCGAGGAGGTCCACACCAAGCTCAAAGAGATGGAGGACATGGGCTACGACAGCTGCATGAGGTCGACGGCTATTACCCAGTGGCTCCAGGGATGATTCGAGGTACAATTTTTATCTTTTATACATTATCTTTATTACTTATAGATATAGGTTCCAGTCATTATTTTCTCACCACATATCTCTTATGATACCTCGAGATTCTGGTAGAACTATTGACCCAACCCTTACCCTTTGAGACACCTATCGGAGGATACTCGATGATCACACATCTATGAAGATAGTGTGACCTTAACCTTGGAGGAAAGAGTTTTGGTTGTAACCTCTTATTGGAAGCCTCAAGCCCTTACGACATCATTCTTGGTATAGATTTTTTATCTTTGCTCCATGCATAGATAGACTATTTTAATAGAAGGGTGTAGTGTGTCTGTAGTGATGGGGTGAAGTTTTCCATTATCTGTGAAAAAAATACACATACAACACAGGATAGACTCATGCGTAGGAGGGTGCAACCGATCACTCACCAGTTGGCTAGCCTACCCCTCAGAGTTGTATATGTCATGAGCTTCCAGTTCCCAGCAGTAGTGGCAGATTATGAGGATGTCTTCCCAAATGATATTCTAGGATTACATCCCCATCAGGACATCGACTTATGCATCGACATACACCCTGGGAAGGCACCAATATCTGCACCAGCATATTGTATGGATCCCATGGAGATTCTCAAGTTGAGCATGAAGTTGGAGTATTTTCATAGGAAGGGCTTTGTGAGACCCAGTGTTTCACCCTGGGTGCCCCCAGTGTTGTTTTCCAAAAAGTAATACGGGAGATTGAGGTTGTGTGTAGATTACAAGAACCTAAACCAGGTTACTATGAAAAACATATATCTACGATCAGGGGTTGATTAACTCTTTGACTAGTTGAGAGGGTAATGATAGTTCTTGATGGTTGTCCTTAGATCAGGCTATCACCGGCTATGAGTACGGGATGAGGATATACCGAAGATGGATTTTAGATGTCGTTGTGGTTATTATGAATACTTCGTGGTTCCCTTTGGTGCGGAGAACTCCCGAGTAGTGTTTTTGGGACTTATAAACTAGATCTTACAACCATATTTATATCAGTTCATGGTGGTATTCATCGATGATATCATTATGTACTCAGCATCCAAGGAGGATCACATGAGACACTTAAGGATGGTTCTGTACATAATATGATAGAAACAAATTTTTTGGAAACTCTTGATGTCCCAGTTCTAGATTTAGGCGGTCCACTTTCTGGGACATGTTTTCTCATAGGATGGAGTGGCAGTGGACCTGGACAAGGTTGAGGAAGTGTTAGCATGGGAGACACCTAGGAGTATGAAGGACTTGTGGATATTCCTTGATATGGATGGATACTATCGAAGATTCATACCTAATTTATCTAGGATATCAGCACCTATGACAACTTTTACTTGAAACGGGCAGCCTTTTGTGTGGACAGAGAAGTGCTAAAAGGCTTTCTGGTAGTTTAGGAAAAGTTTAATGAGTGTTGTGATCTTGAGATTGTTGGAGGTGGGTGTTGAGTACGTAGTATTCTACGATGCAATAGGGAATTGACTTGGTTGTTTCCTGATTTAGAGGAAAGCGGTGACTGCCTATGGTTCATGCTAGTTGAGACCACATGAGAAGAACTACATGACCCATGATCTTGAGTTGGTAGCAGTTGTCTTCGCATTGTAGATGTGGCGACACTACCTGATGGGAAAGTGTTTAATCATCTACTATGATCATAAAAGCCTCAAGTATATCTTCTATCATAAGGATCTATACTTGAGATAGTGTAGGTGGATAGAGTTATTCTAGTATTATGACTTTGAGATCTTTTACACTCCAAGGAAGTGGAACGTGGTGGCAGATTCTATTAACAAAAGATTGAGTTCATAGTTGTTGAATGAGGCATCGGAGTAGTTGGACTCATTATAGTTATCCTTTGTGGATGGAAATGGGGGATCTTACCTTCAGTATATGGTTGTTTCCCCTACACTCTTACAACAAGTTAAGGAGGCGTAGCTTGGGGATACCAACTGTGAGACTATATGCGATCAGTTATCCACAGGACATACTTCTGATGTATATTTGAAAGGAGGGGATCACGTTGTTCTTTTCTGAGGATGTATATATTTACTAGTGGAATTATGGGATGAGGTTTTGAGGTAGTTTCATACATCCCCTTTAGTGGTGTATCCAGATGTGGTGAAGATGCAGCGGGACCTCTGATGTCAGTTTTGGTAGCCTAGGATGAAGAAGGGAGTTACAGAGTTTGTTTCTTGGTGCCTCACTTGTCATCAAGTGAAGGTTGAGCACCAGGTTCTAGCAGGTTTGGCTCAACCCCTTAAGGTTCTAGAGTGGAAGTGGGATGGGATATAGATAGACTTTGTGACAGGTTTACCACGTGCAACTAGGGGACACAATATCATCTGGTTGACTGTTAACTGGCTCACTAAGTCATCTCATGTTCTACCTATCTAGGAGAAGAGTTCAGTGGAAATATTGGGGCACCTCTACATGTAGAATATAGTTTAGCTTCATGGAGTTCCATCAACAATTGTTTCAGATCTTTATTCTCTTTTCACATCCCAATTATGGAAGGGATTATAGGAGGTGTTTGGGACTTAGTTACACTTGAGCATGGCATTTCATCACCAGGCGGACGGCCAGATGGAGAGGAACATTTAGGTTTTGGAGGATATATTTTGGTATTTCATCTCGGACTTCAATCATAGTTTGGAGGATCACATACCACTGGTGGAGTTTTCATACAACAATAGATACCACTCTGCCATTGGTATGGTACCATTCGAGGATTTTTAAGGGGGGGGCTATAGGTCACCACTTTACCAGACTAACCCAAGAGAGTTATCACTCATGGGCCCAGAGTTTGTGCACGCTACTATTTACAAGGTT
Organism: Viscum album; assembly: GCA_963277665.1. Lineage (NCBI taxonomy): Eukaryota > Viridiplantae > Streptophyta > Magnoliopsida > Santalales > Viscaceae > Viscum > Viscum album. The sequence continues at coordinate 1,061,975,092 of OY728148.1, read as the reverse complement.
AAGATTATACAAGAGTGGATGACGACTACAAAGAGCTAGAAAAATTCATCTGCTGACAGGAGATAGAGACCCTTGGAGTTCAAGGGGGGAGACCATGTGTTCTTTCATGTCTCACCTTGATGTGGGTTGTGGAGATTTGGTTAGGGAGGTCGGTTATCTCTAAGGTTCATTGGCCCTTTCCAGATACTATGAATACTTAGAGAGGTGGTGTACCACCTAGCTCTACCCCCGAAGTTGCCTCAGGTATATGATGTCTTCCATGTGTCATAGCTGGGTAGGTACATGCATGACTTGTCGCACATCATTGACTAGGGAGAGCAGGACATTGAGGATGGGGTGACTTTTTTGGAGTACCTGGTAGAGATTGAGGATCGATAAAAGAGTATATTTTATGGTTGAGAGATTCTCTTTGTGTATTTCTAGTGGTAGCACAAGAATCTCCAGGATATCACATTGGACCAGGAGGCTCAGATTCATGCACATTACCTACATCTTTTTTAGTGTCATTTTGTTTTGGATTTTCAGGGGCGTAAATCCCTAAGGTGGGGATAATGTAATGTCCATGATTTTCCCATGTATTATTTTAAAAATTGTATGGAATTATTTTGAGACTAGGTGTTGAGACGGCGTGTGATTCTAAGGCCTAGTGTTCCCAGAATAAATTTTTAATAAATATTAAACTTTAAATATCACACGTGAGAAGTTTCCCTAAAAAGTGTAATAGCTTCTAAATGGGTGCCTGAATCATAAATAAGAGGGAATTTTTGTGTTTATAACAACGATTTTACCTTAAGTTAGGCCTAACATTGGCCAGTACGGGTCGACTGTGATAGATATTTTTTGGACATTTTAAAGAATAAAATTCATTAAAGATTTATTTTATTTTACCATTATGTAATGATTCAGAGTTGAATTTTATTTTTATTAAAAAATTAGATAATTTAGGGCTATTTCCATAACCTTTTAATTCCTCTAAATCATGGAGAAAGAACCCTCTCTAAAAACAGTGATGACAGATTGAGCGGATCATGGATCACCACGCCAACAGAGTTGGATGATCTCGTCAATGACGGAAACTCAATTGTTCTTCATCAAGAATCGATCCAAACTCTAGGTAGGACATTTGTTTTATTATTTTTTCTATACTCTTCTTAATCTAGGATGAACACAGATCAATTCAATATATAATAATTAATACACACATCGTTGGTAGGATTAGATTAGATGGAATAGTTTTCTTTTCATTAATCCTTTTACAGAGAATGAATCGAATAATGGACTAGGTTCTTTCCTTGAAAGTTATTTGTGATTTTATCTCCCACATTCTTTGCACTTTCTCTACTGGACCCTTTTGGCAACAATTTGACTTTCCAGGTGGTTCTGAAAGAGATCGGACCCCCAAATTCGTGGAAAACTAAGAACGAAGGCTGGATCTGTGTAGAGTAGGTCCTGAGGAACCTAGATCTAAACCCATTTTGGTTATCAGACACCAAAGGTGGCCTGGTGGTCTATATAAGGGACCACATGTGTGGGTTTAGCGTAGTGGTCCAGTGAGGTGAGGTAGTGGTGTGCAGTAGTGTGGATCGGTGGTTGGAGGCGGTGGAAATAGGCGGATGGAGGCGGCGGTTAGAGGCGACTAGAGCCGTAGGGATCAAGCCAAGGGGACAGAGCGGTGGTTCCACATGGGAGCCAAGGGGATATAGAGAATGAAGTAAACAAAGTGGGCAGTGTCATGTGGTGAGGTGGTTGTAGGGTACAATTAGGCTATGTGATATAGCGGGGTAACTGCGTGGGATGCGAGCCAGTGGAGAAGGCCGGATGTTGAGGGCCAGAGTGGGCCATTAGGGTGTGACCAGGCAGGCCAGTGGGCTAGGAGTTCCGGATCGGGCCAGATCAGGCCATGTGAGCTAGAATTGAATAGGCCGGGTAGGGTGGGTGGACTGGGCCATGCCAAATGGGTTCAACTCGAGTCAGTCCATAGCCTAGTAAACCCCTATTCTGAATCTTCACAACCACATATCTTTCAAATCATACGCCTGATTGAGGAGTCATCTGAGGTGTTGGGACTATGATGATGAGATGGTACTTTTTAGGCCTATAGTGGTTTTTTCTTAGACATAATTCTAGTGACATGGTCTATTTACACAAGCAGTACCCAGGGTTAAGGGATATAGTGGGTATGACTACTACTACTCACTATGCACGTTCTTCTTCTACATGGGTTGATTCTCTCATCCACCATGTCTTGGAAAAGTTTTGTTAGGGTATGTTCCCTTTATTTCTTTCTTGAAGGTTAGTTGGTATTGTTTCCTACTCAGAGGAGTATAATATTATCAGTATAACGTCTTGGATAGATTTATTAAAATCCCCCAAGAGGCTCAGTGCGGGATCCTCTATTAATCTTCATTCCCTAGGTAGAGTCTTCAGTATTTATGTGACCAACTTCACTAGGAGTAAATCCTCTACTTAGCAGGTTGATCCTTAGGGAGTTTCTAGTATCACCCCATGGACCTGGAAGTGATCATCCTTTATTTATTGTATCTCTCTTCAGATCATTCAGTGTATCTCTCTCTCTCTCATGATGGTTTCCAATGAACGGTACTTCTCGTACAGACTTCATCCATGCTATCGGACTCAGGAGTGTGTTCTTCTAGATGTGTGCTTTATGGACTCATAAAATTGAATCCCTAGTGTTGGTATGCAGTGGTTATGACTTACCCTAGTCTGTGTGGTATGGTTTGAGTATATATGTATATTCTTGTCATATGTTGTAGACATATACTAGTGTAGAGATGACAGTACCTTTCCTTTGTTTTTTCCTTTATGGTTTCACAGTGTCCTATTGAGTATTGTTATACTCAACCCTAGAAAGTATTTTCACACACATGTTGTGTCTTGTGTAGATGAGATACCTTTTACAAAGTCTAGGGCACACCAGGACCGAATGGAGACTTGTGATATCAGACAGACCATGGTGTTCCTACGACTTTAGATAGTATCCCCAGTACCTTGCATTTAGGTTGGATCGGATACGGTTTTGTGCCGATGAGTTTTAGGAACTTTTTCAAAGACTTTTTTTTGGGTCTTGTATTTTGGCCTGGTTTACCATTCTGTTCTTTGTATTCTCATCATACTCTGGTTTTGTTATAGTGGTATTCATGCATTTGTTTTTCTTAGTGGTTTTTACTTTTCAAAATTGTGGTATTGGAGATGTGTGCGTGTGTATAGTCACTAAGGCAAGGGCTCCCATGTTACTGATATGCCTACTCGATTCTAGTCCCCAGCCCTTGGCCTATTGGAGGCGGTCTTGGGGAGTCATGGTATGGTCCCCTCTAGGACAGGTTATGAAGCTCATGGCCTCTAATAATTTGATTAATGTTGGGGTGGATCGAGATATACCACCTCTATATAAATTCCCAGGGAGCTCTCACAGTCTATCCCTAACCCAATACTAGAGCCCTTTGTCTCTTGTCATTCTCGCATATGAAAATATGTTCTGGGGTGGATTGGGGTGTACCACTTCCATCCAATTCCAATTAAGAACTCACGATCTACCCATAACCCAATACTAATATCCCTTAATCTATTGGAATTATCACATTTGAAAATATGTTCTGGGGTGGATTAGGATGTACCACCACCATCCAATTCTAGGGGATCCCTCACGGACTACCCCTAACCCAATATAAATATCCATTAGTCTCATGTCCTATAAGAATTTGATTCATGTTGGGGTGGATCGAGACATACCACCACTATCCAAATTCTAGGGGAGCTCTCATGGTCTACCCTTAACCCAATTCCAAGAGCCCTTAGTCTCTTGGAATTCTTAGATTTAAAAATATGTTCTGGGGTGGATCGGGACGTACCACCGCCATCCAATTCCAGTAGAGCTCTCAAAATATACCCCTAACCCAGTACCAAGAACCATTAGTCTATTGGAATTATCACATTTGAAAATATGTGTTGGGGTGGATCGGGGTGTACCACCACCATCCAATTCTATGGGAGCTCTCATGGCCTTCCCCTAACCCAATACCAAGATCCCTAAGGCATGGGTTCGCCACCCTCTAATCACGTTCATTTTTATATAGTCATTTCGTTTCATATGATGCCTTTTTATTACACAAGATCAAGGGAATGGCCATCCCATCCCTTGAAACTATTTCATCTAGGAAATCCATTGATCAATTTCATTAGTATGAAATAAATCATCTCACATTAACCCTTCCTTACAATTAGGGTCATTTGATTGAACCCATTAAATTTTCCTAAACATGGTAAGATCATTTAATTTATAAGTTGGACCCAACACTTAGACAGAACCTTGGTTATTTAACTATCTAAGAAAGAAACCCTACTTTGTAATGTCATCAGGGTCCATGTCCTAAACATTCCAATTATTCTAACGAAACATGAAAATTCAATTCATATATTTAAAAGTGGGAAATTTCTATCATGTCACATATCCAACACTATCACAAAGGTATATAAGGTGAAACAAGGAAACAAGGAAAGTAAGCAATAAAATTCTTACTACTACTTATTAGCTAGAAGGTCGCGCACCTCCGTTGGAGGGGTTTTATTATAAAATCATGAGTTTACTTATCCAAAAATAATTTATCACATTTAATCATTACACAAACTATATCAAGCAATAATTTAATCAAAACCATAATGAATTAATAATTATCTAAGAACAGTGTGATCATTAATTAATTAATGAATTTATAATATAATGAGGGGCATGGAAAGGGACCCTACCTCAAAAAGGAACCCAACAGAACACTGCAGCTCTTGACACTTTATAACTAGGAGCTACTACTCCCCTACTGAGAATATGAACCTTCACATACATATAAGGACACCTATCCCATATGCACACACCTGCATGGCCATGAGCATGTGCAAGGGGATACTTACATAAATTCTTATATGCATATACTAGTCTTCACTCACCTACATATGCATTTTCATATATATACATAGGCACACCTATCCCCATACATTTATATTCACTGCCATTGAAGAATATACACATAACAGGGGAACCTACACACACACACACACACACATATATATATATATATATAATTACCTATGCATATGTAGGAAAGTATCCTTAGACCTGGTGACTCAAAATCATTAAGTAGGGTCCAACACACTGTAAAATAGTTACCAGGGACTCATAGACACATAGAGAATCTTAATTAAATGGTGAAAAGAACATAGGTTTTATAACCTTACCCAAAATGATGGTAGTGAACCAAATCAAACCCATCCACCTCACCTTTGGAAGTGGATGCTGAAACATGAACTCAAGGGTCCCGAGGAATCCCTCACATGCCCAAAAATTGGAAGAACACAAAAAACTGGGATAATCATAACCCTAGGTTTGGCCGAACCAAAAGTAGGGAAACATAAAGTCCAAAAATCCAGTCAATCAAGGGAGAAGGAGCTAGGTTTCTTACCTTGAATATTTGAGAGAGAAATCGAGAGGAAGGCCGGTGTATTTCATCACGAAAGGAGGTCTGGCTAAGGGGGTTCCACGTACTCCTCATAGAGAAACCCCAAGGGGAGACGTGATGTGATCTAGTTAAGGAGGTGTGGGGTGTTTAGTTTAGGTTTTATTTATTCAATTTAATTTAATTAAAATAATTCAAATTTTAAAACTGGATAAACCTTATGGTTTTCTAGACCATGCACAAACCATGTGGTGTATAGTGTGAGGCTGCTGCCTATATAGCACATTGTGTGGGCTGGGCACACGGTTTGGAAACCCATGAACATCCCATGCACAATGGCACTATCCCATTTGAACAAGGCCGCACAGTTCAATACTATGGGCCGCACAGTTTCATAAAAACTATGTGCCCTCTATAGTTCCTTCAAAACTATAGTTTTCTAGTTTGGTGCTCACATAACTCCTTGAGCCACCCAGGAAACTTCTTGGTCCTTATCCCAAGTCCTCAAACAACACTTACAAGTGTTCCAACTCTCGAAATTGAGTTCTGAATCTTGCTTTAAAAAACAACCCATTCAGCAATTGAAAAAGTTAAAAAACCTTTGTATTTTTTTCTATTTCAAATTTTGGATCATTACAATCATTAATTATTGTTATTTTTTACTCCCACTTCTTACATAAAATGATTATAACCTTCTCAAAAAACTGATCATCTGATAATTCCTTTTATTTGAGTTTTTGTATACTATTCACAATAGTCATTAACGTTTGATTCATTTGAGATACACTTTCTCCAGCTAAAAATAAAAAGTTCCATACTCATCCTTTAGAATGGCTCTCTTGGTCTCAAGAACTTTTAATGTTCTAAAATGAGTAACTTCTAACTTTTTCCAAATTTTTTATTTTTTCAGTATGAATAAACATAACTATAGATATTCCTCTAAATAAAATATAAAAGGGTATTTCAAACATGAAATTTCAATAGAAATTCAAACTTCTCTTATCTAATAAAAGTATAAACTTATTTCTCTACAATTTTATAATTTCGATAAGAATAAGGAAATTTTATAATCCAATATTAATCATGAATGTATTAATATGATCTATCCATTATTCATATTAATTTCCAAGAAATATGGGTGGTTTTTTGGAATTAATATTATCGATAGATCCAACATGGAATTCTTCCATCAAAAACACAAGTTGATCTTTCCTCAACAACATGTTAGTGTAAGGAAAAACTAAAAATATAAAAAACTAATAAATGAAAGAAAAATAAAAAGAATATATTGCATTAGGTATCGAATATATAAAATTTACCCAATACCAAACCATGTCAAAAAATATTTATGGAAATCAAAATATAAGAGGGGTTGAATTATAGTTTAAAAGAAATAAACAATGTTCGTCCACCTCAGAGTATTAAAACTGCCAGAAATATGAAGATCTAATAAACCCAAAAAATTAATCATAGTAGTATTTTTATAAAAATAGTAGTAAAACAGTTTATTTTTCCCATATATCGATAAATTTAATAAACATAGTCTTAAATTAAACTAATATTATTATAACAACAACCGTAAAAAGTGTAAAGGCGGTAAAAATAACAAAACATGGGGTATTGATTTACCAATTAAGTACCCCTTAAAGGGTATTATTAAAAATCTAACATTTAATCCAAAGTAATTAGGGAACAATTAACCTAATTCAAGGTATCTTTTATAGTAAGACTATTAAAAGTTATCCACTTATATAAAATAGAATATCATCTCTATCTTCAAAATCCTAGGAATCCCAACATTAAAACCCATCAATAGGTTCATGTTATAAAAAACTGAAAGCTTGGTGTTCCTTCTTTTAAAAAACACAAGCTAAATTATATCTACATGTACCTAAAATACATTGATCATCCTAATTAGAAAAATAATTATTACAATAAGAGAAACTAAGATATCTTATAATAAAACCTCACAAATATAATCTCTTAGAAAATTCTCAAAAAATAACACTCGAAAGAGAACTAAAAAATCACAGTTTTAGTTTTTCAAGGAACTGTAGATTTGGGAATGATATGTTGCTTAATTTATTTTGATGCTGAAAGTGCGATTATATTTATAGACATCATTGTAAGAAGCTCACATGGTCAGATTTCACATTATTTAGTGTTAGTTATAATAGCATCAGTAAAAGTTTACTTATTCATACTCTAATGGAATCACCCTAAAATGTTATTTGATTTCATTAAAGAGAAATTTTTCAATTAATATATAAATATGTAACTTATTCCCATAAAATAAAACCTTGATGATATCTTCACTGGAAAAATATCAAAGGAAATATGTGAAACTTTGAGTCTAAACATGAATGTTTATCTCTTATTTCACACTTGAGAGACTTTAAAGAAACCCATATCTAAGCTTTGGATTTGGTTGTCAATAGGGGATAGGTACACAACTCTATCCTTATCTTTTTTGAATCTATTATCTTAAGTTATTTTGAAAAGGAGGATATAAATAAGATGTGATTTCATGAATAAATGGGGAGAGCATAAAAATCATATTACCAAATATTTTCTCGCAACCATGATATATAATTCTATAAAAAACAATATTTTATCTAGTGGTTTTATTTTAAGATTATTCTCTATGAAAAAGGTCTATGATTTGATGTTTTCTTAGTGTGATTTATTTAAGTTGATAGTAAATCCAAAGGGAGAGATTTAAGAGCTCAATAGAATTGTTGAATAATGTTTTATATGTTGTCAACCATGATTAAACATCATTAGAAAGAGGTTGAGTATGTTTTGGGGTAGTCCTAAAAATTATTAAGATGGTTTGAGGTGGTTGGAGTATAATTTTGGAATTATATAATTAACGTTTGTGAACTAGAAAAGGCATTAGATAACCATAAGGGTTATCTTGACCCAGTGTAAGAGTCATTTAGACTGTTCAAATTGATTAATTAAAAAATGAATGTATATTGCATGTGTTTCCTAAGGGAAATCACATATTATGTAATAGTCATTAATACGTACATTTCATATATATATTTTTTTGGTATTTTAATACATTGATCTATGTAATTTATATTATATTATTTTTAATATATGAACTATTTAACTAGTTTTTTGATTCGTGTTAGGATATAACCAATATTTGGAAAAGGAATAAGAATGGATTAATATAATGAGATGAATAAAATTCACACCTTGACACTTCATACCCCGAAAAGACACCATAATTTTGAAGCCAAGAAAGATATTGAAGTTGGAATGGATAAGGATAGAACCATGAAGTTGAAAAATTATAGAAACTGGGATGAGGCATATTTTATAGTGTAAAAATAATTTACATTATGTTTCAGGAAGAAATTAGGGATATGCTATATATTATTTCAGCTCAGCAAGATGTAAAATGAAGGATCACAGCTTTTTTCAAAGCCACATAAAAAAACATTCATGTCGTAAACATGGTTTACATCATATTACTATCAAGACAGAAGGATTCCACACATATTTACAACACAAAAAAATATTTTAAGATGTGAGTTTGTCTAAGGAGAATATTTGGTGTAGTCAAGTCGCTCTTCTTATACTGTAAATTTATCATTTATATCATAATCCCACTATCAAAAAATATATTAATGTGTCGAGTATGAGGGATTCAATGCGAAGGATTATATATTTTCACTTTTAGCAACATGTGAAAGATATCGAATACTAGAGAGGAGAACACAGACACCAGATGAAAAAGTTCATGACTGTGGAGCCCTGATACTACTTCCATTCTTCTTTTTATAGCTATGTCTCCATTCCTCCTCATGATTAACATGAGGAGGTAGTTTATTAGTTCTTGGTGATGTGATTATAGAGGGAATTATTTTTTAGTTATTATTCTACTTTTTCAATTCATGTTTGGATTGTTGAAACGATGTTTATCAATTATAAATCTCATTATTTTCATATTTCATGATCATTATTTGTGATTCAAAGAGTACCATTCTATTACATCAATTAATCTCACTAATTTGTGTGTGACCATTATGAAATCTAGAGAAATTATTTTTAAATAGGGTTTTGGGTCACCCAGTCTAGTAATCAGACCAAGTATTTTACCATACCAAAGATTTGATTATTGTATTAGCGAAGGGTACCTAGACTAAGGATCACTAAAGACCCAATTCTGAAAACATATATGAAATAACATGTAATTAATTTAATCCTTAACACACGAACCTGTAAATCACTAAACCTATAAATCTATATAATTTTAATCCAAAAACCCAATCTGTTTACTTTATTTACTTATCTCTAAAAACTCAATCAATCATGTTTTAAATTACTAAAATTAATCTAGAGAATTTCGAACTGTCCTTATGGGTTTGGCACTCAGGCTTTCCAAATACGTTATTTTTTTTAGGTTGTTTGAGTTTTAAAATTATTAAATTAGTGTATCCACATAAGAATATATGATACTCCACAGCCTGCCAAATATAAGAGACGCACTAAATTTTATAAGGGTTATTAGTGATTTTGTAAGGGTCATTAGTTATTATATAAGGATCATTTATGATTTAATAAGGGTCATTTTAGAAGCATAGAGTAAAGATTTTGGTAAAGGGGTGATTCCATAAAGGTAACATGCTCACCGGGTTAGGTCCAGCTGTTAGTGAAAATTGAAAATGAGAAAAACAAAACCCTGATTGCATAAGACCCATTTTCTAAAAATGTAAGGTTCATTCCCAGGATGAATAAGGATCATTGGTTAACTAAATTACTTTTTAAATTTAAGGCTAATGATGATTTTATATACTTCAAGATAAAATATCAAAATTCTATGATTTTACTATGATTCAAGTAGATTTAAATAAAGATTTAAAGAGACGGTTTTGGGGTGATATTTGTGGGATTTAAAATGGGAATATTTTAACTTCATTACCATAACCAAATTTCATTAATTATTATGAAACTTTTTAATATTTCTAAAAAAATAATAATGAGAAGATCACATGATAAAAATTTTAAGAATGATTATATATTAAATTATAGAAATCATTTTCTATGTGAATTTGGAGTGAATATAAAAAGAGAGAATAATAAATGGATATGTGGATTGAGAAGCCAATATTATGCAAAATTTCTAGAACTATTGAATTTAATTGAGAGAAATAAGATAATATCAACATGTTTTGTATCTAATTTAATCATCTATGCCAATTAAAGTGAATGTTTCATTGATAATATAGAGGCCTGCTTTTAAGGTGGAGGAAGGAAGAGGGGTGTGAGTGTTCTTTCTATCATTCATATGCTGAGTGTTATGAAAGATTTAGAAGCAAGGCTGAATTATATGAAACTATGTTCATATTATTCTAGAATTTAAGGCTAATACTATGGGTATAATATCCTATTATAAAATGTAAATACATCTTTAAATTCACTGGAGATCATGCTCACACTAAATATCTGAATAACTTATTGAGAACTAGTGGTTCCAGTACAAAAAATGTCCTATTATATTTGAAATGTGAATGATACTTACCCTAGGATGTGTATGATACTATCCCAGACCATGTTTTTTATTATATAGAAAATGTAATAATTGTAAATTAAATATTAATATAATTTGTTTCTCGATAGAGAACTGAACACAACAAGAATTAGGTTTCCTCATTAGAGTTGAATCTTTTCAAAAACAATTATGTGTTGTACCTATTTACATTACTTTTGAAAATGGGAGGGGTTTTTTAAATAAGATTATATCACAACTTAAATAGTCATATTGATTTATTTCAAAAAATGGATATTATAAAAAACATATACTACTATTTACTCCCCCTACTTAGTATGACATCAATTGATCTAGGATCTTCACTTTGATTTAAAAAAACCTTGAAATTATATCAATAAAATATCAAATACATTGAATGATTTACCACTTATATTCCCTAGAGAACATGTTTTTACATTTCCTGATATATAGTTGGTATTAAGTTCTTAAAATTGAATATTAACATGATTCGATCTATATCATTTCATGTTAGATTCTTGTTGTTATTGTATGCATTTTGAATCTTGTTATGATGTTACCTTAGAAAATGTTTATATGGGAACATATTTTTTCATTTTATTATAACGACCATTATGACTATTATATATTATTTTTTCTAAAGAATGTCTACTAATATGATAATTGGTGTAAATTCTAGTAGATTTTTTATGTATATATACTCCTTCCATATAAACTATTTAAGAAATTTTATTTTATGGGATAAGTTTTCGAGCCCTGACTAATAATACGCCTTCACCTATTCCATAGGATAGGCTAAGGCTCCTAGTTGTTATAACCCTCCCCCTATCCTTGAAGGGGTAGAAATTGGTCTTGACTTTGTATACACCTTCCCCTTTCCATGGGATGAGAGTTTATTCATGATTGCAATGTTTTGGATGCCATGTCTTGATAATGTAGGTAATGGGTCAATTTAACACCTTTCCCAACCCTTTTTAGATTTTAGATATTGACATGAAGTAGGTAATATCCTGGTATAGGGGGTTACTCATTTTGACTATTTAATTTATTTCTCTTTATTATCACTATGTCTTTAGTGATGACAACTGATAACACAATTTTAGTCTATATGTATGTAAATTATTAGTTATATTATTGTAAACATATGCATTATTTATTACCAGTTTGAGGCATATTGGTGGTTACTTACTGAGCATGTATATGCACACACCCTACATGGACAACTTGGTGGAAATTTATCTCTTCTTTTTACTATTTTCATGTAACTCATTAGTTGTTGATTTTTGTTGCTTTTTTAGACTTGATAATCATAAGAGATGGACCCTTGTTGAGTCTGGTGTCATGGTGGAGTCTTATAGGATTCCTAGTGGATGTGTGGATTGGATGTATAGGGATATCTTCTATTTTTTCCAATGTGGATTCCACACATGGTACCTCATATTCTTAGTCCATTAGGACATGTTTAGTTGGAATTACTTATAGTTGGTGTGTTGTATTCTTATTCATTATTCTTGTGAACTTTATGTGTGATTTTGGAATGGTTTCATATATGCATATATCATATAGTAATCAAAATGTATTTTTTAGTTTGATTCAAAAGTATACCAATGGTATATGATGGATTTTTGGTTTATAATTTCATCAACACATAGGGTAATTATGGATATTCAATAAGCCATTAATTTTTTTTTCTTTTGTATTATAAGGTGATAAATATCCCCCCACTTGTGTTTTATTAAACCCCTAATGTTTCAACTAGCCTCTGATGAATGGTATGTTTTCCTAAGGTGTTGTGATGATGTGATCTTAGTAAAAACTGAGTATTTAGGTCATGGATGTTACAAAGTGGAATAAGAGTGATGTTGGTTTATTTATATTTTACAATTTATAGACAAAGAAAGGATCATCAATACAGGATTAGTGACCCATGAAAAGTCTTGATAAATATTTTTATGGTGGAAGCTCAAGTTTCTAAGGTATGTTTGGGAAATTAGTAGGCTCCATAGTTTTTAGTGAGGTTTTAATTTAGATATCTCGTGTATGGTCTGGTGAAACTCGAGAAATGCCTATGACTTAATAAGAACTAGATACTTTATAGAATCATGCATCATATAGTCTAATATAATGTTAAGACATGCACATATAATTTATATTATGAGTAATATATGTCAATGGATTTAATTAATTGAATAATAGCTAATAAATTAAATAGTGTTTTCTTGTATACCTTATTGTATGTTATCTAATTAATTAAAGTCACTCACATGCCTGTTTGATTTAAATAATGCAACATGTTTCTATTTCTCTTATCTATAGAGAATTATATTTATTCTCTCTTATATCCTTCCTTGTTATATTTTTTGTATACCATTGCTTTCTCCTTATTTCCTATTTAGCATCTTATTCTAAAAAACCATCTATTATTCCTTAAGATTTTACTATTACACATGCTATATTGGGATCTTTATTATTTTTTATTATGGAGCCTATTATGATTAATGTGCCAAATTATATTATAGGTTCTTTATTAGGTATTGACTCACTTTTATGATTTCCTTGCATATAAGTAGTTATGTAATGGGTTCAAGTGTTTTCAAAAGAATGAAACTAGTTTTACAACCTTATCTTTTATTTGGGAAATGGTTTTAAAATTAGAGGTTATTAAAAAATAGGTATATTTTATAAAGTGAGATCAAAAAATTATTTTCTCAAAAATTGATTCATTAAATGAGTTGTTCTATATCATGTTTTTTAGCATTTGATATGATAAATTATCCCCCTATTTGAATAATAAACTAGAGAATCATTTTAATAAACTAATATTGTAAGTTATATCATCAAATTCGAATTTTAAGAAAATAAAATGGGTAGTAAACTTCAAATTAGAATTTAATATTTAATAAATATGTTTTTTAATGGGTTGATTTGGTAAAACTCTATACTTTTGAAAATCATTTTAACTTATAGTTTTCGAATGGAAGTTATTTTATATAAAAAAATAATGCAATAGTTTTTTAATTAATGGAAATTTAAGGGTTAGGGAATATATTGGAACCTGTAAACCACTCTTGTAGTGCAGAGTACCCTAAGAGTGAGTGGTTCAATAGTGTTATTGGTGTAATTTAAGTGTTTCAAAGTGTATATTATGTTCTAGGAGCCTTGGAGGTATTGCTGAATTAAAATTGTTTTGGTTTTTTTGTATCGGAATCTTGATGAATCTTTAGGATGAGTAATAGTGTTCTATTAGGAATTGATCAATAGGATGAAAATTATAATCTAGGATGAGAATTGGATTTGTTAGTGATAGAGGTAGTATCATTTCAAATAATTATATATAGATATTATGATGATTATTTTAGTCTGTGAATGAGTGTGTTAGCTATATGGATTCCTTATGGATGTCAATATTTTTTATGAATTTTTTTTATTTGGGTTGAAAATTTGGAGTTGTCCAAATAGTGTGGTGGATACCTCAGGCTATTAATTAAAGATCTTATGGTGTATTGAGGTTTCTGTGAGGTATTAAGTCTTTAAGTAAGCATATCCTTATAATTAGTAGGGATGAGAAGTCATATAGTGGGGGGTTATGATAGATTATGTTCTAGTTATATTAATTAAGGTGTTAATAAGTCCTTAGGTTAAATGTTTAGTTGATTGAAGTGAAATACACTTTGAATTATCATCTATGATTGAAGATACATTTTTCATTTGAGTAATTGGTTTATAATTCCAAGGTTTGAGGAAGAAATTAGAGGTGTATTTAGGCATGGTTTGAGTTTTTTTGGTAATTATGGAGTTATGGAGTTTCTTGAGTAGGTTTGACCTGTATAAAAATGTTATAGATGATATTTGGTGCTTGATAAGTTCCCATAGAGTTCCTGGTGATCCTACCAGAGACCCGGGTACCCAATTCGGTACCCATTCAACCTCCATCGAGAACTCAGTTGGTCTATATTGATTTTTCATTTAATAATGATCATTTTCATCTTTTCACCGCCTTCTTTTTCCCCATTATCCATTTCCATTAACTCATTCTTATCCCAACAATGTGTTATCCTATCCCATGGATCTCATTGCCCATATTTTTTCCCAAATTCTTCTTTTTCTTGATCCATGGTTGATATCATGGAGGTTTACTTCACTAAATCCATGGTAAATCAACCCTTCTCCCATATTCTTATCCTTTCTCCTTTATTATCTTGGTTTCTCATCACTGAGGATAGGGCTTGATATTGAATTCCCCCAAGACATGGTGTAATTCAATAGAATCCTTAGGGATTCCACCCTTCTTATATAAAGGTACCCTATTTGAGTTATTTTCCTTATTTTCTCACTATTTTGGTTTCAAATGATTAAGTTGTAGTTTTTTCTTGGGTTTTCATGATTCTAATCTAGATTTTGGGTATGATTAGGTTACTTTGGGGATTTCTGGTACTATGATTTTCTGTGAAATTTTGGATCTTCTCTCTTAGGCTTATATTAGGTTGAGATATGATTTATTTATGGTAATTGATTTATTATAGTTATTTTTTTATAAATGTTTGGTTTATGGTTTTTAGGGTCTACTCAAGGACCCTTTGGGTAGATAAATCACTTCAATGGTTAAGGTAGGGGTTATAACTCTTTTAGTGATTTTCTAAGATATTCCTGAAATATGCATGTCATTATTTTGCTAACATAATATTAAATAATGAGTAATTATTTTTATAATAATAAATGAATGGGTTTCCAAATGATATTTTATTTTAAATAATTAATTTCTCTAAGTGAGGGTTTTTAATTAACTGTGTGTTTGGTAGATTTTCATTTATTATTCCTTCAAACCATTTCACAAAAATATTGCATATATAATCTATATTATTTATGTTAATATACCACTTGATCTTACTAAGTTCAACATGTTTTTAATAGGTTAATTACATCAGTTTTTGTTGCATCCACTCTTTCTCTTTTGTGAGGTTTTATAACCTAAGAAGTATCATTGTCTATGTTTTACATATGAATTATAATGAAAATCAATATTTATTGTGTTAATAAAATAAGTTTTTTTCTAGGTTTTACTTTCAAAAATATTATATAAACTCTATAATTAAGGTTCAAAGATTTTGGAATTTACTAGTTAATTATACCTTTTCTTAAAAAGTTATAATATAACACTAAGGGGGTCATTTTATTCCATGATAACTTTATTGCATTATAATTCAATGATCTAAGCTTAAATATGGTTAAGAGTTTCATTGGTGGTGGTTTGAAGGTAGGGTTAGTTAAATGGAATAAAATGTTAGACTTTATATGAGCTTTGAATTTCCTACTAAAATATTTTATAAATAAATCATAATTTTTAAAGCATTAAATTGTTTTCATTATATTAAATGTAAAACTATTTTGGTAAGTTTTGGGACTTAAATCACATCTTGAATTTATAAAACCACTTCTCAATAGGGAATGTAAACATAAATATTCTTGATAATGTATAAATATTAAATTAAATATGAAAAAATTATTTTAAGTGTAGTTATTATTAATTAATAAAATTTAAATCATGAAAATTTTCATTAAATTTTTATTTTCACCTCTTTCAAAGGAAATGTTTCTTAAACAAGTTTTAAATGATAAAATACTATTTAAAAGGAAACTTTACCTTCTAAATTGGATTATTAAAAACACATCTTATGTTTTATACCATCTTTATTTGGGTTGTGGTAATTTATTATTGGTTATTATTAATACTTTACTTAATATGCTACCTAGTTAAAATCCATATTTTATCCATGAAATTATTGTATTCACTTATTCTTTGATTTAAAATAATCCTGGAAATTTAATTTGTATGATATTAAATACTTGACATGATTTATCACTTGGATTCCCTAAATAACATGTTATCCAATAACTTAAGACGTGTTATGTATTATGTTCTTAAAATTTAAGGTTAACATGAGTTTATCTCCATGATATATCATCATATTATTATTATTTTTTATATTTTGAATCTTGGTATGTTTTTATCATCGTAAATGTTTATACTGGATCTGGTTTTCCCCTTTTTAGTACAATTAACATGATGGTTTTTATAGATGATTTTTTATTAATAATATATAATACATTAATTTTTTTTATGATAGTATATTTTTCTTTAAATAAATGTACTTGAAATACCCCAATATTTTGTGATATAGTTTTTCAAATTAATTTAATTTTTTGATATTTTTTCTTTCACACAATAATGAAAATACTTTTTTATATTAAATATCTAATTCAAAAATTCCTTTCACATGGTACTAACTTGTAATAAGTTACATGTAACATCGACTTGTCATAAATTACACACAACGCTAACTTGGCATATGTTACATCGAACACTGATTTGGCATACGTTACACACTACATTGAGTTTCTACAAAACATAATTTTATTATTATAATTATTTAAATGAGATAATTATTACCTAGACATTAAACTTAGTAATTTGAACAGAAAAAACTACTTTAAAAATATTTTTTATAATGGTTTTATTGATAACGAATGATATAATGTTTTGGTATGTTTTACAATACTAATTTCTCAAAATAACTACTTTTTATGTCCTTCTATGAAAAATAATAAAATAAATTTTATACACATTTAAAATTTTGATTTTATAAAATAAACTTATCTTTTTAATTTATAATTACTAAATTATCTTAGGGTGAAGTTTTGTGATTTTTTGGAGAAACTTAGTTTCTGGATGAATAGTGAAAAATACTAGATTTTAATTCAAAACTTTCTTTTCATCTTATTTATTAATAAGGTTGACTTATATTTTAATTATTTTTCAATGTTTAATTAGATAAAAATTTTATCAATTAATCCAATTTAATCCATTTTAATTATTTTTACTTTTGAAATTGGGTATAAAAACATAGCAAATATTTGGATGTTTTAACTTTAAAAATCCACAATGTCACCCCATCAGATTGATTAATATTAAATTAGTTTCTTCCACTTATGTGATTATAATTTGGAAATATGGATTCCATATTTTGAATAAAAATTATTTATAATTTCTAATAAGGTAAAATTAATTTTTGACTAAAAAAATTAGTGAAATTGATTAAAATTAATTATAATGGTTAAGAGAAAAAAAAAATAGGTTAATAAAGTACTACACCTTAAATTTAAGACCCAAAACGACCTATAAACTTGTCCATTTCCCATTTTATGGAAATAATTTGTACATTAACCTTCCATTATTGAGTTTTGTTGGTTTTTTATGACTTGTTTTAGGAAAAATGGGGGTACACCTAACTTGTTTTAAAAAATTCCAAGTGTGTCATTTCACTTCCCTATAATAGGACAACACCTCTCCCTCTTCTTTAAACCTCTAAAACCACTTAGGTTAGACTTATATATTCAAAATACACTTCCCAAAATACCTACCTACCTCCTTTAATCCTCCCTTTGGGAAAAAAGAAATCCAAGGAATTCTTTTGGCACAAACCAAAAGGAGTTACCCAATTAAGAGGTAACGTCTTCTCTCAAACTCCTTTATTTTATTTTCTTTATCCACCCCTTACACTCTCTTTATTACCTGATTTTATATCAAAAAAAATATCTTCAATATACTAGGATTTTTTATTATATGCTTTTTACCCACACTTACACACACTTACATCTAATGTGTAACGAATATATTGTTTATGTGTACGGTGAACTATCGACACACTAAACAATGATTGTTCATTTTTCCTTTACAGCCTCTCATGGTGGAAACTATGATGGAAAATCTATTTATATATGTCATATTTTATATTTATTATTTCATTTAGTTTATTTATTCCTTTTATAATACATACCTTTTTACCTTCTATTCAGTGTAAATATGATAATTTTGTTTGAGGAAGTGTGGACTACCACCCCCTCAAAGTGATGTGATTCATTAACACACTATATAGAATGTATTAAGGATGGGTTTTGTGAACATATATGATATATATGATATAATAATTATATTGTAATAATGATATATATACATATATATATATACTTATATGTAATTTTCTTTCTTTCTTTCAATACAAAAATAAAAATGGAAATAGTGTTCATAGGTATGTACGATTTACCATATCCTTGACCATTGTATTCCATTTCATACTTATATATTCTATATATTATCATAATACATATATAAATTATATAAATTATATTTATATCATGTTTTAAATTTTGGAAATAATTATATAAGTATATGGAAAAAATATATAACAAATTAAGACACATAGAACAATGAAAATATTACCTGAAGTGAGACCTTAATATAGGATTGTTAACAATATGGTAATATAATGTCTTAATACATCTATATATGTTATTATATATAATAATATTATTATGTAAAATATTTATAATAAATTTACATTTATTATACAATAAGATTGTATGAGTATGAAGAGAGTCAAGACATACGGTAAAGGGATGTCATCTCACATTTTATTTCCAAGAGATACATGCTTTATTCACCAGCCATTACTTTTTGTGTGGTGTTTATAATTCCCATGTATGTATTATATTATTCATATAATTACATTTATGGGTGTTTAAATATCAATTATATTCTCTTTATTTCATGGGTTTTAAGTTTCAAAATTAACCAAATCAGTAAAATAGTTTTGTTTCAATTTTCCATCTTTGATACTCATGTTTTGTTATCCACCTAAATTATTTTTTGAGGTGTATATAATTATATTTTATATGTTATATAATGAATATAATTATTTTCATGATATTTTAAGTTTCTATTAATTTCAGTTTCTTACATGGATATTATGATCTCAAGTTACCAAGTGATAGGAGTTTATTGAAACAATATTATCGCTTTCCAAGATTGATTATGTTTATGCTTTCTTTAATAAAATATTATAATCCATCTCTCAGGAAAACTCATGATTTTACTTATACTATTTTTTTAAAGATATATCCATGTTTTAGTACCAATTTTTCACTATTTGGTACCTAATATATCTAATAAAATGTTTTTAAGAAAATTTGTTTGTATTTCTCTCTTTGGTAGGAAATCTGTTTTATTTTAGAAACACTGTTTTAAAAAAAAATTTCAAAAATGTTTTAAAATTATCCTTGAAGAAATTTTTCAATGAAAATGTATATGAAAAATTTTCTATTATTTTTAAATCTTCCTTTAAAATATTTCAAATCCATTTTCAATTAAAACATTTTTAAGAAGGTTTTATGTTTGAGAAATGTTTCAAAAAAATCAATAATTCTTTATAAATTTTCAAAGAAAAAGGTTTCCAAAATGATTGAAAAGATTTATTTATAATTTTTAAATTTTATTTTCAAGGAAATGGTTTTCAAAAGGTTTTATGTTTTAAAAGGTAATTTTTTTCAAATAATAAATTATATTTTCCTCAAGAAATTTTTTCAAAAGATATTTCAAAATTATTTTCCATATAAGATTACATTAGTTGATGTTACACATTCCTTTCTAGAAGATGATCTAAATGTTCCAATAATATTCTTATTATTAATGGTTTATGATTTTATTTCATGATTTTTATGAAACCTATTTTCTTCCACGATTTATATTCTTTTGAAACCTTCTTCTTTTCACAGGATATGATTTCATGATGTTATTATGAAACCTATCTCTTTTCATAGTTTATGATTTGATGAAATGTTAATGATACCCATTTAATTTAATGGGTTATGATTTGATTTTTATAAAACCTATGTCTTTTTATGGGCCCTAATATGATAAAATTTTTATTTTTTGGAACATGTATGAATGATGTTATTGTGAGATGGGTGGGACCTATATCTCCCTCTAATGAATTGGGTAAAAATGGAGGACTCATGAGTATATATATTATGCATGAACCTAATTTCATGTTCACAATGTTATGTGTAAACCTAATTACAAGTTCAAAATGTTATACATGGACCTAAATTCATGTCCATAGGTTTATATGTGAACCTGATTACATGTTAACAATGTTATAAGTGAACCTTATTATGTTTTCACAATATTATGAATAGACCTTGTTTCATATCCATAATTTTATGTGTGAACCTGATTACATGTTCACAATGTTATGCATGAACTTGATCACATGTTCAAAATGTTATGCATAGACTTGGTTCCATGTCCATAAGGTTATGCGTGAACCTGATTACACATTCACGATATTATGCATGGACCTAATTGCATGTACATAAGATGATTTTAGGGTCTTATTTCATGTTCTTAACTTAATGAGTGAACCTTTTTCTACTTATACATGTTCACAATGTTATAAAAAATGTATATGCCACAAATTCCATGTATTATTCCTATGTTATGCTTGCATGAATTATTCTCTTAATTCTATTATGATCCATGTCTTATAAACTTCCAATCTTTATTATGATCTATAATATGTAGGTTATGATCTTCAAATGTTATTCTCAAGTTCCATACCATTATTTTCATGTTATGCTTACACATTTCCTTTATTTACCCTTACTAAGCAACTGATCTCACCCCTATCTTATGTTTCTATTCCCTAGGTTATGAATAAAGGTTATAGGCATAAGTACTAAAGGTGTAGATATTTATGGGAGTTGTTGAACACCTTTAATTAGGATAGAATATTTTGTTTCCAAGTTTCCAAATACATTAAACTATTATAGTCCTCAAGCATGTATTTTTGTAATGTACTGAATATTCATCTAAAATGATGTGATATCCATGTATTCTAAGACTAGGTCTCTATAGTTGGCATCAAAGGGAGGTTTATTCAACCTTTATAAACAAGTGTGAGAAAAATTTAGTGAGATCCCTAGGTATATTTAACATTATATATCTAGGGATGTCTCTAAGGATAAGTATAATTATGAGTTAACATTTAGGAAAAAATTCCTAGAATTTTGGTAAAGGATAGAGTGAGTGGTTTCCTAGAAATACATCACTTTATAGATAATATATGTGGTTTTGGCTCTAGCACAGATGTACCTAGGAGTAACAACTCCAAAAATAGGTTCTGGTCCTGACTCAGGGTAATCTATTACACGACAACGGGCCTTACTGCATACCTAGTTAGACACTCCCTGGGGATATTATTTGTGAATTAATAAACTCTTCATAAACCATCATGAAGAATTTAAATATAATTTGGCTATTAATTACCTTAGATAAACCTAATGTGTCATGGATTAAAGAAGGTGTCATAATTTATACATCTTATAAGTGACTTTTCAGGACTATGTAGTTCCGCATTATGATAAATATTTCTTACTCTATGGTTTTAGTCAATGGATGGAACACAAAGGAACCACATTAATGGTGATTTTGATGGACAATAAAATGATTTTTCTCCAGAATATACAAATTCTATGGGGGTTGAAATACAAAACCTCATTGACATACTCTCACAACTTTATGAATTTATGAATCGTGTTGTGATTCCAAAAAAGAAAAGGATGGAACGACGTTTTGTTGGGTCTTTCATGAGTCAATGTTCACCTTTTTCAGTGGGTCTTCTGATACATTGGTTGCTGAACACAGGATCAATACCACTGAAAATATATTTTCTGTTCTCTAGGGTTCAGATAATAATAAATTTATTCTAGTTCTTTATCAATTTTAAGGTTAAGAAGACAAGTGGTGTACTCTAATCAAGAATATGAGGAATTAAGATGAAATTTAATCTATGTATTAGGATGAGGTCAAGAACTTATACTTTAATAAGTAATTTCATCATGTTATTAGTACGAAGTTGGAAAATTAGTTCCTTGAGTTGAATCAAAATGATGATGAATCTTTCAATAATTATGAGGATAATTTCACAAGACTTTTGGGGTATGCTTCTGGTATTATCATTCATCCTGAAAGTAAAGTTGATAGGTTCTTCAATGGATTAATTCCATGTTTCAGTAGGGCATTGTCCATAATAGACTTTAGTAGCTATGAAGAGATTGTACATTATAAAATAAAAGTTGATATGTAGGTTAGAGTTGTGTATTAATCTCATGGTTTTAACAAGAAGAGGAATATAGAGTTCAAAGGGGAATCTAAAAACCATAGATAGAATAAAAAGTTTCAAACTCAAACTTTGAAAAATTGAGGGAAAGATCACCTAGGAGAGTTTCTAAAAGGAACAAGAAGTTGTTTTAAGTTTGGGAATCTTGGACACTGAGTAAAATAATTTAGAAGTGGTGATAATATTAAATTCAATGAAATGAGTGGAAAGAAATATCAATAGAATGAACCACTCACACTTTATTGTTTCAAGCACACAGAGTTTGGGAATTATGTGAATCAATTCCCCTATCAAGAGATAACATGGATGATAAGACATAAAAACCTAGGAGTCAAAAGGATAAAGGGAAATCTTATGAAATCATAATGGATGAAGTGAATAATGAAAATTAGGGGAAAAATTATCCTTTCCCCCTTATTTGGGAAGTTCATGTTTTATTTTGTATAAAAAATCCCTATGATAATCTTGTTGTTCGTCCTTTAGTAAGTTTTCATGTGATTATATCCCTATACACAGATTTTGGAATAATAAAATCACATTTAATGTCCTATAAGTGTAATGTTGAACCTAAGTATCCAATAAAATTGTTTTTAGTATAAGATAACATCATATTTAAGGAATAAATGGTGAATTATATTTTAGAATGGTTATAAGGTTAACCATTTATAGAAATTTTAAGTCAAACTTTATATGGATTTTTTAGATTAATGTATTATCTCGACACATGAGGACTCATGCATATTGGATAAGATATTTGTGTTAATGGTAACTTAAGATATATGGGATGATTAATCATGTATCTCATGATCTGTTAGTACTTTAGGAATGAAAAAAAATATTACTCATTTCTTAGGGTAAGAGATGAAGTAGAAATCTATCAACTCACAACAAAAGGGTGAGATTATGTATATGAAAGGGAATAAAATAAATTAAGTATAACTTCTCATGAAAATTATTCAACTCTAGGGAAATAATCATGAAACCAAAAAAGGTCATTCTATTACCTTCATTTCTGATTAATCAACTGGACACTTAGATCATCGCAAATTTATGGCTTGGTGCTTGTTAAATTTATCCTAACCATGTTCTCTATCACTCCCAATCAGAACATGGTGGCTATATTTCTCTTCCATTTCCATATTTTCACTTTCCACCAATATTCTTTTATCTATAAACCAAATTATATATTACTTTGGATAACTATTATGTTTCCAACTTTCCCTTTTTAAAGGAAGTTTTAGTGCTCATTTTTACGATGTGGGTTTATATAAAGGAAACTTTCACATATTAATCCTTTGATAACATATAAGAATTTTGCGGATGAAATTAATTTTAATGGGGGTAGAATGTAACACCACGATATTTTTTGAAAAAAAAATTGAATTAATTTAATCTTTTGATATTTTTCATTACATGCAACACTGAAAATAGTTTTTCTATATTAAATCACTAATTCAAACATTCCTTTCACATGGAATCAACTTTTCATAAATTACATGGAACATTTAATTGGATTACGTTACACAAAACACTGACTTGGGGTATGTTACATCGAACACCAACTTGGCGTATGTTACACCCAACACTGAGTTTCTACGAAACGTCATTTTATTATTATAATTATTTGAATGACATAATTAAAACCAAGATAATAAACTTAAAAATAATAATAGTAACAAATACTTTTCAATTATTTTTTATAATTGTTTTATTTATAATGAATTATATAATTTTTTGGTAAGGTCCTTATATGTTTTAAAATACTAATTTCTCAAATAAACTACTTTTAATATCCTTCTATGAAAAAATTAAATTAATTTTAGACACAATTATAAATTTTATTTGATAAAATGAACTTCAATTTTTAATTTAGAATGTTGAAATTATCTTAGATAAATTTTTTGGGGTTTTTTTGAGAAACTTCATTTTTGGATGAATAGTGAAAATTACAGGATTTTAATTTCAAAATGGCCTTTTTTTAATTTATTTATAAGGTTAAATTATATTTTACTTTGGTTTAAAATTTTAATTAGATAATATTTTTATCAATTAATCCAATTTAGGTCATTGAAATCAATTTCACATTGAAATTTGGTATAAAAACATAGAAAACTTTTGGACATTTTTACTTTAAAAACCCGTAGTGTCATCCCATAAACAGGATTAATTTTAAATTAATTTCTTCCAATTATATGATTATAATTTGTAAAAATGGATTCAATATTTTTAATTACCATAATTCATAATTTCCAATAATATTAACTTATTTTTTTAATAAAAATATAAATGAAAGTGATTAAAATTAATTGCAATGGTTAAGAGAAAAATTCGGTTGATAAAGTATTAAACATTAAATTTAAGACCCAAAAAAACCTAGACACTTTTCCATAACCCAATTTATGAAAATTATTCAGTAATAGACCTTAAATTAATTTTTTATGACTTTTTTTAGGTAAAAATGTGGGTTCACCTAACTTGTTTTTAAAAATGTCAAGTGTTTCCTTTCCCTTACCTATAAAAGGACACCACCTATACCTCTTCTTTACAGCTATAAAACCACTTATGTTAAGAAAATATCTACCCAATACAATTACCAATATTACACCCTTCCTCCTTGAATCCTCTATTTATTATGAAATCAATCCAAGGTAGCCTTTTGGTACAAACCAAAAGTAGTTACCTGATTAAGAGGTAACACCTTCTCTCAAACTCCTTTTTTCTGTTTCTTTTCTACACCCCCTCCACTCTCTTTATTATATTATTGTATAAAAAACGAGTATATTCAATATAATATGATTTTTTATGCTAGCTTTTTGACCCACACTTACACACGCATCCATCTAATTGGTAATGAATATATTTTTTATGTGTATGGAGAACTACCGCCTCACTAAATGATAATTGTTCATTTTTTCCTTTTCCACCTCTCATGGTGGAAATTATGATGGACTATATGTTTATATATTTCATATATTATATTTATTATTCATTTAATCTTCTTTATTATTTTCATATCACATACCTTTTTACATTCCATTTGGTGTAAATATGATAATCTCATTTGAGTTATTGTGGATGACCGCCCCCTAAAAATGAGGTGATTCATTCACACACTACATGGAATGTATTAAGGATGGGATTAGTGAAATTATGTGATATATATGATATAATCATGATACTTTAATAATTATATATACACATATATAGATACTTATATGTCATTTTATTTCTTTCTTTCAATATGATAATAAAAATGGATACAGCGTTCATGCGTATGTATGGCTTACTGTCTCCATGAGTAGTTTATTCCATTTCATACTTATATATTCTATATATTATTATAATACACATATAATTTATATAAATTATATTTATATCATGTTTTATATTCTATAAATTATGATATATTTATAAGAACCAAATATATAACAAATTAAGACACATGTGAAGAACAAAGCGAATATTACCCAAAGTGAAACCTTAACATAGGATTATGAACAAGCGAGTAATATAAGGTATTAATAAAAACATATATGGTATTAGTTATAATAATATGGTTATTTAAAAAATAATAATAAACTTACATTTATTATACATTAATCTTTTACGAGTACGAAGAGAGTCAAGAAACCGGGTAAGGGGATTTCATCTCACTTAATATTTCTATGGGATATATACTTTATTCACCACCCATTTATTTTTGTATGGTGTGTATAATTCTCATGGATTTATTATATGATTATTATAATTAAATTTATGGGTTATTTACATATCCATTCTGTGCTCTTTATTTTATAGGGTTTAAGTTTCAAATTTACCAGATCATTAAAATAATTTGTCTCAATTTCCCTTCTTTGAGACTCATGTTTGGTTGTGTACCTAAATTATTTTTTGAGGTGTATATACTACCATTTTACATGTTATATCATGAATTTACTTCTTTTAATGATATTTTAAGCTTCATGTGATTTTTTTTCTTACATTTAGATTATGATCCCAAGTTACCAAATGAAAGGATTTTATTGAAACGATCTAATCACTTTTCAAGATTGTTTATGTTAATGCTTTCTTTGATGAAATATTATGATCTATATCTCAGTAAAAATCATGAGTTTCATTATACTATGATTATTTAAGATATATCCATTTATTAGTATCATTTTTATACTCTTTAGTACTTAATATAATTAAGAAAAAAATTTAAAGAAAATTTTACTGAATTTCTCTCTTCGGTCGGAAATATGTTCTACTTCAAAACCCATTTTTTCAAAAATGTTTTCAAAAATGTGTTCAAATGGTACTTTAAGATCATTTTTAAAGAAAAAGTATTTTAATTTTTTTTATTGTTTTCAAATATTACATTAAAATATTTCAAATCTATTTTCAAGGAAAAATGTTTTTAAGAAGGTTTTATGTTTAAGAAGTGTTCCAAACATTTTCAATAATTCATTATATGTTTTCAAAGAAAATGGTTTAAAAAATGATTTTAAATATTTATTTATAATTTTTAAAATTTATTTTCAAGGAAATGGGTTTAAAAAGGTTTTATGTTTCAGAAAGGAATTTTTTTCAAGGAATGAAGGATATTTTCCTCAAGAAATGTTTTCAAAAGATATTTCAAAATTATTTTCCATTTAAGATGACATTTTTTATGTTACTAATTACTTTACAAGAGATTATCTAAAGGTTACATTAATATTATTTCTATGAATGGTTTATTCTTTGATGCCATGATGTTTATGAAACCCATTTTTCTTCCACGAGTTATATGATTTTGAAGCCCTCTTCTTTTCATGGGATATACATTCATGAATTGATTGCAAAATATATCTCTTTTCATAGTTTATTATTTGATGAAATATTAATAATACCCATTTCATATCATGAATTATGATTTTATGTTTATAAAACCTATGTCCTTTTATGGTTCATGGTATAATGAAAGTTTTATTTTGTGGAACATGTATGAATGATGATATTATGAGATGGGTGGGACCTATATATCCCACTAATAAATTGGGTAATGATGGGGGAATCATTAGTATATATGTTATGCATGAAACTGATTTCATGTTCAAAATGATATGCATGAACTTCATTTCATGCTCACAATGTTATGCATGGACCTGGATGTATGTCCATAACTTTATGCGTGAACTTTATTACATGTTAACAATGTTTTGAGTGAAACTTATTATGTGTTTAAAATATTATGCATGGACCTGGTTGCATGTCCATAAGTTTATGCGTGAACCTGATTGCATGTTCACAATGTTATGCATGAACCTGATTATATGTTCACAATGTTATGCATGTAGCTGGTTTCATGTCCATAAGGTTATGCGTGAACCAAATTACAAGTTCACAATGTTATTCATGGACCTGGTTTCATGTCCATAAGTTGATATGTGGGCCTGATTTCATACCCTTAACTTAATTAGTGAACATGATTTACTTATACATGCTAACAACGTTATAAACAAATTTTCATGCCAAAAATTCCATTTCTTATTTCTATGTTATGCTTTCATGAATTATTCTCTTAATTATCTTATAATCCATGTGTTATAAACTGTCAATATTTATTGTGATATCTAATATGAAAGTTATGATCTTCAATTTTTATTCTCAAGTTCCATACCCTTTCGTTTATTTTATGCTTATGCAGTTCAATTATTTACCCTTACTGAGCATCTAAGCTCTCCCTTTTCTTATGTTTCCTTTCCCTAAGTTATGAAGAAAGGTTTTAGGTATAAATACTAAAGGTGGATATCTTTATGGGAGTTTTTTAAGATACTTCACCAGGATAGAAGATTTTATTTCCATGTTTCCAAAGACACTAAACTATTACGGTCCTCAAGCATATATTTTTATAATGTACAATGATGTAATATCCATGTATGATAAGACTGAGTCTCTATATTAATCATTCTATATAAACAATTTAATCGACTAAATTTCATGGGATGAGTTTTTGAGACCTAATTGAGTATACTAATTCTCAAGTTCTATGGTACAAGACAAGATCCTTACTTGGTATACCTCTTCCCCTATCCCTGAAAGTATGGTGTTGGCCTCGTCTTTATACACACCTTCCCATTTCTGTGAGAAAGGATATTCTCCCAGACTTCCATGGTTTGGGCATCATGTGTTGACCACATAGGGAATGTTCGGATGAAATATCTTGATCTACCATATTTAGAATATGGGTGTCTACTTATAATAAGTAATATCGGTATGCACACTACTAATATAAGGTGATTTATTTTTATAGTTATTTAATTTATTTCTATTTATTATCACTATGTCTTAAGTGGTGTTGATAACAATATTTTATTTTCTCTGTATATAAATGAGTGATCATGTTCTTCTATACATCTGAATTATTCATTACTAAGATGAGGCATGTTGGAGGTATCCTCCTAAGTATTTATATGTTCACACCCTGCATGAATATACAAATTATTGTATACTAATTTTAAGGTACATTTTTAGTTTTTTAGTGTCATGGAACTTCTAGATTTTGGAATTGTTGGAGTCGGGGACTTGTTGAGTCTAGAGTCTGAGAGGGTTCATATATCATTCCTAGTGTACATGTAGAGTATTGAATTTGATTCCCTAGAACCAATTAATTTGTAATTTGGATTTCCTTTATATTCATAGACGTGGATATTAATAAATTTCTTACCACATATTTTATTATATATCTATGTTACTTTAATGTGATAATTTCCTAGAATATCTATCACATTGAAAAAGCCTTAATAGTTCACTATTGTGAAGAGAACTTTTCTATATTATAAGGATATTCTTAAATTATATGTTCTATTTCAATATGATATCATCTAATGGGAAACAAGTGATTTAAATTCTTAAATTTTGGATACTCATAATAGGATGACACTTTATGTCATGAAGTTTGAACTTTGGTAATCTTCAAGATGATAGATTATGAGGATAAAAAATCTATAGGAATTCCACATGTTATCCATGTCATTGGATATTTTTATCTAAAATAGTGTGTAGCGATCCTTATGCCTTAAGATAATTATTACTGTATATAATGACTCGTGTACTTGGATGTATTGGTTTAAACTGGGATGCCATATGTTCATAGTGAAGATGGGTATGTTGGGTGCTTCATGAGTGATATGTTATTAATGAATAACTTGAGGAAGGATTTTTCCCTTCCATATTTATAGAATTTGATATCTCTATCTTTTGATTGAAATGGGATTTTGAAACTAAACTCCATGGCCATATTTTATGGATGGTTTCATTTAATTCATAGAAATACATATCAAGAATATAGGCTGATTAAATGAGTGTGAATCATGTTTGATGACATATAGAGATAAATAGATTATTTTACATTATGAGTGTACATATATGGTTTTCATCATTATAGAGCTAATTTTATCTTATTGTGTCCCTTTTAATATTATTAGACACTGATATTGGACTTTAGGAAAACTCAACTAATGCTGCTGAAGAAGAATCCTACAAGGTCACACACTTAGTGTTTATATTTATCTTGATTAAATTCTATCTTAATTTAATTCATAGAATAAATATTATTATCCAGTCCATAGAATAATATTTATTCAGGATTTACTGATCATAAATATACATTCAACATATTTTTGTGTGAGTTGAATATTAAAATAAATATTCATTCTCACAACAATAAAGATTATAAATGTTCATATATTTATAAAAAGGATAATATTTATTATTTAAGGTTTGGCGAATACCAAGGAAGAAATGAGTACTAAGTTATTGTGTTTGGTGGAAATGATATATTAAATATCATTTAAATAAATATTAATTTATTTATTCATACAAATGATATTTATATTATCTATAAGTTCAATTCATGCCAAATAAATAATATTATAATTTTTATTATTTCTACATGGGGTTATCTAGGGATTAATAGAATAATTAATGGCCTAAAATTATTTCTTCTCTAAAAACTAGCTCTGTAAATTCTTAGTAATATAATTTTTCAGGTGTAGACATTTTTTTGTATAAAATACCCCTCAAAAGATTCCCTCAACCATAGATAGAATAATATCTAGAACTCTCTCAAGAACTGTGATCAATTTTTCTCA
Source organism: Viscum album (assembly GCA_963277665.1). Taxonomy (NCBI): domain Eukaryota; kingdom Viridiplantae; phylum Streptophyta; class Magnoliopsida; order Santalales; family Viscaceae; genus Viscum; species Viscum album. The sequence continues at coordinate 1,061,943,975 of OY728148.1, read as the reverse complement.
TTCCTACTCCTCCCAATACTGAGTGACTAAAGATAAAATACTCAAAATCATATTGAATTTTATGGATGTTTTATCTTAAATAAATAATTTAAAGGATTGTCTGGAAATCTAAAAAGGAGTCATGTAAGACGATCAGTTCCACATTTCTAGCACTTGGAGTACCTTTGGTGATATTTCTATATCAAAGAAACACATGTGGATCATTTATAGAAGGATTATATCCATGGATCCTAATAGTACAATGATAGTGCAACCAAATTGTATTTGTAAGATAAACCACTTCTACTATGAAATAATTCCAACATCGAGATAACTCTTAGTTGAAATTAATTGTAGGTTTTTCATGGAAAAAAAAGATCCTCTATTCTTGGTTTTAGAATAATTTCTTAGTCTTTATAAGATTTAATTCATTAATTATGTTGTTTGTATCATGTTCATATTGGATTATTCATTTAAACCAAAAAAAATTGAGTTTTTCATAGACCAATTGCTGCTTCTGTTGTGTTTAAAACCTTCAAGTTGTATCAAATAAATCACATTTAAATTTATTATTTTTTATTAATTTTTTATCATTATACGCATTTATCATTAGTTTTTCGTTTTTGAGAAAAACATTATTTAAATCCAAACAATGGGATATCTTCTTATTCTTCTTCATTCTTTCTCATATAACCAATAAAATGTTAAATTAATGTGAATAAAATATGAATAATCCCTTTTTAGGTGCCTAGGATTATGGTTGGATTGCATGTAAATACACAACATGTAGGATGAAGGTATATACCATTTACCCATGTTTAATATTACAAGAAAAATCTCTATTTTAATTTGGAATATCATGTATTGAATCATCTGTGGTGTCATTATAATAATGCATGTTGACAATGCCAAAGTGAAACATAGTTTTTCAAACTACACACCAAGTAACTCACTTACACATCATGTAGTCCACAAGTTTTCGTAGTGAAAATGCATAGTGAAAGATCCATCATGTATCAATACATGACCCATATGACTGGAAACCATGAAACTCAAAGGATGAGTTATGTGTTGTTAGTATGTGCACACTGTGTACCTCATAAATGTTTGTGGTCGATATACATGCCTAGTTCCTATGCATGTGTTGTGGATAAATGGTAAAGCAATAATACATAGTGTCATTAATTGAATGTACACAATATGTGATAGTTTTGAATATATTAAATTATTAATTTACATAATAAATTTGGAACTACACACCATATATAGTCATTATATTTCATTTACTCCTTATAGATTAAAATCATTACACACCTTGTAATTTACATGTGCCTCTGTGTCATTTATTAATAGTACATGTCATGCAATTTCATAACATGTTGTATATTCTATATTCCACTTGAGTGTAAAGTATATTACAAGGACCGTATCAGATAGTTAAAATAGGTATCCATCATGTTTCCACCTATTACATTCTTATTTTCATAAAAAAATCTACATAAATTTTTTATTTATTTTTTTAAAATTCATATGGATGAGAATCCCAAGGAATATATATATAGATATTAATATAAATGAATTATCAAATTAATAAAGATAATTAATTGATTAAAATGCATTTTATCTAACTTAATAACAATTAAAATGATTGGTGATTTATTTAAAGAATATTTTTTACATGCATGGATGGTCATGAGATTGACCATACTATATTTTGATTATATTTATTTTAATTTAATAACATGGGTTCTATTATTATTATTATTATTATTAAATTAAAATTATAGCATGCATATCATCCCCCACCACTATTATATAGGTCTTTTATGTCCATTTCTTATTTTATGTAAACCCCATAACCAATTGATTGGCTCCCCTCACCTATGTGTGAGTAAACATATGTGAAGGATAGATATCCAAGGAAAAGAGGTGGCTCAAAACATGATCTGAGGTGAAATCAACTCAGCTGATACATAGAATAGAAGAATAATTCTTTAACTCAAACCAAGACCATATCATGGAGTTTTTTCCAAAGGGTCAATGGTTTTTTTATTGTATGCTCAATAAAAATAGTAGATAAAGATCATGATCATGAAACATGTTTTATTATTTATTATGCATGGTTATTTACTTTATGTATTCTCTATCATGATTACATAAACAAATAAATTAAATAACAATATTTCCCATGTCAAATAAAATGAAAGTATTATGTGTAAATATTTTATCAACACAATGACAATCACTTAAGTAAAATCCATTTAGAATTATCAATACACATAAAAAGGATAAAATAAGAAAAATTGACACATAATAAACAAAAAAACATTCAATAAAACATTAATTCATAATAAACCTTCCTTTATCTAAATTAATATGATCCCATAATTAAATAATCATCGCATGCCTTTATCAAGGGAACTTTTAATTATTGGGAATTATTAACAAAGATAATTAGTCAGATTAACCAAACATATAGTGAATTTAATGACCTTTATCTATTTGATATAAATTTGGAGGAAACTTTTAAGTAAATCCAAGTAAGGTTTTTTGGAATAGGGAATATAATCAATGGATCAAGGAGTTTCAAGATAGAAGTAAGTAAGATCGCCTACCTAAATACCCTCTTATAATTTACATGGACCTTGTATGGGTTATGATAAGGGAAATATAGATCACTTTCACTATAATTTCTACTTGATAATAGATTACTAGTTTAACTGTGAGGACCTTAGAACCAAATAAAATAATTGGAGACTAATAATAATCTTAAAATTATTTATTCTCACATATTATGTAATCATATTAGGTACTTATTTCTACATTTATATAATTATATTAAAATGGAAATTTCATTGACCATGATAGCATTGAGATCAATCCTTTACTCTAGTAATGTACTTACATGCATAAATTTCTCACAATAGGTATAGATGTTTATACACTACATTTCAAAAAAAATATTCTATGAGTTAGAATCCCTAATTTTTTATCCACCTATAAAGGATTCAAATGATTAGGATCTCATTGCTATGAGAAACAATTGGACGGTGTGATAGATGTCCATAGTTTGATGTTATAGACCATTTCTATTTAACTTCAAAAGTGAAATGGGTTTGTGGTTGAAAAAACTAAGCTCATCCATATCTATGATCTTTATTAGAAAAGGGTAGGACAGTATCAGTATAATAATTTCAAGGCTCCATATCAAGAAAACTTAGAGAGGGTGCACAGGTTGTTCCCCACACACTCAAAATGATTGGATACACTGAGAAAATTGAGATTATTGTGTTTAAAATACCCAAATAATTCAACATATATCTATTACTTTCATCACTCATTCATATATTTTCTAGATTTTATAAATTTTAATATGAAAAATATTGATAAATCTTTCCTAGGTGCCCTCGCTTTGCTTTTCTATGTTAACAAGGTCATTAAGTGAAAAACTCTTTCTGTTCTTATAGTGAATTAGATGAAGGGAAAATAAAAAATCCCCAAGACTAATACTAATTCTAAGGATTATTCAAAACACCCTTCTAAGAGTAGAAACATCAAGTGTTAAGTAAAGTAACAAGACCTTATTTTTTTATCATGTGGAAATAAAGATAATTAGAATAAAAACTACAATAAAATGAAGAATAAGTTTATAATTCAAGTATATTCATTAATGTAATTATTTTTTATTACTTCATGGGTATTAAATACAATGTGTTTTACATATGAGTATTGAAACACAGGAACCAAATAACTTTAGAAAGATTAATGGAAGCATGGTGTATTACCTAATGATTTTAGGAAGGTTGATTCCTAGATTAGTATAGAGTAGTACATTACTTTACAAATTCTTAATGGATTCAAGTTAAACTACTGTGTAGTATTATTAAAGAAACATTTATCTCAATGGACATTTAGACATAATGAGACATTATTTCATTATGGAATAAATTTTTTTATATCATTTTCATACTCAATTAATAATTATATAATCCTTGACCACATATATTTTAAATCTTTAATTGGTGATAAAGATAATTATAATACTTAAAATACCTTATTGTGGAAAGATAATTCTTTGTTAAATAAAATTTATAGTATTTGACATGTTTATTTATGGAAGAGTGTGTCAATTTATTTTGAGCTAAAATTTTGGGTATAATGACTAATTAATATTTATTTTTTTTATAAATAAACTTTTATAAATAAAGGTATTCCACAAAGCTACTAGATTCATATCAATAATACCACATGAACTATTCTAAATATGTATCTAGGTGGTAAATTTATATACTTCTTTAAGATATTTTATGAATGCTCAGTGAAGAAATAATTACACTTGGTAAAGAATAAAGGTTCCTTCGGGATGGATTGATGGAGTGTATTATAACCAAGTGTTCATAGATCATTAATATGTAGAGTGAATTTAATCCCAAACTCACAATACATTATACATTAGTATTTCTTTAGTAAAATGGGATAGATGAAATATATTATATATATTGAAAATATTCTAATAATTTATACCAAGAAAAGTTTCACATATAGAAACACAATCAATAACCATGTGTTGACTATATTTACTAATTGATACCATAGTAAACACAATATGATAAATAATCCATTAATTACAATTTCTAATGTTTGAAGAGTATTATTTATCATAAGATAACTTTAGCTATAAAAAACAACAAAGAAACACTAAACTTATTTTAATAATTACCCTATAATAACTAAAGATTTTCCCTAATCAGTCCAAACCAGCTATCATTATATAAAAGGGAATCACATCTCTTTTGAGGTAGTAGTATTAGAATAGACCTCAATTAAGTCTATGATCTAGATTCATTTCAGTTTCCATAGCAACATAGACTCCACTAAGTTTAGTATGAAGAGTTGTTCCTAAGACACACATTATATAGGAAATTAAAACCAAATAAATGGTTTATATATTCACCATGGTGGGTGATATATATATATATACAATATTTTTTTATATTAATTCTTTACGTAAATAAATATTAAATGGAACCATTATAAGATTGGAAAGTATATATGAATTCAGTAATGAATTCAATATACCAAAGTTCAGGGGCTCTGTATTTTGGACGTTTCTAGACATGATATTGTTAATAATAATTCATCAGAAACTCTATATGGATGGTACAACTTGGTACCAATAAATTAGGATTTATTTTTATGAAATCTAATATATAGTCTATGGAAAAATATTTACTTCAATAATCAAGCTAAAATCAATTATAATTATACTTTTCATAAAAACATTATATTATCATTTTATTGGGTGGTTGAATGTCAAGTCCAGACCCTTTAATAGAAACCCTATGGAATATGTCTATATGATATAACCAAAATAGTTAGTGGTACTAATAAATTCCAATAAGATATAAAAATTTCAAATGTCCATTTATGGATAGAAGCAAGCATAGTAATCATAGAATATTCATTTCTAATGAAATAGTGACATGTCCCTATAAAGGGTAAGTGGGAGAACTACTATTCTCATGATAGATATCTTGAAAACATATGAAAATAGATAGTCGATCTTACCAATTTGATAAGAATAAAATTTAATCTCCAAGAATTACTTAAAATAGTAACCCAGTTCTAGGGAACAAGATCCATAAAGCTGGATCATTATAGTTACTTAACTATTCATGATACATACCTTAACAATATGGAAAAATTAAATACCGAACTATTTTTACTATCACATGGTATAAAATATTTCCATGACAATATGTGTGGACACAAGAAGATATTATGAATAAAATTTACCAAGATTAAGTTCTAGGAATTTATTTAATATTTCATGACATGCATTGATGTTTGATATAAATGTTTTATGGATTGAAAATATCAAACAAAAATCAGTGTAATTATATAGACTTGCAGATAAAACCATCTAAAAATACTTGAGAAAGTGAAATTGAATGAGTTCCGATTAAAAGGAGGAATGGGAATAATAATTTTTAAGGGAATATAACTATAGTTTTATTTTAGATAATTTTTATCTAATATCATTTTAAGGCTAAGGTGATATGCATCACAATCTTATTATAGCCTATGGTTTCCATGTCTATAATAACCAAGTACCTTAACCCTTATGATGAAGCATAAAAATATGTTTAGAAAAAAGATCAATTTTAGTTTATATAAAAATAGTAAGAGTATTATTATAATTATGATAATATTTAACTATGGAATTGTATAATATGTCATATTTATTATAAGGGATTAAGAAGTGGATACTTGTGGATATTACTATTTGAGGGATTTTTAAAAAATAGTGAAGATGAAAAAAGAAAACTTGCAACAAAAACATGTGGTAATATCAACCCTATCCATAGAGAAGTGATAGGCCCAAGATTTATATCCATACTCAATAAAATCATGTTTAACATATGAGAACTAACCAGCCAGTTAGAAGATGGCTATAATACATGTGAGAGTTAATTGGAGTTAATTTCCTGAAATAAACTACTTTATACTTTATATTTATTTTATATTCATAGACATGGATATTAAAAAATTAGTCATCACATATTGATTATTCTTCTGTGTGACTTTAAGGTGATAATTTACTAGAATATTTGTCACATAGAAAAGGTCATAAAAGTACCCTTCTATGATTAGAACTATGATATGATATGATGATGTTTTTATATTATAATTCTTATTATCATATGATGTCATCTGATGGGACACAAATTATGTAGGATATCAGCTACTAGATACTCATAATAGGATAATACTTTATCTCATGAAGTTCTCAATTTGGTAATATCTAAGATGTGAGATTATAAGGACAAACCCTCATGTAGGAATTTTTTAAGTTATCCATATCATTGGATATTCCTATCTATGAGAATGTGTAATTATCCTTAGACTTTAAGATAATTATCAACGCATATCATTAGTCATGCACTAATATTTATTTTTATAAACCATGGTACCATATGTTCATGGTGATGTTGGGTATGTCGGGTGCATCATGATTGATATGTTATTAATTAATAAATTGAGGAAGAATTTGTCTATTCCATATTTATAAAAGTTTATAGCTCAATGATTTTATTGAAATGGAACTGTCGAACTAAATTCCATGTCCATAGTGTATGGATGGGATTCTTTTAGGAAGATAAAGAAAGATGTATTGAGTATATAGGTTGATTACATGAGTGTGAAACCTTCTTAGTGAGATATTGAGACACGGGTATTATATTACCCAATGATCATTCATGTTTTTTCATCATTGTGACATTATTATCTTCCTCTTGGGTACCTTTATGTGTTATTAGACACTAATGTTGGACTTCATGTTAACATGCCTAATGCCTCTAAAGAAGAATTGTATAGGGTCACACACTTGGTGTTTCTATTGATCTCAATTAAATTATATCTGAATTTAATTATTGGAATAAATACTATTCACCAATCCATGGAAAAATATTTAGTCAATATTTACTGATTGAAAATATTCATTTGGTATATTTATGTATGATTTGAATATTAAAATAACAATTTATTCATAATTATATAAGTATTATAAATATTTCTTTATTTTTTGATGGTCTTATATTTATTATTTGAGGTTTAGTAAATACCAAGGAAGAAAATTATACCAATTTATCAGGTCAGGCAGGGGTGATATATTAAATATCATTTAAGTAATTATTTATTTATTTATTTATTTAAATGATATTTATTTTATCCATGAGTTCATTACATGTAAATAAAATATTATTATTATTATTATTATTATGCACGGGTTTTGATAGGGATTATGAGAATAATTAAGGTCTTATGTGTAATTATCTATTCTATAAAACCTATCTCTATAAATACATTTTTATGTCATTTCCTAGGATTAGACATGGTTGTGTACAACACACCCCTCTAGAGATTATATTAACCATAGAGATAAAAATCAATATAAATCTCTCAAGAACTGAGATAAATTTCCCTCACTCCTCCTCCTCTCAAGACTAAGTGACTAAAGAGATAATCATCAAACTAGTATTAGATTTAATAAATTTTTTCTATTTAATAAAAATTTGAAGGACTGTGTGGTGATCAAAAAGGGAGAGATTTGTGAAAAAAAATATCATAGTCCTAGCAACCAGAGTTCCATTTTCAATGTTTCAAGATCAAAGGACCATGTTTGGATCATCTCTAGTAGGATCTTATCCTTATATCCTTATATTGAAACAACGGTGTGACTGAATAGTGTTCGAACAGTCAACCTCTTATATAGTGAAAAAAATATTAAGACTTAGGTAATTCTAAATTTAAATTAAATAATAAATTTAGACTAAAAAAGATCATCTCTTCGTGGGTTGGTGTTCTTTTTTAATCTTTGTTGGATTTAATTTTTTGTTCATGACATTTATCATCATGTGCATCATAGATTATTTGTCGTAACCGAAAATATTTTGGTTGTTCATGGACTAATAAATGATTTTAATTCCTTTATAACATTTATAGAGTGGATTCAAAGGGTTTATCAAATATTATATTCCTGGCGATTCCAAACATGGGACCTCCTCTTCTTGGTCTGTTAGAATATATTTGGTTTTTTACTTATATAGGGGGTGTTATGGTCTTCTCTACTCTTCTTGTGGACTTTATGGGTGTATTTGTGAAAGTTTGATACGTATGTATAAATTATATAGTATTCACATTATATTATGTCTTTTTGGTTTGATTTATAGTTATTCTAGTGGTAAACAACAATTTTTTACTCTAAAAGTTCATTGATCCGTAGGATCATGCTATATTTTTAGCAGACTATGTGTTTGAATTATTTTGTATTATAAGTAATAAAATTGCTTCCCACCTATGTTTTATTAAACCCTAGGTGATTATTCTAGCCTCATGTGACTTTTTGGTGCACCATAGGTGTTGTGATGAAGTGATGTAGGTACGAACCAATTATTCAGGTCATGGATATTGAAAAGTTTTATCGGAGACATATTGGGTTATGTGAATATTTCTTTTTCTTGATAGGATCAAGGACTATTAGGACTTGAAAATTAACCCATAAATTGTTATGATCTAACTATTTATTATAATAGAGTTGAACCCACACTCCCAGATCTAGCTCTAAAAACATAAACTTTACATTTATATCTTAATACTAATAAATGTGACCCAATTTTTTCTATCCAAAAATTAAAAATACTAGATCACGTATATACCCAAGGACCTTTTAGATTTTTATTTTTAGAGAATTAGGACAAACTCTAAACAAATTGGATACATAAACAACTGTTTCGTAAAGATATGATTCATCTCTTATAAACTTCTTCACACATAAAACCTTTATAAAAAATTATTTATCATAATTATTCATAACTTGGGTAAAAGGAAACACAAGAAGGGTAAGATAAAATTCTCATAAAGGGTAAAAATGAAAATTATTAATTCAATGTCATCAGTGAGAATAAGTATATGATAATATAGTCAGAGTGTATGAGTATAACATAATATAATTCATACCCATCAGTACTTGGATCATTAATCATGAAAAATAAAATGAAACTTTAACAAAAGTAAGGTTCATTATAATCAATAATCATGAACCATGTTATATCAAACATGATCAAAGGAAACATTAAAACCCAATAGAAAACATGAAGAAATCAAGTTGGTATCATGGAACATATTCATATAACTATTACATATGGAATAACCTTTACAGTTACACATGGATTAACCATCATGGTTACACTTGGAGTAACTATCATAGTTACACATGAAATAACCATCATGGTTATACTTGGAATAACCATAATGGTAAATTCCATGATATCTTAAGAGAAATATAATTGGTTTAAATATTTCTATTTACCCAATGCATTGGAGAGCTATAATGGGCTCACATTCCCATGGTTTATAATGGAACGACCCATTATCATAAATAATTTCCAAGAACCATAGAATGAATAAAGTACATAGATCTTTAATTTCATCATAAAACTCTTAGAAACATCCCTTATTGATTTCATAAGTTGATTAATGAGTTGCAAATAAATGGGTAATATGAAAATATATTTGAAACAATCACAATCCATATAGATAAAGAATGAGGATGTTATCAATAAAAAATATCCCTAGTGGATCATAATTAACATTAAGGGTTATTGACGTTGATAAATGGTAATACCATTAAAATATCATTAAAATAATTCTTGAGGAAAATAACTGTTTAATTTAGAAAATAATTTTTAAAAATTAAAAAAAAATATCTTGAAAATATTTTTATTTTAAAATAACCTTTGAAACATATAAAACAATATTTAAATAAAATAATGGTCATTATAGTGGTAAAATTTATTCATGTTGTAAATGTTAAAAATAAACATTCTTTTTAAACATTTTGTAAAGGGAAATCAAAAGTGGACCATTTGGAAAATATTAAGAAAAATAATTTTTTAAAACCTTTTAAAATAAGGTCAAATATCATATAAAATAGATTTAGGAAAATATTTATATTTATAAAATATAATTTTTAAAAAAAATTAGAAAACATGGATATGGAAGAGAAAGATACTTCATATAAAAGAATATACAAGATTAGTATCACTTACAAATGACTTACTTGATGATTATTTAATATATAAGGGAGGAAATGTGAATTAATCATATAAACCACATTCATAAATATAAGATAAAAACATATTTTTATCAGGAAAATTAGACCATATGATTTTTCCCTAAGGAAACTTTAACATGAACATCCCCAAAAATAAAAGAGATTGTAACATAAATCCATTTTCACTTCGGTAACTTTTCAATCATAAGACCCATGAAAGAATAACTTCAAATGAAACTGTAAATATCATTAATATAAGTAGATTAATTATATATTATTTTAAAGGGTCAATATATACACCTCATAAGATAATATAGGATCATATAAAAATTCATATGTCCCAAAGAAAGAGAATTTGAGATGAAATTCCCTTATAAAGATCATATCATTGAATTGAGAATTAATCAAGGGATTGATTATGTGTAACAAAAATAAATCTGAAAAAATACATAATAAAACAATTTAGAAGTTTATTCACACATAATCATGTCATAAAATTATCAATGATGAAGACTTATAATCTAAAAAAAGGAAATTAAGTTAAGAAACCCCCTACCACTTGGTAACTTTCAGGTCAAATCCCATTGGATGAAATAATTCAAATTTAAAAATATAATATCATGAAGTATTTATTATTCATGTTATATAATATAAAATGGTAGTATATACACCATATAAAATAAATTAGTTACATAACCATCTATGAGAGGTGGTGATGGAAAATGAATTACATCGGTTCGTGAGGCGGTAGTTTTTCATACATGTGGATGATGAATTCCTTTCCCATTTGATGGAGATTGAAGATAGATATAGGTTATGTAACTAAAATAATAACATAATATTATATAGGATATACTTATTTTATTTTCTCATCATGGTTGGAGTGTTCTTGAATTATGTGGAAGAATAAATAAAACTAAAATGCTTGGTTAAGAATTATACCTCTTTTTTTGATAACTTCCTTTACTTTATAGCTTAATCCCTCTAAGGTTGGTATTATTCCCAAACTAAGACTTCTATAATGTTGGTATAGATATTATTAATTTATTTTGGTAATAATTAGATGAACTAAATATTTATTTAGGTGTGAATAAATGATAATAATAGGTTCCCTTTTATAAGATATGGGAGGGGCACTTTTGGAATTTCTTAAAATATTACATTAATATAAATTAATTTTTATGTCCAAATATATCCAAATTCATAATATTAAAATATAAGATTATTATGAGTCTAAATAATCTCATATAATAAAATTCTAACAACTTTTTATCACATTTTTACCCTTATTTTGTGTTTTAACCCCCTATTAACCCTTTTCGCACTTACTGTGATGACACAATTTTTTTTAGTATTTGAGGGTCAAGATAGTTACTATAAATGTAAAAATAATGAATAAATTAACCATTATTGATATTATAAACCATGCCTATTTAAATTTCTTAGTGATAATATTTTTAGGATTTTTAAATCATTTAATAAAATATTGTTTTCATAAAATATCATTAATATTAATTTTAGAACTATTCATTTACTTTGAATTTATATTTCAAAATATAATTTATAAAAAAACATACCATCTAGTTATCCCTATGTTATAAATATTATAGTTATAAAAAATAAGAGGGTGACATTTTTTACTTTTCTTTACATATAATATTATAAAGGTCATAATCAGATCCAAATGGGAAAAATATAATATAACTGAATATTGGATGCTTATTGAAGAACTTTAATCATATAATAAAATTAATTCAAGTGTTATGTTCATTTTTGATTCCTTGTCATTTTATTTTTAACCTTAATTACCTGATTTACAATTTATTGTGGTAACAAAATTTCTAGTGTTATTATTCATAATGTCCAAAAAACGGGCCTATTTACCAAATTAAGACCCACCAATTCCAAAAATGGAATCCATTTTTTAATATTAAATTTATATGTTTCATAAATTAAATTTAATATAAGTGTGTAAAAAACAATGAAAATAGTTTTTATAAAAAAATGTTTTTAAGCCCAGAAATGTACTTATATCGAAATTAAGTATAATGATGATTCAAATGTAGTTAATTATATTATATATAATTAAAAAATAATTATTTTACATTAATAGAAAAACTAAATCATAATGACACTTTTTTATGAAAATAAAATGATAGTTTTACAAAATACTTTATTTTCCACTATTACGACCTTACTTGAACATGTATTTTGTTTATTCACTAAAAATAAATCTTTTCAGAAATATTCCAAAATCACACACAAAGATAATTTTTATATTTTGATTTAAAAAACATATATTTTTTATCAAATCAAATTTATTAAAGTTAAATAAATTAATTATAATTATTTTCCCATAAAAATAAATATAAACCATTTGTTGAAGAAAACATGTTTTTGAAGAATAATATGGATTTAATAAAAATTAAGTGGTTATTTATTAAGAATTAATTAATAAGTTTATATTTATTAGGACCTTTATATTCAATTTTTAAAAATTAGTTAATATTATTTATACCCTTTAAATCTATGGCTAATCTAAAATATTATTTTTCTGGTCCATTTAAGCTTGTTGTTGTGTGTTTTATACATTATAAAATTTATTTTGCTTCTTTAAAAATATTGGCATATTAAATTAAACACCCCCCCCCACCACAATTTAATAAATTAAATCCTCATAATTTTAACTTGGACTCGATAACTAAGGGGTTGACTTTTCAAAATACCTTTTTTAAAATCCAACATCGTAAAAAGGTTTAATAAAAATTTATATTGAAAATAGGGAAATGGAAATATGAAGATCATCTGAAATAGAACATACTAGGTTTCCAAATAGGAAAAAATTAGTGTGAAATGAAAATAGATAAATAGAAGAAAATCTAAATAATTAGGGAGAAGGACAGAGATCTTTCCTCACAATAAAGTGACTGATTAAGAGAAAGTTAATGACTACAAAACAAAAAACCAAAGAGACGTGAAAAATACCATTGATTCATCAAAAATTAGTGTAATAATATAAAAAAAATTTCATGATCCTTTTACTAGAATTGAAGAATTCATTTTCTTACTAAACTAAGAATATATGGAAATATATTTTCTTTATAAGTAAAAGTTCATACTTTTATCAATTTCCACTACAATATCATATTTTTTTCCAAATGATAAGTATTCAAGATGAATTTTTCATGTTTTAGTCACAAAATTAAACTTCTAATGGATCACATAATCCCCAAAATGTAAAAAATTCTAATCCTCCTATCTTTAGACATTAACTAAAACCAAAATGTTTAGTATAAGATATGATAATTACCAAAATGAATAAACCTTTAAATGATGAAATATCATATGAATCTCTAATGTTGTAACAGTAAAATCCAAATTTCAACTTATATCATTCAATAAATAACTATACCTGAAAGTCCCCAATATATTATTGAACAATTTTGAAACCCAAAAATCAAAAATATTTGATCTTATATTCTTCCGATATTTATTTAGAATTTATCTATAAATAACATCAATCACTCATAAATTCATAAATCAAAAAATATATATTTTTTAATCATATAATCTCCAAAATATAGTAATTGCTTCCATAAATAATCTGAATCACCATAAAGCGACATTAAGATCATATATTCTTCTTAAATATAATTCAAAATTGGATCCTAAAATAATACTTTATATTAAACTATTGGGTTATATATACCTAAACCTAATAAAATGTCTCCCAAAATATCATTAGTAATCTAAAAATCCCATCACTTAAGACCTAAAAATGGGATTTAAGACTCTGAACTTATGATGAACCTAAAAATTATAAACCCAATATGGTATCTATAACTCTTGAGATAAACTCACATAAAAACATAATAATCTCTAAATTTATCTAAACTGTACCTTGATACCAACTGTAACATCCTGGAACCCACACTCTCAAATCTAGTTCAAAAAACATAAACTTTACATTTCTGGTTTGATACTGATAAACGCGACCCAATTTTTTTTTCCAAAAACTTACAACATCAAAAGGAAATTGTATATCAATTATATACACAATAAACTTTTAGGTTTAGAGTTTGAGATAATTAGTACAAACTCTTAACAACTTCGATTCATAAACAACTAGCTCATAAAGATCTATATCACCCCCTATAAAATTCTCCACACATTAAACCATCCTAGACACAAATAATTTTCCATCATTATTCATAGACTAGTGAAAAGGAAACATAATAAGGGTGAGATAAAATTCTTGGTATGGGTAAGAATAAGCATTATTAATTCAATTTCATCAATGAGTATAAGGTTATGATGAAATAATCAAAGTGAATAATCATAAAATAAGATAATTAATACCCATAAATACCTATATTATCAATCATGAAACACGAAATGAATCTTCAACAAAGTAAAGAGTCATTATAATCAATAATCATAAGCCATGTGACGTCAATCTGGATTATATGAATCATTAAAATCCCATAGAAAGCATAAAGAAAATGTGTTGGTATCGTGGAACATTTTCATATCACTCTTACATATGGAAAAACATTCAAGGTTACACATGGTGTAACCACCACAATTACACTTGTAGCAACTATCAAGTTACACTTGAAATAAACAACGCTGTTATACATGGAATAACCATCATGGTAAATTACATAATCTCTTAGGAGAAACCTAATCAGTTAACATCATCCCTTTAACCAATGCATTAAAAATTTATAATAGGCTTACCCAACCATTGTTTATAATAGAACCACACATCATCATAAACAATTTACAAGAACCATAACATGAATAAAGTCTATATATCGTTTATTTCATCATAAAACTCATTAAAACACCCATTGTTACTTTCGTATTTTGATTAACCTGTGGAAAAGAAATGGGTTTCATGAAAATCTCTTTGAAATAATCATAATCCATCTAGAGAAATAATGGGGATTTTATAAATATAAAATATCCCCAGTTTCGTAGAAGTAACATCAAGGGTTATTGATGTTGATGAATGGAAATTCCATAAAAATTTCGTTAAAATTATTCTTGAGGAAAATAACCTTTTCAATTTAAAAAACACTTTTAAAAAATAAAAAATCACAAAATAATGTAAAAAATTTTTAATTTGAAAATAACTTTGAAAAACTTTAAATAAATCATTAAATAAAATAATTTTTATAATAGCAAAAAAATTTGTTCATGTTGTGGATGGTAAAAATAAGCATTCTTTTCAAACATTTTGTAAAAGATAACCAAAAGTTTCCCATCTGGAAAACTATAAGAACATTAATTTTTAAAAAAATTATAAAAAATCTAGGATAATGTAAAATATATTTAGGAAAAATTTTATTTTTATAAAATAATATTTTTGAAAACATTTTATAAAAATGGATATGGAAGAGAAAGATTCTTGATTGAAAAGAAAATACAAGATCAGTGTCACCTATAAATGAATTACTTGACGGTTATTTAATAAACAGGGAAGGAAATGGAAATTAAACATTTAAACCAAATTTATAACTAGATAATGATAAAGGATATATGGTTCCATAAAATGATATCATATGATTTTCCCCCAAGGAAACCTGAACATAAACAGCCCCAAAAAGAAAGGAGATTGTAACATAAAGCCTTTGTTGGTTTGGTAACTTTTCAATCATAACCCCCGTGAAATAATTACTTCAAATGAAACTTTAAATATCATTAAAACAATAATATTAATGATATAACATGTAAAATGGGAATTATATACATCTTATAAAATAATATAGGTGCATATCATAATTCTTATGTCCTAAAGAAAGTGAATTTGAGATGAATTACCCTTATAAAGATAATATCATTGAATTGAGAATAGATAATTGGAGAGATTTTTTATAAAAAAAAATAAATCCAAAAAAAGTTTAAATATATAATAAAAAATATTGAGGTTTATTCACATGTAATCATGGAATAATAATGTCAATGAAGAAGATTTGTAACCTAATGAAAGGAAATTGAGTTAAGAAACCCTTTACCACTTGGTAACTTTCAAGTAAAATCCAATTGGATAAAATAATTCAAATAGAAATTTAAACTATCAATAAATATTTATTATTTATGATATATCATGTAAAATTTCATTATATACTCCATATTAAATAAATTAGGTGCATAATATCAAAATATTCTTCAATGAAATGAAATTAATACAAAATCCCTTACCTCGAGTCTAGACTTTCCATGTATGACTTTTAACTCCTATATAATATACCTATATAAATTATTTAAATTTATAAAAACATTTTTCAATTTTAATAATTTATAAATAAACCATTTTTCCATTTATTAAAATGACATATTTATTTACTTAATTATTTATGTCCATATTGGGTGTTTTGAGGATGTTCTGTTTGTAGTTTCAAAATAAATTCAGCATGTTGACCATTGTCAAAGGTGTATTTATCCAATAACATCATAGTATATTTTAGATAACTATTTTATTATCACATCATGTTTTAATAATATTTTAATGAGGTAGAATTAGAAATAAACCTAAAATAATTGATTAAGAACTATACCTCTTCTTCAGACAGCCTCCTTTACTTTACACCTTAAGTACTCTAAGTTGGGTATTTTTTCCAAAATAATACCTTTATAATTTTTTTAGGGATTTTAATAATATTTATTAGTAATTATTTTATGAACCAAATTGTTTTTTTATGTTAATAAATGAGAAGAATATGTTCCCTTTTATAAGTTAGGGGAGGGGCACTTTTGGAATTTTTTAAAATATTAAATTAATATAAATTAATTTTGATGTCTAAATGGATCAAAATGGATAACATTATAATATATTATGATTCTAAGAATAAATAATATCATACAATAAAATTTGGACATGTTTGGATTACATTTCTACCCTTATATGTTTTTAACCCCCCCCCCCCCCATTAACCCTTTTCACACTTACCACGACAATAAGGTTATTTTACTCTTTAAGGGTCAAGATAGTTACTATAAATGAAATATGGGCCCATATATGGACCATTTTTATATTATAAACCATATATATTTCAATTTTATAATGATAATATTTTTATTATTTTTAGATCATTTAATAAAATATTATTTTCATAAAATATCAATAATGTCTATTTTAGAACTATTCATTTAATTTGACCTTAATAACATCAAGACAACAAATGAAATTTGAATAAAATATTTCAATACATACCTAACATGTTATATTTATCTAAAAAATTTGGATTTCATTAATTATTTCATATTATATTACATTTAATATTTTTAATATCATATATTATATTTTTCCATTAATTGAATAATTATCGCGTTAATGTTTCATAATGATTTAATGTAATTATTTATTCACTACAAATTAAAAAAATACCATGATGAATATAAGTAATCTATGTTTAAAAATAATATTTATAAATGAATATATCCTTTGGTTATTTCCATTTTAAAAATATTATAGTTATTAAAAAAAGAGTGTGACATTTTTTTACTTTTCTTTAAATAAAATATTATTAAGGTCATAATAACATCCAAATGGAAAAAAATTTCATGTAACTAAATATTGGGTGACTATGGATTAAATGGAATCATACAATAAAATTAAGTCATGTTTTATGGTGATTTCTGATTTATTTTCATTTTATTTTTTTACCTTAATTACCTGATTTACCATGTATCGTGGTAAGAAAATTACAAAACTTACTATTCATAATGTTCAAAACTAAAAGGGGACTATTTATCAAACTTTGAAACAATTATTAAAAATATATAATCCATTTTTAAATATTTAATTTCTATAAGTGGTGGAAATTACATTTAATATAAATTCATAAAAAGCAATGAAATATAGTTATTATAAAAATGCGTCTTTTAGGAAAAAATGTACATATAAAAAAACTAGGTATAATGATGATTAAGATATATTTAGTTATATTATATATAACTAAATAATCCTTATTTTACTTTGAGATCAAATTAAAATTATATTTCTGCTTTTTAATGAAAATAAAATCACAATTTTACAAAAATCGGTATTTTTTACTATTTACTAAAAAATCAATCTCTTTAGACGAATACCAAATATTTCACCCAAATATAATTTTGATATGTTGATTTCAAAAATTATATAATTTTGAAAAAAATAAAATTTCTAAAATTTCAAGAAATTAATTATACTTATTTGTTTATAGAATGTAATAAAACCATTTTTGAGGAAAACATGTTTTTTTTAAAATAAAATGGATTTAATGAAAATTGAATGATTATTTCATAATAATTAATCAAAAAATTTATATTTAGTATGAAATTTATATATATTTTTTAAATTTTGGTTAATCCTATTTAATTCCACTAATTCAACGACTAGGTTATAATACTATATTATTTATTGTGTGTCGTATACACTATTGAATATAATTACCTTCTTTAAAAATATCAGCAAATTACATTTATAGTGGAAGATCAATATTCCAAGGTATATCATTTAAATGAGTTGGAACCATTGGTTTGAGTTGCATTCTCATTTAGATATCTCAGTTATGATCTGATGAAATTCAATTCATGCTTAGGGCTCGACAGGGGGTCATATACTTTATGTAATATTATATCATATAGTCTAGTGAAACTTTAAGACATGTGCATCTATGAAAATATCAAGAATGTATTTTATTTATTGTTAATAAAAAGTATTTTCATTATAATAAATATTCAAATACGTTTAGAATGATATGACAATAAAGGATAAAGTAGCTACAATTATTACTTAATGGAAAAGAAAGTCGGATATTTCTTCTTAAAGGAAATATTTTCTTTATAGAATCCTTGGAAAAAATATTAATGATTATAGCCATTTATATGTGTATATTTTAAGGATATTTGAAATTATTCAATTTCAAGTGCTAAGGAAAGGATAATCCACAAATAAAAATAGTTTTTAAGAGAGTTTTTAGTATCTGAATTAAAGAGAGATTGAAACAAGAATTATGGTTTAACGAGTCAAACTTGAGGCTTAGATAAAAATTAATTAAATATAATGAAAATAATCAATATGATTATTCACATGATTTATTACACTTTATTAATTATTCTAAATACTTTTAAAATTATTCAAATAATTCCCAAAGTTTTTTGAGATGTGTTTAAATTTTTTTGAGCTGATGTGACTGTTTTGAGGTGATTTGAATAGGTTCTGACATTAATTGGAGAAAAATAGATATTAAAAGTTGAATCTATTTAAGACTAATTTCAAACAGAAAATATTTTTTAATACATAATATTTATGGTTGGTTTGGTTTTTAAAAATGTAAAAGGAAGTAACACATATGATATTTGTTTCATATGTAACAGATTTGTTAGAGGAAATTGATATGTATCACATTTATTGAGGAATGTATAACATATTTGTTACAAAATATGAGAAAATGTAAAAATTAATGAGGTTTCCTTGATAAGTATGGTATTTTTGAAAAATGATATATTTGTTGAAGTCCTTTGATAATTTTTAAAATTCAGATGCAATGGGTAATATATTATTACTAAGAAGAAAACCTAACAATATGAAAAATGTTTCAAAATGATACAAGAGGTTTTTATTGATATATATGAAATTTTAGTTTATATGTAATATATTTTCTATAATATGGTCGTATAGAATCAAGTTTTTTCAAGATGGAGATTTAGCTCAATTTTGAGTTTTAGAATTACAAGCCCATCCCATGTATAAAATAGTAAATTAAACCTATTATATGGCCTTATAAAAATTATTTGATGTTTTTTTAATTTTAAAGAGTGTTGTTTACTCCCGGGTTGACCTATTGTGAAATTTTTAGTGTGGAAGGACCTCGATAAAAATATATTAAGTATAAAAATATTATTTTTATATGTGCATGTATTCTCAAGAATTGTGTTTTTCCTTCTTAATAAAGACTCTAATGGAAAATCTAATATCTTGGTTGCATCTTGAATAATAGTTTTACCTTAGGAATGGTTTAAATTTGGTTCACATTGGGAATCTCAAATGTCTTCCATCATGAATAGATTAATTAATTAATTGACTAATTTTAATTAATTAATTAATTAATTAATTGGTTATAGTGGATAAACCCTAGGGATCCATATAAATCCTATTATGTTTACTCTCTAGGAGTGACCGTATTTTTCTTTATAAACCTTGGAGAAATGAAGATGGGAGGAATCAGATTCTTGGCAGAAGTGATGGAAATTCAAGGGACTGAGGCCAAAACTACAATGACATTGATGATCAAATCACATGATGAAGATGAAAATAATCACAGAATCAAAAAAGGATTGAAGTATCAGTGATTTTTCATTGAGGTGTGTTTTTTTATCTTTGTTTCTTCGTTTATTATCAATCTCGAATAATATTTATGTATTGGAATCACCATCCTTTATAGATATTTTCCTTTATGATTATCCTTCATGATTATTCTTATATATTTTTTATAACTCATGTTGTGAATAATGGATCTTCATTCTGGGTTCTAATATCTCATTCCATTGAATTTTAGGGAAAATATAATTCATCCCTAATTTTTTTATGGTTCATAATCATTGATATTTTAGGAAGAACGATATGGATATATTATCCTTTACTCTTACTTTCTTATATCTAATATATGTCTCTACCCTATCTCATGTATCACTCTCCATATCATATGGATAAAGGGCCTACAGCCCTAGAAATGGATGGTAGTGGTAAGGGAGTAATCATGGTTTGTGGATATTAAGTATAATAACACAAATGGGTGATGCGTCTTGCATGAGTGGATTGTGGTGTGATGGTGGTCCGATGTGACTTGGGATTGGGTTTGGCATGAGGATAAGGTTAATAAACTCTAATGATGGTATAAACTCTAGGAAGTCACCACTGGTGGTGCTTTCAACATTATTAGGGATAACTGCATGACCAGAGATGGTGTCCTAGGCATTATAGATGTGAAATATCGGATAGGTATGTGGTGATGGTGGTGTTGGGAGGTTGGATAGTATTTTCATAGAGGCAGGGCTCTTAGGTTACCAAGTTTTATAAAGGATATGTAGAATATGAGTCCATATGGGGAAGGCTGCATGATTTGTGGAGATCTCATGTGGTAGGTTGCATGATTTCCTTCTCCTTTCCCTTTTGACGTAATGATATTTTATATTAATAATATTATTATTATTAAATTTACACATTGATAGGGAGGTAGCAGAGGTTCTCCTTCCCTTGTCTTTATATAATTTTACATTAATAATAAAAAAAATATTATTATTATTATTAAAAATCCTTATTTTAGTTGTATATTCTTAATATTATGTTGTATTGATGATTTGTATACAATGTCATGAACTAAAAATTGACATGAACATTTCAAAACTAATATTTGATACATAAAATTGACTTATGGCATGAGTCGTGGGTCCAATCATGTAACCTCTCTTATGTTTGACATGATGAAATGAATGTATTTCATATAATGCACATTTTAAATAAATATATAGAATACCTAGAGTGTTTTTTCCATATATATCTCAATGTCATAATGTATTCAACCATATATAGTCATTTTCAAGGTAAGATTAATTGATTTCAAATCCATCCCTATATGGTTGATGATGGGGTTCATGCATGATGACCGGAGTGTTCGTATCCTACCTGTGGGGTCAGCACTCACCTCATTTACTCAAGGATGGGATCTTATATATATGGATTATTTTATAGGTACGGTTAGTATTCCCCACCAAATATATGGTGATGGGATCCTCTATCTATGGGTTCAGTATCCCCCCCCCCCCTCTAAGAGATCATTCGAGGTTAAGATCATCTATTAGAGTTGGTATTCCCCTCGGATGAGGTGTCTTCTAGTGAGGTCAGGATCCTCCACTATAGTTTTTATTAGGTTACATGGGTTGTTTGGAATTAATATTTTTAATATCTAATCAATGGTATGTTATAGATAGATTGGAGGGTTTGGTACTCCATCAACTAAGAAGCATTCTTCAGTGACATTTGAGATCCCCTTCATAGATTTTGTAAGTGGTGTAGTTGTTAGAAGTATATGCAGTATATACTTATTTAGAAATTCTAATTCCTTGGCACCCTGGGGGTTTCCTTTGAGATAAAATTTACAGTTTTCTATCAAATAATAGATTTATGAACTTCTCAGTACTGTATAAATCCATCTTTTCTCGTGGGATTAATAACTTTGTGGGTTAGAGCTAAGATGATTATGTCTTCTTAATGAACTAAGAGTTATAATGGTAGAGTATGTATTTATTCTTTATTATCATTCCTCTAAGACACTCTCTAGTACTAGGATATTGAGTTTTCTTATTTTTTTGTGTTTTATTTATGGTTTTTGAGGCATCATACTGTGTATTTTTATACTCACCCTTTCACAGGCTTTGTTCCCACATGTGTTATATCTATGCAGAGGAGATACATAGGTTCAAATATGGTATTGGTAGATGTGAAGCTAGTGTATCTTGTTCTAGGCTATTATCTGGTAAATTTTGGTGAATCCTGATGGATCCTGGTGAACCTTAATTGTGGTGTAGACCGTTGTAGCTGGAGATCATTCTAGAATTACTCACAGTGAGGATGGTTTTTCCTATGTAAAGTGCCTATTGTATTCAGAGGCTTTTTAGATATACTGTTAAATTATATTTTCCTTTGTGGTGTTGTGTTTGTACCTGGTGACTCATGCATGTGTTGTGTATAGTTTAGTTAACTATATTTATATATGAGGCTTGGTGGTGGTGGTGTTTGCTTATTCATTGAGATATGTATCTAATCTCAGTTGATATAAGCTAAAACCTACCATATTGTGGGATATTCATACTTGGTTATAGTCACCTAAACTTATCCTATTGAAGATAGGGTGGCATTATTAGCTTACCTCCAACCTGGGCAAGACCCTAGTGGGTTGGGTCATGTTAGAGTGGTATTAAAGTGGGTTTTTCTCGGGTACAATATTTAGAGTTAGTGGTCATGTGAGAATTGGTGTAATCCCATGGTAAATTTATTATATTACCATAAAGTGTAAAGGCCTCCTTAATAGTAACATTCACGTGACCCACACCTGAAATGAGGGAAATAGGGTTGATGATCACCTTTCTTCCATGGCGATCCTGGACTCTAGTATGTCGTTTTTTAAAAGCATTAACATTATAAGACCAGCCGAGGTTAACATAGTCAGAGGGGATGCCCTTAGACTTCACTACTATAGACCTCCCTAGGTCCAGACTACTTTATTAATCCCTTTACACCTTATTTTATTGATAAATAAATAAATGAAGATGATGATAATAAATTTGGTGCATGAATTATAAAGAAATAAATTATGATCATTCATGTCATTCATATGTTAGCTCATTAAGATGTTCTCTAACCCTTATGGGTTTTTCCTATGGATTATAGGTTATTTCCCACCAATAGTCAACTTGTATGTGAAGGAAAGGTTATTATGGGCTTATTCTTGTAGTTGGTCCTATCAGCACCAATTAGTAAGTAATGAGGCATTGTTTTCTAAGACTCATTTAAGAGATGTATATGATCCATGAACTGAGGTAGTTTTTCTCCACTTCATGGTTAGTGTAATTTTTTCTCATAGTGTGGATTATAGTTTCTACCAAGATGTATGAAACTAATTATATGTGGGTTATGTTATGTGTGATCCAATTATAGAGGAATCAAGAGTTTAGAAGGCCAGTCTAACCCTCAGGAAATATGGAAGTGACTAGAATCTAAGACTCATGTTTCCATCTAGTTTTGACTTTCACTGGCCAGATGAAGAATCTTGAATTGAACTATATTATTGTCATGGTGAGATGTTAGTGTATTATTTTTTCTTAAACTCATGAGTGGTCTAATTTACCATAGTTTTAGTTTGATCCCTTGTTCAATATGAAGATTTATCCATGGATTTTGGACTCTCCACAAGGCAGCACAACCATTTTGGAGTAAATGTTGAGGACTATAGTTCTCATGATTTTTTTAATTATACATGGTTTTTTGTGAAATTATTCAATATAAGTAATTTATTTAGAGAATACATAGGGAGAATAATAGAGTTTTTCTTGTTTTTTAATGCAATACCATATATGTTATAGATTTCTGAGTATGATTTTTCAGTTGAGTGTTCTTGGTGGATATGAACCCTTGTTGAGGGAGTAGGTTAGTATTTTACTTGAACTCAACCAGAGTGGTTTTTTGGATATAACACCCCATGGGATATGATATTTTGATTAGTGAACCCCTTGTTTTAAACCCAATTTTCAATTTGTAACCTGTATGGTGGAAGATCCATTGGTGTGAGAGTAGTCGGAGATAGATGATGCAATTATCCACTCTCAAAAATACCACCATTGGCTAGTTATTGTCAGGATTATAGTGATGTTAGCTAAATATGTGGGATGATACACATGATATATATCTATGGTCAAGTGATAGTAGGTTCAATTCAAGATCAAATTTTTATACTTTATTCAAGGACCTTCATATTGGGTAGAGTTCATGAAAATTATTCATTATGTATCATATTTTCAGAAGTTAGAGATTCCAATGGAAACCCTAGAGAGGTCCTTATATTCTATAGTGTTTATACTGATGGAAACTTCCTTTCACTCAAACCTTTTAGTGAGTTAATACCATCATATTCAGATATGGGTTTAGTGAATCATGATTTAGTAAAGTTTTAGATATTAAAATTGATTATTTCATAGAGTCCTCATAGTTCCTTGATGATAATTTATCAATGAAGTTTTTTATGAGAATTCACTCCCTGTGATTATGGTGATTGGATCAAACCCCCAAAAAATATGAATTTGGATACCCATAATATGACATGAATGGTTTAATGCATTAGGTGCATGGATGAGAAATCAACTCTCTATTAATGTGGAAGAATGTATAAATATTTTTGAAGAGAGAATGGTGGTTGATCCTCGGTGAGAGACCTATGAAATCATTGGTTTGTATTTTATAGGTTGTAGTTCAGTGTTACTGGGTTGAATTATGAACACTCCATTATAGAGTTTATAGGGTATGAGAACTGAACCCTTATAAGTATCAATTTTCAAATGATCATGATAGGTGTTTGGAAGGATTCTCTTATCTCACCATAATAGTATCAGTTGTTTAGTAACCTCTCATGAGATGAGTTTTAGATTTATAAAGTTTCATTGGCCTACATGGAGTTGAGAATGTAGTTTTTTATGAAACCTTAGGGGAGTAAAAGTGTCTTGGGATAGAAATATGATTTCAGATGGTGGAGGAGGCGCCAAAGTTACTAGATTCTAAGTAGTTTAATCTTTCATTAAATGAGACATGTTTTTTACCATCAATCGATAGTGGTGGCCCCACACTTTTCTTATATGAGAGAGGTCCATGGTGGTGATGTCAATTTGGTGATTTCGAGTGACTGGATATTCTTAGGTGGTATACCTGAAGTGTTTTCTTGAAGGTGGTGATAACATAATCCACTTTTCAATAAGGATAGAGGTCTTCCTTTGGTGTTTGTAATAAAAACTAAAATGGATATCATGAGTGCAGACCACTCTAGTAGAGTGAGACCCTTGATGTAGAATTTTGGGAAAATCTTTTTGGTATTACTCATTACATAGAAATTTTGTTATTTGGTACATGTGTATCTTTTATTAAGAGGTTGTGGATTTGGGTCACTTGGGTAAGTGATATCTTGGGGTATTGATCCAACGAAGTAGGGTCATTATAACTGTTTGGAACATCCACTTCATAATGTGGTAGATTAGGCCATCTGATGAGAAATTTTGTGATTTTGAGTAGATTAATGATGACGGTGTTGTACTTATGGTTCTCATCTATAGATTTTTTGAAAAGGAGATCACAACATAATCAGGCTATCTTCATCAATGTATGTGAAACCTATTAGGGGTTAGCATATGGATAGAGGATTCCCATGAATATTGAGGTTAGATAAGAAGTATTGTATTAACTTTGTTTTATGTGAAAGAAATATAGGTGCTTGTTCCTTGTGGGTAAGAGATGAATGAAAATCTGACATGGGTCCGGGGAAGCATGTTTTTTTAAAACGCTTTGATAGTGTAAAATATTTTTTAGGGGCATAGTTGTGGAGTGTGTCATAAATGGGTTGTTCCCAAATGAAAACCATCAATAATTAACTATAAATGTGGATATAAATTCAATCATTCCAGTGATAACCATTTCAATGAACCCTTCTTATATGGGTGTTAAAGTTTTTTGGTCCTGTTTCATTCTATGTAGAGGGATAACCTTTAAATGAAAATATATTTTGGGTGTTTAGTCTTAAAAAGAGTCATATAAAACATATGCATGTTTCCATTAAGTTATT
Source organism: Viscum album (assembly GCA_963277665.1). Taxonomy (NCBI): domain Eukaryota; kingdom Viridiplantae; phylum Streptophyta; class Magnoliopsida; order Santalales; family Viscaceae; genus Viscum; species Viscum album. Next base: position 1,061,917,011 of record OY728148.1, on the reverse strand, counting down.
TATTAAGATGAGATGTATCCTATGACATCATTGATGATAAAGGATTTCCCATTCTTTATTGGTGTTTTACCAACCTCACTTAGGTTTGGATCCCCAAAGAAAAAATAATTTCATGAGAAGGTGTGTTGTTTTCCACACAAAGTCTCTTGTTTTTTCTTGGTTAGATCTTTCTTTTATTTAAATTTTAGGGATGAAATTTTTTAAAAGTTCTAAATATGTAGAGAACTAAATATTTTTATGATTAATACTTAGCTCAATTTTGATTTTAAAAGTTCTTGGAACTTCTCAATGAAAAAATAGTGAATTAACCATTATAGATGATCTCATAATAATTATTTGATGGTTCTATTGATTTCAGGGTGTGGTGTTTACCCCCAGACTGAGCTAGTGTGGAATTGTGAGCATGGTTAGGCCTTAATAAAAACATATTAAATATAAAAAATATCATTTTTATCCCCTTACACATATTCAAAATAATTATTCTTTTCCTTCTTAATAAAGACTCAGATGGAAAATATGAGATCTTGCTTACATCCAGAATATGGATTTTAACCTAGGGGTGGTTTAACTTTGGTTTACATCAAGAACCTTAGGTTTTTTCCATCATGTATAAATTAATTAATTAATTGGTTATGATGTCTAAACCCTAGAAAGTCCATATAAATCCTATTATATTTCCTATTCATTTGGATCCATATTTGTATTTAAAACCCCTAAAGAGAGGAAGAGGAGATGAATCGGATTCTTGGGGGAATTGATGGAAGATCAAGGGATAAAGGATGGAACCATGATAACATTGATGATAAAATCATAATATGATGATTAACATAATAATGATATCAATAAAATATCAAATCATCAGTGATTTTACATCAAGGTAGGGTTTTTTATCTTTATTTCTTTTTTCTTATTGAATCCAATATAAAATTTATAGATTGGAATCACCATTATTCATAGATGTTTTCTTGAATGATTACTCTTATATATTTATATAACTGATGTTGTGAATAAAAAATAATTATTCTTTTTTTAGTATCTCATTCCATTGAGTTTTTGGTTGGATGTAATTCTTCCCTACTATTTATTTGATTATGTAGAATAATTGGTATCCAATACATAATTAGAAGGGTATATTATCATTTCATCCCACATTCATCTATATAATATCTTTTTTCTCCTCTATTGTATCTCACTCTCCCTCTCATATAGAAAAATTCCTATTAGTCCTATTGATGAATGAAAGTAGTGATGGAGGCATCTTAGTGAAGAGAGGCTTCAGCGAGGGAGGTGACTCGCATGATTGGAGTGTGGAAAGATAGTTGTATGGCATAGATCAGGATGTGGTTTTGTATAAAGAGAAGTAAAATGAGATAATAAAGTGGTTCTGACTCAAAGAGCTCAGTATCGATGATTCTTAGAGGTGTTTCAGGGACAATGGAATGACCGGTGATATCATTCCAAGTTTGGTTGGTGTGGAAGACCAAATAGGTAGGTGAAAATGATAGTTTTGGGGGGCTATCCAATTTATGTGTGGTGGTGGAAACTCTTAGGTCACTATATCATAAAAAGGGTGAGTGGTATGGGAAGTCCCATAAGTAAGGTCGTGTGATTAAGGGAGTTTGCGTTGTGAAGGACACATGATTTCTTCTTCCCTCCACTTTTGACATAGTGAAATTTTATATTAAAACTAATATGTCATGTGAATGGAGAGTCATAATGAGTTTATCCTCCCCTTTACTTCATGAATTTTATATTATTAATAATAATATATTTTTTGTTTCTACTATTGTTGTTGTTCCTTTTTTCAATTGTATCTTCCTCATATAATGTCAGATTAAAGATCCATTTATGGAATCATGAACTTGAAATTGAAACGAACATTTCAAGACTGATATGATATTTAGAAAACTTACTCATGGAATAGTTCATGGGTTCCATCATGTAATATCTTTTATGTTTGATATGATGAAATGAATATTTTTCATATAATTCCTGTTTTCAATAAACATATTTCCTATTTAGAGTATATTTTTCATATATATCTTAAAGGAATGATTCATTCAACCATATGAGGTCATTTTCAAGGTTATATAGGTATATATAAAACTTAACTATGTGTAGATAATTATGGGGTTTTGGTGTCATAACTGGAGTGTTCTCATCCAAATTGTATAGTTGGTCTTCTCCCCATTTACTCAAGGTTGTAATCTTCAATCTATAAGTCATTTTACAAGTAGGGTCAATATTCCCCCACACATACATGGGGTAGGGATCCTATATCTATAAAATTATTATTCCCCCATCTAAGTGCTCATTCAAGGTTTTGATCCTCCACTAGATTTGGTATTCCACTCAACTCATGTGTCTTCTAATGAGGTTGATATCCTCCACTATAGTTCCTGTAAAGTTATGCATGTTTCTTGGAATTGGTAGTTATGAAATCTGATCGGTGGTATGGTATTGATTTATTGAAGGGTGTGGTACTCTTTTGACTGAAAATCATTCTTCAGTGATATGCGGTCTCCCTTTCAATGATTATGGAGATGGTGTGGTTGTTATAATTCTATACAGCGTATAATTCTTCAATATTTATTACTCCAAGACACCATAAGGGTTACCTTCAAGATGTGATTTAGAGATGATTATTGAATTCTAGATTCATTGAATTTATAGTACTCTGAGTATCCCTATTTACTCATGTGATTATTAACATCATTAGTTATAGGTGAGATGAATATGAATTCTCTATTCCCTGATGTTTCTAGTGGTTGAACGTATTTAGATTCTTTTTTATCTTTTCTCTTGGATACTCTCTAGTACTGATAACTTGAGTTAACCTCTTATGCTATTTTTTAGTATGTTTTTCAATTAATCTTGTTGGGTATGTTTATACTCACCACTACATGGGATTTGTGACCACATGTTTGTTTTATGTGTGGATAATGAACATGTTTAGATATGGTCTTGGTAGATGTGAAGATGGTGTGTCTTGTTTGAATATGAAACCAAGTGACAATTGGTGGAATGTGATACATCTTGGTGGATTTTGGTTATGGAAGCAAATATTATAGGTGGAGATCATTCCAGAAGTTATCACAATGAGGAGTTTTATTTTGTCTTATGATTTCCATGTTTAAAGGCTTGTTGGATATAGAGTTCCATTGTATTTTTCTTTATAGTGATGTATTTGTACCTGATGTCTTATGCATGTATTTTAGATAGTTTAGTTGATTATATTTTTAAATGTGACCTATTAGTGTTATTTTTTTATGAGTTCAGATATGTATCAAATGTAGGTTGATATACTGTAACGCCCTGACCCCAGTTACCCAAAGTCGGTGCGTTATTACATAACATTGGCGTGATCACAAAAGATCAAGTCTTGAAAGACTGATTAGTTTAGTAGCCTTGGAAACACTATATACATTCATAAGTCTTAAATTACATGATAAAATGGAAAACTACAACAACAAAGTCTCCATATTCCACACTCATATCTCCTTATACTATCCTTTTAGGTCATTCATAAAATACTTCTTCACATCCGGGGAAAAATAAAACATAGAAAGGGGTGAGCTCAGATGCTCAGTAAGGATAAAAATATAGCAGAAACTTTCATAAATAAGCATAAACATTTAAGGAAATGTATAACTAAAACAAAATCCTTTTAAACTTTAACTTCAGCATAACATGGAAAAAATAAAATGAAATAATTCCATTTACTTATTCACATGGATATTTAACTAGTCGAATAATCACATGCAATATCAATAACCACTTTCATAATGATGGAATGCATAATGCCAGACTATCATAACCACATACTCAAAGCCTTGTGCCAAGACTACAAATAAGATTTTGTCAAGGCCTTGTGCCAATACACTATTTTTTCTCATGAGACCAACTGATGCATGAAGGACCTATAGAGGGCACCACCCGTCACTTACTATGTCCAATGCATTCCACATATGAACAGGTTTAAACATAACATAAACATTCGTATTAAAACTAGCATAATAAATGTCAATACTTTCTCCATGAACCATCAATGGTTTAAAAATAACACATCCACAGTCAAACATATCATAAAACCTTCAATATAATATGGAAGTTTTTTATCATAATAAATCAACTTCAAATAAGCTTAAAATCCATCAAATGATGTTGACATAGATGAAATCAAAACAATTTGAGAGAAATATATCTTTTTTTAAATCATTTAAATGTCACATAATTATAAAATAAAACATTCACTTTGAAAATATTCTTATAATCTTGTAAGGGAAGCTTCGACAATTTTATAACTGCAGAAAATATCTGCACCCGCTGTATAAGTTAAAAAAATACATTCTTACTTTAATTTTGTCGAAAAGGCTAAAAAGGAACTTGTTTGGAAAACGACCGAAATATTCATTTATAAACATCTTATAAAATTCAAAAAAGGGTATAAATGACTTTAACCCATAGTATAGTAAATAGTAAGAATGTTTTGAAATACATTTTTAAGAAACATGGATGTGGATGATAAAGAGGTCCCAGTAGATACTTACGTAAAAACAACCTCGGATAATAAAGAGATTGTGAAATTAACCCTTACCTTGTACTTTTCCTTGGTCGAGGGTAGGTTAACCTACTATATAATGGTTAAGTAATTGTTATTAAATTATAAAAGAATAATATACATTAATATGATATCATATATGATCTTTTAACATTGCTTTGTTAATAATATCTTAGTATTATCGTCATTTCAGGTGTTAACAGATTCATTTTCCTTTATATTTTATGTTATTGAGTCATATTTTTTATGGATGAGATGTATATTATTCATATCTAGAATTATATCAAGTCTTTAAACAATATTTTTAATCATCAAATGAAAATTATTCTTGAATGGATACGATGGGGAAAGAATTGCATCGCGTTCGTGGAGACAGTAATCCGTACGTACGCACGAGCGACAATATCATTATTTTGATATTAAAATAATATACAATTGGATGGTATATAATATATACATAATCATTATAATGTTATATTTATTATTTACATCAATTAAACATCATTATTATACACATCCAAATAATGATGTATTGAATAACAATTACACCACGATGTGGAGACGGTAAGCCGTACGAACGCACGAACGGTGACATGTCATTAAAAGGATGGATAGAATAATTAATTTGGTTATACCATATTTATAATAACATAAAAGTATCTATAATATACTGTGGTTATTATTTTATAATAGAAACAACAAAGAAAAAAGAAGTAGAAGAAGAAAGGAACTCGATAGAGGTGATGAGATATTTACCTCTTCTTCGGGTTCTTCCTTTTTATTTGATCAAAATGACTATATAGATTGTCTTTATGACCAAAGGAAGGACTATAAAATTAATGTAGGATAGTTTAGAGAGTATTTGGGAAGATCTTGGCCGAGCCAAATGGATTTGAAGGTGTGAATTAGAGAGAAGGGGTAGTGCTCTTTTATAAGAGGGGTGAGGGGAACCTTAGAAAAAGCTAGAAATATTATTTTATAATAAACTAATATTCGGTTTCTAATGGCTAAAAAGGGAATAATTTAAATTATAAGGTGTTTATGGGTCGAAAAACACACAACAAATAGGTTTTAGACATTTGGGTCACTATATTAGATTTATCTTTTAGATTTAACTCTTAGTTAAATAGTTTGACATTTACCATGTCTCTTTGTATTTTTATATTATATGGTTAATAAACTTACTATATAATTTCAAGAGAACCCAAATAGGTTTATTAATGTCACATATAATATTATTTAGGCCTTTTGGCCGATCCTTATACTTTTATGAATATTATATCAACCAATAATATTGTATTTTTTTTAAAAACTCATTTATGTCAATTTCGAGATTATTAAATAATTCATTTTTTTAAAGTCTTAACAACATTATTACTTCAAAATAAATACATTTCATCAAACCTAACATGTCATTTTCACCTATAAAATTTTTTTATGGCATAAGAACGTTCAAATTACATTTATTTTAGTATTTATAATATCATTTATTTGGTTCTTTCATTAATAAGGAATATACTGCATCATCATTGTGTCATAAATAAATTTAATTATTCAATGTATAAAAATTATAAATAAAATTTAATTATGTAGTAAATATTTTTATATTTCTAATGAATATTTATAGTCTAATATATAACATATATAACTCTATTTAAAAATTGTTTTACTAAAAGATATATGCTTATGTCATTTTTTAATTTACTTTAACTTAATTAATATAAAGTGACATTATCACTTACAAGTGGCTCCATGGGGTCCCCAAATCGATCCAAAGATTCCAATGGTCGGACATGTATCATCCAATAGTGTTAGGACATGTGTTAGGGTAATTTAATATTATTATAATATTATTTTTTCACCCTTATTTACCGGATTTACCCTTTAACCATGCTAAATAAAATATTTACCGAAGTAATTATTCAAAATGTATAAAAATAAAAGTTACATATTTACACAATTTAGACCTCATGATTATAAATATGGAATCCATTTTTCTAAATTCAAAACCCATAAGTGTCAGAAATTAATTTAAAATTAATTCTCGTTGTCAAAACAAAAAGCATGTTTTTAAGAAACAATAATTATCAAAAGATTGACATTTTCTTATGTCCAGTTTAAATGTGAAATTACGTCTAATGACCAACATTGGATTAAATGGTAAAAATATAATCTGATTATACTATTGAACTAATCAATAGTATAATTTAGCACTATAAATTATTTTGATTAAAAAAGTTGTTTTTAATTAAAATTTACTATTTTTCATTGTTCATCAAAAATTGAACATTTTCAGAAAAATACAAAAAAATCACCCTAGTATAATTTTTCTATTCCGAATTCAAAAATGAGGTCTATTTTACCATATTCAAAACATAGCAGTTGCATTTATTAATTTAAAATTAATTCCTGTTGTCAAAACCAAAAGGCGTATATTTAGGAAACAATATCTATCAAAAGATTGACACTTGTTTATGTCCAATATCAAATTTAAATTACTTACAATGACCATAATTGGATTAAATTGTAAAAATATAATATATTTATACTTCCAAACCATTAAAACGTATAATTTAACACTATAAATTATTTTGATTAAAAAAAATGGTGTCAATTAAAATATAGTATTTTTTAATATTCACCCAAATATGAAAGTAATCAGAAAAACACCAAAAAATTATTGAAACTAAAATCTTATGTTCTGATTCTAAATAAGAAGTTTATTTTGTCAAATAGAATATATAAAAGTTTCAAATATTGGGTTTAAAAAGGGTTTATCATTAAAAGGCAGTAAAAGTGCATTTTTTAAATAAATACTTCTTTTATCCAAAAAAATGAATTTGTTATTAAATTATGTCCAAAAAACTCATAATATAGATTATAAAATTTCAATTATTATATATAGTTCAATATTTAGTTAATAATACTCATAACTGCTTTTGAATGGATAGTTTGGTAATCTTGTGGTGTGCTCGAACCTGGTGTTGTGTGTAGTGCAAGTTATTGAATTACTTTGAAAAATAACGTACTATGAAATATTGGGGTGTTACATTCTTACCTCCTTCAATAAATTGCGTCCTCGCAATTTGAAATTGTTCTTCGAAAATAAAAGGTTGAAAATAGAAAATACCTTTGTGGGAAAACCCACATCAGAAATTGGGTTAATAAAATTTATTCTTAATAAGAGGAAAAGGGGAATGAAAAAGTAACCACCAAATTATGATCTCGATTAGGAGAACATTGGTGGAAATTAGGGATATATAATTGGAGGGAAAATGTAAATATTTATAGGGAGTGATTGAGGTCATCAGTCACAAACAATTGTAGAATTGAGGGCCTCAAAACCATCAATCTATGATGATTTAAAATATCATTAGTTCCTCAAAACATAAGTTATTATGATAACACATTTTTAGTTTTAAGATCCCTTACCTAAAGTTTAAGAATTAATTTCTTCATAGAATAATAGGAGAAAAAAATATACTTGACAAGTAGAGTTCCATCCTTTAACTAATTTCTACCATAAACTCATCTTTCACTCTAAAAGATAATAGAACTAAAAAATATTCTATTTATCCTATTCATATAGGGTTCCGACAAAATGAATTTATAATTCATCTACCAGACCCTTAAAAAAACTACATTATTCAATCCAAGACATCACGTGGGTCAGTGGTAAGTGATACACCCTTGTCACACTTCGGTTGGGGGTTCAAGTCTTTCGGCCTTGCTGGACGTGACGGGTTGCCGCCCGACCTTCGGGTTGTCCTTTTTATGGAAATCCAAAAATTATCTCAAACTATACATATCCAAAATACTTCTGTCCAAACTCACAGTCCAAAATTTATAGAAAAGTTGAACACAATAAAAATCCTTTTTTCCACGTAATAACATGTGAACACCTTCATCCTGTATTCTTTTAAAACACAATAACATCCTGAATTACCATAAAACCTTATTGATTACATTCATGCTCCCTTATTCAATATAGAATACTAGATATACTCCTTCTATCCAAAAATGTTGTAAACTCAAACAATGATGGTATATACAAATCATTAATCAATTTCAAGGTAGTCAAGAATATCCAATATAATTTATCCAAATCAAACATGTATTATTCCAAAATCACTACCTCGGTATCAGAACCATATTGTTGTTTATCTTTCTCTCAACCATATACTTTCCAAAAATTTAACCTGCTATTGAGTCACTTTTCTTGGTTCCACACAATCTCAAGTCCTTAATGAAATAGTACTGCAGTACAATCCTTATATAATCCATAATTATTATAACCAGTACATCGTTGATACAACACTCAAATGACATAATTCTTTAATAACAACATAAGAACTCTAATCATTCCTCCTCATCTATGGTAGTATCATAACTTGATTATTATCCAATAGCATCATTTGGGGCATACTCTGATGATTTGGAAATTGGTTCGCGTAGTGTCCCAACTCCTTACAGATGAAGCATTGTACATTTGAAACCTTTTTCATTCCCTTGTAGTCACATACATGGTGTCTTTTTTTCTACACTTATAACATACTCCCATTACCTTCATGCAAGTTCCAGGGTGTTTCTTCCCAAAGTTATCACATATGGAAAAATTCTTCTTTTCCCCCTTCCCTTTATCCATCTTTCTCTCTTCCATCCTTTTCTTCTCTTTCTTCCCTTCAAAACCATAGGACTCAGAGAATATTTTACTTATCTTATTAACACATGATATTATTTCTTCATATGTTGAGAATACATGGGAGACAATTTCCCTTCTAAATGTTGGATTAATATCGTGAAATATATGATCCTTCTTACTCTTTGGATCATATGTATTGTTGGAGTTCACATTCCTTCAACTGGGTGCCATTTCTATACAATGGAATACCCTAGGTCAGTATATGAATTACAATGAATAATTCCAAACTTGTAAAATACCTAACTTAGATTGAATAGTTTATGGATATAATCCATAATCATAAAAATGTTTTATTTGAGGAAGTATATACTCATAAACCCTTCATAATGGTTTGTAAAGAAAATAAGAATTATCCTAATCATATCCCCCGGGAGTGTCGTAACCAAGAGTGAAGCAAGGCCCGTTGTCATGCACCAGTTCCGAGTGTTTTTGGGTTTTACCCCTAGGTACATCTGTGCCAGAGCTTCCTCTACTTTCTTGTATCCAGACTGGGATGTATTGCTGGGAAAACTCAAAAAATCTCTACAATAAAAAAAATTCTAGGAAGTTATGCTATATTAATCCTCAAAGTTCATCTTAGGTCTATGTGCTCTAATCAGAGTTTATCTAAATATAGTTTCCAAGGTTTTTACTAAACTTCCTCTGATACTAACTGTAATTCCCCGACCCTAGTTACCCAGAGTCGGTGCATTATTACATAACATTGGCCTGATCACAAAATATCAAGTCTTGAAATACCGATTAGTTTAGTATCCTTGGAAACACAAGATACATTCATAAGTCTTACATTACATGATAAAATAGAAAACTACAACAACATAGTCCCCATAGTCCACACTCATATCTCCTCAGACTATCCCTGCAGGTCAGTCATAAAATACTTCTTCACATCCTGGGAAAAATAAAACATAGAAAGGGGTGAGCTCAAATGCTCAGTAAGGATAACAATATAGCGGAAACTTTCATAAATAAGGATAAACATTTATGGCAATATATAACTAAAACAAAATCCTTTTAAACGTTAACTTCAGCATAACATGGAAAAAATAAAATGAAATAATTCCATTTACTTATTCACATGGATATTCTACTAGTCGAATAATCACATGCAATCTCAATAACCACTTTCATAATGATGGAATTCATAATGTCAGACTATCATAAGCACATAGTCAAGGCCTTTTGCCAAGACTACAAATAAGATTTTGTCTATTACTTATTCCAAGACACTAGTTTATCTCATGAGACCTACCGATGCATCGAGGAGCTATAGCGGGCTCCACCCGTCACTTACTAAGTCTAATGCATTCCTCATATGAACAGGTTTAAACATAACATAAACATTCATATTAAAACTAGCATACGAAATGTCAATACTTTCTCTATATACCATGAATGGTAGAAAAATAACACATACACAGTCAAACATATCACAAAACCTTCAATACAATATTTTAGTTTTGTATCATAATAAATCAACTTCAAATAATCTTAAAATCCATCAAAGGATGTTGACATAGATGAATTCAAAACAATTTGAGAGAAATATCTCTTTTTTTGAAATCATTTAAAAGTCACATAATTATAAAATAAAACACTCACTTTGAAAATACTCTTATAAGCTTGTAAGGGAATCTTCGACGATTTTATAATGGCGGAAAATATGTACACCCGTCGTATAAGTTAAAAAAAGACATTCTTACCATAATTTTGTCAAAAAGGTTAAAAAGGACCTTGTTTGGAAAAAGATGGAAAGATTCCTTTATAAACATCTTATAAAAGTCAAACAATGGTATAAATGACTTTAACACATAGTCTAGTAAATAGTAAAAATGTTTTGAAATATATTTTTAAGAAACATGGATGTGGATGATAAAGAGGTCCCAGTAGATAATTACGTAAAAACAACCTCGGATAATAAAGAGATTGTAAAATTAAGACTTACCTTGTACTTTTACTTGGTCTAGGGTAGGTTAAACTCTTTTATAATGGTGAAATAATTTTTATTAAATTATACAATAATCATATACAGTAATATTATATCATATATTATCTTTTAACATTGCTTTGTTAATAATATCTTAGTATTATCGTCGTTTTGGGTCTTAACAGATTCATTTTCCTTTATATTATTTGTTATGTGAGTCATATGTTTTATGGATGGGATGTATCTTATTCATATCTAGCATGATATAAAGTCTTTAAACATTATTTTTATTCATAAAATAAAAATTATTCTTGAATGGATACGATGGGGAAACAATCTTATCACGCTCGTAGAGACGGTAATCCGTACAAATGCACGAGCGACAATATCATTATTTTGATATTAAAATAATATATACTTGGATGTTATATAATATATACAGAATAATTATAATGTTATATTTATTATTTATATAAATTACACATCATTATTATACCCATCCAAATAATAATGTATTGAATAACAATTACACCACAACGTGGAGACGGTAAGTCGTACGAACGCACGTATGGTGACATGTCATTAAAAGGATGGATAGAATAATGAATTTTGTTGTACCATATTTATAATAACATAACAGTATATAGAAGATATTGGGTTTATTATTTTATAATGGAAATAACAAAGAAAAAGGAAGTGTAAGATGAAAGGAACTTGAAAGAGGTGATGAGATATTTACCTCTTCTTCGGGTTCTTCCTTTTGATTTAATCAAAAGGACTCCTAAGGTTGGCTTTATGACCAAAGTAAGGCCTCTAGGATTAAGGGATGAAAGTTTAGAGGGTATTTGGGCAGATTTTGGATGAGACAAATGGCTTTGATGGTGTGAATTAGAGAGAAGGGGGAGTGCCCTTTTATAAGAGGGGTGAGAGGCACCTTAGGAAAAGCTAGAAATATTATTTTATAATAAACTAATTTTCGGTTTCTAATGGATAAAAAGTATATTATTTAAATTATAAGGTGGGGATGGGTTGAAAACCACTCAACCAATAGGTTTTTTATAGGTTTGGGTCACTATATTAACTTTATCTTTTAGATTTAACTCTTACTTAAATAGTTTGACATTTACCATGTCTCTTTGTATTTTTATATTATATGGTTAATAAACTTACTATATACTTACAAGAGAACCCCAATAGGTTAATTAATGTAAAATATAATATTATTTAGGCCCTTTTCCCGAACCTTATACTTTTAGGAATATTATATCAACCAATAATATTGTATTTGTTTTAAAAACTCATTTATTTCAATTTTGAGATTATTTAATAATTAATTTTTGTTAAAGTCTTAACAACATTATTACTTAGAAATAAATACCTTTAATCAACCCTAACATGTCATATTCACCTATAAAATTTTTCTATGGCATAAAAACTTTCAAATTATATTTATTTTAGTATTTATAATATCATTTATTTGATCCTTTCATTAATAAATAAAATACCGCATCATCATTGTGTCATAAATAAATTTAATTATTAAATGTATAAAAATTATAAATAAACTACCATTATATAGGAAATATTTTTAGCTTTATAATTAATTTTTATAGTCAAATATATAACATGTATAACCCTATGTAAAATTTGTTTTACTAGAAGATATATGCTTATGTCATTTTTGTATTTACTTTAACTTAATTAATATAAAGTGTCATTATCACTTACAAGTGGCTCCATGGGGTCCCAAAATCAACCAAAAGATGCCCATGGTCGGAAATGTATCATCCAATAGTGTTAGGACACGTGTTAGGGTAATTTGATATTATTATAATATTATTTTTTAATCCTTATTTACCGGATTTACCCTTTAACCATGGTAAATAAAATATTTACCGAAGTAATTATTCAAAATTTCTAACAATAAAAGTTACCTTTTTACACAATTTGGACCTCCTGATTCTAAATATTGAATCCATTTTTCTAAATTTAAAACACATAAGTGGAAAAAATTAATTTAAATTATTTCCCGTTGTCAAAACAAAAAGCGTGTTTTTAAGAAACAATAACTATCAAAAGATTGACACTTGCTTGTGTCCAGTTTAAATGTGAAATTACATTCAATGACCAACATTTGATTAAATGGTAAAAATATAATCTAATTATTCTTGAAAACTACTCAATATTATAATTTAGCACTATAAATTATTTTGATTAAAAAAATTTTTTTTAATTAAAATTTAGTATTTTTCACTATTCATCAAAAAATTGAACGTTTTCAGAAAAATACCAAAAAAATCACCCTAGGATAATTTTGATATTATGAATTAAAAAATGAAGTCTATTTTACCAAATTAAAAAAATATAATTTACATTTATTAATTAAAAAATATTTCCCGTTGTCAAAACCAAAAGGCGTATTTTTAAGAAACAATATCTACCAAAAGCCAACGAGCATGTACCCGAGTGGTAAGGGCTCCTGCTTGGCATCCAAGAGACCCAGGTTCAAAACCGGGTAGAGCCGAATTTTCCGGGGTACTGTAGTAGTACTGTAGCAGTACTATAGCAGGCACTATAGCAGGCACTGTTTGGTACTGTAGCAGCCGGACTATTCACCTGATTTGGGATTTCGGGCCACCGGTTTGGGCTTACAGGTCTCAGGGCCTTCGGTTCATCGATGGCTTCGGGCCACAGGGCCTTCGGGCCATTAAAGACCATGAAGTAGCCCATTCCACACAGAGCATGCCCCAGATGAGGATCAGAGCACCATTAGTAGTCACCAAAAGAAGAGTTAACCGGATTGGAAGAATGAGAGGGTATGGAAACCGCCATCAGGACCGGGCACCATGCAGCTTTTTACGGGGCAATGCTAGCCGATCAGCAATGCAGGTGTGGAGATAAATTAAATCAATGATGTAGAAGCTGGGGAGGGGTAGTTCTAGTGGGCTGGGCCTACGGGTCATGATTGGGCATGGTATTCCTCTGGGGCTTCGGGTCATGTATTACGGGTCATTTACGGGTTCCCCTTCAACCCTTAAAAGGGGGATTATCTATAATAAAAATAAAATTAAGGCATTCGGGCCATTCGGGCTAATATCTATCAAAAGATTGACACTTTTTTATGTCCAATCTAAAAGTTAAATTACTTACAATGACCATAATTGGATTAAATGGTAAAAATATAATCTATTTATACTTCCAAACAATTAAAATTTATAATTTAACACTATAAATTATTTTGATTAAAAAGGTCATTTTCAGTTAAAATATAGTATTCTTCACTATTCACCCAAATATGAAAGTTATCATAAAAACACAAAAAAAATTATTGAAACTAAATTCTTATGTCCCTATTCTAAATAAGAAGTTTATTTTGTCAAATAGAATATATAAAAGTTTCAAATATTGGATTTAGAAAGGGTCCATCATTAAAAGGTGATAAAATTACATTTTTTGAAATAAATACTTATTTTATCTGAAAAAAAATGAATTTGTTCTTAAATTATGTCCAAGAAACTCATAATATGGATTCTAAAATTATAAGGATTATATATAGTTCAATATTCAGTTAATACTACTCATAACCGCTTTTGAATGGCTAGTTTGGTAATCTTGTGGTGCGCTCGAACCCGGTGTTGTGTGTAGTGAAAGTTATTGAATTACTTTGAAAAATAACGTACTATGAAATATTGGGGTGTTACATATATACTAAGGCCTTCCATATTTTTTTATATCACTACTCGGTGCAAGTGACCAACCTCTGGCCAAATAGAGGTGGGATTGTGGTGGCACTCTTTGATTACCACCAACTTGGGAGGGACCCCAATGGGTAGGTTCGTGTAAATGGTGTATAAATAACATATATATTTTGTTACATAATATATTATATGGAGGAGGATTATGTATATCATATTTTTTATGATTTGAATCTATAAATTCACAAATTGGAAAACTTTATGATGTACATACATAAGATATTTTTTGAGAATTTTGAGAAGAAATACCTTACTAATTACATGTGTAAAAACTTTTAATTGATGCATAATATATTTTTCTCACCCTGATGGTACATAAGGTATGTATTATCTTACATGAGTTTCAACACTTAGAGAAAAATGATATTTCTTAAACTAGTATTTTCATAATGAATTTTCAAGATGAATTTACTCAAATTATGAATGGTTCTAATCATCAAGGAAACAAATATCATAGTCATTGATTTGATTCATGTTGAGATTAGGAAAAATATTTAATCTTATCCTATGAAATGAGTGTCAACTTCACATCACAACAAAATCTATCACACTATAAGGATTTCTACATGTTTCATGCAGAATTGGAAAAAAATTCAAAGGCTGTAAACGTTTTAGAGTTTTGAAATATTGAAATATCTTGTTCTTAAGGATAATTTATGAATACCTATACTCTTATTAAATGATAATTAATATGGAATATATTATTTCCCAATTTAAATTTAAAATTTAGAAAATATTTACTAATTATAATCATGGAGTTTATGTAAATATTATAGAAATAATATTCAAATAATATTCACAAGTTTGTGTATATAAAACAAGTAGTAGAAGAATAAAAGGTTTTAGATTCATTTTTATGCTACTTTATTCTAAATAAACTCTAATTGATTGAATAATTGAGCACTTGATACTGATACTATTGAAGATCATCCATGAATCAAAGAAGAAGGAGATAAATGAATCTGGTAAGAATAGTTTTTATTCGTCATCAAGGATATATGAGGATACAAACACTATTATTTTTATATGGATGAAAAAGGTGAGAAGCATGAACATTGTCCAACCCCGTGATATTTATATATTATAGATAAATTTTAAAAACCATAATGATTGTGTATCATAGTGAGTCTGAGTTGAATAATAAGTATAACTTATATGGTGAATTTCGATTCATATCTTGGTGTTTTAATACCTATTCCTAGGTTTTTGGAAGGACCATTGAAGGCTGGTGGTACCAGTATCAACAAGGCCATAATTCCAGTGTGAGACTAAAGAATATGGGGTCTATAATAAAGATACCCTCACCTAAAACATATAGTGAAGTTAAATTAAGTGGATGGTACCTGCCTTATGGATTTTGGATGATACCTTCTCAACCCATTGTGTGTCCTTTATTTAAGAACTTATAATCAATGCAATATAATAGTGATAATTTGTGTATCGAACAGAGCCAGACATGGAAAGGAGTAGGTTTCCTCATTGGATACTAACCTTGTATGGATATTTGTGTATTGTCTTATTGTTTATTCTATGTTTCATACCAAGTTTATGGTTGAGTACAAATCATTATATCCATCTCTCTTAATCGGGATAGTGGTTTTAGTTACAAGAGGGGATAAGTAAAGATAGAAAGTGAAACTAAGTAATATTTTAGAAAATTGATCCCCCCAATGTCCATATATGATCCACTAAGTACTTAAAGTTTTATTGGAGATAATATAGGTTTTACTTTGATTGGATCTATTTATTCTCTCTAATTTTTTTAATAGATGATATAAAGTGCAGATTTTCATAAAATATTAAAATTCATCATATGGAGAAAAATGAAGTGCCTTTTGTTGATGAGAGTGTGGTAGTTTCAATTAAAAATATGAGAAGAAAAAAAAATAAAATAGGAAAAGAAAAAATGATGTAAAAGGACAAGAGGGGTAAACTAATACTTGAAGTTAGTCATAGTGATAAGTTTCCATCTATAAAATATGTGAAAATTAACCTATTTGAATAAACTAGTTCAAGTAGTGAAGAGTGTGAGGAGTGTGAATCCATCCAAAAAGTTTAATACTTTTACTATTATGTCAAAATTTATTTTAAGAAATTATATATTTAATTATTCACTTATATAATTGGTTTTATCAAGGGACTATATGAAAATTCACAACTAGAAGAGGAGGATGAAGAAATAGAAACTACTTTAGCTGAGAAATTTATAAAGTGTAACACTCTCATAAAACTTATGGAAGAAAAAGAACAATCTATATTAGTTTTCAATGAAATTTTTTTATTTTTTAAAAAATAATCACAAAATAATATTTGTGAGAAAGTGGAAATAAAAATTATTCTTCAGGAATTGATCATTGTATTGAATTTTTTTTACAAAATCTCCATCAATGTTAAAGCTACCCAGTTGTATGTTAATGAAAAAAAAATTAAAATAGAATGATAAATTTCTATAAGAATCAATAAAAATGCATAAATATAAAATAAAGAATATGAATAATGGTTGGGAATAAATTTTGTGACTAGTTGAGGATAAGAATAACTCCCTTAACATAAAGTGTCATGAACTAAAGGTAAAATTGAAAAATCTGGAATTAGAACAAACTATGACTTCCCAAACTGCTAATAAAAGAGTGTTGTAGGAAAAACATATATTGAAATTCATAATCTTAAGTATACTCACATAATTTCCAATAAGGTCTTTAAATCATCCCATTATCAAATGATAACATTATCTCAGATAAAGGTAACCCAAACTCTAGACAAATTTGTTTTTACTAATGCTTTTTTGTGAGGTTATGCAATATTTAAATCTAAATATGAGAAATTTTGGGTAGATAAAAATTTAAAAAGTTCCAAAAAAACATAAAACATAGATGTTTTCATATCCAAAACTATAACTCCCTGATATTTTAGAATTATTTTTTCCTATAAAATAAATACTATGATTAATAACATGCTTCACATGCAACACTAAACCAAAAACAAACCACGTAATATTACATAATCATAAAAATGTATTTGTTAAATTGGTGAGTACAATATATGTAAACATATTATGATATATATATATATATATAATTTTAATTTTGAACACTAATGCATTGATAAAATTCAATTAATGTACCTAAATAACAAATAAAATCATTTTATAACAAAAATATATTTTTCTAAAATAGGATTTTTACAAACTTTATTTTCAAAAAATAGTTATATATTATATATTATTTATATGAATAATATATTAACATAAATATAATTTTTAATTGATATAAAATGAGAATAATAAGAGTTAACATTTAAAAAAAAGTTATTTTCCTATGAAAATGGTTTTCATTGTAGTTTTATGTTTTTATTTAAAAGTTAAATTCTAAAATTTTAGAATTTTAATTTGATCCAATAAACTTCATTTTTGTACTTATAAGAACAATATTATCTTAGGATATATTTTTGTTATTTTTTAAAAATAATTTAAATATATTTGAATAGTGAAAATTATAGTTTTTATTAATATCATAGCGTGTTTGAATTTATCATGATCTAAGCATGACTTAAAACTTTTATAAAACATTTTTCAATACATGAATTTTAAGGGGTAAAATTATTCATTTAAAAATAATATTTTTAATTTAGAAAACTCATGTTTAACATTTTAAAACATAATTAATCTTTTATTATAATAAAAAATACTTTTTTATATTTTTTCTATTAATTATGATTTCCCAAGGTATAATTCTATTCATGATTACAGTTTAAGACATATAACTCTTATTTTATTTATCATAAAATAATAATTTCATGCAAATCCAAAACATTTATAATTTTATCATAATCATAATTTTTATGCTAAAAAATAGACTTTTTCTAAAAATAAAATTTATGCGTTAAGTGTTATATTATTCAAATTAATTTTTCTCTTCCTTAGAACTTTTATTTGATAAAATGGTTTCTATATTTTAAATTAGAAATTACAAATTAGTTAATAATAATATTTTCATTTTTATTTATAAAAATTAGTCACCGAGGTTAAAAATGAAGTTACCACGATAAAAGTAAAGTAAGTTAAAAATATTTTAACCAAGTATAAAAGAGATAAAACATGTTAAAAACATGTTTTAAAATGATTGGTTGGGATTATTCTAGACTAAAAGATATATTATATCTATTATTTTCTAATTTGGATTCCACATTCCATTTGAAACATGTTTTCCTTTTATATTAAGAGGTTATATTTATAAAAATGTCATTCCCTTCACTTGTTAAAGGTGACTTCCACTATCCCTTCAAGTCCACTCCAAAATTTAGTTTCATCTTTAAAATTTTATCATTTTACTTATTTTATATATCTATCTACTTTTTTGTAGCTTCTTGAGCCAACAAAAATCTATAATCCCTCTATTTCCAATAAGTCCTACAAGGGAAAACTTAAGCTCTCAACGTGAATAATAATTTTTTATTAACTTCTTCTCTCTTCTATCAATATCTTACAAATGTAATTTTTCATTTTTATATAATTTAATGATTATTTTTTTCATACTGAATTTTATTTTGTTTAAGTAATAATCATTATCCACCATTCCCCTCTTTCTTTAGAAAAATGAAAATTTATTCATGAGTAAATTTGAACTACTACATCCAAGAATAACATGTTTTATTTTTCATAATTACCTTACATGGGTGGTTAAAAGGGGGTATTTAATAGATTAATATTATATTTATACAAAACTAAATATTATTAAATTTAAAACCATCCATAATTTTCCACTCATTCTACATAAACAAATGTGCCTCCCATGTGTACGTGCAGACTACCACCTCCAAAAAGTGATGTATTTCATTTTTCATCTACATTTTTTTATTTATAAAACAATATTAAAATATGATTCAGCACCTTAAAAACATCTAAATAATATCACCATGATTTTTTAATAATGATATTATTCCATATGAGTCACATCCTTAACCATACTCACCCATAGATTATAGCATGTTCTTGTTTGGGTCAGTTTAACCACCTACTTGAACAATGATATAAATTTCTATCACGGATGACCATAGAAACTTAAATACTGTTGTTATTAAAAATTAATGATTAAATAATGTTTGGTTTATTTTTCTAGAAATTTTATATTAATATTTAACTAATTATTAATATATTTCCCTTTTGTTCATTATAAATTACTGAAAGAAGCTCATCAGTAACATCATTGTCATGAATCATAACTAAAATACTTATAAAATGAAATTAGAAAATTATAAATAATTTTAAAATATATATTCTAGTTCCTATAATTATATTTCAATTATTAACTTTTAATATATAGATAATATTTGACACTTCTACTGAGAAACTAGTACTAAACAAACGATTAAATCTAATAACATTTTATGATGAAATTAAAATATAACTAACTAATATATTTGTAATAAATGATTATAAATAAATTTTATAAAAGGTTATATCTATGAATAAGGTTCTTAAATAGTTTATTAATATATTTATTTATTTTATAAATTAGGTTATAACACATTCTTCTAATAGGGATTAAAGGTAAGGTTTTTTGCTAACTCAATTTTCATTCATTAAGTTATGATTTTTCTTATTGAAATTAATTCTTATAAGTAATTTATATTCTACCCTATGATTATATTATGTTTTATTTCCTATTTAATTTTTTGGATTTATATTTCTATCACATAGAACACTTTTTAAATGTTACAAACTACATGAGTTATTATTTACGTGAGGTTTTAAGCATCACAATTTTAATTCATCGAGATATGATTTGTATTAACCACTTGTTTTATTTTTTGGGATGTAAATATTTCCATTAGATTTATTTTTAAAATAATTTTCTTAAAATTTAAGTTATTTATAAATCTATATCATGTTATACCATCATGGTTTTTCAATTCAAAGTATAACAAAGTTATAAGTGGTTTGCAGACTTCATTTTATTTTTGTTTTTGGTTAAGAGATATTTTCATTGAATATTATGTTATAAGTTCCCTTACTCATAAATTTCTCTATTATACATGGTAAATCCACTTTTCCCATTGAGGTAAATTTCTTCTTTAAATAAAAAACTTCTTCATTGGTTGATTTATTCCTAAAATTTAGGACAATTTTAGGATTTATACTCTTCTTTTCTAATGGATTTATCTACTCCATGCCCATATTTCCCCTTCCCACTGATGTTTTTCTTTACTATATGGGAACCCAAATATTTTTTATCTATTATTATCCACATATTAATCCTTAAACCTTTTCAAAATAAATTTTTATTATCTTTTTTAATGTTTTTTATTTCAATAAAAGTACTTTAATGTATAAAAATGGAATTTCATTTACACTCATATTTTTATATTATAATCCAAAAAATTTTACTTAATATTTATTTATTTTAAAAGTAATATTATTGGAATTTATTTTAAAGTGGTATATTAATGATTCATCTCCTTATATTCTAAAAAATAAAATTATTTTTAATAAGAAACTCTAAAATCATGCTTTTTTATAATGATGTTAGGGTATATTTTCTAAGAAAAGTTATTTCATGATTTCACTTCTATTTTATTCTATATCAGAGAAATGGTTCATCACAAATTTTGTATTAACTAATAATAAACTATTTATAAACATGTTTTTTCTTTAAATTCCATTCCACTATTTATTCCCTAAGTTTCAATTTTTTGATTGAAGGGCATTCATCTGGATAACAATATAGATTGATTGGTGAAGTGATTAAATAAAATGTATACCCTTTATCTATATAGTGTCAATATAATATGCTTAATAATATTATTTTGAGGGTATTTACCAATAAGGTTACGTAATATCATTGTATACTCATTAAATTTACATGGGTTGTTATGTTATGATTATTAGTGAATTTATGAAAGTTTTCTTATAGTGTGCCATTTGAAAAGGATATGGAATCTATTTTTATTTCCATGTATTTTTTTGATATGATGATTAAAATAATGTGGCACACATATGTATGGTTTTCATTATATGATGGGTGGGACCAGAATTATATATCCCTCTAATGTATTGGGTAATTTTTTCATCTCATGAGATACTATTTATAGTTCATGGGTAGATAGCCTAGAACACTATGATATGTTTTCTTGGAAATGATCCTTGACTTATGATTATGACATCATGATTTATTTTGTTTCCACATATTTATAATTCCATGAACTTATGATATCAATCCATTATTCCATGTTTCTATTATTATTGCACACTCTTATTTTGTGGTATATGATTTTTAATTTGAGATTACATGTTTTTCTATCATGACTTATGGAAAACGATTAATTTTTTGTATTATTTTTAATAATTTATTTATCACCTACTCATGTTTTCTCATATTATTATTATCTAACCCTTGTTTACATGTTCATAAGCTTTCCATTACTGAGAATTTAATCTCTCCCCTTTCTTATGTTTTCATTGTCTATGTTATAAATATGGTTATAACTTATGAGAAGTCTATAAGGGAGTCAAGTTTGGATCAATTATAGAGAAATGTTCATAAGTATTTTAAAATAAGTTTATTTTGTATCTAGTTATTAAGGACACTAAATCTTCTCTTCTTGAGATTTTGAAATTATTCATGATATGTAATATTTAACTTTTAGAAATGATAGAAAATAAAGATATGTTTATCTTTGGTCATCTCACATTTTATCAAATATATTATTTAAGGGTTTTTAGAACTGGGCCTAATATTATGGGTATAGGGTTCCTTAAATAAAATTAGTTCCCTAAGAATATACTAAAAGGGTTTTTCTTCTACCCAAAAATAGTAACTAGTTAAATCTTATTAGACACCATACATAAGGAAATGAAGGAGATTATTGGTTATTTATGGTATGGTTGGAGGTTTAGACACACAAAAAATTGATTTTTTCACAACATGTAAACCTATGGAAGCTAAAAGATACCTATAGAAAAGAGCAGTAGTGATAAATAATAAATAATGATGGTTGTTCAATGGTATAATCCATTGAAAAGAAGAAATCAGTTTACTAACAACATATTCAAATATATTGATAAGTTATATGATTATTTCTATTTATTTTTCTATAATTATGATAAAAAATAGTATGTATCAACCAAACACAAATCAATCACTTATTTGAAGAAAAAGACACGACATCTAATAAATCCTCTAAGTACAATTGAAGAGTCTACCTTAGGAGAAAATCAATTGAAGAAATGTGTTTAGAAAAAGAATAAAATTGAGAAAAAAAATCCCAAAAAGTATATGAATAATGTTATAAAAGTTTTAAAATAAAAATGGATATACATAAAATGTGGTAAGAAGGGACACACCATGGGTCACTACAAACATTCCATGGAGATTAGTGTTAAGGAAATAAAGATGATTTTAAAACAAGAATAAATCCAAGAGATAAAAAAGAATGTTAGATTTATTGAAAACATCCATGAAGAATAGGAAAAAGAGTTTCCAAATAAATAAAACAAAAAATTCATGAAGAAACTATGTTAAATCTATAATAAATCAAAATATGTTAAAAATGAGTGCCTAACTATTTGGAATATATAGTTGGAAGCAGCTAGAAAAATAGATAAATCTCAATAAATTTTATATCCTAAACTAGAATAGGTTTCTTCACATGATTGATAACTCTAATTTTATAAGAGGAATTCCAAAAATAATAAACCAAGAGTTCTTGAAAATCATTTTGGAAGCTGCAACGAAGTTTTTAAAACTCTTGAAAATTATATGACTATTCTTTAAGATCAAAAACAAATGATTAAAAATATTTAAGAAAAAGAAAAAACATCATTGGATACAAGTACTCTATTAGAAAATTTAAATCAACATACTTCACAAAAAAGGAAAGATGAGGTGAATAATAATTCTATATTTCCCAAGAAAAATCAAAAGTTGAAAAGAAATAATATAACTATAAAGAAGATAAGTACTATGTCGAGATATAAGTCTCATCCCTAATGATTTTAATAAAAAAAATTGATTGATAACTCTCCTTATTTATTTATTTACATGTGTTTAAAGTATATAATTTGACGTGATCATTGAAGGAGTACTAAATGAATTTTGTGACTATTAGAAAACATACCAAAATCATACATCATGGAGTTCTTTATGATTCAAGGAACATAAAATAGTTCTTGAAGACTATCCCTATATAATATCAACTATGATGAATAGAGTAAAGAATTTAATCCCTTGAGGAGGATACTAGAATAAAAAAAATCTTGAATCAACTAAATCTAGTTAATATGGAATTTTTGGAAAACTCAAAAGGAAAATTACAGGTTTATGTACACAATTAATCACTAAAACCTATTCTAAATTATTTTAAATCTATTTTCAAGGTGGTATATGTTTAGTTGAAAATGAAATTTTGTAAGTATTTTACTTGAACTATTCTAATGAATTTTTTAAATATGATTTCAGGATTGTATTTCTTGTTAAATATAGTTTTATGACCACTAAAACGATAAATCTAATGTGATATTACATGTTGAATAGATTTAATTAACAACCTTAATTTTAGGGTATTTTAAAAAAAATTATATATTGGGTTATCCTGTATAGACTTAATTTTTTATGGATCATTTCTAAGACCCTTGTGATGTCATCTATCTCTCAAAATTTTGGATTAGTCTATAATATAAATAAAATAGGGTGACTATTTTATTATAAAAACTATTAAATGTTGTGGAATATGATAATACCATCCCCTATATCTCCTTTTATTTTTTTATCAATAAGATGGATAATAGAAATGAATACGTATTGATATAAAGATTTAGAGGTATTAAAAACAAACACAAAGGAGGATATTAAATAGAACAAGTATAGATTGTATTTATTTTCAATAAGTAATAATTTAATTATGATTAATCTTTTAATATGTATTGAATGATTTGAGAAGAATGGATAAATCTGATGACATTATTACTTACTAGAAAAGAAGGTTGGATGCTGGTTCTTGAAGAAAATATATTATATAAGGAATCCTTGGATATATAGATTCAAGAAAGAAACCCTTTAAATATGATGATTATTAAGTTTTTTTGAATAATTAAATTTCAAGTGCTAATGAAATTTGAGTTCACTAACTACAAAATTTTTCAAAAGAGTTTTGTATAGATGACATAAATAGATATTAAATATATAATTATGGTTTGAGGAGCCAAATTTGAGGCTGAAATTAAAATAAAGATAAGATACTTTAAATAATGAAGATGAGTATTCAAGTTCTACAAAATACTTTGGGAATGGTGATAAAGAAGTATGAAATTTTTATGATAATTCCCAAAGTTTTTTAAGATTACTTTTGAAATGTTCTGAGATTATGTGGGTGCATTGAGGTGATTCGAAGAGGTTTTGAGATTAATTATTGTATTATAGATATTTAAAGTTGAATATTCCTAATATTATGTTTATACATATGATATTTATTCATATGTGATTATTAGTGTTTCTCAGATATGGATAAATGGTAAAGGAAGTAGCGTGTTTCATATGTAACATATTTTTTAAATAGAAATGACAAATGTCATATTTCCTAGTGAATGTGAAACATATTTATGACATATAATGAGAAAATTTCACAAATGAATGAGGTTTCATTGATATGTATGATATTTTTTCATATGTTATACATTTGTTGAATCCCTTTGAGAATTTAGAAAAGTTAGATGTAATTTATAATATATTTTTTTAGAGAATAAAAACTTACTAAATACAATGTGTAATATGTTTCTAAATGATATGTGATGTTTTTGTCGATATGTATGAATTATAAGTTCATAAATAATAGATATTTCCAAAATAGGGTACATTTGTAACATATTTAATTTAATACATAGAATATTTTTTAGAGGATGATTATGTGTAGAATATTTATTATGAGGTCAAGTTGTAAATTCACGAAGGAGAAAAACCTATGAAGTACATAC
Organism: Viscum album; assembly: GCA_963277665.1. Lineage (NCBI taxonomy): Eukaryota > Viridiplantae > Streptophyta > Magnoliopsida > Santalales > Viscaceae > Viscum > Viscum album. Next base: position 1,061,891,100 of record OY728148.1, on the reverse strand, counting down.
ATATGATAATTTGTAATAATTTTGAGAATAAAAACCTTATGAAGTAAATATTTCTAATATTTCTAATCAATTTGTAAGATATTTTTGCACACATTGATGATTTGTTATATATTTATTATCTTAATTGAGTTTCAACACTTAGAGAAAAATGAGATTACTAAGACTGAGATTTCAAGAATAAATTCTAAGGATTTTTTAACTCCAATGATGCATAGTTCTAATCTTCAAGGAAAAAATATCATAGTCTTTGATTATTATTAATGTTGGGATAAAGAAAAATATTTTAGCTTGTTCTATGAAATATTTTATAGATTCACACCACAACATAATCCATCATGTTATGAGGATTTATTCATGCTTCAAGAAAAATTGGAAAAATAATTTAATGGATGCAAACATTATGGTGTTATGAAATATGGATATATCTTGTGAATTAAGAACTATTTATTAAGACCTTAACTCATATTAAATGACAATTAAACTAAAATATATTTTTGACTAGTTTAAATTCAAAATTGAGAATATATTTACTGCTAAGAATCATGGAGTTTATATAAATATTATAGAAATAATATTCAAATAATATTCACACCAATTGGTATATATAAAAATATATAAGCATAAAAACATTGATATGTCCTTTGACATTGATTTCTTCTAGAGAAACTTAAACTAATTGAATAATTGAGCACCTTATACTTATTCCATGGAAGATAACCCATGAATTGAAGAAGTAGAAGGGGTTAATTGTATCTTGGAAGAAGAGTTTATATGCATTGAGGAATGAGGAGGAATACAACACTTCTAATAATATGTTGAAGCTTGTGAAGAAGGTAAGAATCAAGAGAACCATCATTTCCCATAATATTCATATATTGTAGAGAAGACTGAAGAATAATTGGGATTGAGTATCATAGTGTTTCTGAGTTAAAGAACAAGGCTAAATTTTAGGGAGTGTTTCTTTCAAATCTTCGTGGTTTAAGACCTATTTTTAGGTTTTTTGGAAGGGGCATCAAAGACTGGTGGTTCCAGTATAAACAACACCATTATTCTAGTGGGAGGCTAAAGATTATGGGATAGAGTATAAAGATCCCTTCACTTGAATAATGGAGTATATTCTAAGGATATAGATAAGGCATGTCTTATGGAGTGTGTATGATTCCTATTCAACCCATTTTTTTCATTTTTTTAGGAACTTTTTATCCCTACAATATAATAGTGATAATTAATGTATTGACCAGAGTCGAACATGGTAAAGAGTATATTTCCTTATTGGATCTAAAACTTACAAAAATTCATTATGTATTGTATTCATGTTTATTCTATATTACATAAAAAGGTGATGTTTGAGTGTGTATCATTAGATCTATCTATTTTAATAATTATAGTGGTTTGAGCTACAAGATAGGATAACTAAAGAATGAAAGTAAAAGTCAATAAAATTTGGGAACATGGATTCACCCCCCCCCCCCCTCCCCCTCTCAGTGTCCCCAGATGATCAACTAGTAACTTGAATCTCATTTATTTATTAACTAATATATGTGAATGAATTTAATTAATTAAATAACCACTAAAAAAGTAAATAGTTTTTTCATGTATACCTTATTAGGATTATCTAATTAATTAAAGTCACTCACATGCCTTTTAGATTTCGAGCATGTTACTTGTTTTTATTTATATTCTCTATAAAGAATGTTATTTATTATATATTGAATACTTTTCTTATTATATGTTTTCTATACCAATGAATTTATTGTTTTTATAATTTAGTATCTAATTATTAACATTCCATATTTTCTTACTTAATATTTCTCTGTTGATCATGGAATATTTAGATTTATGGTTGTTTTGAGATGTGAATACTATTACATTTCATGTACCAAATAATGTTATAGGTTCTCTACTTGTTATTGGCTCCATGTTAGGATTTAATTGTATGTAATTAGTTATGTAATGGTTTATAGGGTTTTTAAGAAAATAAAATTCTTTTATAACCTTATTTTTTTAAGTGGGAAATGGTTTTTAAAGTGGTGGTCCCTGGAAAATGGATATATTTTATAAAGTGATGTTGAAAAATTGTTTTCTCAAAATTTGATTTATTAAAAAAGTTTTTCCAAATCATGTTTTATAAAATATGATATGATGAGTAAGTCTCTATTTTGGAAAGTAAACTAGAAAGTTTTTTTTCAGAAACTAATGTTGTACGTTATTTTATAAAATTATAAGTTTTGAAAAAGAAACTAGGTAGTGAAATTCAAATAAGAATTTGATTTTCATTAAAGCTATTATATAAAGGTTTAATTTTAAAAATATATATTCTTTTGAAAATGATAATAAATTTTAGTTTGTAATGCAACCTGTTTTTTGTAAACTTTTTTTTAAAGAATATTATTTTCATAAATAAAAATTTAGAGGCAGTATATGTATAGGAGACACTAGACCACTCTTATGGTTGGGATTACCATAAGATTGAGAGTTGTTTGGTAGTATTATTTGAGGAATTGAGGTATAGTAGAGTTTCTCTTAGGTTCTAGGATATTTTAGAGTATCTTTTAATTAAAATGATTTTGTGAGTCATGCATCAGAAGTGTTGTGACTCTTTGGGATGAATAATAGCATTTTATTAGGAATAATTTTATGGGAGATGGATTGAATTATGGGGTGATAATTTGATTTGGTGATGATAAATTTTGAATAGTTTTAAAAAATTATATATATATATATATAGTATTATGAGTGGTTTTCTATGTGTATTGATGAATTAGTCTTCTATATGCCTCATTCATGATGGTATTTTTTTTTAAATCCTATAATTTTGGTTTAAAATATGGATTTGGCCATCTAGAGTGTATGTATACCTTAGAGCCTTCATAAGAGAGTTTTTTGTGGATTAAGGTTCATCTGAGGTACTGATTATTTGGGTAAACTTCTCTCTAAAATTTTTAGGGATGAGAAGTAATATTATGGGGAGGTTTTAAGGGAATGTATCCTGGTTATAGTGATTATGGTGTTAGTAAGGCCTTGGGTGGAAATATTTTGTGATTAAAGAGAAGTCTTTTTTGAATTCTTCTGATTGAAGGATCATTTTTCATTCCAGGATTTATTTTAGAAATTTTATGTTTGAGGATGAAATTAGACGTGTCTTTGGGTGTGGTTTGAGTTTTGATTAGAGATTTGGGAGTTTGGGAGAGGCCTGAGGAGGTTTCACCTATAAAAAAATGTAGCAGATGGCACTGGGTACCCAGTGGGACTCTAATGGGTCCCCAGTAAGCCCAAGATGATTTTTTATTTAAGAAAGGTCATTTTCTTCAAATACATTTTTAACACCATTATCTCTTTCCTTTGATCTATTCTTCTACTAGTTATGTTTGAGCCTATCTCATACCTCTTATTTTCTATTTTCTTTCCCACCCACTAATTATTGATCCAAGGGTGATTTCAAGAAGGTTTAATTCATAGAATCGAAGTTAAAACACTTATGAATCCATATCTGTATCACCAAGGATATGGTTTGACATTTAATTCCACCAAGATATATTGGAATTCAACAAAATACTTAGATCTACATCTCTTATTATATTTAAAGAGACTCTATGAGTTTTTTTATTCTTTAAAAAATTATTTTAATTGATTGAGGTGTGGTTTTTTTCTAGTGTTTTCATGATTTTAATATGGATTTTGGGTAAGATTAGGTTAACTTTATTGGGTATGTTGGTTATTATTTTTTTAGTATAATTTAAGATTTATTATCTTGGGTATCTATTAGGTTGAGCTATGGTTGTTTTATGATAATTGGTTTATCATATTTAATTAATTACGGATGCTTAGTTTATGGTTTTTAGGGGCTTCTTAATGACACTTTGGGATGGATAAAGCACTTCAATGGTTAGGTTTAGGAGTCTCAATCCTTTCATTTAATTCTTAGCCTATGCATGGATTATTACTATCATTTATTTTCTTAAAATAATTATCAAGGATGGAGAATTATTTTTAGAATTATAATTAAATGGGTTTAAAATCTTAATTTTTAATAGAAAATTAAAGTTCTCTTATTGTTTATTTTTAAGTAAACTATGTACTGAGTATATTTTCATTTTTTCTTCATTGAAACCATGTCAAAAAATATTTTGTAGATGATATTTATTATTTATGTGTATATACAACTTGAGCTTGATAAATTCAGAATCTTTTGATTTGGTTAATTACATCGATTATAATTATACCTACTTCTCTTGTGTATTATTTTATAGCATATGATCTATCATTGTATATGTTTGACTTATGAATTACAATGATCATCCTTACTTGCTTTGTGAATAAATTAGGCATTATATCATACTTTTCTTTTCTTAAACTTGATATAACATCTAGAACAAAGCTTTAAAAATTGTGATCTTAACTAGTTTAATATACATTTTCTTAAACTATTACAATATGAAACTAAGGGGTGTTATTTCATTCCATGATAACTTGACTGAGTTATAAGTTTGTGATCTAATATTAACTCTGGTTAAGGGTTATATTGGGGGTGATGTTATGGTGGGGTTAGTTAGGTAATATGAAATGACGGCCTTTATATATGATTATCCTATCTACCAGAATTTTTTCTAAATAAACTAGGTTATTTATAAAATCAACTTGTTTTTACTTATTTAAAATGTAAAACTATTTTGGTTGGATTTGGTATTTAAACTCATATCTTGGCTTTATAAAACAAATCTTCCTTAGGGAAAAAATATAATTTTTCCTGATAAACCATAAATTTTAAAGTAAAAGTTTATGACATATTTTAAGAGTGATTCTTATGAAGTAATTAAATTTAAAGGATGAAACTTTTCTTTAAATTTAGAGTATTACCTCATTAAAAGAAAATGTTTCTTAAGTGACTTTTAAATGATAATGAATTATTTAAAATTAAACGTTTTCTTATGAATTAGAGTCTAAAATGCAATAATGGTGTTTTATACCATTATTATTTGGGTTATGATGAGTAATTATTAGTTATGAACAATACATTACTTAATATAATAATTGTTAAAATAATGATGTTATCCATGAAGTGATTGTATTCTCTTATAATTTAATTAAAAAAACCTTAAAATGAAATTTATATGAAATCAAAGATGTGGGGTGATTTACCACTTGGATGACCTGGAGAGCATGTTATGAAATAGACTAAGACATATTTGTTATTATGTTATTAAACTTAAATGTTAACATGATTTGATCTTCAAGAGTTCATATTAGATTATTATTTTGCTTGTGTGCATTTTTAATATTGTTATGTTGTTAATATGTCACATGAGCCTCATCCCAGTTGGTGAGGACTCGGTAAGTGCATCCAAGAGACCTGAGATCAAATCCAGGTGGAGAAATATTTCTAGGTACTGCAGTAGTGCTATAACAGTACTGTAGTAGTCACTATAGTAGTATTGTATCAAGCACTGTATCAGGGACTGTTCAGTACTGTTCAGTATTGTTCAGTATTATTTAGTATTTTTTAGTACTGTTAGGTACAATTCGGTATTGTTTGGTACAATTTGGTACTATTTGGTATTGTTCGGTATTGTGGCAGCCAGAACTATTCATCCATATAGGCCTCTGGGCCACTAGTTTGGTCCTCAGGTCCTGAAAGGATTTCGGGCCACCCAAGCCTTCAGGATAGTTTTCTCTCAAAGCCTTTAGGACACCTTAAGGACTTAGGGACACCCCAAGGCATTCAGACCAAATGATGGTACAGATGTACCAGTCATACTACAAGGGACAAGGCTCCAGATAAGGATTCAGGGCAGGCACATTCACTAGAGTAGAGCTAACTATAATTGGAATAATGAGAGGGTATAGCATTTCTATCTGTACTAGGCCTCTACAACTTTGCATAGGACAGTTATCCGACCAGCCCTGTGAAGGTGGAGTGTTGATATCATGAAATATGTTGAGGAGGAGCAGTTCTAAGTTGTCTTGTCTAGGTGATTCCCTCTAATAACTATGGTTCATGTAATTGTCTCTATGCCTTTGGTCCTTGTAGGGGTTCTTCCTCACCCCTTGAAAGGTGTATTATCAAAAATAATAAAAAATTAATGCCTTCGGGTCATTCTGGCCGATGTTGTTACCATGTTAAATTTTTATAATAGAGTGTGTTTTCCCCTTCTAGTATAGTGAGCATATTGGAAGTTATAGATGATTTTTTCTTGATAATGGATATTTTTTTAATCATTAATTAACATTCCATTAGATTATTATTTATTTATATGTAATATTTCTACATAAACTATTTAAGTAGATACATTTCATGGGACTAGTTTTTGAGCCCCAACTAAGTATACTCATTACCCTATTCCATGGGACAATATGAGGCCCCAACTTGGTATACCCCTTCCCCTCTCCTTAAAGGGATATATGTTGGATCTGACATTATATACACCTTTACTATAATGACTTATATTTTTCATATATGATTATTACATCATTTAAGATAAATAGAATAATAATAATATAATTTAAAACCAAATGGTTTAGTTTCTTGGGAAAATTAAGTTCATGCATCATAATCATCTATAAAACATTAAATATTATTTATTTAATATATAATATTCCTTCTTTAATAACCCTTTTAATATGAGTAATCACTTGAGGAACACATTAAGAAAAGGGTGAGCTAAAATATCTATAAGAGGAGGAATAAAAGATAAGGAACATGAGAAATTAGTAAATATAGTAAATGGGTGAGAATAATAATAATAATCATATCATAAAAAGGATCGTAAACATATTCATGATGGAATTATTCAAAAGAAACATAGAATGTGTCATATGCATACTAATGAAAAAACATAACATTATGGTCAAAGACAACACATAAGTTGTGAACAAAGCTAGCATCATGTTCATATATAATACACATAATCTCATGATAGATATCACATTGACCAATAAATTGGATTAATATATAATTATGGGCCCACCTGTGATATCATAATATGCTCATAATCATGCATGCCACATTAAATGAAAAACATACACCAATCTTAATAATAATAACAAACCCAAGAGAAAATAATGGGTTTTATAGTGATTTAATGAATCAAATATAAAATAATTCACTTGTAGGTTCCCAAAATGTGAAGGGAAAACGTTATTTTGGTTATGAAATGATAGTATTATAAAATAATATAGCATACTTATTATATAGAGAAAGAAAAAACATAATAATAGTTGAAGAGTGTTTTTATGAAATGTATTTGATTAAAAATTATGATGGTGTCTTAGCAATAATCTCAATGATATAAGAACATTTATATCCCTAGAGGAAAAAAATTAAAAATGGATTTAGAATAAATTTAGAATAATTATTTTGAAAAGAAATAGAAATAGATTATAAATCCAAAAGAAAGGAGTTAGGTTTGAGATTCCCCTTACCACAAGTCCTATTATATTTCATCACGTTTGTACCTCTTGGGTAATAAACTTATGTTTATTAATAAATTAATCTATAAGTATATTAAATTAATTTTTTTACTCTTGTTCAACTATAATAATTGGATTTTATTTGTTAATCTTATTTTTTGAAGGTTAAATGGGTAGATGTCATGTTTTCTTTAAATTGTTACGTCTTATTTTGATTTCAGGGTTTTTATTACTTATAATTTATTTTTTGTAAAATTATTTAAATGATATTATAATACATTAAAATAAATTTATAATACATAATGTACACTAAACAACCATGTATGTGGTGATAAGTGAAGCATTAACAATGTCCTCATAGGTGGATGAAACCGACCATTAATGAGACATGTCAAAAGAGGGGGAGAGAGAGTATATATACTATAAATAGATTAAAATAGTTACATGAGTATCATAATAACATTAATATGTTATATAATTATAAATTTTTTATATTAATAATGTATAAAATGGAAATAAATGGGGATATTAGAAATAAGAAGAGATAAAAACAATGAAAATATAGAATCATTTGGTTACCTCTTTGTTGAAGATTGCTCCTTTGTTATGGGACTAAATTATTAAGGTATTGGGGTTGGGTGACACTAGAACATACCCAAGGTTCAAAAGAGTCATATTAATAAGTAATTGGGAAGATATTAGAATCATATAAGTGGATGTGAAGTTATTTTTCAAGGGAAGGTATAAGGGTATTTGTACTTGAGGGAAGGCTATTTTTCGGATTAAATATTGAATAATTTATTATATCCAAGGTAAAATAGTAAATAGTTTTATTTTTTACATTATAAAGTATATTTTATTAAAATTATATGATTTTAGTAAGTTAAAGACCCTATTTTTTGGATTTTTTAATTTAAACAAAATGAAAGAAGAAAAATGAAAATTTGTGTTTTTAAATGGAATATTTTATGTTTTTAGACTTTGGAAGTTACATTTTAGTTTTAGAAATTAATTTTATCATTTTTAAATTACACATTTATATTATTAAATTATTTTTTGGTCATGATAACCAATCTAAAATTTATTATATCATTATTACATCATTACTATGTCTTAAAATATGTAGTATTTTAAAAACTATAGTTTCACTATTCACTTGAAAATTAATGTTTCTCAAAAAACTATAAAAATATCACTCTTATACACTTTAAAATGTGATAATTATAAAAATTAGATTAATTTTAGGAAAATAATTTTATAACTTGGGTGATTTTAATTATTAATATAAAAGTATGTTTTTTACAAAATACAATAAAATACACTTTATCAAAAATATACTTATGTTATCTTTGAGTTTCTAATTTGAATTCTTATTTTATGGCATTATAATATTTATATTTACTTGATTTATTTATGGAAAATGTTATTTAAATTTCATTATACTATTTTATTGGTTAATTTACTATTCAAACAATCGGATTTTTATTTTTAACTATCAAATTACTATTCTAAATAGTCATGTTATTATTCCTATGATCATATTAGTTTTAAAATTCCTATAAATACCTCATATTTAATTTAATTATTTATTCACTTAAATTTATATCAAGATTATAAATACTTAATTTTTAAAATATCGATTACATTAATAATGTTTTGTTTCTTTTCTAGATTGTTGTTCGTGAGTGTGATATTCCTAAGAGAAAAAAAAATGATCCAAAATTTCTTACTCTAGATATTTTATTTTTATGATTTTTATCCCATTATACCACTTTCAATTTTATTGTATATATTTATCCACTAAATATAATTTTCTAAATTATTGAAATAATTTATTATGGGTTTTATTATATGATGCAAGTTTCTTATACTATACTATATTTTTAATTATAACATAGATGATTACTCAGAAAGAAAAATACATATATAAAAGCCTAGGTTGATACCTTATTCCCCCATGTATAAATTGTTTCCTCAAAATTTCTACTCATATTCTCAATTGATAATAGATTAGGGTATTTCAGTTTCACTATATCCATAGGTTCCCATTTTTCCTTTTCATACTTATGGTTTTTCTAAAGTACTTAGACAAGGTGAGTTGTCTTTTTTGGTAGGACTTTGTCTCTATAGTCTAATATCTTAACCAGATTTTCCTCATAAGTGAGGTCATTGTGAATCCCTAGACCCACACTCATGGTTCTGGTGTTAAAAACATATTCTTTATAAAATGGTTTTGATACTGACTACAGTTACCCAAACATAACCATCCTAAATTACAATTCCAATAACAAATATTGAGTTACTTACATACCAAATACCTTTTAGGTATATAGTTTTAGAGAATTATGAAAATCCCTTAAATAGAAAAAACCATATCCTTTAAAAAAATGTGGATTTTTTCCACTAAGTTGTTGAAACTTTAATTAATAATAGTTCTTAAACATCTCCCAAAAAATTCTCCATATATGATACCCATCTATACATATCCTACTTAACACTATTATTCATAACATGGGTAAAATTAAACATAAGAGTAATATAAAATTATTAGTAAGTGGTAGAATATTTTAGAAGTTATCATCAAATAAAAAAGGCATGAATACTATGGAATGAATGAATAATAATCAAATAATTTCATTTAACTGATAAAAAGAGCATGTGATATATCCATTGATAACATAACAATATAAATAATCACATTTAACCCAATTATTGATTTTATAGTGATGGGATTCATAATGATAGACATAATAAACATATCGTTAAGACCACATGTCAAGACATCATATATAAATAGGTAATGATTGCATTGAATACCTATCTAGTTTGTATCATGCGGCCGACTAATGCATTGAGAGGAAATATAATTATGGGACCCTTCCATCACGAATTAAGTCCAATGCATTCATAATATAAAGTAAGGAATAAACAATACAATACATAACAAATATGCTTTACAAAACATGGTGGTCAAAAATCCCTCAAGGTATCATTGAAGCATTTTTGAGGTGATTGTGTTTGTTGACAAAGTGGACATATGTGTTGTGATTGTTGACAAAGAAAATGGTGACATACAAATTTGTTGACAAAGGGGATTTCATGGTGGAATGTCAAGTTCAAGGGATGTGGTTAACTATCCATGTTTGATTCAAGAAATTCTACAAAGGAATGGATGATTTGGTGGTGGTACGAAAAGAGAAGATACAAAATGGAACCGTTTTCCAGTGTTTGACAAATTTTTGGGCCTAAAAATCAACAAAGGGAGAAAAGTGGTTTTTTGGAAAAGGTACTTGCACGTCGTGTACTTGAAGGAGAGGAAAATTGTGCTCCATATGTTTTTCAAGATCAAATAATCAAAATATGTCAAATGGATAAGGGTCTCACAAGTTTTGGAGTTGGTCGCGCAAGTGGTTTGCGCGGTAGGAGACTAGAGCGCCAAAACTTGCACGTCGAGGGGAGACTTGTGCGTCGTCGCGCAGGGTATCCAAATGCCTATAAATACTGGTTGAACCCTCCTCATTTGGTAAATATTTCAACACTTAGAAGAATTAGAGCTCCCGTCACGCAGGTGTGGTGGTCGCGCAAGTGGTGTGTGGTCGCGCAGGTAGAGGTTGACCGCTAGGTGATAGTTGTGCATCCAAGGTGGTCGGGCGAGTAAGGAAGTGAGTCGTGCAATTTTTTAGCAGAAGAAGAAGGTGTCGCGCAAGTGTTTTGGTGACACTTGCGTGCCAGTTTGGAAGAAGCGTGAAAGTTGTTGGTTGCACTCCAATATTGGTTTGGGCATAAAATGGTGAGCGTCGCGCAAGTTTAGAGTTGAAGAATCTTGTGTCGCGCAAGTGGTTGAGGTGGACTTGTGAATCAGTTTTGACTTTCGCGCCGAGACTTGCGCGCCTGCTTAGAGAAGGGCTTCAAGTAAGGTTGATTCATGGAAGAGATTTAGGGCTTTGTGAAAGCTGGAAGGTTGCCTGATACCTTCGATGAAAAGTGAATTTCATCTATGGGTGAAACCTGGACTTCAACAGAGCATCTACATATAACATATTATGCATTCATTAGTGATAATGAATAGACCTACAAGTCTATAAACTGTGAATGGATCCTTTCCAGAGCAGTGAGCAAAGGAAGAGGAAGAAAGTGATCCTCTCCACTGGTAGTGAGCCAGAGAGAGAGAAACAGGGAGTGGCCCTTGGGAAAGCAGTGAGATGACCCTAAACATTGTAAAGGCAATGAGATTGGGAATAGAAGTGATCTATCCCGAACCTTGTAAAAACAGTGTGCTTTAGTGGATTTGGTACGGCGGCACATCGTCGTTGTATGCTCCTTGGACGTTGCCCATTGAGGGTTAACCAAGTAAAAATCTATGTGTCTGCTTGCTTACTTCCCTGAATTGCATTTAAAGCATCATCATCAGATAAAGAACAAAAGAAGTGGTCATAATAAACACACAAGTGAAAACAAAGTGACCCTTGTAATAAAGAGGTCAAGATCCAGTGGGGCAGGAAGAATTTTGAAAAATAATATCCATACCCTAATTCACCCCCCCTCTCAGGGTATATAGGCCTCTATTGGTCCTAACAAAACAAATAAATATTCATATTGAAATAACAAATATACGAGTTGTTAGCATTTCCCCAATAAAAAAAAATGGAATAAATTTATTAATAAGTACCATAAAATTAACATCGTATATAGTAATAGATATTTTTTTAATTAAATAATAGAATAAATATAGAAATATTGGAATTGATATAGGATATATTTGTGAAATTAAATATTATAGACATTATGGAGAAAAATAAAGTTAAGAGAGAGATAAAGAGTGATATAGAACATGACCATTATGAACAAGGTGAAGTAAGAAATATAAATTAATAATAAAATTTAGATGTTAAAAAATGAAACTTTACTCTAAAAGTGATATATATTTTAGATTTTGAGAGTAAAATGGAAGTGAAGTTATAAAAAATCATATATCTTTTGTAATATAGTTGCAAATACAAACATCTAAGTAACTTTAAAAATTCTATTTAAAGGGGTGAAAAGAGGACACTGAAAACCTTTATTTTAAAATAATTCCCAATATTTAAACTTCTAAAAAATAATTTAAAAATATGAAATGTGGACTGTAAGATAAAAATATACATGAGTGGAATGAAATACCCTTATTTATTCTTCTAAAACATTAACCTTTTAAAAAACAAAAAAAAATCACAAAAAATAGGAATATAATTTTCTTTTAAAATCCATTTAATATTTAATAGGGATATTTATTTATAAAAATTATTATAAAAGTGGGAAAATTCAATCATTTTGTAAATGTTAAAAATGATATTCTTCCCATATTTTTAAAAAGAAAGTAAAAAATGACCTATACAGAAAATATTAAAAATATTATTTTTTAAAAAAATTAAATATCATCAAAGGAAATATAAAATGACCTTAATAAATCATTTAAATATATATAATATAATTATTTAAACAATATAAATAATTTGGACATGGAGGGGAAATGATTCATGGTCGTAAAGAGGAGATAAGGTCAACTCTACAAGTAAGAAAATGTTTTGTTGAATTGTGAACCAAAGGGAGGTGAAATGTAGATCTAACTTTTAAAACATATAAAATAAAGAGATAATAAAATATAATATAATTATAGGGTGTATGAAAGCAAACTTAGAATTATGAAGTTCAAGAATAAATATTATAACATAATGAAAGTAAATTAAGTTAGCAACAACCCTTATGACTTAGGTAGTGAATAGAAGGATAAGGATATAGAGATTTTAAATGAATGTGAAAATAATATTAATAACAAGTTATTTAAGATATAAAAATTCAATAGTGAAGTTAATTCACTATATAAAAGTAAACTGGTGTATAATAAGAAACATGTCTCAAGGAATCAAAATTGAGACAAAGAACCCTTACCTCAAGTCTCTACTCACTTGGTGTGTGCGTCTAACCTCCAAAATAGCCAAATTAAGTTTATTAAATACTTTATTTATAACCTTTTTCAGGTATATTTAATTTTTTAATATACATTTATTATTATATTTTTTTCATTTATTATATAGTTTTTTCTCTCATCTACTGCTTGGGGTTGCTCAGTCAATTTCTTCAAAAATTCTTTGGTACAATGACTGTGCTCAAGGGTGTTATAAAATAGTTTCATCATATTTTTAATTTTAGAGATATATTTTATTTTTTATTCAAGTGGCATAAAATTTATATAGTTCAATAGGTTTTCAAAAATAGACTCAAATTAAGAAAAGTTTCATAGTGTTCTCATTTTAGGTGGTTAAATTTATAATAAAAATTTATTATTGAAATTATTAATATAATTATAATTAATATTAAGGGAAACTTAATCATGCCATAAATATAATATTTATTAATTTCATTTCATTTTATAACTAGTCATGTAAGGTGGTGATGAAAAATTTGATACATCGTTTATGGAGGCGGTAATCCAACCATAACACGGGTGACATTTCCATTTTCTAATGGATAGTAGGAAGGTATATAATGGTCATTAAATAATAAAATAACATCTAATTATACTGATGGTACTTATTTAGCTATATTATTATGGTTATAAAAGATTTATATGAGGTGTAAGAAAAAATAAACTTGAAAGAACTCGGTTAGAAAAAATTACCTCTTCCTTTGATATCCTCCTTCAAACCACTCTTTAAGCCATCCTAGATTAGTATTTTGGTGAGAAAAGAACCTATAGTATGTTTAAAGATGTTTGGGGAGGGGTTTTTTATATTATGGTGGAGATAATTGGCTTTATTTGTTAGGATAATTAAGGTGGTGAAGGTGTCCTTTAATAGGTGAGAGGGGTGACATTTGGTAAATATTAATTTCTAAATATTAAAAGAGATTTCATATTCAAGAAAAGTGGATCCAAAATTTATAATTAGAGATAAAGATATATGTTATGGTTGATAAATCCCTTATACACCCATTTAGATATGATATTTTAGGTTATTTTGAGACTTTACCTCTTAAATTAATACTTTTACCTCATTTTAATATTTACCATGGTGACTGATTTTTTCCTTACAAACTTATTTTTATTAAATTAAATTAAATTGAAATTATGAAATAATTTTTATTATATTGATTAAAAATTTTAAATCCATTTTATTTAATTCAATTTTTAAAAGTGATAAAATTAACTTTAATTTATGTAATAAAAATAACATTTTACCATTCATTAAAAATCAGAAAAATAGAAAAAACCAAAAAAAATAACCTAAGATAATTTTGTTGTAATGATTCTAAAAATTCAATTTATTTTATCAAAATAATTTTCTAAGAATTAATAATTTAACTTTTAAATTAAATTATAAAATATTATAATACCCAAGAATGGGTGAACTGAAAAAAGAGGGGAGTTGAATCAAAGGTTCCTTTTAAAAAATTCTTTTAACATTATGTTAACCTCAGAGAATTTTTAGGGTATCAATACACTAAATTAATAAAATCATTATCACTTATATACAATAAATAAAATATTAGGGAAAGTTATATTGGTTTTTACAATGTTTAACCCCAATGAGGATGCATACTCCGTGATTCACTTCAGGTGTTTGAGTCACAACTTTCCCACTATAATCAATTATCAATTACAATGGTTTGGAAAGGGATAATAATTATACCAAAAGTAAATAATAATCTTATGTCTTCTAAATATATGGTTATAATGGAACACACTAATGGAAATGTGGACTTTCCTTTCATCCTTCAAAATAGAAAAACATCTACTAATCGCAAACTCCAATTTCCACAACTTAGATGTTTGGAAATTTTATCCATCGATACTTAAAATTACAACTTCCTCAACTAATTGATCTTATTATTCAATCCAATTTATATTATAGTGAATATAGGTAAGATTCTTGATGATATTTATCTCTCAAAATTATCAGTAAAATCAGTAATTATAATAGAAACATTAACTCAAATTTTGTTCCCCATTTATATAACCAAACTTTCTCTAAGAAAAGTGGGGAATGTGTAGGATCAGATTTGAAAATCCTACCCTATTTAAGTTTATGGTCAGTTCCCTTTAATATATTTTGAAGATATCTAATTATTAACTTCTTCAAATACTCTATAAATTTCATCATTAACAGAATTTAACTATTTTTCAAATCTTGGATTGAATCATAAACCTCCTTTCATAAATATTAGAACTTTTACCATACATATCAGCATCATCACAATGGTTGTGACTTCATAATGTTTATATAAAGTCACCCAAAATAATTTATTAGATTTACTTCCATTGACTTTACTTTTCCAATATTCTAGGTTTACCTTTTATTTAGATCAACTCTTTTTCTTTAAACCTTCATTACTTTGAACATTTTTAATAATAAACTTATGATTCTATTGGTTTTAATTTTTTATACTTACATCGTGTTTTAAAATTATCTTGTAGTTACTCTTTTCAATAAAATAATCCCCTAAACTTTAGTTTCTCTATCTTTTATTAAAATAACATATCATATTTCCATTCTTCCTCTATAGATTTGACATAATCCTTTCATTTGATGTACTGAATATTTGGTTGCCTAATCTTGAATAGCTATTGGTCTTATACCAAAGTGATATTTTACTGATGAACTAATAGTAAAACATCCTCTAACTAAATTTACCAAGATCCCTCTGAAAAACCTCTAACTCTTCATACCTCCATGATCTTACAGTGAACTTACAAAAACCTCTAGACGTGGTTATCCATATTTACAAACTTTTACAACCTAACTCAAAAAACACTCCTCTAAACTATCTTGAAAAAAAAATATAACACCTTCATAACCTTGGTGAAATTCATTCACCCCTTTTGGATTTTTTTTCTTTCACAAAACCCTTTTTTAATCCTAGAAACTTTTCCTTTACATCGCATCATATTCTTTTTTTAATGAGAAAATTCATGACATTACACTACTGGATAAAGTAATTTTTTGAGATAATTTCATCTCCAGGTGATAATAAATTTTTGGCCAAGTGATTTTGATTTACTCCCCATAAATTCATTCACTTTACCCCCCCCCCCCCCCCCCCCCACCCTCCTCATTATAAAAATTCTAACCTTAAATATACTATATAATAGAAAAGATTATACTCCTCCTTTTGAAAAATTGTTTCACCACTCACCCCCTTTTGAAAAATATTTACACCACTCTCCCCCTTTGAAAATATAATCCAATGCATGGTGGGGGAAATTACCATAACTAATATTAAGTAAAAAGCGAAGGAAAAAACATGAAGTTTTATCCTTAGTTACTAAAACCTTTCCCTTGGAATCACTTTAGTGAAAATATCAACATTTTTTTATTTTTTGAAATCTTCTCCGACCTTACTTATTCATAAGAAACTTTATTTTTGATGAAATGAAACCTAATGTCAATATCTTTTGATCTAGAGTGTTAAATCGAGTTATTTAAAATATCAATTACAATTTAATATCACAGATAATTTTTAATAGAGTTTCAATATTCACTTTCAACTCCACCAGTTAAACTTCTATCCACATAATTTGAGTAAAATAATCAATAGTAGAACAATATTTTGATTCTGATATACTTAAAGTTACTTATTTTTTCTTCTTTATATTCTAGCAAACACAATTTTCTCTTAAAAATAATTTTCCTCCATAAGTTGATTTTATATCATCAAAATCAATATCCTAATTAGTATCTTTAAATACAATAATATTTAATTTACTACTTATCTAATAAATTAATCCATAGTTTTATGTTCCTTTAACATATCTCAAGATTATCTTAGCAGTCATCAAGTGTGATTATTTCATATTACATTGGTATCTTGGACACAACATGACTGTATACACAATATTTGGTCAAGATTTAGTGATATAGATTACATTTCTAATTAAATTCTAGAATTTTGTTTGATTAACACTTTTAATATATTTATCTTTTCTAAATTTTACTCCAAAAGAAATAAGAGTAGAAACATCCTTATAACTAACATGTAAAAATTCCTCAATAGATCATTAATATACATTTTTTGTGAAATAATGATATAATTACTATTTTTTCTAACCAATAGCGTAAGAAATAAAATCATATTCCAAAGCATTAAAATTCAAAAGTACTACTTCATTTTATCTAAAAACTCTTTTCATGTATTTTTTTTTTGAAATCTCGATTTATTATTTAAAGTAAAGACCTATTTAGACTGGGTAGAGGGATACCCATTACATATCCTGAAGTCCCAAGGCCAAGTGGCCTGAATAAAAGTCATGAAAGCCCATTAGATGACCCAAAGGACCCCTCAGTGAATAGTACTGCTACAGTACTCGCACTGCTATAGTACCAGCTACAGTACAGCCACCACTACAGTACCCGCAACAGTCCCTCCGCCACTACAGTGTCACCACTGATACAGTTCTGCCGCTGCTATAGTACTACTACAGTACCCCCCGGAAATTTTCCCCTGCCCGGATTTGATTCTGGGTCTTTTGGATGCTAAGCAGGAGCCTGTACCACTAGGGTACAGGCTCATTCTCTTTTCATGTATGATCATTGTCACCATAAAATATTATATCATCAATATAAATAATGACTATCATAGTTCTAGAACATTACTCTTTTATATACAACTTTCTCTCAACTTTTCCTTTAAAAAAGTTTAATATTTTCAATCAACTATCAAGTTTAGAATACTAAGTATGAGGGGCCTAATTATATCCATATAAATATTTATTGAGTTTAAAAACTTATTTTCATCCTCATTAAGAATGAATTCCTACTGTTTTTTAATATAAACTTCTTTTTTAACATCACCATTAAAGAATGATGACTTTACATCCATCTAATGAACCTTGTAATTTCAATGAGTAGCAACATATAAAAATATTTGGATGGTATCAAGCCACACAATAGGGGTAAAATTTTCTACAAAATCAACACTATACAACTATGAATATCTCTTTCAAACCAAACTTTCTTTATTTTATGAAACTTATCCATTTTCATTGAGATAATTCCAGAACACCCATTTAGTTTCAAATATTTTATTTCCTTTCATCCTTAGGGAAAGTTCCTAGGTTTCATTCTTCTCAATTTTATCTAATTCTATATTCATGAACTTTAACCATTCCTTATTCTCAACTACTTCCAATACTGACTGAGGTTCAACCTAAGAGATAAGTGACATTTGATTCTCTATTATTATATTTATCCTCATATAAAAAATATATTCATGGATTCTAATTATATTATTTGGTTCAACCTACTTTTGTAATGACTATAATTTTATGTTTCTATTTCAAGTAGAGACTCTTTCATCACTAGATTCATCAGAACATGTTTTTTTGATATTGGACTCATGACTTCCTTATTATTTAATAGTTCTTTAAGAAGATTCTCTAACATATTCCATTGGTTTATTAGATTAACCTTTCTCTTCTTTCATTATATTAAACTTATTTTCAACCACTTTAACATCACATGATTCCATAATTTTGTGTGGTCATTTTTTCTAGAATTCATACCTTATTTTGTTGGTTGTGTAACCCAATAAAATTCATTCTTCATCATTTTAATCAAGTTTTCCTAAGTCTGGATTTTTTGTTTTCATTAAAGAATTCTAAACACATTAAAATATTTAACCATTGGTGTATTATTATAGTATATATTATAGGGGTAGCACATACTTTTGATATAAGTATAAATATATTATGGACATGTGTTTTCATACATATAGCTTTCCTCTAAAATAATTTAAAAAGCTTATACACTGAAACCATTTTCCTTATCATTTCAACTAGACTTATGTTTTTAATCTCTAAAATCCCATTTTTCTAAGGGGTGTAGGGAGCACTATACTGGTATTTTTTATGATTCTAAAGATATAATTTGAAATTTTTACATGTAAACTTAATTAAATTATCTGATTTTATCTTTCATATATGTGTACCAATTAGATTTCTAGCCTCCCTTCTGTAAAACATAAACATTTACACAACATCAGATTTATGTTTCATAAACATAACACTGATCATCTGGGTGAATTAATTAATAAAATTGATAAAGTATAAATAACATTTCATGGATTAATTCCTTATTAATCCACATACACAGGAATATATATGCTCAATAGGTTTAAAGTACTAAATTTTTATAATCCTCATAAAGGATAGTTATTTCTCTTTTTAGTAAAGGTAAATCTCACACAAATTTTACCTTTGATATTTTACACATATTTTATTGGCCTAGAAACCAATTCTACTATGAAAAAAATTATTTTAACACTTATCACTTAGGTAAAATGAGTTACTCCAGTCTAAAATCTAAAATAGATTTCATTTGGTTCTCACTCCTTTAGAATAGTTCTTTTATCCTTCAAGCATCAGATGATTCAAAAAATTTATTTACAATAAAACTTCATTTCCATTATCACACAACTTAATTATTGTTAGTAAGTTATGTTTAAGTCCATCAATAAATATAATTTCCTTAGACTTTAACTTTCAATCATTTATGATAGTTGTATCGCTTCCTTTGATTTTTAAGGAACTATCATTCCCAAATACAACAAATCCTCTATTATGTTTTTCAAATTTTCTAAAGATTTTAACATCATATATCATATACAAAGAGCATATACTATCAATAATCCATGTTTTATCCTTCTAGTTAGCTTTTAGGGTGACTTCAACTATGAGGGAATTTTTGTTTTTCTCTTCTCCTTTTCTCTTCTAGTGTATGGATCATATCCCAAAATAGTTTTCATAGATTCTTATACATGATGAATAGTCTAATCACATCATATATAGTCTTCTTCTAGGTATTCAAAATGATTATTTTTTAATATTTATTTACTTAAAATTCCACCTTCTATGAGATATCACTTATCATCTACCAATTCCTATTTTATTTTATTTGAGATTTTCACCCCCCTCAACTCATACCTTTTTCGTAGTACTGATATGTTGTCCTAAAAAATGTAAGCTTTATTCCTATAGTTTCTATAGCACCAACAATAATCTAAAAACCTTCACCACCTTGGCTAATAAAAGTTCTAGTTATATAATTTTCATGGTGGTTCATCAGTAGACATGACTTCTTTTTTCTTATATTGTGGAGGATCTTTCTTCAAGACATTGTTTCTAACTTAAATTGATTTAAAAAAAGTGTTAGCGTTATTTTTATCAACCCAAAAAAAATTAGAAACCTAAATTTTTTTAGAAACCAATCTATCTTCATATTTAGTATGAATAGATTTCACTTATTTTTCATGACCAGTTTTTTCAAAATCTTGTAAAGACTCAACTTTAATTTTTTTTGCCTTATTGAAATAATTTTTCAACTTCTTTAGAGTTATTTCAACTTCAAGGAATTTATATTTTCTCTTTCTCAGTTTATATTCCAATAAATCTAGCTTCCCATTTTTATCCTTTATGATTTTTTCATACTCATCAACTTTTATCTTGTGAATATTTATTTCTTCAATATATACATTCACCTTTTTCATATAATCCTCTTGAATTTCAATATTTTCCCTCCTTTATTTTTTAACTGGTGAAGTTCCTTATTGAGTTTAGTAGTTTTTTCTCAAGAAAATCTTCAAGTTATGATTTTATAATGTGTTACAAGTAAGTTAATTTACCCTATTTTTATTCTTCACTTGAGGTTTACTCATGTTTCACATGAGCCAGGAAGTTCACAAATTTATTTAGAATTTCATCATCAGATGATGCAGCTTTTGATGACTCCCCTTATTCATCTTTTCTTGTAAAAATCCTTCTCTTCTTATAGTTTAACTTAATTTTACCTTAAACTAATTTTATACCTCTATTTTTATCTTTATTTGACTTCTTCATCTAAAGATTTTCATCAGTCTCACCTTATTCACCTTCATTACCTTTCTTCTTGAGATAATTGATGGAAAAGTTTCTAAATCTGTCATACTCAAAGAATTTCAATATAATATAAATTTTGAGAGATAAAATAAATTATACTATTTTTATCTTTATCTATATTATCCACATATTACTATTCTTTGGGAGATTCATATTTTGGTATATTGAGTTTAAGATTTCTCATGGATTCAAAAGATATTTCTTCCTTATCCTTTTTAAAAAAAATGGATTCTTCCTCATTTTATAATCCATGAGAATATTTTTAAATTCATCTCGTGATAAGTCATATGTATCCTATAAGGATGATATTTTAGGATCAAATATATCTAGAAAATTTCTCAATACTTTTTCCAAAATAATTCAATATATCAAAGTTTATTTAAAGCCCCATATATTACTAAATATTTTATTGAATCTTATGAAATAATCATATATGGGGTCCTCATTATCCATATTCAAGTCCTTGAAATATGTCATCCATATTTTAAGTTTTTCTTCCTTTAGTTTAATATTATCTTCAATGATTCTTTCTGTATTATCCCAGTTTTTTGTGGTAGATTGAAGAACCATCACCTTGGTGTAAACTTTATCTCAAAAATACATGAGAATTGTATACTTAGACTTACCATAAACTTTAATGTTTCTATTTTACAGAAAATTCATTTATTAATCCTTTTAACTATATAGAAAAAACTATTCTAATAGCATCCACCACTTCCAAGACATGATATATGAGATAGGGTATCATCCTATTTTTTTATTGATGAATGTTTTTTCATAAAAAGTAGGTATATCATGTTTGTTAATGGGATTTAATTTATCCATATTTAATAAATATACCCAATATAGGGAACCCTCTCTAATACCATGTGTCATAACTAGGAATGGGTGAACCACGGATAAGTGGGGGGGTTGAATTAGTGGTTTCTTTTTACAACTTCATTTAACTTTAAGTTAGCCTCCATGAATTTTTAGGTTATCGATCTACTCAAGTAAAAAAACCAATCTCACTCGTATACTTTGGAGTAAAAAAATGAAAAATACACACATATTCTTATAATGTTTTCCCCAATGAGGGTACCTACTCTTGATTGTGCTCGGGATGTACGAGTCATAGATTTTCCACTATAACTAATTATCAATCACAATGGTTTGGGAAGGGATCATCCTTAACCCAAAAGTAAATACGACACTTTTATATCCCTATAAGATGATTATATTGATTATCATCAATAGAAATTTAGACATTACTTTGATCCTTTTGAATAGAAAATCACTTTTCTCACAAACTCTTATTTCTAGAAATGTATAGAACCTGTATCTTTCAGTACTTGAACTTTTAGATTCCTCAACTTAGTGATCTATTTATTCAACCTAGTATATCCTTTAGTGAATGTAGGTTGGGATCTTGATGATATTATTCTCCAAATATGCTCAATGTAATCAAAAATTATAACATCAATATTAAATTTAATCATGTTCCTCCTTTATATAACCAAAAATTATCTAATAAAAGTGGGGAACATGTGGGATTTTATTTGAAAATCCTTCCCTATTCAAGTATCTGGTAAAAAACTATTGGACAAAAACTATTTAGAGGATTGTGTGGGTTGTGAATTTAAAGTAGGGTACTCAAGTCATTCTTGGATTATTTCCATGGATTAATGTTAATACATCCTTTCTTGAGATTGGTTTTAAGTTTTTGAAGAAGAGTTTTGTGTGGAAGAAAGACCCCATTCCATAAACTTACTCCATTACATAGAATGTGTTATCTTTGAGAATACTATGTTGTGGTGCATCCACCTATATCTTAGAGGAGATGTTAGAGGGTAAATAAAAATATTTTCCATGTCATAATAAACATGTTTATGCCAAAATTATATTTGTAAGGGTTTAAAAATATGGCCAAGATCACTTAATGATATCATCTAAGTAGTATCTAGATAAGTTCATGGATGAGCCTTGGCACCACATAGCTCAGCTGGATAAAAGGGGTGTGTATGTGAGAAATCATGCATGAAACAATAGGTTCATGTGAAGAAGGGAAATGGTTCATTTGAGGCTATGAGTATAGTTCTTATCCTCTCTTGTGTGGTGTGGTATGGGAGGTAGTAGGTGACCACTGGCAGCAGTTTGACTAAATTGAGTAGCTAAGTGAATGGATTTCTTATATGTTACTAATTTTCTGAAGAAATTTCCGATGTGGGATTAAAATATCATAAGATATTCCATAGTCAAATAAACCATGACATAGAGGCATTTCAAAGGGGTTTGGTGGAGTTTTTCTGCCACTGGAATATTTAAGGTGTTCACAATGTAGATAGATGGCTTAACCTAGTCCCCTTTAAAGATAATATGTCCATGTCATAGCTACACGTTAAATCATTGAGTGTCCAAATTTAATATATGTATAGAATTTTGGGATCTCCAATTCTTTAGGAATCCACACTATAGCATAAGTTTATATGTTTTATTATGTTTGGTGAGTTAAGATTAGTTAAGGAGATCATCCAGATATCATGGGAGAGTTAAAGGGGAATGGTTCTTATGGATTTGTTCAACAATAGTTTCCCATGACATAGCATGATTAACCACACCATAGTGAATTTTGAGGTAATGAATGTTAAACCATAATGGAGGTGATAACATCCTAGCATTTGAAAAAATGGATTTTCTACACTGTGATACTTTAGACCACATTATAGCTAGGTAGTTTTAGTCTAGTTACATTTTTCAATAGAAACTGAAAGAAAGGAAGTTATTGCTTGGATCTCCAAGTGTCTAGTTCTAATTAAATAATATATTATGACCCTATTAATCATAGAGGATAGTTTTTGTAGTCTTATAGAAATAATATTAAATCATAATCATTGGATTGAAATTAAATGACAAGATTGGATCAAAAAAAGTAGAACGGAGATTCATAGGAGTATAGAGTAGGTTTTTTCTGTATGATTGATAGTAAGAAAGATTGAAGATTTTCCAGAAGTATAATATCACTATAACATCATTAGAGGGTGTGTAAGAGACACACCATTTAAGTTTTATTATCAAGATATTAATCTTATGAATGATATTAAGAAGGTATTAAAGGAAAAAATGAGTTCAACTCTTTTTTATGGGTATTATGCTTTTTCATTTTGTTTGAGTAGTGAGCTAAGAGTGTCAGAGAGATTACTCTATTGTATAAAACAAACAAAGTAGTGTGATATATTTTTTTGGTACATTGATACATCTTTAATCACATGATCCTTATAATAGTTCATTTAGGGTGAACCAAGAAAAATTATTTGTGTTCAATTTAGTTCTTTGAATACTTTTCACGAGAAATTAAGGGATAGAGATGTGTGTTCCTTACATCAAGAGAAAAAGATCATGATCAAGGGATTCAAGGTCTAAAATATATGTTAAAAAAATTTACCCCCCCCCCAATCAGGATAATTCCCTTAATAATTTACCAACAAGTTGTAACTAATGGTAGTCTTTGGGGTAATGTTTTCTCTCATATAATCATAGAATAAATAATGGTTATTAATCACAAATTCATTCCAATATTTGAAAGTAAAAAATTTATAGTTATGTAAGAATAGGATGCAGTATTACTTCATATAATTGTGTATGGAATTGTATACATTATATAGGCATGAGATCATAGGGAACATGGAAAGTGGTTCCTTATTAGAAATAGACCAAAAAGAACTGTATGTGAATTTAAAAGTAATCAATTCATTAGGTAGACCCTTGTAAAACCCTATCTACACCAAGGTAATGTATTTAAATAATTCTGATTCCATGTGGTAAAAACTCTTGAAAATTTATGAAATTGATTCCAAAGTTTATGATGAAAAGATCCAAGTGCTATGGAATAAATATGAAGACCTAAGGATGAGTCTGACCAAAACTATTGATACATTTTTCAATCATCTGAATGATCTGAATAAATACATGTGGGGACATGGAGAAGATATTAATGATATAAAGGTCATTAAATGAATTAGTATGAGACTTCCTCCATGGTATAATTCCAAGGTTTCCATACATAAATACAAGGATCCAAATGATGTTTCACTGGAAAGAATTTATAGCACAGTTATCACATATGAGATGAGAAATAATGATAATGATTTTAGAGTGAAGGATAAATCATATTAATTTTCTTTCAAGGATGTGAAGACTCTCTATATTAAATTAGATCTAGATAAAGAATAGTTTAATAGTGTGATGGTTTTTATTTCCTCTAAATTTAAGAGGGGAAAAGGTAAACCTAAAGGAAACCTTATACTTGCTTTCCTCTAATATGGAAAGGTAGGTCATCTCACTACTTAGTGTTTAAAAAGCCTTCAATATGATGATGATCATGAATCTATGAAGAATTATTTTAAAGATGATAAAAGTATGAGAAAACCGCATTGAAAATTATTCAAGAAGAAAAATATACTATCTCATGAAGAATAAATTTTGGATGAGTTAGAAGTGGACGAAGTAGAAAATTATAGGGACCACAGTGAAGATTATTTAGTGAATATTATCAAAAGATAAAAAATTGATGATACTAATGCTAAAAATGATGATGTTGTGGGGAGAGTTGATTTGAAAATTGAGTTAGAGATATATCTTGAAAAACTTGAAAATTTGAGGGTTAAAACCAAGAAAGTGAATATAGTTTTTCATGACTAAAATTTCTATATACAAGAATAGGAGGAAGAGAAGTCATAATTAAGAGTTTTGATCAAAAATTGAAATATATAATATTTGAAAACTTAGGAAAGGAAGTAGAGCTCAGTATAAAGGTGGAGGAACATGCACATATAATTGAAGGCTTGACTAATGAAATGAAATAAAAGGTCAATAGGATTGAATAACTTAAAGAAGAATTTGTAGCTTGGTGTTGAAAGTGTGAGTAATAAGATAGATTTCTCACACCCAACATGATATTGAGTAGTTTAAAGAAATTAGTTATATGTGAAGCTAAATAAGTCCTAGGATTAATCACTGAAGAGTATATTCCCATTCCAAAGATGAAGTGATTTAAAAATAAAGGGAAATATACTATAGAGTATGGTCAAATGGAGAAGATAATTTTGACTTATATTAGGCCACAGGTAAAAACTCCCTAAAATAATGTGATTTTGGAAGAAGATAAAAATAATACTTGTAAAGAAGTGAGAAATGAGAGAATAACACCAAATTTTAGGTGTTATTTTTATAGAAAATTGGGAAATTTCAGATATGTTTTCTCTATTAAAATAATATTCTTCAGATAAAAAGAACACTAAAATAGGCAAGTAGTTTCTATTATATTCCTATGATGTTAATGGTTATTATTTTTAGTGTGAAGGTTATGGATACAAGGTAGCCTATTATGCCTCAATGGTACAATAAGAAGTGGCTCATGAGACCTGTAAGGGAGGAAATCAGTATGTGGTAACTTTGGGAAATACTTAAAAAAAATGGATTCTTAGTTTTAATGATAAAAGAGAAATTATTGAAACAAAATTGTTTTAGGAGTATCAACCATCATAAGAAGTTCCTTGAAGGTTATGGAATAAGAAGAAATGTTTTGAGAACAATTTTTTACTAAATTTACTTTGAGATCAATAGACTGATCAATATTATAGTTTCTAGACAATGGATGTACCTCACACATGACTAAAAAAATATTACTGACATAAAATATGAAAAATATAGATTGGTTCGGCTAGGAAATGATAAAGCACTCAAGACTATTGGATCCAGTAAGGTCAAAGTTGGCGAAAAAGTTCTATGGAATATAGATGTGATCTTGGTTAAAGTACTTAGCCACAATTGTTTTAGTGTGAGTCAACTATGTGACTCGGTACATGCTGTGGAATTCAGAAAGAATGGGTGCACTATTAAAGTAAAGAATAGATCAATTTTTCTTCAAGTACAATGAAACAAAGGGAATTTATATTTGACCAGTGAAGAAAATTAGTTCATATTTTCCTAATAAGATGAAAACAAATCTACGCAGTAAGAGACTTGGGCACTTAATCCAAAGGTGTTTAGAAAAATTGGTCAAGACCGATGGAGCATGTGATTTTCCCTAACTCACATGTGATAGAATTTATGCATGTGACTCTTGTTAAAAAGGTAAAATATTCCAAAAGACAAGAAAGATAAATATAAGGAATTAATCAAGAGTTTTGGAGCTGGTTCATATAGATGTTTTTTGCCTGATTACTCCCAAAAAGTTGGATTGAAAAAAGGTATCATGATTTTTTTGATGATTTTAGTATGATGTCTTGGTTAATGGTGATTTTTCATAAGACTGAATTATAAAATTTCATCACTAGATATCAAAGAGAATCTAAAAGAATTATTGGGTTGAAAATTTAAAAGTTTCATGCCAAAAATGGTACATAATTCACAAATTCTAAGGTGGAGACTTATATAGTGAAAAATGGGATTCAATATCATGTTTCAATGGTGAGAACTCCATAAAAATGGTGTTATTGAAAAAATAAATTGTATCATTAACAAAATTGAATGAACTATGTTCATTGAAAAATCCCTACCAGAGAAATATTATAAGGAAGTGGTCTTGATAGTGGTTTACATCTTTAATTGGGAATTTCCCTATCCAAATGAATACAATACCCCATATGAAATATGGTATAGGGATAATCTCACACTAAAATACTTCTAAGTATTTTGAAGTAAATGATTTATTTTAAATAAGGAGAAAAATTTAAAGTTAAAAGTGTGTAGGGATGAAGGATGTTTCTTGGAGATTCATCCAAGAGTAAGTCATATTGATGCTACAAAAAATGGTCAGCCAAAATGGTTGAAATTTCTTATGTAACTGTGACTGAAATTGAGTAGATTTCATATTTTTACAAGAATATTTTAGGTCTAACATGTATTCTTTTCATAGAATTTGTGTATAATTTGAGGTGGATGGTGAAGATGATGTGTTCAAATCAAGGATAATTTATAAGGTTGAAAAAAATTCTGATGATACCTCTGATGATGAGCAGAATACTGTAGGAACAACATGTACATGTAAATAGCCAAACAGAGCTAAAATCTATGATAGTAATATAGTGGGTGACCAGACAGCCCCATTTTAAACCCAAAGAATTATGCCGCATTAGTAAACCTTATTTCTATCTTATATAGAACCAAAATCATTTTACGATGTTACTATTGATGTAATTTTATTCAAATCCTTGAATTAAGAACTTGGAAAAATTGAGAAAAGTAAGACTTGGAAAAATCATCTCAATTATAGAAAAAAATAATGTAATCGGAACCGAATGGGTCTTCTAAAAAACATAGTGAATATAGTAATGTGGAAAGAAATAATTCATGTCACATATAAAAGATATATTCCTAGATTTATGGGATATATATTAATAAATATTTTTCACTAGTGGCTTAACTTGAAACTAATAGATTATTTCTAGCGATGCCCATATAGAAGGGTTGTAAAGTGTATCAAATGGATTTCAAATCAATGTTATTTAATGGATTCCTTGAATAAGTAGTATACATAGAGAAACTGGATGGGTTTCTCATTGATGATGATGAAAGAAAAGTGTGTCAGTTGAGGAATGAATTATATGGGTTTAAACAAGCAATGTGGTCTTGGTACTCAAGGCTAGATCAATACCGAAAGAATCTTGTTTATCAACAATCAATGTTTAATCCCAACCTCTATATCAATAAGGATCATGGTTAATAGATGGTCATATTTATATATGTTTACTACATCATTCTTGGAGGCTCATATGACATTCAATGCAAGTTGTTTTCATATTTTATGGGGTTTGAGTATAAAATGTATTTAATTTATGAGTTATCAGTTTTCCTTGATCATTTAGTGATTCAAAATAAGTAACATTTGTCTCTAAAACCAAATATTACAAGGATGTGTTGAAATAATTTCAAATGGAATGTTTCAATCCAATGGATACTCCAGTTTAGATCCAAGTGAAATTTTCTAAAGATGGTGAAGATGAGAAAGGGGATGAGACACTCTATAAGAAAATTATTTTCAACCTAATTTAATTGAAATCCACTCGTCTAGACATTGTGTTTACAACATGTCAAGATACAATATATTATAGTTTTCTTAAGAAAAATCAGATGAAATTTTTGAGATAGATACTTTGATATATCAACCAAACAGTGGATTATGGGATGTATTATTATAAAAATTCCTTTCAATAATTAGTGGGAGATATAGATGTAGATTGGTTAGGTTTAGTAGATGAATGAAATTCAACCTCTATATGTGTGTTTTATATTTGCATCTCTTTAATTTATTGGTGAAGTAAGAAGTAGGACTGTATATCCTTAATCACTATATAGGTGCAATATATATTGGAAACTCAATATTGTACTCGATTGATATTGATGCAATAATAAATTTTATATATTAGTATTAATGTGTTATATATAAGTATAATTATGTGTGGAAATTATAGTTCTATAAAAATTATAATAAAAACTATTCAATACTTTAGGATGAAGCACGTAGAAATAAAGTATCATTTAATAAAGGAGAAGGTGGAGCAATAAGTTATCAATATGTAATGTATGCCAACATAAGATCAAGTTATGAATATCATGAAAATTATTTACTAAAAATAGATTTCAAACATCATCAGTTGGATCTTGAAGTCTAACTAAATCCATATCTTTAGATGGACTCGAGGTAGGGACCCTCGATCCCCCAACAAAAAAGATTCAATGGAAATGTATGTTTTCTTCCCTCAACTCATGTTAAGTGTTTCTAACACTCCATTGTGAATATTATAGGAATTGATATTTGGGCTCATTGATAATGGGGGAGAATATATGTTTGAAATAGGGGGACAATCACTCAAGGGGATAGTGTTTTGTTTGAAAATCTAGGGATTGAAGGCATGTGATGGAGGTTTGTAATTTGAAATGTAATAGTGTAGTATCATATGAAAATTATTTCATTAACTCTTGTTTCATACATAAAGTATTGTCTCACATGAGATTTTATGATCGATGAATCTTTTATGTAATATTTGAATGAAAAGGATTAGTAATCTATTTAGTTGAGTCTTTTTTCAATGACATAAGTGAATTGATTCTTATGTTACGTTTGTAATTGTCAAAAAACCTAAAGGGTGGTATTGTTGGATGAAACCCCTTTAGAGGTTTGTGTGGGTTTTTATTTTTGACAAGTTAAATTAGGGTTCTCAAGTAATGATTGAATAATTTTCATGGATTCATGTTAATATATCCTCTTATAGGATTGGTTTGAAGTAGTTGAATAAGAGTTATGTGTGGAAGATAAAAACCATGCTATAGATCCTACTCCACATTGTATAATGTGTTGTCTTAGAGAATACTGAACCATAATGGAGATAATAATTTCATAGATAAGATTTTGGAGGGTAACTCCAAATATTTTACATGTTGTAGTCACCATGGTTATACCAAAATTCTGTTTGTAAGGGTTCAAAAATATAGACAAGTCCACTCAAGGCTGGTACCTGATCAGCCTCCATACAAGCTAGTGACTAAACCTAATTGCCACATAGCCGAGCAATCCAGTAAGGGTGTGCATGTGAGCATCCATTCATGTAGGAATATGTGTGTTTAAAGTAAAGACACAACATAGTTAAGGCCATGAAGGTGGTTCTTATCCACTCTCATGTGGGGTGGCACAGAAGGTAGTAGGCGAGCACCAATTCTAGATTGACTCAATTGAGTAGTTAAAGGGAGGAGTATTCATATATATTGTATATTTTCTGGAGTAATTTTTGATGTGGTATTCAAAGCTCATAGAATACACCATAGTCAAATAAACCATGATGTAGAGGATTTTAGGATGAGTTTTGAGGATTTTTTGTTCCACTATAATATTTGAGGTGTTCATGATATATAGATTAGTTACCCCATAGTCCCCTTAGGAGAGAAAATGTTTGCTCTAGAGCTACACCTTATGTCGTGAAGGGTTTGAATTTAACAGAAGTAAAAAATTCAAGGGTCTCTAATTCTTCATGAGGTAACTCCATAGTAAAATTGGTTATGACACAACATTGTTGTTGAGTTTATAATATTTAAGTAGATCATGTGAATATTGTGGGAGAATTAAAGGGGAATGGTTTTTTGGATCTATTCAACTACATGCTCCCACACAGCAACGTGCTTGACCATGCCATAATGAATTATAAGGTAATGAAGGTTGAATTATAGTGGATGTGATCATGTCATAGTATTTTAAAAAGAGAGTTAATACACCATATAACATCATACCACACCACACCAAAGTAGTTTCAAACACTTGATAGTTTCAGCCAGAAACTGAAAGAAAAGAAGTTAATGCTTGGATCTCTATGTTTTTATTCCATAATAAATAATACATTATGATATATTTAATCATTGTATACACTTGTTAAAATAATATATATATAATATTTAATCATAACCATTGTAATTAAATTAAAATACAATAGATTATCGAAAATCAAATTGAATATAGCTTTAGGGAAGTATAGTGAAGGTTTTTTGTTGAAATATTGACAGTAAGAAAGAAAGAGGAATTTCTAGGAGTATAATCTCACTAAAACATCATCATGGGGTGATAAATAGACATTATGTGTAAGGTTTATTATTTATATATTAATATTTTGAATAATATCAAGAAGATGAAAATGTAAATAATGAGTTCGAATCATGTAGTGATTCATTATTCATTTCTACCCTTATACCACTATGTTAAACAAATTTTGTAAGGAAATTTCAAAATATAATAAAAAAATTAATTCACATTTAATTTAATTATTTAATTTTTTCACTATTAAAAAGATAAATTTCACTTGTTTTAATGATTTCATTGTGGGTATAGGTGGTTTGGAGAGCCCATGGCAGAATTCAAACAAAACGAGCCTAATTGTATAAGAGTCCAAGCACATATGTGGACTAAAATGAACACTGTAGATAATCCACACATCCAATTGGGATAAAATTAGGTGGGTGAATGAAAAAACATGTGTTATAAATTTATATAGAATACATTGGATCCCAATTCATCCATTTTGAGGCCCAAAATTCACCATGATTGGAGATAATCTTCATTATTCATAGTCTCAATGGAATTTCTGTAATTTGACCATATCTTCATATGTAGGCCTCAAATTGATTCCAAATTTTTATTGGAGATATTTATAAGATGGTAAAATAACTTTTTGTTTTTTTTAAGATAGATAAGGATTTTTTCTACCCCAAATATGTGATCTAAGTGGTATCTCGAAATCTTGGTGCCCAAAACCACCTTCCACATAGCCAATAAATTGGAACCTTGGGCACCCCATTTTCAAGTTTGACCATGGGGTAACATTTATACCATTTTAGAGACCAAAATGAGACCTATATTAATTCTAGAAGATATGAAGGCCCCTATCCTCATAGGGATATCAATAATGAAGGTGAAGTTCCACTAGAGCCTTCTTCTTCTCTCAATAGTGAGCTAAATGGTCGGCGATCATTTCGAGGGAGATACACACACTTTGATAGGGGGTTATAGAATGTTTTATTATATTTTTATGGTTTAATTTGTATGTTAAATATTTTATTTAAGTTTTATATTAACATTATTATCCTTTTAATGCATTTTTTTAGTATAATCAAGTAAAACATTTTTCATTTCAATGCTGATTTGGGTTGAGAATTAAAGTGGGAATCTTGGGTTTTTTTATAGGATAACACAAGAATCATTTTTTTATCACACATTCATGATATTTCAGTATTCTTGGATATAAATAATTCCATCCTTTAGGTCTAAACCTTGAAAACATGATTTTTGTGTCAAGGATTGGTTCTTTGTGTGACATTTTAAAAGGCATGTGGGGAATTGAGATCTTGATTACCCTTAACTAAATGATTCCATTAAAACATGTGTAATTTTTAGAGAAATTAACTAATCAAGATATTTAGTGAACTTTAAATGAACTCTTTATCTCATAATTATAAAACCCTACCTTTTTTCAACTATTAAATGCTTTAATTGAGTCAGTTTTTTAAACTACTCTCAAAACCACCCCCTCTTACAGTCATTTTTATTTAAGATATGCACTTTAAACATCCATATCTACTTGAGAGATGACCTATGGTTTTATCTATGATATAAATAAACTTTAAAAACTTATTCAATTTGATATTTCATGATAATGCGGTCAAATTTTAGCATCATTTTCGAGGAACGATTCAGTTTTTAGTGTATATTTTTTATAAGATGTTTGTGAATTTTGGGAATATTTATTATTTTTTATATTACACCTATACATATTTTTTGTATTATAATATATTTATTATATAGTTTTAATGGATGATGTGTTCTACTCTAAGTGAACTGACTCCTTTTGAACCCAAATCGGAGAGGATCATACATAAGTGACACTGAGACACAAAGTTTGATCCTTAGAAGGATGGTATGCCACACCTTGAGACTCTTATAGACCTCTCTTCTTATAGGAATAAAATTTAAACGGAACATAACATGAATAAAATGATAGAAAAAAATTGAACACTAAAATGAATCACTTTACTTGCTTTTTATATTCAATCTACAAATATTCAAGCACTAGGCAAACCACCAAACTTCAAACTAAAATTTATTCTAATTCACTTATTACCAAAATTTCATGTAATTTATATAGAAGACTCACATAAGAATTTTAATTAATTTAACACTATGTTTCCAACATTTAAACCTAAAAATGTGGAATAATAACAATTAAAACTTAGATATTTTCCATTTTCTTTATAACACACTACAAAAAATGGATGTATTATATTAACTCCCAAATTAGAGGTTGGGCAGACATGAAATACCTTTTCCTTTAAAAATACTTCCCAGCCTCTCAAACTGAAACAATAAGGAAATAAATTTGTGGAATAAAAAATATCAAGAGGAAAAAACCCATAATTATTGGGAATGATTTAAAAGGTTATGCACAATCTGTCAACACCACCAAATAATTGATCAACTATTAATATAATACTATTATGAAGGTTTAATTCCAATAAATCAAAACATGATTGATATTATTTTAGGTGGTGTTCTATTTGAAAATACACCAATTATTTCAAGTACTCTCATTGATAACAATTCATAAAACATGAAATAGATTAGATAAAGGTCCAGTATACCCATCAGAGGTGTCCATGAGGTGAAAATTTCTGAATTTGAGAAGAAGTTGGACAAGAAGTTTGAAGAGATAAGTACAATAATATAAAAACTTACTCTTTATCAAGGTAAATTACAACCTCCTGCTATAATTCATTATAGTATTTATTCCACTGACACCCACGATTTTGACTAAGGCCCTCAACTAAGAGAACCTTTTGAGATTTTTGAGACAATCTTTCCAGGCCACTCCTATAAACAACTCATTAGGAAAGAACCATAATATCCATGTAACTCTGGGTGGAAAGAAAACCAATCTTATATTAAAGGGGGTATTATAACCAACCTCAAAAATCTTTAAAGCACTCAGGGTAGAAGTTTCATCCTCCTCAACCAATCAAAAAATCCCCAACAAACACAAATTCCTTTCCAACAACACCTACCAAAACATGATCCTAGACTAGAATGCATGATTAAAAAAATGGATACAAATAACCTCCAATTCCAATTAACCACCCAAGTATCTATAAAAGACATAAAAACTCAATTAAGTTATCTCTCCAACTTAGTGGGTGAAATCCAATGTCAAGTGTTGGGTAAAATTATTTCTGAACCACTAGTAAACCCTAATGATAAGGGAAATTTAAGTAACATCACCATTCAAAGTGGAAAATAACTTAAACCTTAAATGACCCCTCCATTAAAGGCATCCCATCCTAAGGAAACCACTATTCTAACCATCGCAGATGATCCAAATGAGATAAATCTTTAACCTAAGAGAACCCCCAAAAAATAAAAGAGGTTATCTTTTGAGGAGACACATATCCAAACCATTCCTCTTAAATTTCTATAATGGTCCACCCAACCAAGTAAATCAGAATAAATTGAACTTTATATAGTGATCTTGGAAAATTTTAAAAATGTTCAGGTTAATAAATCCTAGATTGATTTTGTGAAGAAAATTCCATGAAATGCCAAGTTTCTAAAGGAGATCTGTACACACAAAATGTGGATTTTAGGTGATGAAAAGGTGATCTTGGGGAAGAGCTTCTCAGCATTGATAAATCTGTCACTTCCCACCATATTTAATGATCCTATAATATTATCGATTTTTTGATGCATTGAGGAGTATTTATTTTATGATGTTATACTTTATTTGGGTGCTTCTATAAATGTGATGTCTTACTCTATTTTATCTTAATTTTAGTATAGGGAACTAAATCCCATAGTAATATTCATTCAAATGTGAAATCGGAGTACCACACACCCCACTGGTGTGTTAAAGGATGTTCTTAAGTGGGTTAAAATTTTAATTTTTCATACTTATTTTTATGTTCTTTAAATGGAACATGATAAGATGAATAGAAATACCCCAATTATATTAGAGAATCCTTTCTTGAAAACTTAAAAAGTCAAAATTTAAGGTCCAAAATGGTACATTATCTATGTATTTTGGTGGTGATATTTTCTACTTCAACATCCTTGATACCATGAAGCACCCCTCAGAAGTGTAGTCCTCTCTTTTTACTTAATTCTATTGATGTAATACCTTTACCAAAGAAAATTATTTTATTTCCCCTAATCTAATTTTTGGTTTTTCATCATTGATAGAAATTCTAGGTAAGGAATAATGTGTTGAATGTTGTAATGGTTTATAACAATTTCATGCATGTTCTTTAATAGATGATTTCTTATGCAGTGAGAATCATATGACTATTGATGATAATGACCAAAATGTAAATGCTTATTATTCGTCAATTGATGTTACCATTGAGCAGTTAGATGAGATCATTGACCTATCTCTTTCATGTTTACTCTGACCAATCCTAAATCCACATAAATTGGATCTTAAACAACTAACTAAAAATTTGAAATATTCGTATCTTGAGAATGGAAATAAGTTTAATATCATAATTTTTATTTCACTCCCTCCATATTATAAATTAAAATTGATTACAATTTTTAGGGAGTATAAAAAAGAATTAGGATGTACACTTTATGATATTATTGGTATTATCCCATCAATTTTCATGCATTGTATATTGTTAAATGATGAGTCTAAACTGGTGAGGCAAGTACAACACTGACTGAACCCAAACCTATTTGATGTTGTTAAAAAAAAGTTATCCAAATTATTTATTGCTAAATCATTTAAACCATCTATTATATCCAATGGGTTATTCTAGTATAGGCAATTCCTAAGAAAACTGGTCTTACGGTAATAAAAAATAAAAAAATGAATTGGTCCCAACCCATGTGAATAATAGTTGGTGTGTTTGAATTAACTATCATCGACTAAACCATCACACTAGGAGGAAAATTTTCTTATTATTTCATTTACTAGATTATAGAGAGGTTAGTGGGTAAGTTCTGTTATTTTTTTATTGATGGGTATTTTGGATACTTTCATATCCATATTGCACCTGTGGATCCATAAATGACAACTTCCACTTTACCATTTGGCACATTTTTATACATGAGGATTTCATTTGGTCTATGAAATTATCTTGGTACTTTATAGTGATTCATGGTTAGTATTTTTGTGGATTACTTATAGAAGTTCGTGGAAGTTTTCATGGATGACTCAACTTTTTATGGTTCCTCTTTTAATGAGTGTTTGGGTAGTATTGGTTTTTTCCTTCATTATTATGTTGAAAATAATCTAGTATTAAATTGTGAGAAATGAAATTTCATTGTGAGAAAATTTATAGGAATTTGATATATCATTTATGGGGATGGTATACAAGTAGATAAATAAAATTTTGATGTCATTTCTTCCAAACCATTCCCTAAAAACATGCATTATTTGCAGTATTTCTTAGGTTATGATGAATTTTATCATCTTTTCATTCATGAATTTAGTAATATTCCACTCTCTCTCTCCTACTTACACAAAAAAGAAAAAGAATTTGGATTTGATAAAAATTGTGGGGATTATTTTAACCAATTAAAATGGAGTCTCATATCACCCTCGATAATACAACCACCATAATGGGATTTACTATTTAAGATCATCTATAACACCTCTAACTATACATTTGGGGGAAATTTTAAAAAATGAGTTGATTGATATCTTCTTGTCATTGATTATGTCGCACGCACATTAGACCCTGACAAAGGAAAT
The DNA here is from genome assembly GCA_963277665.1 of Viscum album. NCBI lineage: Eukaryota > Viridiplantae > Streptophyta > Magnoliopsida > Santalales > Viscaceae > Viscum > Viscum album. The sequence goes on along the minus strand of OY728148.1, from coordinate 1,061,853,531 downwards.
CACAGCACAACCAAAATTAATTCCTTACCATAATGTTTTTCTTGGATAAATTTAGGTCATAACTTTTAGGGTCCAAAGTGATTGTGTTCTATGAACATGTATCCCACTGGTGTCTTATTAATAAACTAGAATCCAAACCACATATCATTCATTGGATGTTCCTCCTTTAAGAATTTAATCTAGAAATTAGGGATAAAAAGGAATATAGAATATAGTGGCTAACCATATCAGTAGGATCCTTCTATAGTCATAAATTGAATCATAACCTTGTATTTTAATAAATTAAATGAATCCTAATGAGAAATTATATCATGTTGAAGATGATATTTCTTGGTATACTCACATTATAAATTATTTTGTAGCATATTTCACTCATGTTAATTTCATTAAAAACTGATCTAATCACCAAAAAATAGTCTTGTTGCTATATTTGGGATGACCCCTACCTTTAGTGCACAATTAGTGATCAAGTTCTCATGAATTTCATTCCTAATAGTGATTTTCGGTCTATCCTTAAGTTCTATCACACTCTTACATGTGGGGGGGCACTTTGGTCTCCAACTAACTAATTGAGAGGTTCTTAGTTTGGTCTATTTTTTAAAACATTATTTTTGAATGCCCATGATTTATGTAAATTTTTTCTTCATTGTCAAAGGATATAGAATTTCTCCAAAAGAAGTGAAATTCCACATCATCCCTTACTTTTACATGCCATTTTTTTTGTTTTGGGCATTGGATTTATAGGAACATTTCCTAATTCATTCAGAAAAATTTAACATTTTTTGGTAGTAGATTATGTGTAAAAATGGATAGAGGAATGATCCAAAATGACTAATGATTCAAAGATAGTTGTGTAATTTTTAAGAATATAAATTTTTTCTAGGTAAGGATTTCCTAGGTTCATCATCAATGATAAGGGTTATCATTTCTACAATTAAGAAATGAAATCACTTTTTCACTAGTATGGGGTTGGCCATCAAGTTTCTATTATATATCACCCTCAAACCAATGGTCAAGATAGGGTATCAAATAGAGAGGTCAAACCAATTCTTGAAAAAATGACTTATCCCAATAGAAAAGATTGGAGTCTTAGCCTCGATGATGCATTATAGGATTATTGTAATGCCTTCAAAACTCTCATTAGCATGTCACCTTATTGGATGGTTTTTAGAAATATTTTTCACGAACCTGATGAGATAGATCACCAGTCCCATTGGGCTATTAAACAATGAAATTACAATCTTTATAGTGTAGTTTCTCAAAGTAAGTTACAGATTCAGGAGCTAGAATAAATATGAGGATAATCATATGAGAACTCCCAGATTTGTAAGGCGAGAACCAAGGATTCCCATGATTACCTCATCCTTCATCATTAATTTCATATGGTTTATAAAGTAATCCTTTTTAATGAAATTATAAAGTTTCACCCAGTTAAGCTTCATTCCTGCTGGTTTAGACCATAAAATGTTACTAATGTATATCCATTTGGTGTTATGAAGGTTCAAAATAAAGAAACAAAATAAGAATTCACTATCAATTAGAAGGTATTGAAGCACCTTCATGAAACCATTCTAGAGTCTCTATTAGAGGACCTCCACATTCAATAATAAACCTACCAGTGATACCCACCAGGTTTTATCCTTCCTCTCTGCATTCTCTTTTATTATAGTGAGGAAACTAAACACTCTTGTTTTGGGGTGGGGATAGTTATATTCTTATTTTAGTTATGATTTTCATCATCTTTCTTCTTTTACTCTTTTTTTCTTATTGCATGGTATTTTTAATTTTCCCTACTTTCCTAAGTTAGTTAGGACTTGTTATCATATTTTTTATTTTTATTTTTCACTTATTTCATGGTATTTTTACCCCCCCCCCCCCCCCCACAATTCACTTTTGTGTAATAATACTCATTTCTGATGCCCACCAAATCATCTAAATTATTGAAAATACATCATTAATATCCCTATTTCAATATATTTTAACATTAAAATAAAAAAATCACTAATTTCATTTGAATTTGGTCATTAAATTAACATTTATGGGTTAATTTTAAGTAAAAATGGTTATTTTTAAATGATATAAATGGTTGTATATTTATAAAATCTTTGATATATTTTTACCTTCTATATGAGTTTTTTATTGGTTACTTATGTCATTTAACATCTCCACACATCATTGCATTCAAACATGAAGTGTAAATATTTATTACTAAGTTGAAGATAAATATAATTTAAGTTATTATTAATCATATTTCCAAAATTATTTTTCTATATTTTTTTCGTTGTCCAATCTATTTCATTACTATAATGGATTGACCTATGCGTATGCACCTTTTATTTGACTGTTGTATTCCCAAAAAAACACAAATAAATGGAGGGGAGAGATGAAATGTATAGAATATGGGGATCTCTAGGTCAGGAGATTATAGTTTGACTTTTGTGAATTCTTAAGTGAGTGGGTCTTGAAATTTTATTTCAAAGGATGTAGGGAAAGTTCAGTGGAAAGAATCAAGTAAACAGAAAAAAATTTAAATAAACTATATTTACTGGATATAAAGTGGAAAGAATAAAATGAAATGGTTATCAAATGCACACATGGATATTTATTAGTATGGTTTACTTTTTTATTAATTTCTAGGACTAGTATCATATATCTCCTTGGCTTTTGTTCTGATATAATTTATGAGACAATAATTTCCATGCTTATTGGGATTAACTCTTTAGTGTGATTTATCTTTTTCTCATTATACTATCATGAAATTAATTTACTATGAATGTTAAATATTCATGATCTAGGTAATATCATCATGAAACATTTCAAAAAATGTAACTTTTCATTGGAGTGCAAAACTTTAAGCATGCGGGTGTGATCATGTAGTGATTAACTATTCATTTCCACCCTTATATCACTGTGTTAAATTGATTTTTTATTTTAAATTACAAATATAATAATAAATTTCACTTCAAATTTAATTTATTTATTTAATTTTTATCACTTTTAAAATTTACATTTCACTATTTTTGATTATTTCCTTGTAGATAGAGGTGATTTGGAGATCCCAGAATAGAATTCAAGAAAAACAGGTCAAACTGTGCATGAACCCAAGTACATATCTAGACTAAAATGAAAAGTTCATAGAAATCATGCATCAAAATAGGATAAAATTATATAAGTGAATGAAAAAATATGTGGTAAACATTTATCTTGAAGACCAAGGATCCCAATATATCCATTTTTGAGTCCCAAAATTCACTATCATTGAAGAGAATCTTCACTATTCATAGCCTCGAGGTCACTTCTGTAATTTGACCATATATTGGATTATAGTCTTCCAAATGATGCCAAATTTTCTATGGATATTTTTAGGAGGTAAGTAAACAATTTTTCAAATTTTCCTAAATCTTCATAATGATGTATATTATCCCAAATTCATGATCCAAGTGGTATCTTGAAATCTAGGTTCCAAAACCACCTTCCACTTTGCCTAAAAATTAGAAAATTGGGCCACCCATTTGCAAGTTCAACCAGGGGGAAAATCTCGACAACTTTATAAAACCAATGTATTCCTCTATACATCTTAGAAGTTTTTGAAGTACTTATCCTCATAGGGGTTTAAAGATTATGGTGAAGTTCCACCCGAATCTATTCCTCCTCTTGATGGTGAGATAAAGGGTGGGTGGTCATTTTTAGGGAGATAAACACACTTGTAGAGGGAGTTACAACACTTTTTATTCAATTGGTTTGGTGTAATTTATGTGTGAAACATTTCATTTAAATTTTATATTAGCATTATTATCCTTTTAAGGCATTGTTTTGGTATAATCAAGTAAAACACTTTTCATTTAAATACCAATTAGGTTGAGAATTCATGTGTGAATCATGGGTTGTTCTGATATAAAAACACAAGCATACTTTTTATCTCAAACATACATGATATTTCAGTTTGTTTTGGAATCCCTCATTCCATGCTTTAGGTACAAACTTTGAAAACATGAATTTTGTGTGAAGGGTTTTGTTCTTTATGCATCATTTTAAAAGGCATGAGGTTAATCGAGATCTTGATTACCCTCAATCAAAGGATTCCATTAAATGAAGTTTAATTTTCAGAACAATGAATTAACCAATGTTGGAGTTGGTGACCTAGAAAAAACTACTTTGTACATTATTCATTAATAAATAACTTATCACATCTTGATTGTTCTTCTGTGTGACCATGATTATGATAATTTTCTAAGGATAGCTGTTTCATTAAAGGGTTATAGCGGATCCCTGCTATGATGAGAACCCAGAAGTGCCATAACACTATTCTTGAATATATGTTCTATGGTCGGATGAAGTTATTTGAGGGGCACAAATAATACAAGCCATTAGGGGTGAGTACTAATAAAACTTTGAGGCACCCTCTCATGGTGTGCGCCCTTGGTAATAGCTAGGAGGATATTATGAGAACAAAACCCACCAGTAGGAAATCCACATTTCATAGTGTCATTGGATGTTCCTATCTGCGGACATTTGTATTGGTCCTTAGACTTTAAGATTATTATTAATGGGTATTACAACTCACACACTTATATGTATTGACGAAAATTGTGACAATACACTGTTCGCAGCGAGGTAGGATATGTTGGGTGCGTCATGAGTAATACTGCATTAATAGATAATGTGAGAAAGGATTTTTCTCTTCTATTCCATAATGAAAGTAGATATCTCAAGCCCTTTGATGGAATTGAAATAGCCTAAATAAATCCATGGCCATGGTGAAGAATGGGCAAGTTCAATTTTGGGAAGTCAAGGAAAGAATAATCAATCACATGGGATGATGGCACCGGTATGAAACCCGCTTAATTCGAGATATCAATAAAAATGGATTACATTACATGGTAATCATTCATAGTAGGTGACACGTCATTGCGGTGTTAACTTCTTTTTCTATGGGTGCTTTGGCGTGTTGCTAGACACTATCCTTGGACTTTAGGCAGGCTTCACCTAATGCCACTGAGAAAGGGGCCTAGAGGGTCACACACTAAGTGTGTCCAAGTATCTCAGTTAAATATTAATTTGACAAGTTGAATAAATATTATTCCTGATTCTGGTTTAATAATTATTCATTGATGTCTGATCGAATTTATTTCGACACTATTTATTCGAGAGAATATATATTGTGGGTGAAATAATATATTTATTAGTGAGTAATGTAGTGATATTTATTTGATAAATAAATATCCATTATTCAAGGTCTAATAAATGTGGTTGAGTAAATAAAGTGAATGAAAAAACAAAAGTACACGCAGTGTATTTTTTTTGGGAATTTATGTGAAATAATATTATTTATTTAATTAAATAATATTAGGTGTAATTCTCTGGGTTCATGTCAAGTAATAATAATAGTCAATTGTTATTATTAGACATGGGTTATTACTAAGAATTAAATGAAATGAATAAGTGTTTTCGGGTAATTAATTCATTTTATTATTCTAAGTAATTAAAATCCCAATTATATAATTCGCATTAGCCTGGATATTTTTTAAGGGGTTATGAACAATGGATCTAGATAAAGCACTCAATCCAAGAGATAATAATTTTCTTCCAAGAATTCTCTCCAGCTATGAGAGAGATCCTCCTCCACCGGATCATGGCGATCGAAGGCAGACATCACAAGAAAAGGCTCTTTTGCGGTAGCACCCAGATATCCCTTTGCTGACATCTAGAGATACGTAGAGAATGGGTGGATCACTGATAGAGGAATACTACACTTAGATTCTATGACACGATGATGGATCACAACGGATCGTGACCGAAAACAACAACAGAGAGAGAATTTCATCAAGGTAATTCTTTTATTTTAATTAAATTAATTATAACCAACATATGATGATCCTCTATATGGTTTTGGGACTCCCTTATTTTCTTTCATTATTCATTATATTACAAAGATCTGTCATTTTATTATCGTGGAAGATCTTGGATTAAACATCATTAACAGAAAATATGAAAGTTGGTTACACCCACCAACATGCTTCTACTGCGCCTGGAACCTACAAGTGGTATCAGAGCGATTATATCAGTGATTATAACTATTTATTTTTTCGTTGGTGATTTACACACTTAATAATTTAGTTGTTTCAATTCAAGTTAATCATTCTTTAAAACTGAATCTCGAGATCTATTCCTCCTCTTTGATTTCTCATTCACCTTACAGGCACGATTTTTTCTTTTAATTTTGATTAAAATAAAACAGAGGATCTTGTCCAGAGGTTCCAAATCTTCCTGGCCATACAACACCAGAATAAATGGCATGTATTCGGCAGTACATTCCATGTAGTATAGGTTCCATGAACCAGGATGGTCCGCCAAACCATGCCATGTCATTGGATCATATCTAATTCTTTAAGAATCAGTGTGTTGACTAGGAACAGGTGGAACATGGTTTCCGGATTACACATCGTGTGGCCCACTGAACACGGTGTGTAGTCCCTTCATGTTAGGGTTGGACCGTGTACCCCGTACACGGCTTGCCCGGATGGAAACTATGTAACAAAGATACTACACGGTGTGTGTCCCACTGAACACGTTGTGTACTCTAAATATTTTCTAAGTACATCTATACGCCATGTCCTCGAGCATGTACTTTAGATGGATGGTGAAAAAAAGTACACTCCATGTAGTTGGAACTACACACCGTGTACTCGTCCAAATTACACATATTTATTAAAATTTATTATTATATTATAAAAACCCTTGAGATGTGTACAATAGTGCATGTGTAAAGCTGAGGCACAACACGTGATAGGTGTTTTATATATATGTGTTTAATTTAACATCTATGTAATGTTCATTTTTTACTCATTGGGTAGTTATGAATAGGAATTCACCAGGTTTCCTCCAAGGTACAAGTTATGTAAAAAGATAATTTTAAATAAATTTATTTTTGTAAGATTATGATGGATTAGAATCTCAAGGAAATTCAGAAAAATGGTTTAAGATAAAATTATTGATTAATTAAAGATAATTAATTGATTTGAGCATGATTTATCTTAAATAAGAACGATTAAATAATTTAATGCTAGTTTTGTTTATGTGTAAATATCGTTGCATGTATGGATAATAATGAGCTAGACCAAGACATTTTTATGTGAATGGGTTCTTTTAATTTATTTATTTAAATTAAATTTGTTGGCCTGTGAGCCTTCTCCTCATTAATTTATTTGTTTGTCTGGGTTTTATCATGCTAAAGTATTAAACCTTTTCTCATCATAATTTTTAGAAATGGAAAGAAAAATGAATTCAAACATATCATTGCGAACTATACTCGAGAAGGAAAACCTTCTCACCAGCACAAATTTCTAGGAATGGCAGAGGCGTTTACACATCATTCTTCGCCATGAGAGGAAATTGTATGTGATAGAAGAGCATGTTCTAGTTGCACCTGGAAAAGAGTCCAGTTATGAGGAACTATCTCTCTATAAGAAAGATATGTATGATGCCATAGATTTCCAATATTTCATGATATTTTCCATGCCTAATGAACTCGTGAAGCATCATGAAAACATGGATGCATATAGCATGATGTCTCACTTTAAGGATCTCTATCAAGAGAAGGCAAGACAGGAGAGATATGAGATCTCCAACGTTTTGTTTACAACTAAGCTTGGAGATTTTGCGCCAATTGGGCCTCATGTAGTCAAGCGCATTGGCAACATTGAATTCCACGTCATCTTAGGGATTAAATTCCCGGATGAGTTCTATACAGATCTCATCCTATCATCATTTCCCAAGATCTTCTCTAGATTTATTGTCAACTAAAACATGAGCAACAATGAGAAGAGTATATTGTAACTTCTTAACTTAATTCACTAAGTAGATAAGTACATGGGGCGTGACAAACCCATAGTCCTTATGATGAATAAGAAAAGGAAGGACAAGGGAAAGGGTACAAGGACTTATAAATGGTCTGAATCCCTCGATCATTATCCCTCCAAGAAGGTTATGATCCAGAGGTAGGGAAAGAAACGGGAGGCGGTATGTTTTTCATGTGGAAATCAAGGCCACTGGAATAGGAACTGTACCTAGAAGCGTGGGGACACTAAAGGTGCATTTGTTATCAAGTGTAATATTTCTATTTCTACACATTGGGTATTAGATACAGCTTCTGGGGCTCACATCTGTATTCAAATGTAGGTTCTAAGTAGATTTAAAAATATTGTCAGAGGAGAGGTGGATCTTTGAGCCTCTAATGGCATGATGCTAGCTACGTTATCCATTGGCTATTTCCACATCTCATTGCCTACTAGGATTATTTTGGTTTTACATAACAGTTATTATGTTCCTAGTGTTACCAAAAACATAATTTTTGTATCATGTTTGGATATGGATGGATTTATTTTAAAGTTTGGAAATAAGGGTTTCTTATTTTATGAGAACAACATATGTTATGGTATGGCTCATTTAAATAATGGTTTTTATGTATTAAATTACGAAAACTATGTTTTGGAAATCGATAATGAAACAAACTCACATGACTCATACATCACCCAGTTATGGCATCACAGTCTTGGTCATGTAAATGAGAATCCCTTGACAAAGCTCTTCCAAGATGGTTATTTAGACTCTACTGAGATAAAACCACTTGATAGATGTCATTCTTGTTTACAAGGTAAAATGAGCAAGCCGCCTTTTGGTGGATAGGGTGAAAGGTCCATAGAGATTCTATGATTGGGGCACACGGATGTGTGTGGACCATTTCTAGTAGAATCTAGAGGTGAATATTCTTACTTCATTACTTTTACTAATGATTTGAGTATATATGGATATTTATACTTAATGATGTATAAGTCAGATTCCTTAAAGAAATTTAAGGAATTAAAGAATGAAGTAGAGAATCATCATGGTAAGAATATAAAGAAACTTTGATCAGATCGAGGTGGAGAATATTTGAACCAAGAGTTCATTGATCTTATACCGGATTCTAGGATTCTATCTCAGCTCACTCTTCTTTATACACCACAGTGGAATGGTTTTAGTAAAAGGAGGAACCACACCTTGTTGGACACGGTGAGGTTGATGATGAGTCATATAGATCTTTCATTATACTTTTGGGGGTATGTATTACAAACTGCAGCATAAACATTAAACCGAGTACCATCTAAGGAAGAAAATGAAATTCTCTATGAGTTATGGAATGGAAAGAAAAAAAAATTCCGCACACATGTGTATGGGGATGAGAGGCTTTTATTAAGGCCTTCTAAGGAAACAAACTAGCACCTCAGGTCATGAGGTGTATCTTTATAGGATATCCCAAGGAAACAAAAGGATATTACCTATATAACCCTTCAGAAAAAAAACTAACTATCGCCAGAAAAGACGTCTTTCTTAAGAAGGAGCACATCCTCAAAAAAGGATAGTGGTAGAATGATTGACTTTAAAGAAATTGATTCTTAAGATACACAGGAGTTGGTACAGGAACATGTTCCACAGGTCCACATAGAAGAGGTTCCAGAAACACAAGTATTGTGTAGGAGCTAAAGAGAGGCAAGGGAACCAGAGAGATTTGGTTTCCTAGTCACCAAGGATGGTGAATAATTATTATTGGAAAATGATGAACCTCTATCCTACAAGGAAGCAGTAGAAATCTTAGAAGCTGCAAGATAGCTAGAAGCCATGAATTCTAAGATGGATTCCATGTATCAGAAACAAGTTTGGGTTTTATTCAATAAGCCAATTGATGTAAATCCTATTGGATGCAAATGGTTATTCAAGAGAAAACTGGACATGGAATGTCAAGTTAGCACCTATAAAGCAAGGCTAGTGGATAAAGTATTTAGACAACATCAAGGAATCGACTATAATAAAACCTTCTCACCAGTTTTCATGTTTAAATCCATAAGAATCATACTTGGAATAGCAGTTTACCTTGACTATGATATTTGGAAAATGGATGTAAAAACAATATTCCATAATGGGAAACTTAAAGAAGATGTTTATATGACATAACCAGAAGGGTTTGTGACACCTGGTGAATCCAAATGGGTTTGAAAGTTGCATAAATCCATTTATGGATTAAAGTAAGCATCCAAGTCATGGAACATCCGATTTGATGAATCCATAAAGGAATTTTATTTCATTGAGAATGAATGTGATCCATGTGTTTATAAGCGGTTTAATGGGAATTTGGTCATTATCCTAGTAGTATATGTTGATGGAATATTGCATATTAGAAATGATGTACCACTCTTATAGCCAGTTAAGGACTAGTTGAACAATTTTTTCTCAATGAAGGACTTGGGTGAATCAGCTTACATTCTAGGGATCAAGATTATTCATGATAGATCCAAGAGGCTTCTTGGACTAAGTCATGGTACATACATTGACCGGATACTAAAGATATTTAGTATGGAATAATCCAAGAGGGGATTGGTTCCAGTGTCTCATGGCCTACATCTTGCTAAGAAAATGTTTCCTCATACACAACATGAGAAAGATAGAATGAGTAAGATCCCATACGCTTTGGTTGTAGGATCCATCAAGTATGCCATGTTATATAACAGGCTTGTTGTTGCGTATGCACTGAGCATGGTAGGAAGATATCAAGAAGATCTAGGATAATATCATTGGACTTCTGTTAAGAATATTCTTAAGTATCTGAGAAGAACGAAGGATATGTTCCTGGTGTATGGAGAAGACGAGGAACTTGTCATTAGAGGGTATGATGATGCTGGTTTTCAGACAGATCAGAATGATTTGATGTCACAATATGGATATGTGTTCTATCTCAATGGAGGAGTTGTGAGCTGGAAGAGTTCAAAACAACCAGTTTTCACCGATTCTACAGCTGATTCTGAATATATAGCAGCTTCTGATACAACCAAGGAAGTTTTCTGGATTTGGAACTTTGTCTAGAAGATTTATGTGGTGCCTAGAAGTAAATATCCTATCACATTATATTGTGATAATACTACAGTGGTGGCTCTTTCAAAATAACCAAGGTCATATCAACAGACAAAGCACATACTCTGAATGTATCACCTCTTGAGGGATTTCTATAAAAGGGGTGAAGTTGCAGTGAGTAGAGTGTTCATGTAAGAGAATGTAGCAAACCCCGTGACTAAAGGTATATCTTAGCAGAAGCATGAATATCATGTGAGATCTAGCGGGTTAAAGGTTGTTAGCAGTTGGATCTAGTCCAAGTGGGAGTCTATTGGAGTTGGTGGCCTAGAACACACAACTTTGTACTTTATTCATTAATAAATACCTTATCACATCTTGATTGTTCTTCATTATGACAATTAATGTGATAATGTCCAAAGGATAGATGTTTCATTAAAGGGTCATAGAGGATCCTTTCTATGATGAGAACCCAGAAGTGCCATAACACTGTTGTTGAATATATGTTCTATGGACGGATGACGTTATTTGAGGGTAACAAATAATACAGGCCATTAGGGGTGAGGAATCATAAAACATTGAGGCATCTTCTCATGGGGTGTGCCCTTGGTAATATTCAGGAGGATATTATGAGAACAAGGGCTGCCGGTAGGAAATCCAAATTTCATAGTGTCATTGTATGTTCCTATCTGCAGACATGTGTATTGGTATTTAGACTTTAATATTATTATTAATGGGTATTACAACTCATGCACTTAGATGTATTCATGAAAACTATGACAACATGTTATTCTTAACGAGGTAGGATATATTGGGTGCGTCAAGAGTAATACTGCATTAATAGATAATGCGAGAAAGGATTTGTCCCTTCTGCACCATAACGGAAGTAGATATCTCAAGACCTTTGATGGAATTGATATAGCCTAAATAAATCCATGGCTATGGTGAGGAATGGGAAATTTCAATTATAGGAATTCAAAGAAAGAATAATCATACACATGGGTTGATGGCACCAGTATGAAACCCGCTTGATTTGAGATATTGAGACAAAGGGATTACATTACATGGTAAGAGTTCATAGGAGGTGACACGTTAGTGCGGCATTAAATTCTTTCTATATGGGTGCCTTGGTGTGTTGCTAGAGGCTGACCTTGGACTTTAGGTAGGCTTTGCCTAATTCCACTGAGAAAGAGGCCTAGAGGGTCACATGCTAATTGTGTCTAAGTATCTCAGTTAAATATTAATTTAACAAGTTCAATAAATATTATTCCTAATTCTGGTTTAATAATTATTCAAGGATGCCTAATCGCATTTATTTCGACACTAATTATTCAAGATAATATATATTGTGGGTGAAATAATATATTTATTAGTGTGTAATTTAGTGATATTTATTTGAGAAATAAATATCCATTATTCAAGGTTTAATAAATGTGGTGGACGAAATAAAGAGATTGGAAAAACAAAAGTACACGCCATGTATTTATTTTCTGGGAATTTATGAGAAATAAAATTATTTATTTAATTAAATAATATTAGTTTTAATTCACTGAGCGCATGTCAAGTAATAATAATATTAAATTTTTATTATTATACATGGGGTATTACTAAGAATTAAATGAAATGAATAAATTCTTTCAGGTAATTAATTAATTTTATTATTCTAAGTAATTAAAATCCCAATTATATAATTCTCATTAGCCTAGACATTTTTTGAGGGGTTGTTCACAACAAATCTAGAGAAAGATCTCAAGCCAAGAGAGAATTGTTTTCTTCCAAGAACACTCTCAAGCTACAATAGAGAGATCCTCCTCCACCGGATCAAGGCGATCCAAGGAGAGCATCGCAAGCGAAGGCTCTTCTATTCTAGAATGTGGAGATCCCTTTGGAGACATCCAGAGATATGTGGAGAATGTGTGGATCACCTATAGAGAAATCATACACTTGGATTCTACGACGCAATGAAGGATCACATCAGATCATGACTGGAAACATCAACAGAGAGAGAATTCTATCAAGGTAATTCTTGTATTTTAATTAAATTAATTATAACCAACATATGATGATCCTCTCTATGGTTCTGGGACTCCCTTATTTTTTTCATTCTTTGTTCTATTATGAAGATCTGACATTTTATTATCATGATGGATCTTGGATTAAATGTCGTTAATGGAAAATATTAAAGTTGGGTACACCCACCAATGTGATTATTTTGTGCCCAGAACCTATAACCAAGACGTGTAGTGAACTTGAAATGACCTTATTCTCCCATAATTCAAAAACACCACCTTTTTCAACTATTAAACTCTTTCATTAATTCATTTTATTTTTAAAACTTTTTTTCAAAACCATCCCCTAATTTTAGTCCTCTTTATTAATGTTAAGAACTTTAAACCTCTATTTATCTTTAAGAGATGACCTAGGGTCCAAAATATGCTACAAATATGCTTTAAAATCTAATTAATTTTACATTTCATTATAATACAGTCAAGTTCACCTCCTTATCGAGAGGTAATGAGATTTACCATTTTGTTTAAGCATTGAGATCAAAGGGTTAGTAAGATATATCTATTGTGCAAACTGAATGAAGAAATAAAATATATTATTTTTGGTGCATCGAAACATCATTGATCACATATTCCTTGGATTATCCTAGTTGGTGTGAACCAAGTAAAATTATTTGTGTTCCATTTACTGATTTTATTTCTTTTCAAGATAAAATAAGGGAGAGAAAAGTTGTGTTCCTCATATCGAGAGAAAAATATCATACTTAAGGAATTGAAGGGTTAAAATATATGTTACCCTAATCCACCCCCCCCCCCCCCCCCCATAGGGTAATTCCCTTGATAATTGATCAACAATAACCTTTAATTTCTTATAAATATATTATATCTTTGACTTCATAAAATCCTCCAAAAAAATCACTATCAAAAAATTTTTACTCTTACAAAAATCTTATCATGAATCGTGAACTTTCCTTTATGAATATTAGAAATTTAACCATCCATATCAACATCATCATAATGGTTTTGAATTTATAATGATTATGTGAAGTCACTTAGAAACTTTTGACAGATGTACTTTTGTATACTTTACTCTTCCCATTTTCTAGTTCTCCCTTCTCTTCAGCTTAACTCATCTTCCCACAACCTTCAATACTTAGAATAGTTCTGACAAGAAAATTATGGTTCCAATGGTACTACTCCATTTCAATTACACTACATTTGAACTTATTCTTATGGTAACTCTTTTCAATCAAATCATCATATAAACTTTCATTTATACATATTCCAGTGAAACTTATTTCCTTTATTCCTCTAGATATACAACATTGATCTTTATTCAAGGTGACTGGATATCCAACCACCATAGATTGAATCATTGTTGGTTTTTAAACAAAGTGATATCCTTCCAATGAATGAACAGTGCAGCATCGTCAAACTAAACTTTCAAATCTCCCTCTGGTAAGCCTATAACTCTTCATGCATCTATAATCTTCCAGTTAACTTATGAAAACCTCCATAATTAACTCTATGAATTTAAAAAAAATTATATCTGAAATCAAAAATATTTTTTCAAATAGTTTTAACAAAAAATAAAAAACCTTTATAATCCTAGAGGAACTTAAAATATAATAAAAATCTATTTTTATAGAAAATTTGGTTTTAAAAAATTAAATTTTCTTAATATTATTTCATATAAATTACCACTTAAATAATTTTTAATCTATTTGGTTTTACACTGAAAAAATTTATTATAACAATCCTTTAAAATAATTAAATTTAATTTATTAAGATAAAATACATAATATATAGAGAAAATATAATTCTTTGAAAAATAGGATTTTATACAGTAAATGATTTTAATTATATCTATTAATTATTCATATTCTAACCATTAAATTGATAAAATTCATTATTATTGGAAAAAATCAAATTATTATTTCAATCAATAATAATAATATGTAAAATAAATAATTTTAACTATATTTTTATTTACTTGAGGTTTTACTCTTCTTGTAATCTTCATAATGATATTTCAAATTTTATTATCATGATATATTAATGTTTATCTAGAATTTTGAAATAAATCATGGTTCATTTTAGTTTAATGTTGAGTGTGATACAAGCTATTAAACATAGTTTTTATTTAAATGAAAACACTTACTAAAGTATCAAGCATCGACATCCAACCCCTCCTTTCATCCTCATAATTGTAATTTCTATCAATAATGAAAATATATTGGGGTTTTATTACTCTAGGAATGACTCATGATATAACAACATATTAAAATACTTTCTAATAGTTCATAAATAGGTTTTGAAATATCCAAATCATATCTCATGGGAGTGTCAAATCAGGTGTGTAATTAGGCCCCATTGTTTTGAATGGATTGAAAATAAATTTAATACTCAACCAACCTTTTTTAGGGTTATTACCACTAGGTTCATAATATCCAGAGCCTATAACCACTTATAGCTTCTAGAGAGGAATTTAATTGATAGGAAACCACACACTCTTTACTTTGCCAATATTTTTAGATGCTTTCAAATATTTAGATATATCCTTAGGGTTTACACTACATTAATACAATCCTAATTTAAAATAATACTTATATTAATATCTTTATTACTATATTCCAAGCCTAAAATTCATATAAACTTATTCTCTTATATTCTATTAATCCTCAAACAACATAAAACCATATAAACATAAATATATACCTTAATCATATATACTCCAAAAAATATTAATATTTTCCAAATATAACTTAAATTTCCTTTACATAATAATATATACCAACCCTAAGGGACACATATACCTTGATCATATATTATTCCTAAGACCCCACTAAAAACACCAAAATATCAATAATAACCTTAAAATACAGTCATATAATACCTTTAAATGTGTGTTTATACCTATAACATTATAATAAACCATTAACATATTAAAACATAATGATATCTACAACTATTAAATTATCCTCGTATAACAACATCCTAACCTATAATGTTATTTAATCCCTGCTTCGATACCAACTGTGATGACCCATACCTGCACATCTGGATCTGGTGTTAAAATCATATTCTTTATAAACTAGTTTTGATACAAACTAAAGTGATATAAACTTAACCATTCATATTTAAAATGTCAATAAAAAATATTAAGTCACATACATACCCAATAATTTTAGGTTTACAGTTTTATTGAATTTTTAAAACCCTTAACTAAAAAAAATCTTATCTTTCCCATAAAATTGACATTTCCCCCAATAAACAAAAGTCTCCTTATTTAATAATAAGTATACAACATCTCCCAAAAAATTATCCACACATTATACCCATATAGACATATCATACTTAATACACTTCTTTATAATATAGGGATAAGAAAACACAAGAAGGGTGAGAGAAAATTCTCACTAATGGGTAACATATAATAGAAGTTATCATGGAATAAACAAGGCTTTAATAATATGGTAGAAATAAATAATAATAAAATAATTCCATATAATTGATAGAATAATCATATGATATATCCATGGATAATATAATAATGTAAATAATCGCATGAACAATAACTAGTTTCATAATGATGTATTTCATAATGTTGGACAATATAAACATACTGTCAAGGCCTCATATTAAGAAATCATACATAAATAGGTGAGGATTTCACCAAATAACCAGTCAGTTTGTCTTATGATACCTACCAATGCATTGGGGGACTACATAATTTTGGGGGACATATATCAGTAATTAATTCAAATTCAGTCATTATATTAAGGAATAAATGAAAAATATAATACATAAACAATATTTCTTAGTAAAAAATAAACAAATTTAGTAATGTAACAAGTATACAGATTGCCAATATTTCTTTAGTAAATAAATAGAATAACTTTATTGGAAAGAACCCTTTAATTTTAAATCATATTGAGTAATGGTGATATTCCCAAAGTGTATTGTTATTTCCCTATGGGTCTAATCAAAATAAAAATTTATAAATATCAATAAATGCAATTAATTTATTAAAATAAGAAAATTATAAGGTCAAGGTTGAACCAAAAGAGATGGTGAATTGTTTTATTTTGGTTTTCAAAAGATTTTATTTTAATTAAAAATTAATAAATAGGTGAATAATCAAATTGGTTTGATTTATTTTAAGAAATAAAAATGAATACGAAGTAGATAGATTGTTTAGTTTGAAATCGATTTAAAAGCATGAATGGGTTTTTTAATTTTAGGTTTCGGTTTTAATTGTATTTTATAAAAAAAATATCAATCCAAATTTTGTGTCAGAGTTTATATGAGGAAGATCCAATGGTCATGGTATCCCTTCCTTGATGCGGAAATCCCATTTTTCCCTAGTTTGGTAGTTTAGGGTTTCAGTGGATCTAGTTGGTCTTGATACCATATTTAAACCCAATTACTTTAAATTTTATAATGGTCATGCTTTATTTAGGGTAATCATTTGTGCAATTTTAATGTTCCTTTCAAATTCAAATACCAATGTTCAGGATAAAAGTAAAATAAAGGGATTGGGAATTGATTTAAAATGGAAACAATCCAAATACATCAACAAATAAAAAAGAATAAATCCAATAGACCATTCCCCTTCTATTACATAACTATATCACAATTTAGGTTTACCCCCTCATACAAGTTATGAGAGAATAAGAAGGAAGAAAATGAATAAAAAAAGGATAATCAAAAACCAAAGATGGAACTGGTGAGGACCCTACACAGTGATTCTTCACACTCCAAGATTTGGTCTCCAAGATCTCTATGATGGCAGTAGCCTAGACCACTATTTATAGACTCTATATGGGATCTTGAATAAATTAATAGCATTTATGATGGATCAAAATGTGGTAAAAATTGGGCCTTGGGTCATAAAATATGTTAAAATTGTATAAAACCCCATCAAAGGTTTGTAGTTGGGTTAATTTAATGCTTACACATCATTTAATGATTACACAATGAGTAATGTTCAGGGATTTATTTCCTACACTTTTCATAACTTCATTTCATTTCTTGGGTTCACTCCATGTAATACTTTCATGAAGTGTAATGATTGCATGACATGTAAATTCATCTTTCGACTTTGAAAGCTCCATTCCTCCCTAGTTCGTCAGTTTCATGACCATGAAGTATTCCATGATCATCAATAGTTTTGGGAATCCTTATATTTTTTAGTGTGTCTTTTTCTCCTCATATTCACCTTTTTTCACTTTTTCTGATTTTTCATAATTTGTAGCATCCTGAAAAAAAATAAAGAAAACATTAGGTGAATATGATTGTATTAACAATAAAAATCATCAGAATCAAGGCATGTTATTATTTAAAATTTATAAAATAAATACACTTATCAAATGGTTTTATGGTTAATTCAATATAAGAAAACAAATTATTGGAATATTGGAATTTATATAGAATAGATTCATGAAATTAATGAATATGGACATAAAGGAAAAAAGATAAAGTCAAGAGAGAGATGAAGATTGATAGAGAACATAACCCTTACAAAAAAGGTGAGGTTTAAATTTTAAATTCATAATATAATTTAGAGGTTAATACATGAAAAATAAATACAAAATAAATAGATCTTTTATAGTTTGAGATGAAAATAAAAACAAAATTATAAAAAATCATACAGCTTTTGTAATATGGTTTTAAAAATAGACATCTAAGTCACATTAAAAAATCCCTTTCAAGGGGTGAAAAGAGGACATTGAAAACTTTAATTTTAAAATAATTACAAATATTTAAACCTTTAAAATAAATTAATTTGAAGTAGTAAATTTGAATTGGAATATAAAAATATACATAAGTGTAATGAAATCCCTTTATTTTCTCTTCTAAACCATTAACCATTATTTTTAAAATGAAAAATTCATAGAAAATGAGAATAGAATTTTATTTGAAAATACATGGAAACATGAATATGAATATTTAATATGAAAAATAGTTATAAAATCAAGAAAAGGTATTCATGTAGTAAATGATAAAAATTTTACTCTTTTCACACTTTTGTAAAGAAATTCAAAATTTTACTCTCTAGAAAAGGTTAAAAAGATAATTTTTATACCTTGGAAAAAAAGTAAAAGGTGATAAAAATAAACATAAGTAATCATTGGATTAGAGAGAATAAAATTATTATAATAATATAAATAATATAGACATATATGAAAAATATTATAGACTGTAAAGAAGATATAAGGTTGAGTCCATATGCAAGAAACTAATTGGTTGAATTGTGAACCAATGGGAGGTAAAATGTCAAGTAGACCTAAACCCCTAGAAAATAAATAAGTAATACAATATAATATAATAATAGGGTGGAATAATCCAAAATTAGTAGGATAATGTTCAATAATAGAGGTTATAACTTAATTAAAGTAAATTAATTTAACAACAACCCTTATATATTAGGTAATGAGTGGAAGCATAAGGAGAAGGTATAGATTAAATAAAAGTAAAAATACCAAGAATAAAAATTTATTTAAGTTATAATAATTAAATAGATAATTATTGACACTAGATAAAAGTAAATTACTGCATAATAAGAAATTTATCTCAAGGTTTTGAAATTGAGACAAAGAACCCTTACCTCAAGTACTAAATCACTTGGTTCATGTGTCTAACAACCTAAATAACCAAATTAATTTGATTAAAAAATTTATTCAAAAAAATAATGTATATATAATTTTTTAAGTTATATTTATTTTCATATTTCATTCCTTTACTGTATAGTTTTTTCTCTCATTGGACATTTGGGATAGTTCAGTCAATTCCTCCAAAACTAATTTGATACATTGACCATGGTCAAAAGAGTTATACAATAGTTTCATAATCCCCATAATTATATATATATATATATATATATTATTTATCATTACCATAGCACGAAATTTATACAACTCAATTAGTTTTCATAAATAAATCCAAATTAATAAAAGTGTCTTGGTATGCTTGTTTTAGGCAGTTAAATTTACAATAACCATTCAGTGTTATTATTATTAATCAAATCACTAATTTAACATTAGAAAAATTTAATCATGTTATAAATATCATATTTAGTCATTAAATATACTTTTATAATGTAACTCCCCAACCCCAGTTACCCAGAGACGGTTCATTATTACATAACATTGGTAGGATCACAAGAGATTAAGTCCTGAAAGACCAATAAGTTTAGTATCCTTGGATATACTAGATACATACATAAGTTTTACATTACATTTCTGAAATGAAAAAGAAACATTGTGTCCCCTTTGATCACACTCATATCCCTTAGTATATCCCTATAGGTCAGTTATAATATACTTCTCTACATCTTGGGAAAAATTAAACATAAGAAAGGGGTGATCTCAGATTCTCAGTAAGGATAACAATATAGCAGAAACTATCATAAATACACACAAACATTTAATGAAATGTATAAGACTACAACACAAGCCTTTTAAACTTCAAATTAAGCATAATGTGGCAAATATAAATTAAATAATTTCATTTACTTATTCACATGGATATTCTACTAGTCGAATAATCACATGTAATATCAAAAGTTAATCTCATAATGATGGAATGCATAATGTCGGACCTCATAACCACATAGTCAAGGCCTCATGCCAAGACTATAAATAAAAATAGTATCAAGGACTTATTCCAAGAAACTAGTTTGTCTCATGAGACCTACTGATTCATCGAGGTGATATAGCGGGCCCCACCTGTCACTTACTACTTCCAATGCATTCCTCATATGAAAAGAGTGAAACATAACACAAAAATTCATATTAAACTAACATACAAAATGTTAATACTTTATCCATAAACTGTGAATGTTGTAAAAATAGCACATCCACAGTCAAACATATCATAAAACTATCAATACAATATGGAATTTGTATCATAATAAATCAACTTCAATTAAACACAAAATCCAATAATAGATGTTGACATAGATGAAATAAATACAAAAAACTATTTGAGAGAAATATCTCTTTCTACTTAGAAATAATTTAAAAGTCTCATAATTATAAAAGAAACCATTTATTTTGAAAATAGTCATAAAATCTTGTAAGGGAAGATTCAAAGGTGTTATAATGGCGGAAAATAGCCACACCCGCCGTATAAGTTAAAAAAACATTCTTTCCTTAGTTTGTCAAAAAGGTTATAAATTACATTGTTTGGAAAACAATGGAAAGATTCCTTTCAAAATATTTGTTAAAAAGTAAAACAATGGTATAAATGACTTTACCCCATAGTCTAGAAAATAGTAAAAAAAATTGAAATATATTTTTAAGAAACATGGATGTAGATGATAAAGAAGTCCCAGTAGATACTTACGTATAAACAATCTCAGATAATAAAGAGATTGTAAAATTAACCCTTACCTTGAACTTTTCCTTAGTCTAGGGTATGTTAAACTCTTGTATAATAGTTAAATAAATGTTATTAAATTATACAAGAACCGAATACACAAATATGATATCATATATGATCCTCTAATGTTACTTTGTAAATAATATTTCAGTAGTATCATTGTTTCGGGTGTTACTGATTCGTTTTCCTTTATATGTTTTCTTATGTAAGTCATGTTTTTATGGATATGGTGTATTTGATTCATATAAATAATTATATTAAGTTCTTAAACAATATTTTTTAATCATAAAATGAAAATTATTCTTTAATGGTTACAATGTGGAATGAAATCTCATCACGTCGTTGAGACGGTAAGCCGTACGTACACACGAATGGAAATATCATTATATTGATGTTGAAATTGTATGTAATTGGATGGTATATTATATATACAGAATATTTAACATGTTATATTTATTATTTACATAAATTATACTCATTATTATACCCATACAAATAATTAAGTGTTGAATAACAAACTACACCATGATGTGAAGACGGTAAGCCATACATACGCACGTATGGTGAATTTAAGAGAAGGGAAAGTATCCTTTTATAAGAGAGGTGAGGGGCACTTTAGGAAAAGATTGAAATATTATTTTATTATAAAATTATTTTTGGTTTCTAATAGATCCAAATGGATTTATTTCGATTCTAAGGTAGGGATGTGTCTAAATACTCTCAAAAAATAGGTTTTAGATTAGTTTAGGTCACCATATTAACCTTATCTTTTAGATTTAACTCTTAGTTAAATAGTTTAACTTTTTTCCTTGTCTTTTTGTATTTTTATACTACATGGTTAATATAGTTACTATAAAATGACAAGAGAACCTCAAGTGGTTCATTAATTAAATATATAACATTATCTAAGTCATTTGTCTCAACCTTATATTTTTAGAAATATTATATTATTTAATAAAATAGTATTTGTTTTAAAAACACATTTATGTCAATTTTGACACTATTTAGTATTTGGTTTTTGTGAAAGTCATAATAACTTGATTACTTCAAAAAAATACATTGAATAAACCCTAACCTGTCATAATCACCTAGAAAATTCATGGATGGCATCAAAAGTTTCAATTTAAATTTATTTTAATATTTATAATATCATTTATTTTAATATTTCATTAATAAGGTAATTACTGCATCATCATTGTGTCATAAATAAATTTAATTATTTAATGTATAAAAATTATAAATAAAACACTATGATGTTGGAAATATTTTTATATTTCTATTGAATATTTATAGTTGAATTTATCTTATGTATAATCCTATATTAAAAATGTTTTAATTATTAAAATTTGAATTTAACACTTTTAACACTTCTTTAAATAAAATATAATAAATGTCCTAATCTAGCCCAAATAGATCAAAAGGATCTTATTTTCTTCATAAGGTTGATTTTGGTCGAAAAACAGTTATACAATATAATTATGACATGTTTTGGGTTAATTATAATATTATTTTTACCTTTAATTACCCTATTTACTTTTAATCGTGGTAAATAAAATTCAAAAGTTACTATTCACAAAAAATTATTTTCATCCTATTGAAATTCATTTTACTTACTAATGACAATCGTGTCTCTTGGATTTTTAAAATTCAGTTCACAGAAGTGGTAAAATTATGTTTTATGCAAATGTTCAAATGTTCCTAGAAGGTGGGTAAAACACGTTAAAAAGTTCAATAAAATTTTATATATCTAATCTTATTACAAAATGACTCTAATGAATTACATTGTACTAATATAGGTATTATGTATCTATTTTTAATTTAAAATAAATTTAAATTTAAAAATAATTATTTAAATAAAAAAGTCAGTTTTAAACAATAATATAGCTTTTTTCACTATTCATCAAAAATTGAATGTTTTTAGAAAAATACCAAAACTTCACTCTAAGCTAATTTTGATATTCTGAATCTAAAAATAAATTACATTTTGAAAAATAAAATTTATAAAATTTCAAAAAGTTGGTATTATTATTCATAACTTCTTTTTAAACGGCTAGTTTGATTGGTCGTGGTGTGCTAGAACTCGGAGTTGCGTACAGCGCAAGCTATTATATTATTCAAAGAGAAGTGTACCTTGGAATCTTGGGGTATTACATTCTTCCCTCCTTCAAACAATTTCATCCTAAAAATTTCTATAATATTACTACATAAAAAGATTCAGGTGGTTCTTTATCATAAGTTCCTTAAGTTCCCACATTGCCTCTTCCATTTTATGGTTTCTCCAAAGAAATTTTACCAAACGAGTCGTTCGGTTTCTCAACACTTGTTCTTTGGTATCAAGAATTATGATAGTCTTTTTACAATAAGACAGATCAGGTTCCAGTTCTATTTTTTTATAGGTGAGTACATGCATTCGGTCAGGCATGTATTTTATCAATAGTGATATGTGGATCACATCATGAACCTTGGAGATACTTGGTGGCATTGCCAAACGGTAAGCTACAACTCCATTTCGTTCCATAATTTTGAAAGGTATGATGTACCTGGGACTTAATTTACCCTTCTTACTGAATCATATAACACCATTCCATGGATATACCTTTAACAAAACATGATCTCCTACTTGAAATTACAAATCCTTCCTTCGGTTACCGGCATAGCTCTTTTGCCTACTTTGAGCTGCTTTGATGTGGGTTTAGATAATCTTCACCCTTTTCATTGTTTCCTCAAAAAGTTCTGGGCCTATGAGTTTTCTCTCACCAACATCATCCTAATAAGTTAGTGTGTTACATCTCTTTCTATATAATGCTTCATATGGTGCCATCTAAATACTTGAATGGAAGCTATTGTTATAGGAAAATTCTACCATAGGTAAATAATAATCTCACATACCTTGAAAGTAAAGTGAGAAAGATCTCAACATTTCTTCTAAAGTTTGAATAATCTATTTTGATTTTCCATCAGTTTGAGGGTGGTAGGCAGTTCTCAAACAAAGTTCAGTATCTAGGGATTTCTGAAGACTTTTCCATAATCTTGATGTAAAACGGGGATCACAATCAGAAAAAATCGATAGGGTTACACCATGAAATATTAAAAATTCATTAATATATAGTATATCTAAACATTCAAGTGGGGCCTCTGAGCGGCGTCTCTTCATGCTTCAGTGGCGGCTAGGGTTTCCCTGTGTTTTTTCTTCCCCTTCCCCCTCCGTCCCGGATCGACTTGTGGCTCCTCTGGTTTCAGCTCATCGTGGGTGTGGTCTGGCTTCGGTGGGGTGTGTCTGCATCCGGTGGATTCGGTCTCGGGCTCACGGTCCTGGCGACGTCGCTCGGCTCAGCGTGTTGCTCCCAAAGATGAGGTGGGATTCGTCCCAGCGTGTTGTTGACGGTGTGGATCAGCACGGTCTCGGTTCAGAGCATCTCGGACATTCGGTGCCAATGGTGGATCCAGTTCGTTGAGTTCATCGCGACCTAGACACGCATACAAAGGGTTACTATGTGTCTCGACTTCTGTTCTGCGGTTCCGGAGGGGGGAGGAATTTGGATTCGGATTCTGTGAGTTTTTGCAGGTTTTTCATTTTGGTTTTTCTGGATTTTTCCGGTGATTCTGGATATCGTCGGTTGGTTGTGAATCGGTTCGGTTTTCTGGTGTGGTGCGACGGTTCCGGTGATAATAGATTCAACGTTGATGAGTAGTGGTGATGATGAATTTGGCACCATTTGGCCTCGAAGGCGCAAGACTGGAGGAGTGCTTCTGGAATTCGTTTTGAAATTTTAATGCGGAACTTCTGAGTTTTCTGCGGATCAGGGTGCTTACGCGTCAGGATCTCTGGTCAACCTCATTTTGGTTTCTTTGATGTCTTTTGTGGATGGATTCTTCCTGGAGCTCTATTTCATTTCGCTCGAAGCCTGGGTGAATTCCACTAGAGTTTGTCGATGGGAGGATTTGGGCCGGTGTTGATGGTCGTGTCGGGGGACGTTCAAGGTAAACCTTTTTGAGATTTGGCCAGCTTTTTTGATGTTCTTGTGATATGGTTCATGGTTTCTTGGTCATTTCCTTTGGTTTTTGATGTTTTTGTGGAATGGTGAAAGTGGTTGTATTGGAATTATATAGTGGGGTACTGAGAACCCATAAACCGTCTTTTGAAAACGAAAAAAAATGATTAGCAGCTAAACATTCAAGTGGTAAATATTATTTTATAGCAAGAAAATGTGCTAACTTGGTAAGACTATCAAAAATGACCCATATTTTATCATTACTTCTAGAAGTATTTGTTAGCCCCATGACAAAGTCCATCGTAATATCATCCCATTTCCACTCAGGTATGGGAAGAGGTTGCATGACTCCTCTAGGATGATGTCTTCCAGCCTTTACCTTTTAACAAACCATACATCTTGACACATAATCAGTAATCTCCCTCTTCATGTTGTCCCACAAAAAATGTTCCTTCAAATATCTATACATCTTAGTGCTACTAGGGTTTATAGATAAATTGGAGCTATGAGCATCATCCAACAATTCCCTTTTTAGATCAGGTATATCGGGAACACAAAGTCTCTTCCCAAATTTCAAAATTATATCTTCATATACGAAGTCAATCAATATCCCATAATTCATAGCTTTAATTTTCTTTTGAAACTACTCATCATTAGTCTGAGAACTTTTTATCCTTTCTATTGAAGATATTTTGGAAACCATTTGAAAAATTATTGATGTTTCACCTTCCATGATTATTACCATATCCATCTTTACTAGATCCATGAACAGAGGATCCCTTTAAACTCTCATCTTGTTCATAACTCTATGATCCTTTCTACTCAAAGAATATTCAACCTTTTTTACCTTCCCTGGGTGGTAGTTTATACTAAAATCATAATCCTTGAGTAGTTCAATCCATCACCTTTTCCACGTGTTGAGTTATTTCAGTGAGAAAATATACTTTAAACTCTTGTGATTAGTATATATCATGGATTTTTTCCCATAGAGATAGTGACTCCATATCTTTAGAGCAAATATTATAGCTGATAACTCAAGATCATGAGTTGGATAGTTTTTTTCATGAATTTTTATCTTCTGTGATGCATTGGCAACAAATCTATCATTCTGCATAAGGACACGCCCAAGTCCTTTCTTTGATTCATCACTATAAATAACAAACTCTTTATTCCCCGATAGTAGAGTCAAGATAGGAGAATTGACTAATCTTATATTCAATTATTCAAAACATTATTTACACTCTTTTTTTCAAATTAATTTAACCCCTTTACATGTGATCTTGGTCAATAGATTAGCCAATTGGGAAAAATTCTGGACGAAACACCAATAATAACTTGCTAAATCAATAAAATTGCATACCTCAGTTATACTCATCAGTGCTGGCCATTCTTGGATTTCCCTTGTCTTTTAAGGATCAATAGATATTCCATCCTTAGAGATAATATGTCCAACAAAAGAAATCTCTTGAAGCCATAATTCAAACTTGTTGAACTTCCCATATAATTCATTTCTTCTAAGATTATTTAGAATAGTGTACAAGTGATTCTCATGATCTTCATAGATTTTGGAGTATACCAAGATATAATAAATAAATACAACTAAATATTAATCAATATATTCATTGAAAAATCTATTCATTAGATCCATGAAAATAGAGGGTCCATTAGTCAGTCCAAAATGCATTACTGTAAACCCGTAATGTCCATACCTGGTTTGAAATGTTGTCTTTGGAATGTCTTCCTTCTTCACGCACAACTGATGATATCCAAATAAAAGGTCAATATTTGAAAAATATTGATCTCCATAAATTTGATAATATAATTCATCATTCCGAGGTAGGGGATACTTGTTCTTTATTATTATAGCATTGATCTCTCTGTAGTCAATGCATAAACTCATAGATCCATCTTTATTCTTAACAAAAAGAACAGGGGCTCCCCATGGAGAAACACTAGGGCGAATAAATCCTTTATTACTCAATTTCTCTAGTTGTTTCTTTATTTCCACTAATTACATAGTGTCCATTCTATAAGGTGTCTTCGATATGGGCCTTGAACCATGAATTAAGTCAATGGAAAACTCAATTTTCCATTCTAGAGGATTTCTAGGTAAATCCTCTAGAAACGCATCAATATATTCTTTCCCAATAGTTAAATCCTCTATTTGAAGATTCCTTTCCTCACCCAAAGTTATTTCACTCCCTTCCTCCCCAATAATTGAATTTAGTATAGCTACTGGGGGTAGATCTGTATGAAAATCATATGGTGATGTTTCTTCTCTCAAGATAAGGGATTCCTTATCATCATCAAAAATTCTAACCTCCTTCTTATTATAATAAATATTTGCATCACGGTTCAAAATCCAAACCATACCGAGGATTATATCAAATTAAATCATGGGTATGACAATAATATCAGCAGATAAAGCACGTTTATATGCTATAATGGTTACTGATTAACAAAAAAAATTGCTATGATACTTCCCTTAGGAGTTTTTACTGAAAAAACCCTTGTTAAGTCAAATTGGAAATATCTAACTTTCTTGGAAAACTGGGAAGATATGAAATAATGTGATGATCTAGAATCAAATAAATAATTCACTAATTTTGAGAAAATGATTAAAGTATCTTCCACCAGGCCATTAAGAACTTCAACCTCGGTAGCAGTGATCGCATAAGCTTGGCCTTTCTCCTTGGACTTTTCTAAGGTAAGTTTCCTTGATTATTAAGACATTAATTTGAATAATTCCCCATCTCATTACAATTATATAATTGAACATTGATAGCCTCTTTATTCCCCTTTCAATCATGATCTTGGTGGAATTTTTCTACACACTTGTAACAAACTCCCATGCCCTTTATGCATGTACTAGGGTATTTCTTCCCACAATTACTACAGTATGGAAATTCAACTTTTCCTGTATTCCCCTTATTTCCTTTTTTATAGTTTTCAGTAGATCTCTTCTTCTCTTTCTTTTCTTTAAATTCATAAGACTTAGATAATTTCTTTTTCTGTCTTGATAGCACATGAGACTATATCTTCGCACGATGAGAAGGATTGTGAGACTAATGCTTGATGGAGAAATGGTTTTAAACCATCAAAGAATCTATCAATCTTACTTATTGGATTATTTATATAATCTATAGCATACCTTTACAACCTTGTAAAGTTCACATCATACTTTGCAACATTCTCATCCTCCTTTTTCCTTAGACTTAGAAATTGCCTTTCCATATCAACTCAATGTTCATGAGGAAGGTATTTTTCTAAGAAAAGATCTTTAAACTCCCTCAATTACATATTTGATACTTCTTCATCCTCTTTTGTTTTTTGAATTAATGACCACCATTGATCTGCATCTCCTAAGAGGCAATAAACTTCTATTACAAACTTTTCCCTTTCGCTACTCCCCAAAGCATGAAATATTTTCTCTAAGAAACTTATTCATTGCTCAAATAAAAATGGATTTTTACTCCCATTGGATTTTGGTGGTTGTTGCCTCATGAAGCGGTCTAACATTGATCATCCGCATTGTGGATCATGGTGCTCCATACGGGTAAGGTTATTATTCATAACCTGATTGAGTTTTCCCAGTATGGTTATAATCTAATCAACACCAGTTGAATCACCAGCTCCACTATAATTATCTTGAATAGGAGGGAAATAACTACATGAATTATGTTCATTGATAACGTTTCCATTCCTTCCACTAGGCTCCATTTCTAAATAACGGCATACACTAGATTAGTTTATAAATCAAAATTCATAATTCCAAACTTGTAAAATACTTAACATAAATTGAACAGTTTATGCATATAACCCATAATCATAAAAAAAAATCTTTGGGGATGTATTCCCTCATAAATCATTCATAATGATTTTTATAGAAAATGTGAATTATCATAATCATATCCCCTGGGATTATCAAACCAGGTGCATAGTAAGGCCTGTTGTCGTGTACCAGGATACCCTAGGTCAAGTCCAAAACTCCTTGTCAGAGTTTTCACTCCTATGTACATCTGTTCCAGAACCAAATCTACTTGTAGTATCCAGACAGAGATTTATTTCTTAGAAAACCCACATAATATATAAATTACCAAAAATTTTGGATGTTCTTATATACTAATCCTCAAAGTCTATCTTAGGGCAATGTTCTCTAATTAAAGTTTTTTCTAAATCTAGTTTCCAAGGATTGTACTAAACTTCCCCTAATACCAACTATAACACCCCAACCCCAGTTACCCAGAGTCAGTGAATTATTATATAACATTGTCATGATCACAATATATCAAGTCTCGAAAAAATGATAAGTTTAGTAGCCTTGGAAGTACTAGATACATACATAAATTTTACATTACATTTATGAAATGAAAAAGAAACATTATGTCTCCTTTTATCACACTCATATCCCTTAGTCTATCTTTGTAGGTCATTCATAATATACTTCTTCACATCCTGGGAAAAATTAAACATAAGAAAGGGGTGAGCTCATATTCTCAGTAAGAATAACAATTTAACAGAAACTATCATAAATACGCATAAACATTTAAGGAAATTAGTAAGACTAAAACAAGAGAATTTTAAACATAAAATTCAGAATAATGTGGCAAATATAAATAAAATAATTTCATTTACTTATTCACATGTATATTCTACTAGTATAATAATCACATGTAATGTCAATAGATAATCTCATAATAACAGAATGCATAATGTTGGACATCATAACCACATAGTCAAGGCCTCGTGCCAAGAATATAAATAAAAATATTGTCAAGGCCCTCTTCCAAGACACTAGTTTGTCTCATGAGACCTATCGATGCATTAAGGGGATATATTGGGATCTTCCCATCACTTACTACATCCAATACATTCCTCATATGAAAAGAGTGAAACATAACATAAACATTCATATTAAACTAACATACGAAATGTTAATACTCTACCCATAAATCATGAATGAAATAAAAATAGCACATCCACAGTCAAACATATCATAAAACTATCAATGTAATATGGAATACTGTATCATAATAAATCAACTTCAATTAAACATAAAATCCAACAATAGATGTTGACATAGATGAAATCAATACAAAAACTATTTGAGAGAAATATCTCTTTGAAATCATTTAAAAGTCGCATAATTATAAAAGAAAAATTTTCTTTTGAAAATATTCATATAAGATTGTAAGGAAATATTTGAAGGTGTTATAATGGTGGAAAATATCCTCACCCTCTGTATAAGTTAAAAAAATATTCTTTCCTTAATTTTTCAAAAATGTCATAAAGTACATTTTTTGGAAAATGATGGAAAGATTCCTTTCAAAACATTTTATAAAAATTAAAAAAATGGTATAATTGAATTTAACCTATAGTCTAGTAAATATTTAAAATGTTTTTAAATATGTTTTTAAGAAACACAGAAGTGGATGATAAAGAAGTCTCAGTAGATACTTACATATAAACAAACTCAGATAATAAAGAGATTGTAAAATTAACCCTTACCTTATACTTTTACATAGTATAGGCTATGTTAACCTCCTTTATAATATTTAAATAATTGTTATTAATTTATAAAATAGTCACATACATAAATATGATAACATATATGATCCTCTAATATTGTTTTGTTAATAATATTTCAGTAGTAACATTGTTTCGGGTGTTACTGATTCGTTTTCTTTATATGTTTTGTTACGTAATTCATATTTGTTATGGATAGGATGTATTTGATTCTTATCCATAATGATATTAACTTCTTAAACATTATTTTTTAATCATAAAATTAAAATTATTCTTGAATGGTTACGATGGGGAATGAAATCTCATCGCGTCATGGAGACGGTAAGCCATACGTACACACAAGCGACAATATCATTATATTGATGGTGAAATAATATGTAATTGGATGGTATATTATATATAAAGAATCATTAAAATGTTATATTTATTATTTACATCAATTATACTCATTATTATACCCATAAAAATAATGAAGTGTTGAATAACATACTACACCACGACGTGGAGAGGGTAAGCCGTACATATGCACGTATGGTGACTTTGTCATTCATAGGATGGATAGAATAATGAATATCATTGTACCATATTTATAATAACATCATAGTATGTATAAGGTACTAAAGTTATTATTTTGTTATGAAAACAACAAAGAAGGAGGAAGTGGAAGAAGAAAATAACTTTGAAAGAGGTGATGAAATAATTACCTCTTCTTCGGGTGCTTCATCTTGATTTGAACAAAAGGGATCCTTAGGTTGGATTTCTGATCAAATTAAGGCATCTAGTATTAATTGAGGGTAGTTGGGAAGATATTTGGGCAGGGTTTTTCTGAGCCAAATGGCTTTTTAGTTGTTAATTTAAGAGAAGGGGAACTACCCTTTTATAAGAGAGGTGAGGGGTAGTTTAGGAAAATCTTGAAATATTATTTTATTATAAAATTAGTTTAGGTTTCTAAAAGCTCTAAATGGATTTATTTCTAGGATAAGGTGAGTATGTGTCTAAATCCTCTCATACAATATGTTTTATACAATTTTTGTTCACCATATTAACCTTATCTTTTATATTTAACTCTTAGTTAAATAGTTTAACTTTTACCATGTCTTCTTATATTTTTATACTACATGGTTAATATAGTTACTATGAAATGCCAAGAGAACCTAAAGTGGTTCATTAATGACATATCTAACATTATCTAAGTTATTTGGCCAAAACTTATATTTTTAGGAAAATTATATAATTTAATAAAATAGTATTTGTTTTAAAAACTCATTTATGTCAATTTTGACACTATTTAGTTTTTTGTTTTTGTGAAAGTCATAAAAACTTTATTACTTAAAAAAAATAAATTTAATAAATAATAACATTTCATATTCACCTAGAGAATTCTTCTATGGCGTAAAATATTCAATTTACATTTATTTTAATATTTATAACATCATTTATTTTAATATTTCATTAATAAGGAAATTACTGCATCATCATTGTGTCATAAATAAATTTAATTATTTAATGTAAAAAAATTTATAAATAAAATACTATGATGTAGGAAATATTTTTATCTTTCTAATTAATATTTATATTCTAATTTATCTTATGTATAACCCTATATTAAAAATGGTTTAGTTATTAAAATTTGAATTTAAAACTTTTAACTCTTCTTTAAATAAAATATAATAAATGTATTAATATAACCCAAATGGATCAAAAATGATCTTATTTTTGTAATAAGGTTTATTTTGGTCAAAAAACACTTATCCAATAGAATTAGGACATGTTTTGGGTTAATTATGATAATATTTTTACCTTTAATTACCCTATTTACTTTTAACCGTGGTAAATAAAATTCAAAATTTACTATTCACAAAAAATTATTTCCATCCTATTGAACCACATTTTAATTACTGATAAAAATTGTGTCTATCAAATTTTTAAAATTCAATTCATATAATCAGTAAAATTGGGTTTTATGAAAATTTTCAAATGTGCCTAGAAGGTGGGTAAAAGATGTTAAAAAGTTTATTAAAATTTTATATATCTAATCTTATTATAAAATGACTATAATGAATTAAATTGGACTAAATAGGTATTATTTATATATTTTGACTTTAAAATAAATTTAAAATTAAAATTAAATCTTTAAATAAAAAGTAGGTTTTAAACAATAATGCAGTGTTTTTCACTATTCATAAAAAATTGAAAGTTCTCAGAAAAATACCAAAAAATCACTCTAAGCTAATTTTGATACTACGAATCCAAAAAATAAGTCCATTTTTAAAAAAAAATTATAAAATTTTAAAAGTGGGTATTACTATTCATAACTACTTTTTAAATGGCTAGTTTGATTGGGTGTGGTGTGCTAGAACTCGGAGCTGCATATAACGCAAGATATTGTATTATTCAAAGAGAAGCATACCATTGAAGTTTATGGTGTTACATATAACCATCTATATATGTTAGTGATGAAAAATTAGATACATCATTCATGGAGGCAGCAATCTGACCATAACATAGGCGAGGTTTTCATTTTCCAATGGATAGGAGGAAAGTATATAATGGTTATTACATCAAAATAATAACATTTTATTATAATAATGATAATTATTTCATTATATTAGTATGTTTGTAATATATTTTTAGGAGGTGGAAGAAGAAATAAACTTGAAAGAACGTGATTAAAACAATTACCTATTCTTTTGATATCCTCCCTTAAATCAGTTCTTAAGCCTTTCTAGATTTTTATTTTGGTGAGACAAAAACCTATATAACTTAATAATTATGTTTGGGGAAGGTTTTTGGTAGATTTTGGTAGAGTTAATATTCTCTATGTGTGAGGACAAGTGCGGTGGTGAAGGGAGCCTTTTATAGGTGAGAGGGGTGGCATTTTGTAAATATTAATTTCTTAGTATAAAAATGAAAGATAACATGTTTAAGTAAGTTTGATCCAAAATTAAAAAATTGAGAGGAACATTTAAGTTATATTCAATAAATCTTTCGTATACTTGTTTTTAGATGGGTATTTAGGATATTTTAGACTTTACCTGTATATTTAGCATGTATACCTCATTTTAACATTTACTATGGTGATTAATTTTTATCTTAGTAACTTATTTTTATACCATAAAATTAAATTGACTTTATTATATAATATTGAATATGTTAATTCTAAATATAAAATCCATTTTATTGAATTTCATTTCTTAAAGTTATAAAATTTAACATTATTTTAAGTAATAAAAACAATATTTTTTCTTTTCACAAAAAATCAATTTTTTTAGAAAAATTTAACAAAACACCTTAAGATAATTTTGACATGATAATTCCAAAAAAAATAAATTAATTTTACCAAAAAAATATAATATATATCAATTTATCTTTTAAATGAAATATAAAATATAATGATAAACTTTTGGTATAGAAAAATGACATTTTAAACATTAAATGTTCTTAATCTTATTTTATATCAATTACTGATTAAATGAGTGTAAATATATTTATTTTTTTAATGAAAAAAATTATTATAACACTATATTAAAAGCGTTAAATTTAATTTATTAAGGTAAAAATACATAATATATAGATAAAGTGAAATTATTCAAAAAATAATAATACTTTTAACACTAAATGATGTTAATCATATTTATTAATTATTTATATTCTAATAATTAAATTTATTCAATTAATTATTACTATAACACATCTAATTATTCGGTAAAATAGTTATAATAATATTTAAAATAAATCAGTTTATCAAACTTTTTATTTACTTGAGGTTTTATTATTCTTGTAATTTTCTTAATGATATTTCAAAATTTATTCTCACAATGTATTAATTTTTATATTTCACTATAAAATCTATTACAGTTCATTAACTAAAATATTAGGGTGTTACAGTCAAGATCCAGTTGTACCACCTCCAAATTCAGTACATGTTATGGATTGGGTATGTACTTCTTCAAGAGATATATACAGAACACGTCATGAACTTGAGCCAAGTTTAGTAGAAATATTAGTCAATAAGACATATCTTCTATGTGATCAAGGATATCAAAGGGTTCAATATACATAGAGCTGATATTTCCCTTATTTCCAAACCACATGACTCTTCTAGGATAATATTAAAAGGAACACTTTATCTCCAACTTCAAAATCCAAGTCTCTTTTACGATTGTTCATATATCTATTTTATCGACTTTAAGAAAATTTAATGTGTTTTTGAGTGTCTTGAACATTATTTTTTCTCTCTTGAACAAGTTTTATTCCTGGAATAAACCATTCACCAACTTTATCCCAACATATAAGAGTTATACATCTCTTCCCATATAGAGCTTAATAAAAGTACATCTAAATACTTGAGTTGAAAATATTTTTGTATAATAACTCAATCGAAGGAAGATATTGATCCTAGGATCCTTTAATGTACATCGATAAAACTCTAGACATGTATTTTAGTGTCTAAATTTTCCTTTTATATTGTCCACTATTATAAGGGTAGTCAGCCACACTAAAGTTTAACTATGTACTTTGGAAATGTTGAAGACTCCTCTAAAAAATGTAGGTAAACCTTGGATCTCAATTATATATGATCTCCATGCATCCTCACTACTTATTTTATATATATCTTGTCAAGTTTATCAAGATATATATCTTCCTATATATTGATGAAGTGGGAATTCTTTATAAGTTAATCCAAAACAACCCATATGTTGTTGTTTCCTTTATATGTATTCATAAGGCTGATGAAAAGGTTCATAGTGATTTTTTCCCATTTCCATATTGGTATGGATAATGGTTGAATCATCTATTTGTAATTATGATTCTCTTCTTTGAATTTTTGATATTCCAAGTACTTTGATGTGTACCCATCAATATCCTTCTTCATATTGTCCCAGAAAAAGTGCTCACAATTATCTTAGTACATCTTGGTACTTCTAGGATGGATGGAGAAAGAGAATCTATATGCATTATCTAAAAGATTTTTCTTTATTTATGGTGATTATGACACACATATTCTAATCCCAGACTAAATGAATATATCTTTTATTATGTTTAATTCATGAATCTTCACTTCCTTTTTTTCTCTCACCATATTTTGTATTTATAAATCATATCTTTTTTCTCCTTAATATTTTCCTAGATAGATGGGTGGGAAAAAATTTGGGAAAGGTAATATGTCTTCCATACCTTTATGACTTCCAAAAACTATCCTTTTTATATCCACAAATATAGGTTCTTTCTCAATCCTCATCATAGATAAAGTAGTAGGTTCTTTTCTACTAAGAGCATCAATTACCCTATTTGTATTATTATAATAGTAGTTAATTGAGCAATCATAGCGATTAACTCCAACCATCTTCATTGATGCAAGTTGAGATCCTTCTAAGTAAATATATTTTTTAAAATATTTTGATCAGTATATTTGAATCACTTCTCTCCATAGTGTTAGTGTCTCTAAATTTTAAATGAAAAGATCACAATTACCAACTCCATATCATGCATTAAGTAGTTTTTCTCATGGATCATTAATTGTTGATAATCATAGGCTATCACTTTATCATTTTTCATGAGTACACAATACAAGACTTTATTTGAAGTTTCATTATATATCACAAAACATTATACACTTAAGGTTAGTGTGAATATAGGTGCATCCATAGTGGAATTGGTTTTCTCTGAATAAGACTTAACTTGGTTTTGAGTTAAGATGTCTCGGGACCTTCTTAAGGGTAAAATGGTAAATTTAATTAAGTAGATGAACCCAGAAAAAAAATTAATGGTTAAATTGATTATTGGGTGTAGTGTTTAACCCTGAGCTGAGATGGTTTGGAATTGAGAGTGTGACAAGTCTTCAATAAAAATATTTAAAGTATAAAAATAATATCTTAATCTCACACACACACATACTTGAGAAATGTTCCTTTCCTCCTAAGTAAAGAATATAATGGAAAATATGATACCATGGAAACATATAGAACATGGGTTATAT
This sequence comes from Viscum album, assembly GCA_963277665.1. Taxonomy (NCBI): domain Eukaryota; kingdom Viridiplantae; phylum Streptophyta; class Magnoliopsida; order Santalales; family Viscaceae; genus Viscum; species Viscum album. The sequence goes on along the minus strand of OY728148.1, from coordinate 1,061,816,761 downwards.
CCAAGGGGTGTTATAATTTCTATTCACATCATATACCCAGGTGTCAACCGTCATTGGTAGGTGGATTCATGATATTAAAAAGGGAAATAATTAGATTATTAATTGCTATTTTTTAAGGAAAATAAATTCTCAAACCCCAACCTCAACTCTAAAATTTAAAAAATATTTTGAAAATAATTTTATTTGAAAATAACCTTGGAAAACTTATAAAATAATCTTTTAAAAATTGAGTATACATGGATGTATAAAATTTCATTCATGTTGTACACATTAAAACAAATATTCCTTTTACATTTTTAGTAAAATACAAACGGGCCTTATTGTGAAAAAAAACATGAAGATTCCTTTACAAAAAAATTAAAAAGTCAAAGTGGTAAAATTTTATTTAATAAATAATTTTTAAAATGTTAATAACATTTTTAAAAACATTTTTAGAAAATATAGATTTTGAGGAAAAAGGATTTTCGATCGAAGAGAGAAATGAAGTCATATTTTCTTAAAAACATTTTCTCATTCATTTTAAGTACCAAAGAGTGGTAAAATGGAACTATCACTTGAAAAAATTCATGAATAACTATAGGATAATAAAATATATTGAGTTTAAGATAAAAATATCAAATAATTACCCCAAGGGAGACTTAAACAAAAATAATCCCTAATAATGAGGAGATTGTGAAATAAACCCTTACCACTTTGTAACTTCTAAATCATAAGAACCCTAAAATAAATAATAATCAACTGAAACTTTAAATCCAATTAAGATAAATATATTAATGATATAACATATCAAATGGGCAGTATAAACACCACACAAAGGAATAAGTGGTGAATATGGTGTTTGTCTTGCAGAAGTAAAAGTGATACGAGAAACCCTTTTCTCTAGTTCGACTCCCTTCATATGTGTATGGACCACATGTATAAAAAATATAGGTTTATTATACATAAATTAAAAAATAATTATCATATATATTATACCATATATGATCCTATTATAACATTTTACCTCCCGTTTGTTAATAATATTTTATTATTTTCATTGTTTAGGTTGTTAATTGCCTTGTCTTCTCATGCATGTTTTATCATGAAAGTTATAGTTCTTGTACATAGGATATAGTCACATAATCACCAGAATGATATTAATTTTATAAATATTATTTTTTCATTATATGCATCCTTATAACCATTCTTGAAAACTGGACATAGAAAATGAATTACATCGCTTCATATAGACGGTAGGTCGTACGTATGCACAAGAAATGATATCTTTACCTTAAATGGTGAAATGTAAAGTAATTTTATGATATATTAATTTTAAATAATTTATATCATGTCATATATAACATATATATTAATTAAATTTATCCTTATTACTTTCCATGTAAAGCATAATTGAAAAATGGATCACAGCGCTTCATGATTTGGTAGTCCACCGTACACACGAGCAACATTATTGTATTTTAAATAGAATATAAATTAATAAGGTAGATGTGATATTATAACTAAAATAGTATAATTATATCATAAATATTATATATATACATTAAATACATCATTATAATCAATCATGATAAGTGTTGATGGAAAACAGTTACATCAGTTCATGAGGCGGTGTCTTCCATACACACGATTGACGATTTCTTTTCCCATTTGATGGAAGTGGAGATGGATAAATATTATTCCATAAACATAATAACATATAATTATATGGTATATATTGGTTTTGTTACATTTTAATTGTTAATACATAATTTAATTTTTTAAAAGAAGAAATAAAAAGAATGAGATTAGAGAAGACAATTGCCTTCTCTTATGGAAACCTCCTTTAGATCTCTTCTTAAGGACCCTAGGGATGGTATTTTGAGAAAATATAATCTATATAATTTCAATAAGTATTTTGGGGAGGTATTTTTATAGTATTTTTTTCAAGATAAATGGCTTGATATGTTTGAATAAGTGAGGAGAGTGAGTTCCCTTTTATAATAGAGGAGTGATATTTTTGTAAAATACTCAAAACTATTCAATAATGGGAAGTCACTCTCACCCCAAGTAGCTCAAAAATTGATAATTAATGGGATTAATTTATGATATATTTTATCCAAACCTCCAATATACACTATAAACACTTGTTTTAAACATATTGTTCCTTAAATTCTATGCTTTCTTACTTTTACCGTTTTAGTTTTTCACTACGGTAACCAGTATTTTAACCATGGTAATTTATCCTTTAAGCATAAAATAAAATGATTATTATTAGATAATTTGTATTAACTAATTATAAATATTAAATCCAATTTATAAAATAAAAAAAATCTATGTTTTTTGAAAATTAATGTTAACACAAGTGCTTGTAACGTGCAAAAACACCGCTTTAACTTTAAACATGGTAACAAAGTGTTTGCTCTGTAGGGGTCAATATGGTCATTTTAAAAGAAACATTTCTACATAACCATGGTTTATATTTTTAAACTTTTAAAAATCACTTGTAAGAATATATGATTTTTAAGAATCTAAAATAAATTAATAATATATCATTCATTATAAAATAACATAGATGTTAATTTTGACATTATTCATTTTATTTGAATTTAAAAATATCAATACAATGATGAAATCCGAATATATTATGTTAAAACCTATATAAAATAAAATATTTATCTAAAAAATTAATTTAATACAATAATTCATTCAATTTACAATACATTTAATTTTTGTAGTATCATTTATTTTATTTTTCAATTAACTAAATAATTACTATATTGTCATTGCTTAAGCATTTAACGTTATTATATAATTACTAAAAACTAAAAATAAATTACCTTCATGAAATTAATTTCATTATTTAGAAAATAATCATCCAAATTCATTCAAATATTTCTTTTTTCACTTTGTGAACACATAATTTAAATTTAAAAGTAAGAGGGTGACATTTTTTTCTTTTTCTTTACTTAAATTATTATATATGTCACTTTCATAGAAATATGTCCCAAAAATTCATAAAAATATAGAATAAGGTAATAATAGTCAAAAATATTTCTATTAAATATGAATTGTACAAATGTTTTAGTCATTTTAACCCTTATCCTTTTAGTTTAACCCACGATAAGCCCATTTTTACATTAACTATGGTAATTAATTTTTACTATTTTCACTATTTATTGTGGTAAAAAATTAAGTTGACCTTATTAGATGATATAAATTATTTTTATTCAAAATAATGAATCCAGGTTTTCAAATTTAATTCACATAAGTGGCATAATTCAATTTAAAATTAAACAACACATGCGACAAAAAAGCAGTTTTCCAAAGAGAAAATTATCATAATTATAGAATGTATTAATATTAAAATTAAATAATAAAATGATTATAATGACCAAAATTAGTTAAATATTAATATAATTGAACTAATTTTCCTTTAAAACTAATTTAAAATATAATTCAACTTTTTAAATAATTTCAATAAATATTCATTTTTCAATAAAAAAAGTATTTTTTACTATTCATTAACAATTAAACTTTTTAGAAAATTCTCAAAAAATCACAAAAATATAATTTTTACATTTATATTTCAAAAATTAATTTTATTTTTTAAAATAAATTTTCTAAAAGTGGTAAAATTTAATTTTAAATTATGTGTGAAAAGTGTGACTAATCTGTCGTTTAGAAAAATATAGTATTTCAAAGAACATGTATTTATATTTGAAATGGTTATTATTTTATTAACAATCAATATCTAACCATTTAAATTATTTTATGTATGTTTAAACCATATAATTTCCATATTTTATTTATTATTATTCATACCCACCATTTTAACAACTAGGTTATAATGGTCATGTTTAAATAATAATATTTTAATAGGGTATCATGTTTCGTTCAAACTCGGTGTTACCTACTTTGAAAGATATCGAAGAGATTGAATTTATTTAAAAATAAATATATTATTGAGTCTAAAGGTGTACATTCTCTCTTAATATTTTTGTTACATGTCATATATGATATCAAATATGATGTTCCTATTTTAAAATATCGGGGTATTATATTATACCCCCTTAAATAAATTTTGTCCTCTCAATTTAATCTTGATCTTGTTAATAAAGGGTTTTAAATTTAAAAATAAATTTATTATAAACCTAAAACATAAAAAGGGATAATAAAACTTTCTCTTTTTAAGAGATAAATTGAAGTACAAAGGTTATCTAGAATAACACATACTATGTTTCCAAATAAGAGAACATTGGTGGAAAGTGAATATATGGACATGGAAAAATAGCATAAATAATTATAGAGAGTGATAGATGTGATTGATCAAAATAAATTGAATGATATTAAGAAATTAAATAATCACAAAGCTATAAATCTATGATTTAATTAAGGTAATAGGATTCCATTTTCATTTCAAGACCCTTTTCCTAATGTTGAGGGATTAATTTAATAACCAAACTAAAAACATAGGTTAATACTCTTACTTGATATATTTCTATTTCACAGGAACAATTTCATCTTTTGGTTATGCTTCGATCAATTTCCACTTTATTTATTACTCAAAGAAATTATATCCAAGATGAATTTTTTATACCTAAAGCACTAAAAAAACTTTTAACGAATATTAAGATCCATAAAAGAGTGACATGTCCTACTGTATGTATCTAAATATTTACCAAAACAAAAATTGTTAGAACAAGTCATCCAATATAATACTTTAATCTATAAAGCTCAACAATAACACCCAAAGTTCACTTATTCAATTTCATAAATAGTTACTCTTCCAAAATATGTCTAACCAAATTGAATGATCAAAGACAATTAGAAGGAAGGTCACTAAATTTCCAAAATCAACTTAACATTATACTCCCTAAATAGAATAAATTAACACTTAATTTCACACACCAAATATTTTAATACCTTTATCATCATAAAATTTTAAATAAAAACATGCATGCTTCTAAAAGTAAAATCTCAATTTGTTGAATATATTCCACAAATCCACACATTCAGTGAACTCCAAAAAAGATATTGTAAATCACTAACCAATTTTAAGGTTACCAATATTATCCCCTAAACATATCTTTATCATTATTATCTCAACATCGACCACATATTAAGGGTTATCCTCCCTCGATCATTTTTTTCAAAAAAAATATCAATATTCCATTGTATCACTTTTATTGGTCATCGATACCATTCAACATATGTATTCAAATCCTTATAGAAAAACTACTATAGTATAATACTATCATGACCAATCCTAATCAGGCCCGTGTCGTAACTCCCCAAGATCACCTCCAATAGTCCAAGGGATAGCGACTAATATCGAGTAGGAATATCACTAACATGGGAGGCCTTAGTCTAAAGTACTTGTACACATGAACACATCTTCAAATCCATACAGTGCTAAAATGTAAAGAAACTGATAAACCATGCATGCATAAATCTAAATCCCATGACCAGAGTATGACAAAAAATAATGGAAAGTAAACAATGCTAAATACAAGATCCCCAAAAAGAGCCTAAAAACAAGTCTAAGTTGAAAGTATATAAGGGGAATTTTGTCAAGATAACTAGATGAACACACCTCGGTATGTCTGCCTCACTAAGAACTGCCCAGTTCTGGTCCCTCTAAGTCTTTGTCAAAAGTTTGATTGTTTTTATAAGATATGACATGTGTTGGTAAAGCTCATGCTTAGGTGAGTATAACTATACCCAGTTGGACACCCCGAAATCACTAAGTATATAAAAATAATAATAATAGTGATCTCTACATTGGTATATGTCTATAGCACATACAACAAGAATAACTAGATATACTCAACCAAGACACACATACTCAAGGTAAAGTCACAATCGTAATTATAGTGTAAAAATAATTCTTGAAGGTTCCACATAGCACTCATCTAGGAGAACACACTCCACAAGTAAGATAGTAAAAATGATGTTCGCCTGAGATGTACTACTCATTGGGTCATGCCATAATAAGTATGTGTTGGAAGTCTGAAGATAATGATGCATATATGAGGATCAAACCCCAAGTCTATAGGTTATATAAACAACTCGATCTGAAATAACCCTCTAAGTAGAGGATCAACGCCCGCATAGTGTTGGTCATGATTATACCAATAACTCCACCTAGGGAAAGATAATGATATAGGATCTCACTCTGGGACTCATAGAAGTATTCCAATAACTCTATCCAATAAGTCCTACCAAATGGATTTTTATCCTATGCATAGGATGAAATTTTATACTAACCCTTAGGGAAAAGGATATGGGGAATGCACCCTAACAAAACTTGTCCAAGCTGAAGAAAAAAAGGGCTTTAAGACTTCATGAAGAGATAACATGGTGTGTAATGAGAGTGTATAGGGTTTCCCTTTGAAATTGGGTCCTATCTGTGTATCACAACCCATTCCCATGTTTGTTTTAAAGTATATGGTGTGTCCCAACCCATATAATTTTGACCGTATCCAAGTACAAGGTTATGCCCATATACACCAAGCCTAGTTGTGTATGTGTCAGAGTACACGGCATGTTCGTGACCATGTACTCCTGGCCATGTCCATGTACCCTCTGAGGTACATGTCGGTCTTCCAAGTTAAGGAACACTCTTTGAGACAGTTTACTTCACCATGGAAACCCTATATTTTTCACCAAGGGTCCCACACATCATGTGTTTATGAAAAACATGTTGTGTAGATCAAGATTTTCCAAAATCCACCATTCTTCCTACCGTAGTGTCGTCCTCTCCTCTGGTTCCAAATCCAGCAATGAATCATGCCATAAATGGTGAATCTGGTCTAGCAGACCCTTTCTTTCATCATTTTCCAGAATCTATTCATCCGATTAATATGAGAATTGGTTGTTGTTTTTCCCCGTCATTATTGCACACACCGCTCGAACCTATAGATCTCTAATCTGATATGATTCATTCATCTTTATTGTCATCACATGATTCCCATGCAATACCAAGTCTAGAACTATGATATAAAATTTTTGTGATAAGAAATGGATGCTCAATGTTCTATTTATCATGAATCCATCAAACCACCATTCAAACTAAACCCCAGTGGTGAAAACATGTAGAACAATGGGAGAAAACTAAGAAACACACAAAGGAAGAATAAAACTCAGCCATGTTCGATTGTCCTTGATCCATTTCCATTAGAATGAAAAAACAAATAACCATAATAACATAAAAAAATCTCCCAATAAATCCCCATATATAAACCCATCCCACAATACGATTGATCCATGAATCAATTTGTTCATCAATTGATTTGTTTTCATCATAGAAATAAACAACAAGGAAATAAATCCAAAAAAACCATCATCCTACCTCGATTTGGATTGATTGTGGATGACTAGTGAATTTTCATCATTGTCATTAGTGATATATTTGAATCTCATTTCATACTGATCATTGAACCATGATTTATTTGTTGTTTTCCCATGGAATCTCCTCCAACAAACCTCCAACACTCTCTCAAAAATATAGGATTATGTAACTAACCCTACAATTTGTCCATAATATTTCATTTAAAGTATAATCCATGTCATTTCATTAACGAAAAAATAAATAATTTTATTTTATTTATTTTATTTATTTTATTCATTTTACACCCACGATGACTATTTAACAAACGCCTTGTGCTGATAAAGGTTATGTCACACCAGAGGAAAAACTCATGATCTAAACTCAACAGTTCCCTTGTATTTCTTATCTGGGTCCTCATTCAAGAGTTATTCCACTTTTTTAGGAAAACTATGTGTGTATGATATTAATATATTTAATATATTTCAAACATTTATTCTGGGCACACCAAGCATTGAAATCATGCACCATCTCAGTGTCTGGTCTCTAAAATATTCCATATAATATTTAAAAATAATACATAGAAAATATAAGTCATTAAATTCTCCCCACCTTAGAGATTTATATACCAAAAATCCAAAACAAAAAAGGCTACACAAAGATATGTGGGTATTGATCATGCATTTGGGTCTCCTGCTCCCAGGTGCTCTCCTAAAGATTCTCATACTGCCACTGAACATTCCCTAAAGTAATTTCTCTCCCATGAAGTATCTTCTACTATCGATCCTTAATCTTCATTGGGTAATCTTAAAAAGTAGCTACATCCTCAATGTCTAGCTCGCCCCAGTCGATAACGTGTGACGGGTCATGCACATACCTCCTCAGATGTGACATATTGAATACATCATGTACCTGGTCTAACTATAGTAGTAGAGAGAAGCGGTATGACACCTCACCAACTCTATATAGTATTTGTAAAGGGTTAATTAATCTTAGAGATAGCTTACTTCCCCATCCAAATCTCCTTAATCCACATCGAGTTGAAATCTATAAGAAAACATTCTCACCCTCCTATAACTCCAAAGTCCTTTGTCATCAGTACTATAAGATTTATAATGGATCTGTGAGTTTATAATCCTTTCCTAGATTATCTACACCTTCTTTGTAGTGTCTTGTACCAACTCTCATCCCACAAGTACTGACTCTCTTGGGTTAGTCTAGCAAATTTTGACCTGTAAGGTCACTCATATAAGTCCTCAAATGGTTCCATATCGATGGTAGAATAGTAGGTGTTATTTTATAAAAACTCCACCAAGGTTAGGTGATCCTGTAAACTACAACCAAATTCCAACATGCAAGCTCACATCATATCCTCTAGAACATGAATGGTCTGCTCAATTTGGCTATTAGTCTGGGGGTGAAAGGTCATGCTCAAACATGGTTTTTTCCCAAAAGCCTCATGAAATCACTTCCAATACCGAGATGTGAAATGATCATCATGTTCAGAAATGATCTTTGAGGGAACTATGTGGATTAGTATGATATCCTTCACGTAGAGGCATCTCAAGATCTCTACTAAACTCTTCTCATAAATTTCTAAGAAATGGTCCAACTTGATGATTTGGTCTATGATCACCCTAATGTAATCATGTCCCCTAGATTTATGTGGTAATCCCATAATGAAGTCCATGGATATCCCATCCCACTTCAACTATAGTGCCTCAAAGGGTTGAGCTGCACCCACTAGAACTTTGTGCTCATCCTTCACTTGGTGAAAATTAAGGCATCGAGAGACAAACTATGAAACTCTCTTATTTATCTATGTCCACTAAAACTAACATCAGAGATCCTGGTACATCTTTTCCACACCTGAATGTACCTCCAAATGAGATGTATGAAAGTCGCTGATAACCTTCTCCTGCAATGTCACTTATACCATCATGTGTCCTTTGAAAAGAATGGCATACTCCCCACCTTCAAAAAATCCATAAGAAGAATGTCCAGTAGAGATCTAAGTATGTAAGGTCTCACAATCGACATCCCCAATATGTTCCTCCCTGACTTTATATTAAATTAGAGGGGTAACAACCATCGACTAGAGGTAAGATTCTCCAACTCCATCCAAAAATGATAACTGTAATGAGGTCAACTGCTCTAACGCCTCACTTAGAATCTGTGAACAAGATCTCATGTTGATATAATATAATACCATGTTCCCCTTCCTAGGAGTATAGACAATATATAAGTCATAACCTAGGAGGAACTATAGACATCACCTCTATCTCAATTTAATATCCTTCTGAGAGAAGATATACTTGAGACTCTTGTGATTAGAATATATGATAAACTACTCACCCATCAAGTAGTGTCACCACATCTTTAGTGATAAAACTACCATTTTTAACTCAAGATCATTTGTCGCATAGTTCTTATCATATGGTTTTAATTGATGTGAACCATATGAAATCATCACCTACCTCTGCATCAGAACACAATCATGCTCAGTTCTTAATGCATCATAAAACACAACATAATTGAAACCCTCCTCTGAAAATATCAAGATGCGAGCACTCATCAATCACTATATCAACTCTTAGAAATCCTACTAGAACTTCTCTATCCACACAAAAAGATTATATTTGGTTCAAATCTATAAAGGTAGATGATATCCTATATAAATTAGGTATGGATCTCTGATAGTATCATGCCAACCCAAGGAAGCTTCTTACCTCCATCACACTCTTAGGTATCTCCCAAGATAACATTGCCTAAACCTTCATTAGTTCTACTACCAAACCATTTTTTGAGATAACATATCTTATAAAGTATACATGCTAAATACATAATTGAAACTTTGAGATATTCCCATAAATCTGGTGCTCTCAAAGTACTTCCTCAAGGGTCTCATGTGCTCCTCCACATACATCGAGTAAACTAGGATATAATTGATAAAGACTACCACAAACTGGTCTAATAAAGGCTGAAGAACCTAGTTTATGAGTATCATGAACACTTTTGGGGAGTTCATCACTTCAAATGGTATCACAAAGTACTCATAGTGACCATAGAAACATCTAAATGTCATCTTAGGTTTTTCCTCATCTCGTACTTGCACCTGGTGATGTCCTGATCTGAGATCAATCTTCGAGAACCATTCCCCTATAAACTAATCAAATAGGTAATCAATACTTGATAGTGGATACTTTTTATTTACAGTTACCTTGTTTTGGTGATGGTAATCTACACACAACCTCAAAATTTTGTCTGCCTTCTTAGAGAATAATACTAGGGCTGCCCAGGGTGAAACACTAGGTCTAAAAAATCTCTTCCTCTTAAATTTATCCAACTTCACCCTCAACTCATTAAGCTCTATAGGATCCATATGATATACAATCATAGATATCAGGGTCATCATGGGGTATAGAACAATGCATAAGTTTATATCTCAGAAAGTAGGTAATCCTGGAACATCCTCGAGAAATACATCCTCGTACTCCACCACCACTACAGTGAACTAAAATCTCATATCATCCACCACACCAAGGGTTATTCTATCCAATTGACGAGTAATCAGCTACATCCTCCTATGCGTGATTCTATATTGTGCTACCTGAGTTTCCTTTTCACTCACAAAGGAAAACCTAGTCTCATCGCTATGGACACACCACATCCTCCACTTAAAGTAGTCTATTTGGGTATGAACTATAGATAATCATTAAATACCTCAGATGAAATAGTAAGGCCTCATTGCTACTAAAAATAGATACCATAGAAACTCTCACCTTCAAGCATCAGGTCACACTTTCGTCAAAAGTACATAATCATTGGGTCACCTCCTATCAGGGTCTCTAGCCATAAGGGTTAATCCAATGGCTCAACCAAAATTTGTAAGTCTAAAACTAGATATGTGTAAATAAAGGAATGAATGGGACTTGTTTCTATCAGTACTATAGATAAGTTATAAAAGACACAGATCATACCTTGTATCATCCTTGGAGCCTCTGGGTTATAAGCCTTGACTACCTATATCTACCCCCACCCCTATCCTCCAGCTCCTAGAGAATGTTGTGGACCACCTGTGGGTACTGGTAGTAACAAGTCAAAGGGTCTACCACCTCCATCTATTCTATCAACTCCTATACCCCATATTCCACTCTACATACCTATCTAATCCTATCACTACCACTTCCTTGGTAGCCCATCCACTATATCTTTTTCAACCATACGACAAGTCAAACAATCCCATGCAAGATGTCCCCTTCCATCACACAAGTGGCACTGCCTCTCCTTGGGATTACTAGAACCATCCTATGAGACCTGAACCAAAGAAAATTTTTCCTAGGACTTACTCCTAAAACAACTCTCATGTCTAAGTCCTTGAGACTAACATTATCTCCCTACTTCTGAAGTCTCTACTTTTGTGTTCCCACTGCTAGAAACCACTATAAGCTTCTTCTTATCCAAGAAACTCTCAACCACTAAAGCATGATCCAGCACCCCAGCATAGGTAAGAATAAATAGATTTATACTGGTAGATTATATGTCTCTATGAATCCCATGATCAAAGGTCTGATCAAAAAATAACTGATCATGAACCATATTCATCGAGTGCCTGGATAAGTTGGTAAACCTCGATAAATACTCAGTTATTGTCTTATTGCCCTGCTAAAGCTATATAAGATCCTAAATATGCACAACCCTCAATGTATCTGAAGATAACTCCTCTATTGAAAAGAACTCAAAATTTGACCATGATAGATCCACCACGTCGTAAGATTAGGTCACTAAATCCCACAATATTTCTGCATATCTATGGACAAGGTTCACTACCAAAACAACCATATGTTTTTTTGGGGTCCTAACAAGATAGAAAACTCACATCACCACATCAATTCAGTCCTTAGACGTATGTGGGTGAAGCTCACCTTAGAACTTGATGGGTCGTTTATCACTAAAACTCATGAAGTGTGCTCATCTTTTTCACCTCATCTTCTGGTACTGCGAGTACCATATACTTCTGTACAGGTCGTGGTATAATTGGTGCACCACCTTGAGGTGACACCTATGGAACATGAACCTGTATTGATGCCTTGTCACTAAGGGGATCATCCTCATGATCCTAATATTGAATCATAGCTAGCATATGTCATGGAGGAATCCTGAAATAGACAAGATGTACCACGGTCAATGAGTGTATCTAGAGAGATAACTCAATAAGTACATAGAAACCACAACCCATTCCTATATTATGTATGTGCCATTTTTTTACAACTAGTTCCCACATGTAACGAGTCTAAAGGCATGTAATCTAAGTCCTAGTGTATGGATATGTCAGCTGCCACACCAACACCGAATTCCTTGTCCTGAAATCTGAACTTGAAACACTTAACACTATTTACCCAAACCAATCTCACAGACTTTGGTTCTAAGGTAGAACTGACTACTCTAATACCACTCAGTCATAAACCATCCCAATGGGTCATGTACTGCGACTCCCCCATACCTCCTCCAATAGACCAGGGAATGGAAACTAGCATCGAGTAGGAATATCACTAACATGGGAGGCTTTAGCCTAAAGTACTTGTACACACACACATCTCCAAACCTATACAATGATTAAATATAAAACAACAGATAAACCGTTCATGCATACATCTAAATCACACAACCTGAGTACAAAAAAAATTAATGGAATGTAAACATGACCAAATACAATCCCATCACAATGAGTCTGAAAATAAATCCAACCTAAAAGTATAAAATGGGACTGTTGTCAATATAACTGCAGGAACACACCTCGGTTTGTCCAGCTCACTAATCACCACCTAGTCTCGGTTCCTCTAGGACTCTGTCAAAATGTAAATCATCTACATAAGATATGACACATGTAGATAGATACCATGTAGAGGTGAGTATAAAAATACCCAGTATTACATCCCAAAATCACTAAGCATATAACAATAAGAATAGTATTAAGCTCTACACAATTATATTTATACAGAAAAAATAACAATAATATCCAAATATACTCAACAAAGACACATGGTCTCATGGTAAAGTCACAACCATAATTTTAGTCTAGGAATCATGCTAGAAGTTTCCAAGTAGAACTCATCCAGGAGAACACGCTCCACGAGTTAGATACCACTAATGGAATCTATCCAAGATGTACTGCTCATCGGGTCTTTCCATAATAAGTATACACTGGAAGTCTAAAGAGAATGATACATAGATGAGGATCACACCCAAGGCTATGGGTTATAGCAACAAATTAATCAGTAATAACCCACTAAGTAGAGGATTAATGCCCACATAGTGTTGGTCACAAGGATACAAAAAACTCCACCTACAGAAAGATGATTATATAGGATCTCTCTTTAGGCCTCACAGAAGGATTCCAACACCTACATCCAAGAAATCCTACTGAAGGTATTTCTATCCTATGTATAGGATGTGATTCCATACTAACCCTTAGGGAAAAGGATATAGGGAACACACCCAAGAAAAATGTGTCCAAACTAAAGAGGATAAGGGCTCTAAGCCTTCTTAAATAGAGTATGCAGCATGTATTGATAGTATAAAGTGTGTCCCTTCGGCATTGTGTCATGCCCATGTATCACGACCAGTGCCTGTTTCTATGTCAAAGTACACATCATGTACCAACGTATGTAATTATGACTATTTCCAAGTACATGGCTCTTCCTATGTACACCTTGCATGGTCGTGTCTGTATCAGATTACACGGTGTGTTTATGACCATGTACTCCTAGTCGTGTCGATGTACCCTATGAGGTACATGCCAAGATTCTAGGTCAAGGAATGCAGCATGTGATGGAGTCACATGTTGTGTGACATTTAACTTCATCATGGAAACTCTAGAAGTCTCACTAGGGGTCCCACATGGAATGTGTTTCCAAAATACATTCCATGTAGATTGGTATTTTCCATAATCTCTCGTTCTTCATCCCATTGTGTATTCCACTCCTCTAATGCCAAATTTGGCCATGAATCATGTTGAAAATGGTGGATCTAGTCTAGATAACCCTTTCTATCATCGTTCGTCATAATTCATTAATCTGATTCATATAAGAATCAGTTATCATTTGTCCTCATTGTTGTCGCATGCACCGCTCGAACCCAAAAATCTCATATCTGATCATATTTTCTCATCACTACTATCATCGCATTATCCCCATGCCATACCAAGTATAGATATATGATATCGAATCATTGTGCCAAGAAAAAGGTTCAAAATGTTCAATTTCTCATGAATCTATCAAACCACTAGTCAAACAAAACCCCTGTGATGAATGTGCATAGAAAAATTGTAGAAAACCAAGAAACATGCAAAAGAGGAATGAACCTCGGTCCTGTTTAGTTGGTTGAAACCCTTTTCCATTATAAAGATGAATGAAGAACCATAATAACATAAAAAATCCTCCCAATAAATCCCCACAGATAAACCCATCCCACAATATGACTGATCGAAGAATCAATCTATTCATCAATTGATTGGCATTCATCAAAAAATAAACAATGGGGAAAATCCAATCAAAACATCATCCTGTCTTGATTCTGATCGATCACGGATGAAGAATGAATCTCTTTCATTATCATTGATGATACCCTTGAATCTTGTTGTGCGCTGATCATTGAACCATGGTCCAGCTATCGTTCGCCCATGGAATCTCCTCCAATGGTCCTTCAACACTCTCAAAATTGTAGGGTTATGTGGATAACCTTGAAATTTATCCATAACAGCGTATTTAAAGAAGAATTCAGGTCCTCTCATCAAAAAACAAAATAAATTAATTTATTTTATTTATTTTATTTATTTTATTCATTTTATGCCTGCAATGACTATTCACAAACACCTCACACTGATAATGGTTATGTCACACCTAAGGTAAAACCAACGTTCTGAACTCAATAGTGCCCCCAGATTTCTGATTTGGGCCCCCATTTATGATTTATTCCACTTTTTCAGAAAAACTGTATGTTTTTTATATTAATATATTTCAAACATTTATTTTGGGAACACCGAGACTTAGAATCACACACCGTATCAACAATAGTCTTAAAACTAAACTATATAATATCAAAAAAAATACATAGAAAATATGAGTTATTTAAAATACTTATACATTTTATGATTCTTATCATTTATAAAATACTTCTACAATATTATCTTAGATCTAAATACATAATCAATTTAATCATTCCACTTTGGATATAGTAATATTATAAGATTGACCTTGATCCCTTAGTTTCTTATAAAGTATATTTCCTTTGATACTTGTGGAATTATCTTGAGTAGTGGACCATATCCTTATAGTTGAAATATTGAACGTAAAAGGTTTAATTCTTACCCATGAAATCATGAGCATGTTGGCATTTTTATCCATGCTTATAGAAAACTCCTATTAAATTCAAGAAATTACTAGGGTGTTTCTTTCCACAATTATCACATGAAGAAATCCTTTTTTCCCTTATTCCCTTATCTATATTTTACTCTATTATACTCCTTTTCACTTTCATTACTTTAAATACATATGACTTGGAAAATTATTTCTCTATCTTTATAGCACATGATACCATGTCTTTGTATGATGATAATGTTTGGGAGTAGTTCCCTTTATAGGATTGGATGTATCCCATCAAAGAAACAATCATTCTTACTCTTTGGATTTCATACATTGATAAGGTTCCCATTTCTTCTGATATGCATTATTTATAAGTAATGGTATATACTAGATTAGATCATAACATTGTGAAAAATAATGTATAATCTCAAAACTAGTGAAACACTTGGCATAAATTAACAAATTTATGCATGGATACTCACATAATCATAAACATGGTTTCCTTAGGAAAGTTTTCAAATCATAAAAAAAAATTCAAATCCTTTATAATGGTTTGTAATGAAAATGTGAATTAACTAAAGAATATCACCTGGGAGTGTGAAACTAGGTGTATAGTAATGCATGTTGACATGTACCAGGTAATGCTCGATTCAATATTGATTCACCTTTTTCTGAGTTATTACCCCTAGGAACATCTATTCCAGAACCACTTTAACTAGTAGTATCTATATAGGGAAGTATTTCTAGGAAAACCACATAATATATACCTTACCAAAACATTAGGATGTTGTCCTATACTTATACTTATCCTTAAATTAAGTCATAAAGTTATATTACCTAATCTATGTTTTTCTAAATCTAGTTCCCAATGTTTTTGATAAACTTAATTTGATACCAACTATATATACCCCGACCTTAGTAGCCTAGAGCTGGTGGTTACTTTATTAAATTTTCATAAGATACAAGGAATCACAACCTAAAGGAATAAATAGTTTAGTAGTCTTTGTAAACTATATAAAATCTTTAAATTCACATTATAATTGGAAACATAAAATACAAAAATTGTTTTCTGTGAGTGAACTATTATTCCTCATAGCGTATCTAAGCATATTAATCGAAAAACACTTCTTGGTATCTTGGGAAAAATAAAACATAAGAAATGAGTGAGATTAGATGCTCATTAAGGTTAATAATATATTGGAAGATATTATAAACAAATAACAATAATCAATATTTAAAGGTAAATGATTGTATTTCATGTCATTTAATCAATAAACTGAGCAGAATATGGTAGAAATAAATGATGATAAAATAAATCCATGTAAATAATCACATAATCTTGAAACTTATCCATGGATATTTTAACTAGTAAAATAATCACATGGATATCAATAATTAATCTCATAATGAGGAAATTCATAATTTCATACATCAAAAACATATTTTCAAGATCTTTCACCTGAAAATTTAAATCTATAGCTAGAAACCCATCTAATTTGGCCAACTAATTTGTCTCATGAGACTCATTGATGCTTTAAGGGGATATCTATAATCGGGCCCCACCCATCACTTACTAAGTCCAATTCATTCCTCATATTAAAGGAGTGAAACATAATAAACATAAACATTTATTTTAAAAACTAACATAATAAATTTTAATACTTACCCCAATCAAATAAACAAAATAATAAACCATCCATAATAATATGATGAATGGTAATAAAATTGTACATCCTCAGTCAAACTGATCATAAACCATCCAAATAAAGAATAAGGATGATATCAATACAAAAACTCCCTATTATAACATAATTAAATTAAATTTTTATATTCATTGATGAATATAAATACCATAAAAATGTCATTAAAACATTCTTGAGGAAAATAACCTTTTTAATTTGAAAATAATTTTAAAAATAAAATTTCACAAAATATTTTGAAAATAATTTTCTTTTAAAAAAATTTAAAATTTATAAAATAATCTTTAAAACAATAATTGGTCATGATTTCATAAAATTTGTTAATTCCATACACATTAAAAGAAATATTCCTTACAAATTTTTGATAAAAATCAAATGGTCCTTATTTTGAAAATGACGTCAAGATTACTTTCAAAAACTTTTTTTAAAAATCCAAAATGGGTAAATATTCCTTTATTAAATCATTTGTAATAGGTAAAAAACATTTTTGGAAAAAAAATTATAAAACCGGGATTTTTATGAAAAGGATTTTTAACCAAAGAGTAAAATAAAGTCGTATTTTCTTAAAAACATTTTCTAAATCAATTTAAGTACCAAAGAGTGGTAAAATTGTAATATTACTTGAAATAATTCATGAATAACTATAGGTAAATAAAATATATTGATTTTAATATAAAAATATCAAATAATTCCCCCAAAGGAGACATAAACAAAAACAATCTCAAATAATGATGAGATTATGAAATAAACTCTTACTGCTTTGGTAACCTCTGAATCATAAGTCCCATACAAGAAATAATCATAAAATGAAACTTTAAATACCTATATATAAATATATTCATGATATAAAATATCAATTTGGTGGTATATACACTATGTAAATAAATAAGTGGTGAATATCTCATAGCTATTATAGAAGTAAAAGAGAGACGAGAAACCCTTACCTCAGGTTCGACTCGCTTCATATGTGTATGAACCTCCTATATAATAAATATATATTTATTAAAAATATATTAAATAATCATACTCATATTTATAATACCATATATGATCCTCTTATCACATTTTACCACCCATTTGTTAAAAATATTTTATAATTTTCATTGTTTTGGGTGTTAATTTCTCAATTTTCTCATGCGCATTTTGTCATGAAAGTTATGGTTATTTTACAAAAGATATAGTTAAATCATAACCATAATGATATTAATGTTATAAATATTTGTTTTTTATTATATAAATCATTATAACCATTCTTTAAAATTAGACATAGAAAATGAATTGCATCACTTCGTGGAGACGGTAGGTCGTACGTACACATGAGCGATGATATCCATCCATTAAAGAGTGAAAGGGTAAGAAAGTGTAGGATATATTAATTTATAAGAATTTATGTCATATAATATATATCACATATATTCATTAAACTTATCCTTATTACATTCCATGTAAATAATAACTGATAAATGAATCACATCGCTTTGCGAGGAGGTAGTATGTCATACATATGAGCAGTGTTATCGTATTTTAAATGGAATGGAAGGTAAGAAGGTGTATGTGATATTATAACTTCAGGAGTATAATTATATCATAAATATTATATATATATATATATTAAATCTATTATTATATATAACTTTTATAAATTTGTATGGAAATGAGTTACATCAGTTCGTGAGGCTGTAGTTTGTCGTACACATGATTGAGGATTTTGTTTCCCATTTTATGGAAGTGGATATGGATGAATATTATTTAATAAAAATGATAACATCACATAATATTTTAGATACCATTTTTATTGTATTTTAAGTTTTAATACATAATTTAAGGTTCTAAAAAAATAAATAAAAAGAATGAGCTTAATGAAGACAATTACCTTTTCTTACAGAAACCTCATTTGGATTTATTCTTAAGCACTATATGGTTGGTATTTTGGGAAAAATAGAAGATATTTAATGTTTATAATAATTTTTGGGGTATTTTATAGTGTTTTTTTGAGAAAAATGGCTTCATATGTGTGAATAAGTGAGGGGGTTCCCTTTTATAATTGAGGAGGAGTGGCATTTTCTAAAAATACCCAAAACTATTCAATAATGGGAAGTCACTCTCACCCAAAGTAGATCAAAAATTCATAATTAAAGGTTTTTATGGATGATGTGGTTGATAAACACCTCCACCACACAAAAAATACTTTTTGTAAGCATGTATTTCCTTAACTTCTATGTTTCCTTGCTTTTACCATTTTAGTTTTTCACTATGGTAACTAGTATTTTTAAACTAGGTAATTTATCCTTTAAGACTAAAATAAAGTAAGAATTATTATATAATTTGTAAAAATTTATTATAAATATGAAATACAATTTATCAAATAATAATCCTATGTGTGTTGAAAATTAATTTTAAAACAAGTGCCTGTAACGTGCAAAAACACTACTTTAACATTAACTGTGGTAACAAATTTTCTACTCTTTAGGGGGTCAATATAGTCTCTATAAAAGAAAAATTATTCTATTAATTAACCATAGTTGATAGTTTTAAAACTTTAAAAACACTTTGAATAAGATAGTTATTTTAGGGATTTTAAATCATTTAATACAATATCATTTATTATAAAACAACATAAAGGTTGATTTTGACATTATTCATCTACTTTGATTTTAAAAATATCAATACAATGATGTAATTAAAATATATTATTTTAAAGAATTTATAACATGATATATTTATCTAAAAAATTAATGTAATTCATTAATTCATTCAATTTACTTTACTTTTAATATTTATAGTATCATTTATTTTATTTTTCTATTAACTAAATAATTAATGTGTCGGCATTTATTAAGAATTTAAAATAATTATATGATTAATAAAAAAAATTAACCTCGTGAAATTATTCTCAAAATTATCATCTATATTCGTTATCATTCTTCTTTTGTCCCTAAGTGAACATATAATCAAAATTTAAAAGCAAGAGGGTGACATTTTTCCTCTTTCTTTACTTAAATTATTATATAGGTCACTTTCATAGAAAGGTATCAAAAAATTTATAAAAATAGATCCTAAGGTGATAAGAGTCAAAATATTTCCATTAAATAGTAATTTGATAAGTTTTTAGGTCATTCTAGTCCTTATTTTTTAGTTTAACCTCTGATAAACCCATTTTTCCTTAACTACAGTAATTAATTTTTACTATTTTCACAGTTCATTATGGTAAAAATTTAAGTTTTCCATATTGGATAACATATATTATCATAGTTACAAATATAGAATCTATTTTTACAAATTTAAATCACATAAGGGGCATAATTAAATTTAAAATTAAACCACTTATGCGACTAAAGAGCGGTTTTCCAAAGAGAAAATTCTCATAAGTGTAGAATGTTTTGATATGAAAATTAAAAATTAAATTGATTCCAATGAAATAAATTAGTTCAATTTTAATATATTTGAAATAATTTTACTTTAAAATCAATTTAAAATATAATTTAACCTTTAAAATAATTTAAATGAAAAGGTATTTTTCAATAAAAATTAGTATTTTTCACTATTCACCAAAAAAAATAATCTTTTCAAAAAATTATAAAAAATGTAACCAAAGATAATTTTGATATTAATATTTCAAAAAAGAAGTTTATAATTTCAAATAAATTTTCTAAATGTGTTAAAAATTAATTTTAAATTATGTCCACAAAGCGCAACTAATCCGCATTTCAAAAAAAATACAGTATTTTAGAAAACATTTTTTTCTCTTTCAAATGGTTCTTATTTTATTCCTTATCAATAGATAAAATTTTAATTTATTTTTTAAATGTTTAAACCATATAATTTTTCTAATTTAGTTATTACTATTCATATCCACCATCTTAATAGCTAGGTTATAATGGTAATTTTTAAATAATAATATTTTAAATGAGTAATGTGTTTCATTCAAACCTGGTGTTGCATGCATTGCAAGTTATCTAAGATATTGAATTTATTTAAAAATAAATATATCATAAATTATTATGTTGTTACATTATCTTATAAGCTTTGTTTTTTATGTCATATACGCTATCTAATATGATGTTTCTCTTTTAAAATCTTGGGGTGTAACATTTTAACCCCTTAAATAAAATTGTGTCCTTGGAATTTAATGTTGATCTCAGTAATCAAGGGTTTGAAATTTAAAAATTCCTTTCTTAGAAACCCACATCATAAAAAGGGATATTAAAATTTCCACTTGATAAAAGAGAAAGTGGAGTACAATGGTTATCTAGAATAACACATTTTAAGTTTCCAAATAGAAGAATATTAGTGTAATGTGAAGATACATACATGGAAGAATAGTATAAATTATTATAAAGAGTGATCTTTTTCCACTTTATTTCTTTCTAGAAGAAATTAATATCCAATATGAATTTTTTATTCTCTAAGAACTAAAATAATCTTTTAACGGATCTTAAGATCCATAAAATAATAAAAATTTCTTCTATATGTCTCTAAATATTTACCAAAACCAAAATGCTTAGAATGAATCATCAAATATAGTTCATTAATCCCTAAACCTAAATACTAACACCCAAAGTTCACTTATTCCATTTCATAAATAGTTACTTTTCCAAAATATATCTGACCAAATTCAATATCCAAAAAAAATTAAATGGAAGGTTACTAAATTTACAAAATAAAATTGACATTATACTCCCCAAATATTATAAATTATATATTAATGTAACATAACAAATATTTTAATACCTTGATCAATATAAGATCTTTAATTAAGACATGCATGCTTCCAAAAAAATCTTAGGTTTTCAGATAAATTCCATAAATCTGTATATTAGTGAACTCTAAAAAAGATGAAATAAATCATTAACCAATTTCAATGTTACCAATACAATACCATAAACATATATTTATAATTATTATATCAATATTAGACACATATTAATGGTTATCTTGTCTCAATCATGTTTTTTTTTAAAAGATCGACTTTCTATTACTTCACTTTTCTTGGTCATCGGTACCATTCAACATATGTCTTTAAATCCTTATAGAAAAACTACTACAATACAATCCTTATAATTTTTATGATTATTATAATTAATAAAATACTTATACAATATAATTATTGAATCCAAATACACAATAACTTTAATCATTCCACTTCGATTATAGTAATAGCATAAACTTAACCTTGATCCCTTGGTTTCTTCTAAGGTATATTCCCTTGGCACTTAGGGAATTCTTTTTTGTAGTTCCATATATCCTTATTGTTGAAACACTAGACATAAAAGGTTTTTTTATTACCCTTTAAACTACAAGCATCGTGGGATTTCTCTCTACACTTATATAAAGATCATATTTCCTTCAATCAAGTACCAGGGAGTTTATTTCCTCAATTATCACATGGGGAAATCCTTCTTTCCCTTATTCCCTTTATCCATGTTTTTCTCTATTATCCTTTTCTTCTATTTCATCCCTTATAATCCATAAGAATTATAGAATTATTTCTTTTTCATGATATCACGGGATACCAGGTCCTTTTATAATGGGAATTTTTTGGAGACTAGTTACCTTAATAGGATTATCTTAATCCCATCTAAGAAATGATAATTCTTGCTCTTTGTATTATGTACATTGATATGGTTCATATTCCTTCTGCTATATGTCATTTCTAAACAATGGAATACACTATATTAGATAATAACAATATGAAACATAATGTATAATCCCAAAACTAGTTAAACACTTAGCATAAATTGAAAAGTTTATGCATGGATAATATCATAATCATAAACATGATTTTTTAAGAAATTTTTCAAATCATACAAATATTTTCAAATCCTTCATAATTTTTTATAAATAAAATGTAAATTAACCAAATAATATCCCCTTGTAATTTCAAAATAGGTGAAAAGTAAGTCTTATTGTTGTTTACCAAGTAAAGCTCGAGTCAAGAAAATTGTTCCTTTTTTTAGTTATTACCCCTAGGTACATCTATTCTAGAACCACATCTACTTGTAATATCCAAACAAAGATGTATTTCTAGGAAAAATACATAATCTATACCTTACCAAACATTTAGGATGTTATTAAATACTTAGACTTATTATTAAATTAATTCATATGGTTATATTCCGTAATCTATGTTTTCTTAAATATAGTTCTCAAGGTTTTTACTAAAGTTACTATGATTCCAACTATAAATACCATGACCCCAGTAGCTCGGATTTGGTGGTTACTTTATTACATTAGCATAAGATACAATAAATATAATCCCAAAGGACCAAATAGTTTATTAATCTTGGTAAACAAGATACAAACTTGAAATTCAAATTTCAATTAAAACCATAAAATACACAAAGTATTTTCTTTGAGAACGTCATTATTCATCATAGAATATCCATGCATATCAATCACAAAATACTTCCTAGTATCCTGGGGAAAATAAAATATAAGAAATTAGTCAGCTTAGATGCTAATTAAGGGTAATCATACAATATAATATATCATTAATAAATAATTATAATAAATATGTAAAGGTAAAAAAAATTAAACACATGTCATTTAATCAATAAACTAAGTATAATATGGAATAAATAAATGATAATCAAATAAATCCATATAAATAATCACATGAGCTTAAAACTTATCCATGGATATTATAACTAATTGAATAGACACAAGTATATCAATAATTTATCTCATAACAATATAATTCATAGTTTCATACATCTAAAATATACTATGAATACCTATCATAACACAATTTAGATCTGTGGGTAGAAACACATCTAATTTTTCCAAATAATTTGTCTCATGAGACCTATCGATACATCAAGGGGAAATCTATAATCAATCCCCACTTGTCCCTTACTAAGTCCAATGTATTACTCATATAAAATGGGTGAAACATAATCAACATAAAAATTCATATTGAAAAACAAACATATTAAATGTTAATACTTACCCCAATCAAATAAAGTTAATCATAAACCATCGAGAGTAATATAGTGAATGGTAATAGAATTATACATCCTCAATCAAACTAATAATAAATCATTCAAATAAAAAATAAGGATAATATCAATGAAACATATCCATAATTGAGAATAAGTACAATAAATGGATTTTTTTTCTTTGATGAATAGAAATACCATAAAAATGAATTTAAAACATTATTGAGGAAAATAACCTTTTTAAATAGAAAATATTTTTAAAAATAAAATTTCAAAAAATATTTTGAAAATAAATTTCTTAGAAAATACAATTTTAAAAATTTGAAAATAATATTTAAAATAGTGAGTGGTCATGATGGCATAAAATTTTTGTTAGGTCATACACATTAAAATAAAGATTCCTCTCATGTTTTCAGTAAAAGCCAAATGGGTATTATTTTGAAAACAACCTGAAGATTACTTTCAAAAAATTATTAAATTTAAAAATGGGGGAAATTTTATTTAATAAATTACTTTTAAAAAGTTAAAAATAATTTTTAAAACTTTTTTAGAAAACATGGATTTTGATGAAAATGATTTTTGACCAAAGAGATAAATAAAGTTTGATTTTCTTAAAATCATTCTCTTTGTCATTTTAATAAACAAGAGTGTAAAAATGGTACTATTAACTGAAAAATTTCATGAATAAATAGAGGATAATAAAATAGATTGATTTTAAGATAAAAATATCAAATAATTCCCCCAAGTGAGACTAAAACAAAAACAATCCTGAATAATGATGAGATTGTGAAATAAACCCTTACCACTTTGGTAACTTCTGAATCTTAAGCCACATAAAATAAATAATCATCAAATAAAACTTTAAATTCCATGAATATAAATAGATTAACTATATAACATATCAAAGGGTCATATATAAACGATACAAAGTAATAAGTAGTAAATATGGCGTATGTCTCATGGAAGTAAAAGTGAGATAAGAAACCCTTATCGTAGGTTCAAATCCTTTCATATGTGTCTGAACCTCCTGTATAATAAATATAGGTTAATTATAGATCTATTAAATAATAATACTCATATATAATATGAAATATATTATTCTATTATAAAATTTTACCCCTTATAATAATATTTTATTATTTTCATTGTTTCGGGTGTTAATTGTCTTATTTTCTCATGCATGTTTTTTTATGAAAGTTTTAGTTATTGTACATAAGATATAGTTCCATCATTACCAAAATGATATTAATTTTATAAATATTATTTTTTCCCATTATATTTATCCTTATAACCATTCTTTATAATTTTACGTAGAAAATGAATCACATCGCTTCGTGGAGACGATAGGTCGTACGTACGCACGAGCGACGTGGCATTCCCTTTATGGGTGAAATGGTAAGGAAGTGTATGACATATTAATTTTAAAAAAATATATATATATCATGTCATATATATTTAATATATTCATTAAATTTATCCTTATTACTTTTTAGGTAAATCATAACTGAAAAACGAACCACATCACTTCGCGAAGCGGTAGTCCTCTGTACATACAAGCAACGTTGTCATGTTTTAAATGAAAAGTAAAAAGGTATATGTAATATTATAACTCCAGGGGTATAATTATATCATAAATATTATATATATAATTATATATTAAATAAATAATTATATACAACCATGAGAATTATTTATGGAAAATGAGTTACATCAGTTTGTGAGGTGGTAGTCAACCGTACACACAATTGAAGATTTCATTTATCATTTAATAGAATTAGAGATGGATGAATATTATTACATAAACATAATAACATCCCATTTTTTATATAATATTTTTATTATCTTTTAAGTTTTATGACATAATTTAAGGTTGTAAAAGAAGAAAGAAAAGGAATGAGCTTAGTGAAGACAATTACCTTCTCTTAGAAAGACCTCCTTTGGATCTCTTCTTAAGGACCCTAGGATTGGTATTTTGGGAAAACCAGGAGATATATAATGTGTATAAAGATGTTTGGGAGGTGTTTTATGGTTTTTTTAATCTAAATGGATTGAGAGGTGTGATTAAATTAGGGGAGAGAGTTCCCTTTTATAATTGAGGAGTGACATTTTTGTAAATAACCAAGACTATTCAATAATAGAAAGTCACTATCACACCAAATGGCTCAAAAATTTATAAATAAATGGGTGTATGTATTATATGGTCAAAAAAACCTCCATCTCATAAAAAATCACATGTTTTAAAAAAAATCCTTAACTTTTAAGTTTCCTTACTTATAGCATTTTAGTTTCTCCCTATGATAACTAGTCTTTTTAACCTTTGTAATTTATACTTTAATACTAAAATAAAATGACCCTTATTGGATAATTTTAAAAAAAAATATAAATATTAAATCCAATTTATCAAATAAAAATCCTATATTTTTTGAAAATTAATTTTAACACAAACGTATGTAATGTGCAAAAACACTACTTTAACCTTAACCACGATGACAAATTTTTTATTCTTTAGAGATCAATATAGTCACTATAAACAAATTAGCTCATTAATGGACCATATTTGATATTTTTAAATATTTAAAAATCACATTACATAATATAATATTTTTATTAATTTTAAATCATTTAATAAAATATCATTTATTATAAAATAACATAAATGTTAATTTTGAAATTATTCAGATAATTTGAATTTAAAAATATCAAGAAAATAAAATAATTATAATATATTATGTTAAAAACTTTATAAAGTGATAAATTTATCTAAAAATTAATGTAACATAATAATTAAATCAATTTACTTTACTTTTAATATATTTATCATCATTTATTTTATTTCTCTATTAACTAAATAATTATTGTGTTGGCATTGCTTAAGAATTTAAAGCAATCATATGATTAATAAAAATTAAAAATAAATTAACCTCATAAAATTAATTTAATTATTCTCAAAATTATCATCCATATTCATTCATATATTTCTTTTTTCCCTATATAAACTCAAAATTTAAAATTAAAATCAAGAGGGTGACATTTTGTCTTTTTATTTACTTAAATTATTTTATAGGTTGCTTTCATAGTAATGTGGACTATAAATTAATAAAAATTAATAATAATGTGATAAATGTTAAAATATTTCCATTAAATATGAATTGGATAACTTTTTAGGTCATTTTAACCCATATGTGTTTAATTTAACCCCCAATAAACCCATTTTTACCTTAACTGCGGTAATTAATTTTTATTATTTTCACTCTTTATTATGGTCAAAAATTAAAATGGAATTATTAAATAATATAAATTATTTTTTATTCCAAATATTAAATCCATTTTTCCAAACTCAATTCATAGAATTGGGATAATTCAATTTAAAATTAAACCGCATACGCAATAAAATATCGATTTTCTAAAGAGAACATTCTCGTGAATATAGAATGTTTTAATATCAAAATTCAATATTAAATTGATTAAAATGGAATAAATTAGTTAAATTTTAATATAATTGCACTAATTATACTTTAAAACAAATTTAAAATATTATTTAACTTTTGTAAATAATTTAAATGAAAAGATAGTTTTCAATAAAAATTGGTATTTTTCATTATTTATCAAAAAACTAATATTTTTAGAAAATTATAAAAAATTCACCCAAAAATAATTTTTATATGTATATTTATAAAATTAATTTTATTTTTTAAAATTAATTTTCTAAAATTGATAAAAAAATAATTTTAAATTATGTGCGCAAAGCGCGACTATTCAGTTTTCCAAAAAAAATAAAGTCTTTCTAAAAACATTTATTTCTATTTAAAATGGTTCTTATTTTATTTATATTCAATAGATAAAATTTTAATTTATTTTATAAATTATTTAACCATATAATTTTCATAATCTAGTTATTACTATTCATACCCACTATCTTAATGGTTAGGTTGTACTTCAAAAGGCATTTTTCTGAAAAATTATTTTTCACTGTGTATTGCGTTTTTATCTTACATTAATTTCTACCAAATCTAGAAATTGAATATTAAAAAATGGATTCAATATTTGGAATAATGGGGTCCAAATTTGGAGAATATTTCCCTTTTATTTTTTTCAATATGAATAGTAACTATAGTAAATCTTTATTTCCATGATAAAGGTAAAATGGGTTAATTAGGGTTAAATGCATGAGATAAGATCTCAAAATCAACACAAAACTTGACTTTATTTCATTTTATGAGATAAATTTGGCCATATGCATACAAAATTAAAATATATGTAATTTCTTTCTTTTTTTCCTTGATAATGACATTTATATTATTTTAAGTATAGAAAATTCAAAAAATCCACTATCTTGACTTTAATATATTTAAAAAATTTACATAAGAATAAAAATAGGATAATTTAGAATATAATTATTTTATTTTAAAAATTAATTAATTATTTTTTCATGTTAATTTAATTTTAAATTTTATTTATGGAATAATCACATTAAATGTTTACACAACACCGATAGAGTGCTTGTGCAAGCAATAGAAAAATCTTGTAAATAATTTTAAAAACTCAAAAAGTAATATTTTTTGGGTAATTTATAGTTACCCATGAATTTTATAGATGCATAAAACATATTATGGATGTGTTAAAGGTATATATTCAAATTAAATCACTATATTAATGTCTTTAAAGTTAAATTAAGTGCATAGTGTTAAGAATGAAATTACTGATATTTTATGAAAAATAATATTTTATTAAATTATTTAACAATGATAAGAATACTATAAGAGGAAAATTAGGATGATAAATGGTATATAATTTCACTTCTTTTCCATTTATGATCCAATTTTCACCTTATAATTAAAATTATAACTCTTTAACATTGAAAAAAGTCATTATCGTTTTTAGTGTTCAAATTGGTTAATCAAGGGGTTAAACCAGAAATAAGTTTTAAAATGAAATCTAGACCTTTTAAAATTTAATTTTATAATTATATTTATACCATATCCTAATTTTTCTTCGTATTCTTGGATATTTGGAATCATTATAATGGATAAAGACATTAATTATATTTAAATCTTTTAAGTAATTCCAAGTGTATCCTTTGCCTCCCTTATAAAAGGACACACCTTATCTATTTTCTTTACACCTCCTTGGGCCATCTAAATCAACCAAAGAATACCCATTTTAATTATAGACTTCTATATATATTAATTATAGGTAATATTCTTCTTAAAATGCCATTAAAAGGGTTATTAAGAAGGGATCTAAAGGAGGTCTATCGAAGAAGAGGTAGTCATCTTACCTGTCCTCTTTCAATTTATTTCCACTTCTACCTTCTCTAAATATGTTTTATTCATAATAAAATAATAAATTAATTATCATAAATATATTTAAATTTTACTATGATTATTTAACCACTAATCCCCACCCTCTATTCCATCAAAAGGGAAGTGAAGTTATTGTTTGTGTGTGCGTGTGGATTATCACCTCCGTATAGTGATAAAATTCATTTTCCATCACCATATTTCATGGACAGTTATTATGATGGGTTTAAAGCATTTAAATTATAGTTATGAAATAATTATTCTTCTAAAATAATAATATCATATCTACCTTCTCACTTTCTAATCATTTGAAAATGATAACATTGCTCATGCTTATGTATGGACTATCGCCTCCATGAAGCGATGTGATTAATTTTTTTATTCTAATTTACATGGATGTTAATAATAATAGATTTAATGCATATATTTATGATATATATGATATAATAAGGATTATTTAAAGGTTAATTATTATTACCTTTCTTTTATTCTATATGTTGAAAAGTGAAAATAGCGTTTATGCATATATACGGCCTATCGTCTCCATGAATAGTGTAATTCATTTTTATATATGTAACTTTTATGGATGAATATAAATATATATATATATAATGAATATATATGATATTTATATCAATATTTTGGATATTATGGAACCGTGATCAAAATATAAGGACTAGAACTATCAATCCAGAATTCCCATGAAAAATGAAACAGTTAACACCTGAAAATGATGATTTTAATAAAGAATTATTAATAAATGGGTGTTTAAATGTTATAATTGGATCATATATAATATTATAAGTATTTAAATTATTAAATTATATAATTATATATATATATATATTTTTTAAGGAGATTAGATCACTTTTAATGCAAATCGAACTTGAAGTATATTACAATCTCATTATTTATTAGGATTATTTATGATTAAGTGTCTAGTGATGAAATTTTATGATCTACCTCCCAAGAAACTAATGAATTTTCTTTTAATAAGGTAATTTATAGATATTACATGTTTTCCTTTCATTTTCATCTATTTAATAACTCAATAGTTTAAAATAATGTTTTTAAGGAAAATCGACTTCATTTCTCACTTTGGTCAAAAATCATTTTTCTTCCATATCCATATTTTCAAAAAATATTTTAAAGAATGTTTTTAATATTATCCTATGAATATTTAAATACATTTTTACCCATGATTTAATTTTAAAAAAACGGTTTAAAACTAATCTTATTTTCATTTTTCTAATGAGGTACTTTTGACTTTTTACTGAAAATGTGAAAGAAATATTTATTTTAACATACATGGCATGAAAAAAAAAATCTACCATCATGGTTGCTCAATGTTTTTAAGCTTAATTTACAAGTTTCAAGATTATTTTCCAAGAAAATTTTTACTTTAATATTTTTAAAATTTTAAAATTTTAAATAATTGATTTCAAATTAAAAAATGATATTTCCTCAAGAAATGTTTCAGTAATCTTGTAAAGGTGTTTTTTATCTATGATAACATCCTTTGATGTTACTTATTATTTACTATGGATATGATCTAAGGAAACCATCCACATTCATTCTTTGGATGTCTTATTATGATGATTATTTATGGATGATTCTATGAAACCTATTTCTTTCCTGTGGGTTAATTAAGTTATGATGAAACCTTTATGAAACTAATTTATTTTCCACGACCTATCCTATAATGCTATGATGAAATTTTTATGAAATTTTTTTCATTTACATGGGTTATTCAATGATGAATGTTTTATGATCTTATGACACACATATGTATGATTTTTATTATGTGAAGAGCGGGCTAGGAATTATATATTCCTTCAATGAATTAGGTAAAGATGGATATATCGTAAGATAATAAAAACTGGAATGGGGAGTGAACCCAGACCACTATGATAGTCTTGGAAGTGATACTTAACTAAGAAAATTATTTTCCATGATTATGTGTATGCCAAAAAATTATTTCTTATGCCAATGTTATTCTCTCATGGATCATGTTCTTTTATTCCTTTATAATTCATGTCTTATGAACTTCTAAGATTTATTCCATGACTCAGGATTATGATCTATGATATGCAGGGTATGGTTTTCAAATGTTAATCTCATATTCTCATACCCTTAATCTCATGTTATGTTTAAGTGATCATTGATATATCTCTTGTTTACCATTATTGGGCATCTGAGCTTACATTTTCTTATGTTTTCTTTCCCAGGTTATGAAGAAAAGTTTTATATATGATATTTCTAATAAGGGTGTTAGTTATAAAGAAATTACTAGGAGATGATGTAGATATCTTATTAATAATTTATTTTTGTATCCAAGTTCCCAAATACACTAAAAATATATGATTATGAAATGGATCATAATGTTATGTAATGAATATTCATAGAATAAGATGTAATATTTATATATGAAAAGTATGGGTTTCTATTAACCTGAAGTAGGAAATAAAAGTATGGACCCTACCAGTATAGGGGTTACCCATTATGGATATTTAATTTCTTGCTCATTATTATTACCATGCCTTGAGTTATGATCATTGATAAAAATATTTTATTCAATATTTATATATAAATTAGGTTGTGTTATTGTATACTCCTATACTACTAGAATATAAATTATTTTTGATGGTTAATTTATAGGGGTAACCCATCACAAATGACCCATAGCTAAAAAATGCATCACAAAATATATTTTTTGTGATGGCCCATCACAGAAAAAAAAATTATGATAGTTAACTCCTTCATTACAAAAATATTTTACTGATTATATATATGTCATCATTTATAAAGGGATTCTTTACCCATTGTAAATAATTATTTACAGTGGGTAAAGTATCCCATTGAAAATAATTTAAAAAAAAATAAAATAATAAAATAATAATTATAATAAATGAAAAAAATAAAAAAAAATATAAAAATATTATATATATATATATATATATGAAATAATAACAATATTATGAATAATATAATCATTCAAATATTTATCATAATAAATGTGTCAAAAAAATACATGAATCACTAAGGAGGGGAAGGGTAATCTGGAGGAGGTGGTGGAGGGAACTCCATCCTTATACCTTGTGTCGGGTGTCACATGTACACCATCATCTACTCTTGTTGCTTCTCCTACCATCGATGTTGTTCCTCCAACTATTTTCAGTGAAGCTCTTCCTACTCCCTACACAAGATCTCTATAACCTCATTTTGAGCTCACAACTTCTCCTCATTCTATTTAGTGGATCATGATGACTCTCTATGATCTCTCCTCGAACTGGACAATGACTATGTAGCAGTACCATATAACTATCAAGCATCAATCGAGAATCAATACCAACAACTTGACCTTTCTCGAAAGCATACTAAGTTAACTGCATCCATGTTGCGTCATCAAATCCTAATGCACTCGTGGTCTAACCCATGGTCTTATCTTGACTCACTCATGTGTGTGACAAGTTTCGGTCTCTTATGAATCCTTTAAATACAATTTTAATTTAAAAAAGTTAAAATATTATTTTCAGTTAATTTTAAAACTCAAAAAAAATTACTAACCATAACCTGACATAGTCGACCACCAATAATATCTATATTTATGGTATCAATATACATACTCTTATAAACATAAAAATCCATAATATATAGATGTTAAACTGCCTATATAAAGCATCAGGATCATCACTACGAATCATAGCCTCCTAGAGGCTATATAAAATCTCATTAAAAGTCTCATCATCCATATGAAACATGAAAAAATTTTGTCAGCAAATAATTTAAAATGAGTATTATAAATATATTAATTATGAATATAACCAACATTTAATTATTTCATTATTCATATTCATCAACGTCTTCTTATATGATGGCGTCAATATCTTCATCTTCCTCCTCAATGTTATCAATTCTCATTGGAGTTTTAGATTCATCATCTCTTATTATTTCAAACTCATTTGTTACATCATCAACATCATCATCATCATCGACCTGTAACTATGGGGTGTCGTCATCAATATTAATGTATCTTAATTGAAAATATATATTTAGAGGTGTCTCTTGAAAAAATTCCATCTCCCTCCACTTCAATGGAACCAAATTCACTTTGCATAAACTAATTTTCATAGGATTTCATTTTTATAATTCTCCATCAATCAATTAACTCTCTTGAAGAAACACAATATTTTTCATAATAAATTTGATGTGTTTGGTGATTCAATAAAAATGGTTCATTTACTAAAAGAAGTATTTTATATTTAATTTAAACAATTCAATGGCGTAGATGAACACACATGATTCTATCAGTATTAGACCAATTACATTTAAACATAACTAGATAATTTTATTTCAGATAATACATTTCAATTATTTCATCCAGCATGCCATAAAATTCAACTTCACTTTCTCTATAATGATATTCTATCAAGAAAAAACCATTATTCATTGTTTTTTTAATTCACCATATGCACATGTATGAAATTAAAAACCATTCACCACATATACATTATAATCTTTAACCATTTTGGATGATAGGTTACTTAATACACATAATCCATTATCAATTTTATCAACATATTTCAATACATGAAAATTTTAAAAACAGTTAGTAATATAAAAAAATAATAAATTTATTGCATATGTTAAACCATAAACATTTTACTTTACCATTATTTGAAATAAGTAAGAAAAATTATGTTGTCGATGTTCTTCAAGGGAAGATAGTGTAATTTGTGGAAACTATTTCTTAATATGATCATCATATAATCTAAATATAAAATAATATTAATTTACTATAAAAAAATTAAATAATAGGTGATAGTATCACTAACTATAAAAATCATGTCATTTTTTACAGTTAAGGAGAACATATGTATGAGCCCTATGATGTTCATCATCTAAAATCTATTGTTCATGAACTCTACCAAGTATAAGTTCAATTTGATTAAAAACTGATAATTGAATATTCATTTAATCATCAACATTTCTCTCATTGTGTCCCATTCAGTTATTTTTTAAAGAATATTCAGGTTGGAAGTAATAGGAGGGGAAAAATAAATTTCCTTCTATAAATAAGCTTCAATAATTGATCCTTAAATTGATGCTTTATTATGTACCTTTTTCTTCAATTTCTACATGAATCTCTCATATGGGTACATCTATCAGAACTATACCAGCCCTCTGTATTTTTCTTCATGTGAAAAATATAATATCAACTATTCCATTGAATCAAAGAAAGTCGGTGGAAAAAAATCTAGTTTATGAAAAATTAAAACAACTTCTTACAGTATACTAATTTCATCATATTCTCTTATCACCGCAAAAATTTCACAGAAAAAATATGATATTTTTTATCACATCCTAAATATAATAATTTATCAAACTTCTAAATCCAATCGATATAATTATTTCTATTAAAACATGACATCATGAATTTTTAATCTGGTAATATGACTATTTCTAACACATCTAGCCAAATTGGAATCATAACCATCTGGTAGCTTAAAATCTAAAATCCAATGAAAAAATAATATATTATTTTCTTTGGAAACTATATAATCTTATTTTTGATTCATTAACTTCTATGATCTTCCATTTTCAAACAACTCAAGTTATGGTTACCTACAAATTTAGGCAAGAACTAATTGTTTCTTTGCATTATCTTTGGTCTTACCAGGTGTGTCCAAAAATATATAAAATATATTATCAAAATAATTCTTCTCAATATGCATGACATCCAACATGTGATGGGCTAACAAACCAGACCAATATGGTAGATCCTAAAAAATACTCTATTTTATCCAATTGTGATCTTTCCCAAATCCATATATTTTTTGTTAGTTTATATTCAGTCTAAAGTTAATGTGAGGTAATGAAGATAAAATATATTTTAAATCAATATCCGATATCATTTCTAGAGGTTCATCTCTTTCAATTATACCTTTTTTTAATGATTTTTGTTCCTTCAGAAAGGATGATCAATAGGAATAAATCTACAATGACAGTCAAAAAAACAAAGTTTTCCCCCATTGATGATCATAAATGCTTTGTTGTCACTCATACAGTATTGACATGATTTTGGACCATGTTCACTCCATTCAGATAACATGTTATATGATGGGAAGACACTAATTGTCCATATTGGTGCATCTTTCATTAGAATATTTTTTTGAAGGAACATCATATGTACCGACACCATTATGCCACAATAAATTTAAGTCATTAATAAATGACTTCAAATAAACATCAATATTCTTTTTTGGATGTCCTGGAGTTAATAATGTAAAATATATATATGGCTCATTCATCAACATCCAAGGAGGTAATTTGTATGGAGTTGTAAAGATGGGCTAATAGGAATATTTACTACCCTAAGAACAAAGTAAATAAAACCATTATTAGAAAGACCTAATCACGCATTATGGGATTCTAAAAAAAGAAAGATGTACCTGGTTAAAAAAATTCCATGAATTTCCAACATAAGGATGATTTAAGCATTTACAATTTGAAATATTGGATTTGTTCCATGAAATCAATGACTTTGTGTTCTAGGACATAAATAAATGTTTCAATCTGGGTGTAAGAACAATCCAGACTTACCTCATTGATCCTCTTTATACCTCTATTTCACACATGTAGTAAAACTAACTAATGACTCATTTTCACCACAATTTAAGATGTAATCATTTGAACATGCATGAATATTATGATAACCAAGACCCAAATTACAAACCAGCCTCTTTCTATTATAAAAATTTATAACAAACACATTTCTTTTAGGTAATAGTGATTTAACCAAAGAGAATATCTAATCAAAATAGCTATTTGAAATTCCATTATCTGATTTAATAGCCATAAATTTTATAACTTCTTCAGATTTTCTTATATTTCACCTAGGATATAAGAAATACTCGAAGAAACTTCAACAACTTATAAAATTGAGGTGGTTCTAACTCAGGAGTTAAATCTGTATCATTTTGAGTTTTTTTCTAAAAAGATAGACCAGAAACCTCATGTACTAAATTTTGAAATTGTGATGGATATAGAACCAAATTATTAATATCTTATTTGGAACTACATTCACCATTTTGATACTATAAAACATAATATTTTCGAAAAACAAAATGAAATAGATGATCCTTAATGTTTTCAAATGTTTTAAATCTCCTCAGATCACATTTCATACATGAACACTTAATTATCCCTTCAGAAACAAATTTTGGTTTTTATGGTGAAAATGGTAAGAAAAGATTCATCACCCTCAATATATATAGGATTTATACTATAACTATTTGGATTCATGAGAATATTTATCCAATCGTGATCTTGTAATAAATAATCTTATCTACTTCCTTGTTCCATATTTTTCTAAAAATGGAAAATAAATATATTACTTATGATTAATCTGATATAAAGAATATATGTTCCAAAAAAATTTATAAAATCAAAAAATTACAAATTACTTTTAAATATTATAAATTCTATATAATTATCTCTAATGTTTTCTAATTACTACCAATTTTTTCTAATTTTACAAATTAATGATAATTTTTTCTAATTACCATTCATTTTTTCTAATTACCACTAATTACCATTAATGGAAATAGAATAAAAAGCAAGTGTAATGATAGAATCATGGAGTGTAGGGGGTGAATTCAACTACATAGTGAAAGAATTCTAAATGGTCTAAATGTAGGGGCACTGGAATTCTTTCACTTTGTCGCTACCTTCATCCCCTCCCATTTATGTTTCCCTCAAGGGAAGCAGGGAGTAGAGGTGATGGAGGCAACAATATAGGGAAAGAATTTTGGTGCCCGTGGGTTCAGACCAATTGGAAAATACAAATTCATGGATAAACCTATGAGTGATGGAAGAGAAAGCAGATGTGAGAGATAACACTAACACTCTTAGTGAATTATTCCCCTTTTTCAGTTTAATCTATCATCATGATAAAATAATGTTTTACTGATAATTGTGCATTTACATTATGATTATTAGTAAAAAAATATTTTCTCATGAAGAGATATTGAACCAGAAAGGGTAAAACTCACTAAGCATGTCATTGTTATCTCTCGCATTTGTTTCCCCTTCCATCACTCACAAGTTTACCCATGACTATCTCTCCTCAAAATGGTATGAACTAAGGGGAATCAAAATTATTTCACTCTATCATCGTCTTCATAACCTCCACTTCATAATTTCATCATGCCCCTCGGTCATCCATGTAGAGGCCCATTTTTTCCTTGTAAGACTTTGAAATATTTCTATATATATTTTTAGAGCCAGGTGCTGAGATAGAGTGTGATTTCGAGGAACGGTGTGCCCAAAATTAATTTTATAAAAAATATTAAATATATTTTATATTATGTACACAAATTTTCTTAAATAAAATGTTATAAATCATAAAAAAAAAAGATTTTAGATCAGAAATTTGAGACCACATTTTAGTCTGGACTATGATGTTTACCCTAGTCACGACATAAAATAGGTCGGCATGGCGCGTTTGGATAAAAAGTTCATTGGAGGTACGTTTAGTGGATTAATTAAATTATTAATTTAAATAATTATTTAATTTAACACAATTTATTTCATTTATAAATCCATCATTATGTTGAATCCTCCATGGTTATCTACATAAACCTTAAGTGGAATTGAGATACATTTTTCCTACTTCTGTTGTAGAATCACATCTGACAATGAAAAAACTTCGAATCAAAGTATATAGAAGCACAATGAATGCAATATCTTATTCCATTTTTTAGAGAGTGAATTCTTCAATGAATAATTATCCAATATCTAAGTATGAATAATCATTTTTGGTTTTCTCCCCGTTTGATTAAATTTTTGTGCAAGATCAATCCTTTTCTTTTATTTGTTCCAATTGTGCACAATTTCATGCGCTCATGAATTGAAATTTAATTGTTTATTAAATTTATTTCTAACCCCATATATCCTTATTCTTTATTGTTGGACAATAAATCATGTAAAAATTTGATAAACATTTTTTTGTTGATTCTTTTCTCCCATAATTTCTTCGTGTTAGTCATCGTTGGACCACGGGGTCACGATTTAACATTGTCGAGTAAGACTGAGCCTGATCTGACCACCAAATCCCTAACAAATTCATGTGCAAGGGATTTATCAAAAAACCAAGGATGGTTTCAATTGGATTGCAAGATGTGGATGATCTATTCAAGGATCAGAATTGGGAATGGAGATGGCGTGACATGTAGGTGCGGCAGTGTGCATATGGGTTCACACGAGAATGAGTAGGATTCACTTTATGGCCACTGGATGAATGAAATCCACTATCCAGAGTTAGATACACTATTTTATGGAAGAAACAAAGCTATATCCAAAGTCAAAAATATGAGATCTATCATGTAGAGACTATATCTAATGTTCTATTAAAATACCGACTACAATCCGTGTAGTTTGGAAGAACACACGACATGTGACCCTTAGGCTGCAGTGGCTAGGGTTTTTGGAAAAGATAAGGATGGAACAGAATTTATCACACCTACACACCATGTACCCCCTCCTCAGGGGGACATTTCATGTGGCATAACACATGGGAAAGACCCTATATAGAAGTAAATGGCCAGGCGCACACCATGTACCAAAGTACACGGACACGGCCAAGGTGCATGGGCAGTGACCCCAAGTGGCTTGGACATACTGTGTAGACTCCCTACATGTCATATAGTTCTACATGGGTTGGTGATCTGTGTTCCTCTAGGGACACATCCCAGTGATGGAGTGGGACCGCACACCATGTGGGTCCCCTCACATGTCGTATACCCCTTGGTTCTTTTTTAGTAAACTTCAAACTCTCGTATCTCCTTCATTTGGAATCGTATTTTATCCCATGATTATCCCATACGGATTGTTTTTCTACATAGAACATGATGTTTCCTTCCATTGTGTTTTTGGGATATGATGTGATATTTCTTGGGCGTGGCACTTATTTAGACAACACCCGACTACAGAAATGATGGGGGAGAGGATCTCCAGAGACACTAGAGTAGAACCCCCCCATTATCTTGGGAGTGAGTCCTCTACCTACCAATTGTAAGCCCATATTGTATAGGAAGCGAGTCCTCATGAAACCAAAGTAGAACCCCCTGACCTATTATGGAATGGGTCCTCGACCTATAGATTGGAACTCCCCTGAAGGATCAAGGCATGGGTCCTCTACCTACCGATTAGAACCCCCTATCGGATAGGGAACAAGTCCTCATGATATCAGATTGGAACCCCCTGGAACATCAGGGCACAGGTCCTCTATGAATACTTATCAAGTGGTACCCTCTGATGCACTAGGGCATAGGTTATCTACTTTAATATTGTTTCCCCTTGACTATGAGGCATAGTGGAGAGGTGAGGCTTGACGTGAATGTTTCCTTCTAGGTAGTGGAGAGGTATGTATGTATGTATCCATATTGATGGATTTTTTTACTTCTGTTATGGGTGGAAGAGACATAATATGTAGTCCACCTACATGATGCGTTGATATCCCTATGGTTAGATGAGATTAACTTCTTGATTTGGGTTGAGTTTTTCGTTATTTACTATCTATCTATTCCTATTATGTCTCTTACTACTCCCACTTTTAGCTTTTGAGGCATCCTACTGGGTATGTATATACTCACCCTTGTATGGGCTTTTCCCGCACGTGTCATGTCATATAAAGACAACGAATAGGTTGAAGGTGAATTTATAAGAGCATAGGTGTATCGGGTTCATTAGACCATATATGATGGCCATATCTTGGAGATCAGGAGATAAGATCTCTCAGCATTTTACTTTCTAGTTTTGTAAGGTTGGGACATATTTCTAATTGGGTGTGTATTTTTTCCCTTTAATTTTTAGTTTTCACTGTCATACTCTAGTAAACCCTAGAGTTTTTTCATGATTGGTTTATATTATAGATGTTGCATCTTTTTATTCTTATTCCTCTACACTTATGAATTGAAATTTTCGGGTGTGTGAGTACAAGTATATTAGGAAAAGTCTTACCATTTAGGATATGTATTTCGATGCTTGTCACCACCCCCTGGCCTATAGAGGTGAGATTGGGATAGTTGTGGCACAAGCCTTGGGAAGGGTCGAGTTGTGACAGATTGGTATCATAGCAGTTCATTCCTTGGGATATTGTTTGGTGTAGTCTCCTTACTATGATTTGGTTGGGATTTAGGTAAATGGTGTTAAATTTTCTTGAGTGTGGCTCTCTAGCCAAGGAACCCGGTCATGGTATGGGCAGATGATGTATCCATTTTCCAGGACCTTCACTGCCTGCTTTTTAACTCAACATATTGATACATTGGTTGTAGGGATCAATGGTAATTCATAATATAGGATTGATTATTTGATTATACTTCTTGATTAAGATCCCCATTGTGTATATATGTGTATATATATATGTTCTCATATAACTGTGGTAGGTCTTGATAATTTTCATGATGCCTTTGTGACGACACCCAGCTAGGATGCCAGTTCTAGATCATGATGATGGTATGATGAGTGACGAGGATTCAATATAGGGTCTATAATATAAGATTCTTATTCCAAGTGGATAGGTAGAAGCACCCCCACCTATTAAGAAGCATATCATATCAGTATGTTAGGCTAAGGATATGAGAAGGCCTAACGCACTCTGCGAGTTCCATCACTATAGGTTGTTGAGGTTTCATGGTAAGAAATATCCCCAGGAATTGGAGGATTGGATAGATTTAGTGGTATATATATTCAAGATTATTTGGACATTGATGGATCAGGTGGTTGTACTGGCAAATTTCCTTTTCCATAAAGCATTTGGGCACTATTAAATTATTATTACCCAGATGCATGATGAGTTTACACTCTCATGGACCAACTTCGAGCATCTATTTCATGAGGAGTATTACCCCTCCTTCTTGTGATCATTTCAAATTCAAGAGATTCTAGGGCTAAAGTAAATATTTATGATAGTGGATGATTATTCCATGAGGTTCAAATACCTTACGTGATATTACGTCAACATGACCAGGGATGGTTACTTCCAAGAATGTAAGTTTGTGCAGAGAATCCATAGAGATATTCTTGCCAACATGGTTCCCTTTTACATTCCCACCTATATTGGGGTATTGGAGTAGGAACTTTTGATAGAGAGATTCTTGTCATAGGGACATTGGGAATCTCTAGTTGGAAGTGAATGTTTCAAGTCCGAGTCGTCTGCAGTAGCTAGAAGGCACTGGTCGATAGGATCTGGGTGCAAAAGACCTTCCCATGATCAAACTCAAGAACATGGTTAGGGGTAGCATAGAATACCAGGGAAGGCTGGAGAGGGGAAGTTCTATGATTATTATGGGCAAGGTCACATGGTTCATGACTGCCCGACTAGACGTGCAGAGGAGTGCAATAAGATAGCTGATAGACCACCACGGGAGAGGCAGCACTATGATCAGGGATCTCTCGGGAGATTTAAGGGAGGACCCCATGGAGGTAGATCTAGAATAGGAGTAGTTGGAGCTCCAAGAGGAGGATCTATGGTAGGGTTACAATGTTATGATATCATCCCACCACCACCACCAGGCGTCCCACATCAAGATCAGGTAGCTAGCGACGAGGGTTGTGGACAGTTGTAGGCTATGGAGTCTTACAACCCAGCAGCACACAATATGGTCATAGGTATGATCTATGTTTATTATAATCTTTATTTAGTATTATTATATATAATTTTGAGTCATTCATTCATATTTATACTCTTAGTACAAGAGATGGGGCTCCCAGTTAAAGCATTATCCCAGCAGCTTCGTCTTAAGGTTCCTACAAGGAACGCTTCTTCTATATATTTTATCTATCGGTGGTGTAAGTTATTGCTTGGTAAATAGAGGTTCATGTGGGACATTTTGGTTATCATGATGGAACCCTATGACTTCATCTTGGGTATGTATTGGTTATCCAAAGTATAATCCCAAATTGACTATCACTGCAGATGAGTTAGATGCCTTCACACTAATGGGACGAGATTATTCTTTTTGGGAAAGAGAGATATCATGGCGAGATGAGTGGGTTCTGTGAGAAGGATGATTCATCCCATCACCCATAATTTAGAGAGTATATCCCTTGGTGTAGTAGGCTCTTCAGGCATCTAGATTCCTTCAATCATGGAGGATTATATGGAAGTATTCCACGAGGAAATTTCGG
Source organism: Viscum album (assembly GCA_963277665.1). Taxonomy (NCBI): domain Eukaryota; kingdom Viridiplantae; phylum Streptophyta; class Magnoliopsida; order Santalales; family Viscaceae; genus Viscum; species Viscum album. The sequence continues at coordinate 1,061,773,963 of OY728148.1, read as the reverse complement.
GACTACCTCTAAGGTGGGAGATAGAATTATGTATTTAATTATATCTTGGGACTACTATGATATATTCTGTGGAATATCAGATGGTCCATAACAAAATCTGGTAGTTGTAGTTATGGTTGTGGGACCTTTAAGATAAGGTTTTCATCAGGTTTGGTGTGTCCTCCTGGGAAGCTCTAGTGTTGTTCATGAAAAAGGTGGATGGGGGATTATAGATTTGTGTCGATTATCATCGCCTGAATCAGGCCAAGATAAAGAAAAAGTACCCCTTACTAAGGATTGATGACCTTTTTGACCAGTATTGATGTGAAAGATGGTTCTTGAAGATCAATCTCAGTTCCTCCTACCACTAGTTGATGGTTTGTGAGGTTGATATTTTGAAGCTGGAATTTTGATGTTACTAGAGACACTATGAGTTCCTGGTGATGCCCTTTAGTGTGAATAATTCCCATACCATGTTTATGATTTGATGAATTGGATATTTTAGTTGTACTTGGACCATTTTTTTGTTTTCCTCATTGAAAACATACACGTATACTTTACGATAGAGGAGGATTATGTATAGCACTTGAGGATGGTCTTATATTTTCTTCGGGAGCACTATCTTTATGGTAAACTCTCGAAGTTCCAATTATGGGTTCTTGGGATTCAATTTCTAGGGAATTTTATTTATGAGAATGGTTTATCCATAGACCTAGTGAATATTGATGTGGTTTTTTTTTGGGATCCACCTAAGATCATGTCAGAGATACAAAATTTTCTTTGCTTGGTTGGGTACTATATATGGTTTATAGAATAAACCTCCAAGATTCCATCACATTTGACTGACCTGATGTAGAAATGACGGAATTTTACCTATACTAAGAAATGATGGAGATACTTCTAGGATTTTAGGTTTAGGATAATTAGTGATCCTATGTTGAGACTACTAGAGGAGGTTCTATAGTATATATTGTATTACGATTCCTCAAGATCTAAGCTCGGTTTTGTATTGATGTAGCAAAAGATAGTTATCGTATATTGGTCGTGGTAGTTGAGACCCCGTGAGTAGAACAACGCAACTCAAGACCAAAATATGGTAGTGATAGTCTTCTCCCTAAGGATATGGAGGAACTGTCTTCTGAGATATTTCTTTGTGGTTTACTCATTCCATCAAAGTCTCAAGTATGTCTTCACATAGAGAAACTTGAACCTAAGACAGTGGCACTAGTTGGAATTCATGTAAGACTATGAATTTGAGATAGTCTATACTCTGATGAAGGTAAACATGGTAGAATATTCCCTTATCAATAATTTCCAACCTTACTTGGTGTAGGGGGCTTTAGAGTGGTTGGATTCCTTGCAGCTGACCCTGGTGGAGTAGGAGGGTGCTGCTTTTCATCAATCAATGTCGTTGACTCCTCTACTTCTTGATCATGTGAGAGAGTCCCAGTTTGAAGACATTTATTGTGAGGTCTTACATGACTATATATCCATATAAGATTCACCAAATGGATATTTTGAAGTAGGGAATCACATTATCCTTTTTCAGGGATAGATTATGGGCCCAGTCATGATGTGGGAGGATGTGATGTGATAGTTCCACACTTCTCCCCTAGTTGTACATATCGGTGTAGGTAATATTTACAAAGACCTTTAGTAGTATTTTTGATGGTGTAAAATGATATGGAACATGGTTGAGCTCATCTCTTAGTACCTCACCTTTCAGCAGGTGAAGGCTGAGCACTTAGTTTCGATAGGTTTTTTTCACCCCTTTGAGATCTCAGAGTGGAAGTGGGATGGCTTATGCATGAAATTTATGATAGGTATTCCATGGATAGCACAGGGACATGGCACCATCTGGGTGATATTTGACCAAATAATGAATTCGTTTCACTTTCTTGCTATTAGGGAGTATATTTCGGTGGAGAGTTTGGGGTAGATGTATGTATGAGAGATTATTCGCCTTCATGGGGTTCCCTTAACGATTGTATCTAATCAAGATGTGTGGTTCACATCATGATTGTGGATAGGCATGCGGGAGGCATTTAGGACCTAGATGAGAATGAGTACATCCTTTCACCCCCAAAAATATGGGAAGAACGAACGTACTATCCAGGTGTTGGAGGATATGATGAGGTACTGCATTTGGGACTTTGTCTAGAGTTAGAGGATCACTTTAACTTGGTATAGTTTTCACAAAACAACAGATACCACTATGCTATCATCATGACACCTTTTTAGGTCTTGTATAGGAGACCTTGTAGGTCACCCTTGTGTAGGACAGAGATCGAAGGGACATCTCTTGTGGGTACATAGTTAGTGCATGTAATGACAGAGAAGGTCTAGGTCATCCATTAGTGGATGAGGATAGCTCAGAATAGGTAGAAATATTACAAAAATCGTCATTGTAGGTCCTTGGAGTTCGAGAAGGGTGAAAAATATTTCTTGAGAGTCTCCCCATGAAGAGGATTGTGGAGGTTCATACAAGGAGTAAAGTTATCCCAAAGGTTCATTAGGTCAATTGAGATACTACAGATGGTTAACAAGGTTGCTTACCACCTTTCCTACCACCACAGCTAGAGCAGGTACACAAAATCTTCCACATGTCATAGTTGAAGATATACATGCATGATCTCATGCACATTATTGAATGGGGTAAGCAAGACATCAATTATAGAGCTACATTTGCATATCACCCTATGGTAATCGAGGATTAGTGGAAGAGAACCCTATGTGGATAAACCATCCCCTTTTTTCACATGATGTGGCAGCATGGGAATGTGCAGGAGAGTTCCTAGGAGTGGGATAACTCGATGCAGACTCAATATCTTGATCTTTTTGTATAGTTTTCCTTTTCAGTGATGAAAAGAATGAATAGGGGGATGATTTAAAGACCTAGTTTTTTTCTTTTAAGAGTTTGAAATATTTCTACATATATTTTTGAAGCCATGTGCTGAGACGACATGTGATTCCAAGGATCAGTATGCCCAGAATTAATTTTATAGAAATATTAATTATATTTCATATTATGCATGTGTAGTTTCATAAATAAAATGAGATAACTCTTAAATGGGATCTCTCTTAAGAAATATGAGACCATAGTTGAGTCTAGAATGTGATTTTTACCCTAAGTGCAACCTAAAATTGGTCGACGTGGGGCATTTAGATAAAATGGTTGTTGTCAGTACATTTAGTGGATTAATTAAATTATTAATTTAATTAATTCAATAAATTTACAAAATAATTTCATCTATAAATCCACCATTATTAAGAATCCTCCAGGATTAGTTACATAAACCCCGTGATGAATCGAGAGACGTTATTCCTCCTTTCGTTGGAGAATCGCATACTATAATGAAGAAACTCTAGATAAAAGCAGATTAAAGTGCAGCGAATGCAACTGCTTCTTACATTCATTTGTGAGCACATTATTCAATGATGAACAATCCAATCTCCAAGTAAGAATCATCATTTTTGGTTTTCTACCCATTTTATTAAATTGTTAAGAAAGATAAATCCCTTTCTTTGATCTGTGAAAATTATGGAAAATTGCATGTGTAGCACTCCAACCTGGATTGCCACCCGAACAGTGCTCCGGGCTGATTGGCCACTGGGCCTTAGGTACACCTACCCATATTCTAAAGGCTACTGACTAGAAGTGAGGGTGTAAAGGGGTGATAGTGGAGATAATATACCCTTTAGTGGTGATGATAGTAAATATCTATATGTATAACATATTGGAAAATGACCATAAAGAAACTCGACCAGTAACCCACCCATGGTGGAAGAACAAGAATAAGTAATAATACTAAGAAGGCTTAGATACCATTTTAAGAATTAAAATATCACAAGATACCATTATAAAACATGAATCCATAATAGTTCATACATGAAAATAAATAAAGTAGGGTCACCCATGTCTAACCATAATATGTACATATATAAACATGTTGATATAGAAATAAAGACTCAAAAGTAACTCCAGCTGATGCAGAAACCCAAGGTCCCTTTCCATCCTTCCCATGAAAAGGTCCAATGCAATCATGAAGGTCCAGATCTTATTCCCGAACTTTTATATGATCAAAAATCCATATTCTATATGTTTCATGAAGGTCTCATGTAGGGTGTGAGAAAGAATATTTGTAGGCCACCACCAACGTGTACCTATCTTACATTTCTTATTAAGCGGGTGTACTAAAATATAAACAAAACAACACATGAAAAATATATAATGTAACCTTCTTCCCTTGTGTTTAATATCTACAAGGAACAAATCACCTACATTGGTATTTTCCAGTATAAATGTAGTGGGAGGATTATTAGCTTATATCTCAAAGCATACTCTGATGTAAAGTAAGATGGAGATCCCTCAGGAACCTCCTTTAAAAGTATCCTTGATACCTCATGCCAATTGAGACCTCGTGTCATAATTAAGTAACCAACGTCTTAAAGGCATGCCCAAGAAAGTACCTGGTCCTCGGACCTCAACTTGGAAAAAAATCTCCATCGTCTTAAAGCCTGACGTCTGAGGCATAGTGATATCTATCTACCAAATAAATCATGGCCCAATGGCCTTAGTATATGGTGAGACTCATCCCCCAACTGATGGTCTCATCACTGTCAACTGATGGCTCCTCACCATCCAGGTGGATTTCGATGGCAATAACCACTACTACCACTTTTTTTATTTTATTTTCTAAAAACCACTTTTTGGATGAGTGGGAACCACAGAGAGAGAAATCACAAAATTCAACCCCATACAGAATTCAAAACAAACAGGGAAACAGATCCCTTCAAATTCAAAATTCAAAAATAGAACACCACGTCATCTTGAACAGTGAGCCACCAGATCATGTTATCTTGAACAGCAAGCCACCATACCAAACCCATCAAAGACCTATCAACCAATCTCCAATCGTCCAGGTAGAAATTAATCCTCCGCAATTCAAAAAATAAAAAAGAAAAACACATCCATGAACCTCCATGCCTTGAACCGCAGCAACACATCCTTACCAAATTCGAAATGCAAACACCAAATGGATGAAATATGGGAGCCCCTGACAAACCATTTCAAGACTCAAGCTGCAAGAACCGATCGAAGGGAACAAAGACTCCATCGAAATCATCAGCACCTGCCACGCCGGCGAGAGTAGCTCGCTGCATATTCGGTCATCAGAAAAAAACGTCGGTGATCCAAACCATCAACGAACTAGAATAAACTACAACCACTAAACAAGAACCACAAAAATCCAAAGGGACTGATCTTACATAGGTCGGTCCACCTTGACAACCATCAACCGCTCACCCATCATATCCCAAAACTTTTTATAATACATCGCACCAAGCCAACTGGGAGAGGAGCGATCGAAGCTAGAGCCAGAGCAGATGTGGAAGCAGGTGAGGCCTCGACAACAAGCCTAGAACAACACCAAGACTACCAAACCCTTCTGCAAGCCTCCTGAAAACCAAAGAACAGCACACAACATGCTTCAACGAATAAGAAGAATAAGGACCACTACAGCGGAGCGAAGACAATGCTGGATGAACCTCTGAGAACACCATAGACCGATCGAACGACACATCCCAAAGCCGTCATGAAACCACCACAGCAAACCGACTTGGAGGGCAGCGAAGGAACATTAGGCCAAAGCAGCATAAGAAGCAGACTAGGTCCTCAACAGAGAGACTTATCCCCTCCGATTCCATGAGCCCCAACTAATAAATCCACCATATGCAAGAATCACACCTGCAACAACACCGACGGAACAAATAACGCCAGAATAGAGCACTACAAAAAAAATCTGGATGCAAGCCGATAAAAGAAACGAACGGGAGTGAAGGAACAAGGAAGAACAGGAAAGGTAGAAGTGGGGTGGGAAGAAGGAGGGAGAGTGTAAAGGGGGAGACACTGCTGAAGAATCGGCGCGAGGCCTCCCCCCTCCGATTCGCCATCGAGGAAACCCTAGCACAGAGAGCGGTGAGGAGAGAAGCCACTTAGAGGCTCAAAGGATTTGCCTCACCTTGTCTATGGAAAGAACCACCAAACATCCAATTATGTCACATCTAACAGTGGTCTCTACCCACATGGGTGGTCAACGCCACCTCATCATCTAAGTCTTATCTATGTTAACATGACTCCAACAGTGCGTCAGCCAATCATGGTGAGCAGTAATCACCAAAAAAGTTCATAATCCACATCAACCTGGCACCTCGTTCCCCTGTGACTGTGTTGCTCAATATGATGGTCAATTCCATCTAATATCATGCAAGCCATTCCCATAACCCGAAGACTCTATTGCCTCAACCCAATGACCAAGTCGCCCAATCGGTGATCAACATCACTCATAGAATTCAATCATTTTCTAAGCATATGAACCAATTCACCTCATCCATATGGTCGACGTCATCTCAATCCTTAGGCCAAGCCCGTCATATTCCATTAGAACCATAGCATTTAATATAAAAATTTTAATTTAATAAATAACCACCTAGGCATAATCTTCCTAAGGTACAAATCCTCTCACTAGGATCATGTCATTTGTAGTATTGAATGATCATGCCCATAGGCATCTCATAGTTTCCATTAATTAATTAAAATACAAAAATTCAATTTATAGGGTCTTGCTCAGACTACCCAATGGTAAACCCAAGAAAACACCCCCAAAACACTCATGAAATCATGGATAAATATAACCACTACGTACCTTATATTGGTATACATTCTCTTGTCCGATATCAGCCTCTAACTTGAGTTGATTCAAAAAAAACAGTGTTTTAGACGAACACCCTGAAAATATGGTAAATCAACTCACAAAAATTTAGCACACCATATGAAGAGAGAAAATAGGAAGAGAAGCAAGAAGTGTTGAGAAATTACTACTATGATTCCAATGATACATATGAATCTCAGATGGAGAAGAATGAAAGAAACCTAGGGTAGAGGGGTAGAGGCATGCAAGCTAGGTGATTCCCTTGTTGTGCGTCGAAATAAGGGTCCAATCCCCCATCCCCCTTTTAAAAAAATTCTATGGGAATTTACACAACATGTAAATATTTACACCTCATGTAAATTCATGGTTTTCACTAGTCTGTCCTGAAAAATCGTGAAATAAATTTATTACACGTCGTGTATTTAATTACACATCATGTAATTGGATTGCAATGACTTTTACCAACCTAAGCCATCCTCTCTTCCTATTTTGTTTTTTTGAACACTTGGGAATTCCACTAAAACATATAACACACCTAAAACAATGTATTAGGTCAAATAAACACCAAGAATGAGGTTCTAAAGATCATAAAAAATATTTGGTCTGACTACCAAATCAAAAGTTCAAAATTACCTGGAAAAACGATTTGTTCAAAAACTCGGGATGTTATAATCTTAACACCTTAACATAGATCATTCTCAAGATATCAAGATTTACCCAAAGATGGTACCGAACATACCCATACCTTTTAAATTAACCCGGTCTACCCTAGTTATAAATTCATGAATTAGGTCTCTCAAGGCACTCCCCGCCTTAGGAGTTACCTACCCCGATCACTTCCTAACCCAAAACGCAAATAAACCAATGGTCCACCAGCCATCCCTAGACTCAAAAGTCCTTATATGATGAATTATCACTCTCACACTTTATCTGGTACTCATATTTTACTTGTGTCACATCTGGAACCCATTAAGTATTGTGTCTCATCAGATCCCCACCATGTGCCCATGTCACAAATGACACATATGACATCCTGCATCTATTTAGATGCCCCAAATCAGTCTCGGTGCCAATAAACTCAAATAAAACTTGCATTGTATCAATTACATAATTCCAATGCACCTCATATAAGACACACATCCATCAATGTATATATATAAATCCTAGTTCCACAGACCTAATATATATATAATGCATCTAAATCGATTCCAACCTACTAATCACCATCTAGTTAGTCCAAAAGTATATTTTATTAACCTCATGCACCCAAAACATACATAACTATAAAAAGTTATATTCCAAAATAAAATAAAACTCAGTCACACTCTTGGAGTACCTCTAACCGTCATCAGCTCACCAGCCTGCTCTAATACTAGCATCTCACCAATATGCACCTGGACTGAAGCCCGACTACCTGAAACTTGACCTCCCGATGGTGATGCACCATACACTGGCCATTATCTCTACTAATGGGCCCCAATATCTCTACCATGACTTCTGTGTATAGTGTAACGTCCCAGTTCTGGAATCCACCTAGAGGCGCCCCGTACCCGGTTGGTCACATGGCCTCAAGTGAATTTCCCCAAATGCCAGAGGCAGCTGACTAGCAGTGAGGGCCTTGGATGCGATAGTGGGGAAACTATGCCCTCATTGGAAGATCACATAGTCGAAGTAAACAAATACATACAAGAGCGGAAGCAGTAATAATATCATACAAAATAAACATCATAAAACTGAAAGTATAAACTAGAGAACATATATAAAATGATGCATGATACATATGTCTAGGAAAACAGCCAAACAAGTCACAATGATGGAATACAACAGTGCTAAACAAAAGTGAAAAATAAAGCAGATAAACTCCACAACATCGCAATCCATAGCTTGGTCTCATGCTCTCTATCTCCACAGAAAATCAAGTACCAGAAGTAGAAGGGAACTTTCCCTTATCTATACTTACAACAATATAATCTGTTTGGGCCCAAAAGTATGGCCCAAACAGGGTGTGAGACTAAATCCTAGTAGACAACCTCCACGAGATTTGTGCCTAATAGTCAATGAGTATGTGGTAGGTAAAAGTATAGGAAACAGTAAACCAGAATTACTCAACAGTAAACAATCCACAATTTCAATATCAAGCAACAATTAAACAAGCAGATAAACACAAATAGGTAACCCTCTCAGAAGTACCCACAGCCTATCCCCTCTGGTCCTACCAAACAAGTACAAGAAACCCTCTGGGCAGTACACTCAGTCTAACCCCTCTGGTTCAGCTTAAGCATAGACTCTCTGAGAAAGCACTCACCGTCAATTCCCCCTATAGTCTCGTAACAGTACTAAAGGAGCTCTGGAGAAGCACTCAACATCTCATTCCCCTTGTGGCCTGCTTAGAGAAACTACAGACACTCTGAGGAAGAAATCAACATCAATTCCCCCTGTGGTCTCGCATCGTAAATAAAACAGACACTCTAGAGAATCCATCAACGTCCATTCTCCCTATGATCTATACACCAGGTTCTCACAACCCTGTGTAAGTTAAGAAAGTGTAGCAGTGCGTAACTTCCAAGGTAAACCTCAAAAACTACTTGGATAGCATTATACAGTACAACAGAATAACATAACAATAGTCACACCATCCTAAAATACTAGGCATGGGAAAGCAAACAGCAGCCTAACAAGCAAACTAGACCCAAAGGTCAAAATCATAGCAATTAACCCTATTCACAATAAATTATCATCTACTTAATAATTCAAGCATAGCAGGAAAACAATAGGGCTAAAACGGTAAGCGTGCAATACCCCGTTCATGGGTATTGGGAAAATTTTCACATAAAACTCAAAGACTTTCAACAGAAAGGCACAAACCACCTACCTCAATGTTAAGATATTTCTATAAGTGAACCACGAGGCTTGAATTGCCCAAGAACACCATATATATACGAAAAAACTCAAAACATTCAACCGAAGATAACTTTGAAAAGAAGATGAATCAGGAAATGATGATTTAGAAGAAGGAAGAGCTTACCAAGGTGATCCCAACACAATCGACGGCGGTCAAATCAGAAATCGAATGGAGGATCAGGGGCTTGGAGAAGAATCATGGTCGTACGGGTTCTCTCAGATGAATGAGACCTAGAAGAAGGGTGTTCTGTCCGTTAGACGCGACCCCGGTAAATTTAATGAAAAAGAAAGAAAGTACACGGTGTGTACTTTCCATTTTCGTACTCCGAATTAGGCGGCCTCTAGGTCACCCCCACATGTCCATGTGCATGGCTGCTACATGGCCAGCACATGGATACTCATGGTAACTGAGTACACGGCGTGTACTCATAAAGTACATGGCGTGTACTTCAAAAATTTCCATAATTTCCTCTTTTTATCAAAAATGACCAGAAAAGGAAAAACATACCTAAAAAGAAGATCCAGGTTCTTAAAAACTTCCCTCCTTAAAGAAATTTGTCCCTGAATTTCCCTAGCAAGGTGGTATAGAAGAAGAAACCCTGAACAACTCTGACCACTATGATCATACTTCAGCCTCTCTCTCCCAGGTCTCGTCCTGTACTCACCCGTGCTGTCATAGCACTCGTACCAGAGGAATAGACCAGCCATGGAGAACCTTTGTACTGCGATCAAAAATTCGAATAGCATGCTCCTTGAAAGATGCATCCACTTCCAACTCAACCTCCTCGGGTTGGAAAACATGAGACGGGTCTAAGAAGTAACATCGAAGTTGAGAAACATGGAAGATATCGTGCATAGCCCGGTACCTATAAGGTAACTACAACCAATAGGCAACCGGCCCAACTCTCTCAAACACCTCAAACGGCCCGACGTACCTTGGTGAAAGCTTACCCTATCTTCTAATCCTCTTGTGTCCCAACCTCGGTGTGAAGCGCTGGAAAACCTGATCCTAGACCTCGAACTCTAGAGGTCGTCTCCGTTGATCAGCATAAGACTTCTATTGATACTGCGCAATATCCATTCTCTTCCGAATCAACTCTATTTTCTCTGTGGTCTCCTGAACAAGATGAGGTCCTAGCAAAGCTACCTCTCCTGCCTCCAGCCAACATAAGGGTGATCGGTATGTCCTACCGTACAAAGCCTCATAAGGTTCCATCTGAATAGTTTCATGAAAACTATTTTTGTAGGAAAACTCTACAAGAGGTATATGCTTCTCCCAAGAACCTTCAAAATCCATAATACATGCTCAAAGCATGTCCTCATGAACCTGAATCATACACTCGGATTGGCCATCTGTCTGGGGATGGTATGTTGTACTCAAAAGTACCTATGTACCCAAATCCTTCTGAAGCCCCTACCAAACTCTAGAAGTAAAAAGAGCATCTCTGTCTGAAACAATGGAGTGTGGAACTCCATACAGACGTACAATCTCATGGATATACAACCATCCCAACTCATCAACACTGAAAGTCTCCTTGATCGGAAAGAAGTGAGCAACCTTCGTGATTCTGTCAATGACAAGACAAACTATATCATTCCCTTGAGGCGACCTTGGTAAACCTATCACATCGCGACATCATTCCACTTCCACTCGGGAATAGGCAACTACTGTAAAAGCCCTGCTGGTCGTTGATGCTCTGCCTTCACCTGCTGATAGGTGGAATACTTCATGAAAAAACCAGAAACATCTCTCTTCATACCTGGCCACTAATACTAACGGTGTATATCACGATACATCTTGGTGACACCAGGATGAACTGCCCAAACTGAGGAATGAAAGTCCCACATAAGCTCCTCGCGTATGTTTGTTGGCACCCATACATTCCCTTGGAAATGAAAGATCTCATCCTCGTTCATGGTCCATCCAGGAATAGGGTTATCTCCTGACACACTTTCCCATAGGACTAGGCCTTCAGAATATGATAGTTTTCTCATTCGCACTCGATCAAGAAGAGTAGAGGTAGTAGCCATAGAAGAAAGAAAAGTTTTCCCCTGCCTATCGTGCACCTCCAAATGCATCTCAGAGAACAGATCCATGAGCTGCCACTCACTGATGGCCTCCTGAACTACTTGTATTTATGTCCTCCTACTCAACGCATCAGCCACTGCGTTTCCCTTCCCAAGTGTCTAGGAAAGTTCAAAGTCAAAGGACTGTAGGTACTCAACCCACCTTTGTTGTCTCAAATTCAGATCACGCATAGTCAAGATGTACTTGAGACTCTTGTGGTCAGTGAAAACTAAAAAATTCTCTCCCAACAGATAATGTCTCCAACAGCATAAGGCATGAACAACAGCAACCAACTCGAGATCGTGCGTCGGGTAATTCCTCTCATGCGGTCGCAACTGCTGAGACCCGTACGCAAGGACTCCTTTCCCTTGAATAAGCACATATCACAGCCCAATAACTGAAGCATCACAATATGCAGTATAGATCTTTCCCAACTCTGGTAAGACTAGTATCGGTGCTGAAGTCAACCTCCCTTTCAGCTCCTGAAAGGCTGACTCGCAAGAATCTAACCACAAGAACTTCACACCCTTCTTAGTCAGACTCTTCAATGGTGCTTCTAAGCATGAGAAGTCCCATATGAAACATCTGTAGTATCCATCCATCCCTAGAAAACTCTGCACCTCAAAGACGTTCTTTGGCTGCTCCAAAGAAACTACTGCTCTCACTTTCTCTGGGTCCACTGACACTCTTGTCTCTGAGATGACATGATCCAAGAAGTGAATCTGATCCATCCAAAAGTGACATTTTGAGATCTTAGCATATAACTGATGCTCTCTTAGTGTACTCAAAATGATCTCAAGATGGGTAGCATGGTCGTGTCGAGTGTGAGAGTACACCAAGATATTGTCCATGAAGACCACCATGAAGGAATCCAAGTATGGATGGAACACTCGGTTCATTAATGCCATGAAAAATGCAGGAGCATTCATGAGACCGAACGGCATAACCATATACTCATATAGAACATACCTACTCTGGAAGACTGTGAGAGGTATATCAGATGATCTAACATGCAACTGATGATAACCGGATCTCAAGTCAATCTTTGAGAACATTCGGGCTCCTCGAAGATGATCAAAGAGATCATCAATCCTTGGTAAAGGATATCGGTTCTTGACCGTCAACTATTTCAGCTTCTGATAACCACATAAAGCCTAAGGGTATCGTCTTCCTTCTTTGCAAAAAGGACTGGTGAACCCCAAGGAGAAGTACTGGGTAGGATGAAACCCTTTGCCTGCAACTCCTCCAACTGCTTCTTGATCTCCTGCAACTCTGGTGTAGCTGTCCTATAAGGAGGAATGGACAATGGTTTCACTCCTGGAATGATCTCAACAAAAAATTCTACCTCACACTCTGGAGGAAAACCTAAAAAGTCTTCTGGAAAGACATCTCTAAAACAATCCACCACTGGAGGAAATTCTAACTGTGAAGTCCCCTGGTCATCTAGATATAAACTAGCAATCTGGATTGTAACCCCTCTCAACCCATGATGCTCGGGTCCCTCTCTACTCGCCTCGACATTCCATTCACCCTTATGAAGAAAGGACCTACCCTTTGGTGATGTGAAACTCACCCTACGGTGATAGCAATCGACGACTGCCTGAAAGGGAACTAGCCAGTCCATTTTGAGAATGACATCATAGCATGTCATCTATAGGGCATAAAGGTCCCATAAAAAGTGAAACCCACCAACTTCTATAGGGAACTCCTTACACTAACATACACTTGCTGTTCTAGTCCCCAACAGAGTGTATAGTGTCAAGATATTAGCATAAGAAAAGATTCAAAGCCCAAGGCTCTCCAAAACCGCAACAGATATAAAGCAATGGGAAGCCCCTATATCGAAAAGAGCAGAAGCTAAAACTGAGGCAACTAAGATCATACCTAGAACTATAGAAGGTCCAAGATCCTCCTCCTGCTGGGTCTGCTCCACTACAAAAGTTTTTCCTGCTCCACGGCCCTGTGACCCTATCTGACCACTTTGTGTTGATCTGCCCTAATGTCGTTGGAAACCGGGTGACTGGATACCACATCCACAACCTCCACCTTGGCCTGGACGGCCGGAAGAACTCCAGTTCCCAAACTAGTGAGAAATTGGAGGTTTTGATCCAGAACGAGGAGTCATAGAAAAACCCATGTCACCAACTGCTGGTGAGAAGATCTGAAAGAAGCACTGAAGATGACCCATCTTTCTGCAAGATCGGCACTCCACTAGGTCTCTCAAGCAGTGTGTCCTCATATTACCACTCTTTCCACACTGGTAGCACACCACCTGGCTACCAGAAGAAGTTTCTCGCCTCCTTGGATCACCGTGCAAAGACTCTCTGTGATGCTTCCTGGTTTCAATAGGAGGAATACTAACCCCGGATGTCGAGCCTCCCTGGCTCACAACTTCAGAATACCTCATATTTCACTCTTTGATCAGTGCCTAGTTGACGATAGAAGTGATGGAAGTCAACCTGAAGATGTTCACATGTGAATGGATGTCGTTCCTCAAACCATCCTCGAACTTCCTTACCAGGAATAACTAATCAACTCGTGGAATAGGCGTGAAGCACCGCAGCTTGGTAAAGTGTGAGGAATAATCCATAACAGAAAGAGTACCCTGCTCTAGACTCATAAAGTCTTGGGCTTGATCTTCCCTCAAGGTCTCTGGATAGAAGTAATTGTAGAAGATGCGCTGAAACTCATCTTATTCCATAACCTGCTGGAGTCCCGCCTATGATATCACATCCCACCACCTCTTGGCGGAGTCCCGAAGCATATAGGTATCGAGCTTGACCCTACTCTATTGAGGCATCTTCATATGCTCAAATATAATCATTATGACTTCTAGCCATGACTCTGCAGCCTAAGGTCCTCCTTCCCCTGAGAAAGTGGGAGGTTGCTGCTGCTGGAAAACCAGCATCAAATCAGCCATCGACGGGGCAGGAGGCAGCGCCCCCTGAAAGGTTTGCATCATCCTCATGAATCCTTCCCTGAACTATGCATCAGAACCAGTATCAGGTATAACTGTTGGTGCCAGGACTAGCACAACAGTAGGATCTGCAGGAAGTCCCTGATCAGCCGTATCCAGTGTCTGATCACTGCCCTGTAACTAGAAGACAACTGTAGAACGTCTCGGTGGAATGACTCTGCAAGGTCAAATGCACACCTTATATCAGGATTAATAGGGACTGAAACATAGAAGTGTAAGAAGGGAACAAGAGAAGGAAAACATTTAAGTTTTACAAAAAATGACTACACGGCGTGTATAAACCCTACACGGCGTGTTACCTTAAGTCGTTCACATGGGCGTGTACCTCTGCCAAAACTAGTCATGTAACACCCAAACCACACGGTGTGTTGTCCTAACACACGGCATGTACCTGAATCCCCTTCCCCGGACCGAGTCCTTCTACACAGATAAGCCACATAGCTCTCCTAAGATGATACTATAGGGTGTGTTCCAGATAGACACGGCGTGTACTAGACAAGCTTCACTTGGCCCGTGTTTTTAGTTACATGGCCTAACACATGGCTCACACTACACATCATGTTCTAGATGGACACAGCATGTATGAGAAATGATAACACTGACCCGTGTTGTTCATGACACGGCCGGGTACCTGGGTTAGACTACACGGCGTGTTTAGACGGCACACGGCGTGTATTAGATAAGACTCAGCCAACCTGTGTTGTTAGTGACATGGGTGGGAACAGGGTCGACACAACACGGCATGTATGGATGGTACATGATGTGTTCACTCCAGGTTTTCCCTATCCCGTGTCCCTACCCACACAGACTAAGACACTATGTGTATGTATGGTACACGGCGTGTACTTAATAAAAACAATTTCTTCCTGAATATAAGAACACATGGCGTGTAGTCAAAACTACACGGTGTGTATTCTAGGTTTTTTCCAGATAGTAAGCCTTAGAAACTACTATGGAGCCTATAAAAAAATTGAAATGAACATTGAAAGTGCCAAATTCTAATCTGTGAGGTACCATACTCCCCCGAATCAAAGTTTGTAATCTTATACATGTTATAAATAAGATAAACTAGGAAATGATCCACCAGATTCCAGTCCATGAGGGCCCATAACACCCCAAGAACCAAAGTTTGGCGTTTATTCAAGAAAAACCTTACACAAAATAATACCCTATCAAACAGCATGTATTCTATCAAGGAGTCTATCAGAATAGCATGCATACCTAGCAAAACATCTATCACAACAACATGTAATCGCTAATGCACCCTAAATGTCATGGCAAGAATGCATGACATCTGATTTCTATAAAGTGCCTATATGGTGCATGAGATGGAATACCCTCATCTCATCAGGTTGCAATAGAAATAAAACCTCAATAACATCAACGATAACATCACAAAACATTTGAATCACCCAACGGTGAAAATAAAATCAACTGTAAACTTTCCAAACCAGAAAAAAAAAATTCAATAAAACGAGGTAGATTGGTTTTTCCCTGTACATGGGTTAGCTACACCCGGGTATAGCTTATTACCAAGTACCTATTCCTTCTTATCCCTGGCTAAAAGCTCCAAACAGTAATTCAAGAGAAAATAATTCCCCTGATACCACTTTGTAATGTCCTGGTTCCAGACGCCAGCTAGAGGCGCCCTATACCCAGTTGGTCACATGGACTCAAGCGCATTTCCCCAAACGTGCCAACTAGCAGTGAGGTCCTTGGATGTGATAGTGGGGAAACTATGACCTCATTGGAATAGCACCCAACGGAAGTAAAAAAATACATACAAGAGTGGAAGCAGTAATAATATCATACAAAATAAACAGTAGAAAACTGAAATTATAAACTAGAGAACATATATAAAATGATGCATGATACATATGTCTAGGAAAACAGACAAACAAGTCACAATGATGGAATACAACAGTGCCAAATCAAAGTGAAAAATAAAGTAGATAAACTCCTCGGCATCACAAGTCATAGCTTGGTCCCGTGCTCTCTAGATCCACAGCAAATAAAGTACCTGAAGTAGAAGGGTGATTGCCCTTGTCTATACCTGCAAAATATAATCCGTTTGGGCCCAAAAGCATGGCCCAAACAGGGTGTGAGACTAAATCCCAGTAGTTAACTACCACGAGATCTGTTCCTAACAGTTAATGAGTATATGGAAGGTAAAAGTATAGGAAATAGTAAACAAGAAGTACTCAATAGTAAACAATCCATAGTTTCAATATCAAGAAACAACTAACCAAGAAGATAAATAAAAATAGGTAACCCCCTGGGTAGTACCCACATCCTATCCCCTCTGGTCCTACCAAACAAGTACAAGAAACCCTCTGGGAAGTGTACTCAGTCTAACCCCTCTGGTTCATCTTAAGCATAGACTCTCTGAGGAAGCTCTCACCGTCAATTCCCCCTATAGTCTCGTAATGGTACTAAAGGCGCTCTGGGGAAGCACTCAATGTCTCATTCCCCCTGTGGCCTATATCGAGGAACTATAGACACTCTGAGGAATCACTCAACTTCAATTACCCTTGTGGTCTCGCATCGTAAGTAAAACAGACACTCTGGAGAATCCCTCAATGTCCATTATCCTTATGGTCTATACACCAAGTTCTCACAGTCTTGTGTAAGTTAAGAAAGTGTAGCAGCGTGTAACGGCCAAGGTAAACCTCAAGAACTACTTGGCTAGCATTCTACAGCACAAAAGCATAACAGAACAACAGTAACACCATCCTACAATACTAGGCATGGGAGCAGCCTAACTGGAAAACTAGACCTAAAGGTCAAGATGCAAAAACATGCATGGGAAACACATCCAAAGAACATTAATTCACCCAATTCACAATCAATTATCATCTAATCAAGTATACAAGCATAGCAGGAAAAGAATAGGGTTAAAACGGTAAGCGCGCAATACCCCATTCATGGGTATTGGGAAAATTTGCACATAAAACTCAAAGACTTTCTACAGAAAGGCACAAACCACCTAGCTTGACGTTAGGAGATAGCTATAAGTGAACCCCGAGGCTTGAATCGCCCAAGAACACTGTAGATCTACAAAAATGCTCAAAAACTTCAACCGAATATAACTTGGAAAAGAAGAGGAATCAGTAAATGATGATCTAGAAGAAGGAAGAGCTTACCGAGGCGATCCCAATGCAATCGACGGCGGTCTAATCGAAGATCGAATGGAGGCTCGGGGGCTCGGAGAATAATCGTGGTCGTACGGGTTCTCTCAGATGAATAAAACCTAGAAGAAGGGTGTTTTGTCCGTCAGACACAACCCCGGTGAGTTTAATGAAAAAAAAAGTACATAGGGTGTACTTTTGAAGTACATGGTGTGTACTTTCTATTTCTTTACCCCGCATTAGGTGGCCTCTAAGTCACCCCCACATGGTTGTGTACATGGCCGCTACACGGCCAGCACACGGCTACCCACAGTAACTGAGTACACAACGTGTACTCATAAAGTACACGGCGTGTACTCATAAAGTACATGACGTGTACTTTGAAAATTTCTAGAATTTCCTCTTTTTATAAAAAATGACCAGAAAAGGAAAAACATACCTAAAAAGAAGATCTAGGTTCTTACATATATCCAGATCCTTGCTACCAACTCTTGGTACCGCTCCCAGTCCAACCCTAGAATCCAGAGTCTGCCCTGATCCTTGACTACCAGCTATCCAAGAAGGCTTCCTGCAAAACCTCTTGAGATGCCCAACCTATCTGAATGCTTAGAACTCCTTTGGTGACTAATCAGATGCATCCACATGTGACCCAACTACCCGCACTAGAATTAAACCATCAACAACCCACACCTCATTGGTCTAATCGAGTCTCTATCCTGAACTCCCTACTAAGACTCATCTTGGCCTTGCTTCATGCTATCTAAAGCATCACCAGTATAATCATCTAAATTCATCACCCAGCTTGAGTACGATCGATACATTAAATTTCCCTTATCTATGAGCACCAGATTCACAACCTATGAGAATGAGGACAACTTGAAGATGTTTACCTACACCTGAATGGCATGCCATAAACCATCCTCAAAAATTATAACCCTTGAGGTGTCATCTCCCACTATATCAAGTGAAAAATGTGACAACTCTGTGAATATTTCCACATAGTCCACGATGGAAACACTACTTCAAATATGGCCTTTAAAAGCAATAGAAAAGTCCATTTATAGCACTAAAAAAGTGTTATTAATCTCAATAAAGATAAAGGGGGTCCCATTTATTAGTACTTTTTTATCACTGATAAAGACCCCTTTTATCAGCGCTAAAAAAATCACTGATAAAGGGGGTCTTTTATCAGCGCTAAAAAAAGTGCTGATAAATGGGTCCTTTATCATCACTTTTTTTAGCGCTGATAAAAGTTAAAAAACTTTAAAAAAATTCTCCAATTTGGGGAGGAGCTTCAACAGTGCTTGAATCCCCCTTCAACAGTGCCCCACCCCCACCCCACCCCACCCCAGCTCGCATGCCCAAGCCACCCCCCAGCCTTTAACAGCACTTAGCCCCATTTCCACCTACGTACGCACCCTGCCTCCCCCTGAATTCGAACCCGAAACCTCTTGCACGCACGCCTAAACCTTTACCACTCCACCATATTACTTTGTTATCCATTTAATAATATATAGATTTAGTTATATTTAATCATATATTAA
Source organism: Viscum album (assembly GCA_963277665.1). Classification (NCBI taxonomy): domain Eukaryota; kingdom Viridiplantae; phylum Streptophyta; class Magnoliopsida; order Santalales; family Viscaceae; genus Viscum; species Viscum album. The sequence continues at coordinate 1,061,754,656 of OY728148.1, read as the reverse complement.
TATATATTTATATTAACATATATATATTTATATTAAAATATGTATTTAGTTATATTAATATATATATATTTGTATATTAATATATATATACACATATATAGTTATATTTATATATTTATTATTATATTAACATATATTTATATCTATTTATTTATTTATATTTATATTTTTTATCTGTATATTTATTCGTATATTAATATATATTTATAAGATCGGTTTTGAATGCATTTATAAAATATGATTTTTTATGTGTGTTTATAAATAAATAAATACATATGTACTACATAGACAACACACACACACACACACATATATATATATATATATATTATATGTGTATCTGTAAGTATAATTATACATATTTATATATATATATATATATACAAATATTATATATTAATATGTATATACATATGTTTAGAATATATAGATAATATATATCATTTTTTCAATACAGATGCACACAAATATATACATACATGTACACATTATATAGGTATATAAATATTCATATATTTGTATTTTAAATAAAATGGATATTAGTTTTTTATTTAGATAAGTCTTATATATTGAGAAATATATTTTATATTTAAATATGTTTAATTATTTATTTATAAAATTAAATTTTTATGTGCGAATATATAAAAAATATGTATATATTGTTATATATTTGATTATAAATAACAGTACATTATGAAAAATGATAAAATTTAAAATCCATAATATGAATATGAATGCAATACATTGAAATAAATTCATTCCCCACTAAAAAAGAGAAAAAAGACCCCCTTAAATGAGGCTGAAATTCCATCGAATGTTAAAAATTTTGGGTATCCGGACTAAAAACTCAGTTTTGGGGGCCTTTTGAGCCCTTTTTTGCCTCGAAAATTGTGACAAGAGGTTTCCTTCAATTATTAGCGTGTATATCTCATCGCAGACTTTGATTTGATATGTTGTAGATCTCAAATGGACACTCAGATCAAAAGTTATGGTCGTTTGAAGTTTGAGTTACGTTTTCAACTTATTTTAGATCTTTTATTAATTTTTTTTATTTTTTGTGTCTTCAAAATTGTTATTAAATGACTATTAGTCAATGATAATTAGAAAATTATTAATTAATAATTTTTTTAATATATTTTATAAGTTATTTTCACTACATATCTTATATATTAAGTGCAAATGTTTATTTATACTTATCTAAAACATATTTAAAAATATTTATATTATATTTATATAAATATAAATATACTTATATATTTATATATCAATATATTATTTTTTATGAAATATATATTTTTTTAAATATACACTTTATCAGTGCTAGGAAAAAAATACAGATAAAACCCCCTCTTTATCAGCGCTACTAAAACAACACTGATAAAGGGGGCCCCTTTAACAGCTCTAAAAAAAGAATTGATAAAGGTGGTGCCTTTATGAGTGCCCAAAAAACCACTAATAAAGGGGCACTTTTAATAGTTATTTTTTTATCATTGTTTAAAGTATCCTTTATCATCACTTTTTTTAGCACTGATAAAGGCACCCCCTTTATTAGCACTTTTTTTAACACTGTTAAAGGGTGGCGCTGCGGAAACCCAATTTTGTGGTAGTGACATGTCTTCATTCAATAAGCTCAAGAACACTCGAGCTCTCTCCACCATCAGTGTCTCTATGAAGAAATGATCAAAGAACCAAACCTCAAAATCTTTCTAGTCCAGTCCCACATGTCTTCCCATCTGAACCTGCACGTCCCACTAGTGCTTAGCGGGTCCTCTCAACATGTACATCATCAGCTTCACCCTCTAGCCTGGGGGTGTGTTAAGCTACTCAAAGATCATCTACATCGACTCTATCCAATTCTCAGCTGCATTTAGACCAACCTCACCCTAAAATAATGGTGGGTGATGTGACTGGAACTCTCGATTCATGTATGTCATTGAAGGATCTACTCCCTAAACTCTTTTTTTGATACCCTAGATAACACACACCAGGCTTGATTTGAGCTTCTCATCAAGCCACAGTCCAAAAGATATCAAATCTGGTGGCTACCTCACCTACCCTAGAGAATGTACCTAAGCCTATTCTTAAAAATCATGCTCTGCCAAACCCTATAGGGTCTCAACTTGTGTATGCTTCTGCGGAACCACATCACTGCTTGCCTGATGCTCCATTAGATCCCATCTAGGTGGCATCCCACTGAATACCAGTACCATGGTCAAACATCCAAAACAAAAAATATATAACATAGCTAAGTAAATAGATAACAACTGTCACAATATCACTACCCTTACTCTCCCACATCACAACCATTTCACGTGACATTTGGCCTCATGGCCCCTTATGTACCCATATTAGAGCTAGGTATCACATATAAATTTTTCCTCATGGCCCCTCACCTACCCATGTCAGATTCAGGTGTCACATATCAATCCATTATTTCCCTTATTAGATCCAAGACCATATATACATATATCACATATCACATGAATATTTAATTATGACCCCATGCCTAGGATGGATGAGTATAATTCTACCAAATAAATTTTAGGTAAGAAAGAATCATTTAGCTTCCTTTGTTTACACTTTAAACAACCCAACCCCTATTAGCACAAACCAAGTTCCCAATGACAATCATAATCAATTTATTACAAGTACACACATACACACACACACAGACACAGATATATATATATATAATCCTATGTTCCTATCAAGAAAGCATAATAAAACCTCCCTTTCTATATTGGGCCAAGGGACCAAAATCCTCCCTTTCCATATCAGGCCAAGGGTCACATATCACAACAGATAATAATCACACCCAATTGTACCAATCAAGGTGGAAATCATATCAAATATAAAATGAGAAAATTAGTACAGCAATTCCCACCCCTATAAACTTGGTATATACTTCATTCATGGGGTTTCAGACACCCAAACATGATCTCTAAACCTATTTCTAACAGCATCATAATCTACAGTCTACCATAGCCTAAATAGTAATACCAATATAAAAGGAAATAAAGCATTGATACCATTAGTATCAAACCAAACACCACTACCAATTCTTATTCATGAACTACTCTGATACCATTTGTAGTGCCCTAACCTAGTTTTCCATCTGAACAGTGCTCCAAGCCGGTTGGCCACTCATCCTTAGGTGTGCCTCCCCATATGTCAAAGGTTGTCGACTAGTACCGAGGTTGTAAAGGGGTGATAGTGTGGATACTATACCCTCTGGTGGTGATGATAGTAAAGATATATATGTATAATATAGTGGGAAAATACCATAAAGGCACTGGACCAATAACCCAACCATGGCAGAAGCACAAGCAGCAGTAATAATGCTAAATGAGCTCATATACGATTTATAGAATTAAAATATCACAAGATACTATTATAAAACATTCATCCATAATAATTCATACATGAAAATAAATAAATTATGGTCACCCATGGACAAACATATTATGTATATATATAAACATGCTGATATAGAAAGAAATAATCAAAAGTAACTCCTGGTAATGCAGGAACCCAAGGTCTTTTTCCATCTATCTCATGAAAAAGGTCCAAAACAATCAATAAGTTCCATATCATATTCTTGAAACTTTACCTGATTAAAAATACATGAATTTATACACACATCTCGAAGGGCCCATGTAGGGTGTGAAAAATAATCTCAGTAGGCCACCACCAATGTGTGCCTAGCTTATATTTGTGATTAAGCAAGTGTGCTAAAATATAATCAAAACAGTGCATGCACCGAATATAATATAGCATGCTTCCCTTGTGATCAAAAACCACAAGGAATCAATAACCCACTTCATCCTTTTCTAGTATAAATATAGTGGTAGGAACCTTAGAATATAGCCCAAGGCATCTCCAGATTTAAATAAAGATGGAGATCCCTCAAGCACATCCTATAAAAGTTTCCCTAGAACCTCATTCCAACCAACATCATGTGTCATAATTAAGTAAATGATGTCTTGAAGGCACACCCAAGTAAGTACCTAGTCCTAAGACCTCAACTCAAAAAAAATACCTTTCGGCTTGAAGCCCAACGTCTGAGGAAAAATAATATCTATCCTTCAAATAAATCCTAGCCCAACGGCCTTAGTATACAGTGAGCCTTATCCCCCAACTGATAGTATCATCACTATAAACTGATGGATCCTCACCATCCACATGTATTTCTATATCAACCACCACTAAACATCCACTTATACTTCATCTAACAGAGGCCTCTACCCACATGAGCGGTCAACATAACCTCATCATCTGAGTCTTATCTGTGTGCACATGAATCTAACGGAACATAATTCAATCACAGTGAAAGGAAATCACCAATAAAGTTCTTAAGCCACATCAACCCGACACCTCGTGCCCTTGTTACTGTGTTGCTCAATATGATGTCCAATGTTATCCAATATCATATGATCCATGCCCATAACCTAAAAACCTTGTCACCTCAACCCGATGACCAAGCCTCCTAACCCCTGATCAACATCACTCATAGAATTCGTGCCTCACCCAACCTAACAAACAGAGTCTCCTTATCCAGATGGTCAATATAATCTAAATCCTTGGGCCAATACCATCACGTTTCCTTTAAACCATATCATTTAATATAAATAATTTAATTTAATAAATAACCTCCCAGGTCTAATCCACCCAAGGTCCAATTACTCTCACTAGGATCATTTCGTTTTTCGTATTGAATGAGCATGTCCATAGGCATCTCATGGGTTCCACTGATTAATTAAAAGAAAAACATTCAATTTATAGGGTCTCACTCAGACTTCCCAGTGGTGTGCCCAATAACACGCCCCCAAAAAATCACAAAATAATAGATAAATATAATCACCACCTACCGCATACTGGTAGTCATTATCTCATCCTATATCATCCTATAAATTGAGTTGATTCAAAATAAATCAGAATTTTAAATGAACACCCTAAAATAGAGTAAATTAGATCACACTGATTCAGTGCACTATATGGTGAGAGAAAAGAGGAAGATAATAAAGAGGAGTTGAGACCTTACTACTACGATTCCAATGATATAGACAGAGATCATATCGAATCTTGGACATAGAATAATGGAAGAAACCTAGGGTAGAGGGGGGAAGGTGTGTGAGCTAGGTAATGTCATTATTTTGTGTCAAAATAAGGGGGGCCAATCCCCCTGCCCCATTTTAAAAAAAATGCTATGGGAATTTACACATCATATAAATATTTACATGCCAAGTAAATTATATTTTTACACTGGTCTTCCCTGGAAACTCATGAAATAAATTTATTACTCACTGTGTATTTAATTTCACATTGTGTAATTAGCCTACAGTAGTTTTTAGCAGCTTGGGTCGTCCTCTCTTCCACCAGTGTTTTCCTAAACCCTCAGGATTTCCACCAAAACATAGAACATAACTAAAAAAATGTATTGGGTCAAATAAACACCTAAAAATAGGTTCTAAAGATCAATAAAAATGCTTGGTCTAACCACCAAATTACCTAAAAAAATGACCCGTTCAAAAACCCATGACGTTAAAGAATGATCCTATATATTGAAATTTAATTGATTATTCAATTACTTTATAACCTAATATATCCCCATTCTTTATAATTGTCCTATAAAACTTGTAAACGATTGATAAACCTTTTTTTCGATGCATTTCTCTCAAAATTTCTTCGCATTAGTCGTTATTGGACCATGGGGTCGCGATTCGACATTTCCGGGCGGGGCTGAGCACAATCAAACCCCAGATCGATGAAGAATTCATGTGCAAGGTATGGATCTACAAACTAGGTATGATTTTGGTTGGATTGTGGGATACATGTGATAGATTTGAGGATTGGAATCAGTAATGGAGATGGTGTGACACGGAGGTGTGACAGCATGTGTGCGGGTTCGCATGAGAATGAGCACGATTCACTTTCCAGTCATCAGATGAATGAAATATAGCATATGGAGTTAGATCCACCATTTCTGGGAAGAAATTAGGCTAGATATGAAGGTAGAATCACCAAATATGGTTTGCAAAGACTGGTTCTAAAGTTCTATGAAAATCCTGACTAAACGTCGTGTAGTTCAGAAGAACACACAGCATGCGACCCCTAGGTTGTGGCGAATATGGTTTTGGAAAAAGATAAAGATGAAAAGATGTGTATCCCACCTACACACCATGTACCTCCTCCCCAGGTGGATATGTCATGTGGCGAAACACATGGAAAATACTCCATGTGGAAGGACATGGCCAAGTTCATGCCTTATATCGAAGTACACAGACATGACCAAGGTGCATGAGAAGGGACCATGAGTGGCTTGGATACACCATGTACACTCCCTACATTTCATGTAGTGTTACATGGTTTGGTGATCCATGTACCTCTAGGGACATGACCAGGAAATAGAGTGGAACCACATGTCGTGTGGGTCACCTCACACATCTTGTACCCCTTTATTCCTTTTTAGGAAACTTCAAACTCTTGTATCTCCATCATTTGATCTTGTATTTTGGATCATTGGTAGATTTTATTGAGTGTTTTTCTATGTAGAATGTGATAGTTCCACCCATTGTGGATTTTTGGATACAATGTGTGATGTCCTGGGCATGAATCTTATTTAGGCAGCACCAAATGATAGTAGTGATTAGACAGAGGATTGCCAGAGACACTAGAGTGGAATCCCCCATCATATTGGGTGTAGGTCCTCTACCTGCCGATTGGAACCACCCTATTCAATAGGGTGTCATTCATCATGACATTAGAATAGAACCCCCCTAATGGATTAGGGAACGGGTCCTCAACCAATAGAGTGAAACCCCCTGGCGGATCAGGGCGTGAGTCTTCTACCTACCTAGTGGAACCCCCTATCGGATAGGGTACGGGTCCTTGTGAAACCAGAGTGGAACCCCCCATCTTCTTAAACACGGTTCCTCTATCTACTGAGTGTAACCCCATATCAAGTAGGGCTCAGGTCCTTGTGACATTAGTGGAAACCCCCTGACGCATCAGGGTGCAGGTCCTCTACAGATACTTATTAAGTGTCACCCCCTGATGCACTAGAGCATGGGCCCTCTACTTTGAGATTGTTTCCCCTTGACTATACAGCATAGTGACAAGGTGTGTCTTGACTTGGATGTTTTCTTTTGGGTAGATGAATGAGATGTTGGGAATCATTAATGAGCTTTTGGAACTAATGGAACTCTTTCCTGGGCAGATCTATGAGATGGAGATACCCTTTCTCTATTGTTTGGGATTCTTTTTACTAAGCATATATATATATCCATGTTGATGGATTTTGTTACTCTCTTACTATGGGTGGTAGAGAAATGGTGTATAGTCCACTACGTGATGCGTTGAGCTCCCTATGGTTGGATAAGATTACCTTCTTACTTTGGGTTGAGTTGTTCACTATTTGCTATCTATCTATTCCTATTGTGTCTTTTATTGCTCCCCCTTTCAGCTTTCAGGGCATCCTACTGGGTATGTATATACTCACCCCTATATGAGATTTTCCCACACATGTCATGTCTTTTGTAGATGATGGACAAGTCGATGATGACTTCAGGGGGTCATAGGAAAACTAGGTGCATTGGACTGCATATGGTGTTCATATCTTTTAGATTGGGTGTTGTGCTCTCTCAATGTTTTACTTTCCAATTTTTTTCATGTTGGGGAATCTTTCTAGTTGAGCATGTATTTTTTACCTTTACTTTTTAGTTTTCACTATCGTACTCTTATACACCCTGGAGGTTTTTCATGCTTGGTTTATATTCTAGCTTTTGAAAATTTTTATTCTTATTCCTCTGCACTTCTACATTGAGATGGTCAGGTATGTGCATACAAGTACATTAGGAAAACTTCTCCCATTTAGGATATGTCTTTTGGAACTTCTATCTACCCCGGGACTATAGAGGTAGGCTTAGGGTAGTTGCATCTTGATCCCTGATTAGTGTCGGGTTGTGACATGACTTTTATTACTAATTATGGTTATTTGTGGTCATTTGTGGTAAATTATGGTTATTTGTGCTTAATTTTGGTTAATTGTGGTTAATTATTACCTTTTTTAATAATTACTGCCAATTTTTACTAATTACCTGTAACACCCTGATATGTTTATGAAATATATTTTTTTTAAATAATTTGATTTGTTTGATGTCTTGCGTTACACGCAACACCTGTTTAGCTTGCATTACACGGCACACTGAGTTTATAAGAAATAGAATTTTATTAATATAATTATCTAAATAATAAAATTATAACCCAGTCTTTAGAATGGTGGGTATGAATTAGATTGACTAAATTATGAAATTATGGTTTAGTTAAGTAAAACCCTTTTGAAAATAAAAGGAAATCTTTTTTTGAAAACTATTTAAATGCGCACAAGTGTGTTTTATAAAAATAAAATAGATAAATAATTATTATTGGATTATATTAATGAAATATATATATATATATAATATTAAATATAATATTTAACATTCATCCTATGTGTATTCTAGACATGATATAAAAATAAATCCAGTTTTATGTTTAAAAACTGTATTTTTCTAAAAATAGTTTTATCATATTTTAATTGCGCACTTGGTTTAAAACTAAATTTTGACACTTTTATAAATTATATTTGAAATATTAAACTTCTTATTTGAAATAGGGATATCAAAATTTACTTTTTATTAATTTTTGGTATTTTTCTGATAAGTTTCATGTTTTGATGAATAGTGAAAAAATACTAAATTTTAATTGAAAATAGCTTTTTCATCTAAATAATTTATAGTGTTAGATTATTTTATTGATTGGTTTTAAAGTATAATTAGATTAATTTTATATCATTTAATACAATCTAGGTAATTTTAATCAATTTCACATTGAATTTTGATATAAAAACAATTCAATTTTCAGAACGTTTTCACTTTAAAAAATCATTTTCTCGCCCCATCTACAGGATTAATTTTAAATTAATTTTATCCAATTGTGTGTTTTTAATTTTTTTAAAATATATTAAATATTTTTAATCAGAAGTTAAAAATTTATTAAATAGTTCCCTTTTATTTATGGACAATATAAAAATTAACTTTGGTAATCTTTATTACCACGATTAAGGGTAAATTGGGTAATTAAGGGTAAAAATAATTTTATAAATATTATTAAATTACCCTAACACTTATAATAATTTTATTAGATGATTTATTATCAACTATAATCATACTTGGGATGATTTTATGACCTCTTGTATCCACTTGTATGACTTTAAGTCCTTTATAGTATTTTATTTTAACGAAATGTCAAAGATTCCATACTTATGTTTTAATAACTATAACATTTTTAATATATGGTTATTTAGAAGATATATGAAACTATACATATTATTTATAAATATAAATTTTTTATCTTTATCATGGAAATTTATATTTAATTTTTCATAAATAAATAATTACCTTAAAGGATTTCACAATGATGATGCAGTAACTGTTTAATTGATGTAAATATCAAATAAGTAGTATTAAAAATATTAAAATAAATATAATTTTAAATAATTAATTTTATAAAAAAAATATAGACTAATTTGACATATTATTGATGTTTTAGAATATTTTTTTCTAATTTATCTTGTTGTTATTTTATTTTTAAAGAGTCAAGTAATGAATAGTGTCAAAATTGTCATTAATGATATTTTAAAATAAATAATATTTTATTAAATGATATAAAATCCATAAAAATATAAAATTCGTAAAAATGATTTTTATAAGGTTAAAAATTACATAAATGATCCATTTATGTATCTTTTATAATTATTTAGTAACTATATTAACCCTTAAAGAGTAAAAACATGTGTTATCACGGTAAGAGTTAAAGAGGTTAAATAAGGTTTAAAGCTAAAATATAAGGATTAAAAATAGACAAAACTTATCTAATTTTTATTTTATAAATTTATTTATACCCATAATCATCCTATATTTTAAATAAATAATTTTGGATCCATTTGGAATATAAAATTAATTTATATTAATTTAATATTTTGAGGAATTCTAATAGTTCCCCTCCCCTCTTATAAAAGGGAACATGTTCTTCTCTATTCCTCACACTTAAAAACCTATTTGGTTTGGAAAAACTATATAAAAATATCCTTCCAACTTCCCTCCCTTCGTCCTATAATCCTTCCTTTAGGCATAAATCCAACCAAGGAAGTTCTTTTGTGCAAATCAAACGGAGATACTCGAAGAAGAGGTAACGTTCATCAACGAACATTTTTGTTGTATTTATTCCTTAAAACCCTTCAATTATTTTTATTTCATGTTTATATAATAACCTCAGTATATTAAATATACTTATATGTCATTATTTTAAAGTTATGTCCTACAAATTCACACACATCCATCAAATGGGATACAAAATCATCGTTCATGTGTACGGTGGACTACCGCCTCGTGAACTGATATTGTTCATTCTTCCATTATCAGCTTTAAAGGTTGGTAATAATTGTGGATTTGTATTTAATATATTATATATATATTTTTATAATTTTATTATGATTCTTTAATTTTTATATCACACATGCCTTCATGCTTCCCATTTTGTGGGAATACGATAACGTCGTTCGTGTGTACGGCGAACTATCGCCTTGTGAAGTGATGTGATTCATTCACACATTACATGGAATGTGTTAAGAATGGTATTAATAAACATACGTGATATATATGATATAAAAATTATTCTTTAATGATAATATATCATATACTTTTCTTTCTTTTAACCTGTAAAGAAAATGAAAACAATGTTCATGTGTATGTATAGCCTACTGTCTCCATGAACGGTGTATTTTATTTCCTAACTCTAAATTTTATGAATCACCATAAATATATACATTATTAATATATATTATATTTATTTCATTTTTATATTTTTTTTATATGATAAAATAATGATCTGATTAAGAGTACCAAGAATAACAAATCAAAACATGTATGAAAAAAAAAGTGGTTATTACCCTAAACATAACTTTAACATGGAATTTTTACTAAGAGAGTAATATAAAGTCATAATTAAATCATAAATGGAATTATATATATTAATATGGTTTTTTTTTAGATGTGTGATAAACTTATATTTATTATATATGAGTTTTTAATGTATACTAAGGAAGTTAAAACTTAAGGTAAGGGATTTTTTGTCTCGCTTTTATTTATGTGGGACACAAGCCTTATATGATACTTATTTATTTTGTGTGGTTTATTTACTACCCATGAATGTATTTTATGTGTATGATCCTGAATATTATGGTATTTAAATATCCATATAATTTTATTTCTTTCATGGGGAACACGATTCGACTGATGATAAAGTGGTGAGAGTTTATTTCACAATCTCATTATTATACAAGATTTTTTATGTTTAAGCCACCATTGAGGAATATTTATCTTCTATGTGCATATTTCCTAATGTTTTAAAAAAAATTAACACTGACCTATGAATATTTAAATTCATTTTTACCCATGTTTTACTTTTTACAAAATAGATTGAAATGAATATTTTTATCATTTTCTAAACGAGGATCTTTGTGAATTTTTTGAAAAAAATATATGGAAGGAATATTTTTTTAACTTATATGGCATGAGATGATTTTCCTTATTTCATGATACATTAATGATTTGAATATTCCTTTAAAATCCTACAATTATATTTCAAAATAAAATGATTTCTTTTATAATTTTTCGATACTTTAAAAAAATGATTTTGTAAAGAAAAGGATATTTTACTAAAAAAATATTTCAAGTGATCTTTCAAAAATAATTTTAAATATAAAATGAAATTTTTTTATATTACTTATGCTTTATTAGGAATATGAACCAGTGATACCATTATTATTCTGTCTCTGAATTATTTATTTTTATGATGGCATGATATTTATGAAACCTATTTATTTTACATGATTTATGTTATGATGAAGTGTTTATGAAACTCATTTCTTTTCATGGGTTCTAAAACGGTGAATGATTTATGCTCTTTTGGAAAAAATATATTTTTTTTTATTAATTGAGGGTTGGGACCTATATCTCCCTCTAATCCATTGGATAATTAATTATATTGCATGATATAGTTCGGGGAAACAAGTCGATGTTCGTGATCCATGATGGGAAACAAATCGGTGTGCTTGATCCGTGATGGGAGACAAATTGATGTGCTTGATTTGAGAGTCTTGGTAGTTAACCTTAACATGTGAAATGGTTTTCAATAATTATTATGATTTCATACACATTTATGGTATGAAATTATGTTTCATTATTGAGTTATGATGAAGTTTTATACTTATGATTTATGAATTTTAAAAAGTTAATGTTTTATGCCATGACTTGTGTTTATGATCCATGAAAGGTTGGGTATAAAATTTTAACATGATCACATACCCATATTTTTTATCTTATGCTTTCATAATATAATAAATTTATATCTTTCATGTTTACCCTTTCTGAGCTTTTGAGCTCACCCTTTTCTTATGTTTCTTTTCCACATGTTATGAAGAAAGGTTTTAAGTAAGGGTACTAAAGGGAAAGATCATTATGAGAAACATTGAAGATATTTCACCATACTAGAAGTTTGTGTTCCAAGTTTCCAAAGCCACTAAACTATTATGGTCCTCAGGAATGTGTTTGTGTAATTTAATTAATTTTCATCTAAAAAAATATGTAATATACATATATGAAAAGTATGGGTTGTTATGGTTGGAATCAAAGAAAAGGTTTAGTCAAAATTTGAAAATAAGGATGAGAAAACAATAGTAAGATCCCTAAGTATAAGTCTAAGTATAGGTTAAAATCCTATAGTTTTTTGTAATGATTATGAATAACCTAGTATTAAACCTAAGGTGTCATAGTTTGAAATTTATAATTAATTTACCTTTATTATGTGTTTATAATAATATGATTAGTGTTTCTCACATTATGATTTCTATTTTTAGTCAATTGTTGGAGCCTGATGGAACCGCGTTAACAATGAATGCGACAAGCAATGCAGTGATTTTCCTCCTGAGCAATCAAATGATATGGGAGCTGGAATGAAAAATATTATTGCTATTGTCACACAAATTTTTCAAACTATAAATCATCCTAAACTTCCAAATGATCGAAGGAGGGAAAAATATTTTTTTGAGTCCTTCATGAGGTAGTGTCCACCTTCTTTCAGTGGGTCTTCTGATCCACTAGTGGCTGGTCAATAGATCAGTACCACTGAAAAGATATTTTCAGTTCTCCAATGTTCAGAACATTATAAAGTCATTTTTTTCTATCATTTGGAAGGTGAAGCAGATCAATGGTGGAATATTATCAAAAATATGAGGCAACATGATGAAATTGACTCCATAGAATGGAAGAAGTTCAATAACTTATTTTTAATAAGTACTTTCCTCATATTATTCAAACAAAAATGAATAAAGTGTTCCTTAAGCTAAAGAAAAAGGATGAAGAATCCATTGGTACTTACTAGGAAAATTTCACAATACTTTCAAGGTATGCTTCTGGTATTATTATCCAACCTGAAAGTAAGGTTAGTTGATTCTTTAGTGGATTAAAACCAAGTCTCTAAATAGATTTTTCTATAATAGACTTCATTTTATATGAATAAATTGTTCTATGTGTGCTCAAATTAGAAATGGAAATTGGATATACCCACTATTCCCATGGTTTTGATAAGAAAAGAAAGGTAAAGTGTCATGAAAACTCGAATAAATCACATGGTGGAATGAAATTCCAACCATCTACATGCCATAAATGTGGGAATAAACATCAAGTAAAGTGTTTTAATGGAACTGGGAGGTGATTTAAATGTGAAAAGGTAAGACATAAAGTACATTAATGTCAAAAGGTGATGAATGGGGAGGTTAGTGAAATAGAGGGAAAGATGATGCCAACTAATGCACCACCCACACTTCAGTGATTTAACTATAAAGAATATGGGCATTATGATAACTATTTCCAAAATCTGAGGGTTAATGATGATGATCGACATCATCAACCTATTAAATCCAAAGACGAAGGTAATTTCATGTGATCACTATTGGCGATGTGGAGTATGAAAATGAAGTGGTGGAATGATTGAGTGTTTTTGTAATGGAATTCAATAATAATTTTGTAGAAGTACTTTTATGGTATTGTAGAATAATGAAACATCTAAGGATTGGTCAACTTTAGTTTTTATTTAAGGATTTGAGAGAATATATTGAATAGTACTGGTAACCATGAAAAGTGATTGAGGTGGTAAGGTGATATTTTTGGAAAACACATGATTAAGGGAAGGATAAGCCTTGATATGTGCATGATGTTGGGATAATAAAATAAAGTGATGTTTGATTGTGATAAAATAAATGGGATGGTATTTATGACCTTGGTACTGATAATATGAAAATGTGGTTTATGATATCATGGATTGAGTTTATATAATTTTTGGAGTAAAGAGTTATTTTTTGAAATCATGCATGTTTTTAATAAGGTTTTATGGTGATTCAGGATATTAATAGGTTTCAAGAGAATACATGATAATGGTATTCACATGTTTAGTATGTGACAATTAAGATCTACATCATGTTTTTTAGGGATAAATTATAAGTTTAGTGACCTTATTTCAAATTTCTTGGATTTTAATCTTTTGGAAGGTTCATAACGATAACCATTTATGAAATTTTTTACATTTAAATATGGATGAGGTTTTAGATATTAATGTTTCATAATATGAAGATTTATGAATATTGGATAACATGTGCTAACCATTTTTTATGATGATAACTAGAGACAAAATAAATGACTTATCATCCCATTATGGATCTTATGATCCACTAGTTCTTTAGGAATTACAATTTCATCATCATATTTTATTGGATCAAAAGATGAAGAGAAAATTGATCAAGGCACAACCATAGAGTGATATTGTACTTATGAGAGGAAATCAAGTCATTATATCTTCTCAAAGGATTTTTAAATAAAATTTTATCCTATTTTCATAATTTTTAATTATATTAATTACATTTTCCATACTTATTTGGTCTATGGTTTTGGGTTTATTAAATATATCTTAAAAATGTACTCTATCAATCTCCATCAGAACTTGATAGTTAGTTATCTCTTATATGACCCTGTTTTCACTTTCCACATATCCCCTATGTGGAAACCAATATATGAGTTAAGTTGGGTAACCATTCAGTTTCTAACTCTCCATTTTTAAAGGATGTTTTTGTATTTATTTTTATGATGTGGGTTTCTATGAAAGTAACTTTCATGTAATAAAACATTGATTAACCTAATGAATTTATAGGGAAAATTAATTTTAAGGGGGTATAATGTAACACCCATAGATTTTTATGAAATAGGGTTTTTTAAAATAATTTTATTTCTTTGATGTCTTGTGTTACATGAAACGCTGATTTAGCTTGCATTACACACAACACTGAGTTTCTATGAAATATAATTTTTTTTATTATAATTATTTAAATAATATTATTATAACATAGCTATTATATTGGTGGGTATGAATAGGATTAAACTAATTATTAAAGTATGGTTTACACATGTAAAACTCTTTTGAAAATAAAAGAAAATCCTTTTCTAAAAACTATTTAAATGCGCACAAGTGTATTTTATACCAATAAAATAAAAAAATAACTCTTATTGGATTATATTAATGAAATATATATATATCATATTAAATATAAATTTTAACATTCATCCTATGTGTTTTCTATACATGATATACAAATAAATCCAGTTTTATGATTAAAACTGTATTTTTCTAAAAAAAGGTTTTATCACCTATTAATGGAACACTTGGTTTAAAACTAAATTTTGATAATTTTATAAATTATATTTGAAAAAATAAACTACTTATTTTAAATTGGGATATCAAAATTTACTTTGTATGAATTTTTTTAATTTTTATGATAAGCTTCATGTTTTGATGAACAGTGAAAAATACTGAATTTTAATTGAAAATAGATTTTTTGTCTGAATAATTTATAGTATTAAATTATGTTTTTTATTGGTTTTAAAGTATAATTAGATAAATTTTATATCATTTAATCCAATTTATGTCATTGGAAATAATTTCACATTGAATTTGGATATAAAAACATTTTAATCTTTTGAATGTTTTCACATTAAAAACTCATTTTCTTGTCTCGTCTATGGGATTAATTTTAAATTAATTTTAGCCAATTATATGTTTTTAATTTTGAAAATTATATTCCATATTTGTAATAATAAGGCTAAAATTTAGTAAATATGTCCCTTTTATTTTTAGACAATATGAATAGTAACTTTGGTAATTTTTATTACCACGGTTAAGGGTAAGTCTGGTGATTAAGGGTAAAAATAATATTATAAATATTATAAAATTAACCTAACACTTATCCTATTTTTATTGGATGGTTTTTTTCTATAAAAACCATCCTTGTGCCTATTTTATGACCTATTGTGGCCACTTGGATGACTTTAATCCCTTTAAAAAAATTTATTTTAAAGAAAAGTCAAAGATGTCATACTTATGTTTTAATAACTATAACATTTTTAATATATGGTTATTTAGAAGATATATCAGACTATAAATATTATTTTTAAATATAAAATTTTTATCTTTATCATGGAAATTTATTTTTAATTTTTAGGAAAAAAATAATTACCTTAAAGAATTACAGAATGATGATACAGTAATTGTTTAATTATTGAAAATATAAAATAAGTGATATTAAAAATATTAAAATAAATATAATTTGAAATAATTTATGTCATAAATGAATTTTATAAATTAATTTGAAATATTAGTGATTTTTTAGAATAACTAGTTCTAATTTATCTTTTTTTTGTGATATTTTTAAAAAGTAAAGTAATGAATAGTGTCAAAATTGACATTAATGATACTTTAAAATAAATAATATTTTATTAAATGATATAAAATTCAGAAAAATATAAATTCAAAAAATATATTGGTATAAGGTTTAAAATTTTATCAATGGTCTATTTATGGTTCGTTTGGTATTTTATAGAAACTATATTAACCATAAAGTTTAAAAACACATGTTATCACGATAAGAGTTAGATAGGTTAAATAAGGATTAAAGATAAAAAAAGGATTAAAAAATAGTCAAAACATATATAATTTTCATTATATTAAGTTATTTATACCAATTATCATATTTTATTCTAAATAAATCAGTTTGGAGCCATTTAGAAAATAAAATTAATTTATATTAATTTAATGTTTTGAGAAATTCCAAGAGTGTCTCTCCCCTCTCTTATAAAAGGGAACCTCTTCTTATCTATTCCTAACACTTAAAATCCTATTTGGCTCAGGAAAACTCTATATAAATATCCTTACAAATTACCTACCTTCATCATAGAATCCTTCCTTTAGGAATAAAATCAACCAATGAAGTTCTTTTGTGCAAATCAAAAGGAGATACTTGAAGAAGAGGTAACATTCATCAATAAACATTTTTGTTTTATTTATTCCTTAAATCCATTAAATTATTTTTATTTAATTTTTATATAATAACATTAGTATCTTAAATATACTGAGATGTTTTTATGTTAAGGGTGTGACCTACAACTTCACACACATCCATCAAATTCGATACACAATCATTGTTCATGTGTACAGAAGACTATCACCTCACAAACTGATGTTGATAATTCTTCCATTAACACCTTTCAAGGTTGAGAATAATGATGGATTTATATTTCATATATGATATATATTATTTTTAAAATTTTATTATGATTCTATAATTTTTATATCACACATACCTTCATGCTTTACATTTCATGGGAATACGATAACATCGTTTGTGTGTACGACGGACTACCGCCTCGCGAAGCGATGTGATTCCTTCACACATTACATGGAATGTATTAAGAATGATTTTAATAAACATATATGATATATATGACATAAAAATTATTCTTTAATTATAATATATTATATAATTTTATTTCTTTTAACCTGAAAATAAAATGAAAACAGTGTTCATGAGTACGTATGGCCTACCGTCTCCATGACCGGTGTATTTTATTTTCTAACTCTAAATTTTATGAATCACTATAAATACCTATATAATTAATATATTTTATATTTATTTCATGAATATAATTTTGGATATGATTAAATAATGATCTGATTAATAGGACTAATAATAACAAGTCAAAACATGTATGAAAAACATAGCAGTTATTACCCGAAACATAACTTTAACATGAAGCGAGTAATATAAAGTCATAAGTAAATCATATATTGTATTATATATATGAATATAGTTCTATGTTAGATTTATAATAAACTTATATTTATTATACAGGAGGTTTGAACTTATATGAAGGAATTCAAGACTTATGGTAAGGGATTTTTGTCTCACTTTTATTGATTTGGGAAACATGCCTTATATATTACTTGTTTATTTTGTGTGGTGTATTTAAGTACCATGAATTTATTTTATGAGTATTATCCATAATATTTTGGTATTTACATATCCATATAATTTTCTTTATTTCAAGGGGCATACGATTCGACTGATTATAAAGTGGTAAGATTTTATTTCACAATCTCATTATTATTCGAGATTATTTATATTTAAGTGTTAATTGAGGAATATTTATCTTCCATGTCCATGTTTCCTAAAAATGTTTTCAAATTTAATCTCCTATTAATATTTAAATTCATTTTTACCCATGTTTGACTTTTTACAAAATGTTTGAAAAGAATGTTTTTTTCATTTTCTAAACGAGGCTCTTTGTGACTTTTTTGAAAAAAAAATATACATAAAGAATGTTTTTTAACTTTTATAGATATATTAGATCTTCTTACTTCCATGAATACTTGATTATTTGAATATTCCTTTAAATTCCTACAAGGTTATTTTAAAATAAAATGATTTCCTTTATAATTGTGCAACTCTTTAAAAAAATGATTTCATAAAGGAAATCATATTTTCCTCAAGAATTATTTTAAGTGATATTTTAAAAATTATTTTATATTGATGATAAAATTATTTTATGTTACTTATTATTTATTGAGAATATAACCCATTTATACTATTCTTATTCTTTCTCTGAATGATTTATGTTTATTATGACATGATATTTATGAAACCTATTTCTTTTACATGGGTTATGTTATGTTGAAGTGTTTATAAAACTTTTTCTTTACATGGGTTCTGAGATGGTGAATGATTTATGGTCTTGTGGCACACATGTGTATAGTTTTTATTAATTAATGGTTGGTACCTATATCTCTCTCCAATTCATTGAGTAATGAATTATATCCCATGAGATAGTTAGGGGAAACAAGTCGATCTACTTGATCCATGGTAGGAAATAATTTAATGTTCTTGATCTGTGATGGGAGACAAGTTGATGCGCTTGATCCGAGAGTATTGGTAGTTAAACTTGATATATGAAATAATTTTCTATACTTATGATGATGTCACACACATTTATGATATGAAATTATGTTTCATGATTGATTTATGATGAAGTTTCATTCTTATGATTCTTGTCTTTTTAAAAGTTAATTTTTTAAGCCATGACTCACATTTATGATCCATGATAGGTTGGGTATGATATTTTCACATGATCACATACCCATATTTATTATCTTATGCTTTCATAAGATAATAAATTGATATATTCTATGTTTACCCTTACTGATCATTTGAGCTCACCCTTTAATTATGTTTCTTTTCCACATGTTATGAAGAAAGGTTTTAAGTAAGGGTACTAATGGGGAAGATCTTTGTGGGAAACATTAAAGGTCTTTCACCAGACTAGAAGTTTGTGTTCCAATTTTCCAAAGGCACTAAACTATTACGGTCTTCCGGTATGTATTTGTGTAATGTAATGAATATTCATCTAAAAAAAGATGTAATATCCATGTATGAAAAGTTTGGGTCATTGTATTAACACTAATTACCGCTAATTTTTACTAATTACATATAATTACAATAAATTTTTACTAATTACTGTTAATTACCACTTATTTTTACTAACTACTTCTAATTACTGCTAATTTTTACTAATTTCCTCTAATTGTTGCTTATTTTTCTAATTACTGCTAATTTCCTCTAATTTTTACTAATTATTGCTAATTGCCACTATTTTTTCATATTACCGTTAATTATTTATAATTACCCTTTTTTTTAATTCCCTCTATTTTTTTTAATTTTCTCTATTTAGCACTATTTTTTTTCTAATCACTACTAATTACCATTTTTTCCTAACTATCACTAATTATTGCTAATTACCCCTATTTTTTCTAATTTCTGTAGTTTTTTGCTAATTTCCGCAATTTTTCACTGTTTTTTTCTAATTACCATTAATTAACATTGTCTTTTTCTAATCACGACTAATTAATGCTAATTTTTTCTAATTATCTCTAATTTTTACTAATTACTGCAAAATTCTACTAATTACCACTAATTTCTTCTAATCTCCTCTAATTACTTCTTATTTCTCCTCATTGTCACTAATTGGAGCTAATTTCTACTAATTACCACTAATTGCCCCTAATTTCCACTAATTACCACTAATTACCACTAATTTCTATTAATTAACTTTATTTGTACTCATTACTACTAATTAACACTATTTTTTACTCATTACTGCTAATTACTGCTAATTTTTCACTAATTACCATAAATTTCTACTAATTACCACTAATTACCACTAATATCTACTAATTACTACTAATTTATACTAATTAACAGCTATTTTTTACTCATCACCACTAATTACCACTAATGTTTACTCATTACTGCTAATTACCACTATTTTTTACTCATTACCACTATTTTTTACTAATTACCGCTATTTTCTACTAATTATCACAGTTTTCTACTAATTACCATTATTTTATATTAATTGTCACTGTTTTCTACTAATTACCACTATTTTCTACTAATTACCGCTATTTTATACTAATTACTAGTATTTTTTCTAATTACGGTTATTTTTTCTAATTATTGCTATTTTTTCCTAATTACTGCTAATTATTACTAATTAGCGCTAATTTTACTAATCACCGCTAATTTATAATAATTACCACTAATTTCTGCTAATTGCATCTAATTTCCACTAATTAGATCTAATTTCTACTAATTACATTTATTTTATACTAATTACTGCTAATTTCTATTAATTATTGCTAATTATTTTTAATTTCTAAAAATTACCGCTAATTTTTACTGATTACCACGAATTTTTACTTATTACCTCTAATATTTACTTATTGGGGCTAATTATTACTAATTGTTTTTAAATTATTAATATTTACCATCAATTACTAAAAATTACTATCAATTACTACTAATTACTAATTACTGTTAATCATTAATAATTATTGTAAATTATTATTACTTATTACTAAGATCTATCAATTATTAATAAGTTTTGTTAATTATTACCGTTTATTTATCAATTATAAGTAGATACTACTAATTGAAACTAATTACTTCTAATTGAAACTAATTATTGCTAATTAAAATTAATTACTACTAATTAAAAATAATTACTAATACTTAAAACTAATTACTCTTAATTAAAACTAATTAATTATAATTAAAAATAATTAACGCTACTTAAAACTAATTAATGCTAATTAAAATTAATTTCTACTAATTAATAATACTAATTTTTAATATAAAATAAAATAAAATATTTAATAATTAAACAAATTAAACAAATACCTCAAAATTGATCTTTTATTGGGTGTGAATCTAAAAGTATTTCTTCCTTATAAAAATTAAAAATTTTAAAGGAAGAAATGAAGAAGTGGAAAGGAGAGAAAAGGAGGGGTGAGGAGAAGTTAGGAGAGGAATGTGAGGGGAAAATCTATTAGGGGCATATATATAGATTAGATTATTATCGATGAGGATTTTTGTGATGAGACACTCATTTCAAATAGTTCCCACCATAAATAAAGATGTTGGCGATAAAAAAGTTATTTGTGACAGGTTTCGTCGCAAATTGTATTCTTTCGACATATTATTTGTGATGGGTTATAAATTCTCGTTGCAAATAACCCTGTAGTTGATTAGTATTTATGACGGAAAAAAATTCTCATCATAAATAATGGTTCTCACCGTATGGAACACTTGCGCACCAAAGATATTTACAATGAGAAACCCTTACTATCATAAATAATCCTTACAATGGGACTATTTGCGACGGGTGACAAACTCATTGCAATTTTTTTTTTCCCATAGCGTTGGATTATTCAATATTGATTTAAGGTGTATTTGTGGTGACCTACTAAGTATGTATATGTCCAACCCCTACATAAATGTCATGATGGGCATGTGAATCTTCTTATACTACTTTTTGGGTACCTCATTAGTTTCAGAGTATCGTGGCTCTTCTAGACATGGGCATTGTAGTAGTCAGACCCCTGTTGAGTCTGGAGTTCGGGTGGAGTCTTTTGGGATTCTAGGTGGACATGCGGAGTGGATGAAAAGGTTCTATCTGTTGTTATTTTTTTATAGATTCCACATAAGGTAACTTATCTTCTTGGTTTGTTAGGCCACGCTTGGTTTTCATTACTTTTTTATGGTGTGTTATGGTTTTCTTCACTCTTCTTGTGAACTTTATGGGTGATTTTTGGTCTAGTTTGATGTGTTTGTATATATTATATAGGAGTCACATTGTATTTTTTCCTTATGGTTTTATCCATGGGTATATCAATGGTAGACGATGGTATTTTGGTCTAAAAGTTTGTTGACTCATAAAGGCATGTTGTATTTTTGATAGTCTATGCATTTGGTTTGTTTTGTATTCTGGGGGAGAAAACTGCCTCCCACCTGTGTTTCATAAAACTCCTGACATTTATGCCAGCCTCTGGTGACTTAAAAGTGCACCTAAAGTGTTATGATGATGTGATCAAGGTACGAAATGGGTTTTTCGGTCACTGACGTTACAACAATCCCTTGAATATGCTCCCATGTGGGCCAAGGATCGCAAGGACCAACCCCATATCAGGCTCAGAATCAGTACTTGGTTTTTTGGACTATGTCTATTGGTTTTGATCAAAAGGCAAGCCCTAAATGATAATTGATAGATGATGAAGTAGTTAGTGAGAATCGAACCTAAAATCAAGTGATCTGAGGTAGCTAATGTCATGAACCAGGTCGGGATTCCATCCAACCCAACACCCAACCAAGTCTGCAGCATGTCCTGAAGGGAGTTTTGATCCCCACAGGATGGAAACTAGTGTCGGGAACCAAAGACAAATCAATTGGGGGATGATTTTAGCCTAATAACCATGATCAAATAAATAAACTAAACAATAGGAAACACAGCAATAACCACAACTGAATCTCAAATAAATAAAAAAATTGATTCAGTTACAAGATACAACCAAGAAAAACAAAGAAATGACTAAACAGCTACCAACACAATCTCCATGTGACCTCAATGTCACCACCATCCAGCAACCAAACTGCTCCAACAATGAGAACATGAACCAAGAACCTAAACAAGAAATGGGACTTACAAAACAATTCGGGTCTACCGACACCGAATGGCACAAGTAGGGTGTGAGTTAAGCAGCTCAATAGGAACCACCAAAGAATCCATGCATTTCCTTTCCTGAAAAAAATCCATTAACTCTTGTTTAAAATAAAATTATAAAATAGGTTTTCCTCATTTTAAATAAATAAAAATTGTTTTCCCTTTTTTAAAACATTTCACACCATATTTCTATTTCCAAAACAGATTACCAATTTAAAACCCGAAAACCCAAAACAAGGGATACCGAGTTGTGCTAGAAATAAGTAAGAAGTGAAAGATATGAATAAAACATTATAGAAAATAAACAATCACAAAGAATTTAATAACCATGGAAATCTCCTAAACATCCCTAGAGCAATCCCCAGACATACTCCTGTCGGCGTATAGTGAAGCTCCATGGTCAATAACCAAATGGTTGCCCTAAACTGACCAATCTAGTGGCACATCCCACCTGGACTCTCATCTAATCTAGGGGGTACTAACCCATCTAATTGGGGTTGATCTGCAACCATCACTCAATCCTCTAAAAGATACCCAGGAACTTGTGGTAGAAGTATACTATGTAAGTAGGAGGCCCTTGCACACATGACTCATCTTACCTATCATCATCTCACTTGCCTACCCCAAACACGGACACCACTTATATGATAACTCATGTAGGGAAAACCCAAATAAGTGTTCCCTTCATACAATAAGTCATTTATAAGTGAAAACTAGTTCGTCACATCATATAATCTTTAAAAACATTTCTCAAAACATTCTAAGATTCTAACTGGACAATTGTATTCCCAAAACCTCTTTCATTTTTAAAACAATATAAAGTTCCAACCATACCTTAAAGGTTATCAATTCCAAAAATATTTACAAAACATTTCCAATCCATTTCTTAAATAACATAAAACACCACTTCCATGTATACCATGCCAAACAGAACTTTATACCAAATCCAACTTTATTTCAAAACCAAGATGAAAACACACAACGCACTTAAAGATTCCAAATGGTCTTCCTTATCATTTTGAAACCAAACATGCTTTATAAAATACCAAATGGTCCATAAATTATAATACAATATTGAAACCAATTTATTTCATTTGTGAAAAACATGGAACCATTTTATAAAAATAATGAGAAAGAGAAGACGAGGAATCTTTTTAGAAAACTAAATTTCAAGGAGAGAATCCCTTTCAATGCCATTATCATTTTAAATCCCATCTATGTGTGCACTCCATGCACCCATGGATGTACCCACATCCAATGGCATTCCACAAGTAGTTTTTCCCCAAAAAAATCCAAATAAACAATATGTTCTTTCTAAATAATACAACAATCCATTTTATAAAAACCACTATGTTTCACATAACAATCTCAAACTCAATACTATCAATTTAATAAAACATTTCTATGGGAAAACACCACCCAAATAATCCAATTCTATCATTAAAGGATGAATTAACATTTTAACAAAACATTTGGTGTGCATACGCATAGTAATAAACAAGGATTCACTTAGAAACCTATTTTTAACAAATTCTACCAATGATAAAACACCACATAAACTAACCATGTGTATTGTAAATATGAGAATCATGTTTAGAAATTAATTGAAAACACCCTAGCATAAAAGGAATGCATCAGAAAGGAAACAGACAGAAACACCTACCTCAACGGTGTGTGAACACGAAGAAACTCTCGGAGAAGGGAGATTTAGGCCCCAAAGATGATCTTCACACCCTAGATATAAAGAAAACTGAGCTACACATCAACCCTAACATCTAGGGTTTTTTTAAGAGAGGGCCTACTAAAAAAGAACCAAGAAATAGAGAGGGGAGAGAGAAAGGAGAGAAAAATGACCAAGAAACCCTAAAAACTCACATTGGAACTTCAAGGTTAGATCTATGGAGGAGGATGAACCAAGGATAGGGGCTTAGGGGGATCCCTTCGTGTTCCAAAAAATGACCCAGGAGGAGGGGGGCGAGTTTGGGTTAAAAGGGGAGATAGAGAAAAAGGGGTTTAAATTTTTTTAATATTTTTGGGTAGCTCGCATGGTTTGGCCGCACAGTTTACCAAATCGTGCGTTAATCATGCGGTAGCCACTACCCAAGAAGGAACTAACCACACGACCAACCCACAAAGTTTGCGCTACCATGCGCAAATCATGTGGTAGCTTCTTCCTAAGAGAGGAACGATCGCACGACTATACCACACGGTTTGACTGATCATTCTCAAACCGTGAGGTATATTTTTTCCACCTCTAGAACCTTCTACATAGGTACCTAGGATGAATTGCACGGTTTCTACTAACTGTGCAGTGCCTTTGCAGAGGCCAAAATCCACCCAAACTTCCAAAATTTCAAAAATTTCAACCGAAACTCAACCCAAACCTCTACTAGAAAGATCCAAGACCAATAGAAGAAAGAAATAAAAGTTTTTCCAAGGTTAGGGTGTGATAATTATCCCCACCAAAAACACTTTCTTCCCCCAAAAATCCATCCAACTGAAAAAAAACCAAAACTCAAATCCATGCACAGTCAAATCTGAAAGAATTATGAACCTCAAGGTGACATTTCACTCCACAAGTCACACCTGACCGATCAAGAAGAATCCACAACATAATAATGACGGGATAATTTGATAGGGTTCTCCCCACCACAAGAACTCAGCTAACATGGGAGATTTAAAACCCCAACAACACCACCAAAACTTAAACAAGAAACCCACTACGGAGTGACCTGAAAAACTGGGACCCCAAAAACTAACTCAAATTTTATACATTAATCAAACAAAACCCTTAATAAAACTAGAAACTAGGGATCTCCCAAAACAAACTAATCCAATTTTCTTAGCACGAGTGAAACAACGCCTCCACTAGGACTAGAAATTTCCCACACAAGTCAAGGGTCCCCAACATATGGGAAACCCATGAAAGGAAACCAAAACAAATAGTGAACTAGAACACTATCCATAACTTCTACAAAACACAACCATATCCAAATGATTACCAATAAAATTGAGACTAACCCACACAAGGGTGAAACACACTCAAATAAAATTGAACGATTCCAGAGGCCACATTCAGAAAAACACAATTACTCATATTATGATAGAACATGTTCATCGCACTCTTACAATGGAAATATAAACTCACAATGGAAGAAAATCCAAAATAAGGAAAATTTAAATGTCTCCATCCTAACATGGAAAAACAAAACTCGGGCCAAGGTTTCACACACCCCTAGAAACTCCTGACTGTACGTGAGATTTACTCTAAGGCATGTGGCTGGAGCCCTGATGACTAAAGAATCTCTTACATAATAGTCAGGCGTTATAATACTTCGATCATAATTTCTTATTTGGGTGATGATTACTATAGAAATTCTCCAAATGACCCAGATGTGAACAAAAATGATAGGTCTTCAGAGGGATGCGACAAGATGGCTTCGAATGTCCGAAATGGCCTCATTGATGTAACACAAGAGAATAGTCTAAGGAACTAGAGGTCATAACCAATGAAGGATACTTCTTAGAGATAGGTTCCCCCAGAATTCACTCCTCTCTATATGGGGAACCTTTAAAAATTACAAAAGATACCAGATTACCAACTCCCAACACTCTGGAAACCAACTCAGCTAGAAGAACATCATCCACCAACTTATCAAAACGAAGTTCCTTGGAAGAGAGGACTTGATCCTTGATCTCTAGATGAAGACCCACAATAAAAAGAAAAGTCTTTAATAGATAATGTGATTCCACCTCTGGAGAAAAAGAAATTGGCTCCTTGAAATGGTCAACATAGGCCCTCACCATCAGCGGGATTTATTGAATACTTATAAACTATTATCTTTTCTTCATCTTTACTCCTCAGGTATAAACCATCAGAAGAAGATAGACATGAACACTTCCCACATCATCCCAACATGCATTAATGGAAGGGAAAACATCTCTCATTCATCCAAATATGGACCCTCAAACAACCCCAGAACAACACAAACTTGAACAACCTTAGGAGTTCCCAATAATATGAAGACACACTCTACCTCTTAAAGCCATTCAACTACCTATAATGGACCTTTATCACCACAAAGGATAAGCAACAACTGAGAAGAACCATAAACTGGGCATGACTCATCAAAAAATCTAGGGACCTTTTTGGGTCTCATTTTCTGAACAACATAGGAAATACAAAACCAAGACCAAAATCAAATTGAATCACAATCTAAAAGAATCCCTCGATCCAAAATAGCAATCTCACAAACTAGAAAAATACAACACAACCAAAAATAACCTTTCCAAAAACCTCTACTTCATTTAAATTTCAAAACTACCTTCTTCCAAGGACACTTTTTAAATACTAAACCCCACTTTTCACAAATAAAAACTCACATTCTAAAATAAAAACCAATTTTTGGAATCATTTTCCTCTTTCAAAATCACTTTGTAAAAATCAGGCCAAGCCTTTGATTTCAAATACACACCCATGACATCCTATGAACCATCGCATACGTGTTCATCCATTTCCATCCACATGTGCCAACATGAACTTCTCATACATACCTACACATATGAAAATGTCCATATGGAACTCTAAGGGTCACACCCATTCCACTCCCTTATCAATTCCAAATAAGTACCAAATTTTCCATTTAAAAAAATTCCTTTAAAACCCTTTTTACTAATCCAAAACCATTTGAAAGAAATTATCTTCATTTCAAAAACCATTTTCATTTTAAAATCTTAATCACATCAACCAAGACTGGAATAAGAAATAACTCATGCCAAAATACCATAATGAGGAACTAGTAGTTATGATTAACCCAGTGACATGGTAGCGGGTCATGACCCAAGTAAGAATCAACAAATAGGAGGAGATTTAACTGTGCACTCAGACTCTACATGGGTCACTACTCCATGTGAGGTTATGAAATGACATCGTCTCACCTCCATTTTCATTCCTCAATCCAAAACAAATCAATACAAGGACTCAATTCCTAGACTACCCCTATAAACTCAAGTGTAACGCCCTTCCCCATCTCATTGGATTGAGAGGACGAAGGAATGTTACTTGGCCTTAAGTGACATTACCAAGGAACCAAAGGCTGGAAATAAATGCTGAGGGCTTCGAGAATAAATTGGGGAATGATTTTTCCTTGAGATAAAACCAACCAACCAAACAATCCACTATCAACAAACTATATGATGCATGTAGACACAACAACCAAACTCATACATTACCAAAAGACAACCAAACTAATCCATAACAATCCCACATGCCAAATACAACCAAGACAAAATCAGAGTACCAAGAAAAAGACTACACAAAAAGACCCTAAGGAACTAGGGCACCATCCATATCTCCACGCCAAGCTCCATGCTCCAAGCACCATAACATCACCAAAGCATCATGTTGATCCACTAGCAAAATGAGATGCCTTACTCTTACCTGTGTCCAAAAACACAACATATATAAAAGAACCAAAGTGCCAAAGTTGGGGGTGAGTACAAATACTCAGTAGGTTTTCCCCAAATTACTTCCCTACACATGCCACTAGGATAAAAGCATTAGCACATTTATATAAAACGGTTTATATAAAACATTCAATAGTGTGACAACTTACAATATGCCAAACATACCCTTACCAAGCCATGAAAAATAAAGGAAATCCAAAACCATTCCATAAGACATATCCCCATCATGCATTAGCACAACAAATTCCATCTTTTCAAAACAACACACAACAAAGCAACCATTACGGTGGGACTTCCTCCCATCTTGTTCATCTCATTCCCAACTAGTGGTGCTTCCCAACCACTATCTATAACGGTGGTTCTTCTGACCACTATCCATCATTTTTATAGTGATACTTCCTTCCAACTTACACACAACCAACACAAGACATAACACTTAATTAACCAACAAGCACAAAGCACCAAGTCCACACAATAAGCACAAAACCATTTCCAACACATACCAATTCACTTTAATAAATCACCCATTTATTGAAAACACGCTTTAACCAACTTTCCATGCCCAATCAAATTTTAATAAACTACATATTTATTGAAAACCATCTTTTACAAAACATTTTTCATAATCAACCACTAATGATTTTAAAATCAATATTTTAAATCATACAACAAAGCCCATTTTTGTAACAATGACCCATTTTCCCCAAAATCCCCCAAATCATCACCAAATGGATTTCCAACAAGATTTGCACATCATTATCACAATTAATTTCAATAAAAAAAATTAATTGTAACAAAAACCACTAGTTCTAACCAAATTGATTCAAGAGAGAAGCCACCTACCTTTAGGGTTCTGATGAATTCGACCCACAAGCAACCGCATCCCAATCCCGGAAAATGCTTCACTAAAACCGCTCTAGATCTCCTTCCCTATTATCAACAATCCTTAAAACCAACACCCAAGGGAAAAACCCTATATCTACACACAACAGGTGTAGATCTAGAAAACTGAGAGAGAGGGAAAAGTAGATCTAGAGAAAACCACAAAGAACTAAGCAATGAGACTTACCGGAGAATAATCGTCTCAACCACACTAAGAAAACCCATAAATTTGCTTCCAAAACGAGTGGGAGAGCACCCCTAACTCTCGAGAAGAGGAAATATCGAGTGAGGCTCAAGTGGGAGGGAGTTTGGGTGTTTTTAGGTCAATCCCGAATAACCCCATATTTTAAAAAAAAACCCCATTTTTATGGGTTACACGGTTAGATCACATGGTTAGACAAATCGTGTGCTAACTGTGCACCTAATGCTACCTCGAAGGGGCACCTCACATGACCCACCCCACACGGTTAGGAAAACTATGCACAAGTCGTGCATACCCCACTTCCTACACTATTCATCTCGTACAGTTTCTCCTAACTGTGCTCAAACCATGAAGCCTTAAAAAGGACTCCAATGTTTTCCAAAACCTTCCCAAACTCTTCCAAAGTCATCCCAACTCATCCCAATCACTTTTAACACATAAAAAGGCATAACAAAAAGTTACATACCTTAAAATAGGGGTGTTACATTCTCCCCACCATTGGAATTTCTGTCCTCAAAAAGTAGAGAAGCATCACATTGCTGAAAGAGCTCGGGCCATTGCTCAGCCATCTCTTTCTCCTGCTCCCAAGTCTCCTCCTGAATCTAAAAATGTTGTCACAAAACCTGAACAAAACTAATGCTTTTACCATGTAAGACTTTCTCTTACCTATCCATAATCCACACTAGCATGTGCACCCACGAAGCATCAAGTTCTAGCTCAACATGATGCCAACGAATCACAAGGTTATGATCTGGCTGATACTTTTTAAAATGAAACACATGAAACACATTGTTCACTGCACTAAACCGTTGTGGAAAATCCAAACTATAATACACCTCTCCAATCCACTTGAGTATCTCAAAAGGACCAATATACCTTGGATATAACTTAACCTACTTTTCTAACTGATAATGTCCCAACCTAGGAGAGATTCTCTAAAACACATGATCACACACCTCGAATGACAGTAGTCATCGATGATGGTACGCATACAATTTCTGAAAACTTTGAGTCATCTCCATCCTCTTTATGATCAAATTGATCTTATCTTTAGCCTCTTGGACAAGTCTCAGTCCAATCATTAAAGTCTCACTCATTTCCACCCAACATAGTAGAGAACAACACGAATGCCCATATAATGCCTCAAACAGAGCCATAATTATTGAAGCCTGATAAGTGTTATTATATGAGAACTCCACCAACGATAATAGATCCTCCCATAAACCACCACAAACCATCACACAAGCCCTTAACATATCTTCCTATGTTTTTATCGTCCTATTAGATTGGCCATATGTCTGAGGATGATATGTCGTGCTCATAGTCTACTGTGTCCCAAGGGATTACTGCAAGGATTTCCAGAAATGAGATGTGAACCTCAGATCTCTATCTAATACAATTGAAACTGGAACACCATGCCTCTTTACCACCTTTTGAATATAGATTATGGACAGATACTCCACCATATGAGATTCACAAATCGGGAAGAAATGGGTTGACTTTGTGAGTCAATCCACAATCAACCATATGGCATCGTGTTTCCTGACCATTCTCGGGAAACCTGTCACAAAATCCATTACTATCTGCTCCCATTTCCATACTGGGATAGGTAAATATTGAAACATGTCTGCTAGCTGCTGATGCTCTGCCTTGACTTGCTGATAAGTCAATCATCTCGAGACAAACCTGGTCATATCCCTTTTCATACCAGACCACCAAAACTACAGTTTCAACACCTTGTAAATTTTCTAAATTCCATGATGGACAGCCCACCTAGAATGATGATAAGCCCTGAGAAGTTCCTCCTGACAATCCACTGGTACCACCCTCTAATTCTGAAAACACAAGACTAAATTTCTATTCAGTTCCCATCCCTCAATGGTCTCCCCTACATTGAGTTTCGACCTTATCACCACACATTCGGAATCAGATGCCTATGCCTCTTTAACCAAATCATACAAGTCAGGAACCAACGAAACTGAAAAGAAGGCCACTCTTCTGCCCTGTTCCTCACAATCCAACTACATGTCAGTTATAACCGACATAAACTTCCACTAATCTGATGCCTTTTTCACTATCTGAGCATATGATTTTCTACTTAATGCATCTGCCACCGAATTTTCCTTACCTGATGTGTACATTAAGTCAAAATAAAACATTTGGAGATATTTCATCCATCTATTTTGCCTCAATTTCAAATATATTTGTGATAATATATACTTTAAGCTCTTATAATCGGTAAACACTTTAAATTTTTCACCGAAAAGATAATGACACCACAGTTTCAAAGCATGAACCAATGCCGCCTACTCCAAATCATGTGTTGGGTAGTTCTTATCATGAAACCTCAAATATTGTGATCAATATAAAACCACATGACCCCCCTACATGATAACACACCCCAACCCTGATCCTGATACATCACAATACACCACGTACCCTTTCCCCGGTTCAGGCAAAACCAAGATTGGTGCTGATGTAAGGCGACCCTTTAGCTCTTAAAATAATTTCTGACATTGCTCATCCCATTGAAATGGAATATTCTTCCTTTTCAAATATATCATAGATGAATCCAATCATGAGAAATTATGAACAAAACATCGATAATACCCAGCTAGACCAAGGAATCTCTGTATCTCGAAAATGTTCTTTGGTGGTTTCCATGAGATAAAAACCTCTATCTTTTCCAGATCAACTGAAACACCTTTCTCAAAAATAACATGGCCAAGGAAACAAACCTCCAGTATCCAAAACTCACACTTTGAAAATTTTTCATACAACTGATGATCCCTGAAGATCCCCAACACTATCTCCAAGTGTTGCTCATGCTCTACCCTTGTCCTTGAATACACTAGTATGTCATCCACAAATACCACCACAAAATAATATAGATATCTCTGAAATATCAGATTCATCAATGTCGTGAATACTTCTGGTACATTTGTTAGACCAAAGGGAACAACTACATACTCATAATGGATATATCTACTTCTGAAAGTTGTTTTTAAAATATCCTCCTTCCTCACCTGTAATTAATGATACCTTAACCTCAATTCAATATTAGAGAACCACTGAGCACCCCTCAACTGGTAAAAAAAACATCAATTCATGGAAGTGGATATCGGTTCTTTATCATAACCTGATTAAGTCTACGATAATCAACACAGATCCGCAAGGTTCCATCCACCTTTTTAACAAACAAAATTGGAATTGCCCATAGAGACATGCTAGGCTGTATGAACCCTTTGTTTTCTAACTCTTCCAACTACACCTTTAATTCTTGCAATTATTTTGGTTCCATTTGGTAAGAAGGAAGTGAGATAATACTGGTCCCTGGAAAGAGATCAATCGTAAACTCTACTTCTCTCATAGGTGGAAACCCTGAGAATTCTTCATAAAATACATCCATAAACTGATCTACAACCACTGGAAGAACACTCTGGTAAACACCTTCCAGTGATGCTAATGATAATGCCTCTAAATGATGCAATATAATGCCAACAACTAGTGCCAAAAAATCCATTGCACCCAGATTTTCATTCTTCTCCCCTCTAAAGAGATGTCTAACACCATCCTATGTCACAAAACTAACCGTTCACGCATAGAAATTGATGTGGGCCTCAACCAATCTATTCCCAAGATTATTTCATAAGCTTCCATCTTAAGCACCAAGAAATTCCACATCAATTCAATGTCTTCCACAACTAAGAAACATACTCTAAAGAGGAAAGATCGACACTCTCTTTGACCTAGAGGAGTTTTTATTTTCAAAATAGAAGGCATCATTTCCATTGTTAATCCCAAAAAATAAATGATGCGAGAAGCAAGAAAATAATGTGAAGCGCTTGTATCAAACAAATCTTGTATCAACGTGGAATTTAAAAGAACCGTACCTCGCATCGTGGATGGTCCCGACTAATCATCCATCATAGAATTCTCAGTTCCAAACAACAGTTTACTTGCCATGCTCTACTCTTTATTACCCTGTTGAGGAGACATTGTTCTCCTCGAATCACCATGACTAATTTTAGTCTACTATCGAGGGGTATGTTTCTACCCCTATCCCGTCGAGGTATAAGACCCCTACGACCCCTGAGGAGTGTCACGGAAACCCGACCTCAGAGTATTCTGACAATAAAGTTGCATATTCCCCATATGCTTACAATTATGACATTCTTGAGGTTGTGTTGTATAATCCCACTTGATGTGGCTCATAGAACCACACTGAAAACATCCCATCTTACTCTGAGGCTTTGGAGGAAGATTCGCTGATCCTATCGTCGGATTTGGAACTGTATTCCCACCCTAAAAATAAGTGTCCCTCTTCCACTTGAACCCAGCATTCGAGTTCCCACTATTCCCTGTGGGTACCAACATACTCCCCCCACCTATAGCCCCCAAAAGATCTCGCTCAACCACCGTAGCTCTATTCACCATTTTTGTGTAATCATCTATACATAGCACCACTATCTTGGAAGGAATTTCCTAGTTCAACCCAGCTTCAAAATTTCATTCCTTCAACGATGTACTACCCGCCACCTCAGATGAAAACCACAATAAATTCATAAACTTAGCCACAATTTTTGTTACCAACAAGTTCTGTTTCTTAAAACTGAAGAAATCTGTTGTATGTTTAATTCTAAACATATGAGGGTAGAATTGTTTATTAAACAATTCCTCAAAACCCTTCCATGTCACACTTTGGTTCATCCCAGCTTAAACCGTCAACTCCCACCACTGAAGGGAAAGATCTTCCAACATGTACATGGATAACTTCACTTTCAGCTCTGTTGGTGTTCCTAAGAAGTAAAATATCCTATTCATTCTATTCAGCCATGCTTTAGCCCTTTCTATCTCTAAATCACCCCTAAACATGGGTGGATTTTTCCTTTGAAACTGAATCTCATGATCCACATCCTTTAGTTCATCCACCTTATTCCCACTTTCCATATCTTTTAAATCTCACACTATACTCTTCATTAGCTACTAGTTCACCTAGGGCTCAGGTGCAACCACATTTACAGCAGCTTCCTCCAGTTGTTCTCTAATATTCCTACCTGATGTCATTTCTATCAATTCAAAAACAACCATAAGTCCCACTCCCTAAAAAATAAATGGTATTAAATTTTCAATTTCAATTACATAACAATTATCACAACTAGTCTTTCCAAAATTTCACATTTTCCGTGTTTCACTATTCTAAAAAATCCACCATGTATTGAAAATCAACCCATTTTCAAAATACCACAAATTTACATGGTTCAAACCTTTCCATTTTGAAACCCAATTCATAATTTTCCAAGATCCACACATTTATACCACACCATAAATTATTATACCCCAATGAAATAGGCATCCTAGTAGGAATTAATTTCTACCATGCATTCCATGCTCATCTCATTGGCTACACCCACGACAATGAGATATCCAATGCCTATAAGTGTCTCCAAACACTTATATACCCAACTCCCTAGTAACTTGAAGTTTAGCATAAAAGGGTTAGCTGTGTCCTTTTATGCTATACATTCCAAGTTCCGACAATCCTATGCCTTGATACCATCCTAACTCAAGGAATATACCAAGAACTAATGTCAATACCAAGACCAACAATCAATGTCAATGGATCGGAAAACTGTTCTCACTTGAAAGCCAAGGACCGAACAAACTGATACCACTTGTAACATCCTACCCCATCTCATTGGATTGAGAGGGAGGAGGAATGATACTTAACCTTAATAAATGTTCCCAAGGTTCAAAAGGTTGACAATAAATTCCAAGGGCTTCGAGAATAAATTGGGGAATGATTTTCCCTTGAGATAAAACCAACCAACCAAAAAATACACTATCAACAAACTACATGATGCATGTCGACACAACAACCAAACCCATGCGTTACCAAAAGACAACCAAACTAAACCATAACAATCCCACATTACAAATACAACCAATCCAAAATCATATTACCAATAAGAAGAATACACAACAAGGCCCCAAGGAACTAGGTCACGATCCATAGCTCCACACCAAGCTCCATCCTCCAAGCACCACAACATCACCAAAGCATCATGTCGATCCACTAGAAAAATGATATGCCTTACTCTTACTTGTGTCCCAAAACACAACATCTGCAAAATCACCTGTTGACACCGAAATTTGGATAAGGGCCTAATTCACACTCAAATTTACCCAAGAGATGAAGGTAGAATGGTCCTTGTAGTTTAGCTTGGGTTGTCGAATCCTCAGAGACCTAAGAAGTAACCTATAGACACGTACATTCTATGGATTGTTTTTTGCTATTAAGTGGGAAACTTGGATTGATTTTAGATGGGTTTAAGGTATCAATAATAGATTTAAGTTAATTCAAATTAATATAATGAGTTGATCTGAGTTTATCGCTTGGGGTGGATTGGATGAATCCCTTTTTTAACGATTTCAATTTCTTATATTTGAGATGGGTTCATTTAAGAAGATCAAACAACATCATAAATTACTGGTTTAATACCTACACCCTTTAATACTAATCACCTATACACTTGGAGGATCAAATTTATGAGCACTCCAAGGTAAATATTTGTATTAGCACTTGAATTATGTGGCCTTAAAATTCAACAAGGACGAAGAAGTTTTAAAATCATCAAATAAAAATATCAATTAAAAGAAGTGATTATACATTAATGGGGTGTTAAATAACATCCAATACATCCCCTTGATACTTTCTTAGATCAACCCATAAGTGGGTTAGCCCTCCATTTATGTTATGGTTTCAATGGTAGTGGAAAGTAGACTCATGAGGGAGGAATTGAAGAAGTAAAGAAAACAATAAAAAGAAAATGATCACTCCACCGTTGTGTGAATAATTTCACAAGGGTTGATATGAATAAATTCACACCTTGAGGAAAAGGTATCAAAGTAATATGGATAAGAATATAATATTAGTATAAGAAGAATTTTTATTAATAAACTAGGATGAATTAAAACAACTTACATGTGAAAGACAAACTTGAGACAACAAAATCGCAGCATAACATTACAAAGAAAGAAAGCTCAAAAGATGATAAACTCCTCCACCACCACTAAATTAAATAGGAATTTCAAGAGGATTGGGTCAATCTCCCAAAAGTACAAAGTATCTCACTCAAGTATGGTAGGCCTAGGGTGGTGGAAAGTAAGGGAGAGGAGACTTTTCCACTCTTGACCCGTAGTTGCATCCAGCTTGCTTCCACCGAACAGAGGCGCATGTAAGACTTTATAGATGGAAAAATTAGAGTCTTCCATAGAGGAATAAAATGGATACCTGGATTTCTCCTAACTACATGAAAAATTTTTTCCCATTTGGAGTTGTGGATTCCGATATATTATTAAATTGGTAGGCTGTTTTCTGGGCCACAGAATCTGGCCCAGAATTTTATCTCCAAATTGGGCTACCTTAATAACCACCATGGAAGCAGAATTAGCACTAGATCATGAATAATTATTTGTTACTATATATTTATTCTAGAATCCCAAGAAATTTGGGCTTTATTGGGCCTGTATGTTGGGCCCAACATTCTCATCAGTGGGCTGGTATCCAATCTTCCTTCTCTAGAATTGTTTGCATGAAATCCCATTTTGGTGGTCTTCCAATGTGAATCTTCCAACACTCTACAAATATGAATTGTTCCCAATATAATTATAAACTTGAAAATTAAATATGAAAATAAAATCAAGATCATTGGTTACTTTAAATGATGTTCAAAAATGTACCACATAATAGTGCATTTTAGGAAGGAATTACAATCATAGTGTGAAATGATGTTCAAAGTGTAAAATGCACTA
This sequence comes from Viscum album, assembly GCA_963277665.1. NCBI lineage: Eukaryota > Viridiplantae > Streptophyta > Magnoliopsida > Santalales > Viscaceae > Viscum > Viscum album. The sequence continues at coordinate 1,061,716,760 of OY728148.1, read as the reverse complement.
AAATGGTGTTTATAAATAATAAATCACATGAATATTATATATATTAATGGGGAATATTATCCTAATTTAATGGAAAATCACACCCCCCCCCAACTTGAGTTTTTCTAGTCCCGAGAAAAATATATCTCAACAATATGAAATTCGAATTCCCTTTTCCAAAAAATTTTTAATACACAATGATCACCAAAAACCCTTATACCAAAAAATAATGAAACCCATTAAAATATTTTAATACATGATAGTTTCATAAGTAGATCCCAATCCCAATATCATTCCTTTGTTCAAATGCATCGCCATATTTCATCCAATATCAATTAAGGGTGATGATGTGTTGTGCATCGCATTAGACATGGGGGTTCATCTTTATTCAAGAGGGAAATGATATAAGCGCTAGGTGGAATAAAATTTCAATATTAAGATGAGTATTCATTTTTTTATTGTTTTTTTTTTTGTTTTTGTTTTTTTCAATTTTTCCATGGTAATTGAAATTTCACTCAAAAGAGTCAACCCCTGTAGCGAGACTTTACCGATGACTCCCAGGCTCAAAGACCTTAGGGCACCAAGTGAATCCCATATACTCGGGCATCATCTCGAGTTAACTCAATAAAAAACAAATTAAAATTACCAAAAATAGAGATAAAATTACTAACCCTGGTCCAGAAAACTATGGAGTCATGATCCCCAAGTGCTGAAATCCATGCATTAGGTCATTTCATTGCTTTACGCGCAAATTTATTGTTTTTTTAAAAAAAAATTATTGAATACTCATATTAAAACTAAAATGATCACCAAACCTATGTTATTTATTTGGGGGACCCCATGAACTCAAACTAATACCCCACTATCCAAAGGATGTGCGTTTTGATTTTTTTTATTTGGATGAAAATATAAACCATGAAATATCACATTAGACAACCACACTTTACAAAATCTATGCTCATGAAATTATACATGGATTAAAATCAAAATCAAGTCATGCTAAATTATTTTATATTCAGTTTCAAAGTGTGCAATGTCTATTATCATGCTCAAGGTTAAAATAATTTTTCCTTCCATTAAGGCATGCTTTTTTCAAATCATTCATTTGTTTACACAAAAGCAATTTTACTTTATCTCCCCCCCCAACTTAAAATAACATTGTCCCCAGTGTTTAAAGAAAAGAAAATTTAGAAGGGGGTAGAGGAAGAGAATGGGAGTTCAAAATGGAAATTGAAAATGAGGATCATGGAATGAAGTCACCTGGTGGTTGAAGTTGAAATTCTTTTTGCTTCATTTTAATCCCTTGATCTCGATGTCACTCTGAGAATTACCTAGTAGAAAAAAGGGAAAAAAACAAACAAAACAAAAAAAAACTATATATATATATAATAAAGAAAGTAAAATATAAGTATATATATAAAAATTATAGAATAAGGAAGCACAATAAGTTATAGGTCAGTGGTAAGCGCATGCCCCTATCTCCCTTCAGTCCCGGGTTTGAGTACTCATGGCTTCACTGGTTGTGACGGGGTTTGTCCCATGACCTATGATGTGGCCTTTTAATTTTATTATTATTATTATATTTTTTTTATTTTAACCTACAAACACATAAAAATAAAATGAACTTATGATACATTGTCTTCTTTTAAAATTTCTGGGTAAGGTATTACTCAAGGATCACACCATGTGACACGGATGAATATGGCACTCCTCTTTTATACCCATCCATACTCATAATAAAAGAATAGGTCAACAGTCTATTTTTTATTATTTTTAAATATCAAAATGATTCATTAATCCTATTTAAAATATAAATTTGATTAAAACAAAAAAATGATTGGAAACTTGAAAACCATGGGTTACCTCCCATACAGTGCTTTGTTTAATGTTGTTATCCCAACATGGATCCTAAATCTATCAATTTTTTCCTGGTTCATAGTTGGATCAGTTAACTTAACCTCTATTTCTTGTTTATTGAATGATTCAATGAATTGTTTTAAACTTTTACCATTGACCTTGAAAATGTAACCACTTGTGGGATCTTTAACCTCTACTGCCCCATGAGGGTACACATGATGCACTATGAAAGGACCTAACCATCTAGACCTTAACTTTCCTGGGTGTAAATGAAGTTTTGAACTATACAAGAGCACGAATTTTCCCGGTTCAAAATGTTTGACTTTGATATTCCTAGATTGGTAGGCTTTAACTCTAGCTTTATTGATCCTTGAATTTTCATAATCCCCCATCCTTAGTTCCTCAAGTTCATTGAGATCTAATTTCTTTTTTGTTCCGGCCAATGAGAGGTCATAATTTAATTTATTAATTTCCCAAAAAGCCTTATGCTCAATTTCAACAGGTAAATGGCATGCTTTTCCATAAACTAACCTATATGATGATATTCCTTGGATGTTTTTGTATGTTGTACGATATGCCCAAAGAGCATATGAGAGTTTCTCAGACCAATATTTCCTAGAAGGATTGATAGTTTTTTCAAGAATATTCTTAATCTCCATATTTGCTAACTCAGCTTGACCATTGGTTTGAGGATGGTACACAGTGGAAACCTTGTGAGAAATCTCATACTTAGACATGAGTAAAGATAATGGACAGTTGCAAAAATAGGTTCCTCAGTCACTAATTATAGCCCTAGGAATTCCAAATCGAGAAAATATGTGCTCTTTCAGAAATAGGATCACAACATGATGATCATTAGACTTGGTGGGAATGGCTTAAACACATTTTGAGACATAATCAATAGATAAGAGTATGTAGAGGTATCCCCTAGAGTTTGGGAAGGTACTTATGAAATCGATTCCCCAACAGTCAAATATTTCAATCACTAAGATGGGAGTGAGTGGCATTTGATTCCTTTTTGTGATTGACCCTACTTGTTGACACTTAGGAAAGCTTTAAAAAAATGTGTAGGAGTCCCTTGAGAGGGTAGGATAGAATATAACACACTAAATAACCTTAGAAGAAGTTTTCTTAGAGGAAAAGTGACCTCCACATACCTCATTATGACAGAATTTAAGGATGGACTCTTGTTCAAATTTTGGGACACACCTCCTAATGATTTAGTCAGGGAAGAACTTATAGAGGTATGGATCATCAAACACATAGTTCCTAACATCATAAAGGAATTTCCTTCGAGCTTGAGTCCCTGAGAATTTTGGAATTACTCTTGTAACTAAGAAGTTGGCTATGTCAGCATACCAAGGTCATTCACTCACAGAGTATAGGTGTTCATTAGGAAATGAATATGACACAGAAAGGTGATTTGAGTTGTCTTTGAATTTCATCCTAGAGAGGTGATCGTCTAAAACATTTTCAACACCCTTTTTTTCCTTGATTTTATGGTCAAATTCTTGTAATATAAGGACCCACCTAATCAGTCTAGCCTTAGCATCTTGTTTTTGGAAAAGGTATTTTAGGGTTGAATGGTCAATGAAGACAATGATGGGTGATCCTAAGAGATAGGACTTGAATTTATCTAACACAAAGACAATAGTAATAAACTCTTTTTCAGTGGTTTTTTAGTTGATTTGGGCATCATTTAAGGATTTTCTTGCATAAGAAATGACATAAGGAGTTTTATTGCAACGTTGTCCTAACACAGCTCCTACAACAAAGTCACTAGCATCACATATAAGTTTAAAAAGAAGGTTCCAATTTGAAGATTTCATAATGGGAGGAGAGGTGAGAGAGGATTTGAGGGTTGAGAATGAACCCTCATAGCTTTCTATCCAAAAAAATGGAGCATCCTTTACTAGGATAGAATAAAGGGGATGGGAGATTGAACTAAAGTCCTTGATGAATCTTCTATAGAAACTAGCATGTCCTAAGAAATACCTCACTTACTTAATAGTTCTGGGTGATGGAAGTTGACGAATGATTTCAACCTTTTCTTTATTAACTTCAATCCCCTTACCCAAGACTATATGTCCAAGTAATAATCCTTGTTTAACCATGAAATGGAATTTTTCCCAGTTTAGGACCAGATTCATTTCTTCACATCTGGAAAAAACTCTCTCCACATTCCTAAGAAATCCCTCAAATGTATCCCCAAAGATAGAGAAGTCATCCATTAAGTCCTCAATAAAATCCCCTACCATGTCTGAGAATATTCCCATCATTCACTGCTGGAAGGTTCTAGGGGAATTACATAACCCGAAGGGCATGCATTTGAAGGAAAAGCTTCCGAATGGACATGTGAATGTAGTCTTCCCTTGATCCTCTAGGGAGACCTCAATTTGATTATACCCCGAGTACCCATCTAAGAAATAGTAAAAGTCATGACCTGCCACTCTCTCAAGGACTTGGTCAATGAATAGTAAGGGGAAATGGTCCTTCTTGGTGAATGAGTTTAGCTTCATATAGTCAATGCAGACCCTCCATCCACTACTCACCCTAGTTGGAATAATATCTCCATCCTTATTGGTTATCACTTTGATTTCTACCTTATTGGGAACCACTTGGATTGGGATGACCCACTCACTCTCAGCTATGGGATATATGATACCAGATTTTAACAATTTCAGAAGTTCTTTTCTCACTACTTCCATGAAATTAGGATTGATTCGTCGTTGAGGTTGATGACATGGCTTTGAATCGGATTCCAGAACAATCCTATGAGTCCCGATAAGTGGTCTAATCCCAGGAATATCAGAAAGGTTCCAACCAATGGTTTTCTTATGTTTCCTAAGGACATATAGAAGCATCCTCTCATGATTGGATTCAAGATAAGAATAAATTACAATATGATGTGTTTGATTATCCCCTAGGAAGGAATAATTGAGTGCAGTGGGAAGTTACTTCAATTTAATATCAGGTTGGTTCAGAATTTAAGCAGAAGATTGGGATATTGGATCAAGATCAATTTTTCTTCCTAGAGTTTTTAGATAGGATTTATTCCCCACATGTAGAAGTTTCAGCTACTATATTGGCTTGATCAGATTTAGGGAAGGAAGTTAGAGTGGTCTCCATGAAAGTGGTTCCCTGAAAGGTTTCACTGATTGTTGGACCTAAGACTTCATCATAAGAGAAATTTGAAAATGATTCAAGCCAAGGAGATAAACTTCCTTCATGTAAACAAAGGAATTCAATCTAATCCTGACTTAAATATCCATCAAATATTCATTGATTTTCTATGGATTCATTATCAATGATTTCTATCATGTTTACTTGATGAATTTCCTAATCATCCCCTATTTGTGAGCTTGCATTATAGATGTTCAAGTCTAGACTCATGTTTCCAAAGGTGATGGTCATGTTCCCATTTCGAACTCAGATAACAGAGTTGATTGTTGAAATGAAGGGACAACCAAGGATTATTGGGGTTTGTTCCTTATTTCCTAAGTTTGGATGGTTGTCAAGGACAATGAATTCAGTAGGGTAGATGAAGTTTTCAACCTTTACCATAATGTCCTTTAAAATCCCCTTTTTAATCCTAATGCTACGATCAGCAAGTTGAAGTGTGACAGATGTGGGTTGGAGCTCTTCTAGGCCTAACTGGAAGTACACAGCATAGGGGATGATATTGACACTAGAACCTAGGTCACACAAGGACTTGAAAACTGTGCTCTCTCCTAGTTCAACATTGATGTAATGGCAACCTGGGTCTTTCAACTTAGGTGGAATAGTCCCTTGAATGGTGGTACTCACATTAGCAGCCAAAAGGACTTTGTTTTTATGTGAAAATTTTCTTTTAAATGTGCAGAGGTCCTTAAGGTATTTTGAGTATGCAGGAATGGTTTGAATGGCATCAAGAATGGGAATGTTCAACTTGACTTGTGAGAATATTTCCCTCAATGTTTCACTCAATTCAGGCTTGGTTTTCCCCCTTATGTGTTGAGGAAATGGTGCAGGTTGTGGGGTTGTTTGTTGAAGAGTTGTTTATTTCACATTGTTATCAGTTTCCTCAGTTTGATCTTGTGGTTCATTTGAATTTTCATTATATTTTGAAGCTTCACATGGTTTCTGACTTATTTGTTCAGGTTTATCAATTGATTTCCCACTTCTTAAAATAGTCATATCCTTTAGTTGTTCATGAGTTGTTTGAGTACAACTTGAATCTCCCCTTGAATTTCAGGATGGTACCGCCTGAGTAAGAATGGGTGCCTTTCCAGTTTTGATGGTTTGAAGTTCTTGTTTTAGGGAAGAGACTTTCAAGTTCATCCTTTCCATTTTTTTGCCCAGTTGTTCTAGTAGGCTTTGTGAAATAGTTTGGGTTGGTGCTTGAGAATATTGGTTTATCCCAGGGGGATATTTTGGAGGTGGGATGGTTTGTTGAAAATGGACTGGTGGTTGTTGGTATTGGATAGGTTGGGTTTAGAACTAGTTATGGGTTTGGTAGTTCTGATGGGGGTAAGGATTTTGTCCCTATGGTTGGCTAGGTTGCTGGTTATCTTTCTAGCGGAAGCTTGGGTGGTAATTATACCTTGGGTTGAAGGTGTTTTGGTATTGAGGCTTTTGAAAGTTCATGGCATTTACTTCCACTGGGGGTCCTCCTAAAATAACATCCTTGATGGATGGAATGGTTGGAAAGTTGTCTATCTTATGGTCATATTTGTCACAAATTGTGCAAACAGGTTCTATAGTTTGGATTTCATGGACTTTCCTAAGGTCTATCTCTTCAACATTACTTGAGAGTGCTGCGAGTTTAGCCCTAAAGATTTCCTCTTCTATAAGTGTATTAATTCTAGTAGTTATTTGTGGCTTTTCAGAACAAGTTGAAGTTCCCCATGTTTGGTTTTGTTCAGCAAGGCTTTCCAGATACTCGTAAGCATCATTTGGGGCATTGTTTTTAAAGGTTCCATTACACATCATGTCAATGAATTGTTTGTTCCTCAGACCCAACCCTTCATAGAAAATTCTCACTTGTTTAGGAATATAAAAACCATGGTGTGTAACCATGTTTATAGTGTCTTTGAACCTCTCCCATGTTTCATAGAATGAATCTCCCTCTTTTTCAAAAAAGTTTTGGATGCTTTTTTTAAGTGCAATTGTTTTGTGGTGGGGAAAGTATTTTTTGTATAATTCTCTTTATAATTTGTACCAAGAGTTGATGGATGATAGTATCAATTTTTTTAGCCAATTTTTAGCTCTATCATTTAAAGAAAAATGAAATATTATCATCTTAGCTGATTCTAGTTGATGTGGGGAACACATGGTTTCTACAATGTCATAGAACTCCTTAACATGAAGGTAAGGCATCTCAGACTCCATTCCATGGAATGTGGGAAGGTGGTTTAGGACATGGGGTTTAAATATGTAGATGTAATATCCTAGGGAATTTTGTCTAATGCATGAGGGGTAATTGGTCCAGGAAGGTGTGAGGTAGTCATTCATGGTTTGATCAACCGCATTCCCCAAGTTTGGGGCTGCCTCATTTGGATTCCCATTTTGGTTTCCACCCTGGATTATGAGTTGGTTTATTTGAATACCTTCCATTGAAATGGGCTCAATTTTGGACTCTGGAATATCAATAGGAATAGGATCTAATGGAAATAATATCCTAGGTTCACTTGAATCCCCAACCCTAGGACTTTCCACCCTAACTAGATGGTTTGATTGATCGCGGGTGTAGGCGGACATGCGCCAAAAGAAACAAAAATGAGAAAAGGACAAGATAAGAGATCTTGGGTGAGAATATAAGAAATGTGGGAGAATAGAATGGGTGTTGAGATAACTTACTTGGGTCCCAAGAAATGGTGCAAAAATTTTATTCACGCTCAAATTTACCCAAGAGATGAAGGTAGAACGGTCCTTGTAGTTTATCTTGGGTTGTCGAATCCTCATAGACCTAAGAAGTAACCTACAGACACGTACATTATTTGGATTGTTTTTGTATATGAAGTGAAAAACTTGGGTTGATTTTAGATGGGTTTAAGGTATCACTAAAATATTTAAGTTAATTCAAATTAAGATAATGAGTTGATCTGAGGTTATCGCTTGGGGTGGATTGGATGAATCCCTTTTTTAATGATTTCAATTTCTTATATTTGAGATGGGTTCATTTAAGAAGATCAAAAAACATCATTACTTACTAGTTTAATACCTAAAACCTTTAATACTAATCACCTATAAACTTAGAGGATCAAATTTATGAGCACTCCAAGGTAAAGTTTTGTATTATCACTTGAAGTATGTAGCCTTAAAATTCAACAAGGATGAAGAAGTTCTAAAATCATCAAATAAAAATATCAATTAAAAGAAGTGATTATACATTAATGGGGTGATGAATAACATCCAATACATCCCCTTAATACTCCCTTGGATAAACCCATAAGTGGGTTATCCCTCCATTTATTATATGGTTTCAATGAAAGCGGGAAGTAGACTCATGAGGGAGGAATTGAAGAAGTAAAGAAAACAATAAAAAGAAAATGATCACACCACCGTTGTGTGAACAATTTCACAAGGTTTGGTATGAATAAATTCACAACTTGAGGCAACGGTATCAAATTAAGATTTATAAGAACATAATAATAGTATAATAAGAACTTTTATTAAGAAACTGGGATGAATTAAAACAACTTACATGTGAAAGACAAACTCGAGATAACAAAATCACAGCATAACATTACAATGAAAGAAAGCTCAAAAGATGATAAAATCCTCCACCACCACTGCCTTAAATAGGCATTTCAAGAGTCTTGGGTAGATATCCCAACATTACAAAGGATCCCACTCGATTATGGTAGGCTTAGAGTGGTGGAAAGTAAGGGAGAGGAGACTTTTCCACCCTTGACCCGAAGTTGCAACCATCTTGCTTCCACCGAATAGAGCCGCTTGGAAGACATTCTAGATGGAAGAATTAGAGTAGGACATAGAAGAAGAAAATGGATCCCCGGATGTCTCCTAACCTTCTGTAAATTTTGGTCCCATTTAGAGTTTTTGATTCCGAGATATGATTAAATTGGTAGGATATTTTCTGGGCCGTAGAATCTGGCCCAGAATTTTATCTCCAAATTAGGCTGCCTTATTAACCACCATTGAGGCTGAATTAGCACTAGATCCTGAAGAATTATTTGTTCCTCTATATTTCTTCTAGAATCCCACAAAATTTGGGCTTCATTGGGCTGGTATTTTTGGCCCCACTTCTCATCAGTGGGCTGGTGTCCAATGAGCCTTCTCCAGAATTGTTTCCATGATATCCCATTTTGGTGGTCTTCCAATGTGAATATTTCAACACTCCACAAGTATGAATTGTTCCCAATATATTTAAAAACCTGAAAATTAAATATTAAAATAAAATCAAGATCATTGGGTACTTTAAATGATGTTAAAAAATGTACCACATAATAGTGCATTTTAGGAAGGAATTGCAATCCTAATGTGAAATGATGTTCAAAGTGTAAAATGCACTAAAATGGTGTTTATGAATAATAAAGAATATGAATATTATATATATTAAAAATGAATATTAGCCTCATTTAGTGGCTAATTAGGTCTGCATTGGGTGGATAAAACAGCAATGAATGAATCTGGGACGAAAAAGAGGAGATTCTGGAGCCCGAGAGGCGGGCGTGCGTAAGATTGGGGAGACGCATGTAAGAGGACTTCTGGCACAAAAACCCTTGAACATTGGCCTTACATTATATTCCCATAGAACCTTACTCCGTGACTGGCCATGCCTGACCCCATTTCCACGCTGAAGGCGACGTTGAACGGGCATTTGCGTGCAGGGCCCTGTTTCTGTGCACAAGGCAACATCGAATGGGCGTTTGTGCGCTCGGCCCCGTTTCCACACTGAAGGTAACATAGAATGAGGCTTTGCACACCCAGACCTATTTTCATGTACAAGGCGACGTCGAGTGGGTGTTTGTGTACCCGGCCCCCTCTTCGCGCACAAGCCGACGACCGACCGAAGTTTACGTGCCAGGCTCTTGCATGCCACTCCGAGGACTCCGGTTATAAAACACACAGTATCCCCAACCTTTAAGGGGGGTAACTGAAGATTAATCAAATATCTACTATGCGAAAACCCCATATTCCACAACCACACGAAAAAACCATGGCCTTCAGGTATGGTTTGTTGCGCGATAGGTCCCCCGGGGGTGCCTTCGGACGGGCCCTTTGATCCTCATGAATTTTGTTTCTTCCCAAAGTTATTTTCACGCAAGGGGTCCCATCTTGTGTGAAAGTTCCTTCTACATCAGGCACTCTTGCGCACAACCCGTCCAACCTGCACGCAAACTGTTAGTCTCACGCGCAACCCCTCAGGCTTGCATGCCACCAGTCCAACTTGCGCGCAAACCGTCCATCTTGCACGAAACACCTCCAACTTGTGCGCAAACTGTTCGTCTTGCGTGAAACCCATCTGTCTTGCACGCCACCTGTACCTCTTGTGCACAACCTCTTCATCTTGCATGAAAACCTTGCATCTTGCATTTGGACCTCCTATCTTTTCCCGACCCATTCTCTTAAGCACGCTCCATGTGCTACCCTCACTTTGAGGTACCTTGTTCGAGCCTCTCTTATGCACAACACACCTGCATCACGCTCTCTTTTCCCATGTGGCCCCTCAGGTTTGAACAGAGCAATTTCAAAATCCCTTGGGTGATGCTTTATGTTGCGTTGCTTTGCCTCATGCTTCTTCGCATAGGCACACTAACGGATATTTCTTTTTCACATATCCATGCTAATGTGGACCCCCCAAAGGATCGCTCCATAACACCCCCTCACCATGGAATTTCTGATGCCTTACTTCCCCCAAAGGAAGTCGGGTATCGGTTATGTAAGTCCTAGGGGTGCGGAGTGCACCCACCTCGTCTGAGCTGCAGGACGTTAAACTGTCAAGCGCCATCGTCCTTAGCACATGACGTTAAACTGTGACCTCACCTCGTGCCTTGCATGTGGGGTGCCCCACCTTGGACATTATCTATGTCCACTGGTATCAACAGGAGTGAGATCATTACTCACATGGAATGAAATCCTCTTTATCGGGATGGCATCTGTCCACGGGTAAAGGGAAACCACCCTGGTGTAAGCCCCTAGCTTTCCTTGTGGGAGGCAGCACCCCTGCTCCTCCTCTCTTCCTTGGTGTCAAATCCCTCTCCCGCTGGGCTTTGTCACCACTCGGGCCTCCCACCTAAAGTAAGTCCCAATCTCCATCACCTTGGTCTACGGACCATGCGTAAGCCCCTATTTCCTCTTTGGGTTGTGGACCACGCGTACGCCCCTATTTTATTTTTGGGATTCTAGATACGTGTAAGCCCCACTCCACTTCTCATGGATGCACCTTTTGCGATGTGATCGTCAGGTCTTTGTTATCTCTTGTTTCTCACACTGAGCATGACTCATGTGGGCTTAGAGCAAGCATCGACCATGACATCCTCTCTGGGCAGGCTAGAGTGTAAGCCCAAACCAAACCCAACCTGAACTACATGGTCTTTGATCCTTGCCAAAGCAAGGTACGTAGGAAGCCTCCCTGAGGTTCAATCCCACCATCCATTGGTCCCGACCAACCTCATGATGGTTCACCAACATCACCTGAACTACGTGGTCTTTGATCCTTGCCAAGGCAAGGTACGTAGGAAGCCTCCCTAAGGTTCAAGCCCACCATCCATTGGTCCCGACCATCCTCATGTCGGTTCACCAAACACCCCTTCTAAACTACGTGGTCTTTGATCTTTACCAAGGAAAGGTACGTAGGAAGCCTCCCTGAGGTTCAAGCCCGAAACCCATTGGTCCCGACCACTTCACGTCGGTTCTCCCACTCCTTTTGAACTACGTGTACTTTGATCCCTGTCAAGGAAGGGTACGTAGGAATCCTCCACAAGGTTCAATCCCACCATCTATCTAGGCCCTAGGTCCTCCTTCACATCGGTTCACCCCCATAATTTATGACATTAAACTGTGGACCTCAATCAACGGTAAGTAATTGTTCCCCCAATCAGTGGTAAGCCGTTTCACCCACCCGAACTACATGGACTTTGATCCTTGACAAGGCAAGGTACGTAGGACACCTCCCTGAGGTTCAACCCCAATAACCATTGGACCCCAGGTCCTCATCCACATTGGTTCACCGACCCCCATCCCATAGGAACTATGTGGGTTTGATCCTTGTCTCCTAGATAAGGTACATAGGAAGCCTCCTTGAGGTTCGACCCCGTCCAATGGTAATCCATTACGACCCCATCCAGCGGTAATCCGTTGCGACCCCATCCAGCGGTAATCCCTTATGACCCCATCCAAAGGTAAGCCGTTGCGATCCACCATCCAGTGGTAAGCCGTTGAAATCCCCAATCAGCGGTAAGCCATCGTCAGATGAACTACAAGGACTTTGATTTCCTTCCACATGGATACGTAGGAGGTCTCTTAAAGACTCAAGACCAACATCATCGTCGTCCTCAAGTCGACTCCATCTCATTCTCCACCTACTTCATTAAACCCTCCATCATCCATCCTGATTCTTACTCGGGCCGCCACATCCTGGTGGGATCATGCCACCTCATTCCCCATTACCCTTAACAATAACCGGGAAGCCAACCACATGTTGGCCCCAACATCAGTGTTCCCTCCAGGGGTTGCATCCATCTGATTCACTCTAATCAATGTTATGATCAGTCTGATCCATCTCTTCTAGACGTTAAACTCGCGGCATACCCTGTGTTAAATATGGGAAGCTGATGAAAACCCCAGATACATGCCTATGGCATAAAATTCCCCGCGTTCGATGCGGGAATTCTCGGGCTTCTGCGCCCTCGAGAAGTCCTATAATAAGAGGAAGAAACCCAGACGTTTCAGTGTCCCAGCATCTAGACATTCTAGTGATTTCCAATGTGACTACTCCCCTAACCGAAGGTTGCTGACCTGACCAGACCCTTTGGAATGTCCTGACAGAAGAAGTGTAATTAACTGGTGTCCATGAAGACATGGCACTAGGAAGAGTTTCATGAACAACATCTTGAATCTATAAGGGATACCCGAACTAGGTGACGGGTTCCAAGGTTGAATCCATAGAAGGAATAACCGACATCCCATCATCCTGTTTCGATCAAGGAGAAAACATCCCTGAACAAGGAACGGATGTCACCCACCTTTGGAAAGTGAGAATGCGGGGAAACAAATAGTGTCGCCATCCTCGAACAAGACGGACACACGTACCCCTACGAAAGAGTTGGAAATAGAAATGGTGAACCTGACGTGAAGATATTCTCCTCAATATAGAGATTAGTAGCATTCGAGACATCAGTGGACTATCGTGTCACCGGATCCAGCTATCCAACGTCAGGTCCCTCCAAGAAAATAGCGGGCCTAGCATGAAAATCTCTAGAAGTTGGGGCAGTAAAAATGTTGGACATCCCGGTCTATGATGTTGTCAGTGTGGATCCATACTACTATCCATGGAAGAAGGAATGGTGTTGGGGCACTGGTCGTCAATTCCCTTTTTTCTTTCAGTACTGATGAGTTAATATCCCTGCCTTCAGGAACCAAGTTGTTGCACCCGGAACTAAATCACCGCCTACCCACTGATGTAGGGGCAGGTGTAGTACCAACATAACAGTCCCACGCGGTTTCACCTCTTATATGATGGTCTCAATGGCCATGACCGCTGGGTTCCCCCGCCCCATATCTCCCTTAGAGTTCATCCAACGAAGGGTGATCAATGACCTCGTATGTCGGTACGAGGAGGAGGGTATTATCCCGACTCGGGATATGGCCCGCCTAGATTTAGAGGCATATGTGCCTCGTTGTCAATGCCACCCCCGAAGGCTGTGCAGGGAGCCACTACTCCACACTCCAACATATAACCATTTCGGGAGCCTCTCCCTGGAATGCATCGATGACTCCCTGCCCTACACTAATGAGGTAGGGGATATTTGAGTCAGCCCAGCCAGGATCCCATTCCAGGGGCTCCCAGCAAGGGCTCCCACCAGGCCATGTCAGTGCCACCACCTAGTCTTACTGGTCGAGGAGCAGGTAAGCCATGTACCTACACCACCAGATCTGATTCATCTAACCCAATTCCAGTGTCGGGCGCAATCTGAAGAGGACATCCACCAAGGGGTGTCAACGTTAGCAGCTACTGTGGTCTGAGCCACCACTGACGCATATCACCAACTCCCTATGTACGCTGAGCAGGGACATTCATATGCCTGACCTGGATCGAGGCTCCAAATACCCCATTGGCAGGCTGGGTCAACTCTCTTTGTCGCCAGCATAGGAAGTGGCCACCGCGGACTAACCCGCAGCGATGCCACCCAGTACGAAGGTCCTCCCTGTACCGCTACCATGGACAACGCAAACCTTCCCCGCTTTCAGGCTCAGCATGGAGGTCTTCCCCATGCCACCTTCAATCCAAATGAGGGTCATCCCCGCAGCACTGACGCTCAATACGGGAGTCTCTCATGCCCACTACACCAGATATGGAGTCATTCCTCCCACTACAGACCATTGGTATGGGGACATTGAACATTCGGTCAATCTCCAATGTGGGGACCCTCACTGTGCCCTCGTAGCAACTGGAGGAGTTCCTCCTCACCCTAGTAATCACAGGAGTGATGGTCGGCTTCACTTCACCAGTGCCCAGCACTGAGGTCCTTCCCATGTTCAGCTCGACCAGTATGAGGACCCTCCTCATACTGATGTCACCAGGGGAAACAAGCATGGAGGTTCCCCCCATGATCCTACCGGTTCCAATAGAGGTCTTACCTGCTCTAGTTCTACCCATGGAGGTCCTCCCCATGTCCCCTTTAATATATGTCTCGGTGCTCCTCGCACCCCAACTTACTCAGGTGGAAACCCTATATACCCCAGCACTAGTATAGCCGAAGGACCTCCTTGTGTCAGAAATCTACCCTATCCTGAAGAGCCATCTAGGGGCAGGAAGGTAGGTCGTCGCCGCTATAACAAGAATTCTGGGAAGGTATGGACAGAGATAAAAACATTCCACTTCTCAGACTCCGAAGCAGAGTACGACTCAGTGCAGGAACCCTCCCCTCGCTCCTCTAAGTCAAGGGCTGGGGAAGGAATAAGGCACATCAGCCTAGTACTCCCAGAATGTGAGTTCCATTAGATTCTCGCCTCCCTCTCCAAGTATATCCAGGAAGAATAAAATTTCCCAACCCCATATGTTACGGTCATGAAATCACCATTGTCATCACCATAAACACTCTCTACCTCTACTAGAGATCACGGAGAGCTATTCTGGGGACCAATGGAGGGCGATCAGCAGTGCATCCCATAGCTAGTAGCCCCAGCCCCTACACCGGTAACTACAGTCGTCAGCCCATCCTACCACGATGTGGTGGCTAAGTCGCTACACTCTTCAGAGGACAGCCTGAGATGTGGCGGTTTGTCGGCTCGCTCTCCATACTCTCCACGGGCCAGCCTACCGTCCCAATGGTCTGCTTCATTACTGCTACTGGTTCTTCAGCTGCCTCTGGTTGATGAGTGGGGTAATGAAGGGATAGACCCTGAATCAGAGCCAAGAATATTATGGAATATACTCGCAGCGTACCACTTCCTTGAGATGTTTTGGCCCGTGGCAGCACCGAATTTCTACGCACTGGAATCCCTCACCCTAGAGGAATTTGAGTGTTTCCATAAAACCCTCTGGGTGATGCACTTTCACCTTCTTCATCAGTGAGTGGTTTATCCCAGGAGCCAAGTTCATTTTAAAGAAATTGGAGAGCAATGACATCTAGTTGATTTGGTTGCACTCCCTGTGGCCTAGTGCCCTGAGTCACCAGGTTTCCATAGGTCCCTCCAACAACAATGCGTTCAGAGTTTCAAGGTACTCCACAAGATTATCAAGGAGGATTCTCCCCACCTGCAGATCTGTGGCTGGGGGAAATATGTTTCCCTCCTCTTCAGTTCTATTCGACGGCAACCTGACTCACTAGGCGACATTGAGGACATTCCCCTAGGTAGAGTCGCGGTCAACATGGCCACCCTATCATAAGAGGAAAATGAACTGGAGCTCCTAGACAGGGACCTCCCCCCTGAAGGCATGCCACAGCTACTGGACCTCTCGGGGAGGGTTACTCGTCAACAGAGGATCTTTTTGGGTCTCCCTACACCCATCTAGGCATTAGTCTTTAGCCAAAATCACAGTAAGGGTAAAGAGAATCTCGGAACCGCCAAACCCTCCGACCCATCCGGCTCAGTGCAGAAGATGGAGGAAGACCCCAAAAAAGTCGTGTTGTGTCAGAAACTTTCCGAAAAAAAGAAGTTGGTCGATGATCTCCTAGCTAAAAGGGCTATAGAGTGATGGTCATACTATAGTAATCCTAGTCCAGGTCAGCAGGGGCGGGAACAACTTCCCCTCGACAAGCTGCCTCTAGGCGACCCTGACCATCCTTCCCTACGGATAGGGTTGAAGCCAGAACATATAGAAATATGGCGTGGTATTTCTCGCCAAACCCTCCAGAACGGTGTGACAATCCAAGGGACCCATCTCGGGTTCCTCCGGCTGCCCCGAGGGTCGTTCCACCAGCCGTTCGACAAGACGATGGGCCTGCTTACCATGTTGAAGAACCCGCCAATGCACTTGTGGTTAGGGATCCCCATCAAGACAGGGACCCCCATCCAGATGATCCAATGGCGGCACTCATTGCCCACCTTGAGGCATTGGAAATGCGACAGGTGTCACTCCCACCTAATGTCAAGCCATATCCGGCATGGGTGGATGATATGTCAGCACCCCCGGGTTTCAGAAATCCCACTTTATCCTCCTTTAATGAGACAGAGGACCCGCCACAGCACCTATCCCACTTTACCTTAAGGTGTGGCCCCATGTTGGGAACTCCAGTGCATTAGGAAGCCGCCAAACTCTAGTGTTTTGTGTAGACATTGGAAGGCCCTGCGTTTGTCTGGTACAGCCAGCTCCCCATCGGATCGGTGAACAGCTGGGAGGACCTCCGTAGGCAATTCCTCTACCAGTTCAGATCCACCATGTAGAAAATGAGTATCGAAGACCTCTTCAAGTGTAATCAGAGGCTTGATGAGCACGTCGCTGACTTTGTTGCCTGATGGAAAAGACTCACGTATTCCCTCGACATGCCACTAACTCAGGAGCAATTACTGATGATGTGTGTGGGAAATGTTAAGCTGGAACTGTTTCCCTCTCTGATCACCCAGAACTACCCTGGTGAATTTAAAGACTTCTCTGATAAGGCACAGTTCCTAGAGGAATCCTTACAGTAGGCTAAGTAAGCATATATGTTGCCTGCTGCAATCCCCGCGAGAAGGGATGCCAGGGCTGAGCCCGTTGTAGTGGCCCAAATAGAGGCCCCCAGGTGATTAGAGTTGTTGCCAGTGGAGATGCCTCTATAACCTCATAGAGGCCCACCACCATAGGTGTAGCCTCCATCCTATCAGCATCGGCCTCAAAATCAGTAGGTTCCCCCTCACAATGTGCCACCACTGCCCAGGCAAGATAACCGAGTTCCACCTCCTCGACAAGATCCTCCAATCCCCCATCAGGGTCAGGCTCCAAGGGTCCCCATTCCAAATAGGAGAAACTGGACCTACTCATTCAATGATACACAGGTCCCCAGTTACTTCTGCACTGCCTTGGAACAGGGGATTGTGCGTTTTCCTGAGTGTAGAAGACTGAAAGAGGCAAACCTTACTGATCACCCTAATTACTGACCCTATCACCAGATCCTAGGGAACACTCTCAAGAAGTGTTATGTGTTCAAAGAATGGCTCTAAGACCAGGTCGACAACAACATAGTCAGGTCGGGCCCAGCCCCGGCACAGGTAGCATGCATCTTTGTGAGGCCAGACAGTAGCAGCAACAGTGAGGGTGAGTGTCATCAGGTTTCCAGTCATGGATCACATATGTATGACAACTAGATGGCTCGCAAAACAATCACCCATGCCCATGGTGTCATCCAGGCATTCCTGAATCGGTCAGAGCCTCCAGAAGCTGCAGCCACCACTTCTGCATCGTCATCTCAGCCGGCCTCTTCCTAGAAGATAAAAAACCGGAGATGCAAGGGAAAGTAAAGTCCCCCGCCGATTCCATCGTCATCCCGTACTCTTGATGAATTCATGCCCATGGATATGGAGATCCCTCCAAGAATCCATCCAGTAATGGACGAATATTCAAGTGATGGTCAAGGGTACTCCTCGGTTAACACCATAGAGCTAGTAAATCCCTACATGATTCCCGATGTTGAGGAGCGCCAGGTGAATCCTCCCAACATCCCCAATCATCGCCAGCATCGACAAAGCCATGGATATATGGGCCGTCGGAGTGCCTCGCTCCACACTTCAAACCATTCTATGCATGCTACCAAAACTAGGCAACAAGATCAGCATAGTGCTCAGCATGCGCAACCTTCTCACCTAGTGGCATCAGGCCCGCCTTCGCTGTTGTTCGTGTTGATGGATTAGGCAGAGACACCTCGACTATGCCGCGACCATCCACGCCCTGCTACATGTCGGTCTCAGTCATCTAGACCTCATCCAGTAGCCACTCTACAGGCCTCAACCAGTGGTCAAGGTGATGTTCCCAGTACCAGTCATCCATCGGTCCAATCAGTAGGGCCCACCATACCTCCTATCATAGAGCGACCTCCTGTGAGAAGAAGTTCATGCCTGGCATAGAAGTACGATTTTCTTAAGTATCTTTCTAGTATCTCAACAAGGCTCTTCATCTTTGAGGATCTTCCCCTGTTGTCAGATATGTGTGAGGCCCTCACTGAGGCTTTAAGAATCCCCCTCCAGTTTGAGATGGAAGTAGCAGACGCAGAAGATTTTCATAATGAAGCGGTCAAGAATGTTGAATTACAGGCCATTATCTCATTATCTATAGAAGATGAAGGCTCCCCCATATAGGGTCACATTCACCCATTGTACATCACCATCCGGTTTAATGGCATGGAGTTTCGTCGCTGTCTTGTCGACACAGGATCTGAAATTAACCTAATCCTAACTTGAACACTGTGAAAGCTGGGATTGTCTGAAGATTATATGAGTCCCTATGACCTAAGAATATAATGTTATGACATGACGGAACAGACGTCGGTCGGTAATATCCATTTGAAGATCCAGTTTGGTGGCCTAGTTGACAGCACCGAATTTATGGAAGTCTCCCAGGGCACCGCCTATAATGCATTGATGGGAAGGAAATGGATCCACTTGCATGCGGCGGTTTTCTCATCATATCACTAGTGCTTCAAGTACTTCCTTAATGGTCAAGTGGGCATGCTTCAAGGTGACGCATCTCCATTTGCTTCATGTGAGGCCTGCTATCTGGATGCCAACTACTACAAGAGCAAGGACAAGTAGATTCAGACCAACGAGGTCGAGCATGTCACGGCTGCGACCGACCTGTGGATAGATTTAGATGATGCCTCTGTATTTCCAATCCACCAATTGGATGCTACAACCCTGGACTTGGGACAATGCTTCGTTGTGTCTGGGATGAGGCGGGAACACATTCCCAAGTCTAAGCGATGGCGGAAAATCACCTCGTACTCCTATACAAATCAGACTCAGGTGATCCTGGAGCTTCCTACCCCCATAAGGTATTGGGATGTCTGCCCCATAGCAATGGAAATACGTCATACATGCTTTTTCTTCCAGGCTTGAATTAACCGAATC
Source organism: Viscum album (assembly GCA_963277665.1). Classification (NCBI taxonomy): domain Eukaryota; kingdom Viridiplantae; phylum Streptophyta; class Magnoliopsida; order Santalales; family Viscaceae; genus Viscum; species Viscum album. The sequence goes on along the minus strand of OY728148.1, from coordinate 1,061,697,215 downwards.
AAGCCAACGTGCCATTATTTCTTCAATATCATCAAGCATGGACCCTTGGGCCGAAGGCCCGATGGGATCGGATCAACAGCCTTCATCGCTATGGTTGCGGCAGCACAAGGGTCCTCTAATGCTGTGTCCATTGCCGCTTAGGCGAGTACTAGCCTCCCGTCAGGATCTACCGACTCAGAAGAGACTCCTCCCACCGATGATTACCCCTCCACAAGTGAAGAAGAGGGTTTAGAGTATGATACTTCTACCTTTTAAGAGGTCATCTCTGCCACAGTCGACAAGTTGGTACAGGTGAACCTCAGTAGCGAGGCAGACCTGAGACCCACATTGATCAGTGCCACCATGCCCCTCGAGGAGCAACAGCTGTACATAGACTTCCTGGAACAACACCATGATGTATTCTCCTGGAGTTAAGATGAGATGCCAGGACTATATCCTCAGGTAGCTTTCCACCACCTCAGTCTCCCGGCAAATCATTGTGGGTTCATGCAGCCTCCCAGAAAGATGCACCCTTCTCACGGTGCCATGGTAGAGGCGGAAGTTGATAAGATCATCAGATCCAATTTTATTAAGGAGGTACAGTACCCCAAATGGTTGTCCAATATTGTTCCATTCAAGAATAAGAACGGATAGATCAGATTCTGCATCGACTTCCAGGATCTCAATTGTCACTGTCTGAAGGATGATTTTCTCCTTCCTGTGACGGAGTTGTTGATTGACGCTACAGCTGGATTTCAAGCCCTCTCCTTAATGGATGGGTACTTCGGGTATAACCAGATCTGAATAGCCCCCAAGGATGAGGATTTCATATCTTTTAGGGCACCACAAGGTACTTTCTATTACCAATTCATTCCCTTTAGTTTAAATAATGCAGGTGCCACCTACCAGCGGGTTATGCATCGCATATTTAAGTCGATCCTTAGAATGTTGGTGGAATGATATGTGGACGATCTGGTGGTTGAATCTCGCCAGCGTCATGACCATATCAAAGAACTTGAGAAAGTGTTCAGCTTCCTCTGTTCCCGTCACCTGAAGATGAACCTGTTGAAGTGTGCCTTAGGGGTCACCTCTAGAAAGTTTATTGGATTTGTTGTCAGATACAGGGGATTTAAGATATACCCAGAGAAGATCAAGTCCATTAGCTAGATGTCTCCTCCGATAAACATTCATGAGATTTGAGGTTTCCAAGGCTAATTAGCCTATATAGGTCGATTTATCGAGAACCTGGCTGGCAAGTGTAAGCCCTTTTCTCGGCTCATGAAGAAAGGCACCGCTTACGAATGGGACGAAGAGTGTTAGATAGATTTTGAGGAGATCAAGAAGTATCTGCTCCAACCTCCGATCTTAATGCCACCCATCTCTAGAAAGCCATTAGTCTTTTATGTGACCTCCCTGTAATGATCTCTTGGCACCCTTCTCACCTAGAAGAACAATGAGGGGACGGAGAACATAATTTACTACCTCAGTCGTATGCTCCTCGATACGGAGACCAGATACCCCCCCCCCCCCCCCCCCATTGAAAAGAGCTGCCTTACACTGGTATTTGTAGTATAGAAATTGTGACATTACTTGTAGTACCATGAGGTACAGCTGGTATCTCGAGTAGACCCACTAAAGTACATTCTGAATCGCCCCATGTTGACAGGCCATCTCACTCGGTGGGCAGTTATTCTCTAGTATTTTGACATCAGGTTCATTCCCCATAAGGCTATAAAAGGACATGCATTGGCATACTTCCTTTCTACCCATCCAACCCCCGCAGACCAGTCTCTGGACCTGAATTTCCCCGATGAGGTGATCCTCTCGGTGGACCAAGCCATGCTGTGCTGGCATATGCACTTTGATGGTGCTTTCTGAATCCCCACCGGTAGGAGGCTCAATGATCCCAGGCTCAATAGGGTAGTCTTGGGTATCATATTTATTACACTGGCACAAGACATTCTGACGTACTCATTCCTGTTGTTATAAGTTTACACCAACAATGAGGCAGAGTATCAGGCTCTCATCACTAGCCTTGAGTTGGCCCTCGAGATTGATGTGCCCCATTTTCATGTGAAAGGGGATTCCAAACTAGTCATCAATTGGATCAACGGTGACTACGTCATTATAAAGCCAGAGCTCGTACCATTGTTGGAGCACACTCTCTAGCCAATGGCCCAGTTCCCATCTCGGTCAGAAGTTACTCATGTCCCTCGATCTTAGAATGGTTGAACTGACACCCTGGTCGGCCTGGATGCATCACTTGCAGAACCCGAGAAGGATGATCTGATTATCCATGTGGCACATTAGAGAGTCATTGCTCCTATCTCCCCAGATGATGATGATGGCCTACAATTGAGCCATCTTACCACTGGAGCCTCCACGTTAGGACCCCCAGATGCAGTGGTTGAAATGACTCCCAACTGGAGATCCCCCTTTATCGAATATCTCCAAAATGGTTACCTCTTGGTTGATCAGGCCAAGCGCGAGCGAATCTGACGTTGCGCATTACAGTTTACCCTCTAGAACGGTCCCAGTCATGATCAGATCCTCTACAAGCACAGGTTTGATGGTATTCTCCTCTGTTGCATCCAAGGAGTTGATATTTCTCAGGTCATGCAGGAGTTTTATGCTGGTTTATTTGGTTCCCACCAGACTGGGCCAAATCTATCTCACCAGTTCCAGATACTAGGGTACTTTTGGCCCTCCATGATCCATGATTGCATCAAGTTCACCAAGAGATGCCATGCATTCCAAATTCATGATAACTTTATGCATCAGCCACTAGAGCCTCTCCACTCCACCAAGTACTCTTGGCCATTTTCAGTATGGGGACTTGATGTTGTGGGACCATATCTACCAGCGATAGCTCACCAGTATAGATTCATCCTGACAGCTACGGATTTCTTCTCCAAGTGGGGAGAGGTAGTTCCACTCAAGGAGGCCAAGGCCTATTCCATCGTTGACTTTGTGAGTTCTAACATCATCTACCAATTTAAAGTTCCTCATGTCGTCCTCACTGATAACGGCACGAACTTCTGATAATCTGAGCTGAATAAGTTGTATGATAAGTACAACATCCGTTATAACCATACCTCCTGCTATCATGCATAAGAAAATGGACAGATCAAGGCATTCAACAAAACTCTCTCTAACATTTTGAAAAAAATGGTTGGTCAGAATAAGAAGAGTTGGCCGGACAAGCTCCCTAACGCCCTCTGGTCTTATCAGACAACGACTTGTAATTCCACCCAGGTGACCCCATATTCTCTGGTGTATGGAATGGAGGTTGTCCTACCCATCAAGATTCAGTTTTCTTTGTTACGCATAATGGTCTATAACCAGTAGGCGCCAGATAAGGTAGTTGAAATCCATCTGGCTGAATTGGAAGCACTTAACGAGAATAGGCTTTGTGCCCGGAACAATATGGAAAGGCATCAAAATAAGATAGCTAGATCCTTCAACAAGAAGGTTCACCTCTGCTCTTTCTTGCAAGGTGATTTGGTATTGGCCCTCAGGACACCAATGATACCTGGCAGGAAACCACCCAAGTTGGAGCCCAAATGGGAAAGACCTTTCATTGTTCACAAGGTTTACCCCAATGGTGCCTACTCACTGGTAACCATGGATGGTGAGCGTATAACTCCTCCCACCAATGCCAAGTTCCTTAAGAAATACTTTGCATGAGCCAGTAGTTCCATCATGACCCTAAACTATTTGGTCCCACACGACCCTAAACAGCCTGGTCCTACATAACTTTAAGCTATAAAATGTCCTACATGACATTAAACTGTATATCATCCTGCAAGACGTTAAACTTCTCCCTTATAACTACATATAACTTGATTCCCATCTGCATGGGATACGTAGGAATGCTCAAACATTTCATCTTGAGTCCATCCCCTGAACTCTTTTCTTTGACTATTCCCCCCCTGGGGGTAGACCTCTTGGAGGATCCTTACATGGTGTAGTGAAGGCTTCTTTGGCCCCGATCATGTCAGGATTATTATGATCACACCATGTGCTCCCTCCTCATTCTTCTAGTCTCCCACATCCTCACCACACAATGTTAAACTGCATTGCCTTTAAAAACTACGTACGGATTGATTCTCATCTTCATGGGATACGTAGGATCACCTGGACATTTCATCTGTTGGCCCAGCCCAAAATTCAGAATTCCCCCTCAGGTCAGGACACATGGTATGGTAAAGGATTTTTCCCCAATTCACATCGATCTCATCTCGATCCCTCTATACATCCTGCTCCCCGGATATGTCCACCACTTTCACCGACCTTCTTGATGTTAAAATGCATGGGCACAGCTATGCTTCACCCACTCCTTTGATTGGGACTCCATCATCTTTCACATCCAAAAGGACCCCTGACTGGAATGGATGCTTGTCCTAAGGGCTCTCCTACCACTTCGGGCCAACTCCCTCAAGGATGTTGAGCAACAAATTGATACAAGTCCCATATTTTTAATATGGTCAGCGATTGATGATCATTTGTGTTCCCATTTCAGGTCACACTATAAAGACATTGTGTTTTGAACATTGTCATTAGCTATCATTTGTTTTTTTCACCACCCCTGTAGATCCCAAACATTGAGTGTGGTGGTTCATCCTTCCCACTATATCTTTGAGTTGCAATTCCCTTCGGGCGATGCCAGCTATCAGACCCGTATATGATAGGGAAAGCCGAATATGGCTCCTTGTTTCCCACACCGAGCACTACTCACATGGGCTTAGAAGTTGTGATGAGGCAGTAACCACACAAGAGGTCATATGGACACAGTTTTCTAGGATGCCTAGCCTCAGGTCCTTTAACCCCTTCGGGCCCCTGGCCCAAGTTCTCATTTAGGATTGTGTGGTGTGGTACAGACTCATGTCCTCATTCACGTCAGGCTATTTCACCATGCCACACATATCCCCTTGATATATCTCTTCCTTTATTTATCATTCGTTCCGCGAGCACAGGCCCTTCCATGCTCGGCATGACCCATCATTTGGGTTTCTGTCACCCTCTATATCCAAAAGGACCCCCAAATAGAATGGATGCTCAGCCCAAGGTCTCTTCTACTGTTACAAGCTAACGCCCTCGAGGATTGCGAGTGACAAGTTGATACAAGCCCCGTGTTGCGAATACGGTCAGTGGTTGATGCTCAATTTTTCTCCCTCTTCTGATCACACAAGGGTGGATACTGTGTTGTGAACCTGGTCGACAGTTGTCCTCTATCATCATTGTCACTTTGTGTTCTTCCATAGGCAAGATGATTCTCCCTTTCTTCCCCATGAATATTAAATTAAACTAGGCATATATGGTCCGAGCTCTAGGACCCTAAACTAAGATCACCTCTATCCACACTACAAGACGTTAAACTGTAAGCTGGTCATGGAATTATTTCCATGGCCCAGCCTCAGGCCCCTTGGCCTTATCAGGCCCCTTGGCCTTATCAGGCCCCTTGGACTTATCAAGCCCCTTTCCTAAGTTCTCACTTAGGGTTGTATGTTGTGGTGTGGGATTATGTCCTCATTAATGTCGAGTTACTCACCGTGTTGTACACATCCCCGGATGAGATACCTTACCCCTATCTTCTTCCTCACTGCAAGACGTTAAACTGCAAGCTGGCCATGGCATTCTGTCCATGGCTCAGCCTCAGGCCCCTTAGACTTTTTGGGCCCCAGGCCTAAGTTCTCACCTAGGGTTGTATGGTGTGGTGCGGGATTATGTCCTCATTCACATCATTTTACTCGTCGTGCCATACACGCCCCACGTTGGGGCATCTTTCCCTTATTAGCGTCACCCTTTCCTTTATAACTATGAGTGGATGTCTTGATTCCTATCCTAATGGGATACATAGGACCGCCTGAGCATCTAGACTTTAGGTTCATCCCCATATCTTAGAAACCTCCCTATCATTTTGGCCCCTTGGCCTGTGTTCTTCCAAAATATGGGTATACAGTGTGGTATGGGTTCATGTACTCATTCATGTAGGATTTATAAGAACCATGCCACATATCTCTCTCTCCTAAGCGGCCTTCACTCCCTTTCCCTTCTTTCATCTCTTTGAGTCGGCTGCCCTTGAGTTGGGTCCCTCTACCCTCTTCGGTGATTCACCAATTGGCCCATAAGTACTCTGGTCTAGAAGCTGAAGTGTCAGATTCTACATGGACATGCTTTATCCCATTTTTTAGGCTTCGTGTTCCCCTTCATTTGGGCTTCCATAATCTTTCATGCATGAAGGGGCCCCAAATGGCATGGATTCTAGGCCTAAGGAATATCCTACCATTACGGGCCAACGTCCTTGAGGGTTTAAGACAAAAAATTGATACAAGTCCCACGTTGCGAATATGGTCAGTGGTCGATGATCATTTGTTGTTACCATTTCAGGCCACACGATATGGATGTTGTGTTTTGAACACAGTCAACAGTTATCCTCCATCGTCATGACATCACCTTCAATCCTTGAATGTTGGTTACATTATTCACATTATTTTCCACCCCATCATGTAAAAATGGAATTTTGACACTCCTGGCACTATCCCTTAGTGCACATTTGCATGTTAGGGGGACAAAAGCTGTGGTAATGGCATCATTCGGGGTTCTGAACTGACTTCCCTTTGGCGTGCATTCTAGGTATTGAAAAAACCTCTTCCTCCCTTGTTTCCCACACCAAGTTTGACTCACGTGGGCTTAGGGATCGGGTTGAGTTCCACACTTAATTGGAAGGATTACACTCCTCTATGGTCCGAGATCTAAGACCATAAACTAAGATCTTTTTTAGAACTACGTACAGCTTGATTCCCATTCCCATGGAATACGTAGGAATGCCTAGAAATCTTATCTTTGGGTCCATCTCGTGTTCCACTAATTTATCTCTTTTTTTCTGCCTTCGGGGCTTTAACTCTTATGGGACTGCGTGGCATGGTATGGGATTATTTCCTCATTCACGTCGGGTTTTCATTAGCAGCACCATGTACTCCCCTTTCTAGAAGTTAGCCTCCCCTACTTAGTGTGTCCCACATGACATTAAACTGTATGTTGTCCCGCATGACGTTAAAAGGAACCTTTTAGAACTACGTATAGCTTGATTCCCATTTCCATGGGATACGTAGGAATTCCTAGACATCTTGTATTTGGGTCCATCTTGAGTTCCACTAATTTATCTATTCTATTTTTCCTTCGAGGATTTAAATCTTACGAGACTGCATGGCATGGTATGGGATTATGTCCTCATTCATGTCGGGTTTGCATTATCCACACCACGTATGCCCCTTTTCTAGGAGTTATCCCCCCAACTTCCTGTCCCACATGACATTAAACTGTATGTTGTCTCGCACGACGTTAAAAGGCACCTTCAAGAACTACGTACAGCTTGATTCCCATTCCCATGGGATACGTAGGAACACCCGGACATCTCATCTTTGGGTCCAGCTCAACTAGGGTCTAGCCTCTCCTATCCCATATCCACTAACCTTTTCGGGCCCCTCAGCCTAAGGTTTCCTACTCAGAATCACGCATAGTATGATGTGGACCTCGTCCTCATTCACATCGTGTATGCTTTATCACGCCGTGAACATTCTCTACTGAACCTAATCTTTTGTATATATGTCCAAGCCATATTAATTTAAACTATGTTTCCTAGTCCCACATGACTTTAAACTATTGCGTATATACTGCACGATGTTAAAATGCATGGTTGGTCCCATCACATGACCCTAAACTGTGACATTATTGTCCTAGCCGCACGAAGAAAAACGGCACTGCACCATGATATCCTCACTTGAGGGGGAATCATGTTTGGTTTTGGTCACACACCATACCATTTGTCAATGCCATCATACAACTTGATTCCTATGGCGTACCTGGATTTTCTATCCTAGGTCCATTGCTACAAAAAAAACACATTCATCCTAAAGGACAAAAAAGATCTATCAAATACCACTTCTTTCAGTGCAAGGGCCAGACCCGCACAACCTCATTATCTCTAACATTGGTATCCTACCATGTCCTTTGTAGAACTATGTATGGATTTATTCCCATCCTTGTGGGATACGTAGAAAATCCCAGACACATTGTCTCTAGGTCCAGCCCCAGGAATCCAAAATATTTCCCCCCCTCTTTCAGTTCCTCGGTCCAAACTCTTTCGGGAACGTGTGGGGTGGAGAGTACCTTATGGTATTTTTCCCTCATTTACGTCGGGTTTCAAAAAGGCCGCACCATATACCTCCCATGTCTCTTCCCCACATGGTACGAGCTCTATGACCCTAAACGAAGATCTCCCTAGGGGAATTACACGTTGGGTTTGGATACTTCGCCACCCTGCACACAGTCTATTAAATTAATCCCCCTTAATGGTTCATCCTACGACCATTAAGCTAGAAGAGTGCAACCTCAGGAACCTTTTCCTTTGAGGGAAGGGACTCGAATCCCTCTATATGATACATATTATAGTCGTATTCAGATGCATTTTGACAAAGAGCCCGAAGTGTGGAGTTTTCACGGGGACATTCCTCTCGTTCCATGTCTAAGCTTTGTGAGCCCATCATTTGGATCCTCATCCTCTTCCATGTCTGAAGGGACCCCCTTTGCAGCCTGTTCTCATGCCATACTAGCTTACCTACCATATTGGGCCAATTTCCCTGAGGACCTCCAATGACATTTGCGATAGGTCTCATGTTTCGAACATGGTTAGCGGTCGACCCTCATTTGTTCGTCTCCATTACAGGATAACATGATATGGATACTGTGTTTCGAGCATGGTCAATAGTTATCCCCTATCGTCATGACACCATCATTGTGGTCCATATCTTGAGCATCATGATTCATATATTTCCACTTTCTTGTGTTCAAGTGGAATTCCAACATACTCAACTTTACTCCTCCGCACACCTAGGTACGTTATATAGACAAGTCAACATCATTGGGACGTCATTTACCTAGTGTCCCACCACTCCTAACATGTGCCTTCTTATTCTAGGAAAGTACCATCACTACTCCTTGTTTCCCACATCGAGCACAACTCATGTGGGATTAGTAGTTCTGGTAGGATGTGTACTGGTGCAGTCATTCCACGCATGCCTTTCATCATCCCACATGACGTTAAACTATGCCTCAGAACTATGTATGGCTTGATTCCCATTCTAATGGGGTATGTAGGAATGTCCAGACACCTTGCCTTGGGCCTAGACTAACTTTCACTTTTGGTCCCTTGACTTGAAGAACTTCCTTTGGGGATATGTGGTGTGGTGAAGACTCCTTATTCCCTCATTCACATCAGTTTTATAGCTACTGCACCACATACTCCCTTACTGGGATCTCCCCTTTCACTATTCGTCCTACTGCATGATGTTAAACTACATGAGTCCTTATGTCCTTGACGTATGACACTAAACCACGGTTATACCCTAAATAAGTTCAGGATTCCCCATGTTAGTCATGGGATTCACCAGATCCATTGCCAAAGAGGTCCTGCTCGGAGTTATTCTTGATCCATGATTAGGTGGATACGCCCACCTCATGTTCCTTCGTAATGGTGGTGTGATTTCAAGAGCAGTGGAATCCATTCAAACAACCTATCACTCCAAATTCATGCTTTGTGTGCCCTTCATTCGGACCCTCGTCCTCATTCATGTCTGAAAGAACCCCCTAACAATTTTAATGCTCGGACTATGGATCGCCTACTATCCTAGGATAACATTTCAGAAGGCTAATGGATGACATTTCGAGTCAGGCTCTGTGTTTCAAACATGGTCAGCGGTCTGCCCTCATTTTTTATTCCCATTCCATGCTAACGCAATAAGGATACTGTGTTTCGAACACGGTCAAAAGTCATCATTTATTATCATGCCACCCTTACAATGTTCCGAATCTGGGGTATCATGATTCAAAATTCCCACTCCCCTATGTCTGGGTTAATTCTAATTCCCCTGGCGTTACCCCCTTACACGCTAGAGCACATTATAATGGCGACACGTTGATTGTTATGAGGTCCTCATCCTCTAATCAGGCCTCTCCCATTTCTTCCTAGAAATCCAAGTTGGTTGTTCAAAACTTAGGTTCCCAAAGATTGGTTGGCATTCCTGCATTCAAATGAAGTAATAGTGTAATCATCCCTTGTTTCTCATATCGGTCATGACCCATGTGAGCTTAGGAATAGATTTCTATTTATTTCACGATTATGGTTGAAATGCATTGAACCAAACAAACAAGTAAATAAACCCATTCATACATGCAGTTCAGAACAAGAGGTAGTAAAAATAAATGTGTTTATGAGTTCGACCAAAATAGGGCCCTTAAGGATTGACATCTTGGATAAATCGCTCAAACACCGCCACCTTTTGGCTTGTGGCCTCTAGGATTGCCTCCCGCCTCCTAAGAACCTTCTCTTCATCAGCGACCGCAGGGCACAGTTCAATGAACCTAGCCTGTTCTTGAGACTATTCAGTTTGGAGTGTAGTCATTTGGTGACCCACTTCCACTAGATTCTCTTGGGCATCCGCCAGCTGGGCCCTCAATTTCTCAACAAGCTCAAAACAGTTTGCAATGAATACCTCCTTTTCTTTCTCCTGTTCTTCAAGGCGTCGAGCCTCTTGTTCTACATTTAGGAATTCTTGGGTACTCTTTGACTCTTTCTGACACCGGGAAATGTTGGAGCATCAGCCTCTCTCACATATCTTCTCATCCATGTAGTCACGGATTGTCGGATGAAGATGTTAAGCATCCACCCCTCCAGCATAGAGAAAGCACAACCAATTGTGAAGCAATCCCATTCGTTTTAGCCATTCCGTCTAAGGATGGCTGATAAAGCGCTTGATACACTTCCACCCTTTTTGTTGCATCATACAGATCTCATCGGCCACCTCCGAATCAGAATCATCTATCTCCCAAGGATCTTTAGGCCGATAGTCGGGGAAAGCAGCGAGGAGTTCAATAGTAGGATCTTTTTCGGGAACCTCCACCTCGTCAGTGAATTCACTCTCGTTGGGCTGTAGTTCCACCCCGGTGGCATTACCATCCCTCATTGTGATCTCCAGCTTGTCGAGTACCAGGGTAGGGTCGCCTAGAATGGTTTCTTCTATAAATGTCGATGCGGTCGCTTCCCATCCCACTCCTAAAGATGTCCCGGACTCGACAGTTTGTCGTGCCTCCAACCTTGCAATCACGGCATTAGGAATTAGTATCTTGATTAGCTAAATTCTACAGAAAAGAGGGAAAACCAATGATAAAGGACTTACATGAGCCAAGTGTAGTGGTGTCCAATGCATGTGTCATGGCAGGGGCCCCCGCCACAGGAGAGCCTTCAGCGCTTGTCAACTCAATTACTGATGTCAGTTCCTATTGGACAATGGGGATGGCAGGGGGCTCTCCTTCTAGATCATTATCACCTAATATAGTTGAAATCAGTGCCCCACTATGCCCGGTCTTGAGGACTGGCCTCTGAGGTTTCTCCTAGGTCTCCATAGGCATACCTGCACCCCAGTGGGGGAGGCTTCCTAGGGACCCTCGCCCATGTGTTCCTGAATAGGATAGGGTTTGGTTGATGGATCGAGACTATGAAAAGATGAAGGCCGGTATAAGGTTTAAACCATACCTCAAGCTACTCTACCAGTTATACATCAGAGCCAACGATTTTTTCACTCTCCTAGGAACTCCACTGGTAAGTGGGAGCTTCTGAAGGCCCCTCGCCACCAAGACCCTCAACTTGGTCCTCTTCTTCTAATCCTTATTATTATTATTATTCTTCTTCTTCTTCTTCTTCTTATTCTTCTTCTTCTTCCTCTTTCTCTACACTTTCATCCTCGGTTGGCAGCCTCTCTGGTTCATGCTCCTGGATAAGCATTACTTTCACCAGGAGATGCGGTTCTTCATACTGCCCCCGCTGGCATGCGTACATGTCCATGGCTGTCATGTATGCATGCCGTCGATGAAATTTTACTTTATCTAATATCCAGATGCACCCTATGCCTAGTAGATCGAGCCTGGTTCATATAAACATCCACCATAACTCTTCGGAGGACATGGATTGTCGTAGCGTTCTCCAAGAAGACCACAGAGAAGGGAAGATAGCATCGGCGGACGGCGTCAGGAGGTACCTAAGTTGCTTTCTTGGGAGTTCCCTAGTTGTACCCCAAGGCCATGCATGAGACCACCCTTCCCTGGAGGGTAGAGGCACATTCTCGGTCTATGCTACCCCTTTCGATGAAGTATCGGCCCGCACCGTGCTAGCTCCCTGACCCGTTCTTTGCCTCACTTCCCCCGTAGAACCTTGTCTACCTTCCTCCTCTTCATGCTCTGCACTAGTTTCCTTGATCTTTTGAATGCATTTCTAAAGAATCTCCTTAGGGTACATTCTCATCCAGTGTTTGACATACTATGTTTTCATTCCAGAACTAACATCAGTGGGGGAAGAGTGATAATTTCTCCCAAGCCTGTCGTCATGAACATAATCCACAGCTGGCGGAGAATACAGGGATGCCACTCTTCCTAAACCTTGGTATATACTTTCTTGGGCATCTGTTCCATGCACCTGAATTGCATGGATAACCTGGTCGGAACATAGGGTTCGTAGAATATTTTTCCATCAATTCGGGCCACCATCACGCTGCCCTGGATGCTCTGCAAGTACTCCCTCTACTCTAGTGGACCCTTCCCATAGTCTACTATTTGGGCGAATGGGGTTCGGAATGGGTGGAAGTCGAAGTAAGTGTGAATGCTGATCTTGAGCTTGATTCTGTCGTCCCTGAGCGTCAATGGGCAGATCCTAGTGATGTTCAATAGGGATGGCCACATACCATTACTAGGGGGCAGATGGCATTCGAGAAGTCATACCCACCACAGTGGGTTGAAACCCAACCGTGGAGGATCTGGAATGGATTGCATATCCTCCTGGGCATACTTACCCTTGAAATGCACCATAGAATACTATATATCCTATCCAATACTGGTACCCCTAGGTTAACCTTATTCTTTTCCACTATAATCTCGGCCATCACTAGCGTCCCCGGGCAGACTCCCAACCTTGTGCCTCTCATAGGTAACAACCACCCACTCAAGAATGCGGCGAGGAACTAGGAATATTGCACATTCAGGTCTCGACCTTCATTGATTCCAAAGCCTCCCGATCGATACTCTCCCATCTCCAAAATCTTCCAATATGATCCTACTTTTCCCCTATGAGATGTGTTCGGGCATTGCTTTCCTCAGCCTGGAATCTTCATGGCTGTGTCTTGGGTCAAGAAGAGACTAAACCACCCTGAATAGGGTATGTCCTTTAAGATATATTTTATTCTGAGTTCCTCTTTATCCAGCTTTAGCAGGTTCCATGACAGGATTGGGGTGCGGGTCCTATCCCCCCAAAAATTCTCCATCGGGAGGAACTCGTCGTACTAATACCCCTCCAAGGGGATTCCCCTGATACAGTGGACATCCCACAGACTGATTCCCCCCTCCCCATGATGGAGGTGAAAAGTGTTGGTATCAGGCAACCAGCAACTGAACAGCTCATCTACCAAGTCCTGTTGCTGATAAAAGTGGAATTGAGACGTCTAAATGGCCTCGAAAAGCCCAATGGCCTGCAGCTTTGGCCCTAATTCCTCACATGTGTGGCGTACCCAGTATGCCCATTCCCATTCATTGGTAAAGTTTCCCTCGGATCTAAAATCCCACTCCTTCCAGCCCTTCATCTCGTCAGTAATGCTGCTTCTGAAAGTACTTGCATAAATAGCGGGAGATTCCTTGGGAACTGGATCACTTCCCACAACCGTCCTGGTCTTTGGATTTAGGACATAGATGGTTTTTTTTGTGTTTCCCTAGCAGGATGGTCATTGTTGGTAATGTGGAATTGTGGAAGACTATCCTCGCGCATCACCCACGACCGCGGTGTGTCCATCTCGAAACCGGGCATTAGCACCTCTTCCAGAATATCAAAGTTCCATAGCGGCAGGATACCGCTCAGGACGTAATACTTTTGAGCTTGCATAAGTATTCCGAAAAGCATTTGGTTGTCAGATACAACCCTCCTCACGCAAATAATCTGAGGGTTCGTGATCATTTGGGTTCTTCTTACAGCAGCGGAAACTTCCCTCTCAGCGTTGGTTTATTGAGAAGACATTTTTAGAACTTCAAAGGGATCAGCACAAAAGATGGAAGATTCAGCATGCAAAAGTGGCGGTGGCATGAAATAAGGTCGATCCGTGCAGAAAAAATTCGGATGGCACAAAAAACCCAGAGTCGGTCGCGAAATCTTACACCTGGATCAATACTATTTTCGTGAGCGAGAGCAACAAAGCATGTCGCATGGAAAAGGTCAAAGTAAGGCCTAAGGGGGGCCCTCAGCCTATTTATAAAGCTCTAACTCATCTTCTAAACACGCGCAACACTATTGCATGCGAAAAATCTGTTTTTGCGCGCTTCCAAAGATGTCTTTTCTATTTTTTGGTGTACCCTCGGAATATGACCTTCGGGTTTCCTTTCGGCTCTGATTATGAGGGGGGAATTTGTTGACATCGAAATTTGGAGAAGGGATGCATCAAGTGGATAAAAGAGCAATGAATGAATCTAGAATAAAAAAGAGGAGATTTCGGGGCCCGGGAGGCAGGTGCACGCAAGATTGGGGAGACACGCACAAGAGGACTTCCAGCGCGCAAACCCTTGTGCGCCAGCCTTCCCTTCCGCACCCAAAGCACCATCCTCTGTGAATAGCTATGCTCGGCCCCATTTCCATGCTGAAGGCGACGTTGAACGGGCTTTTTCATGCCCAGCACCATTTCCACGCACAAGGCGATGTCGAACGAGCATTTGCGCGCCCGACCCCGTTTCCATGTCGAAGGTGATGTCGAATGGGGATTTGCAATCCTGGCCCTGTTTCTGCACATAAGGTGACATCGAGTGGGCATTTGCACACCCAGCCACCTTTGCGTGCACAAGTCGGCGACCGATCGGAGTTTGCACGCTAGGCTCTTGCAAGCCACTCTGAGGACTCCGGATATAAAACAAACTGTATCCCTTCCCTTCAGGTGGGTAACCAAAGACAAAGCGACGCTCTTCTACATGAAAACCCCATCTTCTGCGACCGTGCGAAAAACACATGGCCTTCAGGTATGGGTTGTTGTGCGATAGGTCCCCCGGGGGCACCTTCGGATGGGCCCTCTGATCCTTATGAATTTTATTTCTTCCTGAAGTTATTTTCACGCAAGGGGTCCCATTGTACGCGCAAGTTCCCTCTACATCAGGCGCTCTTGAACGCAACCCATCCAACCGGCACGCAAACCGTCTGTCTCACGCGCAACCCCTTGAGCTTGCACGCAAACTATCTGTCTTGTGCCCAACCCCTCTGTCTTGTGTGCCACCCATACCTCTTGTGCGCAACCTCTTCATATTGCATGCAAACCTTGCATCTTGCATGCAGACCTTCAATCTTGCCCCATCCCATTCTCTTATGTGTGCTCCATGTGCTGCCCTCACTTTGAGGTACCTTGTTCGAGCCTCTCTTATGCGCGACATGCCTGCGTCACACGCTCTTTTCCTGTGTGGCCCCTCATGTTTTCATAGAGCAATTTCAAAATCCCTGTTGTTTTGCCTCATGCTTCTTCGCATAGGCATGCTAACGGCAATTACTTCTTTGAATAGCCACACTAATGTGGACCCCCCGATGGATTGCTCCATAACACACCCTCACCATGGCATTGCCGATGCCTTCCTTCCCACAAGGTTGGGAGAGTATCGGTTATGTAATTCCTAGGGGAGCAGAGCACACCCACCTCATCCAAGCTGTAGGATGTTAAACTGCCAAGCACCATATTCCTCAGCACAAGACGTTAAACTGTAACCTCGACCCATGACTTGCATGCGGGGCACCCCACCTTGGATGTTCTCTACGTCCACTGGTCTCCACGGGGGTGAGATCATTCCTTACATGGAATGAAATCCTCTTTATCGGGATGGCATCCATCCATGGGGAAAGGGAAACCACCCTGGTGTAATTCCCTAGCTTTCCTTGCGGGAGGCAGCACCCCTACTCTTCCTCTCTACCTGGGTGCCAAATCCCTCTCCCACTGGGCTTTGTCACCACCCGGGCCTCCCTCCTGAAGTAAGTCCCAATATCCATCACCTTGGGCTGTGAACCACGTGTAATCCCCTATTTCCCCTTTGGGTTGCGGACCACACGTAAGCCCCTATTTCCTTTTTTGGTCCACTAGATACATGTAATCCCCACTCCACTTCCCAAGGACGCACCTTTCGCGATGTGATCGTCAGGTCTTTTCTATCTCTTGTTTCTCACATCGAGCATGACTCACGTGGGCTTATAGAAAGCATAAACCATGAAATCCTCTCCGAGCATCTTAGAGTGTAATCCCTAAACCAAACCCAACCTAAACTATGTGGTCTTTGATCCTTGCCAAAGCATGGTACGTAAGAAGCCTCCCTGAGGTTCAATCCCACCATCCATTGGTCCCGACCATCCTCACGTTGGTTCACCAACACCACCTGAACTACGTGGTCTTTGATCCTTGCCAAGGCAAGGTAAGTAGGAAGCCTCCCTGAGGTCCAAGACCACCATCCATTGGTCTCGAACATCCTCACATCGGTTCACCAAACACCCCTTCTGAACTACATGGTCTTTGATCCTTTCCAAGGCAAGGTACGTAGGAAGCCTCACTGAGGTTCAAGCCCGGCACCCATTGGTCTTGACCACTTCACGTTGGTTCTCCCACTCCTTCGGAACTACATGGACTTTGATCCCTGCCAAGGCAGGGTATGTAGGAAGCATCCACGAGTTCTAATCCCACTATCTATTTGGGCCCCAGGTCCTCCTTCACGTCGGTTCACCCCCGTCCTACATTATGTTAAACTATGGACCTCAATCAGCGGTAAGTTATTGTTCCCCCAATCAGCGGTAAGTCATTGCACCCACCCAAACTATGTGGACTTTGATCCTTGCCAAGGCAAGGTATGTAGGACACCTCCCTGAGGTTCAAGCCCAACAACCATTGGACCCCAGGTCCTCCTCCACGTCATTTCACCGACCCCCATACCATAGGAACTATGTGGGTTTGATCCTTGTCTCCTAGATAAGGTACGTATGAAGCCTCCTTGAGGTTCGACCACATTCAGTGGTAAGCTGTTGCGACCTCATCCAGCGGTAAGCCGTTGTGACCCCATCCAATGGTAAGCCGTTGTGACCCCATCCATCAGTAAGCCATTGCGATCCACCATCTGGCAGTAAGCCATTGAAATCCCCAATCGGAGGTATGTCGTCGTCAGATGAACTGTGAGGACTTTGTTAGGACCAAAAGGGGCCTATATACCCTGAGAGGGGGGGTGAATCAGGGTATGGATATTCTTTTTCGATATACTTCCTGCCCCATTGGATCTTGACCTCTTTGTTACAAGGGTCACTTTGTTTGCACTTGTGTGGTTACTGTGATCACTTGTCTCCTTTACCTGATGATGATGCTTTGAATGCAATGCAGGGAAGTAAGCAGGCAGACACAGAGATTTTTACTTGGTTCACCGCTAAGGGCTACATCCAAGGAGCATACGCCGACAAGTTGCCGGTTCGTACCAAATTCCACTAGACTTCACTAGCTGTGGATTACAATGTTCGGGCTAGATTACTTCTATGCCCAGGCTCACTGCCTTTACAATGTTTAGGGTCAGCTCACTGCTTTCCCAGGGGTCACTCCCTGTTTCTCTCTCTCTAGCTCACTGCCGGTGGAGAGGATCACCTTTTTCCTCTTCCTAAGCTCACTGCTCTTGGAAGGAATCCACTCACAGTTTATAGACCTGTAGGTCTCTTCATTTCCATTAAGGAATGCATCTTCCTCTGTATGTAGATGCTCTATTGAAGTCCAACTTTCACCCGCAGATGAATCTCACTTTGCACCGGATGTACCGGGCAACCTCAATTTTTACGCGCAACCCTTACCGTGTCTTGCGCGCAATTTCTATGATTTGCGCGAAATTCCTTTTTCGCGCAACCTCCAAATATTACGCGCAGCCTAGAAACTGCCTTGCGCACAATTCACTAATTTTGCGCGAAATCCACTTTTCGCGCTATCTTCCTTTTACGCGCCAATCACCAACTTTCTGCGCAGCCTTTGCTTTTCGCGCAATCTGACTTTACGCGCAAACTTTAAGTTTACGCGCAACACCCTTTCTAACTTCAATTTTGCGCACCAGAGCTCGGGTATTTTCTATGTCTTGAACTCTGTTGAATGGAGGAGGGTCACTTGATATTTATAGGCAAAATCGACCCCGCGCGAAAAACCCTCCTTGAGCGCGTAATCCGATTTGATCGCGAAATACAGATCTTCCGCGCACAACCATTTTCCGCGCACTGCTCCATAATTTCGCGCACCTCATGCCTTTGCCATTTTCCGAGCTTCGGACCTCGAAACATCTTTTGCGCGAAATACTTCATCCACTATTTCGCGCGCCACGTCAATTTTTCGCGCACGTCTCCAAAATTTCGCGCGCCTCATGCCTTTACCGATTTTCAAGCTTTCGGCCTTGAAACATCTTTTGCGCGAAATACAATTTCGCGCAACCCGCTGTTTTGCGCGCCATACTTCAAGATTTCGCGCAACCCGCTAATTTTGCGCTCCACGCTTAATTTTTCCGCGCACCTCTTTCATTTCTCTCTCCTCAACCTTTGCCAAAAACATATCACTCCATTTTCCATTGGCGATTTTCAGGCCCATAATTTTGGAAAACACTGGGAAGCGACGCCACCTTGTACTGCTCTTTTGTACCGCCTCCATATCGTCCTTTCCTTTTTCATAGTTCTTTGTCAACATAGAATGTCAACAACTTCTCGGGAACTCGACAATTCTCCATGGAAACCTGCTTTGTCAACAAACACAATCACCTCAAAAATTCTTCAATGATACCTTGAGAGATTTTTGCCCAACAATCTCCCCCTTTGGGTTTGTTGACAACTCTCCACAACTCTGCTCAGAAATATTTTCTGCACTTTGATACCTCACTGAGTCTTCTTCCAGCTGCTACCACCATTCGCCTCTTGCGATTATGATAGAGTTCAAGGATTCACTTAACACGTACTCTAAGCCCACATGAGCAATGCTCGGCGTGAGAAACAAGAGTAGTATGAAAAGTTCATCAATGAATCACTTCATGTCAGACCCCAATTGTCGATTCCACCCTGATACCAATTCTTAAAATAAAACCAGTTGTTGAACCACACTGATACCAATTGGTGAATTCTTAAGTTGATACCAATTGTTGATAGCTGGACACCGTCTCACACCATTCCAACACCACTGTTCTGCTTTTATCACGAACCTCAGCTGTCGTGATTTCTATGATTTGATCGATCACTTCTAGCATCGTCAGATTTAATAATCTCCCCCTTTCTCATTGCTCCCCCTTTCTGGCTGCTCCACCTGTCAGCTTCTCCCCGTATCAATTATGATTTATCAAATCTCCGCAATATTTTCTCCTCCATTAACAAACACTTTTCTCCCCCTTTGTCAACGAACCCAAAGGACACTCCTTTGTAGTCTGTAACATAGTAAAGAACACATATCAGCATATTAGGGAAAAACACATCATACATCGGGGAGAGGGGGGTGGGGGACCCACATCCACACTATTTCAAGTGCGGGGAATCGACTGAACTCCCAGAGCCAGTCGATGCCTCTCAAAAGCTTCCTTGGGTAAGGCCTTTGTCAGAATGTCTGCAACCTGTAGCTCTGTAGGCACATACTCCAACTTCACGATTCCCTGCTCAACCTTCTCCTTGATAAAATGATACTTTATCTCAATGTGCTTTGTCCTAAAGTGATGGACGGTATTTTTGCTGAGATTTATAGCACTTGAGTTATCGCACTGGATTCCGATCGGAGACTTCACTTCAACTCCCATATCTTCAAGCTGCTTCTTCATCCACAATAACTGTGTGCATGCTTGAGGGGTCGTAATATACTCAGCTTCTGCGGTGCTCAATGAAATGCAATCTTGTTTCTTGCTTAGCCAAGAAATACACAATCCACCAAGATAGAAAGCACCACCTGATGTTTATTTTCTATCATCTGCTGAACCGGCCCAGTCTGCATCAGTATATCCCAATAACTCTGTCTGAGATTTGTCGTTGTATGTCAAGCTGAAGTCCACCGTGCCCTTGATATACCGAAGTATTCTTTTCACTGCAAGCATGTGACTTTCCTTGGGATTACTCTGATATCTCTCTGCTTGGAATGTGGAGAAAACAATATCAGGCCTTGTTGCGGTTAAGTACAACAGACTTCCAATGATTTGCCTGTATTCTGTGATATTAACTGCCTTGCCATCCTCATCATCCTTTGATTACTCTTTATCTGGGAGTCTCCTTTGCACATCAGTCGTGCTTCGTTCCGAATCATCATGCCATATTCATTCATCTTGTCTTGATAGACCCATTTTTTCTTGATGACATTTTTATCATCTAGCCTCGAAACAATCTCCCACGTCTGATTCTTCTCAAGTCTGATCTATCTCTTCATCCATGGTATGATCCCAGTTTTCATCTTCAGTTGCATTAGCAAAGAATTTAGGCTCAACCTGAGATATAAAAGATGTTTTCTACAGTGATTTCATTCTCCTTGTCTAAGCTAGAGATAACTAATCACCAATGATATTTTTCATGTCAATTTCAGCTCAACTCTTTGACTGTTGTGCAGATGAGGATTTTTACTTCCTTGTACTCACAAAATAGACACTTTCATGTTCATCATTGGTGTCTTCTTCTGAATCAGCATAAGCCACTTCTGATCTCCCTATGTTGCTTTCTTCCTCAATACTTCCATCATGAAGTTGTTCACTGACTCATTTTTCAGTGGCTTCATTTCTTTCAGCTAGGTTTCTCAAATTTTTGTTGAGACGCCTTTGATTTTCTCTTGCAGCTTCTTGGTATCCTGAAAACAGTCAGCTGATACCATATTGTTAGAGCAAATAGATAAGCATGAAATGCATTGTTATTGCTGCTTCTCCCTGTGTGTCTTTCTTCCCTCAATAGGAAACACCTGAGCCGAGTCATCCAATTATTGCATTGATGGCTCTTGAATCTGATTTGGATATAGAATGCTCCCCCTGTGTTATGCAACTCTTCCAGTTGTTAGGACCAATAGTTTAGACCCATAACACGTCTTTTCCTCCTACATCATTTGTTCTCATCTTCCACTCAAATTTGAGCCATTAACAAAATCTCTAAGCCTACTGAGTTGGAACTCGGTGTAGGAAACAAGAGATAAAGCTAATAACACAATCATTTTTAATTGTGCTCAGTTGCATATTTTCTTCTTCATCCCTAGTTCCTGATTTGAATCAATTGAACCTGTAGATCATATCAGATCTCCACTTCGCATCCTTAGATGCCACTTCCCCTTGGATCGTATCTCCCTAAAACCTGAAACACATCAATCATCAGTTAATAGCATTTATATACATAGGGAGAGGGGTATCTTCTGGACTCCTCAAGATGAGGATTGTGGTTGATCCTGATGGGTCAACCCTTTGATTCTTTCTTGGAGAGCATCACACTCCTTTCTTGCTTCCTCCAATTGCCTAGCCAACTTCAATTGTTCTGGCCATATGACTAGGCATTCATTGCCTACATTCTGAGCCTTTTTCTGATATGTAGATTTGGTAGGCTCAGCCTTTCTCACCGCTTGAGGTATAAGCCCACTGGTACACATTTCCTTCTTTGAGGTTCTACCAAAGTTCCACTTTCCTTGATTATTTCTCTGAGTAGAAACCTCTCTATTTGGCATCTTCCTTTTCTTCTTCTCCCATCTTAGGGGTCTTCCTATTTCCTTCACTTCTCGCTGAGAAACACGACATGTGGATTTTTCGATGCATTCTTTTCTTATCTGCCTTTTATCAGATTTATGGGTCACCACCCTATTTTTAATTGGTGGTGGGTCCTCCATTGAATGCCCATTCTTCTTTATCACCACTGGAGTAGATCTCCCCTTAATCTTCCAGGTTTGCTCACATTCTCTCCTTGAGAGCTGTTGTGAGTATGACAGAGGAGGTGACTGATACACCTTTCATTCAGCTCCATGTGATTTCCCCGAGGCTCGAAGCCTATTATTCTCCTTACCACTTTGTCTCCCAGTACATGCTTCTTTCTTGTACACTTCCTGTGGTGGAGATCTCTTTTCTTGTTCCTTTCCCTTTCCGGCTTTCTTCTTACTGCAATGTCTCGCCATGTGCCCATAGTGAGAACATATAAAACATTTTCCCTCAAATGCATACCTCATTTTATCATCTCTCTGCTGAGATGTTGATGCACCTTGAGTTCTTCCTCTGATATTGTTCTCCTGAGCTTCCTGACACATGCTCATGGTGTGTCCCATTCTTCCGCAGTAATAGCATCTAATGTATGCTTTCCTCTGAGAAGCTCTTCTTTCTAATTTCTCATGATGCTTCTTCCTGTTCTCAGATTTATTAATGTTTCTCTTTTCACAGCCTGAAATGTACTCCAGATCCTCTGTACAGAAGCTTGATGTGTGGCCATGGGCTCCGCAGAAATAGTACATATCATCACTCCTTGAAACTATCCTCATAGGCCTATCTCCAGCACCTACAGGATTTTTCTTACCCTTGGAATTTTTCACTGCATTTTTCTTATCATCCATAGGAGTGGAATTATCATATCCAATTCCAGATTTTCCCAAAAAGGTTGACCTTTGGGAAGATACAATCTTTTCATGCTTCTCCTCTGATGCAGCATATTTGGACTTCATTTTATCATCACCTGCCGAAGGATGATCAAATAATAAGTGCAGTGCATCCTTCAACTTGGTCTTATCTTTGGATTTAGACTTCTCCATTTCCTTCTTGACTGATTGTAGCTCTTCTTATAACTTTTGAATCTTCAAATCTCTTGATACAAGTTGACCATCAAGTTCTTTTCTGAGATTCTTTCCACAACTCATCTCATCTTCCAGTTCATGCTTCAGCTTACTAACCACGTCATTTTGATCTTTTACTTTCAATTTTTCTTGAGCAAGATAATCGGAGCAACATGCATTCTCTTGTTGTAGTCTTTGATTCTTCTGAACTAGTTCAGATAGTTGTGTAGCCAAATCATCACTCTTGGCTTTCAGATTCCGAACTTCATCGGACTCTTGATTCTCTTCACACTCACCAGCCTTTTGTTTTCCCTTTATTTTAGCTAGCTTTTGTAGTTGCTCACCTTGAAAATCATTCTTCTCTATTAGGTCAGTAACTATATCAATAAGCCTTTGATTTAAGCCTCTTAGCTTATTGATCTCAGTTTCCAGATCATGGATCCGAATTCTTTTGGATTTACTTTCCTCAGTGGATTTCTGATCCAATTCTTTTTCCCCATGGACAAATTCCACCTTTTTGTTCAGTCCATCGATCTCTCTTTTCTATTCTTCAACCTTCAGCTTATACTTACTAACTGATTATGAGTTCTCTGATTTTGATAACTTAAGTTTCTCAATTTCTCCCATCAGCTCAGACTTCTCTTCTTCCTGCTGCTGCATATAGAGTTTGGCATCACGAACAATTTTGTTAGCTTTCTTGGTTTTGCCCCTCCAAACATCTATCTCTTCAAGAGCAGCCTCTAACTCAGCTCGCATATCAATTCTTCCTTCAATTTCTTCTTCTTCACCGTCAGTGGTTCCAAAGTCACTTGGAAATTCAGGTTCTTCACTCATTCCATCAGCATCATTGAATGAGTAAGTATTTTTGTGGTATGATTTATCCAAATCATTTTTCTGTTCACTGCATGATTCCTTCAGTAAGCTGTTTGATTCTTTTAGTTGAATCACACTTTTTCCAAAAACAATTCCACACTGAGGGATACCACCTGACTTCTGATTCTTCTTTGAAGATTTTCTTTTTCCCATGGTAGACCGAGATAAGCGCAAACAATATCTTCAACTACACAGATCAACTACACCAAGTTGAAGCAAACAAATCTGATAAAAGCAACCTTCCCTCTGATACCAATTGTTAGGACCAAAAGGGGCCTATATACCCTGAGAGGGGGGGTGAATCAGGGTATGGATATTCTTTTTCGATATACTTCCTGCCCCACTGGATCTTGACCTCTTTGTTACAAGGTTCACTTTGTTTGCACTTGTGTGGTTACTGTGATCACTTGTCTCCTTTACCTGATGATGATGCTTTGAATGCAATGCAGGGAAGTAAGCAGGCAGACACAGAGATTTTTACTTGGTTCACCGCTAAGGGCTACATCCAAGGAGCATATGCCGACAAGTTGCCGGTTCGTACCAAATTCCACTAGACTTCACTAGCTATGGATTACAATGTTCGGGCTAGATTACTTCTATGCCCAGGCTCACTGCCTTTACAATGTTTAGGGTCAGCTCACTGCTTTCCCAGTGGTCACTCCCTGTTTCTCTCTCTCTGTCTCACTGTCGGTGGAGAGGATCACATTTTTCCTCTTCCTAAGCTCACTGCTCTTGGAAGGAATCCACTCACAGTTTATAGACCTGTAGGTCTCTTCATTTCCATTAAGGAATGCATCTTCCTCTGTATGTAGATGCTCTGTTGAAGTCCAACTTTCACCTGCAGATGAATCTCACTTTGCACCGGATGTACCGGGAAACCTCAATTTTTACGCGCAACCCTTACCGTGTCTTGCGCGCAATTTCTATGATTTGCGCGAAATTCCTTTTTCGCGCAACCTCCAAATATTACGCGCAGCCTAGAAACTGCCTTGCGCGCAATTCACTACTTTTGCGCGAAATCCACTTTTCGCGCTATCTTCCTTTTATGCGCCAATCACCAACTTTCTACGCAGCCTTTGCTTTTCGCGCAATCTAACTTTACGCGCAAACTTTAAGTTTACGCGCAACACCCTTTCTAACTTCAATTTTGCGCACCAGAGCTCGGGTATTTTCTATGTCTTGAACTCTGTTGAATGGAGGAGGGTCACTTGATATTTATAGGCAAAATCGACCCCGCGCGAAAAACCCTCCTTGAGCGCGTAATCCGCTTTGATCGCGAAATACAGATCTTCCGCGCACAACCATTTTCCGCGCACTGCTCCATAATTTCGCGCACCTCATGCCTTTGCCATTTTCCGAGCTTCGGACCTCGAAACATCTTTTGCGCGAAATACTTCATCCACTATTTTGCGCGCCACGTCAATTTTCGCGCACGTCTCCAAAATTTCGCGCGCCTCATGCCTTTACCGATTTTCAAGCTTTTGGCCTTGAAACATCTTTTGCGCGAAATACAATTTCGCGCAACCCTCTGTTTTGCGTGCCATACTTCAAGATTTCGCGCAACCCGCTAATTTTGCGCGCCACGCTTAATTTTTACGCGCACCTCTTTCATTTCTCTCTCCTCAACCTTTGCCAAAAACATATCACTCCATTTTCCATTGGCGATTTTCAGGCCCATAATTTTGGCAAACACTGGGAAATGACGCCACCTTGTACTGCTCTTTTGTACCGCCTCCATATCGTCCTTTCCTTTGTCATAGTTCTTTGTCAACATAGAATGTCAACAACTTCTCGGGAACTCGACAATTCTCCATGGAAACCTGCTTTGTCAACAAACACAATCACCTCAAAAATGCTTCAATGATACCTTGAGAGATTTTTGCCCAACAGACTTTGATTCCCTATCACGGGGATATGTAGGAGTTCTCTTTGAGACTTAATCCCAACATCATTATCGTCCTCGAGTCGACTCAATCGCATTCTCCACCTACTTCATTAAACCCTCAATCATCCATCCTGATTCTTACTCGGTCTGCCACATCCCGGTGGGATCATGCCACCTCATTCCACATTCCCCTTAACAACAACCAGGAAGTTAACCACATGTTGGCCCCAACATCAGTGTTCCCTCCAGGGGTTTCACCCATCTGATCCACTCTAATCAGTGTTCTGATCAGTCTAATCTATCTCCACTAGACGTTAAACTCGCAGCATACCCTGTGTTAAACATGGGAAGCTGAGGAAAACCCCAGATACATACCTATGGCATAAAATTCCCCACGTTCGACGTGGGATGCCTCAGGCTTCCGCACCCTCGAGAAGCCCTATAATAAGAGGAAGAAACCCAGATGCGCCAATGTTCTAACGTCCAAACATGCCAGTGATGTCCAACATGACTACTCCCCTGACCGGACCCTTTTTAATGTCCCGAAAGAAGTAGTGTAATTAACTGGTGTCCATGAAGATATGGCACTAGGAAGAGTTTCACGAAAAATGTCTTAAATATATAAGGGAGACCCGGACTAGGTGACAAGTTCCGAGGAGGAATCCATGGAAGGAAGAACTGACATCCCATCATCCCATTTTGATAAAGGAGAAAACATCCATGAACAAGGAATGGATGTCACCCACCTTTGGAAAGTGGGAATATGGGGAAACAAACAGCGCCACTGTCCTTGAACAAGACGGACGTGCGCGCCCCGGCAAAAGCGTCAGAAACAGCACCAAAGTGCCAAAGCAGGGGGTGAGTACAAATACTCAGTAGGTGTTCCCCAAATGACTTACCTACACATGCCTCTAGGATAAAACCATTAGCAAATTTATATAAAACAGTTTATATAAAACATACAATAGTGCGACAACTTACAACATGCCAAACATACCCTTACCAAGCCATGAAAAACAAAGGAAAGCCATAACAATGCCATAATCTATATCCCCATCATGCATTAGCACAAAATATTCCATATTTTCAAAAAAGAACATAGAAAAGCAACCATTACAGTGGGACTTCCGCCCATCTCATTCACCCCATTCCCAACTAGCGTTTCTTCTCGACCACTATCCACAATGGTGGTTCTTCTGACCACTATCCATCACATTTTATAGTGATACTTCCTACCCACTTCCTCACAACCAACACAGGCCATAACACTTAATTAACCAACAAGCACAAAGCACTAAGGTCGTACAATAAGTACACAACCATTTCCAACACATGCCAATTCACTTCAATAAATCACCCATTTACTGAAAACACCATTTAACCAAATTTCCATTCCAAACCACATTTAAATAAAAAACATCTTTATTGAAAACCATATTTCAAAAAACATTTTTCATAATCAACAACTAATGATTTTAAAATCAACATTTTAAAATCACACAACAAATCCCCTTTTTGCAACAATGACTCATTTTCCCCAAAATCCCCCAAATCATCATCAAATGGATTTCCAACAAGATTCTCACATCATTATCACAATTAATTTCAAGAAAAAAAAATAATTGTAACCAAATCCACTATTTCTAACCAAATGGAATCGAGAGAGAAGCCACCTACCTTTAGGGTTCTAATGAATTTTACCCACAAGAAACCGCACCTCAATCCGGGAAAACACTCCACTAAAACCAATCTAGATATCATTATTTATCATCAAAATTCCTTAAAAACAACACCCAAGGAAACAAAACCCTATATCTACACACAACGAGTGTAGATCTAGAAAACTGAGAGAGAGGGAAAAGTAGATCTAGAGAAACCCATAAAGAACTAAGCGAAGAGACTTACTGAAGAAGAATCAGCTCAACCACGCCAAGAAAACCCTTAAATTTTGTTCCAAAATGAGTGGGAGAGCACCCCTAACCCTTGAGAAGAGGAAATACTGAGTGATTCTCGAGTGAGAGGGATTTTGGGTGTTTTTAGGGCAATCCCAAATAATCCCATATTTTAAAAAAAAACCCATTTTTATGGGCCACACGGTTATCTCGCATAGTTAGACAAATCATGCACTAACTGTGTGCCTACTGCTGCCTCAAAGGGGAACCTCACATGGCCCATCCCACATGGTTAGGCAAACCATGCGCAATTTGTGCATACCCTACTACTCTCATGGTTTATCTCATATGGTTTCTCCTAACCATTCTCAAACTGTGCGGCCTTAAAAAGGCCTCCAAAGTTTTCCAAAACCTTCCCAAACTCTCCCAAACTCATCCAAACTCATCCCAATAACTTTAAACGCATAAAATGACTTAAAAAAAGGCTACATACCTCAAACCGGGGGTGCTACATTAGGTCTTTCTATGAGTGATGGTGATCAATCACCGACCCATGACCTACCTCATAAGCCCCAAAAATCCTAATATCCAACTACCAGACACCCCAAATAAAAATTAATATCCCTTTCATACCATTTTTTCATGAACCAGGTTGGGATTTCATCTAACTAAACACCCGACCCGGTCCGCGGTATGGCCTGAAGGGTGTTCCTGATCCCCATGGGCTGTCAACTAGTGCCAATCGCCAAATACAAAACAAGTGGGAATGATTTCATCCCAATAACCAAGATCAAATAAGTAAACTAAAAAATAGGGCATGCATTAATAACCACAACTGAATCTCAAATAAATAAAGAAAACTAATTCAGTTACAAGATACAACTAAGAAAAACAAAGAAAAGACCAAACCGCTACCAACGCAATCTCTATCTGACCTCAATGTCACCACCATCCACCAACAAACCTACTCCAACAACGATCACACGAACCAAGAACCTAAACAAGAAAGAGGACCTGCAAAATAGTTTGGGTCTACTGACACCGAATGGAACAAGTAAGGTTTGAGCTAAGAAGCTCAGTAGGAAACCACCAAAGAATACATGTGTTTCATTTCCCGAAAACAATCCATTAACACTAGTTTGAAATAAAATTATAAAATAGGTTTTCATAATTTTAAATAAATAAATATAGTTTTCTTTTTTTCAAAACATCACATACCACATTTCCATTTCCAAAATAGATTACCATTTTAAAACCCAAAACCCAAAACAAGGGATACTCGGTTTTGTTGTAAATAAGTAAGCAGTGTAATATATGAATAAAACATTATAGAAAATAAATAAGAAAAAACAATTTAGTAACCATGGTAATCTTCTAAACATTCCTAGAGTGATCCATTGATGTACTCGGTTCGGAACCACCTGTTGGCATATGGTGAAGCTCCCTAGTCAATAACCAGTTGGCCACCCTAAACTGACCAATCTAGTGGCACATCTCATATTTCCTATCAACTAATCCATGGGTACCAACCCGTCTAATCAGGGTTGATCAGAAACCATCACTTGATCCTCTAAAATATGCCCTACAACCCATGGTATAAGTATACTATGTAAGTAGGAGGCCCTCGCATGCATGACTCATCTTATCTATCATCACCACACTTACCTACCCCAAACACAAACACCGCCTATACGATAACCCATGTAGGGAAATCCCCAATAAGTGTTCCCTTTATACAATAAGTCATTATAAGTGTCAACCAGGTCATCACATCATATAAGCTTTCAAAACATTTCTCAAAACACTCTAAGATGTCAACCGAGAAATTGTATTTCCAAAACCTCCTTCATTTTCAAAACAATATAAAGTTACAACCGAGACTTAAAGTATATAAATTCCAAACACATTTAAAAAACATTTCCAATCCATTTCCTAAATAACATAAAAAATCACTTCCATTTATACCAAGCCAAATAGGCCTTTATACCAAATCCAACTTTATTTCAAAACCAAAATGAAAACACACAATGCACTTAAAGATGGAAAATGATCTTCCTTATCCTTTAGAAAACAATAATCCTTTATAAAATACCAAACAGGTCATAACTTCCAATACAATCTTTAAACCACTTTATGTCATTTGGGAAAAACATGGAACCATTTTATAAAATTAGGAGAAAGAGAAGATGAGAAACCTTTCTAGAAAACTAAGTTTCAATGAGAGAATCCCTTTAAATGCCATTATAATTTAAAATCCCATCCATTTGTTCACTCCATACACCCATGGATGTTCCCACATCCAATAGAAATATATACGTAGTTTTTCCCCAAACAATTTCTAAAGAAACAACATGTGCTTTCCAAATAGTACAACAAGTCACCTTATAAAAACCACCACATTTCACATAAAAAGATCAAAACCCAATCCAATAAATTTAATAAAACATTTATATGGGCAAGAACCACCCAAATCATCCAATTATACCTTTAAAGGCTCAATTAACATTTTAACAAAACATTTGGTGTGTATACGCATAGGCATAAACAAGGATTCACTTCAAAACCTATTTTTAAAAAAGTATGCCAACAAGAAAATGCAGCAATAAACTAACCATGTGTATTATAAAGATTTAAATCATGTTTAAAAATTAATTTAGAACACTCAAGCATCAAAGGAATTCATTGAAAAGGAAACAAATGGAAACACCTACCTCAATGGTGTGCGAACGCGACAAAACTCTCGGAGAAGGGATATTTGGGCCCCAAGGATGATCCACACACACTACATATAAATAAAACTAAGCTACACATAAAACCTGGCATATAGGGTTTGTCCAAGAGAGGTCCTACCAAATAATAATGAAGAAATGGAGAAGGAAAGAGAGAAAGGAGATAAATATGACCAGGAAACCCTAAAAAATCACATGGGAACTTCAAGGTTGGGTCCATGGAGGAGGAGGAACAAAGAAGAGGGGCCTAAGGAGATCCCTTCATGCACCAAAAATGAACCAAGAAGAGGGGGCCTGATGTTGGGTTAAAAAAAGGAGAGAGGTAGAAAAGGGGTTTTAATTTTTGTAAGATTTCTGGGTAGCTCATACGGTTTGGCCGCACGGTTTTCCAAACCGTGCGGTAGCCACTGCCCAAGCAGGAACCGACCATACGAACAACCTTCATGGTTTGTGCTACCATATGAAAACTATGCGATAGCTTCTTCATAAAATAGTACCAACCGCATGACCATACCCCATGGTTTGACCAACCATGCTCAAACCATGTGGTGTCTTATGTCCACCTCTAGAACCTACTGCACGGGTACCTGGGCTGAACCGCATGTTTTCTACTAACTGTGTGGTGCTCGTACATAAGACAAAATCCACCCAAACTTACAAAATTTCAAAAATTTCAATTGGGACTGAACCTGAACCTCAACCGAAAAGATCCAAGACCAATAAAAGAAGGAAATTAAAGTGTTTCCAAGGTCGGGGTGTGACAGCTAAGAAAGTTGGTTGGGGACCAATCCACTATCTCCATTAGGCCATAATTATTTTTATCCATAACCTTCATCTTAATGGTTAGGTTTTTAATAGTCATGTTCAAATAATAATATTTTAATAGAGTATTATATTTCATTAAAACTCAGTGTTGCGTGCATTGAAATATATCGAAGAGATTGAATTTATTTAAAAATAAATATATTGTAAAGTCTTAGGGTGTTACATTCTCTTATAAGCTTGGTGTTTCATGGCATATATTCTATAGAATACGATCTTATGATTTTAAAATCTTGAGTTGTTATGTAATCTACACTAACCATCCATGTATGATGTGATAAGTAAATCCTTGATAATTCCCTTATAGGCAGATGAAACCAACCATTAATGGGATGTGTCAAAATAGGGGGGATAGAGCATATATACTATAAATAGATTAAAATAGTTATAAAAATATCATAATAACATTAATATGTTATATACTTATATATTTAATATTCTAGGAATGTCGAAAAAGGAAATATATTGGGATATTAGAAAAAAGGGGGACAATGAAAAGAGTGGATCATGGGGTTACCTCTTCATTGAAGATTTCTCCATTGTTATGGAACTAAATCCTTTAGGGGTTGGGGTTGGGTGACACATGAACATCCCTAAGGTTCTGAAGATACCTAGGAGTAAGGAATTGGATAGATCTTGAGCTTAGAGAAGTGTATGGGAAGTGATTTTCCAAAGTAAGGGATAGGGGTATTTATACTTGAGGGGAGATGTATTTTTTAGATAAAATATTGAATAAATTATTATTTCTAAGGGAAAAATTAAATTTATTTTTGACATTATGAATCATATTTGTTTAAAAATATGTAATTTTAGAACTTTCAAACCCTTTATAAACAAAATTTATTAATTTAAATAAGAGTAAAGAAGAAAAATGAAAAATTGTTTTTTAAAATGAAATAATTTAAATTTTTAGACCATGGAAATTACTTTTTAGGTTTGTAAATTAAGTTTATTATTTTTAAAAGAATAATTTATATTATTAAATTAATTTTAGGTCAAGATAACCAATGTAAAATTTATTAGGTCATTTTTAAATCATTATTATGTTTTGAAACATGTGGTATTTGAAAAACTGTATTTTTACTATTCACTTAAAAATTATGATTTCTAATAAAATTATCAAAAAATCACCCTTAGAAAGTTTTGACGTGATAATTCCAAAAATGAAATTCTTTTTATCAAAATAATTTTCTAACTTAGGTAATTATAATTATTAACATAATTTTTTGATTTTTATAAAATAAGTTAAAATACATTATCAAAAATGTACTTATTTTTTATCTGAGTTTCTAATTTTAATACTATTTTATGAAATATAATATCTATATTTACTTGATTTATCTATGGTAAATATTATTTACATTTCATTATACTATTTTACATAGGGTGAATGAATCTAACACTCTAAAATTCTATTTGAATTACCTTTCCATGTCTTATGAGGCTAATCTCTATGCTTCTATTTTGGATTCTTGTGAGGTCCACACTTAACCTATAAAAGTGTCTTTCTTGAAATAAAAAATTTTAATTTACAGTCAGTCATTATACCATTTTATTGATTAAGTTACTATTCTAATGATCAAGTTACTATTCCTAATAGACATATTACCATTCCTAATGACTAAGATATTATTCTTAACAGTTAGGTTACTATTATAATATTTATATTGGTTTTATACTTCCTATAAATACCTCATATTTCCTGACATTTATCATTCACTTTAATTCCTCTCAAGTTTCTATATTCTTCATTTTTAAAATTTCGATTATATTAATAATATTTGTTTTTTTATAGTATTATTCACGAGTGTGATATATCTAGAAGATAAAAAAATTTACCAAATTTCTTATTATAGTTATTTTATTTTATTTTTTATGTTTATTATTATATTGTACTACTTTCAGTTTTATTAGGTATATTTATTCTCTAAATGCAATGTTCTAAAATAAATGAAATAAAGTAATGTTGGTTTTTATTATGTGGTGCATGTGTTTTACACTATACTATATTCTTAAATATGACAAATTATTATTTATAAGGAAAATTCCATATATAAAAGTTTTGGTTGTTACATTCCCCTTTCCACATGACATGAGTTTCTCCCTAACTACAATGGTCCAAGTGTCATGTATTGTTAACTACATAGGTAATAGGCTAGTGAAACTCTCTTAACTTCCCTATTTATATTCCTAGTATTATCCTTGTAATATGCCTATATTTTAAAATAAATACTATATTTGATAGAATACAAGATATGCAACACCAAGCTTAAATGAACCACGAAATATTATTAATTAAATATGATCGTTATAATATAGATGTTAAATTGTCAGGTATTAATAGGATTATTTGAATTAATAAATATATATAGGTCTTTATCAATAAAAAATTATTGAATAATACTTAGGAAATAATCACTCAATTTTTAGTAAAGTCATTTTATTCTTTAAAAATGTGTTTTCTTCAAACATGGTTTTTATTGCTTTTTATGAGTGAATATTATATTTAATTTTTGGAAATTTTATAAATTTAATTTGATAAAAAAAATTCATTTTTTAAATCGTCATTTCAAAATTAACTTAGATTGAATTTTTGGGATTTTTCTGAAAGGATTGATTTTTCAGTGAATAGTGAAAAATACTGATTTTTATTGAAAACTATATTTTTGTTTCAATAATTTAAAAAGTTAAATTTTGTTTTAAAATTTTTTAAAAGTAAAATTATTAATATTTTATTATTATTAATCTAATTAATTTCATTGGAATCAATTTTAAGGTTTAATTTGGTATAAAAACATTTTTATACTTAAAATGCATTTTTATGAAAAAATTGTTTTTCATTAATTTTTTTCATTTTTATCTTAAATTAATTTTTAGAACTTCTATAAATTTAATATTAAAAAATTTATTTCATATTTTAAATCATTATTTCCAAATTTGGTCAATAGTTCCTTTTACTTTTGTTTAAAATGAATAATAACCATAGTAAATCTATATTACCTCGGTAAAGGTAAAATGGGTTTATTAGAGTTAAAACCATGAGATGAGATCTAAAAATCAACCCAAACCTTGAATTTATTTCATTTTATGGGATAAATTCTACCATATACATACCAAATTCAAATCTATGACATTTTGGTGTCATTTTCCCTTGATAATAACTTTTATATTATTTTAAGTAAAGAAAATTCCAAAATTTCGCTCTCTTGTCTTTAATATCTTTAAAAAATTTACATAAGGATAAAAAGAGGATAAGTTTGATTATAATTGTTTATTTTAAATATTAATTATTTATTTTTATCATGGTAATTTAATTTTAAATTTTAGTTATGCAATAATTGGCTTAAATTTTTACACAGTGCCAATATAGTGTTTATGCAAGCAATAGAAAAACAATGTAAATAATTTTAAAAACTTAAAAAGTAATATTGTTTGGTTGATTTATATTTACCCATGAATTTTATATATGAATAAAACATATTAGGGATGTTTTAACTATTTATATTATAATTACATTACTATCTTGATGTCTTTAAAGTTAAATTAAGTGAATAGAGATAAAAATGGCATTACTGGTATTTTATGAAAAATAATACTATATTAAATTATTTAAAAATTATAAAAAAAATTAAAATAGGAAAAATAGGATGATAAATTGTATATAATGTCACCCCTTTTCCATTTATGATCCAATTTTTACCTTATAAGTAAAATTATAACCCTTTAATATTGAAAAGGTTGTTATCATGGTTAGTGTTAAAATTGGTTAACTAAGGGGTTAAACCAAAAATAAGATTTAAAATGACATCTATACCTTTTAAAATTTTATTTTATGATTATATTTATAAAATATACTCTTTTTATTCTAATTTATGGATATTTTGAAGTATTATACTTGAGAAATTCATTAATTATATTTAAATATTAAGTAATTCCAAGTGTATCATTTTCCTCCCTTATAAAAGGATACTTGTTATCTCTTTTCTTTACACCACCTTGAGAAATATAGCTCAAAAAAACCATGACCATTTCACTTATCAACTCCTCTATCCATGAATTATAGGTAATTTTCTTCTTAAAATACCATTAAAATGGTCCTTATGAAAGGATCTAAAGGAGGCCTATCGAAGAATAGGTAATTGTCTTACTTGGCCTCTTTCAATTTATTTCTTATTCTACCTCCTCTAAATCTGTGTTATTAATCATAAAATAATAAATTTAGTGTCATCAATATACTGAAATGTTATTATAATTATGTAACCACTAATATACACCCTTTATTCTATCAAATGGGAAGTGGAAGTATTGCTCGTGCGTACGTGTGGACTACCGCCTTCACGAAGCGATACAATTAATTTTCCATCACCATATTTCATGGATGATTATTATGATGGGTTTAATTTTTATACATTATATTTATTAAATAATTATTCTTCTAGAAAAATAAAATCATATTTACCTTTTTACCTTCCAATCCGTTCAAAAATAATAACGTCACCTGTGCTTATGTGTGGACTACCACCTCCATGAAGCGATGTGATTCATTTTTTTATTATGATTTACATGGATGTTAATAAAGATATATTTAGTTAATATATATATATATATAATATTATATAATAATTATTCTGTAAAAGTGAATTATTATTACCTTTTTTCATCCTTCGAAATGTGAAAACAACGTTCATGCATACATACGACCTACCCTCTCCATGAACGGTGTAATTCAATTTTCTATATATAAATTTTATGGATGAATATAAATATATTTATAATGAATATATATTATATTTATATCATTATTAACATTCTTTAGATTATGTAACCATGATCAAAATACATGGGTTGGAACTACCGAGCCAAAATTCTCATGAAAAATGAAAATGTTAACACCCGAAATGACAATTTTAATAAGGAATTATTAATAAATGGGTGTTTAAATGTTATAATTGGATCATATATGATATTATAATTATTAACATGGTTTTGGTATAGAATTATAATAAATTTAAATTTATTATAATGAGGTTAGAGAACTTTCAAAGAAAATTGAACTTGAGGTAAGAGATTTATGTTACAGACTCATTATTTATTGAGAATATTTATGATTAAGTTTCTGATGATTAAATTTTATGATATAACTATCAATAAACACATGAATTTTATTCTAATAAGTTTATTTCTAGATATTACATTTTTTTCATTCATTTTCATATCTTTAAGAACTCAAGAGAATGAAAGAATGTTTTTAAGGAAAACATACTTTATTTCTCACTTCGGTCAAAAATCTTTTTTCTTCAATATCTATGTTTCCTAAAAATGTTTTCAATAATGTTTTTAATATTATCCTATGACTATTTAAATACATTTTTACCCATTATTTACTTTTTATAAAATGGTTTAAAATGAATCTTCTTATCATTTTCTAAACAAGGTACTTTTGGATTTTTACTGAAAATGTGAAAGGAATCTTTGTTTTAACATACATGGAATGAATGGAATTTCTCTCCATCATGACCACTCAATGTTTTGAATCTTCCTTTACAAGTTACAAGATTCTTTTCAAATAAAATGTTTTCTTTAATATTTGAGAAATTTTTAGATTTTAAATAAGTGATTTCAAAGTGGAAATGGTATTTCCTTAAGAAATGTTCTAGTGATCTTTTAAAGGAGTTTTTCATCTATGATAACATCCTTTTATGTTACTTATGTTGTACTGGGGATATTATCCAAGGAAACCATCCACATTTATTCTTTTCATGTCTTGTGATGATGATGATTTAAGGATGATTCTATGAAACTCGTTTCTTTCCCATGGGTTAATTAAGTTATGATGAAACCTTTATGAAACCCATTTCTTTTCCATGGGTTATGCTATGATGATATGATGAATTTTTTATGAAACATGTTTCCTTTACATAGGTTATGAAATGATGAGTTTTTTATGATCTTGTAGCACACATATGTATTATTTTCATTGTTTTATGAGTGGACCCGAAATTATATAGACCACCAATGCATTGGGTAAAGATGGATATATCATGAGATAATAAGGAATGGAATGGGGAGTGAATCCAGACCACTATGATAGTCTTGTAAGTGAGCCTTAACTAATAAAATGATTTATCATTCTTATGTGTATACAACAAACTTATATCTTATGCCAATGTTATTGTCTCATGGATCATGTTCTTTGATTCCTTTATAATTCATGTCGTATGAACTGCCAAGATTTATGTCATGACTCATGATTATGATCTATGATATGCATAGTGTGGTTTTAAAATGTTAATCCCATGTTCTCATACCCTTATGCTCATGTTATCTTTAAGTGATCATTGATATCTCTCTTGTTTAACTTTACTGATCATTTGATCTCACCTTTTCTTATGTTTCATTTCCTAGGTTATAAAGAATGATTTTAAGTATGATATATCTAAGAAGGGTGATGGTTATGAAGAACTTAATAAG
This sequence comes from Viscum album, assembly GCA_963277665.1. Lineage (NCBI taxonomy): Eukaryota > Viridiplantae > Streptophyta > Magnoliopsida > Santalales > Viscaceae > Viscum > Viscum album. Next base: position 1,061,659,708 of record OY728148.1, on the reverse strand, counting down.
AGAAGATGTAGATCTCTTATGAATAAGTTGTTTTTTGTATCCAAGTTTCTAAAGACGCTAAACCTATATGATTTTGGCATGGATCGTAATGTTATGTGATGAATATTCATATAATAAGATGTAATATTTATATATGAAAGGTATGGGTCGCTATTAACCAGAAGTGGGTAGTACAATTTGGACCCTATTAGTATAGGGGTTACTCATTATGGCTATTTAATTGCTTTCTCATTATTATCACCATGCCTTTAGTGATAACTATTGATAAAAAAATTATTCTATATATATGTAAATGTGGTTATGTTATTGTATAAACATGTACTACTAGAATGTGAATGATTTGTGATGATTCATTTGTGATGGGAACCCATTGAAAATGACCCATAACTGATAAATGCATCGCAAAAAATATTTTTTATAATGGCATGTCACGGAAATTTTTTTGTGATGGGTAACTTATTCATCGCAGAAAGATTTTACCGGTTATATATACATCATCATTTGTGATAGGATTATTTACCCATTCTAAATAATTATTTACGATGGGTAAATTATATTTTTGTAAACAATTTTTAAAAAGAAAAATAAAAAAAACATCAAAATATTATAAATATATATAAATATATAACTATAGACATATGAATTAATAATAATATTATAAATAATATATTCATTTAAATATTCATCATAATAAATGTGTCAAAAAATACATGAATCACTAAGTATGGGGAGGGTCATCTAGAGGAGGTGGTGGAGGGAACTTCATCCCTATACCATGTGTCAGGAGTCGCATGTACTCCATTATTTTCTCACGCTGCTGCTTCTACCATCAACATTTCTCCTCCTACTATTGTTGTTTCTGTCGATGAAACTCTTCTTGTAACCTACATAGGGTCTCTATAACCTCATTCTGAGCTCACAACTTCTCTTCATACTCATCTTATGATGATGAAAACTCTTCATGATCTCCTCTCGAGCTGAAATATGACCATGCTGCAGTACCATAATAACTTTAAGACATCAATTGAGAACCAATACCAACAACTCAGTCTTTCTCAAAAGCATACTAAGTTTCCTACAACCATGTTGCATCATCAAATCCTAATGCATTAGTGGTCTAACCCACAGACTTGACCTAACTCTCATTATGTGTATGAGAATTCGTGGCATCATATGGCTCCTTCAAATTCAATTTGAATTTAAAATAGTTAAAATATTATTTTCAGTTAATTTTAACTAAAAAAATTGTACTGGCCACAATATGACACTATCAACCACCAATAATCTCTCCAGTGACAGGATCAGTGTAAATACTTTAATAAACATCGAACTCCATAATATCAGGATGCTCAACTACTTATAATAAGCATCTGGCTTATCACCAGGAAGCATAGCCTCTTCGAGGCTACAGAACATCTCATCAAAAGTCTTGTCAGTCATCTGAAACATGAAAATATTATTGTCAAAAAATAATTGAAAAATAGTATTATATATATTAATTATGACTATAACCAACATGTAATTGTGTCATTCTTCATATTCATTATCATCATTGTATACGATAGTTTCAATATCTTCATCTTTCTCCTTGGTATCATCAATTTCCATAGGAGTTTCAATTTCATCATCTCTTATTATTTAAAATTCATTTATTACATCATCAATACCATTGTCACCATTGAACCGTAACTATGGGGTGTCATTATCTATATTCATGTATCTTCATTGAAAAGATTTATTTGGATATTTCACTTTAGAAATTTTAATTCCTTGCACTTCAGTAGAACCACATTCACTTTGCACAAACTGATTTTCATAGGATTCAATTTTTATAATACTCCACTAATCAATTAACTCTCTTGAAGTAGAACAATGATTTGTATAATAAATTGTATGTGCTTGATGAGCTAATAAAAATGGTTCATTTACTACGAGAAGGCTTTTATATTTAATGTCAACGATTCCATGGTACAGATGAATATGAATGCCTCTATTAGTATGAAACCAATGACATTTAAACATCATTACATAATTTTGTCTCAGATAACACTGTTCAATTATTTTATCTAGCATGCCATAAAATTCAACTTCACTTTCTCTATAATGAGATAATCTCAAGAAAACACTACTATTCATTATTTTTTTTATTCACCACACTCACATGTATGAAATTAAAAACCATTCACTACATATGCATTATAAGATTTAACCATTTTCTATGATGGGTTACTCAATAAACACAATCAATTATCACTTTTATTAGCATGTTGTGATACTTGAAAATTTGAAAAAAATAAAAATATAATAAATAATAAATTGATTTCATATGTTAAACCATAAATAATTTTACTTTACTAGTCATTGAAACTAATAGGAAAAATTATGGTGTCGGTGTTCTTTAAGGGAGGTTGGTGTAATTTTTAGAATTTATTTCTTGATATTATCATCATATAATCTAAAAATAAAATCATATTAATTTACTTTTAAAAAAATAAAGAATAAGTGATAGTATCACTCACTATACAAATCATTTCATTTATTTATAGTTGAGCAGAACATATGTATGAGCCCTATCATATTCATCACATAAAATCCATTAATCATGAACTCCACCAAATCTAAGTTTAGGATGATTAAAAACTAATAATTAAATTTTCATTGCATCGTTAACATTTCACTCATTATGGCCCATTTGGTTATGTTTTGAAGTATATTCGGGTTGGAAATAATGGGAGCGAAAAAAGAAATTTCCTCCTACAAATAAGATTATGTAATTGACCCTTCAACTGATGCTTTGTTATATACATTTTTCTTCAATTTATACAGGAATATCTCACATTGGTACATCTATCTGAACTGTACCAGCCCTCCATATTTTTTAACATGCATAAAATGTAATATCAATGTTCCATTGGATTAAAGAAATCCATTGGTAAAAAAATCTAGTTTACATAAAGTTAAAAAAACATCTTCTTGCACTCTACTAAGTGCATCATAATCTATTGTTACCACACAAATGTCTCATAAAAAATATGATATTTCTATTAGTGCATTCCAAATCAAATAATTCAATAAATCACTAAATCCAATTGATAGAAGTCTTTCCATTATAACATGAAAATAATGACTTTTTAATCCAGTAATATGAATATTTCTGAAACATCTATCCAAATTGGAAACATAACCATCTGATAGCCTCAAATCCACAATCCACTAACAAAATAATAAATTATTTTCTTTGGAAATTGTATAAGCCACTTTTGGCTTCATTAACTTCTGTGATCTGACATTTTCTAAAAACTCAAGTTTTGGTCGCCTATAAATTTGGGTAAGATCTAATCGTGTCTCTATATTATCTTTGATCTTATCAGGTGTGTCCAAAACTGTATAAAATATATTATCAAAATAGTTCTTCTCAATATACATGACTTCCAACATGTGACGAACTAATAAATCAGAACAATATGGAAGATCCCAAGAAATATTCTGTTTTATCTAATTGTGATCTTTTCCAAGGCCATCTATTTTTTGTTGGTTTATAGTCGGTCCAAAGGTAATAGGAGGTAATGAAGAGGAAATATATTTTAAATCAATATCTAATATCATTGTTGAATGTTCATCTCTTTCAATTTTACCTTTTTTAAAATCATTTCTATTCCTTCAGAAAGGATGATCAATAGGAAGAAATTTGTGATGAAAGTTAAAAAAATAAAATTTTCTCCCATTGATGAGCATAAACACTTTTTTCACTCATATAGTACAGAAATGATTTTGGACCATGTTTACTTCATCTAGATAACATGTCATATTCTATGAAGTCACTAATTTTCCACATTAATACATCTTTTATTAGGAAATTTTTTTCGTAACAACATTATATGTACTCACACCATTAATTTATAATAAATTTAACTCATTAATCAATGGATTCAAATAAACATCAATATTTTTTTGGATTTTCTAGAATTAATAATTTCAAAAATATATATGGATCATTCATCAACATCCAAGTAGGTAAGTTGTACGAAGTTATAAAGATGGTCCAACAAGAATATTGACTACCGTAAAAACCAAATGGACAGAAATCGTCAGTAGAAAGACTCAATTTCATGTTACAGTCTTTTGAAACAAAAGATAGATATACCTGGTCAAAAAAATTTCATGAATCACCATCATAATGAAAATTTAAGCTTTTACCAGTTGAAATATTGGATTTTTTTCATGACATCAATGACACTATTTTCTGAGAGATGAATAAATACTCCAATCTGGGTGTAAGCGGGAAATACTCATCTATTTAACGGGAACCAATCCCTACTTCCATTATTGAGCCTCTTTTTGTCCATATGTAAGATAATTAACTAATGAATAATTTTCACCATAATATAAGATGCATTCATTTTAACATGCATGAATCTTTTGATAACCAAGACCCAAATTACAAACCAATCTTTTGCTCTCATAGAAACTTATAGGCAGCACATTTCCTTCAGGTAACGATGATTTAACCAAAAAAAATATCTAGTCAAAATAGTTATTTAACATTCTATTATCTGATTTAATAGCCATAAATTTTTCAACTGCTTCAAATTTGATTATCTTGCACCCGAGATATAAGGAATCCTCAGTAGACTTCAACAACTCTTAAAATTGAGATAGTTCTAACTCAAGAGTTAAATCAATATCATTCTGAGTTTTTTTGTTGAAAATAAGAACCAGCAACCTCATGTAATAAAGTTTGAAACTGTGATGGATATGGAACCAAATTATTAATATCTTCTGTGAAACTGTGTTCACTATGTTGATACCAAAAAATATAATCTTTTAAAAAACCAAAATGCAATATATAACCCCCAACATTGTCAAATTTTTCAATTCTCCTTGGATCACATTTCTTATATAGAAACTCCATTTTCTCTTCTAAAACAGATTTTGGTTTTGATGATGCAAATGATAAAAAATATTCAACACCCTCAATATATACAGGATTTATACCATAATTTTTTGGATTCCTGGGATGATTTATCTCATTGTAATCTTTTAATAAAGACTATTGTATACTTCCTTGTTCCATGTTTTTCTAAAAAATTGAAAATAAAAATATTGCTTATGATTAATATGATATAGGGAAGAGACGGTCCAAAAAATTATAAAATCAAAAAATTACAAATTTCTTGTAAATATTATCAATTCTATCTAATTAACGCTAATTTTTTCAAATCACCGCTAATTTTTTCTAATTCCGCAAATTACCACTAATTTTTTCTAATTACCATTATTTTTTTATAAGTACCATTAATTACCATTAAGGGAAATAGAAGGATGACCAAGGAGTGTGAGGGAAGTATGGAGTGGAGGGGATGAAGGTGGCGACGGAGTGAAAGAATTCTAGTTCCCTTACATTCAGAGCATTTGGAGGAGAGGCAGTCATGGGTCCGCCCCTCCATGCTTCCCTCGAGGGAAGCAGAGAGCAAAGAGGATGGAGGTGATGACAGAGGGAAAGAATTTCAATAACCCTGGGTTCAGACTAATTAGAGAAGAGACATTCATGGATAAACTTGTGAGTCGTGGAAGAGGAAGCAAATGTGAGAGATAATAATGACACTCTTAGTGGATTATTTCCCATTTTTGGTTAAATCTATCATCATGAGAAAATAATGTTTTACCAATAATCGTGCATTTACATTATGATTATTAGTAAAACGTTGTTTTCTCACGAAGAGAGATTGAGCCAAAAAAGGGGAAAAAACTCACTAAACATGTCATTGTTATCTCTCGCGTCTATTTTCTCTTCCATCACTTGCAGGTTTACCCATGATTGTCTCTCCTCTAAACGGTCTAAACTAAGGGGCACTAGAATTCTTTTACTCTATCATCATCTTCATCCTCTCTGCTTCATGCTTCCCTCATGCCCCTTGGCCGATCTTATATTACTAATTGTGGTTATTTGTGGTTATTTGTGATTATTTGTTACCATTTTTACTAATTCCTACTAATTGCTGTTATTTTTTACTAATTACCACTAATTTTTACTAATGAACACTAATTTTTACTAATTACCGCTAATTGATGCTAATTTTTACTAAATATCGCTAATTTTCACTAATTTTTACTAATTACCGCTAATTACCACTTATTTTTCCTAATTACCGCTAATTGATGCTTATTTTTCCTTAATACCCTTATTTGCCTCTAATTTGTACTAATTGCTACTAATTACCGTTATTTTTTTCAAATTATTGCTAATTATTGCTAGTTACCCCTACTTTTTACTAATTCCCGCTATTTTTTGCTAATTTCTGCTATTTACCGCTATTTATTGCTGATTATCGCTAATTACAGTTATTTTCCCCTAATTACCACTAACTATTGCTAAGTACCCCTTTTTGTTAATGTAACACCCCAAGATTTCATAGTGTGTTATTTCTTCAAAATAATTCAATAACTTGCACTACACGCAACACCGAGTTCAATCACACCATGACTTACAAAAAAAAAAGCCATTCAAAAGAGGTTATGAATAGTATTATCTAAATTTTAAACTTTATATAATCCTTATAATTTTAGAATCCATATTATGAGTTTCTTAGATATAATGCAAGAACAAATTCATTTTCAGTATTGCACTTTTATCAACTTTTAATAGTGAACCCTTTTTAAATACAATATTTTAAACTTTTTGACTAAATGGGGACATCAAAAATTTAAAATTAAACATCCCAAGCTTCCACGGTACGCTTTCTTTGAATAATACAGTAGCGTGTGTTATACGCAACCTTGAGTTTTAACACACACCACAACCAATCAAACTAGCCGTTATGAATAGTAATACCTACTTTTCGAAATTATATATATTTTATATTTTAAAATGGACTTCATTTCTGGATTCAGAATATCGAATTTAGCCTAAGGTGAAATTTTGGTACTTTTTGGATAACTTTCATATTTTGATGAATAGTGAAAATTACTAAATTTTAATTAAAAACAACTTTTTTAATCAAAATAATTAATAGTGATAAATTATTAATTTTAGTAGTTTTAAAGTATATTTAGAATATATTTTTACCATTTAATATAATGTTGGTCATTGGACATAATTTTACAATTAAACCGAACATAAACAAGTGTCAATCTTTTGATAGTTATTATCTCTTAAAAACACGCTTTTTGTTTTGACAGTGGGAATTAATTTTAAATTAATTTCTGCCACTTCTGTGTTTTGAATTTAGAAAAATGGATTCCATATTTTGAATCAGGATGTCCAAATTGTGTAAATAGGTAACTTTTATTTTTAGACATTTTGAATAATTACTGCGGTAAATATTTTATTTACCATGGTTAAGGGTAAATCCGGTAAATAAGGGTTAAAAAATAATATTATAATAATACTAAATTAATCTAAAACGTGTATTAACCCTATTGGTTGATACATGGTCGACCATGGGCATCTTTGGGTCGATTTTGGGACCCCATGGATCCACTTGTAAGTGATAATGACACTTTATTTTAATTAAGTTAAAATGAATACAAAAATGACACAAGCATATATCTTTTAGAAAAACAATTGTTACATAGGGTAATATATGTTGGATTTTAGATTATAAATATTAATTAGAAAGATAAAAATATTTCCTACATAATGATATTTTATTTATAATTTTTAGAGATTAAATAATTTATTTTATTTATGACACAATGATGATGCATTAATTACTATAATAGTGAAAAATTAAAATAATTGATATTATAAATACCCAAATAAATATAATATGAAAATTTTAATGAATTAAACTAATTTTATAAGATAATATTATATATTAGGATTTATTGAATTTAATTTGTTCTAAGTAATCAATCTGTTATAAGTTTCACAAAAATCAACTATTGAATAGTGTCAAAATTGACATAAAAGAGTTCTTAAAATAAATACTATATTATTAATTGATATTAAATTCCTAAAAATCTAAGGTTCGGCCAAGAGACTCATATCATGATATGTTCATCATTAATGGACCACTTGGGGGGTCTCTTGGATGTATATAGTAAGTTTATTAACCATATTATATAAAAATACAAAGAGACATTGTAAAAGTGAAACTAATTAACTTAGAGTTAATACTTAAAGATAAGGTTAATATAAGTACCCAAACCTGTCTAAATTATATTGGTTGAGTTTTTTTAGACCTATCCCCACATTAACCTTTGAATAATAAACTTTGGAGCCATTATTAACCGAATATTAATTTATTATAAATTAATATTTCTAGCTTTTCCAAAGGTGCCCCTCACCCCTCTTATAAAAGGCCACTCCTCCTTCCCATTTCTTCACACCTTCAAAGCCTTTTGGTTCGGACAAACTCTGAACAAATACTCTCCCAACATCCCTCAATACAACCTAGAGGCCTTAGTTTGATCAGAAAGCCAACCTAAGGAGCCCTTTTGATCAAATCAAAAGGAAGAACCCGAAGAAGAGGTAATATTTTCACCACCCCTTTTCAAGTTCCTTTCTTCTTCCACTTCTTCTTTATTTGTTCTTACCATTATAAAATAATAAATACAGTATCTCACATATACTGTGATTTTATTATAAATATGGTACAACCATATTCAGTATTCTATCCACCCTTTGAATAACATGTCACCATACGTGCGTACGTACGGCTTACCGTCTCCACGTCGTGGTGTAATTGTTATTCAATATAATATTATTTGGATGGGTATAATAATGATGTGTAACTCATGTAAATAATAAATATAACATGTTAATGATTCTGTATATATGATATACCATCCATTTATATATTATTTTAATATCAAAAGAATGATATTGTCGCTCGTGCGTACGTACGGACTACCGTCTCCACGAACGCGATGAGATTCATTCTCCATTGTATCCATTCAAGTATAATTATCATTTGATGATTTAAAAAATTATGTTTAAGGACTTGATATCATTATGGATATGAATAATATAAAACCTATCCTTTACAAACATGTCTTACGTAACAAAACATATAAAAGAAAACAAGTAAGTTAACACCCGAAACAACGATAATACTAAGATATTATTATCAAATCAATATTAAAAGATCATATATGATATCATATTAATGTATATGATTATTGTATAATTTAATAACAATTATTTCACCATTATACAGGAGGTTAACCTACCCCAACCAAGGAAAAGTACAAGGTAAGGGTTATTTCACAATCTCTTCATTATCCGAGGTTGTTTATACGTAATAATCTACTGGGATCTCTTTATCATCCACATCCATGTTTATTAAAAATGTATTTCAAAACATTTTTAATATTTACTAGAATATGAGTTAAAGTCATTTATACCCTTTTTGACTTTTATAAGTGGTTTATAAAGGAATCTTTCGGTCGTTTTCAAAACAAGGTCCTTTTTAACCTTTTCGACAGAATTAAGGTAAGAATGTTTTTTTTAACTTATACGGCGGGTGTGGCTATTTTACGCCGTAATAAAATCTTCAAATCTTCCCTTACAAGCTTATAAGAATATTTTCAAAGAAAATGTTTTATTTTATATGGATCTTAAATGATTTCAAATTAAAAGGAGATATTTCTTTAAAAAGAATATTGATTTCATCTATGTCAACATCCTTTGATGGATTTTAAGATTATTTGAAGTTGATTTATTATGATACAAAACTTCTATATTATATTGAAGGTTTTGTGATATGTTTGACTGTGGATGTGCTATTTTTATACCATTCATAGTTTATGGTGAAATTATTTACATTTCGTATGCTAGTTTTAATACGAATGTTTATGTTATGTTTAAACCTTTTCATATGGGAATGCATTGGACTTAGTAAGTGATGGGTGGAGCCCGCTATAGCTCCTAGATACATCGGTAGGTCTCATGAGACAAACTAGTGTCTTGGCACAAGGCCTTGACAAAATCTTATTTGTAGTCTTGGCACGAGGCCTTGGCTATGTGGTTATGATAGTCTGGCATTATGCATTCCAACATTATGAAAGTGGTTAGTGATTTTGCATGTGATTATTCGATTAGTAGAATATACATGTGAATGAGTAAATGGAATTATTTAATTTTATTTATTCCATACAATGTTGAAAGTTCAAGTTTGAAAGGCTGTTGTTTTAGTTATACATTGCCTTAAATGTTTATTCTTATTTATGAAAGTTTCCGCTATATTGTTATCCTTACTGGGAATTTGAGCTCACCCTTTTTCTATGTTTTATTTTTCCCAGGAAGTGAAGAAGTAAATTATGAATGACCTGCAGGGATATTATGTGGGGATATGAGTGTGGATTATGGAGACAATATGTTGTTGTAGTAGTTTTTCATTTTATGATGTAATGTAATACTTATGAATATATCTAGTGTTTCCAAGACTACTAAACCAATCGGTCTTTCGAGATTTGATCTTTCTTGTGATCATACCAATGTTATGTAATAATGCACCGACTCTGGGTAACTGGGGTCGGGGCGTTGCAGTTGGTATCAGAGGAAGTTTAGTACAAACCTTGGAAGCTAGATTTAGATAAACTCTGATTAGAGCACGTAGACCTAAGATGAACTTTGAGGATTAGTATAGAAGAACTTCCTAGAATTTTGGTATTGTAGAGATTTTGTGAGTTTTCCGAGCAATACATCCATGTCTGGATACGAGCAGGTAGAGGCGGCTCTGGCACAGATGTACCTAGGGGTAAAACCCGAAAACACCGCTTTGAGCTAGACTCGAACGGGAACTGGTACACGACAACGGGCCTTGTTGCACTCTTGGTTATGACACTCCCGGGGGATATGCTTAGGATAATTCTCATTTTCTTTACAAACCATTATGAAGGGTTTATGAGTATATAAATCCTCAAAGGAGACATTTTTATGATTATGGATTATATCCATAAATAGTTCAATTTATGTTAAGTGTTTTATAAGTATGGGATTATGTATTTTGATTCATAAACTGATCTAGTGTATGCCATTGTTTAGAAATGGCACCCAGTAGAAGGAATGAGAACTCCAGAAATGCACATGATCCAAAGAGAGGGAAGGATCATATCTTTCATGGTCTTAAGCTAGAATTTATAAGAGAAATAGTCTCCCATGTATTATCATCATATGAAGAAATAATATCATGTGTTGATAAGATAAGTAAAGAGTTTACTGAGTCCTATGGCTTTGAAGGGAAGCAAGAGAAGAAAATGATGGAAGAGAGAAAGATTGATAAAGGGAAGAGGGAAAAGAAGAATTTTCCCATATGTGGTAACTGTGGAAAGAAACACCCTGGAACTTGCCTGAAAGGAATGGGAGTTTGTTATAAGTGTGGAGGAAAAGGGCACAAAGTACGTGACTGCAAGGGTAAGAAAATGGTTTTAAATGTATAATGCTTCGTTTGCAAGGAGTTTGGACACTACACGAACCTATGTCCCAGTCATCAGACTATGCCGCAAATGATGTTATTGGATAATAATCAAGTTATGATACTACCACAGATGAAGAGGAATGATTAGAGTTCTTATGTTGATTATGTCAATTGAGTGTTGTATCAACAATGTACTTGTTATAATAATTATGGAGTATATAAGGATTGTACTACAGTACTATTTCATTAAGGACTTGAGATTGTGTGGAACAAAGAAAAGTGACTCAATAGAAGGATAAATTTTTGGAAAATATATGGTTGAGAGAATGATAAATCATAATATAGTTCTGATACTGAGGTAGTGATTTTGGAATAATATGTGATTGTTTTGGATAAATTATATTGGATATTCTTGACTACCTTGGAACTGATTAATGATTTGTATATTCCATCATTGTTGGGGTTTAAAACATTTTTGGATTAATGAAGTATATCCAGCATTCTATATGGAATAAGGGAGCATGAATGTAATCAATAAGGAATATGGTAATACATGATGAAGGTATTCATATGCTATTACGGGGTAAAAAGGATCTATATTATGTTTACCTTCCTTATAAATGTTGGACTGTGAGTTTGGACAGAAGTATTTTGGATAGTTCTAGTTTGGATTATTTTGGATTGCTATAAAAGGACAACCCGGAGGTCGGGCGGCAACCCGTCGCGTCCGGCAAGGCTGCGAGACTTGAACCCGCAACCGAAGGGCGACAAGGGTGTATCACCTACCACTGGCCCACGAGATGTCCTGGATTAAATAATGTAGTTTTTATTAAAAGATCTTGTAGATGAATTATAGATTAATTTATTTTGGAACCCTATACGAATAGTGTAAATAGAATTTTTTTACATTCTATTATCTTTTAGAGTGAAAGATGAGTTTGTGGTAGAAATTTATTAATGGATAAAACTCTAATTATAAAGTAAGTATATCTCCTTATGATCTTAGACAATATCATAAATAAATTCCTCAATATTAAGAAAAGAAACTTAGAACAAAAATGTTTTCCTAGATGGTACCTTAAATCATCACTAATTTATGGCTTTGGGATTGTTGGCCTTTTCATAGCCATGTTCTCTACCACTCTCCATCAGATAATTGATGGTTAGATTTTTCTTCCATATCCATATTTTCCTACATGGAACCCTAGTATGTGTTATTTTCGGTAATCTTCATACGTTCGACTCTTTATTTTAAATAGAGGCCTCATTAATTCATTTTTCGATGTGGGATTTCAACTAAGATATTTTGAAACGTCAAAAATGTGTTATCCTAATACCCTATGTTTTGTTGAACCGATGGTATTTCAAATCATCATAGATTGATGAATTTAAGGACCTCAATTTTATACTTGTTTGTGATTGATGACCTCAATCACTACCTATAAATATTTACATTTTTCCTCCAATTATATGTCTCTAATTGCCACCAATGTTCTCCTAATCGAGATCATAATTTGGTGGTGACCCTTTCATTTCTCTTTTCCTCATATTAAGACTAAATTTTAGTAACCCAATTTCCGATGTGGGTTTTCCCACAAATATATTTTCTATTTTCAACCTTTTATTTTCGAAGAACAATTTCAAATTGCGAGGACGCAATTTATTGAAGGAGGGGAGAATGTAACACCCCAAGATTTCATAGTGTGTTATTTCTTCAAAATAATTCAATAACTTGCACTACACGCAACACCGAGTTAAATCACACCATGACTTACAAAAAAAAATCCATTCAAAAGAGGTTATGAATAGTATTATCAAAATTTTAAACTTTATATAATCCTTATAATTTTTGAATCCATATTATGAGTTTCTTAGATATAATGCAAGAACAAATTCATTTTTAGTATTGCACTTTTATCAACTTTTAATAGTGAACCCTTTTTAAATACAATATTTTAAACTTTTTGACTAAATGGGGACATCAAAAATTTAAAATGAAACATCCCAAGCTTCCACGGTACGCTTTCTTTGAATAATACAGTAGCGTGTGTTGTACGCAACCTTGAGTTTTAACACACACCACAACCAATCAAACTAGCCGTTATGAATAGTAATACCTACTTTTCGAAATTATATATATTTTATATTTTAAAATGGACTTCATTTCTGGATTCAAAATATCGAATTTAGCCTAAGGTGAAATTTTGGTACTTTTCGGATAACTTTCATATTTTGATGAATAGTGAAAATTACTAAATTTTAATTAAAAACAACTTTTTTAATCAAAATAATTAATAGTGATAAATTATGAATTTTAGTAGTTTTAAAGTATATTTAGAATATATTTTTACCATTTAATATAATTTTGGTCATTGGACATAATTTTACAATTAAACCGAACATAAACAAGTGTCAATCTTTTGATAGTTATTATCTCTTAAAAACACGCTTTTTGTTTTGACAGCGGGAATTAATTTTAAATTAATTTCTGCCACTTCTGTATTTTGAATTTAGAAAAATGGATTCCATATTTGGAATCAGGATTTCCAAATTGTGTAAATAGGTAACTTTTATTTTTAGACATTTTGAATAATTACTGCGGTAAATATTTTATTTACCATGGTTAAAGGTAAATCCGGTAAATAAGGGTTAAAAAATAATATTATAATAATACTAAATTACCCTAAAACGTGTATTAACCCTATTGGTTGATACATGGTCGACCATGGGCATCTTTGGGTCGATTTTTGGACCCCATGGATCCACTTGTAAGTGATAATGACACTTTATTTTAATTAAGTTAAAATGAATACAAAAATGACACAAGCATATATCTTTTAGAAAAACAATTGTTACATAGGGTTATATATGTTGGATTTTAGATTATAAATATTCATTAGAAAGATAAAAAGATTTAATACATAATTATATTTTATTTATAATTTTTAGACATTAAATAATTTATTTTATTTATGACACAATGATGATGCAGTAATTACTATAATAGTGAAAAATTAAAATAATTGATATTATAAATACCCAAATAAATATAATATGAAACTTTTAATGAATTAAACTAATTTTATAAGATAATATGATATATTAGGATTGATTTAATTTACTTTGTTAGAAGTAATCAATCTGTTATGAGTTTCACAAAAATCAACTATTGAATAGTGTCAAAATTGACATAAAAGAGTTCTTAAAACAAATATTATATTATTAATTGATATTAAATTTCTAAAAATCTAAGGTTCGGCCAAGAGACTCATATCATGATAGGTTCATCATTAATGGACCACTTGGGGGTCTCTTGGATGTATATAGTAAGTTTATTAACCATATTATATAAAAATACAAAGAGACATTGTAAAAGTGAAACTAATTAACTTAGAGTTAATACTTAAATATAAGGTTAATATAAGTACCCAAACCTGTCTAAATTCTATTGGTTGAGTGGTTTTAGACATATCCCTACATTAACCTTTGAATAATCAACTTTGGAGCCATTATTAACCGAATATGAATTTATTATAAATTAATATTTCTAGCTTTTCCAAAGGTGCCCCTCACCCCTCTTATAAAAGGGCACTCCTCCTTCCCATTTCTTCACACCTTAAAAGCCTTTTGGTTCGGCCAAACTCTGCCCAAATACTCTCCCAACATCCCTCACTACAACCTAGAGGCCTTAGTTTGATCAGAAAGCCAACCTAAGGATCCCTTTTGATCAAATCAAAAGGAAGAACCCGAAGAAGAGGTAATATTTTCACCACCCCTTTTCAAGTTCCTTTCTTCTTCCACTTCTTCTTTCTTTGTTCTTACCATTCTAAAATAATAACTCCAGTATCTCACATATACTGTGATGTTATTATAAATATGGTACAACCATATTCAGTATTCTATCCACCCTTTGAATAACATGTCACCATACGTGCGTACGTACGGCTTACCGTCTCCACATCGTGGTGTAATTGTCATTCAATATAATATTATTTGGATGGGTATAATAATGATGTGTAACTCATGTAAATAATAAATATAACATGTTAAGGATTCTGTATATATGATATACAATCCATTTATATATTATTTTAATATCAAAAGAATGATATTGTCGCTCGTGCGTACGTACGGACTACCGTCTCCACGAACGCGATGAGATTCATTCTCCATCGTATCCATTCAAGTATAATTATAATTTGATGATTTAAAAAATGATGTTTAAGGACTTGATATCATTCTGGATATGAATAATATAAAACCTATCCTTTACAAACATGTCTTACGTAACAAAACATATAAAAGAAAACAAGTAAGTTAACACCCGAAACAACGATAATACTAAGATATTATTATCAAATCAATATTAAAAGATCATATATGATATCATATTAATGTATATGATTATTGTATAATTTAATAAAAATTATTTCACCATTATACAGGAGGTTAACCTACCCCAACCAAGAAAAAGTACAAGGTAAGGGTTATTTCACAATCTCTTCATTATCTGAGGTTGTTTATACGTAATAATCTACTGGGATCTCTTTATCATCCACATCCATGTTTCTTAAAAATGTATTTCAAAACATTTTTACTATTTACTAGAATATGAGTTAAAGTCATTTATACCCTTTTTGACTTTTATAAGTGGTTTATAAAGTAATCTTTCGGTCGTTTTCAAAACAAGGTCCTTTTTAACCTTTTCGACAGAATTAAGGTAAGAATGTTTTTTTAACTTATACGACGGGTGCGGCTATTTTCCGCCGTTATAAAATCTTCAAAGCTTCCCTTACAAGATTATAAGAATATTTTCAAAGAAAATGTTTCATTTTATATGGATCTTAAATGATTTCAAATTAAAAGGAGATATTTCTTTAAAAAGAATATTGATTTCATCTATGTCAACATCCTTTGATGGATTTTAAGATTATTTGAAGTTGATTTATTATGATACAAAACTTCTATATTGTATTGAAGGTTTTGTGATATGTTTGACTGTGGATGTGCTATTTTTATACCATTCATAGTTTATGGTGAAATTATTTACATTTCGTATGCTAGTTTTAATACGAATGTTTATGTTATGTTTAAACCTTTTCATATGGGAATGCATTGGACTTAGTAAGTGACGGGTGGAGCCCGCTATAGCTCCTCCATGCATCGGTAGGTCTCATGAGACAAACTAGTGTCTTGGCACAAGGCCTTGACAAAATCTTATTTGTAGTCTTGGCACGAGGCCTTGGCTATGTGGTTATGATAGTCTGGCATTATGCATTCCAACATTATGAAAGTGGTTAGTGATTTTTCATGTGATTATTCGATTAGTAGAATATCCATGTGAATGAGTAAATGGAATTATTTAATTTTATTTATTCCATACAATGTTGAAAGTTCAAGTTTGAAAGGCTGTTGTTTTAGTTATACATTGCCTTAAATGTTTATTCTTATTTATGAAAGTTTCCGCTATATTGTTATCCTTACTGGGAATTTGAGCTCACCCCTTTTCTATGTTTTATTTTTCCCAGGAAGTGAAGAAGTAAATTATGAATGACCTGTAGGCATATTATGTGGGGATATGAGTGTGGATTATGGAGACAATATGTTGTTGTAGTAGTTTTTCATTTTATGATGTAATGTAATACTTATGAATATATCTAGTGTTTCCAAGACTACTAAACCAATCGGTCTTTCGAGATTTGATCTTTATTGTGATCATACCAATGTTATGTAATAATGCACCGACTCTGGGTAACTGGGGTCGGGGCGTTGCAGTTGGTATCAGAGGAAGTTTAGTACAAACCTTGGAAGCTAGATTTAGATAAACTATGATTAGAGCACGTAGACCTAAGATGAACTTTGAGGATTAGTATAGAAGAACTTCCTAGAATTTTGGTATTGTAGAGATTTTGTGAGTTTTTCGAGCAATACATCCATGTCTGGATACGAGCAGGTAGAGGCGGCTCTGGCACAGATGTACCTAGGGGTAAAACCCGAAAACACCGCTTTGAGCTAGACTCGAACGGGAACTGGTACACGACAACGGGCCTTGTTGCACTCTTGGTTACGACACTCCCGGGGGATATGCTTAGGATAATTCTCATTTTCTTTACAAACCATTATGAAGGGTTTATGAGTATATACATCCTCAAAGGAGACATTTTTATGATTATGGATTATATCCATAAATAGTTCAATTTATGTTAAGTGTTTTATAAGTATGGGATTATGTATTTTGATTCATAAACTGATCTAGTGTATGACATTGTTTAGAAATGGCGCCCAGTAGAAGGAATGAGAACTCCAGAAATGCACATGATCCAAAGAGAGGGAAGGATCATATCTTTCATGGTCTTAAGCTAGAATTTATAAGAGAAATAGTCTCCCATGTATTATCATCATATGAAGAAATAATATCATGTGTTGATAAGATAAGTAAAGATTTTACTGAGTCCTATGGCTTTGAAGGGAAGCAAGAGAAGAAAAGGATGGAAGAGAGAAAGATTGATAAAGGGAAGAGGGAAAAGAAGAATTTTCCCATATGTGGTAACTGTGGAAAGAAACACCCTGGAACTTGCCTGAAAGGAATGGGAGTTTGTTATAAGTGTGGAGGAAAAGGGAACAAAGTACGTGACTGCAAGGGTAAGAAAATGGTTTTAAATGTACAATGCTTCGTTTGCAAGGAGTTTGGACACTACGCGAACCTATGTCCCAGTCATCAGACTATGCCGCAAATGATGTTATTTGATAATAATCAAGTTATGATACTACCACAGATGAAGAGGAATGATTATAGTTCTTATGTTGATTATGTTAATTGAGTGTTGTATCAACAATGTACTTGTTATAATAATTATGGAGTATATAAGGATTGTACTGCAGTACTATTTCATTAAGGACTTGAGATTGTGTGGAACAAAGAAAAGTGACTCAATAGAAGGATAAATTTTTGGAAAATATATGGTTGAGAGAATGATAAATCATAATATAGTTCTGATACTGAGGTAGTGATTTTGGAATAATATGTGATTGTTTTGGATAAATTATATTGGATATTCTTGACTACCTTGGAACTGATTAATGATTTGTATATTCCATCATTGTTGGGGTTTAAAACATTTTTGGATTAATGAAGTATATCCAGCATTCTATATGGAATAAGGGAGCATGAATGTAATCAATAAGGAATATGGTAATACATGATGAAGGTATTCATATGCTATTACGGGGTAAAAAGGATCTATATTATGTTTACCTTCCTTATAAATGTTGGACTGTGAGTTTGGACATAAGTATTTTGGATAGTTCTAGTTTGGATTATTTTGGATTGCTATAAAAGGACAACCCGGAGGTCGGGCGGCAACCTGTCGCGTCCGGCAAGGCTGCGAGACTTGAACCCGCAACCGAAGGGCGACAAGGGTGTATCACCTACCACTGGCCCACGAGATGTCCTGGATTAAATAATGTAGTTTTTATTAAAAGATCTTGTAGATGAATTATAGATTAATTTATTTTGGAACCCTATACGAATAGTGTAAATAGAATTTTTTTACATTCTATTATCTTTTAGAGTGAAAGATGAGTTTGTGGTAGAAATTTATTAATGGATAAAACTCTAATTATAAAGTAAGTATATCTCCTTATGATCTTAGACAATATCATAAATAAATTCCTCAATATTAAGAAAAGCAACTTAGAACAAAAATGTTTTCCTAGATGGTACCTTAAATCATCACTAATTTATGGCTTTGGGATTGTTGGCCTTTTCATAGCCATGTTCTCTACCACTCTCCATCAGATAATTGATGGTTAGATTTTTCTTCCATATCCATATTTTCCTACATGGAACCCTAGTATGTGTTATTTTCGGTAATCTTCATACGTTCGACTCTTTATTTTAAATAGAGGCCTCATTAATTCATTTTTCGATGTGGGATTTCAACTAAGATATTTTGAAACGTCAAAAATGTGTTATCCTAATACCCTATGTTTTGTTGAACCGATGGTATTTCAAATCATCATAGATTGATGAATTTAAGGACCTCAATTTTATACTTGTTTGTGATTGATGACCTCAATCACTACCTATAAATATTTACATTTTTCCTCCAATTATATGTCTCTAATTGCCACCAATGTTCTCCTAATCGAGATCATAATTTGGTGGTGACCCTTTCATTTCTCTTTTCCTCATATTAAGACTAAATTTTAGTAACCCAATTTCTGATGTGGGTTTTCCCACAAATATATTTTCTATTTTCAACCTTTTATTTTCGAAGAACAATTTCAAATTGTGAGGACGCAATTTATTGAAGGAGGGGAGAATGTAACACCCCAAGATTTCATAGTGTGTTATTTCTTCAAAATAATTCAATAACTTGCACTACACGCAACACCGAGTTCAATCACACCATGACTTACAAAAAAAAATCCATTCAAAATAGGTTATGAATAGTATTATCTAAATTTTAAACTTTATATAATCCTTATAATTTTAGAATCCATATTATGAGTTTCTTAGATATAATGCAAGAACAAATTCATTTTCAGTATTTCACTTTTATCAACTTTTAATAGTGAACCCTTTTTAAATACAATATTTTAAACTTTTTGACTAAATGGGGACATCAAAAATTTAAAATGAAACATCCCAAGATTCCACGGTACGCTTTCTTTGAATAATACAGTAGTGTGTGTTGTACGCAACCTTGAGTTTTAACACACACCACAACCAATCAAACTAGCCGTTATGAATAGTAATACCTACTTTTCGAAATTATATATATTTTATATTTTAAAATGGACTTCATTTCTGGATTCAGAATATCGAATTTAGCCTAAGGTGAAATTTTGGTACTTTTCGGATAACTTTCATATTTTGATGAATAGTGAAAATTACTAAATTTTAATTAAAAAAAACTTTTTTAATCAAAATAATTAGTAGTGATAAATTATGAATTTTAGTAGTTTTAAAGTATATTTAGAATATATTTTTACCATTTAATATAATTTTGGTCATTGGACATAATTTTACAATTAAACCGAACATAAACAAGTGTCAATCTTTTGATAGTTATTATCTCTTAAAAACACGCTTTTTGTTTTGACAGCGGGAATTAATTTTAAATTAATTTCTGCCACTTCTGTGTTTTGAATTTAGAAAAATGGATTCCATATTTGGAATCAGGATGTCCAAATTGTGTAAATAGGTAACTTTTATTTTTAGACATTTTGAATAATTACTGCGGTAAATATTTTATTTACCATGGTTAAGGGTAAATCCGGTAAATAAGGGTTAAAAAATAATATTATAATAATACTAAATTACCCTAAAACGTGTATTAACCCTATTGGTTGATACATGGTCGACCATGGGCATCTTTGGGTCGATTTTGGGACCCCATGGATCCACTTGTAAGTGATAATGACACTTTATTTTAATTAAGTTAAAATGAATACAAAAATGACACAAGCATATATCTTTTAGAAAACCAATTGTTACATAGGGTTATATATGTTGGATTTTAGATTATAAATATTCATTAGAAAGATAAAAAGATTTACTACATAATGATATTTTATTTATAATTTTTAGACATTAAATAATTTATTTTATTTATGACACAATGATGATGCAGTAATTACTATAATAGTGAAAAATTAAAATAATTGATATTATAAATACCCAAATAAATATAATATGAAACTTTTAATGAATTAAACTAATTTTATAAGATAATATGATATATTAGGATTGATTTAATTTACTTTTTTCGAAGTAATCAATCTGTTATGAGTTTCAAAAAAATCAACTATTGAATAGTGTCAAAATTGACATAAAAGAGTTCTTAAAACAAATATTATATTATTAATTGATATTAAATTCCTAAAAATCTAAGGTTCAGCCAAGAGACTCATATCATGATTGGTTCATCATTAATGTACCACTTGGTGGTATCTTGGATGTATATAGTAAGTTTATTAACCATATTATATAAAAATACAAAGAGACATTGTAAAAGTGAAACTAATTAACTTAGAGTTAATACTTAAATATAAGGTTAATATAAGTACCCAAACCTGTCTAAATTCTATTGGTTGAGTGGTTTTAGACCTATCCCTACATTAACCTTTTAATAATAAACTTTGGAGCCATTATTAACCGAATATGAATTTATTATAAATTAATATTTCTAGCTTTTCCAAAGGTGCCCCTCACCCCTCTTATAAAAGGGCACTCCTCCTTCCCATTTCTTCACACCTTCAAAGCCTTTTGGTTCGGTCAAACTCTTCCCAAATACTCTCCCAACATCCCTCAATACAACCTAGAGGCATTAGTTTGATCATAAAGCCAACCTAAGGAGCCCTTTTGATCAAATCAAAAGGAAGAACCCGAAGAAGAGGTAATATTTTCACCACCCCTTTTCAAGTTCCTTTCTTCTTCCACTTCTTCTTTCTTTGTTCTTACCATTCTAAAATAATAACTCCAGTATCTCACATATACTGTGATGTTATTATAAATATGGTACAACCATATTCATTATTCTATCCACCCTTTGAATAACATGTCACCATACGTGTGTACGTACGGCTTACCGTCTCCACGTCGTGGTGTAATTGTTATTCAATATAATATTATTTGGATGGGTATAATAATGATGTGTAACTCATGTAAATAATAAATATAACATGTTAAGGATTCTGTATATATGATATACCATCCATTTATATATTATTTTAATATCAAAAGAATGATATTGTCGCTCGTGCGTACGTACGGACTACCGTCTCCACGAACGCGATGAGATTCATTCTCCATCGTATCCATTCAAGTATAATTATCATTTGATGATTTAAAAAATGATGTTTAAGGACTTTATATCATTCTAGATATGAATAATATAAAACCTATCCTTTACAAACATGTCTTACATAACAAAACATATAAAAGAAAACAAGTAAGTTAACACCCGAAACAACGATAATACTAAGATATTATTATCAAATCAATATTAAAAGATCATATATGATATCATATTAATGTATATGATTATTGTATAATTTAATAACAATTATTTCACCATTATACAGGAGGTTAACCTACCCCAACCAAGGAAAAGTACAAGGTAAGGGTTATTTCACAATCTCTTCATTATCCGAGGTTGTTTATACGTAATAATCTACTGGGATCTCTTTATCATCCACATCCATGTTTCTTAAAAATGTATTTCAAAACATTTTTACTATTTACTAGAATATGAGTTAAAGTCATTTATACCCTTTTTGACTTTTATAAGTGGTTTATAAAGTAATCTTTCGGTCGTTTTCAAAACAAGGTCATTTTTAACCTTTTCGACAGAATTAAGGTAAGAATGTTTTTTTTAACTTATACGGCGGGTGCGGCTATTTTCCGCCGTTATAAAATCTTCAAAGCTTCCCTTACAAGCTTATAAGAATATTTTCAAAGAAAATGTTTTATTTTATATGGATCTTAAATGATTTCAAATTAAAAGGAGATATTTCTTTAAAAAGAATATTGATTTCATCTATGTCAACATCCTTTGATGGATTTTAAGATTATTTGAAGTTGATTTATTATGATACAAAAATTCTATATTTTATTGAAGGTTTTGTGATATGTTTGACTGTGGATGTGCTATTTTTATACCATTCATAGTTTATGGTGAAATTATTTACATTTCGTATGCTAGTTTTAATACGAATGTTTATGTTATGTTTAAACCTTTTCATATGGGAATGCATTGGACTTAGTAAGTGACGGGTGGAGCCCGCTATAGCTCCTCGATGCATCGGTAGGTCTCATGAGACAAACTAGTGTCTTGGCACAAGGCCTTGACAAAATCTTATTTGTAGTCTTGGCACGAGGCCTTGGCTATGTGGTTATGATAGTCTGGCATTATGCATTCCAACATTATGAAAGTGGTTAGTGATTTTGCATGTGATTATTCGATTAGTAGAATATCCATGTGAATGAGTAAATGGAATTATTTCATTTTATTTATTCCATACAATGTTGAAAGTTCAAGTTTGAAAGGCTGTTGTTTTAGTTATACATTGCCTTAAATGTTTATTCTTATTTATGAAAGTTTCTGCTATATTGTTATCCTTACTGGGAATTTGAGCTCACCCCTTTTCTATGTTTTATTTTTCCCAGGAAGTGAAGAAGTAAATTATGAATGACCTGCAGGGATATTATGTGGGGATATGAGTGTGGATTATGGAGACAATATGTTGTTGTAGTAGTTTTTCATTTTATGATGTAATGTAATACTTATGAATGTATCTAGTGTTTCCAAGACTACTAAACCAATCGGTCTTTCGAGATTTGATCTTTATTGTGATCATACCAATGTTATGTAATAATGCACCGACTCTGGGTAACTGGGGTCGGGGCGTTGCAGTTGGTATCAGAGGAAGTTTAGTACAAACCTTGGAAGCTAGATTTGGATAAACTCTGATTAGAGCACGTAGACCTAAGATGAACTTTGAGGATTAGTATAGATGAACTTCCTAGAATTTTGGTATTGTAGAGATTTTGTGAGTTTTCCGAGCAATACATCCATGTCTGGATACGAGCAGGTAGAGGCGGCTCTGGCACAGATGTACCTAGGGGTAAAACCCGAAAACACCTCTTTGAGCTAGACTCGAACGGGAACTGGTACACGACAACGGGCCTTGTTGCACTCTTGGTTACGACACTCCCGAGGGATATGCTTAGGATAATTCTCATTTTCTTTACAAACCATTATGAAGGGTTTATGAGTATATACATCCTCAAAGGAGACATTTTTATGATTATGGATTATATCCATAAATAGTTCAATTTATGTTAAGTGTTTTATAAGTATGGGATTATGTATTTTGATTCATAAACTGATCTAGTGTATGCCATTGTTTAGAAATGGTGCCCAGTAGAAGGAATGAGAACTCCAGAAATGCACATGATCCAAAGAGAGGGAAGGATCATATCTTTCATGGTCTTAAGCTAGAATTTATAAGATAAATAGTCTCCCATGTATTATCATCATATGAAGAAATAATATCATGTGTTGATAAGATAAGTAAAGAGTTTACTGAGTCCTATGGCTTTGAAGGGAAGAAAGAGAAGAAAAGGATGGAAGAGAGAAAGATTGATAAAGGGAAGAGGGAAAAGAAGAATTTTCCCATATGTGGTAACTGTGGAAAGAAACACCCTGGAACTTGCCTGAAAGGAATGGGAGTTTGTTATAAGTGTGGAGGAAAAGGGCACAAAGTACGTGACTGCAAGGGTAAGAAAATGGTTTTAAATGTACAATGCTTCGTTTTCAAGGAGTTTGGACACTACGCGAACCTATGTCCCAGTCATCAGACTATGCCGCAAATGATGTTATTGGATAATAATCAAGTTATGATACTACCACAGATGAAGAGGAATGATTATAGTTCTTATGTTGATTATGTCAATTGAGTGTTGTATCAACAATGTACTTGTTATAATAATTATGGAGTGTATAAGGATTGTACTGCAGTACTATTTCATTAAGGACTTGAGATTGTGTGGAACAGAGAAAAGTGACTCAATAGAAGGATAAATTTTTGGAAAATATATGGTTGAGAGAATGATAAATCATAATATAGTTCTGATATTGAGGTAGTGATTTTGGAATAATATGTGATTGTTTTGGATAAATTATATTGGATATTCTTGACTACCTTGGAACTGATTAATGATTTGTATATTCCATCATTGTTGGGGTTTAAAACATTTTTGGATTAATGAAGTATATCCAGCATTCTATATGGAATAAGGGAGCATGAATGTAATCAATAAGGAATATGGTAATACATGATGAAGGTATTCATATGCTATTACGGGGTAAAAAGGATCTATATTATGTTTACCTTCCTTATAAATGTTGGACTGTGAGTTTGGACAGAAGTATTTTGGATAGTTCTAGTTTGGATTATTTTGGATTGCTATAAAAGGACAACCCGGAGGTCGGGCGGCAACCCGTCGCGTCCGGCAAGGCTGCGAGACTTGAACCCGCAACCGAAGGGCGACAAGGGTGTATCACCTACCACTGGCCCACGAGATGTCCTGGATTAAATAATGTAGTTTTTATTAAAAGATCTTGTAGATGAATTATAGATTAATTTATTTTGGAACCCTATACGAATAGTGTAAATAGAATTTTTTTACATTCTATTATCTTTTAGAGTGAAAGATGAGTTTGTGGTAGAAATTTATTAATGGATAAAACTCTAATTATAAAGTAAGTATATCTCCTTATGATCTTAGACAATATCATAAATAAATTCCTCAATATTAAGAAAAGAAACTTAGAACAAAATTTTTTTCCTAGATGGTACCTTAAAATCATCACTAATTTATGGCTTTGGGATTGTTGGCCTTTTCATATCCATGTTCTCTACCACTCTCCATCAGATAATTGATGGTTAGATTTTTCTTCCATATCCATATTTTCCTACATGGAACCCTAGTATGTGTTATTTTCGGTAATCTTCATACGTTCGACTCTTTATTTTAAATAGAGGCCTCATTAATTCATTTTTCGATGTGGGATTTCAACTAAGATATTTTGAAACGTCAAAAATGTGTTATCCTAATACCCTATGTTTTGTTGAACCGATGGTATTTCAAATCATCATAGATTGATGAATTTAAGGACCTAAATTTTATACTTGTTTGTGATTGATGACCTCAATCACTACCTATAAATATTTACATTTTTCCTCGAATTATATGTCTCTAATTGCCACCAATGTTCTCCTAATCGAGATCATAATTTGGTGGTGACCCTTTCATTTCTCTTTTCCTCATATTAAGACTAAATTTTAGTAACCCAATTTTTGATGTGGGTTTTCCCACAAATATATTTTCTATTTTCAACCTTTTATTTTCGAAGAACAATTTCAAATTGCGAGGACGCAATTTATTGAAGGAGGAGAGAATGTAACACCCCAAGATTTCATAGTGTGTTATTTCTTCAAAATAATTCAATAACTTGCACTACACGCAACACCGAGTTCAATCACACCATGACTTACAAAAAAAATCCATTCAAAAGAGGTTATGAATAGTATTATCTAAATTTTAAACTTTATATAATCCTTATAATTTTAGAATCCATATTATGAGTTTCTTAGATATAATGCAAGAACAAATTCATTTTCAGTATTGCACTTTTATCAACTTTTAATAGTGAACCCTTTTTAAATACAATATTTTAAACTTTTTGACTAAATGGGGACATCAAAAATTTAAAATGAAACATCACAAGCTTCCACGGTACGCTTTCTTTGAATAATACAGTAGCGTGTGTTGTACGCAACCTTGAGTTTTAACACACACCACAACCAATCAAACTAGCCGTTATGAATAGTAATACCTACTTTTTGAAATTATATATATTTTATATTTTAAAATGGACTTCATTTCTGGATTCGAAATATCGAATTTAGCCTAAGGTGAAATTTTGGTACTTTTTGGATAACTTTCATATTTTGATGAATAGTGAAAATTACTAAATTTTAATTAAAAAAAACTTTTTTAATCAAAATAATTAATAGTGATAAATTATTAATTTTAGTAGTTTTAAAGTATATTTAGAATATATTTTTACCATTTAATATAATTTTTGTCATTGGACATAATTTTACAATTAAACCGAACATAAACAAGTGTCAATCTTTTGATAGTTATTATCTCTTAAAAACACGCTTTTTGTTTTGACAGCGGGAATTAATTTTAAATTAATTTCTGCCACTTATGTGTTTTGAATTTAGAAAAATGGATTCCATATTTGGAATCAGGATGTCCAAATTGTGTAAATAGGTAACTTTTATTTTTAGACATTTTGAATAATTACTGCGGTAAATATTTTATTTACCATGGTTAAGGGTAAATCCGGTAAATAAGGGTTAAAAAATAATATTATAATAATACTAAATTACCCTAAAACGTGTATTAACCCTATTGGTTGAAACATGGTCGACCATGGGCATCTTTGGGTCGATTTTGGGACCCCATGGATCCACTTGTAAGTGATAATGACACTTTATTTTAATTAAGTTAAAATGAATACAAAAATGACACAAGCATATATCTTTTAGAAAAACAATTGTTACATAGGGTTATATATGTTGGATTTTAGATTATAAATATTCATTAGAAAGATAAAAAGATTTACTACATAATGATATTTTATTTATAATTTTTAGACATTAAATAATTTATTTTATTTATGACACAATGATGATGCAGTAATTACTATAATAGTGAAAAATTAAAATAATTGATATTATAAATACCCAAATAAATATAATATGAAACTTTTAATGAATTAAACTAATTTTATAAGATAATATGATATATTAGGATTGATTTAATTTACTTTTTTCGAAGTAATCAATCTGTTATGAGTTTCACAAAAATCAACTATTGAATAGTGTCAAAATTGACATAAAAGAGTTCTTAAAACAAATATTATATTATTAATTGATATTAAATTCCTAAAAATCTAAGGTTCAGCCAAGAGACTCATATCATGATAGGTTCATCTTTAATTGACCACTTGGTGGTCTCTTGGATGTATATAGTAAGTTTATTAACCATATTATATAAAAATACAAAGAGACATTGTAAAAGTGAAACTAATTAACTTAGAGTTAATACTTAAAGATAAGGTTAATATAAGTACCCAAACCTGTCTAAATTCTATTGGTTGAGTGTTTTTAGACCTATCCCCACATTAACCTTTGAATAATCAACTTTGGAGCCATTATTAACCGAATATGAATTTGTTATAAATTAATATTTCTAGCTTTTCCAAAGGTGCCCCTCACCCCTCTTATAAAAGGGCACTCCTCCTTCCCATTTCTTCACACCTTCAAAGCCTTTTGGTTCGGCCAAACTCTGCCCAAATAATCTCCCAACATCCCTCACTATAACCTAGAGGCCTTAGTTTGATCATAAAGCCAACCTAAGGAGCCCTTTTGATCAAATCAAAAGGAAGAACCCGAAGAAGAGGTAATATTTTCACCACCCCTTTTCAAGTTCCTTTCTTCTTCCACTTCTTCTTTATTTGTTCTTACCATTCTAAAATAATAACTCCAGTATCTCACATATACTGTGATGTTATTATAAATATGGTACAACCATATTCAGTATTCTATCCACCCTTTGAATAACATGTCACCATACGTGCGTACGTACGGCTTACCGTCTCCACGTCGTGGTGTAATTGTTATTCAATATAATATTATTTGGATGGGTATAATAATGATGTGTAACTCATGTAAATAATAAATATAACATGTTAATGATTCTGTATATATGATATACCATCCATTTATATATTATTTTAATATCAAAAGAATGATATTGTCGCTCGTGCGTACGTACGGACTACCGTCTCCACGAACGCGATGAGATTCATTCTCCATCGTATCCATTCAAGTATAATTATCATTTGATGATTTAAAAAATGATGTTTAAGGACTTGATATCATTATGGATATGAATAATATAAAACCTATCCTTTACAAACATGTCTTACGTAACAAAACATATAAAAGAAAACAAGTAAGTTAACACCCGAAACAACGATAATACTAAGATATTATTATCAAATCAATATTAAAAGATCATATATGATATCATATTAATGTATATGATTATTGTATAATTTAATAACAATTATTTCACCATTATACAGGAGGTTAACCTACCCCAACCAAGGAAAAGTACAAGGTAAGGGTTATTTCACAATCTCTTCATTATCCGAGGTTGTTTATACGTAATAATCTACTGGGATCTCTTTATCATCCACATCCATGTTTCTTAAAAATGTATTTCAAAACATTTTTACTATTTACTAGAATATGAGTTAAAGTCATTTATACCCTTTTTGACTTTTATAAGTGGTTTATAAATTAATCTTTCGGTCGTTTTCAAAACAAGGTCCTTTTTAACCTTTTCGACAGAATTAAGGTAAGAATGTTTTTTTTAACTTATACGGCGGGTGCGGCTATTTTCCGCCGTTATAAAATCTTCAAAGCTTCCCTTACAAGCTTATAAGAATATTTTCAAAGAAAATGTTTTATTTTATATGGATCTTAAATGATTTCAAATTAAAAGGAGATATTTCTTTAAAAAGAATATTGATTTCATCTATGTCAACATCCTTTGATGGATTTTAAGATTATTTGAAGTTGATTTATTATGATACAAAACTTCTATATTGTATTGAAGGTTTTGTGATATGTTTGACTGTGGATGTGCTATTTTTATACCATTCATAGT
Source organism: Viscum album (assembly GCA_963277665.1). Classification (NCBI taxonomy): domain Eukaryota; kingdom Viridiplantae; phylum Streptophyta; class Magnoliopsida; order Santalales; family Viscaceae; genus Viscum; species Viscum album. The sequence goes on along the minus strand of OY728148.1, from coordinate 1,061,630,020 downwards.
TTATGGTGAAATTATTTACATTTCGTATGCTAGTTTTAATACGAATGTTTATGTTATGTTTAAACCTTTTCATATGGGAATGCATTGGACTTAGTAAGTGACGGGTGGAGCCCGCTATAGCTCCTCGATGCATCGGTAGGTCTCATGAGACAAACTAGTGTCTTGGCACAAGGCCTTGACAAAATCTTATTTGTAGTCTTGGCACGAGGCCTTGGCTATGTGGTTATGATAGTCTGGCATTATGCATTCCAACATTATGAAAGTGGTTAGTGATTTTGCATGTGATTATTCGATTAGTAGAATATCCATGTGAATGAGTAAATGGAATTATTTCATTTTATTTATTCCATACAATGTTGAAAGTTCAAGTTTGAAAGGCTGTTTTTTTAGTTATACATTGCCTTAAATGTTTATTCTTATTTATGAAAGTTTCCGCTATATTGTTATCCTTACTGGGCATTTGAGCTCACCCCTTTTCTATGTTTTATTTTTCCCAGGAAGTGAAGAAGTAAATTATGAATGACCTGCAGGGATATTATGTGGGGATATGAGTGTGGATTATGGAGACAATATGTTGTTGTAGTAGTTTTTCATTTTATGATGTAATGTAATACTTATGAATATATCTAGTGTTTCCAAGACTACTAAACCAATCGGTCTTTCGAGATTTGATCTTTCTTGTGATCATACCAATGTTATGTAATAATGCACTGACTATGGGTAACTGGGGTCGGGGCGTTACAGTTAATTTTCACTGTTTTTTACTTATTACCACTCATTAACGCTAATTTTTACTAATTACTGCCAATTTTTACTAATTACCGCTAATTTCTACTAATTACCACTAATTTATGCTAATTTCTACTAATTACTGCTAATTTCTACTAATTACCGCTAATTTCTACTAATTATCGTTATTCACCGCTAATTTCTACTAATTACTGCTAATTTCTATTAATTACAGCTAATTACAGTTAATTTCTACTAATTAATGCTAATTGACACTAATTTCTACTAATTACTGCTAATTATTGCCACTTTCTACTAATTACCGCTATGTTTTACTCATTACCGCTAATTACTGCTAATTTCAACTAATTACCACTAATTACCGCTAATTTCTATTAACTAACTGCTATTTTTTACTCATTGCCGCTAATTACTGTGAATTTTTACTTATTATGACTAATTATCGTTATTTTTTACTAATTGGCGCTATTTTTTACTAATTACTACTATTTTTTACTAATTACTGATATTTTCTACTAATTACCACTATTTTCTACTAATTACCATTATTTTCTACTAATTGCCGCTATTTTTTCTAATTGCCGCTATTTTTTATAATTACTGTTATTTTTTCTAATTATCGTCATTGTTTCTAATTACCGCTAATTGTTACTAATTACCGCTAATTTGTACTAATTACCGTTAATTTATACTAATTACCACTAATTTCTACTAATTACCACTAACTTATACTAATTACATCTAATTTTTACTAATTACCGCTAATTTCTATTAATTGTCGCTAATTACTACTAATTTCTAATAATTACCGCTAATTTTTACTGATTATCTCAAATAGTTATTGATTATTGCTAATATTTACTTATTACTGCTAATTATTACTACCTGTTTTTAAATTATTAACATTTACTGTTAATTGCTAAAAACTATAGTTAATTACTACTAATTACTAATTATTGTTAATTATTGTTAATTACTATAAATTTTTATTACTTATTACTAAGATTTATTAATTAGCACTAAGTTCTGCTAATTAGTACTGTTTATTTATCAATTATAAGTAGTTACTATTAATTACAACTAATTGATGCTAATTAAAACTAATCACTGCTAATTAAAACTAATTACTACTAATTAAAAATAATTACTAATGATTAAAACTAATTGATGCTAATTAAAACTAATTACTGCTAATTAATAATACTAATTTTTAAAATAAAATAAAATAGATAAATTTACAATTAAAAAAATAAACATATACCTAAAAAATGATGTTTTATCGGATACGGATATGAAAGTATTTATTCCCTGTAAGAAATAAATTGTTTAAAGGAATAAATAAAGAAGTAAAAAGGAGAGAGGAGAGGAGAGGCAAGGAGGGGGTGTGAGGGGGGAAATCGGTTGGGGGCATATATATATATATATATAGGCTAGATTATTAACGAAGAGACTTTTTACGACGGGACGCCCGTTACAAATAGCTTTATTTGCGACGGAGCTCATCGCAAATAGTACTCACAGTAACTAAAGGTGTCGATGATAAAAAAGTTATTTGTGACGGGTTTTGTCGCAAATAGTATTCTACTGACATATTATTTGCGACGAGTTATAAATGTTCATCGCAAATAACCCTAAGGCCGAATATTATTTGCGACGAGATCAAATTCTCGTAGTAAATAATGGTTCCCGTTGTATGGCGAGTTTGTGTGCCAAAGGATTTTGTGACGGGAAACTCATACCGTCGCAAAGTAGTGCTTACGGCGGGACTATTTGCGATGGGAGATGGGCTTATCGCAATTATTTGTCATTCCCATAGTGCTGGATTATTCATTATTGAGTTGAGGCGTGCTTGTGGTGACCTATTGAGTATGTATATGTCTGCACTATGCACGGACACCACGGTTGACATGTGACTCTTCTTATGCTTCTTTTTGGGTACCCCGTTAGTTGCTGAGTATCATGGCTCTTCTAGACTTGGGCATTGTAGTAGTCAAACCCTTGTTGCGTCTGGAGTCCGGGTGGAGTCTTCTGGGATTCTTGGTGGACATGCAGAGTGGAAGCAAAGGTTATATCTGTTGTTTTTGTGGGGATTCAGCACAAAGGAACTTCTCATCTTGGTTTGTTAGGCCACAGTTGGTTTGAATTACTTGGGTATGATGTGTTATAGTTTGCTTCACTCTTGTGGACTTTATGGGTGATTTTGGGCTGGTTTGATATGTATATATGTATTATATAGGAGTCGCATTGTTTTTTTCCTTTTGGTTTGATCCATAGGTATATCAATGGCAGATGATGATATTTTGGTGCAGAATTCCGTCGACCCATAAAGTCGTGTTGGATTTTCGACAGGCCATGTGTTTGGTTTGTTTTGTATTCTAAGGGAGAAAACTATCCCCCACTTGTGTTTTATTAAACTCTTGACATTTATGCCAGCCTCTGACGATTGAAAAGTGTGTCTGATGTGTTATGATGACGTGGTTCAAGTACGAACCAAGTATTTTGGTCACTGATGTTACAATAATCCCTTAAATATGCCCCTTGGAGGCCAAGGCTCGCGAGGACCAACCCTATATCGGGCTCAGAATCGGTTTTTGGTTCTTTGGATTATGTCTGTTGATTTTGATCTGAAGACAAGCCCTAAATGATACTTGATAGATCATGGAGCAATTAGCGAGAATCAATCCCGAAATCAAGTGATTTGAGATGCCTAATCAAGTTGGTTGGGCACCACTCCAATGCCGCCTATGGGCCACCCTATGATATGTATATCTTATGCCAAAAATCAGAGAATTAACTTAAAATTAAGGAATTTTTCAATATGACCAATTGTATTTTTCATGCCTTAAATGAGGGAATTTGCCTAGGGTATATTCATGAAAGTTGTAACTAATAATCTCGATAATCTACACATAAGTTTTAATGTCAATCCAATAATCACAACTCAAGATATATCTAAAATACTCAAGTATGAACAAACTTTAATAAACATAAAAAAAAATCTTTAAATAAATTACATTAATGATAGAAATTTCGTAATAATGAACCAATAAAATGTAAACACAATGAAATATGATAAAGCGTTTTGTGATTATCAAAACCATGTAACAAGTGATAAGGAGCCAACATTCCTTGGACAATTTTCTCTAATCAAACACATGGTTTCTCTTGCTCGGTACAACTGAATCTACACTAAACAACAACAATACATACAATTCTAATGATTTATCCCTAAAGATGAGAACAACCTAACCTCCAGTTGTGAACAAACTATCTGGGAGCATTCAATTTCTTCTGGATATACTTCAAACACTTCTAGAATAGCAACAAACATTTTATATACTTCAAAGAATATTCAATCAATGCAAACCTAACAATTAACCTCTAATCGTGTACATTATGGAATTTAATCAATTCTATTCTTTTACAATCATGGAAATATTCTACCACCATTAACAACTTCAACTGCACAATGACCTGTTTTTTCCGCTTTTAGAGTCATCCTTTAATGATAAATTATTTTCGAGCACCTTTCACCATTTCTAGTATGCTACACACAATTATGGGACATCTTGAATCAACAATACTCTATGCAACTTTCAATTATGTTTTATGCAACTTTCAATTATGTTGTTTACAATAAATCCAATATATGTCACAGTCGTGGCTCTTTGAGGTAAACATCCCATTGAAATGTGGCAAAAAAAAAAAAAACTTCAACCCTAAGCATAAACATGTTTAAAGACATAGATTTTAGGTTACACAAATTCGTTACCAAATAAAAATTATATCCATTAGACTGTACTTTAAATAAGTTTTCAAAAAGTACCTTTACACGAATATAACATGTGGTCTTTGAAATGGTTATAGATTAAAATCATTATACAAAAAAATATAACAAATTAAATGTAATTTCAATCAAATATATAATTATCATAATTTAAGTCAACTTTAATTTAGTCATCTATGTATCATCATTAATATCAACAAAATCAAAGTCAATGAAATGATATAAACTCATATTAAATCTATCACCATCTTCATTATTAATATCAATATTAACATTGAAATGATAATATCCGTCTTGTCTCGCCTATCGTCTTCTTCACAGGCTGTACTTATTGCGTCGCGGCCTCATTGGACCCCACCGCCTGACACCAGAAACCGCCATTTTTAACAGACCCACCTCTCTCCCCCCCCCCCTCACTCTACCCCACACTGTTCTTGAAAAACCCTAGTTTTTCTCCCCAATATCTTAGTGCCCCGGTCTGAGCTCGACTCCCTTTATCGTTTGTTCATCCGGGAGAGATCCCACCATTCCTGAGTTTTTCATGGTTCCCTTTGTAAATGAATGGCCAGTGGGGTTTTGATTCCCCCGCTCCCCCTGCCTTCCCAGCATTCGGGCACCTCAGAGTGAAGGAAAATAATGCATGATATCTTTAAGCATGGTGCCAGTGTTTTGTTATTCCTCCTGTTTTTACTGGTCTATGGGGGGAATCTGGGTGCACTCGTCGCTGCCTCGAGCGCCGAGCTCCGATCTCTGTTGGAATTCAAGAAGGGGATCAGTGCCGACCCATTGGGGAAGGTTCACGATTCGTGGAACCCAGCTTCTGTGACGGATCCCGACAGCTCGCCTCAGTCCTGGCATGGTGTCACTTGCAACGAAGCCGGGAACGTGACAGCTATTGAACTTGACCGCCTCAGTTTGGAAGGGGACTTGAAGTTCTTCACTCTGAGAGGTCTCACTATGCTGACAAAGTTGAGTCTCTCTAACAATTTATTCACTGGGCGGCTCGTGCCGGCGGTGGGATTGATGAGTTCCTTGCAGCATTTGGATCTATCCAATAACGGATTCTATGGGCCGATCCCTTCTCGGATCAATCGACTCTCGAACATGCACTACTTGAATTTGTCATCCAATATTTTCGAGGGAGGGCTCCCTAGTGGGTTCCATGAGCTTCAGCAGTTGAAATTCCTGGATTTGCATTCTAACAGGCTACAGGGGGACATCGAGGGCATCTTGTCAGAGCTTCGAAACGTGGAGCTTGTTGATTTGAGCCATAATTCGTTTTATGGTTCTCTCGCGGCCGGTACGGACATCATTTCGAGCTTCGCAAATGCATTGCGTCATGTGAATATGAGCCACAATAGCCTGAGCGGTGAGTTTTTCAGGCGAGACTCAGTTGCCCTGTTCAGGAACCTGGAGGTTTTGGATCTTGGTGATAACCAGATTGTTGGAGAGCTCCCTTCATTCACCTCATTGACCAATCTTCGAATTGTGCATCTTGGAAATAATCTGTTGCATGGCTCGATTCCAGAGGAGCTGTTGCAGGGATTGATGCCATTGGTTGAATTGGATCTGAGTAACAACAGCTTTACAGGTAAAGTTTACACTGCCAGGGTGTTTGGTAGAATTGATTTGGTGGAGAAATGAGAAGAAATCAGTAGCAACTTCTTCTTGTTTGGTTTAGTAAAATTAGCTGGGAAGAAATGACATGGAGAGAAATGGTGAGAAATTGATTTCTCTTTGACACCCTGTTTCAAATCACACTCAAAATGTGATGATGTGGGGAAAAATCATTCATGTCCTTTTACCAACTCCTTCATCCAAACAGAATGGGGGAAATTATGATCATTGCATTTCTTTTCTTTTATGAATTTTCAAGTTGTATTTTTGGTATTGGATTCCTGTAAACTATTAAAGTTGCATGGATCTGTGATTGCATGTTAATGGGTACCAGTTGTGTTTTTGAAGCATCTAATATTTCTATGCCTTTTGGTTACAGGTTTTATGCCGGAAATCAATTCCACCACTTTAAATCTTTTGGATCTTTCATCAAACCAGCTGTCAGGCTCCTTGCCTTCTTCATCTGGAGGATGCAAGTTTTTGGACTTGAGCAGGAACTTGTTATCTGGGGACACATCCATTATGCAGAGATGGACATCCAATTTGGAGGTTCTCGATTTAAGTTCAAACAAATTGACTGGAAAATTTCCTAACTTGTCTTCTCAGTTTCAGAATTTGGTTGATCTTAAAATTAAAAACAACTCTTTGGTGGGTACTTTGCCTCTTGCAGTGGGGGCGTATCCGAAAATAACTGCAGTAGATCTTAGCTTGAACAAGCTTGATGGACGAATTCCACGCAGCTTCTTTACATCTTCGACATTGAAACACCTCAATCTTTCTGGAAATCACTTTACTGGAGCCATTCCTTTCATAGGATCACAAATGAGTGGACTGCTAGTTCTATCGTCATACCCATCGATGGATTCCCTCGATCTTTCTGGGAATCACTTAACAGGCACTCTGTGTTCGGATATAGGGAAGATGGAGGGGCTTACTTTGTTGGATCTTGCAAGAAACAGCTTATCAGGGAAGATTCCAATCGAGATGAACAAGCTTACTGTATTGAAAAAACTCGATCTATCCAGCAACAATTTCAGTGACAGGATCCCAGATAAACTCTCATCAGCTCTTGTAGAATTCAACGTTTCCAATAACAACCTGTCTGGCCCTGTTCCAGAGAACCTGATCAAATTTTCCATCACTTCATTTCGACCCGGAAATGCACTACTCATTCTCCCTAATTTTGTTCCATCTGCAAATGGTCCGATTTATGGTGTCGATATAAATGGGAAGCATCATGGTTCAAGCACTAGTATTAGAGTCGCTATCATCGTTGCCTCAGTTGGGGTTGTTCTGATGATTTTATTCGCGTTGCTCGCTTATCATCGAGCAAAGTTCCATGAATTCCATGGGGGGAGAGGATTTTGTGGGCAAACTACTCAGAAGGACATTAAGCCAGGAATATTTGGCCGGCCTTCCCTTTTCATGTTCCACACAAACCCTGAGCCGCCACCATTGCATTTCTCTAATGACCGCCTGCTGGCCTCAAATTCAAGATCATTATCTGGGACAGCCAATTTTGCCCCTGAAATTGTCGAGCATGTCGTTGTGGAGGGGGCAGGGGCAGGGGCGAACTCGGATTCTCAGTTGTCCTTTTCACCACAGCATCTCGGTACAGTTGAACAATCCATGATTTTGGATGAATATTCAACGGATCGTTTGGCCGGGCAACTGTTCTTCTTGGATGCTTCATTGGATGTCACACCGGAGCAGTTGTCTCAGGCTCCGGCAGAGGTTCTGGGTAGAAGCAGCCATGGCACTTTGTATAAAGCTAGTTTGAACGGTGGGCGTGTGCTGGCTGTGAAGTGGTTGCAAGTGGGACTGGTGAGGAACAGGAAAGATTTTGCAAAAGAAGTTAAGAAGATCAGCTTGATGCGACATTCGAATATTGTTCCCTTACGTGCTTACTATTGGGGGCCCAGAGAACTCGAGAGGCTGATCCTGACTGACTTTGTCAATGGGGATAGCTTGGCCACACATCTTTACGGTAAGTGCTTGGGGCCGCCTGTACTGCTTACTGAGCCTGCAATCTTATTCCGATTATTTAGACGTCATTTGCTTTGTCCTTCCATTTTTTTTTATGGAAGGAATCTATTAGATTTGGCATTATTATTATTGTTTTTGGGTCTAAAACAATGTAGTTTTGGTAGATGAGGTTGCAGGTAACAGTTTTTACCCTTATATAAACATATTTTGTGTAGAGTTTTATTATTTCCACACTTATATATAATTTCTGCAGACTCCTGCATTAAAAAGCTAATTTTAGCAGACTTTTCATGCGGAAAGTGTGTCAAAAAAGAACTGAAATCCTCTCTATTTTACTGTCAATTTCTCAATCCAAGGCACCATATTTATGCGGGACTCAACAATTAGTCTGTGGATATGATACATTGGATTGATGACTATATCATTTTAGATTGGATGGTAGATGAAGTTGCAGATAACAGTTTTTACCTTTATATAAACATATTTTGTGTAGAGTTATATTATTTCCTCATCTACGGATAATTTCTACAGATTCCTGTATTAAAAAGCTAATTTTAGCAAACTTTTCATGTGGGTATGGTTGAAAGTGTGGAAACATAATGTCAAAAAAGGACCAAAATTTTGATTATTTTGCCGTCAATTTCTCAGTCCAACACACAACATTTACGTGGGACTAAGCAATCAGTCTGTGTGACACAATATGATGAACTGGATTGATAAATCGGTGGAAAAGATGATTTTGGGTCATCAAAAAAATCTCTTTTCTGTACTGTATTCCTCTCTATCATTTTTACATGTACTTGCTAATTCTTTGAAAACATTTAACAATCCTTGGATGTCTCAATTATTGAAGGCCACATTTGACTGTACTTGTAGAAAAGTGCTTGCAGTACTTAAGCTGTGTTTATAGCACTTGCCACTGTTATTGTGTAGTGTTCATTTGACAACACTTGTTTAATACTGTTTATAGCATTCATCATTGTAGAAGTGTAGGTGGTTTTTCAGAAACAGAACGAACATCAGTTAATTTTTTGAACTGTTTATCATGTTATAAGCAGTTTTCATTAATGCATGCTTGTGTTCATGACACAGTAACCACACCCAGGAGATACTCATCATTGTCATTTTCCCAGAGGCTTAAAGTCACCATGGACGTCGCCCGGGCTCTGCTGCATCTCCACAGCCATGGCCTGCCCCACGGAAACCTAAAGCCAACCAACGTCCTCCTGAGCGGCCCGACCCTAGATGCTTTTCTCACCGATTACGGCCTCCATCGCCTGATGACTCTGGCGAGCTTTTCAAAGCAAATACCTAACCTGAGCGCCCTTGGGTATTGTGCCCCGGAGCTTTCTGCCATGGCCAAGCCAGCCCCGTCTTTCAAATCTGATGTATATGCGTTTGGGGTGATCCTGATGGAGGTTTTGACTGGGAGGAGTGCGGGGGACATAATTTCCGGCCAGACAGGCGCGGTGGATCTCACGGATTGGGTCCGGTCGTGTGCCGTAGAAGGGCGGGGGATGGAGTGTGTTGATGGGGGCATGGCCCGGGGTGAGGAGGGAGGCTCACGAGCGATGGAAGAGCTCCTTGGGATTTCGATCCGGTGTGTCTTGCCGGTGAACGAGAGGCCCAACATGAGGTGGGTTTTTGGGGCGGTGTGTTCAGTGGCTGGTGGTGTTTGAGATTTTTTTTGTACATGGTCATTGTAGCATGGAATTTGAACTAGCTGGTGTCTGGAGTCCGTCCTTGTTTCCTCCTCCCACCTTTGCCATGGTTATGGTTTTTTCCTCGAGAGCTGGGTTTGGTGGCTTGACATTATTGTCCTGTCTTCCCTTGTTTTTGTGGGAGGAAGAGACTTCTTTCGTGTAAAGGTTTGAGGATGTATTTGATTTGAGGCCCAAATTTTGGAGTTTTAGGAAAAAAATGATTAATTAGTAAATACATAATACTTCATTTTTTTCAATTAATTTAAAATATGAACAGTAAAAATTTGAAACTTGTAATGACATTATAGCTTTCCTATTCACTCTTACCTAAGCTTGATTCTCTTATTGCTTCCAAATCAGAAGCAAATCTTCTAAGAATGTTTTAGTGACAAGGATGAGATGTTGGATAAGATATCTTTTGGCATGCAACTCTTAGTGATACTCCTTGCCTAGTCATATTTCCTTAATATGCTCTCCCATGATACAAGTAATCAAGTTTTGAAGGACATGATTTTTTTTTTGTCCAATTGCATCCTTTGGAGTGGGCATTCAAGCATTTGAGGATTGCATGCCACGCACTATCATCATCAAGGTCCTAAGAAGTATTTTAAGGCACCACTCTAATTTATTTTTTATATCTTATAATGTAAACATGTCAATGTATTGGCATCTGAGATGCCATTTTAGTCATTCAGGTCTCAAAACTTCACACACATTGTGTCCTTGATCTCCCTTTCATGTATTAACACAAGAGTGCACTTAAACTCATTGAATATGCTATTGTTTCTATCTCCTATATTGGTTACAACATTAAAGCTGATGGTTGTGAGTGTATTACTTAGATGATCATCAAACTCGATCTTTCCAAGCACCTTGTTTCACACATCTGGGTTCATTGGAAGGTATTTAACATATAATATACTCGTATTCTTAACATATGTTTCGTTTATGAGAAATATGGTTATATACCATATTTGTGCACTTGATGGGCGGAAGGTGCTGACGGTGCAAAAGAAAGGATGATCAATCATCAATCTCCAACCTTTGTTAATTCTACAGATGGGGCAGTCCCTCCGCAAAATCCTTACAACCCTTGGATAGTAGTTCAGTATGGATCAAGATGTTTGAATCATCAAATGAGTCAATCTGTCAAAAATATATATTCCTCCACCCAATGTCTCCCATCTTAGAATGTATTAATTCTTCCTCTTCAAACAATCTATGGCAACTCTTATAGCGTAGTGATATGGTTTTTTAATTTTTTTTCCTTTAGTCTTTCATGTACTCCACCTCTCAAAATTTTCTTCTCAACATTTTAGAAAAACATGATACGTGGATGAATTTATGAATTGAATGGTCTCAATTGGGCTAGAGTAATTATTAATTTAAAAAATCTCTTATTTTTACTGTTGCAACCCAATAAACACCCTGAGAGTGGGAAAGGGGTGAATCAGTGTGTCGCCTAATTCAACCTTTTCTTCTCTTAAAAGTCTCTTTATTGGATATTGTTCCTGTGTTAGCATGAATCAGTGTTCAACTTGTTGATCAATTACTTCCTCACACAATCTCACAGAATCTCAAGCACTGATACATAAATGTAAAGCATGCACATGACACGAGGATGTTACTTGATTCATCACAAAGGGCTAATCCAAGGAGCATTCCTCGATGGTGTTCCAACGTACCAGAAGATAACACCACTCATTATAGACGTTACAATGATTCAGGAAATACTCATTGTTGATCCTAGGGTCACTCCCTCTCCTCCTTCTCCATGGACCGTTTTAGTGAAGAAAATTATTTTAAAGATGTGAGGGTTTTTTCAACAGTTTATGGACATGAAGATCTCTTCTAGATCCACATAGGCTGTTGAGACACCTTGCATCCTCATCTCCAAATAGACGTTCTGTTAAACTCTTCATTCGCTACGCTTCCAATCCTCCAAGGCCTGATGGTAATGACTACTCAAAGTGAGTTTCAATTAGTTGTCTTCCACACGAACACAACAACACTTCTTCCACCAGATGAAGATAACCCCACACTAGAATTCTCTTTTTGTTCTATGTCCTCTTCAATAACCAGGTATAACAATGGAAATCCTTCTTCTTCCTTGAGCCTTCTCTCTTGAATGAACAAGATATAACAATGGAATCCCAGAAGAGGCCCTTTTATTTTATTTCTGAACCAGATATATCAATTATGTTTCATCTCGCTCCTTTTTTCTGGACTACTACAAGTAGTTTTTATATGGAACTTCAAGCATCCAACCCTTGATCCAATAGTGGAGATCAATCCTTCTTCCTCTAATCCTCCACAATCATATCAAGTGCACCACATGTTTTAATATGGTTATAATATACCAATTAAATCGAGTCAACTTTCTGAAATTTGAGCCATATTTTCCTCCTTTTAAATTACTGCTGAATATTTAGGATATTCAGGAAATAACTAGATCATGGTGTGATGCCATGCATTGTGACATAACACACCTAAACTCCACCTATTCTAAGACATAATATCATACCTTGTGGCACGGTGCTCAGTCAACTACCAGATCCATAAAATTCGGTAGAATATATCATTTAAAACTCTCTTAAGATCATGATGTGATACTTCCAAATCTTCTTGACCTCCAAACCTATTGCGACGTGACACTCCCTGACGACGCACATCATTGATCCTCAAATCTATGCGATGTGAACTTTTTCCACATCATGGACATCTCCAAATAGGTAGAACCATTGAAATCTTCCTAAACCTCTTCACAATGCAGACATCTGTTCTTTCTATGCATGTGTTGCAACCCAAGACACCCTAAAAGGGGGGTGAATCAATGTCTGAGCTTTTTCTCACGTCATGTGGAATTACGTTCCCATGTTTGAAGGAACACATTAGACTCGTCACAGTTAATTACATATCAACCATAATTACAAATGAAACAATAAAAACAAGAAACAACAATTTTTACTTGATTCACCACTAAGGGCTAATCAAAAGAGCATACACATGGAATTATACCGATGTACCAGAATCTACTAAGCTTCACTAGTTTAATGAATACATTTTTTTTGTGGTCACTCCATGCCAGAATCACTGTCTTTATAAATGAGTTCAGGGAATAACACACTGCCTCCCTCAGAACACTTCTGTTGAATCCTCATATGCTCATTCCTTCAGGCGGATCTCTTCTCAACTTATTGAAAAGTAGGTCACTTCTATATCAATGAGAATGTGTAGGGTTCTTTGCTTCATGAATTTCAGGATATGATGCTCCAATATAATCCTCAGTCTCAAAAATAACCATCGACAATAAGAGCATATGTTTCGTGCGGTATATAATTCATCGCCTAAATCCTTCACTCAAAGACTTATCCTTTGCGCAACCCTTTCACGGTTTTCCCCTTCATGAACTACTTTGTGATACTTCCTTTCAGGAAATGATTTGTGGTACTGTGATTTTTGAACTGCTTTTCAGTATTGTGATTCATGAATTGCTTTGCGGTACTGTGCTTCACAAACTTCTTCGCGGTATTATGCTTCCCGGTACTGTGCTTCACGAATTGATTTGCCTTGATCCTACCTTTAAATTTTCATCGATCCTTAATGATCCGATTAGCGGGGTATTTATATATAAAATCCCCCCAAAAACTCATTAATCAGAAGATTACATCTGAACCCTTTGCATAGATCCACTTTGCATAAGATCCCCTTCATGGTTTGAAAGCTGCTTCCATTCTCTCATCGTGAGCTACTTTGCGGTTTTCATAACTCCTTTGTGATATTTATGCCTTTATAAAGTTTCCTTCACTGAAATCTTTCACGGATTCACGTAAAGACTTCATTTGTGGTTCACAAAATTTTACCTTTGATGCTTCACAAATGAACCGCTTCACATGATTCTTTTACAATTGCGTATCTCCTTTGCAAAGAGGCTATTTCATAACTCCTATGCGGTCACAAAAGTGTTATGTGAAAATTCTTCTTATGCACTGAATCTTTCGCTAAACTTCACTAACATCTCTAAACCTTTTTTGAACTCCCCCTTTGCTTTGAAACTGCAAGAACTTGCAGAATCATTGAATTCTACATAATTTTCTTTTCAACATCAGGTTTTTCACACAAGTCTCAACCACTAAAACCTACTTCAAAAACAAAACTTCTGTGAAAGCATCACTCTCCGTCTTCACAACTCCCCATTTAAATTGAAACTACAACTATATAACATATTGATAAGAAACATAATATCAATCTCCAACTAAAATAACATTGGTTCCAATATTATTCCCCTTTGGGTTTTTTAACAATCCAAAGTGAAATTTAACTCCACACACATATTTTACTTCTTTCAGATGAAAACGTAATATCTAATGTATCACTCTAAGTCTACATGAGAATTTCTCAGTGTAGAAAACAAGAGTTCAAGAAAGTATCACATGCCTCATGTCATGCCTCATTCTAGAACTCCCCCTCCCGTTGTCAAACTCATGTGAAGTGCCCAAATGAATGATGTGGTATTTGTTGTCACTAAGGCTATGAAGAAGCAAATTCAAATTGTGTTGGATTATGTTGAGTGATCTGCTTCTATGGTGAATAGAAAAGGAAGATGATGAGGATGTTATTACCATTGAAATATGTTTTGTTGCCTTGAAAAAGTTGTGTGTGGACCGATTCAAGGTGGAAACTTCTTATTTGTGATGATTGATGAACTGATCTTCAAGATTAAGACAAGTTCTGATGATGAGAGTGTTGCCTATAACATTTTATGGAAGTTGGAAGTTTCCAGCTAGTGAGGGAGTTTTCATTGGATGTTATGCTTGATAAGGAAGCTATTAAAGAAAGTTGAATGACCATCAAAGCGAGGAAGATATTTTCATAATGATTTGGAAGTACTAAATAATTATTTGAGTTGATTTTGAGTTAGTGAGAAGACCTCAAAATGAGTTGAATTAGTTCTGAAGGAATTTTGTGGAAGGCTAAAATTTTGGAAAACGGATAAGTCCTCACGTAAGGGGATCCACACACAATGAGATCCTTTTATATAGATTCACGTATATGAATCCATGAAAGAATATCCAAGTAAAGAGATTCGACATATGTTGAACCACATAAGGGTATGCACAACTAAGCAATAACAGAAAGGGATCCTCAGATGAGTCAACGATGTATTATGATCTATAGAAGAGTGACAACGTATGAGTCAGCCACATATGAGTGAATCTACATACGAGTCATTGACATATGAGTAACATCAACATTTGAGTACTTATGAGGTGATTCACATATGAGACACTCACATATGAGTGATTACATCAGCTAGGGAGCCACATGTGAATCACAAACTTAGAATTTTTTTTGAGAATGCTGAGATGCAGACATATAAAGATTTTTTAGAATTTATATTCCGAAGAAATGGGGAAATGAAACTAGATGATGCTTTGCAATGATCTTTATGGAAATAATGTCACAAATTACATTTGTGATTCAAGTTGAGATTTCAGCATCAAACTGGAGGTGATGTTGATTCCAAGTTGAATCAATGAGATGTGATCCACATCATAACCGCATGAGTTCCATGCACACGTGGATGACATTTCAAAGGAGTTAAGTGCAACAGATTTTGTGAAGTTTAAAAGAAGGAAAAATTCTTATTCAAAAGGAATTATTAACTGGGAATTCAAATGAGTTTGGATGAAATAGAAAATTAGGATTCTATTGATAGATTTAAAATATGAGATCGTTGGTGCTACCAATGATCAAGTAGTTTCCAAAATTCCATTTTGGAAACTAAAATTCATGATTACTTTGTGAATATATATGTATAAGAAAATAAAGAGGAAAATGTGCTTGTAAATACTATGCAAGTCTTGAGTGCTGCAAAATACCAAGATCCTGATACGTTGCGATATCATGGAGAGGAGAAGAGATTGAAGCCAAGATCCATTCAAGGAGGAAGGAACCTTATATGACCAAGTGTTCGAGTTACTGAGAAGACTCAAATCATTTAAGATCTAGAGTAAGTGTTTGAGACTAACAATTTTGTTTATAATTATTAGCCACTAAAGTTCTACATGAACATTTCTCGGTGTAGAAAAGAGTTCAAGAGAGTATCCCATGCCTTATGTCATGCCTCATTCCAAAACCCCCTTATCGTCAAGCTTGTGCAAAGTACATTCCCTATGGATCACCCCCCTGATTTTCATTCCTTTAACCCCCTTGATGTGATAATCTCAGCCTCAAATCCACTTGTTAGGAAACAAATTCATTCTACATTATTTTCCATTGAATTCCATCGACACATAGTTGTCACCCCCTTTGACAATAAACTAAAAGAAAGAACCCATTAAACATGAAATACATCATATACAATATTAGATTTAATTGGGGAGAGGGGATTATCTGAACCTCCTCAGCCTGAGGGGGGTGGTTGAATATTGAGGTTCAACTGATGTTTCTCAAATTCTAGACTGTCCAATGACTTAGTCATGATGTATACCACTTGTTGATTAGTTACAACACACTCCATTTTGATCACTTCATGCTCCGCCTTCTCCGTGATAAGGCGATATGTGATCTCAATATGTTTGATGTGAGAGTGATGTATGATATTTTTTGTGAGCTCAATTTTACTCTTGTTATCACAGAAGATCACCATAGTATGCTTCACTTCTTCAACAATATCCTCCATCTACTGCTTCATCCATAGAAGATGAGTGCATTCCTTGGTTACTGAGATATATTTTGATTTTTCTATACTCAATGAAGTGCTTTCTAGGTTTTTACTCAACCACCCTACACATTTACTTCCAATGAAGAAAGCACCACCACATGTGGACTTTCAGTCCAAGAAATCTACAGCCCGATCCACAATAGAAAATGATGATAGTTCACGATCCTTTCCTGCATCAAAGAGTAATCCAAAATCAAGAGTACCTTGGATGTACTTTATAAAGCCCTTTAAATGCCGCGAGATGATCCTCTTTTGGATTACTTTGGAAACGAGCTTACAAAACATGTTACAAAAACAATATCTTATCGAGTTACATTCAAATATTGTGAGCTTCCAATTAACCTCTTATATAAGGTAGGATCCACATATTTCCCATCCTCAAGATTCCTAAGCTTGGTGCTAATCACAATCTGAGTTGACATTAGTTTGGAATCATGCATATCTAATTTCTTCAGTAGCTCTCTTACATACTTATCTTGAGAGATAAAAGAATCTCTCTATTTTTCAATAACTTGAAACCCCATAAAATAAGTAAATTCATCAATCTTGGAAATTTCAAATTACAAACTCATTAAATTATAAAAATACTTCCATATAATTTTATTTTCTTCCTCTAAATATGATATCATCCACACAAATGAGCACCATTATTTTTTCTTCCTTGGATGTCTTCATATAGAGATTGTGATTAACACCAGCCCTTTTGAATCCCAATTTCTTTAAATATGAGTCTAGATATGCATACCATGCTCACAGTGCCTGTTTTTTACCACACAAGTCCTTTAATCTGCACATTTTGGTTTCATCATTTATAATCAAGAAACCCACTGACTGTTCAATATAAACCTCATCTTGGAGTACACCATTCATGAATGTTGTTTTTACATCTATATAATAAATCTTGAATTATATTCAAATTTCCATTGCTAAGAAGATCTTGATTGACTCAAGTCAAGCCACCGGTGTGAAAGTTTCTTCAACATAGACGCCTTCAATATGTTCATATCTTTTACACACTAGACACACCTTATTTCGAACCACATTTCCATGTTCATCAAATTTATTCTAAAAAATCCACTCTATTCTATTCACATTGTGGTATTTAGTCTTCTTCACAAGTTACCATGTTTTATTCTTGTTGATTTGATCCAATTATTCATTCATGTATATGACCCATGACTCATCTATCGATGCAGTAATATCCCAGGTGTATGAATGGGTTGTTAATTCAGGAGGTTTTCGAACTTTTGAATTAGCGGAGAGGTTGGATTTTGAACAGGGCTTCAGACTTGATTCCTGAAGGATAGAACCCCTCAAAGGGGGTGTTTTGGACATGGAATAGAGTTCAAATGGTGGTAGGGAGGTATAAGAGAACATCAGAGGTAGCCAGGTGGCCCGGGGCTATATTCTGTAGCCATTGGTGAGCTGGTGGCCAAGCACCAGCTGTCTGGTGATCCAACAACTAGCCGATGACATTAGATCGACTAGCCATTGTGTGTTTTAAAGGAGGGAAGCTTACCAAATTACCCCCTCTAGATTTTAAGAGGGGGATCCTCTCTTCCTCCCCTGTTTTGGCACACGAACCAACCCCTCTCCTCCCTCTTGTCCCCTTGGCTTCTCCCTTTTATTTGGGGTGTTTCTTAGGTGATTTCCAATGATTAAAGGTGAGTCTCTTTCTTATGTCATCCTTTCTCCTCCTCCTCCTTCCTCTTTAATTATTTGGTTACTCTAGTTATATTTTTAGAGATGATTCCATTGGAGCATGGTGAAATCATCTGATTCACATGGGGCTTTCCCTCATCCTAGGAAGAGGACATCCTAATATGTTGTCTTCACACAATTGCTCACCTTTTTGACAGAGGTATTTCATAGTTTTGAATTTTATTAGTTTTTTCTTTAAAAATTAATATTAAATGCTCATGAATCAGTGACGAGTGAAATGGATTTTTACTAGTATGAGGTCAGAGGCATGCCGCGGGTCATTGGCATGTGTTTGGCGGTGGTTCTGATGTGATGAGGCCACTAGCGATCTTTTCGATGGTTATTCCCTTATTAAATTGTTTTGATAAATTAATTATAAATGTTATAATTAATTCATGTGGGTTGTTTGGTGTGATTTAGGGCCTCACGTGGGTTGGCACTGACTGATGGAGCTTCGACGGGTCTCTGTGAACCTAGGCGGAGCTGCCAAACCTAGATTTTAAAAAGGGAATTGGTTTTACCATGAGGTAAGTGGTCCTCGATACCCACCCTATGGTATTATGAATTTTTATCGTGATACATGGACATGTGGTCTCACCATCGTGGCATTGACCATGAGAAAATTGATGATTAATTATTTATTCTAATTAAGATGTTTAATCTAAATGGGTTTCCCTCTTAGAATAATGCCTCGTTAGGATGCACAAAGTGCTAATGTCCCATTGGGCCTTGAGCTCTGGTTGTTTTCCTCGACAACTGATCGAGCTTGTATGTATGTATGCCACATTTCATTTTATTTAGAATGTTTAGTTTATTTATTCCTTTTGTGTACTCTAATGGATTCTTATATCGACAGATGAGTTTTGGTTATTTATTTATGATTGCACTATGAAAAATCTTGTCTTTATTACACATCAATTCATGATTTATTACATAAGAACACACATATTACAACCCAGAAGATCGAGAAGTCTAGTATCTTTGGGTAATTAGGTACATTACATTACAACTTAAAAATAGGTGGTACATCGACATTATTTAAAACTTCCTTAACGTGCTCATAATATTTCATCGTTTTAAAACTATATGGGATAAACCGAGGACATACATAATAAAGGGGTGATCTATAAAGTACAGTAAGGGAATAAAAATGTCATAACATAAAGAAAGTATTACATGTTAGACAATAAACATTTCAATGGGACAAAAAAAGGGTGAGAATAATAAACATGAACAAAGATGAATAATATAACATGATAATATAAAGACAATATGGGAAAGTGAAAACAATTTTAAACATGACATCATAAACATAGGTCAAGGATAACCTCCAAGACGTCATAAAATGGTGGAAAAAGTTTCATAATGGATTAGGTTCACTCCCTAATCCCATACATGATGTCTCATGAGACTAAAACATTACCCAATGCATTAGAGTGCTATATAATTTTGTGCTCACCCATCGCTTTCATTTCATGTACATTCATAAGTGTGCCACATAGGTCATATAACATACAAATGTATTTCATCAATTTTAACCCCATGATCAAGGAGTATGAGTTACATACATGGAAGTACCCAATTAATGAAATATATGTACATCTAGGTGAATACCCTTGAGTGGAAATGAGGGTGGATATTCACAACGCAATCGTTTGGCATGAACAACCACAATGAAATTTTTCTAGTATAATGACAGTAATTAAAGATTCATAAAATTGTTTAATGAGAGAAAAAGTGGTCTCTCATCATTTGTAAATCAAATGGATAGTAAGAGGGATGTGGAAAACCATATCCCAACATTAGGAATTGGAAATAAAAGGCATAAAATGAAGAAGATGCTTGAATAAAGAGAAGGAAAAAATCCCTTACAAAATTTTTTCATAGTAATGGCTTAGGTAAATACTATAATGAGAGGGGATAAATGATATATCATTGTTAGTAAATCAATTGGACATTAGAGGGATATTTATAAGGTCATGAAAACATAACCAATTGAGATTGACCACTAAACCTTTTTATTTTATTATTGAGACAAAGTACAAGAAGCAAATACAAAGGGTATCCCACATCACAGAGGTCTGAAATAGTGAAGTCTAAGAACATCAGCTTTAAAAAAGTTGACCCCTTCAAGAGGTAAGGACCCAAGGCTAGAGAAATAGGATATCCACTCACTTTGTGTCACCTTAGAATCTAGGAAATCAGCAACTGCATTACCTTCACATCATGATTAGACACACAGGATCCACATGACATATAGGTCTATGTGTGTGTGTTTTTTATCAATGAAAAGAGGTTTAACTTTTTAAATTATTAACAACAACTCATAAAATGTTTTCTCATATAAGTACTTAGTGGAATTCTACTCAGCTGGTCCAACATGCATATAGTTCTTTCTGATAGAAGGTCATGTGGGTTATATGGAAAGATGATCGATGGAGATGATCGTGATACGATCCCTTGGTGTAGGAGATGTTTAGTGGACCTAGTAGGTTTGTATAAAACTTGGTGTCTTAGAGGGGAACCTCTAGCGAGTCATATAGAGATCCTGAATTTTCATTCATAAATATTACATCTTTTTAGATGAATATTCAATACATTTCACAAATACACGCTCAAGGACCATAAAGGTTCAGTGTCTTTGGAGTCTAGATACACAATATTTTTATTTCATGAAAGACCTTCAACATCTACCATAAAGATCTCCCCATTTAGTACTATTCATATACATTCCCTACTTAAAACCTTTCTTCATAACCTGAGGAAAGAAAACATAATAAAGAGTGAGATTAGATGCTCAGTAAGGGTAAACATGAGAGATATCAATCGATGATCATATGAAAGCATAAGATAAGAAAAATCATATGAGATCATGACCATAAATTATAAATTCCACACCCATCTGTCAAAGATCATAAAAACGAGTCACGACACAAAGATTTATTATTTCAAAAGGCATGAATCATAAGAGTGGTAAACCATCATAAATCAATCACGAACCATAAATTCATGTTATAAAAGTGTGTAACCATCATAAGTATATAAACCATTTCATATGTAAAGTTTAACTATTGGGACTATAAAATCATAGTGGACCATGCATCCCTACTAGTTTCTCATATTATAACAGATCAGGCATCACCACTTGCATTCCATAGTGGGTCCATCACATCAACTTGTTTCCTATAGTGAATCAAGAACATCAACTTGCATCTCATAATTATCTCATGAGATATAAATATTTTCCCAATGCATTAAAGGGATATATAATTACAAGACCACCTGTCACATAATGAAAACCACACATATTTGAACCATAAGACCATTAATCATATCATTATGTAATAACTTGTGAAAAGAAAATGGGTTTCATAAACATTTCATGAATCCATCATAGCATAACCCATGGAAAATAAATGGGTTTCATAAACATATCATCATCATAATAATAAAATATCTAGATAAATAATAAGGATGATATCATCGAATCATATCCCCAGTAAAGCATAATTAATATCAAAGGATGTTATCATAGATGAAAATTCCTTTAAAAAATCACTAAAACATTTCTTGAAAAAAAAATACCCTTTCCACTTTGAAAATGACCTTTTTAAAACTATAAATTCATAAAACAATGTGAAAATACTTTTTAATTGAAAATAAACTTGGAAACTTATAAAATTAAGCTTAAAAGTATTGAGTGATAATGATGAAGTGAAATTCTATTCTTACTGTATATGTTAAAACAAATATTCCTTTCACATTTTTGGTAAAAAGGTTAAAAGTACCTCATTCAGAAAATGGAAAAAATATTCCTTTTAAACCATTTTATAAAAAAGAAAAACATGGGTAAAAATTTATTTAATCAATAATTTAATATTATAAAGAACATTCTTGAAAACATTTTTATAAAACAAAGACATGGAAGAGAATGAATTTTCGATCGAATAGAGAAATAAAGTTGATTTTCCTTAAAAAAATTATTTTGGCATCTTTGTTCTTAAAAGGGGAAAATGAAAGGAAAACATGTATTATAAAAAATAACCAGAGGAGAATAAAATTCATGAGACTCTTGAGAGGTAGATCAATAAATTTCATCATCAAAAGCATAATCAAAATAATCTTGATAAACAATGATATTGTAGCATAAATCCCTTATCGCTTGGAAACTTTTGAATCATAATCCCCATGAAAGAATAAAATCAAATAAAACTATAAATATCATGAAAAGAGGGATATTCATGATATAAAATGTCAAAGGGGGGCTGTATAAACACCTCATAAAATAAAATAGGTGCATAAAGTAGCATATGTCCCAAAGAAGACAATTTGAGACGATAATCCTTTACCTAAAGTATCGAATTTATTTGTACATGTTCGATCCTACTATATAATAGATATAGGTTTATTATAAATATATTATATAAATATAATCATATATATAATACCATATATGATTTACTTATAACCTTTTACCACCCATTTATTAACAATTCTTTATTAAAATTACTATTCCGTGTGATAACTGCTTCGTTTTTCATATATGTTTTGGTTAAGTTGTATCAATATTTATACTTTGATCATGGTTAAATCATATATAAAATGTTATTCATGATATAAATATCATATAGATTCATTATAAACATATTTAGAGTCATCAATAAAAGGTAGAGATAAAAAAATGAATTACACTGTTCATGGAGACAGTATGTTGTACGTATACATGAATGCTGTTTTCATTTTTCAATGGATGGAACAAAAGAAAGGTAAATAATAATTAAACTTTATAGAATAATTATTATACCATATAAATCATAAATATTTATCCAATCTATCCTTATTACCATCTATGTAGAATGGGAATTAAAAAATGAATCACATTGTTTCGTGGAGGTGGTAGTCCACATGTACACACGAGCGACATTATCATTTTCCAATGGATTGGATGGTAAGAATATAGACATGAAATTATGATTTCATAAGTATAATTATGTAATATATATAAAATATATACATTAAATTCATCATTATATCCAAATGTGAGAGGAGGTGATGGAAAATGAATTACATTGATTTGCGAGGCGGTAGTCCGCCATACACATGATCAACGATATCATTTCCCATTTAATAGAAGAGGAGACAGATATAGGATATAACATTAATATAATAACATATTATTATAATTAAGGTAATATTTTTATTTTTTTCAGTATAGTTTAAGAAGGTTTGAAGGAGGTATAAGAAGAAATAAAACAAAAACGCCTGGTTAAAAATTATACCTCTTCTTTGGACATCCTCTTTAGGGTTTTACCCCCATCCTTCTTAGGAGGAGTTTATAATCAAACTAAGGCCTCTAGAACATGGTAAGAGAAGTAAGTAATGTATTTGGATAGATATTGAAAAAATTTAAAGGTTTTTTAAGTGTGAAGAAAAGAGAAGAGGAAGTGACTTTTTATAAGTGGGGGAGGGGCACTTTTGGAATTTCTTAAAATATTAAAATATGAAAAGGTAATTATCGAGAAAAATTATTCCAAATGGTCAGAGATCAAAAGATAAGGTAGGATTCGGTTGAAATACCATCATAAAATAAAATTTTTACTGGTTTAAGAGGTGTTTTAAACATTATATTTTGGTTTAACCCCTTAGTTAACTTATTTTAACCTTTACCAGGACAACATCTTTTTCAATCTTAAAGGGTTATAATTTTAATTATAAAGTAAAAAATGGATCATAAATGACCAATGGATGAAATTTTAGACCATATATTATTAACCTTATAAACTTTTATAATTTTTATGATTTTTAAATAATTTAATAAAATATTATTTTCATAAAATTCCAATAATGTCCTTTTTGACACTATTTATTTAATTTGACTTTAAAGACACCAAGAAAAAGATATAATTCCAATATGTTATTTTAAAAAATCCCTAATATGTCATATGTATATAAATAATTTGTGAAACACTATAAATTACTCAAATTATATTACTTTTTTTTAAAATCATTTATTTTATTTTCCTATTAATTGAAGAAATACTGTGTTGGCATTGCATAAGCATTTTAGAAAATTTTAAAATTATTATAAATTATAAATGAATTAATATCATGAAAATAATTTAATTATTCTAAAAATAACCATTAAAATTCATTCACAACTTTATTCTTTTTCTTTATGTGAACACATAAGATATTTTAAAAGTAAGAGAGTGACAATTTGTCTTTTTCTTTGCTTAAATTTTTATATAGGTCAATTTCATGGAAAAGTGTCCCATAAAAAAATAAATATAGAGTATAAGGTGATAAGGTAATAAATAACTTCATAAAATAAGATTTAAGATGAAAAAATGGTGGCCTTATCACTTAGTTTTAACCTAGGTTAACCCGATTCATGCTTTTACCGTGGTGATGATTTTTTACTGTTTTTATTGTTCATTATGAAAAAAAATTAAGTTGAACTTATTAAATAATATTATTTGTTTTGATTAAAAATATGGAATCTATTTTAAAAAAATTAAATCTCTATAAGTTTCATAAATTCATTTTATAACTATCTTGCAAAGTGTGATGAAAAATAAATTTTCAGAAAAATTCATTTTTCAAGGAAAAAATGATTTTACGTTAACTCTATGACTAGTAATATTTATTATATGAATTTTAATTCATATATATAGATATATAATCTATAAATTTTATTTAAATTATTTATCTTTTGGTTTTATTTTAATTAATTAAAATGTAAAATCATTATTCACTTAATTTTTTTTATGAAAAATGCGTTTTGAGCATAAACATTGATTTATACCAAAATCATGATTTTTTTAATTAAAATTAAATTAATTAGATTATTTTAAATCAAATGGATCATATTTAAATTTAATTCTAAATCTATAATATAATCCTACTTTTAATTACTTTCTTTAATGAAAAGAAATGACCATTTAAAAAAATCGATATTTTTCACTATTCACTGAAAAACCAATATTTTAAGAAAAATACAAAAATTTCACCCTAATATAATTCTAATATGATTATTTAAATAATTAAATCCTTTTTATAAAATCCCATTACTAAAATTGGAAGAAATTAATTATATTATCCACAAAAAAAAATCATTTTTGAAGAAAGCATATTTTTGAAGCATAAACTAAATTTACTGAAAGTTGTGTAATTATTTACAAAGAATTAATAAATGAATGTATATATATATATTTACTAATGTGGTTATTCCTATTCATATTCCCAAATTTAATGTCTAGTTTATAACAATCATGTTTAAATAATAATAATTTAGTAGTATAATGTGGTTTGTTAAAACTTAGTGTTGCGTGTAATGCAAGCTATCAAAGAAATAAAATTTATTTAAAGAGAAATATATTCTAAAATCATGGGGGTGTTACATTATCCCCAATTTAATAAATTTTATGCTCACAATTTTAACTTGATTTCGGCAATCAAGGTTTTGATATTTGAAAATACCTTTATTGAAAACCCACATCGTAAGAAGGGTAAATAAAACTTCCTCTTAGAAAGAGGGAAAGGGAAATGAGAAGGTCATTTAGAATAAAAAAACTATGTTTCCAAATTGGACAATGTTAATGAGAAGTGAAAATATGGAAATGGAGGAGAAAACTAACTCCCAAGGAACAATAAAGAGTGATAGAGAACATGGATGGTAAAAAGTTAATGACCCCAAAGCCATAAATCTATGATGGGTGAAAAGACCATTGATTCATTGAAAATGAAGTTAAATGTATAAAATTTTGATTTCAAGATCCTCTTCCAAAAGTTGAGGGTTTATTTTACTATCAAGATTGATAACACAAAAAAATATACTTGATATATTTTTATTTCATAAGCACAATTTCATCCTTTAGTTGTGATTTAAAATTCATTTATTACTCCAAGAAATGAATATCTAAGATGAATTTTTTATTCTCTAAGAACTAAAATTTACTTTTAACGGATCATAAGATCCATAAAAGAGTGACAATTATTTCTACCTATCTCTAAATATTTACCAAAACCAAAATGGTTAGAATAAGTTATCCAATATAATACATTAATCTCTAAAACCTCAAAAATAACATATAGAGTTAAAATTAATCTATTCCATAAATATTTATACTTAAAACCCTTCCAAAATACTTCTAACCAATTTCAAAATTCAAGAATTTAGAAAGATGGTCACTAAATTTCAAAAATAAACTTAACATTAATCCCTTGAACATTGTAAAGTAACTCTTAATGTCACATACCAAATACTTGGATACATTGATCACCATAAAACCACAATGAAAAGATAACTGCTTCCAAAATTAACTATATCCCTATTCCTTAAATAAAATCTTATATTATCAATTATATTCCATGAATCCAAATATAAAGTAAACTCCATCATAAATTACTTTGTCACCAAATAACTAATCATTTTCAAGGTTATTAATACTATATGATTTACTTCATCAATTTAAATCATATATTTATCCTAACTAAACATTATTACATCTACATCAGATATATATTAAGCGATATCTTTCTTACAATAACATGTTTTTCATAAAATATCACCTTAAATTTAAATCAATTTTCTAGATCATCATTACCATTCGACATATGCTTTAAAATCCTTAAAGAAAACTACCAAGAAATAATCCTTATATGTTTCATGATTTGTGTAACAAAAATATCATTGATGTGACACTTATAAAATACAATTATCAAATACCAATACATAAACACTTCAATATTTCCACTTCAATGATTGTAATGTCATAGGTCCTTCCTTGTTCTAGGATTTAACCCTTGGATTAGGGCATTAACTCAGATAATTCCCATTTTCCCCACACATAAGACATTGAACTCCTCAGAAATTCATTTCTCTATGCTCTTTATTTCCACACAGATTACATCTTCCCCTTCCTTTGAGACATTCCCAAGGTATCTCTTTCCACATTTATGATATGCAGAAAATTGAGTCTTCTTTCCTCTATGGTATCCACTATTTTATCTCTAAGTAAACTATATCCTTCTCTTATTTTGTGAGTTTTAGAGTTATTTAAGGTGAAAGTTGTTAATCATATACCATGATAACTAATTATACATAGTCACAATATCTTTCTCTTCATTCATCATCCAATTTGGTTTCTCATAATCACCACATTGTCCATCAAATTTAGTGTTAACACAATTCCTTATAGTTCTAACCATTGACTAAAACTAAAAATAATAGTATGATAAATAATAATCATAGTGCAAAACCATATAATAATTTATAGTATGTCTAAATCATGACACCTCTTTTTCAATCTGAGACACCTTAGGTTTAACCTAGGTCATTCATTTTCATTATCTATTCAAATCCTTCATAATGGTTCATAAAGAAAATGTGAATTAACCCAAGCATATCCCCTGAGAGTGTCAAATTAGGTGTTCAGTAATGGAACACTATCTATGCACTATAATGATGGAAAAGATATACTCGACCAACGCTTTTCAGGGTTGTAACCCCTAGATGCATCTGTTCCAAAACCACATCCACTTTTATTATCCATATAGATATTTAGTGCTAGGAAAACTATATAATCTCTTCCTTACTAAAACTTTGGGATGTTATCCTATACTTAGACTTATCCCCAAGGTTTTCACGAAAGTTTTATAAACCTAACATACAAATATTGTCTAAACCCTTCTTTGATACCAACTATAGTGGCCCCAACTTTTCATTCCTAAATATTACATCTTTTTAAATTAATATTCAATACATTTCACAAATACATTACAAAAGAACGTAAAGGTTTAGTTTCTTTGGAGACTAGATACACAATACTATTATTTCATGAAATATGTTCAATATCTCTCAAAAAGATCTCCCCATTTAGTACTCTTAAAAGACATACCCTACTTAAAACCATTCTTCATAACCTGGGGAAAGGAAACATAAGAAAGAGAGAGATTAGATTCTCAATAAGGGTAAACATGGGATATATCAATCAATGATAATATGAAATCATAGGATAAATATGAGAGTATGAGATCATAATCATAAATTATAATGTTCTTACCCAATCCGTTAAAGATCATAAACATTATTCATGGCACAAATTTTTATCATTTCAAAAGGAATGAATCATAAGAGTGGGAAATCATCATAAATCAATCTTGAACCATAAGTTCATGTCATAAAATTGTGGCACCAACATATGTATATAAACCATTTAATATTTCAAGGGTAACTACTAGGAATATCAAATCATATTGGATCAGGCATGACTACTATTTTTTCATATCATAATAGATCAATCATCACCACCTGCATGCTATAGTGGATCCAGCACATCGACTTGTTTCCCATAGTGGATCAAGCACATTGGCTTGTATCCTATAATTGTCTCACGAGATATAAATATTTACACAATTAATCAGAGGGATATATAATTATTATCACACTCATCACATAATGAAAACCATACATATATGTGCCAAAATATCCTTAATCAAATCATCATATCATAACCCATTCAAAGAAAATGGGTTTCATAAACATCTCATCAATCCATCATAGCATAACCCATGGGAAATAAATGGTTTTCATAAACATCTCATAATCATAATCATAGACCATATAGAGAAATAATAAGGATGATATGATTGTATCATATCCCCAATAAATCATAATTAACATCAAAGGATGTTATCATAGATGAAAATTCATTTAAAAGATCATTAAAACTTTTTTTGAAGAAAATACCATTTATACTTTGAAAATAACCTTTTTAAAACTAAAAATTAACAAAAAATTGTGAATTTTTTTTCTTTGAAACTAAAATTTGAAAATTATAAAGTAAGATTCAAATAATTGATAATTCATGATGACATGAAATTATTTTCATGCCATATACATTAAAACAAATATTTCTTTCACATTTTCAGTAAAAAAGTTCAAAAGTACCCCATTCAAAAAATGAAAAGAATATTAATTTTAAACCATTTTAAAAAAAAGTAAAATATGGATAAAAATATATTTAATCAATAATTATAGAGTAGTAAAAATATTCTTGAAAACATTTTTAAAAGACATGGACATGAAAAAGAATGTATTTTCGACTAAAGAGAGAAATAAAGCTGCTTTCTATTAAAAACATTATTTTGGTATATTTAGTTATTCAAGAGGGTAAAATGAAAGGATAACATGTATTATAAATAAATAACCATAGGATAAGAAAATTCATGAGACTCTTGAGATGTAGATCAATAAATTTCATCATCAGGATCATAATCAAAACAATCCTGATAAACAATGAGATTGTAACATAAATCCCTTACCACTTGGTAACTTTTTGAATCATAATCCCCATGCAAGAATAAAATAAAATGAAACATTAAATATCATGAAAATAAGGATATTAATGATATAAAATTTCAAAGGGGTCATGTATAAACACCTCATAAAATAAGATAGGCATATAACATAACCTATATCCCAAAGAAGACAATTTGAGAAGATAATCCCTCACCACAAGTATCAAATTTGTTTGTACATGTTCAGTACTCTTGTATAATAAATATAGGTTATATATATATATATTATAAAACCATTATCATATATATCATACTATATATTATTTACTTGTAAACTTTTATCATATGTTAATTATTATTTTTATTAAAATCACTATTCCAAGTAATAATTGCTTCATTTTTTATGTAGGTTTTGGTTTAATAGTCCCATTATTTGAAATTTTATCATGTACAAATCATATCCATAATTTTATTAATGATATAAATATAATATATATTAATTATAAATATATTTATAAGCATTCATAAATGGTAGAGATAGAAAAATGAATTACACCGATCATGGAAATGGTAGGCCGTACGTACGCATGAACGTTGTTTTCATTTTTCAATAGCTAGAAAGAAAGAAAGGTAAATAATAATTAAAATTTATAGAATTATTATTATACCATATAAATAATAAATATTTATCAAATTCATCCTTATTACCATCCATGTAAAACATAAATGAAAAATGAATCACATCGCTTCGTGCATGTGGTAGTCCACACGCATGCACGAGTAACGTTATCATTTTCCAATGGATTGGAAGGTAATATGGTAAATGTGATATTATAATTACAGAAGTATAATTATGTAATAAATATAATATATATCCATTAAATCCGTCATTATATCTAGTTATTATAGGCGACACTAGAAAATGAATTACATCGGTTCGTGAGACAGTAGTCTTCCGTACACACGATCGATGATTTAGTTTCCCATTTGATGGAAGATGAGATGAATATAGGTTATTGAATTAATTTAATAACATATAATTATATTGAATATATTGGTGTTATTATTTCATCATAGTTTAAGAATATTTGAAGGAGGTAGAAGAAGAAATAAAATGAAAATGCATGGTTAAGAACTACATCTCTTCTTCAGATAACCTCTTTAGGTTTATACCCCTATCCTTCCTAGGATGGTTTTATAATCAAACTAAGTAAAATAAGATATGTAAAGGGAAGTATATAATGGATTTGTTCTTGTATTTTTTTAAACAAAATTCTCTTTAAGTATGAATAAAAGAGAAGATGAGGTGCCATTTTATAAGTGAGGGGAGAAACACTTTTGGAATTTCTTAAAATATTAAAATATAAAATGGTCATTATCTAGAAAAATAATTCAAAATAGACATATATTAGAATATAAGGTTTTATTAGGTTTAAATAAAATCACCCAATAAAATTTGGATAGGTTTAAGTGTTGTTTTAAACCTTATCTTTTGGTCTAACCCCTTAGTTAACTTATTTTAAACTTATCCTTGGTAATGTATTTCACTATTAAAGGGTTATAATTTTACTTATAAGATGAAAATTGAATCATAAATTCAAAAGGGATAAAATTTTATACTATATATTATCCAATTTATACTATTTTAATATTTTTATGATTTCTAAATAAATTAATAAAATACTATTTTCATAAAATACCAATAATGTCATTTTTTACACTATTCATTAAATTTGATTTTAAAGACACTGAGAAAAATATGGAATTAAAATATATTATTTTTACGCATACCTAATATTTAATATGTATCTAAAAAATTTCTGAAGCACTATAAATCAATCAAATTATATTACCTTTAATATTTTTAAAATTATTTATTTTATTTTTCTATTAATTGAAGAAATACTATATCAGCATTGCATAAGTACTTAATGTAATTATATAATTACTAAACATTATAAATGAATTAATATCATGAAAATAATTTCATTATGTTCAAAATAACTATTAATATTCATTCATAACTTTTTTTCCCTATCTGAACACATAAAATATTTTTAAAAGTGAGTGACGTTTTATTTTTTCCTTTGCTTAAATTATTTTATATTCCAATTTCATGGAAAAGTGTCCCATAAATGAATAAATATCTATAATAAGGTGATAAGGGTAGAAATAACTTCATCCAAAAATATTTAAGATGAAAAATAGTGTCCTTATCGCTTAGTTTTAACCTAGGTTAATCCGATTTACCCTTTTACCATGGTGACAAATTTTTAATATTTTTACTATTCATTATGAAAAAAAATTAAGTTGAACTTATTAAATAATATTATTTGATATGATTAAAAATATGGAATAAATTTTAATAAATTAAATCTCTATGTGTGGAAAAAATTCATTTTATAATTATCTCACAAAGCATGATGAAAAATGGTTTTTCAGGAAAATGCATTTTTCAAGGAAAATATGATTTTACATCAAATCTATGACTAGTAATATTTATTATATGATTTTAAATGTATATATATGGATATATAATATATAAATTTTATTTAAATAATTCATCATTAGGTTTTATTTTAATTAATTAAAATGGAAAAACTTTATGCACTTAAAAACAACTTTAAAAAAAATGCATTTTAAGCATAAAAATTGATTTATATCAAAATCATGAAAATTTATGATTAAAATGAAATTAATTAGATTATTATAAATCAAATGGATCATATTTAACTTTAATACCAAATAGAAAATATAATCATACTTTAAATTACTTTATTTAATGAAAATAAATTATAATTTTTACAAAAATCGATATTTTCACTATTCACTAAAAAATAATATTTTTAGAAAAATCAAAAAAATTCACCCTATTATAATTTTGGTATTCATATTTTAAAAATTATATCCTCTTAATAAAATACCATTACTAAAATTGGAAGAAATTAATTATATTATCTGTGCACAAAAAGCAATAAAATTCATTTGTGAAGAAAACGTATTTTTAAAGCATAAAATAACTTTAATGAGAATTATGTTCTTATTTATCATGTATTAATATATATAAATATATATAATATTTATGTTATTACTATTAACACCAGTAAATTTAATTGTTAGGTTATAACGATCATGTTTAAATAATAATAATAATTTAATAGTATAACATGGTTCGTTAAAACTCAGTGTTGCATGCAATGAAAGCTATCGAAGAAATAAAATTTATTTAAATAGAAATATATTCTAAAGTATTTGGCTGTTATAGGTCATTTTTATTTAGGTGCAATTATTTAAAGCATTAGTAACAACCTATATGGTGTTTTCTCGTATAGATTGGAATGAAAATCTATGTAATCGAACCACGTGTTCGTGGTTCCTTGGTATAAATCATCTAAGATGATGTCATTGGTTATGAAAGATTTTAACTTTGAGTTAAAATACTTGAGGGATTTTCCCATAGGTGGATTCTTGGTGAGTATCATTTCTTGGTGGGAGAATGGTGTTTGGAATGTGATGCCAGTTGTTTGTGAGACCCTAGAGTGGGTGGTTAGGCATGTTGTTGCCATGAGATTTTAAGACGGGTGTAGAAAGGACCATTCCATGAGTTATAACCTGAGTGATACCTTAGTTATGGGATAGGAAGGAGACCTAAAGACCTTTGTTTTCAACTTAGACCTTTGTGGGTTGGTTCTTAGTTTTCTTATGAGGGAAACTCGAGTGATTAGTTAGCTCAACCTTGCGAGTTCTTTAGATATAGATGTGTGGGTGGATGAATCAGGTTGGGGTTAATGCATTAAAGGTTCTATTGATCATATAAAATAGGAATGATGATAGGTTTAGTTCATGAGAAGTATCCTTGAGTTCCTTGGTGTCGAGACTGGTTCTAAAGGGTAGGACCATTAGGGTGCCTGGCCTTATTGACCATAGATACACTTTAACAAAATATAAAGAACTTAATTAGATGCTTGTGATTTGGAATAGCACTGGATGGAGCCTTTGTGTGTGGTTGATCTTGGCATAAGTGGAGTGCCTGATTTTGAAGAGGAGTACCAAGGGAACTCCTAGATTGATGAGACTGGAATTGTTGGGGATCATGACCAGTGTTTAGATGATCAAAAATAGTTTTGGTGGTGTAGAAATCATGGGTCCATGAGTCAGGGTTATGAATAGATAGTATGAAAGCACACACCCATTTTCCATGTAAGTGTTTTTGGTGAAATTCATTTTTTTATGCATGGAACTAGATGAGTTTTTAAAATGGTGATACCTATGAGCGGGCCTAATTCTGAAAAGTCTTAGTGGTTTTATTTTGGGACTAGTATCTCAGGAATTAGATGAGTTTTTTTGGAAGGATTTATGCACACACTTTGGTGATAGAACCGGTTGATTTTATGTTTTAGGAGCAGGTTAAGTGAGTCCATGTGGTGGGTGGATCACCAGTGGTTGATGTGGGGCAGCGACTCACATTAGGTGTTTAATTTTAGTAGGAATTATAGATGATGTTTCCATGAGTCTGGAATGGGTGTTGAATTGGTGTTTTGGGTTATCACTCATGCATGAACATTTCAACCACACCCACTCATTGTGTTTATCCTTGGATGAAGAATAGGCTATGATGGTATAAAATTCGTCTTTAGAAAGTAACAAAAAGGGTTGTCCTATGATGGGGAGTGTGAAATTAGTCACAAGTGATACAATCCTTATTTGGGCGGGGTTATGGTATAATTATGGGACTAATCGTATATGATTGTACTTACATTTTGGAGGTTGGTGATCTAGGAGATTGAATTCAACTGAATTCCTAGGAGAATGTTGGTGGTGAATTGGTATATGATACTAGTTGGAGTTTGAGCATTGTCATTGGGATTGAGATGAAGTGAGATGGTTTGAGTGTGATTTAGATGGGGAACACGTTAGTGATCATATTGGGATAATGATAATAGGTTTGTTCGATTAAGGATTCAACTATAGAAACACACCAGAAGTTAGGTAGGGACTTCTGTGAGCATGTTCCAGAATAATCTTGGGGTGTTTCTAGGATTTAAGGTACCCTAATTGGATAAATGGAAAACACGTCGATAGTTGGGACATAGCGTTTTTGAGAAGAGTCATCCAGAGGAGGTCTTACTGATGTTTTGGTGTGTAATTGGATGTGGTGAGATGTAATCCACATTAGGCATGTTGTTTTAAATGTGATAGGGATGTTTCAACCATTTCCTAGGTCTTTTCAAGGAAAAAAATATGATATTATAGGGCCTTATTCTTTGGCGATTGAAACTTTCTTGGTTTAGTTGGGAATCGAGAATGAGGAGTTGGTGCCGACATGGACTATTGGTTTCACTTGTCCTTAGATTTGGGTATTTTGAAATATATAAGAGGTATCATAGGATTCCCGTACTATGTTTTTATAGGAAATTCTAATGGCGGGAGTCATTGAGGTCAGTACTGGACTCATGAA
Organism: Viscum album; assembly: GCA_963277665.1. Classification (NCBI taxonomy): domain Eukaryota; kingdom Viridiplantae; phylum Streptophyta; class Magnoliopsida; order Santalales; family Viscaceae; genus Viscum; species Viscum album. The sequence continues at coordinate 1,061,594,990 of OY728148.1, read as the reverse complement.
TTAAGCCCTATGGTGGGGAGAACCACAGTTTGGGTTAATAGTTAGATGAAGACACATGGGTGTCTTGGGATAGATGGAGGCAATGAAGTTTTGTATTGGTGTTTTAAGAGTAAATTTGAGCAATGGATCATGGTTCAGTGTGTTGATCACTTTATGTTGGAATTGTTCTTTGAAAGTGAATTAGGTGGCTAAGAGTGGAACATGAATATTTGAATGAGATTTGACAACCAAAAAAGGTCATGAGGTATGATTCTATAACCATAATGAATTCTTAGGGATGATAAATGTTATGGTGGGGAGTTTTTAATATCATAGGTGTACAAATGAGTTGGAAATTTAGGAGGTTTTCAAACTTTTGAATTAATAGAGATGCTAGATCTTGAACCAGGTTTTAGAGTTTATTTATGAAGGATGGATCCCCTAAAAGGGGGTGATTTGGATAAGGAATGAAGGTAAAATGGTGGAAAAAATATTTGGGAGAGCATCAAAGGAAGCTAGGTGGTCTGGGAAGAAACCCTATGCCACTTCCAGGCTCATCAGCTAACCGACAACCAAGCACCAGCCGACTGGTGAGGCACCAACCTACCACTGGTATCAGATTATCTAGAAGGTGAGAGTTTTAAATGGTAAAAATTTACCAAATTTCCCCATTATGATTTCCGTAGGGGTATCCCCTATTCCTCCCCTATTTTTGTGCATGAACCAACCCCTATCCTCCCTCTTGTCCCATTGGGTTTCCCTTGCACTTGGGGTGTTTCTTAGGTGTTTTTTAGTGCTTGAAGGTGAGCTGATTCCTATGATGGCCTAATTTATTCTCCTAATCCTTACTATTTAATTATTTAGTCCCTACATTTAATGTTTTTTCGACGATTCCACCAGAGCATGGTGTAATCATCTGATTCACATGGGGATTTCCCTCAACTGAGGAAGAGGACACCCTGAGATGCTCAATGAATATAGTATCTCACCTTTTTTATAGAGGTATGCCACCATTTAGAATTTTATTAGGATTTTATTTAAAAATTAATATTAAATTCTCATGAATTAGTGATGTGCGATAAGGAATTTTAGTGGCATGAGGTTGGGGGTACACCACAACTCATTGGCATGCGTTTGGTTGTGGTTCCAGTGTGACGAGGCCACCAGTGATATTTTTAGCAGTTATAACCTTATTAAATTGTTTTGATAAATTAATCATAAATTTTATAATTAATTCATTTGGGATGTTTGGAGTGAGTTAGGTCCTCACATGGGTTTGGTACTAGCTGGTGTTGTTTGGTCAAACTTAGAAGGGTCTCGGTGAGCCTAGGTGGAGTTTCTAGACCAAAACTTTAATAAGGTAGCTTTACTATGAGGAAGGTGGTCCTCATTACTTTCCCTATAGTATTATGTATGTTTATCATGATTCATGTACATGTGTACATGCCACTAAAGCATTGACCTTGAGAAAAGTGATGAATTTTTTTTAATTTAATTAATATGTTTAATCTAAATGAGTTACTCTCTTAGAAAAATTCCTCATTAGGATTAATGAAGTGCCAAGTTCCCATTAGGCCTTAATCACAGGATTTTTTCCAAGTCCATTGATGGATGAGGCTATCACAGAGATTACTTATGGTAATTGAACCTTATGAGGTGTGTAACTGGGTTGAGTATGACCTAGTGGTCCTTCGTTATGAGAACTTAGACACCTACAAGAGGAGGTGTATGATGGTCTGAGATGAACAGACTGATTGGGCCATGTGAGGATTCCTTTTGGAACCTTAGAACCATTGGTACCATCAAACAAAACATGGAAGATAGATCCATTCTCTTTAGTATGTGTTGGTCTAGGAGGAGAGACCATTAGTGGAATAGACTTGGGTGAGTGAGCCTACTAACTTGGAGTGACCCTAGATATAGAGATGAGCCTTGAGTCATCACTAAAAACTAACATTAATGAGTATTACCCATGATGATTATGTTTCTATTTTGTGACTGTGACCTTATCGAGGGGTGTGACGTCCTTTGAGAGGTAGAGTATGACTTAAGAGACATGGGGTGGTATTGAGGACCCTTTTGGGGTACCTTAATTTATGTGTTGAATTAGGGGACCATGATAGGTACCTCGATTATATTTCAACCCTAAACGAGCATGGTGGGCTATGGATAATGATGGTGGGTATGGGTTTTCATCCAATCCAGTTGTTTCTTTATTTTTATTTAACTTGAAATACACCCTCAGGGTAGACATGATATGATTAGGCTACCATGTATTTGTAGCCAGAGACACTCTTAGGGATACTATGGATATGGATTTGGGATTCTTGGACTATAAATGGATGGGATCCCTAATTTATAAGGATACTATTATAATTTCCATGGACTTGGAGCTTGGTGTTGGGGATTCCATGGATTTTGGGCCCAGATAGTTTGACTTCCATGAGATGGGACCCTAGATTCATGAGTATAAAATTGGAGCTACCATGGATATGGAGCTTGGTGTTTAGGATGCCATGGATTTGGAGTTTGAATGTTTGAAAAAATTTGGGATGGGACCCTAATGTTGTGAGGATATGGTTGGAGCTACTATGGACTTGGAGCTTGGCATTAGGGCTTCCATGGATTTGAAACTCAAGTGTTTGGACTACCATGGGATGATTCCCTAGAGTAATGAGAATACAATTGGGACTTCCATGGATTTTGAGCATGCATATTACTAGGTAGGCATGATCATTGAAGAATGATTATAGACACCCTATCATTATACAAAGCATGTATGGTTGATTAGGGTTAAAAACATTGGAATTGATGTTGGTTTATTTGTATTTGTATTCCCTATAGTGTATTAATTATTTATAGATGTGCATGTCACATACACATATCCCTAAATTTCCAGTATGTACAAGACCATGTTGGTGGTTACCTACTATGTTTTGTACTCACACCTTTCTCAAGTGGACTTGCCACTTCAGTACCCGATCAAAATCACACTTTTCGTAGGTTCAGATTGATCTGAGGATCGATATTGACTGATCGAGATAGTGTAGAATAGATAGTATTTGTTATTCAAGATGATGCAATGTTTCATTGTGATTTTTTGAAGCCATTTTTACCCAAAATTGTAATTTTAATTTCTTTTAAAAATGAATCTTCTTATTTTTTTTTTCTGAATAAGGAACTTTTTGACTTTTCTTAAAAAAATGTGAAAATAATATTTAATTTTAACATACTCAGCATAAACAGAACCTTTCTTTACCATTACCAATCATCGTTTTAAAACTTCCTTTAAAATTTTATAAGTTTATTTTTAAAAGAAAATTATTTTTCTAATATTTTAGAAATTTTTAGTTTTCAAAATTTATTTTGAAAGTGAAAAGTTTATTTTCATCAAGAATATTTTTAATGATATTTTTATGATCTATCTATTTATAAAATACAGAAAACATTTATTTTATATATAATCCATTGGATATATGTTGAAATGATATAATCCTTATTCTTTCTTAGTATGGTTTATGATCAGTTTGACCGGTCAAGGTACCAAAATTATATTTATTTATTAATTTTTGTAATCACTAACTTTATTATTATCATTGGAAATTTAATTTCCCCTAAATTCCCATATGAATCATCATGAATATACTTATTAATTAAAATATATTTCATTTATATATACACTATTTTACTTTGAAATTTTTATGATTGATTGGGGAAATTATCGTTAATCTGTTTTCCTTATTCGATACAAAAATTTGTTGATAAGACATATTGTTCGTAAATTAAATCTATAATTAGATATATAAGGAATGAGTTGTAAATGAAATTATGGGTGGGGCCCTATTATATGTATCCCCTTGATGAATTGGTAGTCTCATGATATGAGTCAGTTGGGTAGCTTTATTTAAATGGGTTTATGGCATATACCTACCCATTAATTAAAATGTATTGGCACAAGGTCTTGATGGTAAAGGTATCATGATGCATAAGATCATGACTTCCAATATTAAGTATTTACTTTATTAAGAATTAATTTATTATTAGAAATGATATTATTTCATTTATATTGTCCATGGATTCATTTTTTTCTCAAGTTATTGATTAAATAGAATGTGTGTTTGGTTATTTACCTTTCCATTTTGATTATTCCTTATTGATTATGCTTTATTTATTCATCATAGCTTCTATTGAATGTAATAATTACTTAGAATTTGAGATCACCCTTATTTTCTTTCTTTTCCCAAGAATCCAAGAAGTGTACTATGAATGATATGAAAGGATATTCAAGAGGAAATATTGATATTATTGAAAAAAATTATGTTGTAATTTGTGTATTCAAATGTAATATGAGAATATTTTATATATCTAGTTTCCCAAGACTACTAAACTATTTAGTATTTTGGGATATGATTGCTTGTATCTATCAATAATATAATAAATTAACCACTAACTCTGGGCTACTAGGGTTAGGGTCTTAATAGTTGGTATTAGAGAAAGTTTATTAGAAACCTTGGGAACTAGATTTAGAAAAACATAGATTAGAGAAAAAAACCCTATAAACGAATCTATGGAAAAGTATAAGTAAATTATAACATACTAATGTTTTGGTAAGGTATATAATATGTGGTTTTCCTTGAAATATAACTCTATTTAGATATTACAAGTGGATGTAGTTTTGAAAAATATGAACCTAGTGGTAATAACCCCAAAAAGAGTTGGTCAAGTATATCTTAGACACCATTCTAGTGCACAGTGAGTGTGATTATACTACACACATGGTTTGACACTCCTAGGGGATATTATTTGGTTAATTCAAATTTTCTCCATGAACTATGATCACACTATGATTCACTATTCATTTCCACCCTTATGCCACTATTTTAAACTAGTTTTGTATTAAAAATTAAAATTATAATAATAAATTGAAATTAATTATTGATTAAATAATTTTGTGATTTTAAATGTTAGTAAGGTAAATTTCACTTGTTTTGATGATTTCATTTAAGGTGGAGGTGATTTAAAAAGCCCATGATGATGTGGAAGGAAAATGGTCCAAACTGCATGGAATCCCATGAACACATGCCCACTATTTTGAATTTTTCATGAACTTTGTGCATCCAAATGGGCTGAAATTCTATGATACTATCAATAAATCCATGGTATACAAAGTTCATGAAGTATCCCAAGCCAAATTCATCCATTAAGAGGCCCAAATGAACTGATCTATCCAATATAGTGAATTTTCATGGAGTTAAAAGTTTTCTTCAGTATTTTGGAAATATATCTTATTATATACATTATATAGCATAAAAATTTGACATGGAGATATAAAATATTTCTTTAATTTTTTTTAGTTTTTTACAAAGTGATTTAAGACTGTATGGCCACCCAAAACCATGGACCAATTGGATTCTAGAAATCAGGGTGCCTAAAACTACTTCCCACTTTGCCTATAAATTGGAACCTTGAGAACCCCATTTGGGAGTTCGACCAAGAGGTAGTGTGATACCATTTTGGAGTCCCAAATGAATCCTATAATAATCCCTATAAGTTATGGAGTCTATAGGGAGTGATAATTAAATATATCCTTCTTCCTCCCCTCCCATAGATTTCTAAAATCCTCATGATCACCTGAGGGAATGTGATGTAAATACCAAGAATTGTTTATGTAATAATTGAATAGTATTTTAAATTCCAGGTTTGTGTGTTATTTTTCATCATCATATATTATTATTTAATTGAGTTATGTACTGGTATTTCATGCTCAACTCATATGATCATGTTTGGGGGTACCCTTTCATGCAATGTTTCACACACCGTTCACTATTTCTTCTTCCCCTTTTAATTATGGTGTTTGTATGGTTCATATTGGTCAATTGAACTATCATAAACACTTTAAAAGGACATGTAAATTTATTTCATGATATCACAAAGAAATAACATACAAACTTAGATAGTGCATCAAGTTCTTCGTGTGTTGCCTTTGTGAGTTTCAGTTATGAAGTCGAACACAAATCACTCAATCATCGGCGATATCCGGTAAATCATTGTATGTTTATGACTGAACCCTAGGAGTTATACTAGTATAAAATTAGTAAAATTATGTTTCTAGGTGTTAAAAACCAAGTATTAAAATATCTAAACCCTATCTCTTGAAGCGATGAAGGATGAGCATCACGATATTTCCCAGGGTTGATCACACTTAATCAAATATGTTAGTTTCTATTGTATTGTATCAATTGATTTTATATGCTTTCATATTAAATAAAAAAACAAAAATTTCATACAATCCCATTCCCCCTTTTATTAATGATTTTTTTTTAAAATAATGATCTAAGGATCCATCAAGATATGACTTAGGGTTTCTGCTATACTGTAGAAATTCTAGTAAAAACTAAACAATTAATTTAACACACTCGACAATGAGATCAAATTTTGGTGTCATTTCTGAGGAGACAAGATCATTTTTTATTTATTTATTTTTATTTACTTAATTTATTTTTTTACTTATTTCTCCTTTCTATATCCCCCCATTTGATTGTTTTTGTTTTATTTTTTTGCTTGTTTTTGTGTATTTTTCCTCTCTCTCTCTATAATTCTATAGTATAAAATTATCTTTTCGTTTATCCTTTCACCATTATTAAGTGATTTTATTTTATCCATAATAAATCATAAAAAAACAAAATTCTCAACTTATTTTCATGACCTGATCAGAAAAGGAAAAATTGCTTGAATTTGAACCAGAAATTGAAAAGACACTTCACTCAAAAATTAATTCATATAGAGTTGGGAAATAATGTAACACTGAGTAACCCCTTGTAAAATCTCAAGTGATCCCAAAACAATAAAAACTTTAAATAAATAAAACCACAGAAAACATGTTTTCAAATAATCTAACCTTAAAATAACTGTCCACCCCAAATGTGGAGTACCAACCTACGTACATCCAATATCCTGAGGAAGCATCCAACTTTGAGCTGAGATCAAGCCTCATAAACCTAATTTCTAAATTACATGGTATTCTTGGTGAGGAACCATATAAACACATTAAGTAGTTTTACATAGTGTTTTATACAATGAAACCAAAAAATGTGTCCGAGGACCTCATGAAGTTCAGGGACTTTCCTTTCTACCTTGATGGTATAACCAAATATTGGTTGTACTATCTACCCACCATGATTGGGGGATGGAATGACCTTAAATGTATCTTTATAAAGAATTTATTTCCTTCCTCCTGAACTACATCAATTAGAAAATAAATGTGTGGTATTAGGAAATCATAAGAAGAGACCCTTCATGAATATTGAGAAAGATTCAAAAGGATCTTCTCAAGTTTCCCCCACCACCAAATTAGTGAACAATTTCCAATTCAATACTTCTATGAGGTAATTATCTCCATGGATTGTGGAATGATATATTCTATAGTTGGTGGTTCCATAGTCGATAAAAATCCTTCTTTTTCTCATGATTTAATAGCTAACATGGCTCAAAATACACAACAATTTAGTACATGAGAAATTGCACCAACCTGATGAGTTCATGAGGTAAGTAATTAATCCCTAGAACAAAAGGTAGATAATAAACTTGATGATATGCATACCCTTATAATGAAATTATCTCAATGAAAAGGTAACTCACACTATTATTCTATTTCATTATATTGTGGTATTTTTTCTGATAACACTCATTTTTTTGAGCAGTGTTCGCAACTTCAGGATTCATCTTAGTCTTGTGTAGTAGTATTCTTAGGGCCTCCTTTTCAGCAAGCACCACCATTCAAGCAAGAAACATTTAGGCCAAATCCAAACCTTGGGTGGAAATCACAACCACAATACCAACAAGGAGGAAACCTGAGCTACCCCAAGAAGAATTGGTACCAAAAAGTTCAAGGTATGCAACATTATTATCCCTAAACTTCTTAGAACAATCCTCCTCCTCCTCTTAAATCTAAACCAAGACTTGAGAAAATAGTGAAGAAAATGGAAACCCAGAACCTATAGTTCTAACAGACCATACAGTTTTCTATTCAAGACCTAAGAACTTAAGTGGGACAACTGGAAAACACCATCAGTGAGATAAATATGAAAGGTTTTGAAAAACTACTATCCCAACCTACCGATAATACAAAAAGACAAAGGTAATGTATTTGAAATCACACTTCATAGTGGTAAATATGTTTCTTCTTCCAATGATTCTACAAAACAAGTTAGTAGCTCACCTAAAAACTATATTTCCTTACCCTCAAAAGATTAAATTAAAGAAAAAAATACAAAAAGGGTATACCACTTATCATTTATAATTCCCCTAAATAATACATTCCTCTTCCTTTCCTACAAAGACTCTCTAAATCTAAGATTTTTTTGATAATGATATTGATAAAGAAATAAAAGATACATTTAAAAAGGTACAAGTTATCATTCCTTTATTGGATATAGTTAAAGAAATCCCTTGTTATTCCAAATTTCTTAAAGATCTTTGCACCCATAGATGGAGATTGAAGGGGAATGAAAGAGTCATCCTGGGAAGGAATGTCTCGACCTTGATTCAACCATCAATACCAACAAAATGAAAAGATCTGGGAACTTTCACGATACATTACACTATATGGGAGACATACTTTTTAGATGTTATTCTAGATTCAGGTGCTTAAATTAATGTAATTACTTACTCCGTTTACACTTCTATGCAGGTTGGAGAGATTAAACCAACGAGAATCATCATTCAACTTTCCAACCAGAGAAAAACACACCCATCATGAGTGATCAAGTATTTCCTTGTAAGAGTGAAGAATCTCATCTTCCCTACCAATTTATACATTCTTGATATGGAAGATAATCAAACCAAAGAAAATTATCCCCTCGTACTTGGGAGTCTATTCCTTAAAACATAAAGGATGATCATCAATGTTAATAATGGTACACTATCCATGGAGTTTGGTGGTTAAATGGTAAATTTTAACATCCTTAAGGCTATAAACACCCTATTGATGATCACTCCACTATTCCTATCTATTCGATGAAGTTCCCTAAAATGACACACACACACAAAACTCTCTCCTTGACCCATACTTTGATTCATTTTCCTCTTCTTCACCCTTGGTTGATTTGAGTTTTGATTCATGTTTTGAGTATTGTGTGGGTTTAGAAATGTGTAAATTTTTTTCTTTAATTGATTAGTGTGTTCATTTTGAGGTACCCATGACCGTAAATGATGTTCTAAATATCATTTTCATATATTCTCTTTCCTTAGAGAATAAACATGAGTAGATAGATAGTTTCATGTACTTAAATCCTTATAAATCCCCTCCCTCAATCCAAAAAACCACCAGTAATTAAAACCACTTCCATAAAATTTAAAATACGCCTATATTGAGGGTATTGACCAATTTCCCATCATTATTTCCAATAACCTCTCTCTACAGTAGGAATCAAAACTACTTGAACCTTTGAGAGAGTGTAAAAAGTTAATTGGATGGATATTTGCTAATATTCCCAAGATTATCCCATATATTTGTAAGAACCATATAATTTTATATGATGAGGATAATCCTATAAGTTAATCTCAATTCCAGTTAAATCCCACTCTCCTTGAAGTGGTAAAATTATAATTTTATAAATTACTTGATACTGGGATCATTTATCCAATATCTGATAGTAAATGGGTTAGGCTAGTGAAAATTGTGTCTAAAAAAATTGGAATAATGGTTATGTCAAATGAATGGAATGAACTAGTTCTAACACATGTTCCAAACAGTTGGCGAGTCTGTATTGACTACCATCGACTGAATCAAGCCATGAGAAAGGACCAATTTCCTCTACTTTCCATTGACCAAATGTTAGAAAGATTGGATGGTAAGTCCCATTATTATTTAATTGATGACTATTCAGGTAATTTTCAATTCCATATAGCCCATTAGGATCAAGAAAAGACAACATTTACCTATCTATTCGACACATTTTCATATAGAAGGATACCTTTTAGTCTATATAATTCTCTTGGTACTTTGCAGAGATGTATGTTGAGTATTTTTTCTAGAGTACCTTGGAATTTAATGGAAGTTTTTATGTATGATTTAAATGTTTATGGAACTTCCTTTGATGACTGTTTGGCACACCTAGGTTCCATCCTTCACCGTTGCATTGAAAAAATATCTCATATTAAATTATGAGAAATTTCATTTCATGGTTGAGCGGGGGATAGTTCTTGGTCATGTTATTTAAAATAAGGGAATTAAAGTGGATAAGTAAAAAATATAATTAATTTAATCCCTTATATATATATATACAAAATGTGTTTATGAGGTGCAATATTTCTTGGTTCATGTTGGTTTTTACTTCCGATTCATTAAAGACTTCAGTAAGATTTCACTTCCCCCGTCTCGATTGTTGCAAAAGGATTCTAATTTTTTTGATAAAAAATGTGATAATGATCTCAATTAACTAAAAATGAGTCTCAAATAACCTCCCATAATCCAACCACCAAGTTGGGATCTTCCATTTTAACTTATGTGTGATGCCTCTAACTTTGCAGTTGGGGCATTTTTATCAAAAAGGGTTGAGAAGTCTCCTAATGTCATTGATTATGCCTCACATACCCTTGAACCTACCCAAAAAAAAACTACACCACCATTGAAAAATAAATTCTTTCTATTTTTTTTGCCTTGGAAAAATTCCATTCATATCTTATTGGGTCAAAAAATAATTTTCTTTTCTGATCATACTGCCCTTCATTTTGTCCTAAAGAAACTTGAAGCTAAGCCCCACCTCATTCGGTGGATGATCCTCCTCTAGGAGTTTGACCTTGAGATTAGAGATAATAGAGGAGTGGGAAATGTGGTAGATGACCATATTATTAGGATTTCTCCACCACCAGACCACCACGTTGACTCATCCATCCCCATTAGAGAATTATTCCCTCATGATAACCTTTGTGATGTTGTTAACCTTACCCCTTGGTATGCAGAAATTGTGAATTTTCTAGAAACATCTAGGGTCTCCACTAATTTAATCACTTAATAATACTAGATACTTAATCATGATTCATGATGGTACATTTGGGATGAACCATATTTTTGGAGAATTTTTGGTGACCAAGTTATTCATCAGTGTGTCCCTGACCATGAGTTCACCTCAATTTTGACCTTCTACCACACATTGAATTGTGGAGGATAATTTTCATCACAATGCACTAATAAAAAGGTCATTGAATTAGGAATTTATTGTCCAATATTTTTTAAATATTTCTATCATATTTTTAAGTCATGTACTCAATGTCAATTTACAGGGAATATCTCTAAGAGGAATGAAATGCCCCAACAACCCATGTTATTTTGTGAGATCTTTGATGCATGTGAAATTGACTTAATGGGGACTTTTCCAAATGAATTTATATTAGTTTAAATCTTATTGGATGTGGAATATGTCTCTAAATGGATGGAATCAAAGGCTACCAGGACTGATGACTCTTGAGTGGTTGTTGATTTTGTGAGATCCCAGATTTTTACCAGGTTTGGTTTCTTGAGATTCATCATTAGTGATCAGGGTTCACATTTTTTCAATCACAATATAATTTTTTTTTCATAAGTATGGGGTTGTTCATAAAGTCTCCACTTAATATCACCCCCAAAATAATGTACAAGCAGAAATCTCAAATCATGAAGTTAAGCGAATCTTGGAAAAAATGGTTCAACCCAATAGGAAAGATTGGAGTTTGCACTTGGATGATGCATTTTGGGTATACCATACAACTTTAAAAACCCCAATCATAATGTCACCATATAATATTGTGTTTGTAAAGGCTTTTAACCTCCCAATAGAGGTATAGAACCATTCATATTGGGATATTAAACAATGTAATATGAATTTCTCAGATACAGGTGAGCATATAAAGTTACAGATTTAGGATTTGGAAGAAATTCAGCATGATTCATATGAGAACTCATGAATCTATAAAGACAAGAAAAGGATATCCATGATGGGATGATTCATTAGAATAAGTTTCATATTGGTGAGAAGGTTCTTATTTACAATTCTAGGATAAAGCTCCACCCAGGTAAGCTTCGTTCCCAATGGCTCAGTCCTAATACTATTACTAATGTTTACCCTTTTGGTGCAATATAGGTTTTCACGAGTAGAGTGGCTAAAGCATTACTGCCAATGGGTAGAGACTAAAACACTTTTATGAGTATTTCCCAAAGCATCTGATGGAGTAAATCCACCTTCAAGAAGCAATATACCATTAAAGACCACCGGTTTTTATCCATCCTTCCCATATTATCTTTTACTACAGTGAGGAAACTTCATTCTATAGGTGTGGTGGGATGGCTATATTACTTGGTTAGTTAATAATTTTCATCATATTTCTTATTTTTATCATTTTTTATTGCTATATTCTATTTTCACTTTCCCCCTTTCCCCCCCTCACTTTTGTGACACGATTTTAAATTTTTATGCCCACTTTATCATGAAAAATGATGCCTATTTAATCATGGAAGTTATTGAAAATATATGAGTAATTTCCTTATTTTATGTTATTTTAAAATTTAATTTTTTTTGGTTCAATGATAAAATATGTGTTTTATCATGAATTTAACACTGGGGTGTGTTTTTTAGTAAATTAGTTATTTTTCGATGATATAAATGGTTTTATCTCTTTTAAAACTTTGAGAATAGTGGTACCCTTTGTGTGAGTAGTTTATGAGAAATTGTTTCACTTAATATCTCCACACATATTTTTCACTAGACCATGAAGTGTGAATATTTATTACTTAATATAATGTAAATATAAGTTAGGTTAATATTTATTAGATTTATAAAATTATTTTTCCATACATTCCTTCCTTATCCGATCTATTTCATTACTATACTGAATTGACTTATGTGTGTGCACCTGTTATCTGATTGTTGTACACTATAAGAACCCAGGTTTTTAGAACGGGTCGAAATCCTAACCCTGTTTGAAAATTTGACTTGTTCCTGAGAGAACTTGGAAAATCTAGGAAGTTCTAGAAATTTCAAGACTACACACCGTGTACTCTAAAGTACACGCTGTGTATGGGTTGGGTGAGTACCGTCCGTGTGCTCACTGAGTACATGTCGTGTGATGACGGTGTAAGAATTTCTTACTACACAACATGTAGTTATAGACACGCCATGTACCCTTGACCATGTGGAGGCCATACATGGTGTGTAGGCCTATTAGCTGGGTAGAATGTTTTTAGCATGTACACGTTGTGTACTATTTGTACACGCCGTGTAGAGGAGCCATGTATGGGGATATACATGGCGTGTTGGGGATGTCAGCAGGGTAAATAGGTACACACCATGTACCATAGGTACACACCGTGTAGTCAATCGACAATTCCTCAGTGAAATATCAGCTGCCATATGAACAGTAAAATGATACATGACGTGTAGTTATAAGTACACTCCGTGTACTTTTTTTTTTGCTAAAACAGACAGTAGCCTCATTTTGAGGAAAAAACTCAACCCTTTGACGGGTTTAAGTGGGGTGAGCCGACTGGAGCTCGTTTTTTCTATTGATCATCCGTTTGAACTCTGTTTCGATCATTGTTAGATGCGTTAGAACCCCCTCAATAAGGCCTTGATTCCTCTTGAGCCGTTATTCTTGATTTCTGTTCTAGAGTGAGTTATAGGGGTTTGAGAGGTTTTGATTATTTTATAGATCTACCGTGTTTTAGACCTAATTGGAGGCTGTTATTAGAGGAGTATCATCATAAAAGTCTCAGGCAGGTGGTGCATACCTCGTTTTTGTGTTTTTGCAGACTTTTGGGTGGCATGGACTATGGTGCATTTTCGGGTATTTTGAGCGAGACCCTAATTTACCTGCTATTTCCTGTTTAATTGTTTATTTGACCTATGGGATGCCTTTGGGTATGCCTGCTACCTGTTTTTATTGAGTGGGGATGGGCGAGTGGTTGTAGCTCATTGGGGCATTTTGGCCGGGAATTCCAAAATGGTTATAATCAAATTTTATTGTTTTAAACTGTTGAGTTTAGTTTATTAAACCTTGATATGAAATGTTAGAGGCCTTAAAGAACTCCATGCTAGTATAGGACAACACTTTTTTAGTGTAATTCAACTATTTATATTATTTTTCCTATTTATGTGTTCTATTTAAATATGTTATTTATGAAACTGCTAAATTGCATATGCTGGAACCTTTGGGTTGTGTTGGGCATGTCTCGGATATTCTTGAGAGATGTTGATCATAGGTTGGACTTGGCCCAGGTTACATTGGGTGGTTCTGACCATGATATTGGACATCATGGGCGTCAGTTTGAGGCAAGATGACTGTCAGGTTGGGCATGGCCCGGGTTACTGGGATGGAGAGACCATAAGACTTGAGTGGCATGGTCACAGGGACAAAAAGGTGCCAAATGTGTTACGACTTGGGTACTATTTTGGTGATTACCGATCACCCAGAACTATGAGTAGTGTGCACATAGAGAGACTCCTTAATGATGTGGTTTTGACCACTCATGTGGGTAGAGTCCCCCGTTAGTTGTGGTTTAGGTACTATTGGTTTGGGGGTGCTTGCCACAGGAAGACACGTGGTAGGTGAGGAGCCTTCAGGGGATAGCGTTGAGGCTATCGGGTTGGGGGCATAGGCTAACCATTATTTTGAGGGTAGACATCGCTGTCCCTCCAGTTACTTTATTTGAGGGTGGACATCGCTGTCCCTCCAGTTACTTATTTGGGGATAGGCATCGCTGTTCCTCCGGGTTACTATTTCCTAAGCGTGCCTTTGGGACATTGATACTTGAGACACATGGTGTCAGGGGAACATGGTGCCAGGTTACATGATAGAGATTCCGGTGTTGGCTGAAGCAGGCGACACTCCATGGTGGTTGCTGAGCACCAATGGAGTTTGTGTTCATTTGTGTATCATACTGCTTACTGTTTCCCTTATAACTTCATGCCTATTTAAACACTTATATTAGGTACTCACCATTGGGTGGTATCCTACTGAGATTCGCCTCACACCATGCACGGGCCCTTCGGGATGCGTGCAGACTTTATGGATTTATGTGCAGGAAATAGACCAGCTTCAGGAGATCGACTATATTAGCTGTCACATGGGGATGGTAGGGACCTTGAGGTCTTGCCTAGCTGGAGTTTACTTTGTTTTTTATTTCTGTCCTATGTCAGCATAATTACTTGTTTTGTAGCTACAATTGGTTATCCATTGGAACCCTTTTACATATGGATATGTATGACATGCTTTGGGATGCATGTTTTTTGTATAGTAGTATTTATATGTGATAAGCATGCTGTTGTGTTTAATTTCTGCTACTATTGTTTATATTTATTTCTTATGCTGTTTATCGACATTGAATTTGTTTCCTCTCTATGGGTCTAGTTCGAGTCTGTTGAGTCGTTTATTTCACTAAATTTTTATTATTATACTCGGACCAGTACCATTATTATCCTTCGATAGGGTATAGCCTCCACACTATACCTATAAATACCCTCTTTGCTAGTCGGTAGCCTTTGGCATTCGAGGAGGTGTGCCTAAGGTAGTAACACCCAACCTGTTTAGCGCTGTTCGGGTGGCTGTTTGGGTCTGGTTCGTTACATAAACTCTAAAAAACTATAACTAAAAATAAAAAAACATAAAATTATGGTTTGTGTCTTGGGAAGGTCTATAACCACTATTCCTCAACCTTTGATCATATTATAACAATTATAATTAGTTTCATGAGGAGATCAAAAAAAGGTTGAGTGATAAGTGTGAGATTTATTCCAAGTTCAACTTTTGAAAAATAATAATAATAGTAATAAATTATGGGAGTGATGAAATGTAAAAAATATGGTAATATCTAGGTTGTGAGCTTAAGTTTTGACTTTTAGTAATTCTTAAGTAAGTGAGTTTTGAAATTTTATTGCAAAGGATGTAGGGAAAGTTCGGTGGATAAAATCATTTAAGCATAATAATTTTAAAATAACCTATACTTACTGAATAGAAAGCAGAAAGAATATCATGGAATGGTTTTCACACTCACATGTATAGAGTTAGTGGCGTTATTTACTTTTTAATTCCTTTCTCATATTGGTATCATGCATCTCATTGAATTTCATTCTGAAACAATTTATGAGACACCTTTTCCATGATCACTGAGAATAACCCCTTGGTGTGATTTATTATTTGATCAAATTTATTTCATGAATAAAATTTTTATTTAATGTTAAATCTTCATTAAGTTGGGAATATATACATTCATAATTTTTTAAATGTTACTTTTTCCAGGAGTGAAATTTTTTAGGCGTGGAGGTGTGTTCTCACCGAGATTCACTATTTATTTCTACCCTTACACCACTATTTTAAACTGGTTTTGTATTGAAATTAAAATCCTAATAATAAATTTTTATTTATCATTTATTAAATAATTTTGTTATTTTCACTATTAAAAAGGGTAATTTCACTTGTTTTGATGATTTCATTGAAGGTGGAGGTGATTCAGAGAGCCCACGATGATGCAGAAGGAAAATAGGACAAACTACATGGAAGCCCATGAACAAATGTACACTATTTTGAATGTTACACAAACTAAGTGAATAAAAATGGGATGAAGTTTTTTGAGGATATCCATAACTACATGGTATAAAACTTTCATGAAGTAACCCAAGACCAATTCATCCATGAAGATTCCCAAAAGAACCAATATATCAAATAGAATGAATCTGCACGGAGTCAAAAGTTTTCCTTTGTATTTTGGAAATATCTATTATTATATACATTATATGGACTCCAAATTTGACATGGATATATAAAAGGTTTCATATTTTTTTTTAGTTTTGTCTAAAGTTATTTAATACTTTCTAGATTCCCAACACCATGGACCAAGTGAATTCTAGAAACCAGGGTTCCCAAAACCACCTCTCACTTTGCCTATAAATTGGCACTTTGGGCACTCCTTTTGGGAGTTCTACCAGGAGGAAAGTTTCTTACATTTTGGAGCCCCAAATTATTCCTCTCATCATCCCTATAATTTCTGGAGGCTATGGGGTGTGCTGCTTCAACATGTTCTTCTTCCTCCCCTCCCATGGATTTCAAAACTCCTCATGATTACCTGGGGGGAATGTGATGTAAATACCAAGCTTTGTTTATGTAGTAATGGAATATTATTTTAAATTATAGGTTTGTGTGTTATTTTTCATCATCCTATATTCTTATTTAATTGAGTTATGTACTGGTATGTCATTCTCAACTCATATGATCATGTTTGTGGGTACCCTTTCATGTGATGTTTCACACACCATTCACCATTTCTTCTTCCCCCTTTTAATTGAGGTGTTTTTGTGATTTATATTGGTCAATTTAAATATTATAAATACTATCAAGGAAATTTATATTTATTTCATGGTTTCACAAATAAATAACTTACAAACCTGGAAAACACATCGAGTGCTTCGCGTGTTGCCTTAGTGAGTTTCAGTTATGAAGTCGAACACAAATCACTCAATCATCAATGATATTTGGTGAATCATTATGTGTTTCCAAATGAACCCTAGGAGGTATCCTAGTATAAAATCAGTAACATTAAGGTTATAGGTTTTAAAAACCAATGATTAAAATATCTAAACCCTATATCTTGAAGTGATGAAGGATGAGCATCATGATATTTCCTTGGGTTGATCACATTTAATCAAATCTGTTAATTTCTATTGTCTTGTATCGATTGCTTTTATATTCTTTCATCTTAAATAAAAAACCAAAATTTCATACAATACCATTCCCCCTTTTCTTAATCAATTTTTTTTAAATTAATTATCTAAGAATCTGTAAGATAGGAGCTAGGGTTCCTTCTATACTGTAGAAATTATAGTAAAAACAAAACAACTAATTTGATGTGCTCGACATCATGATCAAACCATTATGATGAATTAAATAATAAAACTTATATAAACCTATTATATTACATAGTGATATGGGATAAAATTAAAGTGTATTAAGATGATATGTATAAAGGTAATCATATACTTAAAATCATATATACTCATTTTGAGGTTTTAAATAATGGAAATAAAATATTATTAAGAGTATTTTGGGAGACATTTATGGTAAAACAACCCTTTGGAATAGTATGGGTTTTAGTTAAAAGTTATTCTAGGATTAATGAATTTACATTTTCTGGACATAAGTTTAAAGGTATTGATAAAATTTAGCATTAATATGATCATTGATGTTAATTCAATTAAGATTATTTGAATTTTTGGAATCATGTGATCTATAAGAATTTTATTTTAGTACTTTAGGAATAAAAATTCATCTCTAATACTCATCATTTGGAGTAAAAGATGATATTGTGGTGGAAATTGTTTAAAGAATGAAATTATAATGTTCAAGTAAGTATATTTTCTTATGTTATTAGTCTATATAGTAAATAAAACCTCAAATATATTAAATGGATATTGAAATAAAATTTTTATTCAACTTTGATAAATCTATGGTACCTTCAATCACAAAAAAAGGTATAATGTTATCTCCTGAATAGATCTTCTTTATAATTCCATATTATCACCTCCCACCAATGTTATACTATATAGAAAACTAGTTATGTGCTATTTTATATGACCTTATTAATATCCTTGAACTATTTTAAGAGTAATTTTTATTAACCCTTTTTACGATGTGAGTTTTCAGCAAAGGAATTTTCAAATATCAAACCCTTGATTTCTAAGTGCAAGTTCAAATTTCAAGGATGCAATTAATTGATGGTGGGGAGAATGAAAGACAAAAATATTTAATATTATATTTATTTTAAATAAATTTATTCTCTAAGATAACTTATGGTACATGTAACCCCAATATTTTAAAATAAGTACATTGTGTTCGATAGCGTATACGACACACAACACCAAGCTTAAACACATCACAAAATATATTTTATAAATATGATTGTTATAACCCAGCCATTTAATTGGAGGGTATGAATAGGATTAAATAATTTATTTAATATATATAAAGTTCCTAAAAAATATAATTTTTTTTATAACTTCTTAATAAATAAGAAATCAACTTTTAATAAATATATTTTACTCTACAGAAAAATGTGTTTCAATCAAAACTGATTTTTATTTCTTTTTGTGAGAAAAAAATATAATTAAATTTTTGATATTTTATAAATGTTAATTTATAAAATTAAAATAATTTTTTATATATAAAATATTGATATTAACATTGGGTAATATTTTTGGATTTTTCAGAAAATATTGATTTTTCAGTGAATAGTAAAAAATACCATTTTTTTGGTAAAACTGCCATTTATTTTAATAAATTAACTAATTTAAAAGTCCAATTATTATTTTAATATAATTAAAAATTAAAATAAGTATTATTTGGTTTTATTTAATTCAATTAATTACATTTAAATCATCTTTATACTAAATTTTAATATAAGTTTATTTTTAAGCTTTAAAAAACATTTTTCTAAAAACGGTTTTAATGTGTATAATTTTTATCCATTTTAGATAATTAAAATAAAACCTAATGAGGAATTATTTAAATTTAATTTATATATTATATATTTAAATATATGAATATAAATCTATCTCATGATGATTACTAGCCATATAGTTAATATACAATCATCTTATGCTTGGAAAATGCATTTCTTGAAAACCCGTTTTTGACAAATTTGTGAGTTTTATTTTAAATTAAATTCTTCCAATTATATGAATTGAATTTAATAAAATGAATTATATATTTGGAATCTTAATAATTAATATTATATAATAATTTAAATTTAATTTTTTCATAATGATTAGTAACGACAGTTAAATTTATTTATCATGATTAAAGTTAAAACAGGGTTTTGTGTGTTACATGCAATTATGTTAAAATTAATTTTCCAAAAAATTTATTTTTTTAATAAATTATATTTTATATTGAGAATAATTGTTAAAGAATTATCTAATAAGGATCATTTTATTTTATTATTAAATGATTAATTACCTAGGTTAAAAAACTAGTTATCGTGGTGAAAACTAAATTGGTAGAAGTAAATAAAATCAGAGGATAAGGGAATAACATGTTTAAAAAATGTTTATTTTTTATTTAGATGATATATGGTTAAACTTATGTTCCCTCCAATCCATTATTTGTAAAATTTTTAGGTACTTCGGTTGAGAGTGACTTCCCATTATTGAATATTTTTTGGTATTTACAAAAATACCACGCCTCCTCAATTATAAAATGGCACTCCCTACCCTCACTTATTCACACTTATAAAGAAATTTGGCTCAACAAAACCCTGAAAAAATGTATACCAAAAACCCTCATCCACATTATATATCTTTTTTCCTTCCAAAAATACCAACCCAAGTGTTTTTAAGAGGAGATCTAAAGAAGATATCTCTAAGAGAAGGTAATCATCTTAACAAAGCTATTTCTTTTTCTGTATTCTTTTACAAACATAAATTATGTATTAAAAATTAAAATATAATAAAAAATTATATAAAATATACTGATATTTTATTATATTAATGTAATAAACTATAACCATCTCACATTCCATAAAATGGGAAATGAAATCATCGATCATGTGTATCACAGACTACTGCCTCGCAAACTGATGTGACTTATTTTCCATCAAACCCTATCACGGTTGGATATAATTATGGGTTTATTGTATATATATAATATTTATGATATGATTATACTCATTAAATTTTAATATCACATATTTCTTCTTAATTTCCATTCCATTTTATATATGATAATGTCGCTTATGTGTACAACAGACTACAACCTCACAAAGCGATGCAATTAATTTTTCAATTACACTCTACATGGAAGGTAATAATCATAAATTAAATGAATACATGTGATATATATGACTTTATATTTATTTTTAAAAATTAATATTTTAACTACTTCTTTACCCTTTCACTCGTTAAGAAAATGATAATGTCGCTCATGCATACGAACGACGTACCGTCTTCATGAAGTGGTGTGATCTATTCTCCATGTTCAAATTTAAATAATAATTATAAAAATGTATCTAATAAAAAATTATATTTATAAAATTAATATAATTATAAAGATTATGTAACTATATAGTATTCTCAATAACTAGAACTTTCACGTTAAAACGTGCATGAGAAAACAAGGCAGTTAACACCCCAAACAATAGTAATAATGAAATATTATTAATGAAAATGTGATAAAATTATCATAAATGATATTATAAATATTAATATGTTTTTTTATAGGTAAATAAAATATTTAAAACCACTATAAATAAGGTTAAATCATATTCAACTTAAAGGAAGCATTAGGTAATGTATTTTTCCTCAATTTCCTTTCATTGAGGCATATTGTAATGTTATTCACCTAATTTATTTTATATGGTGTATATACTACCATTTTTACATGTAATATCATTAAATACTTCATAATTAATGGCATTTTAAGTTTCAATTTTAATTATTTCATCCAAGAGGATTTGAATTGTAAATTACCAAGTGGTAAAGGATTCTATAACTCAATTTCTTTCCATTGGGTTATATTAATTCTTCTTTGTCTTTAATATTCTTAGATTACGTGTTAATGAATTTTTATTATATCATGTTTTATTTAAATTTTTTTATATGGATTTAAATTTTATACACATAATCAAATCATTGATTAATTATCACTTCAATGTTATGATCATTGTAAGGGTTTCTTGTCTCAAATTGTCCTATTTGGGACATGTGTCATGTTATACACCAATCTTCTTTTAAGATGTGTATCTAATTATTTTATATTTCATATCATGAATATATTTATATTCATGGTATTTAATATTTCATTTTATGTTATTCCTTTCACGGGGGTTACAATTCAAAAGTTACCAAAGTGGTAAGAGGTTTATGTTTCAATCTCATTTTAATCAGGATTTTTTATACTTGAATTTCCATTAAAGGAAATTATTTAATCATTTTCCAATAAAAATCTTTAATTTTATTATCCTATCGTTATTAATTAAGTATTCAAGTAATTGTACCATCTCTTTCTCTTTGGTACTTAAAATGTTTGAGAAAATGTTTTTAATAAAATATGACTTCATTTCTCTCTTCGGTCGAAAATACTTTTTCTTCCAAATACATGTTTTATAAAAGTGTTTAAAAAATTTTTTTACTATTAATTTTTAGTTTAATTTTAATCATAATTTTATTTTTAGAAAATTTGGTAAAAGGAATCCCCTTATCATTTTTTAAACAAGGAACTTTTTGACTTTTCTTACAAAAATGTGAAAGGAACCTTTGTTTTTAACATACTCAGCATGAATGGAAACTTCTAATATCATTACCAATTATTTCTTTGGAGATTAAGTTACAAGTTTATAAGGTTTTTTTAATGAAAATTATTTTCCTAATATTATAGAAATTTTTAGTTTTTAAAATTGATTTTCAAATTGAAAAATTTATTTTCCTCAAGAATGTTTTTAAAGATATTTTTATGGTATTTTTATTCATCAATGAAAACAAAACTTTATTCTACATATAATACACTGAATATATATTTTAATGATACCATTCTTATAATTTATCTCAATTATTTACAATCATTTTGACCAGGGAAAGTATTGAAATTCACTTTCTTGATTAATTTTTGTAATAATTAACTTTCTATTAAAATATTCACTTTATTATTATCATTGGACATTAAATTTACCCTAAATATTCATATTAATTATCATGGAAAATATTATTACTTAAACCATAAATTATTTTTACATATGATATTTTAGTTTGAAAATTATATGATTCAATAGAGAAATTATTATTAATCTGTATTACTTAATTTATATGGAAATTTGTTTATATAACATATTGTTCTTGAATTAAATAGATCATTTTATATATGAGTAATGTGTTGGACATGTAGTTATGGGTTGGATGAATCATTTGGCCAACACTATTTAAATGGGTTTTTGGTGTATACCTACCCATCATCTAAACTATATTGGAAAAATTTCTTGATGGTAAAGGTATCATGATACCTGATATCATGAAACCCAATATTAAAAATTTCCTTAATTTATAATTTAGTTATCATTATCCTTGATATTATATCATTAATATTATCCATGGATTCATTTTTTTCAAGTTATTGATTAAATGGAATGTGTGTTCATATATTTACCATGAAATATTGATCATACCTTATTGATTATTCTTTATTTATTCTTGATAGATTTCACTGTAAGTAACCCTTACTAAGAATTTGAGATCACCCTTATTTTGTTTCCTTTCCCAGTAATCCATGAAGTATACTATGAATGATATTTATGGATATTATAGTGGGAATAATGATATTCTCAAAAAAATTATTTTTTAATTTTTGTATTCAAATATAATATTAGAATCATGTATGCATTTAGTTTACATAGACTACTAAAATATTCATTGCTTTGAGATGTGATTGCTTGTATCTAGCACTGATTTAATAAAGTAACCACTAACTCTGGGCTACTAGGGTTAGGGTCTTTACATAATTTATCAAATCTTTTTAGGGAGATATCATCACTGGGATTTACCCTTAACTATGCCCACACCAAGATTCAAAAACTAAATCATAAGAAAAACCTTTTATGGGAGAAGTTTAAGATCATCAATATCATGAACCAAACCATGTTCTCTGAACCACCCTAATAAAATCTTACCATCACACACCCTACACTTAGGAAATTTTCTGGGGTAATAAAGGGATATTTATCAAGATCCTAATAGTATGAATTTATATGTTTTCTTTTTAATAAAACAATTATTATATTTATTCTGTTTTATTATTAATTTTTAAATTATTAGATAATGTGTTTGAAAAAAAATATATTTTGATACGATGGAACACAAATTTTATTTTTGGAAAATTTATAGTTTCAATCAAGACACTATTTTTGATTAATTCAATAATTTATCAAATAAATTATTTTTATTAAAATATTATTATCCAATAATATTTATTAAATATAAATGATAATATAATTTTACGAAGTCAAATGTAATTTTTATAATGGTTAGAAAATTTTTATTGTAGAAAAACCCAGTATTTTTCAATAAATGAGGTTTTCTATTTTTAAAAGTGTAAATTACCATATTTAATGAATTATTTTGATAAATTAAATATTATTTTTAAAATAATCATGTTGAAATTATCTAATGTTTAATTTTTCATAATTTTCTGAGAGAGTCAAATTTTTGGGTAAAAATTAAATACGGTATAAATATATCGTATGTATTATGACATTATAAAAGCCCAAAATTAATGAAATAAATAATATAAATATTATCCATGAACAAAAACATGTTTCCACTTTAAAATAATTTATTTTTGAAGTTGTTTTATTATTTTTATAAACTCTTAATGAATCCTCCAAGACCTATATTATATTTTAATGTTTTAAAATAAATTCTTTATAAACATTACTCACTTCAACATTATTAAGGGTAATATTTTAAATATTTTTGTTATTATACTTATAAAATAATTTAATATACTTCTCTTTTGAATAAAACATGAAAAAAAACCAGGGGATTGTTTTTATTTTTGGTTAATTTATCATATAGAGTCAAATACCAAAATTTAGAAATTAATAAAGAATTACACTCTCTCTTTCTATATAAACCCACACAATCTCCCATTAATCTTCCCTAAAAAAGCTTATATCATTATGTTACTCTTAAATTCCCTCTTTATATCCCTCCCAAGGTACCTCCATTCTCTTAATAATCTCCTATAAAGATTTTAAAAGTGTCTTCTTACGGTAAGGGATTCTATCCTTCACCTCTTTATTCAAGAACCTTCTTTATATTATGCCTTTTGATTCAAAATTTTTCATATTGGAATATTTGTTTACACATCCCTCTCATTGTACTTATAATTTCCAAGTGATGAGAGACCCCTTTTACTCTCATAATACCCTTCCATGAATCTTTATGTACCCTCGTTATGTTTCTAAAACTATCCTATTATTTTCTATGGTAAACATTTGTGTATAGAATAACCATCCACATTTTCACTCTAGGGTATTAAACTATTTGTACCTATACTTCATTTATTTGGGAATTCCATTTATGTAACCCACACTCCTTAATCACGGGGTTAAAAAAGAATAAATATCTTCTTATGTTGAACGATATATATAGCATGTTTATGGATGTACATGATATGAATATGGTGAGTGGGCCTAGAATTATATATCCCTCCAATACATTGAGTAATTTTTTTTATCTCATGGGAAGTTATGTATGGGATGAGGGAGTGAACCTAATCCATGATGGTACTTTTTCCACCATGTGATGTTTTCTTAGAAGTTATCCTTGAGTTATGTTTATGTCGTGTTTTATATTGTTTCCATATTCCCATATTGATTTCATGTTATCATATTATATCATGATTCTATATTCATGTAACCCTTTTATAACTTGTTGATATTCCTATTGAATAACATGTATTACTTTATTCAGGTTATGCTTCAATTATTCCCTTATTGGGATTTATATCTCACCCATTTCTTATGTATATCCCCAGGTTATCCCGTGTAGTATTAGAAGATCAGTGGAATATAAGGGCATGTTTTTAAGTTTTTTAATAATTTAATTATACCCACGTTCCTTATTATTGTGTTATGTACCTAGTTTCCTAAAGACAACGGGCCTCATGATCTTATGGGTTTGTATTAATTGTATCTTTATCTAATAAATCATGAAGTATAGTTTATTAAAACATGGGTTTTCATAGTTGATATTAGAGAAAAGTATAGATATTTTTGAGAATAAAATTAGAAAAAATTAGTGAAAGCATTAGGGATAAGTATAAACATAGGAAAACATCCCTGAATTTTGGTACAGTATACAGTAATTGGTTTCCAATAAAAAATATTTTTCTGGATATTACAAGTGGATGTGGCTCTGAAACAGTTGTACCTAGGGGTAATAACCTTGAAAAGTGCGTATTAGGATAGAATTGATGGTCACCTAGTGCATTAAATGATCCTTGTAATAGTTTTTTTTGATATTTCAAGGCATGGAATGGGTTTTTAATGATGGTTTGATTGTGGGGGAATATATTGTGAATAATCATGAATGTCGGCCTACCATTTTCACTCTTCCCAGAAACTCACAATGGTTACCCCATTTGTAGATGGGTACAAACTTGCTTTCCAAAGGCTAGTGATCATCTGGGTTTTTAGGCCTAGTGAATCTTGGGAACTTTCATTGGTCGAGAGGATGGGAGATCGGGCTCATTTCACCCTTTTGGGGGGAATTATTTCTTACTCCAAGATTCTCTTATAGATTTAAGACATGTTAATGAACATTTTCCTAATCCTGATATAAGACCGGTTACCCCAACAAAATGATTTTCGTTAATTATCTTTTATGTGAAGAAGACCGGGGTCTCCTTAGTGAATCCATATGTATATATCCAAGGTTCTATATTATCTTCTAGTAATAGGTGGTTTTATTATGTTCTAATTTCATATAACCAAGAGATTTGGAATGTGCTACCATGAAAGGAGGTGATTAATATTCGGAGGAGGTTATTGAGCCATTATAAGGAATTCTATGTATCCTGGTTATGGAAGGAATCAGAAACCATGTAGTTCGTTGAACCCATGAAGTTTAATTTCATGCAAAAAGGACTTATATGGGTTCTTTGGGGTACTAGATGTTCAAGATAAAGTCCTGGAGGGACTTCTTACATATCTTGATTATGGTGGAAATCATAGTTGTTATAGTTCATTTGTTCTAGGATTCATTATAAGGATACCCTTTTCATTATAGAGACTTATGATGTAGATTTCATGATTATCATGATTCCCTAATCCCATGTGATCTATGATCGATGTGAGAAACAAGGGATAGAAGATGATCATTTTCATTGCTCATGATATGGGAATTATGTGCTGGGACTTTCCTAAGAGGAGTTATTGTAAATATTGGGCCTTAATAAGACATCCTAAATATATTGATTAATACAGGAATTAGAGTCATCGTAGTTCAGTTAATTTATAAGTCCACTGGTGGATGAGGTAGAGTAATCATCCCATGGGAATGACTGGGTCCTGATGGTTGAAATGGTATTGACATGAGGTTTACATCAAAGAAGATGTTTATTTGATCTCAAGCCTTAGGAAGGAATCCTATGTATCCTGGTTATTATAGGAATCAAATTTCTCATAGTTCACTTTATTGGGGAATACACACTGGGGGTTCCCTTGTAAACCGAGGGTTTACAGTGAGAATAATACGATTATTGAAATTCACTAAGCCCATGTGATTCATGATCATTATGAGAAACAAGGGATAAAAAGTGATCAATGCCATTGCTTTGAATAAGGGAATTAAATGCTGGGATATTCTTGTATTATCAATATGGATCTTGAACCTTAGGGAGAGGTGGTCTACGTATCTTGAATATGGTAAGAATCAGAGTCACCATCTATCTCTTTATTGGGGATTTCACACTGGGGTTTCCCTATTGGTCGAGACATACACATTGAGGATGAACATGGTGATCAATTCTTAGGATTCCCATGTGACTTGGCTTGCTTTTCTAGAGGGTGTAACATGACCTAATTGAATTTCCCTAAGTACATTTCAAGATCCATGTGGTTTACTCCAGAATACATCACATATTATGGATGCATTTCCAGAGGGTGTCTCATGTCTTGGATGACATACCTAGAGGGAGTCACGAGTCCTTGTTAATATTTCTAGAGGGTGTCATGAGTCTTGGATAACATCCCTAGAGGGTCTCACAAGATCTATTTTGACATGATTGTATGTAACCGTCAAACTTGAATGACATGATTGGGTGTTGCTATATGAGTCAGGTGATGTATCTAAAGGATGTCGTGAGGATTGGGTGGAAAGTCCATGGGGACTTCATGAGACTAAGGTGGAATGCCTAGGGGGACCGTGTAACTTGGTCTGAAATGTTCATATGATTTTTCATGACCCGAATAATATGTTCAAGGATCATCACGAGATATGGGAGATGTGTCCTGGTGATGTCACATGGCTTTAGGGAGTTTATAGGAAGCACATGAGGGTCAATGAACATGTTTTGGTTTAATTCTTCCACCATTAGTCTTTGTTCTAGAATTTATATTTTGAATGCCTTAGATTTATTACATGTCAGTTTATTTTGAGTCACGCATGATCCTGAAGACACGTGAGATGTCATTTGCATGTCTTTCTATAGGTCTTTCACGTGATCTATGAGTGGTCGTGCAAAGATCTTATTCATTTCACATGATTACTTCAGGGATTCACTGGAGTTTTACTTGATGGGGAACTTTCTAGTCGTGATATCCACCACTCTGAGAAATCCTCTCTAGCAATGGCTTGGGACTCCAAGAGTTATTCCATGTGTAGTCATGGTAAGTTTATAGGTCTAGAGTCCATCCTTTTTTTGAGGTTTGGGTGGGGAATTTATAGGTCTCACCACCCTGATTTTTCATCGATCTGTATGGCATATCTTTCACAGATCTAGGTTGGAGTCAGTGAAGGGGGATAGTGCCATACATTTTCATGAGTCTTTATTGTGGATCGTTATGAGGGTGACACATATTTTTTAGTGGCTACAAGTATCTCCCTTAAACACTTACTTTATTAGATTATTTCTAATTGAATAATTTATTGACTCATTCGGGCATGCCGAAATACTTTAATTTTATTATATTGACATGTCCAAGGTCTTTCATGAGATAAAAATTTATGTTGAAATGTTCCTATGATATGATTTATGCCTTTCCTAGGACATATCGCGAGGCAAGGGTGGCTTGTCCGGGGGTCTCTGCAAGATCATGGAGGCTTGTCCAGGTTTCTTGTGGGACTATGCTGTGGACTTCTTTAGTGCATTGAAAGTGTTTTAAGACCATGAGTAGATCTTGTATCTATCCTTTTATCTTCTTTGTTTTATTTTAAAAAGGTTGGGGAGTCATGCAACATTTAATGAGTAATATCAAAGGAAATTAATCTATTTTTTTATGATGGATCACATGAAAAATATGAGTCAGATGGGGGTGCACGATCACATCATGGAAAAATCCATCCATTTTTCCTGAGGGAGATGAATGGATGCGTGAGGTTTTCTAGATGTACCCAATGAATCCTACATGGAGAGTATGAAAAGCCAAATATCTCTTACAAAACAAGGTAGACATGTCACTAGAGTCTTGTGATGCTTTTCAGATCACCAAGGGTGCACCACATGTCTTTAAACTACTGTGAGTAACTCACGCCTCATCCCTTTTTATCTCCTTTGTTTTATTTTACAAAGGTTTGGGAGTTATGTGAATTTGTTTAAATGTTTATAAGGGAAAACATTCTTCCCTCTAGTGACGAGACACATGATCTTTGTGTCCATTAGGGGCCTTTTCCTTTGGTCATCTTTACTCTTTATTTTCAAAGGATTTTCAGATGGTTTTGTCAGGTGCTTGCCAATGACAAACCACATGGGCTAGGGGAGCCTATTTCACCACCATATTCTATCAATTTGTGGTCTTAGGTTTTTTCATGAGAGAAAAAGTACTTTCTAAGATGGGATTTATCAGGTCCACTGTAGGCTATGTGCTGCTCATAGTCTTTTCATGTGACCTTATGATGATCATGCAATTACGAGTCTTTTAGGGGATTTCATGATCTGTGGGTCTTGGCCAACTTCTTCTTCCTTTGCTTATGTGGGGAAAATAATACCCATGTTCATGTATTATTTCCTTTGTGAAATTTTTGATGTTCATTTTGTGGGTGTCAAAAAATCCCCCCCTTAAGAGTGATATCCTTAGGGACGAGGGATTAGTTCTAAGGAAAGTAAATGCCCACTTGAGTTTTTTTCATTGTTGTGAATTGGTGTTTGGGGAAACATTTGGTATGCCTGGTGATGCTTGGTATCCCATGAAACACCCTATATATAGAGGGGTGTGGTTCCATTCATTTCATCAACCACCACTTCTTTAGAGTGCTCTAGATTTATTTCCATCGTGTGACTTCATCGCATGACCATTCCATGAGTCCTAATCATAGACCTGTTTGTAGGATTTCATTATGAGTTTGATCCTCAAGACCACTTCTTTGCTCAGGTGCTTGTCTATCATAAATACAAACCATACTTTGGTAACTTATTGAACTTTTACCATAAGGATTGTGACTTTCTTGAGGGTCTTGCGGGATCCATTGGTTTGATCATTCAATCACTTGATTTTTATGCAGATCGTGTGATTATGTTCAGGTCACACGATCGTGAGTCTCCAAGGGGTCACACGATTGTGCAATACCCTATGGGATTATGCAACCCAGAAGAACTTTGGGGTTTATGTGATTCGTAAACTACTTATGTGGTTTGAAAATCCATTATTGATTCACATGGTATGAATGATGAGTCTAATTTATTATTTACTTTCCTTTTGAAAAGATTTTATATTTTCTTTGTCTGAAATATTCCACTTAGTCCTGTTCAGATGGATTTCGATTCTCATTGGTTTTCCCTATATGTAGCCAATTAAAGGTCCATGATCATTAGAAATAACAACATTGACCCCCAAAATTATGTGTTTACTAATAATGAATGTCTTAAGATGTTCCTTTCATCTGAACTTCAGGACTATCCTTTATCCCAATGCCTTTTTCTATATGGGTTTGGTATACTGGATGATTCTACTATTCCACCTCCAAACTCTAATCTTCTATCTCACTAGGTTTCGACTTCTCTCAAATATGTCCAAATGATTATTTCCAATGACGGTCAACTAATCACAACTCATTCATAAGGATTATCTTATATACTGGAAAACTCCCCCTTAGGTCCAGATGGCTATGACTTTTCTCATCAACCCATTGCTCAAAGTTATTCAAGTATATTTAATTCCCCCTAACCAACGACAACATTGGATAGGGTTTAAAGTGGAATCTACGTCCTGGTATAAATTTATCCGATGAATGGGTATGGCCCTTTTAGATTAGAAAAAGATGTATAGATTTTTTAATCATCTATATAGAGTCTATCTTTATGAGGCCATATAGATTTCTCAGTTCATCATTTATCGTTAACCCAACCTTCTTTGAGATATGATCAGCCACTTGTGTCTTAGAACCAACAAATTCCATTTGTCTCATAGTGATGTGGGTATCATCTTATGGGATATCTTTCAACTAGGTGGTATTCCCCATCTCAGAGAGATGTATGCTAAATTCCTTCCTATTGTGGAAATATAGGATGATCCCTTATAGACCCCAGTTTTGGTGAAGGAGATGATGATTATTGTGAAGGAGAAATTGGGGATAGAGCTGATGGAACATTCACTCATTTCCTTCAAATAATGGATTAATACCTTTATTTTTTGCAGTTGAGAGAGGCCAACTATTACAAATCCTCATCAGTTTCCTTCTCAGAAAGTCCATGATGGTAATGGATCGTATTGGTCCACCTTGGAATCTGGGTATTATACTTCATGGGGATATTGAGTGAATTTGAATATTTATTCGGACCTTATTTTTGTAGGAATTATAGCTATGTTTATGAATTGGGGGCTCTTCCCTATTGGGGGAGAATTCTTAGGGATCCAAATTAGCACAAAGGGGATGGTGGTGTGAATTACAGAAATGCATCATCTTAACTTATTGGTACCGATCCTTGGATACCTTTATCAACTCATGGTCCATATTCAACAAGGTATCACCCCTTACAGGATAAATAGTCCTCTATAGCTTCTATTTTTTTGGATAGAAGAACACTTTCATTGTTATAAGTATTACAACACTATGTGGATCCCTAGTGCTTCATATCACTCCAAACTATTGAATATATTAGTGGTTGGTTCCATGTATCTATGTTCCATCGAGATCAAAGGTGAACTGATTCGATCCGAAGACTTTTATTTCACTCATTTTTCATGATTTGGATAGACCAATTATTTATAATAGTGGCGGTTCCCTTTATGGGAGGTCATATATGACCTCTCTCTGGGATGAGGTTATCGAAACCAGGTTGGAAGAGCTAGTAATTTTTGAACCCTATGAACCTTATTGTTTTTCTCATCAGTTTGGTTTAATTGAAAGGGTATCCCCTCTTAATCTAGTCAATTTTCAAGGGGATAGACATCCTGGAGTCATTATCCAATTTTAGAAGATGCTGGACCGTGAAGATACTGAGGCTGAGATCATACTTCCATCTGCTGATGCTTTCATCTTACTTTCTCAACATTATACCTAGGATTGGGTACCAGCTTATCCATGTGTTGTGCTAAACTAGTTGGTTTGTAATGTGTACAAGACCTTTGCCTCCCTAACCCCATTATTAAAGGTGATGATGAAACCGATCCAGGATCTGGGCGAGACATCAATAAAGAGACCCCGTTCGAGTGATGACTATTATGATGGAGATATAAATTCTATTAAGGAAATTAATCCTCTATCATAGGCTACAAAAAATATTCTTGTTTAGAGAAGGGATTACGGGGATTCTTATCCTACCTTTACATTGGTTCAATTATCCATTCCTCCTTTTATCGTGCCTACTCCATCAGTCGCAGAGGCACAAACACAACGTAGGCTGATATTAATATAGATTTGTGTCATGATGACTAATACCCCTTTAGAAGTATTCCATGACCAAGGGTAACATCTTCACCAATTATTTCATGACATGGGGGAATATTCTTTAGACCTAAATCCTCAGTATAAAGTTATAAAGATTTTTTTTGACTCAGAGGAGTTTGGATGTTAGTGAAAGAGATTTTCTTGATCTTGCAGATGAGGCTACCATTTCTAGGTATATGGGGGGATATATTGGCGGAGTTGGAGCAAGGTCATCAGTTGATATCCAAATTGCAGGTTCATATGGATGCTTGGATATCTAATATATGGAGGTGTGAGGAAATTATAACTCATTTAAGGTATAATCTTTCAATATCATCATCATCCTTGGGAAATAACCAAAAATAAGGTTGAGGAGTTGATGGATTTGGTTGTGACTCTTCATTTTGGGGTAGAATTTGAAGAAGCGAGCTGAGTGGAACTTCATTGTTCCATTGGCACTTCTCATCAAACCCTTACAGACCTTTCCAATGTATCTGATAAAATTTTATCTTAGTTCGACTTCTATAATGGATCTTTTTTTTTGAGATTTCAAAGATACTCCAATATATAGAGGTTACTCCCTACTTTTTTCCCATTGTGAATGGATGAATTTCCTGAACATTCAATATTACTATCTAGTTTTCTCTCAATTATGATGTTCATGACATTTTACTGCTCTGATATTATGAGAATATACAACATAACCCATCCTTTTCATATCATCAAGTAAACCTAACTATATAGATTTGAATATTTAAATTATAAAATATTATTTTTGAGAAGTACTCATGAATTTCCAATAACACAAGAATCTTTACTGATGATCTCTTCTAATAATATTGAGATCACCTTATTTGTAGAAGGATCACTTGGGTAGAATTCATGTCCCATAGAGATAGTGCTATATCTTTTTCCAAAGGAGATAAGCTTGGATAGAGTATCTTGATTGTGCTAAAGTCATATAGTGGGCCTTACAAGATTTTGTAGACTAAATAATTTCTATACTGTAGTTTAGGATCATTGAGCTTGGACATTTTTATGCTATAATTTAAGGTCTTATAGCTTGGACCTTTTTATCTCTGCAGTTTAGGGTCTTTGAGCTTGGACCTTTGTATCTCTATAGTTTAGGGTCTTTGAGATTGAACCTTTGTACACTACAATTTAAGGTCTTCTAGCTTATAATTGATATTAATTCCCATAGAACATGGTGCATACATTTCAAAAATTACCTAAAACACACTAAGGTGCTAGGTTTTTCCGTGGTGTTGCTGGGGCTCACAAGGAATGGTGTTCCGATCTTGCAAGGGGGAGATTCCTTTAGTTGGTGGGTTAAATACATTATGCATTGATAGCATGGCCAATAAAATATGATATACACTCTTTTACAAGGGATATAAAAGATTTATTGGGGTAATATAGTTGAGGGTGAAATATTAGGGAAGCTAGTCTTGTCTGTATTGTTGGAATGCGGGTGATGTAAGTCACAATTTAAAAGTTTGAGCCAAGCAATGTAGAATGGGGTAGACATTCTGGGTATTTACCTTAACACTATGAGGTTTCAGGTTCCACCTCAGTGTCATTGGGTCTCACAGGGATTAAATATCCTTTCTTGCAAATAGGAAATGTCTTTAGTTGGTGGGTCTAAGCCCTTATGCATCAATATCATGGACAAGAAAAGATGATCTCTAATTCTTTTTGGGGCCCATGAAAGATTTGATAAGTCTCAAATGTCTAGATGATGAAGTTTTACATGGAAATAAAGCTATATAGGAAGGGATCTATAACCCTAGAGAGATCCAACTCTTATGTTATGAAGTTTGAGACATACGCCCTATGGTTTCAAATCATGAGGTGTGGGCTATCAAAAGGTTCAATAATGAAGTGTTGCATCCCTTATTTTAGAATGGGTTCAAAACATGGTGACGTAAAATAAAGGATGTCTAATCCACTTGAATAGTCTAGTTACGAGAATTATAAATCATGTCCCATGAATATATGAGTTAACTAGAGAGAAATTAAATCGGTGGGTACATGTTGATTGAGCCTCTACTATTCCATGAGGTAAAGGGGATAAATCCTATATTTAAGGGGGGGATTCCTGGGATCCAATGGTCCATTAAAAAGAGTGAGTCCCTATTACCAGTTTTTTATAGGGAGGTTGTGTTAGCTCAAACTTCAAAGTAATGAAGGTGGTTTATGAAATTTGTAATATCCAAGAAGGGTTTGAGCACACTAAAAGTTGTGTCACCACCTAGTGAACATATTATCATAGAAAGGGGATGTGAAAAACCACTACTCTATTTTTTTTCTAGGACTAAGGGGTCCATCAATAATATCTTGTCTTTTAATAAGTACATAAAGTTAACCCTATGAGATTTATGCCTTATTTATTTGTGCCCTAATTTTTTCCTAAAATCTGATGATGAAGAGTTTAGTGAGTGAATACTTGACTTTTAATTAAGCCACCCTTTCCTGGTTTTCGAAATGATAAGTTTTGTGTCTATTTCACTATCATTTTAAGGTCTTGTGATTCAGACAATTATATGCTAGAGTTTAAGGTTGTATATATTTGACCAAAGAGAAGGCAATTTAAGGTCTTGACTCATGTGGACCTAATATGGAAGATTGTCACACAAGAGACTAATTAGGATACCCAAGGTCAAGAGTACTCCAACATCCTTATGAGATGGAGGTAGAAATGTTGTAAATCATGGATCGAGTTCCTCATGTCATGAGAAATGATGTGGGATAGTCATATTGGGTATGTACTATAACACCCTAAGATGTTCGGTTCCTCCTCGATGACGTTGGGATCACAAGAATCAGAATGCCCTTTATATCGGACCAAGATGTCACCATTTGGTGGGTCTAAAGCCCTTATGTGTAAATATAATGGTCAACCAAGAGATCTCTTTTTCCTTTTCAAGGGAAATGAAAGATTTTCAATGACTTGATATTCTCATGATTTAAAGTGTGGCATATGAATTACAGTGATTTTAAAATACGGTGGAGAAAACCCATACTCTAGTTGATTGAGGTAAGTCTCTCATGGTACTTTGATAAAGAATTAAAAATGGGTGATGGTATATATAGTTTATCATCATGTAGTGGGGAATATTTTCATGCAATTTTAATGTCATGCGACCAAGAAATTTTCCTTGCAGTTTAACGTCATGTGGTAAGGACGTATTTATTGTGAAATTTTAATGTCATGAGACCAAGACGTTTACGTTTTAGTTTAAAATCATGTGGTAAGGATGTATTCCCATGATATTTATCATCATGAAGTAAGGATGTGGGGACCATTGTGAATGGATGTAAGTGTTATGGTTGGGCCCAAGGGTAGGAGTTTGGGAATCACTATGTATCTCATGAAAATGAGAATCAAACTATACATAGTTTTGAAGATACTTGTAGGTGAACATCATGTGAGGAGGATGTGAATCCCCCGATGTGAAATGTTGGAATTGTTGTAGGGCCCATAAATGAAATTATGGGGGTCACTATATATCCCATGGTGACGAGAATCAATCCACACATAGTTCTTAAATGGGAAATACTCTCTGTAGGTTTGAACCATACATAGATGTGGGAATTATTTTCATTATTTGTGGTATATGGGCCCAGGATTAGAGATCCAGGAATCACTACATACCCTGTAATGATAGGAATAAATCCACACATTGTTCTTGAGGAACCATGTAGTTTTAAAATCACGTAGTAAGGATGAATATGAACCGATGTGGAAAAGTGGTGATGTTAAAGCTAGGCCCAATGATAGAAGTATGGGAATCGCTATGTATCTCATGAAAATTAGAATCAACCCACATGTAGTTCTTGAAGAACATTACAGTTTAACATCATGTGGTGAAGACTCATGGTATGAATTTTATGGTCTTTCGTTCAGGACCAATATGGGATCATCAAAAGTTCTTATGCCTTGTTCATGTGGGGAATCCCTTATCGAGATTCCCAATCCCACGTGAGATATGCTCGATGTGAGAAAAAAGGAATGACAGGGGTACCTTTCACCATGAAAAGGAATTTAAGAGTAGGATAGGGGCATCTTGTATCATGTGGTGGTTTGACCAAGATATAAGATCGAGGCGTCCCTACATATCTAATCGGAAATGAGAATCAAGACATATATAGTTCTAGAATAATTGTGTAGTTTAACATCATGAAACAAGGATGTGGGTGATTCTACATGAATGTAGATGGATATCATGGATCCGTGCAGTTTTACATTGTACGTTAATGATGTTTTCCTTGTAGTTTAATGTCACGTAGTAAGGATATTGAATCACCCAATGTGAAAGGAATGTAATCCTATAGTTGGTACCAATAATAGAGGTTTAAGTTTCACTGTGTATCTTGTGATAGTAGGAATCAATCCACATATAGTTCTTAGAGATCCATTTAGTTTAACGTCATATGGTTAGGAAAAACTGCATATAGTTTATCATTATTTGGTTAGGAATAATTCTTTATAGTTTAACATTATGTGGTCAGGAAAATCTCCATACATTTTAACATCATGTAGTCAGGATAGATTCCATACATTTTAACATCATGCATTCAGGACGAGCTCTGTATAGTTTATCATCATGTGGTTAGGACAATTTCTATACAGTTTAACATAATGTGGTCAAGACAGTCTCTATACAGTTTATCATCATGTATTTAGGATGATCTCCATACATTTTATTGTCATGTGTTTAGGAAAAATGATGGGAATTAATATGATGTGGATTCCCATGTGACGACATCTATGCAAAGTATTTCTTAAGAAATATCACATTAGTGGGTGGTGTGACACACTCCCCATCCATGGTATCCAATGAATAGGCTCCATTATGATAAACCTTATGTATGACATAAGGCCCTTAATACTTGGGTTTCAGTTTTAGGGGCTTCTTTCCTGGTATCATTAAGGTTATAGAGTCATCTCCAGTTCTCCTTGAAGTAATGAACAGAGGAGAACCTTTTTATTAAAGGACCATGTGATCCGATTATGATGGATCTATAGGTTGTGTATCGTGTGAAATATATTCTTATATTGAAGTTCAAATTAATCTATCCTCTTTTGTGATTGTTCATCATTTAAGAGATCTCCTCAAATAGATATTTAGAGTGAAGGTAGCCAGACCTCTCGGGGTAAAACTACCTCAGTCCCATACACCAATGAGTATGGCATTGCCTATGTGGCAGTATGCATGGTGGTATGGTAGGCCCATAAATCATGGAATAGTTTTTCTAGAAAAGACTTATTATATTTGTTCATCATCTTCTAAAGTATATTCGATAGTCTTATTTAAGGCCTATATCTATCCATTTTCCTTTTCATGATAGTGAGATGAGTGATTGGACTTGATATTGTACTCCTAGTATAACTTCTTCAACTCCATGGAACAGAAATTGGTGTAGTTTTCTATTAATATTGTGTGAGATACCCCAAACTTAGTGATGATTTGGGTCTTTAAAAAGTTTTTGA
This sequence comes from Viscum album, assembly GCA_963277665.1. Classification (NCBI taxonomy): domain Eukaryota; kingdom Viridiplantae; phylum Streptophyta; class Magnoliopsida; order Santalales; family Viscaceae; genus Viscum; species Viscum album. The sequence continues at coordinate 1,061,556,926 of OY728148.1, read as the reverse complement.
CATTATTCATCCTGAATTCCTTGAGGGGTATCACCTTAGAACATTTGTAAAAGAAGTCAGTAGCAGTAGGGATGTACTTGAACTGCTTAGCTGTGGCTGGGGGATATATCCCCACAACATCCATTATCCAAACGATAAACAACCAAAAATATCTAGCTATATGTAGAAATTTAGGGGGTTAGTGGATGAAGTTTTCATGTATCTGGTACACATGAAATTTCTCAGTGAATTTTAAATAGTCCTATATCATGATTTTATAGTAATATCCTAACATCCTGATTTGGTGGGAGAGCCTAGTCCTAGGTTGGTGGACATTGCAAGAGCTTGTATGGACTTCTTCCGGGATAGTGAGAATTTATCCTTCTATTATTAATATGAGGAGGATTCCTTCAAATACTAATTTATAGAAGAATTTCTACTCATTTGAATCATCAGACAAAGTGAAGTTTGTTGCACGATGCTGAATATGTTCCCTTCCAGCATGATCTATTGGTAGAATCCCATTTTTTAGGTAACCGATTATGGGATTCATCTATCCAGAGGTGGTCATTGGTTCATCATGATCTGGGGTAGTTTTGAACTAATTGATCTCTTTTATATCACATACAATGATTAGAGAGACCATTCTTCAATGTGCGATATAGAATATTGCTTCTTATTGATCAAGGTCATCCAGGACAGTGGCTATATTAACTAGTGTGTTAGCATGACCATTCTATGATCAGGGAACATGGTGCAATGTGGAATCAAAGGGGAACTCTTCCATTAGTCTTTTTATGTAGCTAATGAGAGGGTATATTTCTTCCTTTTTAATGTAATATTCACCATTGATTTTATTTATCACCAATTTTGAGTCCCCTTTGATATTCAAGTAGGCTATGTGTAGCTGTAGGGCTAATTCCAACCCAACGATAAGGGATTGATATTCGACCTCATTATTTTTGCAGCCTCCAGATAGCGAGAAAGAGTAGGGCAGAACTGCTTTGTCTAGAGAGAAAATTCAATCCCTAGTCTAACTTGATTGAGCTTTGGGTTTTCCATCCTTACACTTACAGGAATCCGAGAGGTTCTATTGAAGTACGTCTCCCATGTCCTAGGAGTGTCATGGGAATTCAAGGCCACCTAATTTTGGAGTTAGGTTTCCTATGGTGTATATTCCAGGGAAAGATGTGCTGTGAGGAAATCGGCTATGGATTTTTATTTCACTAACTTCTATGATATGAACTGAATGTCGTATTATTATAGAATGACCGCCCATCGATCCAAGTGACCAATCAACATAGGACAACCAAGTATGTACTTGAGATGATCAATATGAGATACCAGATTTCATGGTGCTAAAAGTAATTCCTCAGTTTTTTCACTACGAGGATGAGTGAATGGTAGTTATTCTTGACATCAGAATATCTAGTCTTAGTACCAAGAATTGTATGGATAAGATAGTAGAGAATATTCTCACTTCTCGCATAATTTTTTTGTGTGATGAGGGAACCCAATGAGTATTCCATGGTGAAAAAAATATAAGATGAGTGGCATCCCTTACACTAGAGGAATCATAACTGGTGGGTACAATAAGAACTACTTGATATTTTCAAAGGATTTTTGGTAGTCATAATTCCATTTATAGGTGATTCCCTTCTTCATTATCCTAGTGAAGGGGAGATATTTTTTGGCCATATTGGATATGAATCTATGAATGCAGGCGAGGTTCCCTTGGAGTCCCATTAGTTATTTGAGATTTCTAGGGGGTGAAATTTATAAGATAGAAATGGTCTTTTTTGGGTCAACATTGTTGCCGTGATGGCATACCACAAATCCAAGATACTTACCCAATGTCACACATAAAGAGAATTTCAATGGATTCATATTCAGACTGTTCTATCTCAGTTTTTTGAAGATTGTTCAAAGGTATTTGTAACTCCCCGACCCCAGAAGCCCAGAGTCGGTACATTATTTTAATACATTGGCATGATTATAAAGAATCATGTCTCGAAGGACCGATTAGTTTAACAGTCTTGGAAAATAGATTACATACATGAACGTTACATTACACATTTTAACATAAAAAAACATAAATAATCCTTTTATAATTCCATTATTACCATGCTTTAACCCTAAATATCAATCATAATACACTTCTTGGAATCTTTCAAAAACAAAACATAAGAAAGGGGTAAGCTCAGATGCTCAGTAAGGGTAAATAATTTAGCGGAAGCTATAAAATTTTAAGGCAAGATGTGTAATAAAAAAACATCCTTTTAAACATAAAATTTAACATAATTTGGAAAAAATAAATCAAAAATTACCATATAAACATGCACATGGGTATTCTACTAGTCGAATAATCACATGTAATAACTAATTTCATAACAAGGGAATGCATAATGCCGGACATCATAACCACATAGTCAAGGCCTCGTGCCAAGACTATAAATATTTTTTTTTTCAAGGCCTTGTGCCAAGACACTAGTTTTTCTCATGAGACCTATCGATGAATCGAGGTGCTATAGCGAGCCCCTCCCGTCACTTACTAAGTCCAATGCATTCCTCATATGAAAAGGTTGAAACATAACATAAACATTCATATTAAAACTATCATACTAAATGTTAATAATTTAACCATAAACCATGAATGGTATAAAAATTTCACATCCACAGTAAAAAATATCAAAAAACCTTCAATAAAACACAGAAATATTTTATCATAATAAATCAACTTCAAAAAATCATAAAATCCAAAAAGGATGTTGATATAGATGAAATCAATCAAAAAAACTATCTGAGTGAAATATCTCTTTCTACTTTAAAATCCTTTAATAGTAAAGAAAACATTTATTTTGAAAATATTATTATAAGATTTAAGAGAAGCTTAGAAGGTTTTATAACAGTAGAAAGTATCCGCACCCACCATATAAGTTAAAAAACATTCTTTCCTTAATTTTTTCGAAAAGGTCATAAAGGACCTTGTTTAGAAAATGAAGGAAATATTCCTTTAAATTTTTTTTATAAAAAGTAAAACAAGGATATAAATGAATTTAAACCATAGTCTATAAAATAGTAATTTTTTTTTGAAATAAATTTTTAAGAAACATGTATTTAGGTGATAATGAAGGCCTAGTAGATACTTACGTATAAACAACCTTAGATAATGAAGAGATTGTAAAATTAAACCTTACCTTGTACTTTCCTTTGGTCGAGGGTACATTTAACCTCCTGTATAATGACCATAGTATGTTATTAAATTATAATAGAACCATATTAATATTTAATATATCATAATTGATTCATTTATGACTTTATACTACCCATTTAATAATAATTTCCATGTTAAAATAACATTTCGGGTAATAATCACCTTCTTTATCATACGGGTTTTAACTTGTTATTCTTGATTGTATCACATATATCATGATTTAAATACTTAAATATAAAACATTATTTATATATCATATATATTCAGAATATAAATATGTATAATATATAGATATATGAAATGGAAAACACCGTTTATGGAGACGGTAGGTCGTATGTACGCATAAACACTGTTTTTATTTTCATATATTATTAAACAGAAGTAAGTGAATGAGATATATGTAATTACACACACAAAAACACAAAAATATTTCCAGTAGCATTATTATGTCATATATTACATACTTATTAATAATATATATTTTTATAATCATCGTTGGATGGTGAATGTGGAAATGAATCTCATCGCGTCGTGGAGACAGTAAGCTGTACGTACGCATGAGTGACGATATCATTATATTGATGGTGAAATAATATGTAATTGGATGGTATATTATATATAAAGAATCATTAATATGTTAAATTTATTATTTATATAAATTATACTCATTATTATACCCATCTAAATAATTAAGTGTTGAATAACAAACTACACCGCGACATGGAGATGGTAAGCCGTACGTACACATGTATGGTGAATTTGTCATTCATAGGATGGATATATTAATGAGAATGGTTGTACCATATTTATAAAAACATATCAGTATTTTTAAGGTACTTGATTTATTATTTTAGTATGGAAATAACAAAGAAAAAGGAAGTAGAAGAAGAAAAGAACTTTGAAAGAGGTGATGAAATAATTACCTCTTCTTCGAGTGCTTCCTTTTGATTTGAACAAAGGAAATACATAAGTTGGATTTATGATCAAGGTAAGGCCTCTAGGTTGAAGTTAGGTTAGTTGGTAGGATATTTTAGTAGGGTTTGTCTGAGCCAAAAGGCTTTGGAGGTGTGAATTTAAGAGAAGGAGAAGTACCCTTTTATAAGAGAGGTGAGGGGCACTTTAGAAAAATCTTGAAATATTATTTTTTTATAAAATAATTTTCAGTTTATAATAGATCCAAATGAATTTATTTAGAGTATAAGTTGGGTATGGGTCTAAAACCTCTCAAACAATAAGTTTTAGACAAGTTTATGTCACCATATTAACCTTATCTTTTAGATTTAACTCTTAGTTAAATAGTTTAACTTTTACAATGTCTTCTTGTATTATTACACTATATGGTTAATAAACTTATTATAAATTGCCAAGGGAACCTAAAGTGGTTCATTAATGACATATCTATCATTATATAAGTCTTTTGGACTAATATTAGATTTTTAGGAATATTATATCATTTAATAAAATAATATTTATTTTAAAAACTCATTTATGTCAGTTTTGACACTATTTATTTTTTGTTAAAGTCATCACACCTTAATTACTTCGAAAAAATACATTGAATCAACCCTAAAATGTCCTATTAACCTATAAAATTCATGTATGGAATAAATATGTATCAATTTACATTTATTTTGATATTTATAAAATCAATTATTTTAATCTTTCATTAATAAGGTAATTACTCCATCATCATTGTGTCATAAATAAATTTAATTATTAAAATTTTAAAATTATAAAGAAAATACCATGATGTAGGAAATATTTTTATCTTTCTAATTAATATTTATAGTCAAATTTATCTTATGTATAACTCTATTAAAAATGGTTTAGTTAATAAATTTTGAATTTAACACTTTTAACACTTCTTTAAATAAAATATAATAAATGTCTTAATGTAATCTAATTGGATCAAAAAGGATAATATTTTTTTTCTAGGGTTTATTTTGGTCGAAATAAACTTATCAAATAGAATTAGGACATGTGTTGGGGTAATTATAATATCATTTTTACCTTTAATTACCCTATTTACTTTTAATCGTGGTAAATAAAAAAAAAGTTACTATTCACCAAAAATTATTTTCATCCCATTGAATCTCATTTTACTTATGAAAACCGTGTCTGTTGGATTTTTTAAAATTCAATTCACAGAAGCGGTAAAATTACGTTTTATGCAAATTTGTAAATGTGCTTAGAAGGTGGGTAGAAGATGTTAAAAAAAGTTCAATAAAATTTTATATGTCTAATCTTATTATAAAATGACTACAATGAATTAAATTGGAATAATATATTTATTATGTATCTATTTTGACCTTAATATAAATTTTTAATTAAAAATAATTATTTAAATTAAAAAGTTTGGTTTTATCTACAACGCGATGTTTTTCACTATTCATCAAAAATTGATTTTTTTTTTCAGAAAAATACCAAAAATTCACCCAAAGATAATTTTGATATTAAAAATTCAAAAATAATGTCTATTTTACCAAATTAAAAACATCTAATTTGTATTAAATAATTCAAAATTAATTCCCACTGTCAAAACCAGAAAGCGAGTTTTTGAGAAGTAAAAACTATCAAAATATTGATATGTGTTTATGTCCAATTTAAATGTAAAATTACTTCCAATGACCAACATTGGATTAAATGATAAAAATATAATATAATTATACTTAAAAACCATTAAAATTTATAATCTAAAACTATAAATTATTTTGATTAACAAAGTTGTTTTCAATTAAAATTTAGTATTTTTCACTATTCATCAAAATATTAAACTTATTAGAAAAGTACCAAAAATTTATCCTGACTAAATTTTTATGTCCCGATTATAAAGAATAATTTAATTTCATTAAATTGAATATATAAAATTGTCAAATATTGGATTTAAAAAGGGGTTTTCATTAAAAGGCGGAAAAAATGCATTTTTGAAAAATACTTTTTTCATCTGAAAAATTGAATTTTCCTTATATTATGTCTAAGAAATAAAAAAGATGAATTTTAAAATTATATAGGATATATATAAAATTTAAAATGTGGTTAATACTATTCATAACTTCTTTTTAAATGACTAGTTTGATAGGTCATGATGTGTTTGAACTCGGTGTTGCGTGTAGCACAAGCTATTGAATTAATTTAAAGAGATAATGTACTATGAAATATTCAAGTGTTACATTCTCCCCTCCTTCAATAAATTTCATCCTCGCAATTTGAAAATTTTCTTCGAAAATAAAAGGTTGAAAATAGAAAATTCCTTTATGGAAAACCCACATCGGAAATAGGTTTAATAAAATTTAGTTTTAATAAGAGGGAATGTGAAATGAAAAAGTCACCACCAAATTAGGATTTCGAATAGGAGAACATTAGTGGAAATTAGAGACACATTATTGGAGTGAAAATGTAAATATTTGCAGGGAGTGATTGAGGCCATCAATCACAAACATGTGAACAATAAATGTAAAATTAAGGGCCTCAACGTCATAAATATATAATGATTTAAAATATCATTGGTTCAAAAAAACATAAGGTATTAGGATAACACATTTTTGGTTTTAAGAACCTTTACCTAATGTTTAAGGGAAAAAAATACTTGATAAGTAGAGTTCTATCTTTTAAATAGTTTCTACCACAAACTCATCTTTCACTCCAAAAGATAATAGAACTCAAAAATATTATATTTAACCTAATTGTATAGGGTTAAAAAAAATTAATTTATAATTCATATATAATACCATTTAAAAAAACTACATTATATAAACCAGGACATCACATAGGCTAGTGGTAGGTGATTCACCATTGTCGTCCTTTAGTTTTGGGTTCAAGTCTCACGACCTTTCCGGACATGATGAGTTGTTGCATGACCTCCAGGTTATCCTTTTTATAACAATCCAAAAATAATCTTAAGAAATGTTTTAAACTTAAAAAATAGTATCCAATGTCCAACATAATCCATTTCAACATTTATACTTATCCAAAATACTTGTGTCCAAACTCACAGTCCAAAAATTTATAAGGAAGGTCAACATAACATAATGAAGATCTCTTTTATCACATAATAACATGTGAATACCTTCATCATGTATTCTATTAAAACATGGTAACAACCTGAATTACCATAAAACATTATTTAATATGTTCATTCTCCCTTATTCCTTATAGAATACCAGATATACTCCTTAAATCCAAAAATGTTGTAAAATCCAACAAAAAATTAATTAGTTCCAAGGTAGTCAATAATATCCAATATAATTTATCCAAATTAATCATCTATTATTCCAAAATAATTACCCTATCATTAGGACTATTTTAAGGTTTATCTTTACCTCAACCATATATTTTCCAAAATGACTAACTTGATATTGAGTCACTTTTCTTAGTACCATAAAATCTCAAATCCATAATTAAATAGTACTGTAGTACAATCCTTATTTATTTCCATAATTCATATAACCAGTACATCATTGATATAACACTCAAATGACACAATTATCTAATAACAACATAAGAAAAATAATCATTCCTCTTTATCTGCGGTAGTATCATAACTTGATTATTATCTAATAGCATCATTTTGGGTACATTCTAATGATTGGGACATTGATTTTCATAGTTTCCCAACTCCTTGTCGATGAAGCATTATATATTTTAAACCCTTTTCTTACCCTTGAAATCACGAACTTGGTGTCTTTTTTCCACACTTATAACAAACTACCATTCTTTTAAAGCATTTACCAAGGTGATTCTTTCCACTATTATCACATGTGGGAAAATACTTATTTCCCTTATTCTCTTTATCCATGTTTTTCTCTGCCATCCTATTATTCTATTTCTTCCCTTCAAATCCATAATAATCAGAGAATTAATTACTTATCTTATTAACACATGACACTATTTCTTTATATGATGAGAATACATGGGAGACTATTTCCCTTTCTGAATGTTGGATTAAGACCAAGAATGATATGATCCTTCTTACTCTTTAGATCATGCATATTATTGGAGTTATCGTTCCTTCTACTGGGCACCATTTCTAAATGACAACATACACTAGGTTAGATCATATCATTATTTATAATTCAAAAACTAGAAAAACTATCAACATTAATTGAATATTTTCACACATCTAGTATCATAATCATAAAATGGTTTCTTTTCTAATATATTTACTCATAAATCCCTCATAATGGTTTGTAAAGAAAATGTGAATTATCCTAAGCATATCACCTGGGAGTGTCAAACTAGGTGCACAGTAAGGCCCGTTGTCGTATACCAAGATACCCCGGGTCAAGCCCGAAACTCATTGTAGAAGTTTTCACTCCTAGGTACATATATTGCAGAACCATGTCCACTTGTAGTATCTAGTCAGAGATATATTTCTTGGAAAACCCACATAATATCTACATTAACAAAAATTTTGGATGGTCTTCTATAATAATCCTCAAATTCTATCTTAGGGTAATGTTTCCTAATCATAGTTTATATAAATCTAGTTTCTAAGGTTATTGATAAAAATCATATGATACCAACTGTAATACCCCAACCCCAGAAGCTTGGATCTGGTGTATTATTTTAATACATTGGCATGATTATAAGGAATCAAGTCCCGAAGGACCGATTAGTTTAGTAGTCTTGGAAAATAGATTACATACATGAATATTACATTACACATTCAAACATAAAACACAACATAAATAATCCTTTGAGAACAAAATTATTCCCCTAGTTTAACCTTGAATATCAATCATAATACACTTCTTAGAATCCTGGGAAAACAAAACATAAGAAAGGGGTGAGCTCAAATGCTCAGTAAGGGTAAATAATTTAGCAGAAGCTATAAAATTTTAAGTAAAGATGTGTAATAAAAACAATATCCTTTTAAACATAACCTTGAACATAATTTTGAAAAAATAAATCCAAAAATACCATATAAACATGAACATGGATATTCTACTAGTCGAATAGTCACATGTAATAACTAATTTCATAATTAAGGAATGCATAATGTTGGACATCATAACCACACAGTCAAGGCCTCGTTCCAAGACTAAAAATAATTTTTTTGTCAAGGACTTGTGCCAAGATACTATTTTGTCTCATGAGACCTACCGATACATCAAGGGGCTATAGAGGGCCCCACCCGTCACTTACTAAGTCCAATGAATTCCCCATATGAAAAGGTTGAAACATAACATAATAAAACTAGCATACAAAATGTTAATACTTTAACCATAAACTATGAATGGTATAAAAATTGCACATCTATAGTAAAACATATCACAAAACTTTAAATATAATATGGAAATATTGTATCATAATAAATCAACTTCAAAAAGCATAAAATCCAAAAAGGATGTTGACATAGATGAAATCAATCAAAAAAAACTACTTGAGTGAAATATCTCTTTCTACTTTGAAATCATTTAAAAGTAAAGAAAAAATTTATTTTGAAAATATTATTATAATATTTTAAGGGAATCTTATAAGGTTTTATAATGGTAGAAAATAGCCGCACCCACCATATAAGTTAAAAAAACATTCTTTCCTTAATTTTATCGAAAAGGTCATAAAGGATTGTGTTTGGAAAATGAAGGAAATATTCCTTTCAATTTTTTTTATAAAAAGTCTAAAAAGGGTATAAATGAATTTAACCCATAGTATAGGAAATAGAAAAAATGTTTTGAAATAAATTTTTAAGAAACATGGATGTGGGTGATAATGAAGTCCTAGTAGATACTTATGTATAGACAACCTTGGATAATGAAGAGATTGCAAAATTAAACCTTACCTTGTACTTTCCTTTAATCGAGGGTACATTTAACCTTTTGTATAATGACATATTATGTTATTAAATTATACCAGAAACATATTCATATTTAATATAACATAATTGATTCATTTATGACTTTATACTACCCATTTAATAATAATTTCCATGTTAAAATAACATTTCAGGTAATAATCGCTTTCTTTATCGTACAAGTTTTAACTTGTTATTCTTTATCGTATCACTTAGATCACTATTTGACTAATTATAGAATATAAAACATGATTTATATATCATATATATTCTGAATATAAATAATTATAATAGATAGATATATGAAATGGAAAACACCATTTATGGAGACGATAGGTCGTACGTACGCATAAACGCTGTTTCCGTTTTCATATCGTATTGAACGAAAGTAAGTGAATGAGATATATGTAATTACATACAGAAACACACATATATTTAAAATAGAATTATTATTTCATATATTAAATACTTATTAATAATATTTATTTTTTTTAATCATCATTGAATGGTGAACATGGAAATGAATCTCATCGCGTCGTGGAGATGGTAAGCCGTACGTACGCACGAGCGAAGATATTATTATATTTATGGTGAAATAATATGTAATTTTATGGTATATTATATATAAATAATAATTAAAATGTTATATTTATTACTTATATCAATTATACTCATTATTATACCCATCCAAATAATGAAGTGTTGAATAACAAACTACACCACGACGTGGAGACGGTAAGCCGTACATACACACGTATGGTGACTTTTTCATTCATAGGATGGATAGAATAATGAAAATGGTCGTACCATATTTATAATAAAATCTAAGTATGTATAATTTACTGGATTTATTATTTTATTATGGAAATAACAAATAAATAGGAAGTAGAATAAGAAAAGAACTTTGAAAGAGGTGATGAAATAATTACCTCTTCTTCGGGTGATTCCTTTTGATTTGAACAAAAGGAATATATAGGTTGGATTTATGATAAAATTAAGGACTCTAGGTTAAAGTGAGGTTATTTGGAAGGATATTTGAGTAGGTTTTGGCCAATCCAAAAGGATTTGTAGGTGTGAATTTAAGATAAGGGGAAGTACCCTTTTATAAGAGAGGTGATGGTCACTTTAGGAAAAGCTTGAAATATTATTTTATTATAAAATCAGTTTGGGTTTATAATAGATAAAAATGGATTTATTTTGAGGATAAGGTGGTTATGGGTCCAAAAACTCTAAAAAAATAAGTTTTAGACAAGTTTATGTCACCATATTAACCATATCTTTTAGATTTAACTCTTAGTTAAATAGTTTAACTTTTACCATGTCTTCTAGTATTCCTACACTACATGGTTAATAAACATACTATAAAATACCAAAATAAACTCAAGTGGTTCATTAATGACATATATATAATTATATAAGTACTTTTTTTATAATATTAGATTTTTAGGAATATTATATCATTAAATAAAATAGTATTTGTTTTAAAAACTCATTTATGTCAATTTTGACACTATTTAGTTTTTGTTTTTTTAAAGTCATAACAATTTAATTACATTGAAAAAAATACATTGAATCAATCCTAACATGTAATATTCATCTATAAAATTCTTTTATGACATCAAAAGTCTCAATTTACATTTATTTTGATATTTATAAAATCAATTATTTTAATCTTTCATTAATAAGGTAATTACTACATCATCATTGTGTCATAAATAAATTTAATTATTAAATGTCTAAAATTATAAATAAAATACCATGATGCATGAAATTTTATTATATTTATAGTAAATATTTATAGTCTAATTTATCTTATGTATAAATCTATATTAAAAATTGTTTAGTTAATAAATGCTAAATTTAACACTTTTAACACTTCTTTAAATAAAATATAATAAATGTCCTAATATAATCCAAGTGGATAAAAAAGGATCATATTTTTTTTCCTAAGGTTTTTTTTGGTCGAAATAAACTTATCCAATAAAATTATTACATGTGTTGGGGCAATTATATATCATTTTTACCTTTTATTACCCTATTTACTTTTAACCATGATAAATAAAAATCAAAAGTTACTATTCAAAAAAAATCATTTCAATCCCATTGAATCAAATTTTAATTAATAATGACAACTATTTCTTTCAGATTTTTTGAAATTCAATTCAAAAAATAGTAAAATTACATTTTATGAAAATTTGCAAATATGCCTAAAAGGTGGGTAAAAGACGTTAAAAGAAGTTCAATAAAATTTTATATGTCTAATATTATTATAAAATTAATCCAATTAATTAAATTGGAATAATATATTTATTATGTATCTATTTTTACCTTAAAATAAATTTTTAATTAAAAATAATTATTTAAATGAAAATTTTGGTTTTTATCTACAACACAAGGTTTTTCACTATTAGTCAAAAATTGAATGTTTTCAAAAAAATATCAAAAATTCACCCAAAGATAATTTTGATATTCCAAATTCAAAAATGATTTACATTTTAAAAAATTCAAAAAATATAAGTTGTATTAATTAATTCAAAATTAATTCCCGTTGTCAAAACCAGAAAGGAGGTTTTTGAGAAGTAAAAAATTTCAAAAGATTTATATGTGTTTATGTCCAATTTAAATGTAAAATTACTTCTAATGAACAAAATTGGATTAAATTATAAAAATATAATCTAATTATACTTAAAAACCATTAAAATTTATAATCTAAAAATATAAATTATTTTGATTAAAAAAGTTGTTTTCAAATAAAATTTACTATTTTCACTATTCATCAAACATATGAAAGTTATCAAAAAAGTACCAAAAATTAATCCAAACTAAATTTTTATGTCCTAATTCTAAATAAGTATTAAATTTCATTAAATTTAATATATAAAAGTGTCAAATATTGTATTTAAAAAGGGTTTTCCATTAAAAGGCGGAAAAACTACATTTTTGAAAAATACTTCTTTCATCTGAAAAATTTAATTTGTCCTTTTATTATGTCTAAGAAATAGAAAATATGAATAATAAAATAATATAGGATATATATAAAATTCAAAATGTGGTTAATACTATTCATAACCTCTTTTTAAATAGCTAGTTTGATAGGTCGTGGTGCACTTGAACTCGGTGTTGCGTGTAGCGCAAGCTATTAAATTACTTTAAAGAGATAACATACTATGAAATCTTGGGGTTTTATAGTCTTTGAAGTGATCACATCACTGTCAAGATTTAACAATTGGGTCATCGATATAACATTCATCTATCCTTCCCAAGAATGGAATAATGATGCTGTTTTTGATGCTTTCCACTAGGGCACACCACCCATGCGTGCACATGTGTTGACAACGTTGATGGCTGCATCGTACTTCGCATTCCTGCTTTCCAAAGGTTGGAAACCTTCATCACTTCTCCAGTAATGTTTGATCCTTAATCGAAATAGGATGATGGGATATTGGTTCCTCCTTTATTGGATTCCTCCTCAGAATTCGTTGCTTAGTCTGGGTATCCCATAGAGATTAAGATGTAGTTTGTGGAACTCTACCTGGTTCCATATCTTTGTGGATGCTAGTTAATTACACTACTTCTGTCAGGACATTCCAAAGGTTCAAGTCAGGGCAGCAACCTTCAGTCATAAGAGTAGCCGTGTTGGGTATTTTTGGCATGTATGGATGCTATAACATTGGTACACCTGAATTATACCTTATTATAGGGATTATCAAGGGTGTAGAATCCTAAGGAACACCACATAAATTGCGGGTTATCCTATATTGAAGGAATGTATATGAGGTTTTCCTTTTCTTCACATGTTTAATATAGGGTATGCCGTGAGTTTAACATCTATAAGGGACAAATCAGACTGATCATAACATTGATGAGAGTAGAATAGATAGGTACATACCTAGGAGGGATAACCTTGAAGGTTGACTAGATGGATGCATCAAAACGACCAATAAGGACAGACCTGGGATTGCGTGTCCCAAAAGGGAAGGTTTCACACTGTGAAGGCTGATCTGGACACCACAAATGATGGATCAGGGAAGATCATCCCAAAAAGGGGATGCCAATGTTTACCATTTGTTGGGATTTAACCTTAGGGAGGAATCCTACATAACCTATTTAGAAGATAGAGATCAAAACCCACATAGTTTTAATGGGTGGTTTGGGTCTTACATGTGGTTAGCTGCCCATCACGATAAGGAAACTCTTGGTTGAATGAATATGAATTGTGTGGGTTCTTACACATGGTTAGCTTCCTGAGTGGATAGAGTGATCCAATCAGGATGTGGTGTCCCATGTAAGAATTAGTATGGATGATGGATTATTTGAGTGAAGTGGGTGGAATGAATGAGGCCGAACTGATGTGAAGGTGATGGTGTTGGGTTTGAACCTTAGGTATGCTTCCTATATATCCCAGTGGATGGGAATAAATGTCCACATAGTTAGGTGGGGTTATGTGATATCTAAGGAGGTGGCCCGTGAGAAATGGAGTGTATGGATAAGGACCCAAAGTAAATAGAACCTTAGGTTGGGGCATGATATTCCCAAAACACAAAGGCTCAAAAGAGAGACCAGGATGGGAAATGGGTGATGGGATTGAACCTTAGGGAGGCTTCCTACGCATACCAGTGGCTGGGAATAAAAGTCTACATAGTTCAAGATGGGGACATAGAATCGGGGCATGTGAAAAGGAAAATGACCTGGAGATCTGCTAGGGGATTATGCATGGTTAGTGACCCTTCATAATAGGGAAACTTTTGGTTGGAGGAGTATAGTGAAGTACAGGGATTATGCATGGTTAGCTTCCCATATGGATCAGAACATCTTAGAGGATGTATTTGAAATATGTGTCCCAAAAAGGAAATGTGTTACATCAGGAGGGTAAAACCCTATAAGGGAGCACTAGAGTTTACCATTGGTTGGTATTGAACCACAAATAGGTGCGATACATACCCAAAATGGTTTAAAACCCACATAGTTTATAGGGTGAAGTTTAACATCATGTAGTACGAGTGAACTGACTTGAAATAATTGGAAAAAATGGATTGTGGGGAGTGATGGGATTGAACCTCGGGGAGGCTTCCTATGAATCCATGTGGATGGAAATCATAGTCCATGTAGTTTGGGAAGGGTGCATGGGGATTATTCATGGCTAGTGGCCCATAGACATACTGGGGCTTACACATGGTTAGAGGCCCAAAGAAGATGTCATGGTCGCTGCTTACTCTAAGCCTACGTGAGTCATAATCGGTGTGGAAAATAATAGGTAATACTGGACCTGATGATCATGTCGCATAAGGTGTGGACACAAGGGATGGTGTGGGGATCACACATGTCTAGTGGCCCAGGTATATGGATATTGGGACTTACTCCAAGATGGAATACCAAGAAGGTGGTCTGAGGCTTACATGGTGACTGCCTGAGGTGCACATGGAGACAAAGCGCAAAGGGAGAGAGAATGCGGATTAAAAAGGCAGGAAGAAAAAGGCTCCTGGTCCCATCCTATCTCTGATCTACTCATACTTGTCACATATATGGAAACTTACAGTTTAATGTCATGTGTTGAGGACATGGGTTATTCGAAGTTTAAAATCCTACAACTCAGACAATGAGGACTCACTCCTCATCCCTTGGAATTACATAACATTTACCAACCCTCACTTGGGGAAGGGAAGTCACAAGCAATGCCCGAAGGGAGTGAGGTAAAAGAGTGTTAAATAAAGGGGTCCATGTTAGTATAGCTATGAAAAGAAACAATCATTATTATCATACCTATACAAAGGAGAATAAGGTAGAGAAACACAAAACATCACTCAAAGGAAAATTAAATCACTTCATAAAAACCTAGAGGACCACATGGGAGAGTGGTTCATGAAGATAGAGGGATTTCTAAGAGGGTCTTTGTGAAGGAAAGGAGCTTTGTGAAGGAAGGGTGCTTTGTAAAGGAATGAATTCAGCAGAGTAGAGCTTCACCCTAGAAAAGAGATCTTTATTTTTAGAGTGCTTCATGAAGGATTTATTCTCTACAGAGCCTTGAGAAACCCAAAGTGACTCCCTCCTTTGAGAAGGAAATACCTATAATTAGGGACCATGAAGAACATAACAAATAATGGTTTGAAATTCTCAAATACCTGGGGTGATCCATTTTTCTATCGGTTTTTCAATGCTCGAGAGCTTTTTGAAATGGGAGGTTGGAAGGAGAAAGTTGGAGTAACAATGGTTTGGAGGGGGGGGGGGTGATCATTCTATTTATAGTAAATGGGGGTTTACAGTGCTTACAGGGATCATCATGAAGAAAAAAGAAGGTACCATGAAGAAAAAGTGACTATAGAGCAATGAGGTGGCATCAGTCTTCGTTAGACTCACATAGTCACTATTAACCTTCTTCACGGTTGAGTTGGCGAGGGGTCTCTATAGATGAGCTTCACAAAATAGACCCCTTTGATGATTTGAATGGATTATGAGGCCATTTTGGGTCTTAATTAGTTTTGAACTAGCTGTGACTTTGTTTATGACTTCAATAGCATGATTTTCAGTGCCAAAAAATTACCCCCTTAGAATGGGAGCTGAGAGAAAAGAGGGTTAGATTCTGAGGGTAAGATGCCTAAAAAAGAAGAAAACTTATTGTATTGTGAAGGTGGATCATGAAGCATGTGCATGGGTCATGCTACAAAGCTTCAGTAGATGACGGTCTCCGCGAAGCTCGAGTGAAGGTCGCTATGAATCTCAAGCAGGCCTTTCCTATAAATAGGGCCAGGGGGCCTATTTTCTATACTAGATCTCCACGAACAATTGCACTGTCACTCTATTTTTGTGAAGTGATATGCCCCATTAATGTGACTTTGCGAACTAGGTTCTACTATGCTTTGTTCCACGAACTCTTTTCAGTGAACTAGTGCATCACAATCCATTACTCCTTTGCAATGCACATTGAAAACAAGGCTTCTTCATGGGTTGCTTCTTCGAAAATGACCTCCATGAATGATCTTCATAAATGAGATTCACAAAAAACCTCATAAAAATTCCTAAGTATCGCATTGATGGTTTCTCAAGAGGCTACTCCGGATGTTCAAGAGGCTACTCAAGAGGTTCATGTGGATGCCTATTTTGTAGTTCCTTGAAACATGCATTCTAGTTTTAAGAATCACTGCTTCAAAGCGGTTTCCATTGGATTTATTCATGGAACCAGAAACACCCAACAATTCTTTATCCAAAAGGGACCTAACTTCCAAAGGCATGTGTTTGTTAAGTTTTAACTTTACGATACTTAGGAACATGCATTGGTTGAGAGGATGGGAGGTTGGACTCATCACACCCTTTAGGGGGGAATTATTGTCTACTCCAGGAATATATTTATAAATTTAAGATATTTTCATGAATACTTATTAATTTACCAAGTATAACATAAGTTTCCCTTTGAATTTTCAATCACTTATTAACATGTGTAAAATTTAGAATCATCTACATGTATTCAAGGTTCTTCATTAATGGAGATATCTGTATGTATTCGAGGTTCTCCATCAATGGTATCCTCTCATATACTGTTTAGAGATTCTTTTAATCATTGTTATGATGATACTGGTTTTTAAGCCACTTAGTGGTCTACTATAGAATTTATTATCATCTAGGGAGATGAATCTTTTCTTTGATATTGGGATCGTACCCGTAAAATGGGCTACCTACGTATCCTTGTGAAAGGAATTGGAACCCTCGTAGTTTGGTACTGATTAATGTGACACATCATACCTTTTAAGGTCATGTGATAAGGACCTAACCGTACAATTTAATGTCATTTGGTAAGGACATCTAATAAAAATGTGCTTATTCAAAGTTTGGTGTGAGACTTATACCAAAGCAGCCCAAGGAACTTGGAAAGGATACGAGTATCCAAGTAAGATTAGACCCTATTGGGAATATGGACTAAGGAGAACAAGGTTGATTTGAAGTGTTGGGTTTGAACCTCAAGGAGGATTCCTAAATATCTCATGTGTATGGGAATCAAATCCCACATATTTTGATGAGTCTCATAGGAGAGTATAGTCTTTTGAGAGAAATGAGTTTGGACTTACTTTCTGAAAAGGATTCCTTAGTGATTTGGGGGTTTAATTTTGGGCTTATTCCGAAGGAGGATTCATAGATTAATGGAATTAGGGTTGGATTCTTTAAGAGGATATCCAATGAGCTCAGGCTCTGAGAAGGCTTCCTATGTATCCTAGTTTGAACAGGAATCAGAGTTCTCATAGTTCAAGTGGTTTTGAAAATGTTGTGATCATGACAAATCTCTAAGCTCACACGAGTCATGCTCAATGTGATAAAAAAGAGGATTTAAATGATTCTACAAAGGCACCCACACTTTTCCTCCTCCACTGGTGGAAGTGGGAACACCTATGACGACCAAGGTGGATGAGGTCAAGGTGACCTGGGGGGAGGGAGAGGCGACGAGCCCTCCCTCTATTCTCTTTACATTAGACAAAGGGTCCAATGAAAGGAAAGAGGGATGAACGTTAGGGGATTACACCAGGATGGATACCCTAAAATTGAACCTAGTAGAGGAGGGTGACTTATCCTTTATTCAAAAGGAAAAGTAGGTGTGTACCATACCTTCCCTATTAGAGACCTGAGGTTCTGGGTCTTTGAGAAGGGAGAGGTTAGGACCCAAACCCTAATCCTCAAAACTGGGAACTTCCCAACACTGTTCCTGGGAGAAAGGTCTATGTGACTGCGTATATACAAACCCAAAGATGCTCCATGAATCCTAAACCCATTGTGAAACAAATGTGGAAACCTATGAATGTAGATAAACAAACCCAAATAGGAGACACACTGATGTGCCTTTCCTAAAGGTTTGATAAGTCAGGAGGTTTTAGTGGAGGTCTCAACAGAATTTGTTTCAAACAAGGGAGACAATGAAGAAGAATCCTTTCCATGAATGGATTTGAATAGGGATTAATGGCTTGTAGACTGAAGAGAGTAGGTGAATCAAAGAGGGGCGCCCAAGTAAGTAATGGTGTGCAAGTATGGGAGTGCAAGTAGGCTTGGGTGACCTGATGTTCACTTAAGAGACGAAAAAACTGGATGATAATACTTTGGAGAGACTTGACTCAAGCCTTCAAGAGTATTCATAGGTATTCCTAGAACCGGGGTGCTCAAGTTCCTGTGAAAGGAATAGGTGGTGCACACGAGTTTCTGATTTAGGGAGGTTGGGAACTTTTGGCGTGCAAGTGTTAGGGATTTCAAACACAAAAAGGACTTGAGTCCTATGATCCTCCTTCAATTCCTCCTCTTTATGTGTTAAATAACTACCTTGAAAGCTTTAGAAGACTTAGGTGAAGCACTAGGGTGACCAGAGCAGCAATTAGGCTTCAGGGAAATTCATCCATACAAATAAAGGCCCCAAGGGTCTATTTATAGGCAAAAATAGGACCCTGGGAGAAAATGAAATTGGGTGTGCAAGTAGGCTATGCACTAGATGAGGGCGCGCAAGTAGGTTGCATGCTGATGACCCCTTGGTCCAACTAAGGTGATCCAAAGCTCATAACTTTGAAAATATTGATTTTTTTCATGTTTTTTCTTCTCTTTTTTCTAAGGAATTTCCCGTTTTCATTTTTATACTATGTGACGGAACAAAGTGTCAACAAAATCACCCCCTCAGAATTGGATCCGAAATGAAAAGAGGATCCTATACTAAGGTAAAGTAATGAATAAGAAGAAAGAGGGTACCAGGGTATGAAAGTTTTAAACACGCAAAGAAACTGGTTGCGCAACTTGGTAGCACGTATGATCATGGTGCACAGGGTGACTTGCATCACTTATATATAGCAGCTTCACTTCCGCAAAAATTCTCCCAACTTCTAGAATTATAGCTCTCAACGTGAAATCTATTTCTTTCTTAGAAACTTCTATTTATTCATGATTCTACCATATGTTTTTACTTGCATGCTAAAACCGGGGCATCACACTTGCACGCCGGATTACACTTGCGCACCAAGTTTTAGACTTGTGCGCCTTAATTCCTTTGTCAAAATTTTTCAATTATTTTGTCAAAATGTCAAAAAATGAACTTAATTTAAAGATTATTTTTGATCTTTATGTAGGTTAAATGGATCCCAAAAGAATTGGAACTACTGATGAACTGTCTAGTAAGAGGATTGATGACATGATGAACATTGTTGGTCATGACTACTATGATATTTGTGACACCACACTTCCATACTTGGTAAAATATCTGAAGAAATATCACTTAAACTTTCCCCAAAGAACTTATTTGCCTCTGTATAGCTATAGAAATCTATAAGAAGTTGATATTATGGACCCAAAGAACTATGTCCCACTCTATTGGTTTCAATATTATACCAACTTCTCATCTACCAATGTTTCTGTTGGGGGATCATTTGATAATGCTGGGACAACAAAAAAATATCATATCATGCATCACATCTCATGTGCTCCAGATTTAAAACCACACACACCTGAGCTGCAGACACATAGTTATTTATCCATCTTCTGAAATTTTTAGATGAATAAATCCAAAGGCTAGAAGAAAAGTTGGGATTTTTGTCTAGGATGAGGTGTAAAACCTACATATATGTGAGAATACTGGGTGCACAAGACGTGTGTAGAATTTAAAGATGACTTAAAAGGTGTTGGGATTTATGAGGCTTTCTGAGTTGGGAAAACCTATGTGTACATGAATGATGTTTTTGTACCCGAATTACTAAGCCGATGGAGCCCATAAACTAACTCCTTACATTTAACACATGGAGAAGTAGGCATTATCTTATGGGATGTCTACAAGATTTATGGAGCTCCAATCCTTGGAGATATGTATGATGAGTTTATTCCTCCCAAGGTGACATGAAATGACTCGGAGAAGACACCGTATTTGGTTCGTGAGTTGATGAAAATATTTAACAAACTCAATAACATGACCACCATGAAGTCCCACACAATAAGGGATATTCATCCAAGGGAATGGATGGAAATATTCCTAGTAAAGAAAAAGGAAAAGGGTCCCACCTGGACTTGTATGACCAGCTATCCAAAGGCAGATAGAAGAGGTACACCTGAAACTGTTTGGCCAACATTAGAGAAAGGGGAGTTTGAAAAGTGGGGATATGAATTCAATCCCAAAATTCCTGTGAAGAAGAGTTTGGTAGGTTTCTTGGCCATGTGGATCAGTGTGTACTTGTTAACAGTCCGAGATCCAAAAGGAGGTGTAAGGCCATGAACTTTTGTTATTGCTGCCAATCTGGCTGAGAGAAGGATGATAAGGTTGGCCACTCCTATTTTGGAAAAGATTCATAGGATATTACTACATATTTATATAGGGAAGTATCCTTTTAGAATAGAGGGACCGTTCCAGGTGTTATGGGGATGGATCACTACTCACTTCAGAACTTATCCTGTACAAAGTGGGGCATAGGTATTTGGAAGTTATTCTCGACCATCTGTTCAAGATTTCTATGGTATCTCACCCTTGTCTCTGAATTCTTACAATATCAAGGGAAAGTTGAGTATGTTTAAGGAATTTCATTTATTTAATTATGGGAATCCACCTACAGGGTGATTCGTTGATTATGGGAAGACCATTTTATAGCTAAGGGCATACATGTTAGCTTGTATGGATGTCATATTGGCCACCATCATTGATGAAGAAATCATATGCGAGGCCTATGATCCTTATAGATATGCACATCAATTCAAATGTTTGAAAAAAAATAATGTATCCCCCCCTGTGCATATCATATTGGAGAAACATCTGATGGTTTCTCGACAACTATGGTTGTTGACATCTGTAGAGAAGATTGGGGAAATATTTAATTTACCTGCCGCTGATATAGTAAGCATATTGACTATCTAGTATGCTAAAAACTAGGTCTCATCTTATCCTGAAGGGGTATTAAACCATGTTTTCCCTCAAGTGGGGGTAAAGAGAATTAGTAGGAGGGAACCCCTTCAATTGGAAGGTAATTCTTCATCATCAGGGGCTGACTCAATAGAGTCTTAGGGTGGAGATGATGAGGCTCCAAATTCATAGAAGTAGCCTTGTTCCAAATATAATCCACCTGCCGGAGTTAATAGAGCCACCCCATCAATCCCTACTGAGGCTATACTAAGGCGATCTATTCACCATCATTCCGAAGAGAGACAATTCCCATTATCTCATCCCCCATATGTGACTGCGGGAGTTGGGAAGAAACTTATATCCAAGGCTGCATGATCCTCTTCACAACCCTCTAGCATGTATTATGAATATTTATGACCAGAGGTTGTTCAAACATGGAAAAGTTTATATTGTGATGCTGAAACCACGTGGATGGATCTGTGTGAAGGGCTGCATATTCCAGGAATAGGGGATCTACGAGCCTCTTCAGATATCTCATTTGAGGAAAATCCAAATAAAGTGAGAACTTACATCTAAGAGATGGAAATGCTAATATATGCAACCGATAAATCAATTCCCACCATGAAGAGGGTGAAGAAAATGATAGATCATGTTACCAATAAAGGGATTGGTCCTTAATTAGATAAGGAATGGGGTGATTTTGTGGATCCTAAATATGTGAGTTTCATTTTTTCTCAAATTCTCTTCTGCTTTTAAATTTGAATTTAGTAAAACTATTGTTAGTTAGGGAAAATATCATCTTAATTTGCATTTGGTTAAAGGAAAATCAACTGAAGTTCTATTTCCACGATATAGACCTGGTGGTACTTCTATTGGAACTACTGGATCACCCTGTGAATCGGGATAAATATCTCCAGGCCAACAATCCATGGAGGATGGGATGGAAAGAGTATTGTAGTCTCCAATACATGTCTTTGGAGATGATGATGTAAGTCCTCCTAAGAAGGTGAATAAATAAAATAAAAGAATAAATAAATCCATGGTTAAATGCTTTCTTAGTAGTGGCAATCCTTCCTAATAATCATGAATTTTAGCATTTATTCATGAAAAAGTGTTTAAATTTCTTGGAATTACAGGGGATTCTTATGTTTATTCATTAAAATAAAATACTGATAAGCTTCAAGAAACCATGGAGGGTGCTACTAAATAGTCACAAATTCCTGCTAACCCGGTGGTTCTTAAAGATGCATTGAGGTCAAAGGAACAAACACATTCTCCCAGCACTACTCCTGTTCCTACTATTAAAAGATAAGAGGCCTCTGGTAAATCAAAAACGATTTATAGGAAATCAAATTTAACAACAATTGACTTCCATCTTGTGGTACTTTAGGTTCATCACATGCACCAGAACATCCGACAAAAACTAATGCTGAACCCACAACTATTTCTGAGGAAGCTATTTAGGGTCAATGAATGTCAGAGGAAGGTTGAGAAGCAAACATGCCAAGTTCTCCCACAGGTGAGACTAACCTATGATTTTCATGATATGATGAACCATGGCATATATTTTGAAGAAGTATTAGAACATGTTAATATAACAAATGCATTAGAATATTTTGAAGTTCATTTTATAGAATCAATTAGATGTGAGTTTTCATTATTCTTCTTATTAATCTTCTTATGATTAAATTTATAACCATAGTTGGTTGAAATATGCAGTTCTATCTAAAGAAACTACTACTGTGATGATTCTTGAAGGAAGTATTGACATTAATGTCAATACTATCATTGTAGAGACATTGGATCAGGTGAATCTTGAGACAATAAATCTTCCTGAGATTCATTCCAAAGATCCTGAGAAAATGAAAGAGAGCATTCTCCACCCATATACATAAAAATAAACTATTGAAACTAAAAATATTAGGGAGGAGTCTTCTCAAGCTGCTTGCATACTGTTAGGTAAGAGATACTGATATTATGATTGTACTCACTTTTTTTATCCCTTGAAACTAACCATAACCATAATCCTTAATTGACCATATAGGGATATCAACTTCGATGGCTATGTTTGAAGGTGAAGCATCTGCCTCAGCTCAAACAATATTAGAATGTGAAGCAACCATCATCAAGGATGGAGTAGAACATGGAACTTATTTAAGTGCATTAATCTTAGAATATGTACCTCCTTATGACAGTGACTCTGAATTAGATCTGGAACTGAAAAAGGCCCTTCATCTTGCATGTCGTAAAGCATGGATGAATTCCAAGCAGCGTTGTCCCGAGCTGAGTGTAATCATAACGCAAAGTTAAAGGAACTGAATTAGAAGATTAAAGAAAAGACTGTTCAGCATATGCGTCTTCAACAAAAATTAGATATCATCATAGGGGAGCTTGAACTGCTTCATAACTCATTAGGAGAAGTCTATAAGGATGGTGTAAAATCCATTGCAGATGCTAAAGAAGAACTCCATCATGATGAAGATAATGAAGCTAGTTGGCTAAACAAAATTCAATAGGTAGCTTATGGGGCTCAATAAGTTGTTAACCAAATGAGAAGTTACATAGAAAACCTTTTTTGATTTCTGAAGAAATAGAGACTCTAATTTATGGATGCTCTTTTGTAAAATTTTTCTCATAAGTGAAAATCATTTTGTTTTCAATTATCTATGTTTTAATTCTTGTTAACTGCTTTTTTTTACCTAATCCGATGGGACTAGTAATCATAGTTTGATTTTTTTTAGGGTTATATAGGAAACCCCACAAACTTTGTATTTTTTGACTTTTTATTTATCAATATTACCTAAATTATAAAAAATGTACGTTTAGTGAGCTGAGATTAGACTTTTGTTCAGAGTACCCTTTTTGGGTTCCCAATCTGGTGAGTTCCACATCTCTTGTTGTTGGAAGTTTAGAGTCATTCATGTTATACTATAAAGGGATAATTTTTAAGGTAGAATATCTTTGACCATAAATTTTGAAATTAGATCCCAAACAAGACTTAGTGGCTAATAATTTCTCTAATATTATTTTAAATATTTCCAAGGGGAATTGAGAGTCATTAGTTTTATGGTAATCAAATCTAAAACTTGTATAAACATAAATGAAGTCTCTTCCAATAATAAAGTTACCATTATTTGAAAAATTCTTTATGGGGGCTGTATTATGCAGGGCCAACTAGGGTATACGATGCATAGTCAAATAGTAGCATCTTTTGACTGACATGCCTGTTATGTAGGAAACTTATGAAAGGACACCTAAGGTAACATACTGCATAGTAAGGAAAAAGTGCTCTTAGAAGTTTGAAATTTTACTATTGATAGACAAGGGAAAATAAGATTTGGGTGACTCAAGACCACAGTGGGTGGTTTTTCCAAGGAAAGATATTTCAATAATAAAGGGTTATTTTTGCAGTTTAAAGTCATGTAGTGAGGACATTGTACTATGAAGTTTTAAGTCATGTAGTGAGGACATTGTGTGGATTTAATTCAAGGACTTTATCTTTGACCAAAGGTACGATACTCTCCCAATTTATTGATAATTTATTTGGAAACATATTACAATATTCAGGTATGGAAGGGAAAATTGTAAAATATGATTTGGGAATTTCCAGATCTGAAGAATGATATGGAAAAATGGATAAAGGAATTAGAGGAAGTCTTTTCCAAGAACCAAGTTACCATTATTTGAAAAACCTGCTATGGGGGCTGTATTATGCAAGGCCAACTAGGGCATATGCTGCATAGCCAAATAGTAGCATCTTTTGACTGATAGACCTGTTATGTAGGAAACTTATGCAATACCACCTAAGGGGACATACTGTATAGTCAAGAAAAAGAGATCTCAGAAGTTTGACATTCTATTGCTAAAATATGAAGAAAGTTTATGGGGATTCAGATTTTCTGAAGCATATAGTTTGATTTATGAAGAAAAGTACCTGAATATAGAGAGAGTATTTCCA
The DNA here is from genome assembly GCA_963277665.1 of Viscum album. Taxonomy (NCBI): domain Eukaryota; kingdom Viridiplantae; phylum Streptophyta; class Magnoliopsida; order Santalales; family Viscaceae; genus Viscum; species Viscum album. The sequence continues at coordinate 1,061,531,149 of OY728148.1, read as the reverse complement.
ATAATGATTTCCAAAGAATCAGAGGAATAGTATTTCTATGAAGGTCTGACCCACATGTAGAGAGTATGGTGTTTTTAGTTTTAGGTTATATAACTAGGACCAGAAATGGAAACAATATATGATATGTGGTCAAGTGATCCAAGGTTATTTTATATTTCTTTGAACACATGGATAGAGAGATGTGTAAACCATGGTCTTGAAGAATTTTAGATTGAGAAAAAGATAATGGGACAAATATACATGAATGAATATTTTAAAATATAGATTATTTTATATTGTCATCAAAGTTTGAAAGGGACAAAGACACTATAACGAAGAACGAAATTACCATCATTTTAAAAACCCATTATTGGGGATGAATTATACTGGGCCAACTAGGGAATATTCTACATAGAAAAAGAGTGGAATATTTTTATTAAAAATACTGTTATGTAGGAAACTTATTCAAGGCCATCTAAGGGAATGTACTGTATAGTCTAGCAAAAGAGTTCTCAGATATTAGATACTCTGTCTCTAGAAACCGTAAGAAAGATTATGAAGATTTGAAAATATTCAAGATTAAGAGTGTGATATATGGAAGGGGGTAATGATCAATGCACATGAGAAATATTTGAATCAATATTGGCCATGAGTTTGAAGTCATTTACATAGATCTAACTCACATGTAAAATGGATATTCTCTTTGTTTCCTTTGAATCAATATTATGCTATGAAGTTTAGAGTCATGCAGCGAGGAAATTGTACTGTGCAGTTTTAAGTCATGCAGTGAAGACCATTGATAACCCCATAAGAAATTGAGACACCTTATTTATACAGAGAAGGTTTTTTACCCAATTCCTAATCCCACATGATCTATGCTCAATGTGAGAAACAAGGAGCAATAAATGCTTCTTCTGTAACAAAAAGATGACACAAGTATAGAATATGGGTATTATGATTAAGTGATAGATGAGCCAAGGAATATGACCTGGTATTACTATATATATCATTGGATCAAGAATCAATCCAAATATAGTTCTTGTATTTCCATGTAGTTTAATGTCATCTGGTAAGGACGAAGATGAACCAATATGAAAAGAAAGACATATCATATCCGGACTAAGGGAAAAAACCCAAGTGTCACTATGTGTCTTGTCGGGGGAAAGAATCAAGCCATACATAGTTCTTTAAACACTCCATATACAGGTTTTGATTCTTATATAAGGAATAAAAGGGTTCTTTTATTGTGGATGGGCCCAAGATTGGAGATCTGGGCATCTCTACGTATCTCATATATATGAGAATCAAGCCATAAGTAGTTCTTGAAAGATTCATTTCCCACACCAATTGAGTTTGACACAGGAGATGAGGGATTTTACCACATTCTAGAAGAATTATTAAATTTAATACACAAGATGGTATGAAAATAAAACCATGTATCTTAAAAGATCACTCTGTATAGATCTAGTTCATATACAGAAGAAGAAAAGGGAAATAAAAAATTTGGTTTCTTGCGGCTGAGTCCAAGATTGGAGATCTAGGAATCTCTATGTATCTCATATGAATGAGAATCAAGCCACTCGTAGTTCTTGAAATGAGGTCCCTACATAGATTTGAATTAGACATTGGGAAGAAAGGGACTCATGTGCCACTAAGGATCATCAATAATGAAAATGATTCTTGCATATGGAATCTCCTAACATCAAGTAGAGAAAACATTAGCTGTACAATTTAATGTCATGTAACGAGGAAAAATGATGTCATGCAGTTTAACATCGTGCGATAAGGAAAAAGATGCTATTAATTTTATCATCGTGCAACATGGATGATTATGGTTGTTATACAGTTTAACATATTGTAACTAGGACCTTGTGTTGTGTAGTTTAGAGTTATACAGTGAGGAAGATATGTTCAATTAAAAAAAGTATTTCTTTAAGAATCACTCATTGGTTAGAGTTGTAATAAACTCTCCACCCATTGAGATTAAGGCATAATCTCTATTCGAGTTGACCTTATGTATGGAATAAGGTCCTTCCCACTTTGGCTCAAGATTTAGATTTTTATTTCCTGGCATCATTGGAGTCCTGAGGACCAATACCAATTCTCCTTGAAAAAATGAAAGAAGGATAACTTTCTTGTTAAAAGCTCATGCTATTCTATTCTAATAGACTTCTAAATAATGAAAAGTATGCAATATTTTTTCATCTAATCATTACAGCTCATCAAACCGTTTTTGAGACTTCTCATCTATAGAAAACAGATCACATATTGCAACTTTGAGTGAAGAAAATTTAATTTCAATGGAAAAAACTACTTCTATTCCACACACCAATTAATATGGTGTTTCCTAGGTGGCAGTACGGGTAGTAGTATGATAAGCCCATAAATCATGAAAAATTTTATCAGGCCAAGATTTATTATGTTTACCCACCATCTTTTGGAGCATATTTGATAGGGTCTTATTGAAATCCTTTATCTATCCATTGGCTGCCTCATGATAGTGATATGAATGGTTGAATTTGATATTGTGCTGTTGATATAAATTTTTTACCTCAAAAGAACAAAAATTGGTGCCATTGTCCATCAATATAGTATGAGGGACACCAAATATGGTGATGATGTTAGTTTTGACAAAACTAACAATAATTTTGGCTCCAAATTCTTTGAGAGGTATTGCCTTATCCCATTTGGAGAAAAATTCAGTAGCAGTAAGGATATACTTGAACTGCTTAGCCGTAGCTAGAGAATAAGGCCCTACTACATCCATTCCCCATGTGGAAAATGGCCAGGATTATTTAGCTATATGTAACAACTCTGGGGGTTGATGAATGAAGTTGGCATGCACTTGGTAGGGATGACATTTCTTGGTGAAATCTGTGCAATCTTATGTCATTGAAGGCCATAATTATCCAAGCCTTTGTATTTGATTAGAAATCCTATGCCCAGACTGGTGAGCACCACAATCTCCTGAATGCACTTCTTTCATGACAACTGTAGTTTCTTCTCCATCAATACACCTAAAAAGTATTCCATTAAAGCCTCGTTTTTAGAGGATCTTTTGGTGATCTAGACTATCATAAAGAGTAAAATTGTCCACTCGTCATTAGATCTATTCTTTTTCAGCCCTATTTGGTGAAAGTACTCCATTTTGAAGGTATTCCATGATGGCTATTCTCCATCCCTTGGTATGACCATATGGATTAGAAATAGGGACAATTTCATTAATTTCCTCCATTATAGTGTGAACTAAAGGTGATACCACATGATGTGAAGGTTCCGAGCACAACGGAAGCACGTTGGTGGGTGTAACCAAATTTAATTTTTACCATTAACGACGTTTAATCCAAGATCCATCACGATAATAAAATGTTGGATCTTCAAAATATAACGAAGAATGAAATAAAATAGGGGAGTCTCGGAACCATAGATAGGATCATCATATGTAGGTTATAATTAATTTAATTAAACGATAATAATTACCTTGATGGAATTCTCTATCTGTTGATGTTTTTGGTCACAATCTGATGTGATCTGTCATTGTGTCATAGAATCCAAGTTTAGGATTCCTCTAGCGGTGATCCACACATGCTCCACATATCTCTGGATATCACCGAATGGATTTCTAAGTGCTAGCGTGGAAGAGACATCGCTTGCGATGTTTGCCTTTAATTTCCTTGATCCAGTGGAGGAGGATCTCTCTCTCGTAGCTTGAGAGTGTTCTTGGAAGAAAATAATTCTCTCTTGGCTTGAGAGTTTTCTCTAGATCCGTTGTGCACACCCCAAAATGGCTAGGCTAATGAGAATTATATAATTGTTATTTTAATTACTTAGAATAATAAAATTAATTAATTACTCGAAAGAATTTATTCATTTAATTTAATTCTTAGTAAGACCCCATGTCTAATAATAACAGTTGACTATTATCATTACTTGACACGCGCCTAAAAAATTACACCTAATATTATTTAATTAAATAAATAATATTATTTCTCAAAAATTCCTAGAAAAAATACACGACGTGTATATTAATATACCCGGTGTGTACTTTTTTTTTCAATTTTCTTTATTTCCTCCACCATATTTATTAGACCTTGAATAATGGATATTTATTTCTCAAATAAATATCACTAAATTACTTACTAATAAATATATTATTTCACCCATAATATATTCTCTCAAATAACTAGTGTCTAAATAAATGTGATCATGCATCCTTGAATAATTATTAAACCACAATCAGGAATAATATTTATTTAAATTGTTAAATTAATATTTAACTGAGATACTTGGACACACTTAGTGTGTGACCCTCTAGGCCTCTTTCTCAGTGGCATTAGTCGGAGCCTGCCTAAAGTCCAAGGTTAACATCTAGTAACACGCCAAGGTACCCATAGAGAAAGAATTTAATGTCACAATGATGTTTCACATCCTACGAATACTTACCGTGTAATGTAATCCCTTTATCTCGATATCTCGAATCAAGTGGGTTGCATGATAGTTCCATCAACCCATGTTCTCGATTATTCTCTCTTTGACTTTCTAGAATTGAAATTTCCCATTCCTCACCATTGACATGGATTTATTTAGGCTATATCAATTCCATAAAAGGGCCTGAGATATCTACTTCTGTTATGGAACAAAAGGGACAAATCCTTAAATGCATTATCTATTAATAAAATATTACTCGTGACACACCCAACATATCCTACCTCACTGTGAACAGTGTGTCGTCACAATTTTCATCAATAAATATAAGTGCGCGAGTTATAATACCCATTAATAATAATCTTAAAGTCTAAGGACCAATACACACATCCGTAGATAGGAACATCCAATGAAACTATGAAATGTGGATTTCCTACTGGCGGGTCTCATTCTTGTAATATCCTCATAGATATTACCAAGGGAGCACACCATGAGAAGGTGTATCAATGTTTTATGAGTCCTCACCCATAATGGTCTATATTATCTGTGTCTCTCAAATAACATCATCCGACCATAGAACATATATTCAAGAACAATGTTATGGCACTTCTGGGTTCTCATCATAGCAGGGATCTGCTATGACCCTTTAATGCAAAAGCTATCCTTAGGACATTATCACATGAATTGTAATGCATAAGAACAATCAAGATGTGATAAGGTATTTATTAATGAATAAAGTACAAAGTAGTCAGTTCTAGGAAACCGACACCAAAAGAATACCACTTGGACTAGATAAAACTTCTAACAACATTTAAACTACTATCTATCACATGATATTCATGCTTCTTTCGAGATAGACCTTTAGTCATGGGGTCTACCACATTCTCTTTTGTGGAAACTTTTCTCAATGTAACTTCACCCTTTTGATATAAATACCTCAAGAGGTGATACTTCTGGAGTATATGCTTTGTCCGTTGATGTGGCCTTGGTTCTTTTGAAAGATCCACCGATGAATTATTATCCCAATATAATGTGATAGGATATTTAATGCTAGGAACCACATCAATCTCCTGGACAAAGTTCCAAATCCATATGGATTCATTGGTTGTATCAGAATCCGCTATATATTTAGACTCTATTGTATAATCAGTGACAACTGGTTTCTTTGAACTCTTATAGCTCACAACTCTTCTATTGAGACAGAAAACATATCCAAATTATGAATTCATATCATTCTGATCTGTCTAAAAACTAGCATCATCATACCCTCTGAATAATCTTCTCATGTCCTCCATACACTAGGAAAATATCCTTAGTTATTCTCAGATAATTAAGGATATTCCTAACAGTAGTCCAATTATATTATCCTGGATCTTCTTGATATCTACCTACCATGCTCAGTGCATAGGAAACGTCAAGCCTGGTACATAACATGGCATACATGATGGATCCTATAGCCGAAGCGTATGGGATATTACTCATTATATATTTCTCTTTTTGTGTCCGAGGACACATTTTTTTAGAAATACGCAGTCCATGTGACACTGGAACCAATCCCCTCTTGGATTATTTCATACTAAATCTCTTTAGTATCTGGTCAATGTATGTACCCTAACTTAGTCCAAGCAGCCTCTTAGATCTATCACGAATGATCTTGAATCTTAGAATGTAGGCTTCTTCACCCAATTCCTTCATGGAGAAATGCTTGTTCAACCAGTCCTTAACAGACTGTAAGACTTTACATCATTTCCAATAAGTAATATGTTATCAACATAAAATACTAGGATAATGACTACATTTCCATTAAACTGCTTATAAACACATGACTCAAATTCGTTATTAATGAAACCAAATTCCTTTATGGCTTCATCAAATGGAATGTTCCATGAACTGGATTCTTTCTTTAATCCATAAATGGATTTCTACAACTTAAAAACCCATTTGGATTCACCTGGTGTCAAAAAACCTTATGGTTGTGTCATATAGACATCTTCCTGAAGGTTACCATTAAGGAATGCTATTTTGACATCCATATACCAAATATCGTAGTCATGGTAAGATGCTATGGAAAGTATGATTCTTATGGATTTAAACATGGAAACTGGTGATAAGGTTTCATCATACTCAATTCCTTGATGCTGTCTGAATCCTTTAGCCACTAGCCTTGATTTATAGGTTCTAACTTGACCTTCCATGTCCAGCTTTCTCTTGAATACCCATTTGCATCCAATAGTCTTTACATCAACTAGATCATAGACTAGAACCCTGAATTGGTTCTGATATATGGAATCCATCTCATAATTCATAGATTCTATCCATCTTGCAACTTCTGAGCTTTCTACCACTTCATTTTAGGATAGAGGTTCATCGTTGTCCAACAATAATGATTCACCATCCTCGGTGACTAGGAAACCAAATCTCTCTAGTTCTCTTACCTCTCTTGAACTCCTATGTAATACTTGTGTTTCTGGAACCTCTTCCACATGGAACTATGCAACTTGTTCCTATACCAACTCCTGTGTATCTTGATCATCAACTTCTCCGAAGTCAATATTTCTACTACTATCATTTTTGAGGATGTGCTCCCTCTCAAGAAAGATATCTTGTCTGGAAATAATGACTTTCTTATCTGAAGGGTTATATAGGTAATATCCCTTAATTTCATTGGGATATCATATAAATATACACTTCATGCCCCGGGGTTCTAGTTTGTTACTTGAGAAGGCCTTGAAAAATGCCTCGCATCCCCATACACATGTGTGCAACAAAATGGGTTTCTTTCCATTCCATATCTCGAAGGGGATTATATTTTCCGCATTAGTTGGTACTCGGTTTAATGTGTATACTTTAGTTTTTAATGAATATCCCCAAAAGGATAATAGAAGATCTACATGAATCATCATTGAACTCACCATGTCAAACATCCACTATGGTGTATAAGGAAGAGTGAGATGAGATAGAATCCCAGACTCCTGTAGAAGATTGATGAACTCTTGGTTTAGATATTCTACACCTCGATCCAATCGAAGCTTATTTATCTTCTTACCAAGATGATTATCTACTTCATTCTTTAATTCCTTAAATTTCTCTAAGTCTTCTGACTTATAACTCATTAAGTAGATATATCCATATCTACTCAAATCATTAGTAAAAGTAATGAAGTAAGAATATCCACCTCTATCTTCTACTGGAAATGGTCCTCACACATTTGTGTGCACCAATCCTAGAATCTATGTGTCCCTTTCACACTGTCCACTAAAAGGTGGCTTGGTCATTTTACCTTGTAAATAAGCGTGAAATCTATCAAGTGGTTTTAGCTCAGTAGAGTCTAAATATCCATCTTGGTAGAGCTTTGTCAAGCGCTTCTCATTTACATGACCTAGATAGTGCTGCCACAACTGGGTGATGTATGAGTCATGTGATTTTGTTTCGTTATCGATTTCCAACACTTGGTTTTCATAATTTAATACATACAAACCGTTATTTAAATGCTCCATACCATAACATACATTGTTCTTATAAAAGAAGCAACCTTTATTTCCAAACTTGAAAATAAATCTATCCATATCCAAACATGATACAGAAATTATGTTTTTGGTAACACTAGGCACATAATAATAGTCATGTAAAACCAAAATCATCCCAATTGGAAATGAGATATGGTAATCACCAATGGATAATGCAACCAGCCTCACACCATTGGCAGCTCGAAGATCCACCTATCCTCTGGAAATATTTCTGAATCTACTTGGTTCCTGCATTTGAATAAATATGTGAGCCCCACAAGCTGTATCTAATACCCAATGTGTATAAATGGAAAGATTACACTAGATAACGAATGCACCTTTATCATCCCCATGTTTTTGGGTGTAATTTCTCTTCTAGTGGCCTGGATTTCTACATGAAGAGCATACCTCCTCCCATTCCTTTCCATGACTTTATATCTTCCCCTTCTTGGAGGGATGTTGCTCTAGGGCTTCATACTGTTTATAAGTCCTTGTCCCCTTTTCCCTGTCCTTCATTTTCTTATCCACCACAATGACTGCGAGTTTCTCACGCCCCATGTCCTTATCTACCTGGAAAATTAAGGTCATAATTTTTGATAGAATCTTCTCATTATTTCTCATGTTATAATTGAAAATAAATCTAGAGAAGGTCTTGTGTTGTGATAATGGTATGAGATCTATATGCAACTCATCTGAGAACTTAATCCCTAAGATGTCCAGGAGTTCAATGTATCCAATAAGCTTGACTACATGAGGCCCATATAGCACAGACTCTCCAAGATTAATTGTAAATAAAGTGTTAGAGATCTCATATCTCTTCTATCTCACATTCTCTTGATAGAGATCCTTAAGTTGATACATCATACTATACGCGTCCATGTTTTCATGTTGCTTTAAGAGACCATTAGACATGGTCGATAGCATGAAACATTGGACATATGTGGCATCATCCATATGTTTCATATAGAGATATAGTTCCTCATCATTGTCCTCTTTTCTAGGTTCAACTGGAATAGGTTCTTCCAACACATACAATTTCCTCTTGCGGCAAAGGATAACGCGTAAACGCCTCTGCCATTCTTGGAAATTGGTGCCGGTGAGAAGGTTTTCCTTCTCGAGTATGGTTTTAAATGATATGTTTGAAGTCATTTTTATTTCCATTTCTATAAATTAAGATGAGAAAAGGTTTAGTACTTTATCATGATAAAACTGAGACAAATAAATAAACTAATACTTATTAGTCTCTCACTATTTTATCAAAATCCATTAGTCCTCACCATTGACTTTGGAATATTTTGTTGCATGAATATTCTAGTGGAAATGATCCATATTGATATTCACATTACCCCAAATAGGGTTAGTTAAGAAAATTGAAGGGTTTTAGGTAGACATTCCAAATGCCAACTGCATTAACCCACAGCTCCTTGATCCACTGAGTGGACTCCCCAATCATGAAATCCTTTTATTTTGGATTTCCTCAACCTTTTCCTCTTGGTCACACAAAGTCCTACTGTGACAGTAAAAACTTTATTTGAACCAAGTCAAGTCAACCCAAAACCTTGAATTATAATTACCCGATAATTGAAAGCACCCCAAATAGGGTTTTTCAAGCACTTTGAACTATGGTTCAATTCTAACCAAGATTATGGAAGGCTATACTGACTTAATATTTCTTTGAGGTATTCTATCCTTATACATAAATTTAAATTTTATTATCTTTTATTACATGCTTGTTAATATTAAGTGGGATATACTTAAGTGATTAACCTTGTCTAAGATAATATTTATGCATAAGCTGGTCTTATTTTAGTTCCATCTTGTATGTTTGTTTAATTCATTAATTTTGTGATGGTGAAAACACACCCACAATAAATAAACCATGAAATTGAAAGAAATAAAATAAATGGTATGATCATGAGCTTGTTCTATTGGTTAGTTTATCTTGTAGTTGATAAACTAACCCAATACCTAGGGGAGAAACACTTTGAACCTTTTGGGTTCATGTTTACACTTTTCCACCTATCCACCTTTGTATATACTTGGATTGGTTTCACCTTGGCTCCTAACTTGATTTGACTCCACTATCTTGGGAGCTCTATCCATTACATATGCTTTTAACTCACATGTAGGTGAGGGGTAAAATGGGGTTTTACATAAAAGAAACCTTGGGCACACATGACCTACATATTAATGAGGAGAAGGATCACAGGCCAACAAATTTAATTTAAATAAATAAATTAAAAGAAACCATTCACATACAAAAAGTCTTGGTCTAGCTCATGATCATACATACATGCAACGATATTTACACATAAATAAAACTGGCATTCAATTCTTTAATCGTTCTTGCTTAAGATAAATCACACTTGAATCAATTAATTAACTTTAATTAATCAATCATTTTATCTTAAACCATTTTTTGAATTTCCTTGAGATTCTCATCCATAATAATTTAAAAAAAATAAATTCATTTAAAATTATCTTTTTATGTAACTTGTACCTTGGATTCAACCCAATGAATTCCTGTTCATAACTATCCAATGAGTAGAAATGAACATTATGGAGATGTTAAATTAAACACACACATATAAAACACCTATCATGTGTTATTCCTCATCTTTACGCCTACACTATGGTACACATATCAAGGGTTTTTATAATATAATAATTAATTTTAATAAATCTATGTAACTTGGATGAGTACACGACATGTAGTTTCGACTACACAGTGTGTACTTTTGTTCACTGTCCATCTGAAATACATTCCCGATGACATGGCATGTAGATGTACTTTGGAAATATTGAGAGTACACGGTGTGTTCAGTGGGACACACTCTGTGTAGTATCTGTGTTACATGGTTTCTAGCAGGGAAATCCATGTACGAGGTACAAAGTCCAACCCTAAACCAAAGGGACTACACGCCGTGTTCAGTGGGCCACACAGCGTGTAATCCAGAAACTGTGTGCCACCTATTACTGGTCAACACATGGATTCTTAAAGAATTAGATAGGATCCAATGGCATTTCCTGGTTCGGTGGACCGTCCCGACGCATAGAACCTATACTACACGACGTGTACTTCTGAATACATTCCGTGTATTCTCGTGTTGTATGGATATGAAGATTTGACACCTCCAGATGATATCGTATGATTTATTTTAATCAAAATTAAAAGAAAAATATATTTCTATAAGGTGAACGAGAAACGAAAGAAGAGGAATAGATCTTGAGATTCAGATTTAAAGAACAATTAACTTGAATTGAAACAACTAAATTGTTAAATGTGTAAATAACCAATGAAAAACTAAATAATTATAATCAACGATATGACTACTCTGATACCACTTAAAGGTTCTAGGTGTAGCGGAAGCGTGTTGGTGGGTTTACCAAACTTTAATTTTTGCTGTTAACAACGTTTAATCCAAGATTTATCACGATAATAAAACACCGGATCTTCGGAATAGAATGAAGAAAGAAAAAAAAGAGGGGAGTACTGAAACCATAGAGAGTATCATCATATGTAGGTTATAATTAATTTAATTAAAAGACAAGAATTACCTTGATGTAATTCTATCTCTGTTTATGTTTCCAATCAGGATCCGATGTGATCCGTCGTTGCGTCGTAGAATCCAAGTGTATGATTCCTCTAGCGGTGATCCAAATGTGATCTACGTATCTCTAGATATCACCAAAGGGATCTTTGGGTGCTAGCGTGGAAGAGACTTCACTTGCGATGTCCTTCTTCGATCGCCTTGATTCAGTGGAGGAGGATCTCTCTCTCGTAGCTTGAGAGTGTTATTGGAAGAAAATAATTGTCTCTTGGCTTGAGATATTTTTCTAGATCAGTTGTGAACACCCCAAAATGGGTAGGCTAATGAGAATTATATAATAGGTATTTTAATTACTTAGAATAATAAAATGAATTAATTACCTGAAAGTATTTATTCATTTCATTTAATTCTTAGTAAGATCCCATGTCTAATAGTAACAATTGACTATTATCATTACTTGACATGCACCCAACTAATTACACCTAATATTATTTAACTAAATAAATAATATTATTTCTCACAAATTCCCAGAAAAAATACATGGTTTGTATATTAATATATAAGGTGTGTACTTTTGTTTTTCCATTTTCTTTATTTCCTCCATCACATTTATTAGACCTTGAATAATGGCTATTTATTTCTCAAATAAATATTACTGTATTACTCTCTAATAAATATATTATTTCTCCCAAAATATATTCTCTCTAATAACTAGTGTTAAAATAAATGCGATTAGGTATCCTTGAATAATTATTAAACCACAATTGGGAATAATCTTTATTCAACTTGTTAAATTAATATTTAAATAAGATACTTGGACACACTTAGTGTGTTACCCTCTAGGCCTCTTTCTCAGTGGAATTAGGAAGAGCCTACCTAAAGTCCAAGTTTAGTTTCTAACAACATGCCAAGGCACCCATAGAAAAGAAGTTAACACCGCAATGATATGTCACCTCCTACGAATGCTTACCGTGTAATGTAATCCCTTTGTCTTGATATCTCGAATCAAGCGGGTTGCATGCTAGTTTCATCAACTCATGTGATCGATTATTCTTTCTTTGACTACCTGGAATTGAACTTTCCCATTCCTCACCATGGAGATGGATTTATTTAGGCTATATAAATTCCATCAAAGGGCCTGAGATATCTACTTTTTTTATGGAACAGAAGGGACAAATCCTTTATCGCATTATCTATTAATGCAGTATTACTCATGATGAACCTAACATATCCTACCTCACTACAAATAGTGTTTCATCATAGTTTTCATCAATATATCTAAGTGCGCGAGTTGTAATACCCATTAATAATAATCTTAAAGTCTAAGGACCAATACACATGTCCGTAGATAGGAACATCCAATGACACGATGAAATGTGGATTTACTACTGGCGGGTCTCATTCTCATAATATCCTCCTAGATATTTCCAAGGGTGTACACCATGAGAAGGTTCCTCAAAGTTTTATGAGTCCTCACCCCTAATGAGATGTATTATTTGTGTCTCTAAAATAGCATAATCCGACCATAGAACATATATTCAAGAACAATGTTATGGAACTTTCGAGTTCTCATCATAGTAGGGATCCACTATGACCCTTTAATGAAACCTCTATCCTTAGGAAATTATCACATGAATTGTCACAAATAAGAAAAATAAATACGTGATAAGGTATTTATTAATGAATAAAGTACAGAGTAGTTGGTTCTAGGCCACTAACTCTAACACGATGATGGGATATACTAATTATTGTCTCATCCCGATTTGGATCTTCTAAGGATGTAGCTGCATTAGCTAGTGCATTGGATTGAGCATTTTGTGATCGTGGGACATAAGACAATGTCATATCTGAGGTAAATTCAGCCATTAACCCTTTGACATAATCACACAAATGGATTGAATCTTCTTTTAAGATAGAATAATCCCCATTAATTTGTTTGATTACCAACTCTGAATCACATTTTACTTTCAGGTGATTCACTTGTACCTGAAGTGCCAATTTTAGACTTACAATGAGGGCTTGATATTCTACCTCATTGTTGGTTCCGCCTTCTGAAAACAGGAAGGAATAAGGAAACACTACCTTTTCTGGGGAGATAAGTGCAATTCCTAACCCAACTTTGTTGAGTTTAGGGTTTTCCATACTCTTCCCTATTGGAATTGTAGAGGAACCATCAAAGTACATTTCCCATGTTTGGAAACTATCTTGAATAGAGAAGACCTCTTCATCAGGAAGTTCAGTATTCAATGATGTATCTTCCACAGATGAATGTTCACCAAGGAAGTTAGCCAGATCTTGGAACTTTATTTCTTTCTTAGGCACAAACTAGATATAAAACTATTGAAAAATAACTACCCACCATTACGGACGCCCTGAAAGCATAGAATTACTGAGGATAAATTTGAGTGGGTTATTGAAAGACACCAATTGGACCTCATGATGTTGCAGGTAGTACCTAAATTTATAAACCGCAATTATTAATGCCAGGAAACACTTTTCAATACTCTAATACCAAGTTTCTACATCAAGCATAGTTCAACTGAGATAGTAAAGGCTACTTTCATTCCCAACATCATTCTTTTGGGCAAGGAAGGCACCCAATGATCACTATAAAGATATAACATAGAGAATAAGTGGTCTTCCTTCAACAAGTGGTATTAATACTGGTGGAATCAAGAGATATTTCTTGAGGGTACCAAATGCCTCTTGAAAGTCTTTAGTCCATTGATAGATAACTCCCTTCTTCATTAATCTGGTGAAGGGTAAACACTTTCCTTCCAAATTGGTGATAAAGTTCCAAATACAGGACAAGTGTCCTTGGAGTCCTCTTAATTATTTCAAATTTCTAAGAGGTGAAATTTAAAGGATTGATTTTTTTTATCATTTTTAACTTCAATACCATGATGGAATACAACAAAGCTGAGAAACTTCTCTGAGGTTACCCTGAAAGAACATTTCAAGGGGTTCATCTTCACATTATGTTGTTGAAGTTTATTGAATATGATCTCTAGATCAGCCAAGTGATCAGAAATTTGTCTGGATTTAAACACCAAATCATCCACATAACATTCGATAAATTTCCTTAAGAGGGGTTTGAAGATATGTTGTATGACACGTTGATACGTTTCACCTACATTCTGTAGGCCAAAGAGCATTACCTGATAGAAAAACACACCTTGAGGGGATCTAAAGGCTATAGATTCTTAATCCTCTAAGGACATGCATATTTGATTATACCCAAAGTAACCATCCATAAAGGAAAGAGATTCATATCTAGATGTTGAATCTATTAAAAGCTCTATGATCGGAACTGAAAAGTCATCTCTAGGAAAATTCCAGTTAAGATCTCTGAAATCAATGAAAACTCTAATTTTCCCATTTTTATTTTTAACTGGGACAATTTTGGCCATCCATTTGGGATATTGAACCTCTCTGAAAATTTTATCCTTTATAATCTTATCAACTTTAGCTTAAATTTTAGAGGCATGAGTTGGGTGTGTTCTTCTTGCTACCTAATTGAATCCTCAATGTTCTTTTGGAAAACCCAAATTATGAGTAGCTACATCAGGATTAAGTCATGGAATTTCTCTATAATTCAAAGAAAATATATCTTGATGTTTCTTTAGAAATGAAGTATACACTTCTTACTATTCAGGAGTCATGGCCACACTAATTAGAGTGGGGTGTGGATCTTCTTCTGTACCCAGATTTATTTCTCTGAGCTCATCCATAGTGGTAGATACACCTTCCACAAATGCTGGAGAAGAATCCCTGAGACCTTATTCTTCTTCTTTCTCTTCCTTATGCATCACTTCTTCTGTTTCTACTTGCATAGTAGATGAAGAAGAAAAAATTCCAGAGTTAGGGGAGTAGTCAGTATTTGAACATCCTGAAGAAGAGGACACCGTTTTGACCCTATTGATGATGAAGGGTCTTCTTGAGGGTAATAAAGAGGATATAATGGATTGAGAATCAACATTCATGTATTCCTCTAGTATTGCTACAACTTCTTCTAATCTGATTAACGAAGTAGAGGCTTGCTAAAGTTCAGTGGATAAAATGAAGACATATCCATTTAATCATTCACCACTACTTGGTGAATCAACAATTTCTCCCATGCTATCATATTTGATTTCCAAAATTTACATTATGGAAGTTACTGGAAGAATGATTGGATTTGGGTTTACCCTTTCAATTTGATTGATAGGTAACACATAATCTATGCTCAAATGTATGAATGGGTTTGTTTGGATCTTTTCCAAGCCATTCAGAGCATTGATTTTGGTTACCTCCATTGCCATAGACCTTGTTCCCTTCGTTTGATAAAATTATACCTCAATGTATTGATATTAACACATTTTTAATGGAGTATTGTCACCATACAATGTCCCGATTTGAACATTAAAACAATTCTTGATACATTGGTGGTATGAAGAAGGTATGGCCGCATGTTGATGTATCCAAGGCCTACCAAGCAGAATGTTAAATGCTGTGTCCTGATGAACAACCATGAAATCTGAATTAGACACAAGATCCCCAAAATGAGTTCTGAGTGTAATCTCTCCTAGAGGTTCTTGATCATTCTTTTCATATCCGTGCAACATTAAAGTGTAAGGAGATAAGTCAGATTCAGTGAGGCCCAATCAATGAAGTGTACGGATAGGAATTAGGTTGAATCCTTAGCCATTATCAATGAAGGATCATCGGATGTCTATGTCATTGACCTTTCCAGATAGATACAAGGGCCTAATATGTCCATGTACAACATCATCTTCACCTTCATATGTAAAATATATAACTACATGACATTCTACAGAATCATTCTCAATACGGTAAACCTCAGCAACAAAAACTTTGGTTTCAAACTCTTGAGGACTTGAAAAATCCTCAATAAGTGCTTCTTGAAGCTCTTTTGATAGATTCAAGGTATCCAAAATCGACAAATTGTCCTGTACTTGGACTAACTATTTAAAAACATCACACTTTTGATCCAGAGGTATGTGTTTCCCAGCATGGAGATATGATTTTGCAGGTACCTTGGAAGTTGATGCTCCTGATGTAGATGTACCCTATGTTGGAGAAGAAGCTAGAAATACTCCTAGATTTAGTAGATTAGACTGACTAGGTCTATCTACTTGTTGAGAGAAGGATGGTGTGACCTCTAATCAGTCCTCCAAAATAATCATGTCAGGACCAAATCTGTCATGCATGGAAGAATCTCCTTGTTCTTATTGAGCCCGTTGAAGGGATCTCCCACGAGTTTCTATTTCATATATGGTTTGAGCAGGGGTAGAGTTAAAATAGTGGCTTTTAGAATACCCAAATCTTCCCCTATATCCTTGATCTTAGCCTCTTCTTCTGGTTCCCTATTTAGGTATAGGGAACTTAGGCTCATTATAATTAAAACCACCATTGGCATAGGGATCTGTTAAGTGAATCACATTGACAGAACCAAAGAACAATTCTTCATCTGATGAATATTCTTATTGACAGTTCAGTTCTAGTTGTGCCATTTGGTGGGGCGGTGCCCGTGCTTTTGAAACAGATCGAATGAAATCTTCCAGAGTCAAAGAAAACTTTGAACTTAACATGAGTTTGTCTTCTTTTGACCACTATTTGTTCTTCTGATCATGTCTCTTCTTTAAGGATTGACCATTAGAGGGATGATCATTTGATGAAGGTGGTTTTTCTATGGAAGAAGTAGTAGAAGAAATAATCGGTATATTCAACTATATTCATAAAATGTCATGAGTTCAGTTGATCATTTTCCTGATCATCCAATCATTATATTTATGCGCATTTTTACTTTTGACTTCCTGCCATTCACCTTCTTCCTCTAGATCAGTATTAGTAACATATTCTACTTGGGATGAATAACTTTTCAATTTTACTTGTCCATATTCTACCATTTTTCACAGGAGGTCTTTGAAAATAAAACACTCCTGAATAGGATGCCCCAACATTTGGTGAATGGGACAATAGTTTGAAAGATCATAATATCCTTCTTTTCTTGGTTTCTTCGGCCTTGGAAATTAAACCAAATTATTTTCCAAAGTTAAGATGAAGTAATTGAGAACATTTTTATTCTAGAAATAATAATCTTTTTTCTTTAACTCATCAAACTGTTTCCACCTTTGATCTCTTTGATCATCTTGATGAGGCAGTCATTGTTGCTGATGATTGGGAGGCAGATCCCTTCAATATGATGAAGGTTTTGAAGTAGAATCAGGTACAGGTGCTTGCTTAAGTGTGACTATAGAATCATTTTCTTTCCCTATTCTCCTTCCTAGAGATGATGGAATTACATGAGTTTTAGCTTTAGTTTCCATAATTGAATCTTCTATCTATTGTGAAATTTAAGTAAGGTCTTGAAATCCTATAATGTATTTCATAGGGATCAGTGGTGTGTGATACTCATCACACATATTTTCCACACAAATTGGAAACAACTCTTCTTGAGAGTGTTCTAGATTTAAGAAATATGTTAATCCTTTCCATCGAGCAATGAAATTTGAAACTCTTTCATTTCCCATTTTTTTCAATTTGTAAGATCAGAAACTGTTGTCTTCGGTAGCATTGAGCTGAATTAAAGAAGGAATTTCTGATGGAGATATTCCCATCTAGTAATTGATCGATATTGAAAACTTGTATACCATACAAAAGCTGGTCCCTATAATAACTGCACAAAACACCTAAGATTTACTGCTTCTTGTTGTTGAGGAGTTCCCATCATGGGATCACAATAAGAACAAAATGCGTTAAGTGTTGTTTCGGATCTCCCAAACCATTAATTATTGGGAATGTGGTATTCAAAAAATTTGGTGGGGGAGGGATTAGATCCAACCACTCATGGTAAGCTTTCTTTTCAAGCTGAACTGGTGCACACCATTCTTCCATAGCTTCCAATCGAGTTGTTAATTCCTCAATTGTGTTCATAAGCACTTGGGGAATATCTGGATGAGCTAGGACCTATACAGGTACAACAGCTGAAGCATGAACTGGTGCAACAACTAGAAAAATCACTTGTGGTGGTGCTGGTATTTTCCTTGGATAACCCATAGGAACATGCCCATAAGGATGTGTTTGATCCTACCCTAGTTGTGTACCCAATGGATGGAATTCATTATCCGCATATGTAGTTACCAAAAATCCACTTTTTGAGGAGCTCCTATAGGATGTGAAAGTTGAGGATATGTGTGAGGAGTATGTCTAGAAGAAATTCTACTTCGAAGTAACTCTATATTGATTCTTTTCAACTCTTTCATTTCCTCATCTTGCTGTGAAAATATTTCTTCAAGTGAAAGAGATTTACCTTCTCTAGTGAAAAAGTGAAATGTAATATGACTTTACATTTCCCCTTGTTAGATTCCTTTTGGAGGGGTGAGAGTTGGTTATTTGAGGGCATACCTAGATTCTGGGTAAGCCTTTGATTTCAGGTATGCACACCTTCTTTATTTTCTTCAGTATGTACCACATTATGGATAAGAACTTTATCTTCGGATCCCCCTGAAGTAGAATCATTTTCTAGAGGATTTTAAGCAATGTTTTTAATGATATTTACTGACACATAATGCATTGATGACATTCTGTCAGTATCTTTGTAAGATTGTCTCTTTCTATATCTTTTATGAGACTCTATTATCCTATATATTGAATTCCCAGGAATTGTTTGGTAGATAGTTACCCGAAGGGAATCCTTGGATAGTTCAATTGTGTGCCCTCTTTATGGATTCTTCCCTAATCGGGAGAAAACTAACTTCTGTTGAGGAGGAGATTTCAGATGAGAAAAATCCCCCAACCTTGTAGGTTGGGGTTGTTCCTATACTTCTTCTTCTAACCTTTAAACTTTGTTTAATAAATTTAAAGGTTGAATTAAACAAGCCCCTATCCCTGCAGGCTGGGGTGGCTCTTGAACTGCTATGGATGAGATTCGTGTAGCTGCTCTTCTGATTTTGTGAATTTTGGTTAGAACATTAGCTAGGTGAATTATCCAACAACCATTCAAATCACATGTTTCTAAATATTTTTGTGCTATTTCAGACATTTTCGTTATATGACGCATGAAATTCTCTAAGTGGGAGGCCTGATGAAGATTATTAGATGCTTGATGCAAAAGTAACTCAACAACTTGTTTTCTTTGTGCCTGACTCTGATGAGAGCTAGTTGAGGCCTGTTCTTGAGCATACATTTGATTATATACAAAATATGTTGATTGTAGCCAACTGTGGGAAATAACATTGCATGAGACCAAATTTGGTGAGATTTGATGATTTTAAAGTGCAGTTAAATAAAATTCTCCATGTGAACCCCATCCTCTAATATGAACACTAGATGGGGAATCAGAAATTAACTGGTGTAGCCTCTTCAAAGCATTGAGGCATGCACACTAAAGGTTTCTATGCCGCTTTTAAACCTTTGGATGTTGGGAAACTGAGAGAGATGCCAAGTCAATTTTTTGTTGCAACTATTCTATTACCTTTACATGATTTTGATATTCAACATATGGTAATATATTGGTTTTAAAATGATAAAGATTCTACCATAAGTTGAGGAAGACATCATGAATGCAATATCCTTCCATTAATTCTGTAATGTTGTATTGATAATTGTCCAAGGACCGAACATGACTGGTACTTATCCTTTAGCCAATTGTTTTCTCATGTTTAACATATCTTCATCATCTTTCACTAGAGGTTTCTCCACTTGGTTTGACCAAAGCAGACACTTCTTGATTGTTTTATTAAAAACAATAGAATCAATAATTTTTTCCTATACTGTATTGGAAGACAAATAAACCAAGGGAGGTTCAAGAATAACTATTCTCTTAAGATGTATTCTGGTTGAGAAAGTATTTCACCTATTAATGACAAGGCATCAGACATGACTGGATTTGTCTTAGCAAGTGTCTCGAGATAAGAGATATTTCTCATTACTACATTGTCAATTATAAAATTATCTTGACAATGAGAAATACTACTACAGAGATAAATTTCAAAGAAAATTCCATCATTAGGAGGACCACCATGGTGGATTACATCAAGGGATAAATACTCTTTCTCCTTGTCCTTCTAGCCACATAGAGGGTTTCTGTGGCTCTCATCTGGAGATAGGCTCTCTGGATTGACCGAATTTTCATGAAGAAAGACTTCATGATGAAGTTTCCGATGAAGAACTTTGAGCTTTATTTTTGGATGATCTCTTACACTTAGTTGATGAAACTTGTTAGGAGAAGTGGTTATCATGGGCTGGTTTGTGTGCCTACCTTGGAATGGTTATCAGAACTGGATGATTACCTCCAGTTGGAAAGGGTGTATGTTACCAATCTAGTTGTCTGTATGATATAGGGGAGTATGCCCCATGACCCCCATGGGATGGAACATAGGTATGTATCTGCTCTGGGATGGCATAACGATGTGTCATCATAGGTGCAGGGATAAATTTATGTGTCTATTCACCTAGTATTTCTGAATTTGTTGTTAGGATATCCTAGAATGCTTTTAGAATATGGGAAGTAATTTGTGTCTGTCCTTTCACCATTGATAAAATATGTTTGGTGACTTCAGTGGCCCAAAGGGGAATATAAATCCATTCCATATCGGGAGTAGGTGTATGTGCCTGATCCTTTCCTCCTTTTCCTATCAATGGGTATTGACAGTACTCATGTATGGGGGCAGATAGTTGAGTCTTCCCTAGATTTTTCATCAGAGCTTTCCAACTGACTTCTCTGGGTGCTACCAAACGAGAATGTTGGAAGACTTGATGGACGATGAAAGGTGTATGTGTCTGCTGGTTGTTTTCCATCAAGAAATGTTTAGAAACTTCTTCAATATTTATATACAAGATTACTAGTATAATTGGTGATTGTAAGTAGGTGTATATTCTTATTTACCAGTTTCCACCAAATTGTATTAGCAGACTTCTTTAAATGATGTCAGACAAGCCTACTGAATGGATGATAATTTATAAATAGGTGTATGTTCTTGTTCATGGTACTCCACCATATTTTATTGTCAATATTGGAGGGTTGTTGCTAGATGAGTCTACTGGGCAGCATAATTAGGACATACGGGTGTATGTTCCCGCTCATTGTTTTCCATCAAGTTAGGTTGATGGGCTTCTTTGGAGGGGGTAGAGGTAAGAACCTTCTTCCTATTTATCAAACGTTTTCCTCAGAAGTCCGTCTTGCGTGCCTAGGTCCGAGAGACCTGGGAATAATGTCTAGAGGCAACACCCCCATCATGTTGGGAGTTCACTACCATGTGATTCTGCTGGTGGTGATTGTTGGTGGGAGTCCTCAGGAAGGACCCATACATCCTTGAATTGAGGCCCTGAGTGACCCCTTGATCCACCTCCCTATAGTATGGGAGGGATTAGTTGTTGCGTTCTAGAGGTAAGGACCCGAAACAATTGAAAATGGTGGTTGGAACCATCTAATTCTTGACCATCAGTCATCATTGGTTGGACGATCGAGGATATTTATTGACGTGGAGAGCTTGTTGGGAAGACTCCAAGGTTGGGATTGTACCGTGATGACAGTACACCCTTACCAGCACATTGTAGACCCAACATTGAAGATGCTAAGTGGGTGATTATGTCCTTACTGTGGATGAAGATCCATCTTGATCAGTGGTCAGGAAGTTCACAGATTTCATCTTAAAGAAAGCCATTTTGGACTGAAGGGAGTTATGAGAAAAAACACTTGAAAGAAAAAATAAACTCCATTAAAGAAACATCCTGTAGATAGATACATGCATGATAGATTCATTTTTTGGCCTTCCTTTATCAATTGATATGGCAATGATGGGTTGGTAACATTATTAACTTGGTTATGTATTCACGTCGGGTTCACCATTTTTGTTTTGTAGTTCCTTGAAATGTGTTTTCTAGTTTTAAGAAATCACTGCTTACAGGCGGTTTCCATTGGATTTATCCATGGAATCAGAAACAACCAATAGTTTTTTATCCAAAAGGGACCTGCTTTAAAAAGGTAGGTGTTCGTTAAGTTTGATCTTTATGATACTTAGGAATGTGCATTGGTCAAGAGGATGCGAGGTCGGACTCATCACACCCTTTTGGAGGAAATTATTGTCTACTCCAGGACACTATTTATAAATTTAAGATATTTTCATGAATCCTTTTTAATTTACCAAGTATAAAATAAGTTTTCCTTGGAATTTTCAATCACTTATTAACATGTGTAAAATTTAGAATCATCTGTATGTATTTCAGGTTCTTCATTAATGGAGATATCTGTATGTATTTGAGGTTCTCCATCAATGGTATCCTCTCATGTACTATTTATAGATTCTATTAATCATCATTATGATGATATTGGTTTTTAAGCCACTCAGTGGGGAACTCTGGAATTTATTTTCATCCATGGAGATGAAGATTTGTTTTGATATTGGGATCGTACCAATAAAATGGGCTACCTACGTATCCTTGTGAAAGGAATCAGAACCCTTGTAGTTCAGTTCCGTTTAATGGGACACATCATACCTTTTAAGGTTATGTGATAAGGACCTAACTGTACAGTTTAATTTCATGTGGTAAGGACATCTAAGAGAAAGGTTCTTAGTCAAAGTTTGGTGTAGGACTTATTATGAAGCAACCCAAGGAACTTGGAAAAGATATGGGTTTCCAAGTGAGATTAGACTCTGTTGGGAATATGGCCCAAGGATAACAGGGTTGATTTGAAGTGTTGGGTTTGAACCTCAAGGAGGCTTCCTATGTATCCCATGTGGATGGGAATCAAATCCTATGTAGTTCGATGAGTCTCATAGGAGAGTATAGTCTTTTGAGAGAAATGAGTTTGGACTTACTTCCTAAAAATTATTCCTTGGTGATTTGGGGGTTTAATCAGGGGCTTCTTCCTAAGGAGGATTCCTATATTAAGGGAATTAGGGTTGAATTATTTAAAAGGATATCCAATGAGATCGGGCCCTGAGAAGGTTTCCTACATATCCTGGTTTGAATAGGAATCAGAGTTATCGTATTTCAAGTGGTTGTGAAAATTTTGTGATCCTAAAAAATCTATAAGACCATGTGAGTCATGATTGGTGTGAGAAACAAGAGGATGTCAAAGATTCAACAAAGTCACCCACACTTTTCCTCCTCCACTAGTTGAAGAGGGAACACCTACGACGTCCAGGGTGGACGAGGTCAAGGGAAACTTGGAAGAGGTCAAGGTGAAGATCCCTCCCTCTATTCTCTTTACATTGGATAAAGGGTCCAATTAAGGGAAGGAGGGATGGTGGTTAGGGGCTTACACCAGGATGGATGCCCTAAAATTTAACTTGGTAGGGGAGGGAGACTTATTTTTTGTTCAAAAGTAAAAGTAGGTGTGAACCATACCTTCCTTACCAAAGACCTAAGGTTCCTAGTCTTTGATAAGGGAGAGTTCAGGACCAAAACCCTAATCCTCTAAATTGGGAACTTCCCAACACTATTCCTGGGAGAAAGTTCCATGTGAATGTAGATATAAAAACCCACATACACTTCATGAATCATAACCCCATTGTAAAAAAAATGTGGGAAACCTCTGACTGCAGATATACAAACCCAAATAGGAGACACATTGATGTGCCTTTCCCAAAGTTTTGATAAGTCAGGAGGTTTTGGTGGAGGTATCAACAAGATCCCTTTAAAACAAGGGATCCAATGAAGAATAGTCCTTTCCATGAATGGCTTTGAAGAGGGATTAATTGATTATATACTGAAGAGAGTAGGTTAATCAAATAGGGGAACCCAAGTAAGTACTGGCGGACAAGTATGGGCGCACAAGTAGGCTTGGGCAACCTGGTGTTCACTTAAGCGATGAACAACCTGGATGATAATACTTGGGTGATACTTGACTCAATCCTTTAAGAGTATTCATAGGTATTCCCAAAAGTGGGGTGCTCATGGTACTGTAAAAGGAATAGGTGGTGCACAAGTGTTTCTGTTTTAGGGAGGTTGGGAGCTTTAGGCGTGAAAGTGTTATGGATTTCAAAAACTAAAAGGACTTAAGTCCCATGATCCTCCTTCAATTCCTCCACTTTAGGAGTTAAAGAACTACCGTGAAAGCTTCGTAAGACTTGGGTGAAGAACTAGGGAGACCAGAGCAGCAATTTGGACTCAAGGAAATTCTTCTATACAAATGAAGTCCCCAAGGGTCTATTTATAGGCAAAATAGGACCCTGGGTGAAAATGAAATTGGGTATGCAAGTAAGTTGTGCGCCAGATAGGGGCGTGCAATTAGGCTGCATGCCGATGACCCCTTGGTCTGATTAGGGAAATCCAAATCTCATAACTTTTCAAATATTGATTTTCTTCATGTTTTTTCTCCTATTTTTCATAATAAATTTCCATTTTTCATTTTTAGAATCTATGACAGAACAAATTGTCAACATTTCTGCTCTGAGAAAATCAATGGAAAACAATATCTAGATAGATGATTTTTTTAATATCTAAAACTCTAATCATGAATCACTAATGAAGATATTGTCAGATGCTCAGAAAGACTATATGCTATGAAAGAGGTTTCCTCTATATGTATTTGTCTTTCGGGATGAAACCTTAATTCTAGAGGCCAATAGAGATGAGATGACATACTGGTTCAGAGACACGCTAGGAAAAAATGAGTGGTACAGGGCTACAGACGACCATATCAGGATGAACCACACTCCTTTCATAGTTCAATTCCTCTATAATCATCTCAAAAACATCGATATAAAGGTGTTAGATAAAGATACTTCCCCACATAAGTATAAAACAATCATTAAGGTAGAGATTGGAAACCTAAAGAAGGGGTAGATAAAAAGGTGGGATCTATTCCACGGTGGAAACTTCATAGAAGAGTGGGCCTAAACCTACTAGGTGTGCACATATTGCGTCGAGTTCGAGACCGTGCTTAGGAAAGTAGGCCTATAAAAAGCAACATGGGATTCCCAATTCCGTGTCTCACAACCAGAGGAAATCATACCCGGGCTACTAAGCTGGTGGTCACTGGATACCAAAACATTCCACTCATATCACGGGGAGGTTGGAATCAGCCTCTAGGACCTCCATAAGATCCCAATCATCCTGATTCTATGGGGGAATATATGAAAAGTTTCTCCATACCAAGAATTATTGGGAGGATGTGAAATAGATCCCGCCTTTGGATAAGGCATTGCTAAACCTAGTGCCAGGAATGAACAATGAAAAGAAAAACCCTAGGTATGTCCACTTCAAGTGGTGGTTCAGTTAATTTCTGAATTTTCCACTGAATAAGCCTACTGAAGGAGAGGTAGTGCCTATGAAACTACCAGTGAGGCCCTACACCTATCCAAGGGGTTCTCAATGAGGTAGGGAAAATTTTTACTATAAAATTCTAGAGGATATCCAATGAAAAATGTGGGGCTTAAACATCAAGGATGAGTAGCAACCAATAGTCAGACTAGATGGGTTCATCTCGGCGTTGATCTGTAGATGGATGATACTAGTGAGAGACATGATATGGGAGTACGACCAAGCATATTCATCATGGAAATAATTCTAGCCTCTAGGAAAGACATCAATCTGGGTATCTTGGTGCTAGAGAAGTTGTATCACTTACTTTGACACATCAGTCAGGGGAAAATGATATTGCGTGTGTGCGGGACATTCCACTTTCTATACAGCTGGGTCGCAACGCACATGGGCGTATATGAATACCTCAATACCATTCTCCACCTGGGATACACTATCGACTAGTAATCATAAATATTGTAGGGATATTCCCATTCAAGATAGGTCTGGTGGCCATGCTAAGAAAGATGGGTTGAATAGACCAATTCATATTTCACCCATTCCCTCTTCCAACTAGATCATTCACTGAATACGACACAAATTCTACAGATAAGTGATCATATATGATTTATTTCCATGGTGGGGTATTGGTGGCATGGGTGGACTAGTGAATCAATATTCAAATCATACACTCCACATGGATTCACAAGACAGTTCAGATGCATCCATAGGCTAACTCAAAAGATGTATCTTGGGGTGCGTCATGAAGAATAATCATGCATGATGAGACATCTATGGATGATGTTCATGAGGTAATATGGGAAGATATGGAATGATCTTCTATCACCCACCACTACATTCGGGTTAATTAACGAATATAAACAAAGATGGGAAGATGCCTATCTAGGTGAGATGCTAAAGCAACCAACAATCCAAATCAACAAAATAGAGGTCCCCATACCTCAAAGTTGAGGTCAATCAGTAATAATGGGATGTAATGAGGGTGAAACCAATGCTTATTATGATGATGAGGCTGTATAAGTAAGGGCATCAGACCATGAACCAACACCGACTAATGGGGAAGGAAGATAGGTAGCTGTTCCAGACCCCATGGCTCTGACCAGGATGACTCAGGAGAGAGGGGAATCATCAAGGGGATTCTGCATGAGGCATACTCAGGATCTAGGGTAGCAGGTGCTTTAGGCAGTGATTCATCCTGATGTCGACTATCTGGAGGCCTGGAAGAACTGGGAACTCTACAAACAGTTCCTCAAAATCGACAACTTGTGGGTCAACCTAAACAATAATGGGATAGAGTTGGGGAAAATTGGATTCACAAAAGGCAGTTTCAATGCGGCTTTTTCTGTGGGGATAAATTTTGTGATAGAATTGGAGGAATTGGTGAAATCTCGAGGAATCGCGCAACCCATGAAAAACTGAGTAAGGGAGTTGTTGAACATAACTTCCCCCCAATGTTGTTAGTTATTCAGCTAGTAGAGCGCAACCACTTTTATGAAAACTCAGATGTATCTTGGGGGGAATAGGTCACTGAGGAGGAACATTAGAAGGATAATGAGAAAATAGCTTCTAGGAGAGGCTCTCTAGAAGAAGGCGAAATCATGGTCTTAGAGGGAGATTTTATGGGTGGATTTTATGCATCTCTTGAAGTAATATCTGACTCACCCCCATATTGCATTACCTTCCTTAATATAACTGGGATTATCAACTAAACTTTACATGTGCATGAGGATATGGTTTATAGCATTCCTATTTATGGGGAAAAAGGTGTGGTGATAGGCATGGAGAACCAAGCACCAATACCTGCGTCCAAAGAAGAAATAGTTGCAGAGTCTAGAAGCACTAGGGAGGAAAGGGAGGTATCTTTAAAATACTCATAAACCACCATCATATATAGAGGGAAACTCCCTGGAATCCTAGTGATAAAAAACCATAGGAAAGATCATATGAAGCCATAACTCGACCATCGTAATCTTCCTACCTCACAGATCCACACCTGTGGTTTTCTTAATCAATGTGACTAACACGACCCTCATCTGAAAAATTCTAAGAGCAGTGGGAATCATGCTGGTGCAGATGGCCAGAGGACTTGAGGCCCCCTTCTAAGAGAAATGCTAGTCCATATGGAACCAAGTATCTTGGCTATCTAGGCTATAGTTCCTAATAAGTGACAAGATGTAATCATGAAATATAATCAAGCAATGAGGACCATCCTGAAGACCTAAAACCTAACTCTTTGGATGTGATTCCCAAATAAGATCCTACTATTGAGATCCTAGATGCATTACCTAAGTATAGAACTACTGATCCCTTAGAGATGGATGAATATGATTCCGATGCAGTCGAGAGAAATGAGAAATCCTGGCGCCATGTATGGAAACTAATCAAATGATTTCTCGAGAAGATTTAGAAATCTGATTGGATAGGCCAGATGGGATTGATACATCTTTGGTTGTGTGATCTATGCACTAGAGGGGTAGACATATGAAATTTAGACATGCTAATCAGAGACTACCTCACCAAGAATATACAAGAGAGTATCCAAAAATTGGATGCTTCTTGACACCGGAAGAAGTCCAAGAATATCCATAATCCTTAAGAGGTTGAGAAGGAAATTAAATTCCTCAAAGATAATATTAGAGATCATTTACAATTCATCACAAAGAATACCAATCACATCAAACAACTGAAGGCCCAATTGGTGGAAGCCTAGGAGCAGTTAGCACAAGTGAATCGTAAAGTGGAAAAACTCTGAGCTGAATGGGGCCAACCGTAGATCAAGTCCAAAGAAATTCAATATACAACCATCCAAGAGGAGGAGGATATTAGGAATCAATAGGAAACCCAAGAATCTACACACCATAGAGTGGAATAATTGAAGTGTTCCATTCAAGGAGTAGATCCGTAAGGTCCGTGTTTTTGCCAAACTCTTGAAACACACTCTTCCTGCTTACCTCCTTCTCACTAAAACTATGTGAATGAATATATTTATTTTCTTAATTCAATGATTGAATCTATATAATATTTTTGAAACAACTAGTAATCAATCTCTAAGATCACATGGGTCATGCCCGGTGTGAGAAACAAGGGAAGAACACATAATCGTTCACTTTGTATGAGAGTGTCAGTCAATTTTTGGATACTCAAGGTATTCCATTATTGAATCAAAACCCATAATATCTTGGTTGAGAGAGGATATGACTAGAGAATATGGTTCATAGAACAACCAACTTCCTTTACCCATATTTTCTAATACACTAGTGGGATAACTCCAGGGGCGTTGGAATCAATCCGAACAAAAGGGAATGAGAAATGTGAATCACAATACCCATAATTTGAAACACAATGATGAGGGAATTATAATATAAAATAACTTATAACCATGTTCAAAATGAAGTATTCATATTGTTATCTTGAAATGGGAACAAACAAATGAGGACCAACTACTGACCGAATTTGAAAACATAGGGCCAAACAAGAAATGTCATCTGATGTCTTCTAGAACGTTAACTAAGAATGGTAGGTGAGACAAAGTGGCATGGGAACAGGACATTAGGGGGGTTACTTCATATGTTAAAGAGGATGAAGATCTAAATAAGGGGAACACAAAGTGTGGGGTGGAGGGATGGAATGTTCAAAAGGATTCTAAAACTCACGAAACTATGTCATCATGATGAGATCACATTAGTGTGAGAATAGAGGTTTGAATCATGATCAAACCTAATTTCCAGAAAGGGCCTCTCTAGAAAGTATCTGGGATGCCTTGTAATGTTACTTCATGAAAGTAAGGATGACATACACATAGTTTAACTTCATATGGTGGGTAAAATACACGGACTAGTTTAACATTGTATGACCAAGATGTTTCACATAGTTTTAGGTCATACCACTTGGACCCTCGCCAATAGTTCAAAGTTGTGCTGCATGGACTGTGATGTCTATTCCTATAACAATTTCATGGCACAGAGGAGATGAACCCAATGTGAATGAGCCAAAGGAGGCTCGGGAACTATACAAATACTGAATAACATACAAGAAGGAGGCATATGTGATGTTGTGAGGGATAAAACCTGACATTAATGAAGGCCAATGAGACCTACCATCACACCACATATTCCCGTGAGGCTCCTAGTTTAAGGTCATAGAGTTTGGACTATGGAAAATAGTTTAAAGTCATGACACTTGGAAAAAGGGAAACACTTACTCTTAGGGTATATACAACACGTAGGAAGAAAACCCGACATGAAAGAGACCAGAGAAGGCTCATGTGTTGCATACACACCCAAGACGAACATGGGTTAGAGGGACAAAAAGGGGTTAAGGAACCTATGGTTGGACTCAAAGAAAACATGTATATATGAATGCGCTGTCGTGACAAATCAAATTGATTATGATTTTAAGGATGATTTTTAGTCTAGTTAAGACCCTAGGTCATATCTCAATGAGCGTTCATGGTTTTAGAGTGTGCGTTTTTAATAAAAAGTTCTAAAAGAGGGGTGGTTTTAAAACAGTTTCAAGAAAATGACTTGATTTAAAGAGTTTAATAGTTGATAAATAAACATGGTGTTTTATAATTATGAGATAAGGAGATAATTTCAAGTTCACTACACATATTGGTGAGTTCATCATTCTGAAAAATACACATGGTTTAATGGAATCCTTTGGTTGAGGGTTGTCAAGATCTCAACTTCCCTCTTGCCTCTTAAACGATGCTCAAAGAACCACCCCTTGACACACTAATCGTGTTTTCATGGTTTGGGTATCAATTATAGGGAATAAAGGATACCAAAGAATACTTAAATCTTATGTATGTGTTAGATAAGTAGGACTCTTGTCTTGACCAATTGGAATAACCCAAGATTCCCACTTGAAATTTCAACCCAATCGGTGTTGAAATAAAAAGTATTTCACTTAATTTTAACAATAGAAATGCTATCAGAGGAGAATAATGTCAAGATAAGAAATAAGTGAAATATTTAGCAAAAAAATTACACAAAATCAGTATAAGAACAAGTGCTGGAACTCCCTATCAAGTGTGTGTAGCTCCCTCGAAATGACCGTCCACCGTTTAGCTCGACATTGGGAGGAGGAGGAAGCTTAGGTGAAAATTCGCCTTCATCCTTGATCCCCATATGAGGATAAGGGCCTAAATAACTCTTTGTATTATGATAGGAATACTTTGGGTCTCAAAAATATCAGAGCTTTGCCTCCTGGATGAAATTTCAAATGAGGATCCCAAGCTTCCATTTTATAGGTAAAGCAGAAGGTGGTTTTGGGCACACATATTGTATAAAACCACTTAGAACATGGTTTTTGACCATTTTAAACTCGAATATATATTTGGAAAAAACTAGAAACATGTTTACCCACCTCTTTAATGTCTTAAATGAAAGTTTGTAACCATTTGGACAACTACAACTCAAGATATTGATAAAATACAGAACACCTCATTTGACTTTGTGAAAATTTGATTTTTTAGACATATCCGTTCGTATGGGAATTGTAGAGGCCGAATGAGGATTTTGTTCCTTCATATTAAATGTATAACATTAAATTTTGGACCATAAAAAAAATTTCATCCCATTTGGATTCACGGTTTAGTAGAAATATGTGGTTGAATCCACTAGTGTGCATGGATCATGCGCAGTTTGGCCCATTTTTCTTGGACATCATCATGGGCCCTCCAAATCACCTTCACCTTCAATGAAATTATCAAAAAAAGTATCATTGAAATTTTTAAAATTAATAAATACAAAATAATTGAATCAAACATTAAGTTCAATTTGTTATTATTTTTATAATTTTCAATATAAAACTAATTTAACACAGTCATGTAAGGGTGAAAATGAAACAGTGAATTGTAGTGTGATCACTAGAATTCGCTACATATCCCATAAGGATGGGAATAAATATTCATGTAGTTCTTAAAGAAAAATGTGGTTAAAGACCAAAAATAGTGAGAGAAATATTCTCTAGTGGCAAGGAATCTAAAACATCCCATAATTATCATGGGGTATCCTGAACTCGTTTAGGTTATGGCTGCAGTTTAACAATGTGAATTGAGGATGAAGCAAGGGGAAATAATGATGAGGATAGAACCAAGATTGATAATACGGGTGACACTACATATCCCAGAAATATGGAAATCAATTTAGATACAGTTCTTGAAGGGAAATTCTGTCATGAAGGTCAAACCCATGCATAGAGAGAAGATACATTAAATATTTCTTGTTTTTTCTTTTGTTTCTTTTTTTTCGAGAGACCGGACCAAGATGAAAAGTCCAGGTGTCATAGGGATAATCAAGCCTTATGTAGGTATTGAAAAGTGTAATGGTGGTGACCAGTGCCAAGGGTAATGCCTTATCATGTGAGAACACCACAACACTGTGCTGTTTTTCATCGTGCAGCTAGGATGATGATGCCATAGTTTAAGTTCATATGAGAGGACTGACCCATGAATTTTAACATCATATGGTAAGGATGAAAAAGTTTAAAGTCACGAGGGATGAGGTAGTTTAGTTTAATTTCATATTTCTTGGATGAAAATAGATCTTAGTTTAAGGTCAAAGAACTTGGATCATTGGGTTGCATAATCCTCTATGTGGGTACCACCGTACAAAAACTCCTAAGCCCACATGATTCATTCTCGATGTGGGAAACAAGGAGTGATTTCAGGACTTACCCTTCATAAGAGAGTGTAAAACCATGAAATAAAAATTTTGGGTGGAAAAATACCAATCAGGACGACATTCCTACTCAACATACATGGATGTACGTAGAAACAACACCAGGGCTGTCGCAGACCCATAAGAACAGAAGGGAAGGATAATACGAATCACTACACCCAATATTTGGGACACAATGGAGATGGAGTAATGATAGAGGATAACTGTT
Organism: Viscum album; assembly: GCA_963277665.1. Classification (NCBI taxonomy): domain Eukaryota; kingdom Viridiplantae; phylum Streptophyta; class Magnoliopsida; order Santalales; family Viscaceae; genus Viscum; species Viscum album. The sequence goes on along the minus strand of OY728148.1, from coordinate 1,061,498,526 downwards.
GAATGTATTTTAAAAAAAACCTCCATATCATGTAACCTGGGATAAGAAAAAACCACTGAGGGTCGGCCGCTGACCATATTCGAAGCGTGGGACCTGTCTCATAATGTCATTCAAGATCCTCCGAGATGTTGACCCAGACTGGTAGGAAATCCATGAGGCTGATCATCCATACCATTTAGGGGTCCTTTTGTATATAAAAGATGATGGAGACCCAAATAATGGGGCATGTGAGGCATGTTCATACCTGTGTAGTTTAACATCATACATTAAGGACATGTTCAAGGATAAGTGCTCTAAAGGGAGGTATATAGTGAGACTACTATAAAAATGACGTGAATGAGGACAAAAGAGGTCTAAAAAACACCACGTACTCATGGAATAACCCAGAACAAGAGAATAGAAAGATAAAAGGGATGGTGGTTAGACCATAGATAAAAGGTCCAGGAATTCCTACGTATCTCATAAGGATGGGAATCAAGCCACATGTAGTTGTTGAATTCCATGCAGTGTAACATCATGCAGTAAGAATGAATGTAATTTCATAGTTTATTATCATGTGGAAAGGATGTGGGGGAACTTAGTTTATGGTCATAGATCTTGGAACATAAGATAATACCTTTAAAATTGGAATATGTAGTGTGGAAACATAAGGAAACCTAGTGTGAATGAGGACCAAAGAGATCCACACTACACCATGTATTCCCAAGAGGAACGTAGGCTAAGAGGCCGAAGAGGTGATTCCCTCCCAAATGAGGATATCAGGGCACTGTGCTATTTATCTTCATGAAACCTGGACAAAGAAGTAGTTTAATGTCACATGGTTTGGAGGAAATGCATAGTTGTGGTGCCATAAATTAACTTGGTGTTAATTAGGATAAAGAAGACCCACACCACACCGCACACCCCGGAGGGAAAACTCACACACAGTTTAAGGTCATAAGGCTTAGAACATATGGTGGTGCGATTCTTCCATGCAGTAAAAAACCTTATCCTGACCCCTAAGCCCATGTGATCCATGATCTCTATGGGAAACAAAGGGCATAGAGGATCCTAATGATGCACAAAATCACAAAAAAGTGGATGTGCAGAGTCAAGGATGATCCCATGATGCTGGTCTACCTTATCAACATGAAAAAGTGCACATAGGGATAACACTGAGGTAATTGAAGTTATTACTATACATATGGATGTGAAAATGGATGTGAATCATTGAATCCAATATTTGGGACATAATGGGAGTGGTACAATGATGAAATATAATTTTTGACCACATTTAAAACACAAAATCCATATCATGTAGCCTGGGATGGAAACAAAAATTGATGGACAACCACTAACTGAATTTGAAAACACAGGGCCAAACTTGAAATTTCATCTGAGATCATTCGGGATATTGGCCCAGAATGGTAGGAAATACATGAGTATGAGCATCCATACCATTTTGGGGCCCTTTAGGATGTGAAAAACGATGGAGACCCAAATAAAGGGGTACGCGAGGCATGGAGGTGGAATGAGAGAATGTCCATGCAGAATCCAAAACTCTAGGTTCTAAACCAAAGTGAATCTGAGCATGTTAATGAGGCATAAAAGGGTTAAAGGTATTTAATTAAGGGTAGATGACCCAAGAAGATGAGTGGAGGGAAGAATCAAAATGGGTTGGTAAACCTAGATATGGAACCAAAGATAAAATGTTTTGGAATTCCTACGTATCTCATAAAGATGAGAATCAACCCATACATAGTTCTTGAAGTTCCATGAAGTTTAAAGTCATGTGGTAAAGATGATGGGGGGGGGGGATGTTAACCCAAAGGGGATGTGTGTGGCTTGGTGAAAATAAACGCGACGTGAATAAGGATAGAAAAAACCCACACCAAACCACACACTCCCAGGAGAGAACTCATGAAAAAATTGGCAGAGATGGGAGAACTTGAGAAACCTGGGGGATGGACCTGAAGAAAACATGTCCAGGCATTCCTATATATCCCATAATAATGGTAATCAAGCCACACGTAGTTCTTTACTACTGTGTAGTTTAACGTCTTGCGGTAAGGACATGAAAAAGAGGGAAATCTATGAGCGAGGCATATGGTGTGGCTACTGTAAACCTAATGTGAATGAGGACCAAAGAGGTATCATATAACACCACGTTCTCCTAGTAAATAACTCAGGCCAAAATGATGAAAGGATTGATGAACTTGGGGAACCTAGGGGCTGGACTTGAAGACAATATGTTCGGGCATTCCTATGTATCCCATAATTATGGGAATTAAGACATACGTAGTTATTAAATGCCATGTAGTTTAACATCATGTGGTAAGGATAAAATTTAGGACATAGTTTATTATTTTTCATCTAGGAAATTGGAGGGAAATAATATCCCAAGGGGGATGTGTGTGGCATGGTAGAATAAAACCGACGTGAATAAGGATATAAGAGGTCCACACATCAACACACACAACCAAGGGAAGACTCAAGATAAAGGGATGAATGAAAGAAATTATGACTGAGTGCAATGTAATTTAATGTAATGCGGTAAAGATGGAGTTGTAGTTTAACTTTATGTGGAATAAAGGGGGGAAATTTACTTTTTTAGGTCATGTAGAAAGAACCATAAATTACATGCATTTTAATTTATTTTAAGTAGGATAAAATAGTTTATTGTCATGTGGGATGGGAGATATCTTAGTTTATGGTCGTAGAACTCAGACCATAAGATACGATCAAAGGGACCAGAAAGGTTGAGGAACCTGGGGAACCTTGGGGATAGACCCAAAGAAAACATGTCTGAGTGTTCCTACGTATCTATTAAGGGAAAGAATCATTCCACAAGTATTTATTGAATTCCATGTATTTTAGCATCATGAGGTATGGACGAAATAAGGGATGGATGCTCTCAAGGGGGGATATGGTGCGACTATTGTAATACTGACATGAATAAGGAACAAATAGGTCTCATATCACACCACATTATCCCTAAAGATAACTAAGGCCAAAGGGGCCTGAAGATATGAAAATATTTGTATAACCTAGGGCTGGAAACGAAGAAAAAATGTTTGGGCATTCCTACATATCTTACAAGGGAAGGAATCAAGCCATATGTAGTTCTTGATTAACACATAGTTTAACATCATGTGGTAAGGATGAAAAAATAGTTTAACACCATATGGGATGGGGTGTTGTGTAGTTTAACATCATGAAGAAAGATGATGATTGGAATTTTTACTTATTGCATCCTAGAGAAGGTTGAGCAGTTTAACTTCATGAAGGATGAAAGAGATCTAGTTTAAGGTCATAGAGATTGAACCATAATACCATGTTTATAGTTTTCTATTTATCATCATGTAGGATGATAAACTCACTTACATGAATTATTTCTTGAGGAACTTGGAATTTTTGGGAGGAGTGATTCTCTCACCATCCATGGTGATCAAATAGTATGCACCGTTAGGGCAAACCCTATAAATGAAGTAAGGTCCCTCCCATTTGGGATCTAACTTTGGTGGATTACTTCTAGGTATCATTGACGTCCTAAGATCCAATACTGTATCACTATGAAAGAAGGAATAAAGATGAAATTATTTGTTTAAAGCTCTGTCTATCTTGCTTTGGTGCCTTTATTGACTGTTCAAGGCCTAGAGCCTGTTCTCACCAAGGGCTTCTAGATTAGCTAGACAAACTTATTCTACTTTTTATAACATATAATAATCATAAAAAACTATACGAAGTGATGGAAACTGAATCTTGATGGGTAGGAATACTTCTGTTTTATACACCAGGGAATATAAGGTCACCTAGGTGGAATTACAAGTCATTGTCTGATAAGCCCAAAGAGCATTAAGGAGATTTTTCGGCCAAATTTTATTATTATTACCAACCATATTTTACAAAATATTAAATAGGTTATTGTTGAATGACTCAATCTATCCATTCTACTATGCATGATAGTGATAAGTGTGGTTGGACCGAATGTTGTACTTGGTGTTCAATTTATTTAGTTCAGCTACTCATAAATTGGTTCCGTTATTAGTGAGGAAAACATGAGGAACTCCAAATAGATGGATGATGTTGGAGATAATGAAATCAATGATAAAACAGGGCTTGATTTACTTGAGTGGAATCAATTATTACCACTTGGAGAAGAAATCTATAGTGGTTAGAATGAACCAGCACTGGAGAGCTTTTGCTGGTGGATATGGTCCCATGACATCAAGTCCCCAAACCACAAAGGGACAAGAGTACTTGGTATCGTGGAGGGGATCTGAAAGATGGTGAAAAAAATTGGCATGGATCTGATATTTGTAGCACCTCTTGGAAAATTTTATACAATCATAGACTGTGGTGGGCCTAAAATAACCCAACCTCCAAATCTGATGAGAGAGTCTTGACCTAGCCTAACGAGCTCCTCAAGAACCAGCATGGAATTTCTACATAACCTGGGGGAAATCATATCCTTGAATGAAGTAGAGTAGGATTCTATCAAACCCATGTTTGTAGAGGATCTGTTCAAGGCGAAGACCACCCTAAAGGGTGAAATACACTGCATGCTGATAGATTCAATCATATTCGACTATGTCTGTCGAGAGATTTCCATGTTAGAGGTACTCAAAAAAGGATTTTTCCAACCAAGGGTCTCTTATCATACAATAGGGGGACCTAGAGGTCCTGGTGTGGAAGCATTGATGGTAAGGTGTCCTATTTTCTGGCTATCATCATCCTCCAGAGTGACGAGAGTGATGACCCTTAGATGTGCCACATGGAAGATCAAATTTTCCTAGTCAGGCTCTGCGAGAGACGCGACGGGGCTGGAAAAGGCATCGTCTCAACCATTCCATAATCAAGGAACCTGACTGACCTCTAGACATGAAGGGAACTAGGATATCATCTGGCAAGTGTTCTTTAATAGGGTCACAAGTTCCATATTTCTAACAACTTAGTCACTGTTGATATGCTTAATGACCAGCTTGGAGCCCCCTTTTACATGTAGGTGGGGAACATCAATATCGAGGGACATCTTGAGACCAATGATAAGAGCATGATATTTTGCCTTGTTGTTGGTGCAACCTTCTGAAAAAAAATGAATAGGGAAAAATATCCTGTATAGGCGTGATGAAGACAATGCCCAAACCTACTCTGTTGATCCTAGGATCATTGAGTCTCCTACCAATGAGGCTTCGTGAGGCACCATCAAAGTGAATATTCCAACACGGAATGTACTGATCCACTGATAGGATGACCTCATCTAGAAAATAAATATCCAAAGACTACTCTGTGGGGGCCGGATGGGCGGCCAAAAAATCTGCCAGTGCTATACCCTTGACAACTTTATCTATAAAAAAACTAATGTTGAACTTATAAAGTATCATTTCCCACCAAGAAAGAAAAACTATCAACATATGGAAGTTTAGAATATACTTTAATGGATCCACACAATACATCAAATGTATCTCATGGTGATATAGATAATGTCACAACTTCTGCACTACAAAAACCTGCATGAGACAACTCTTTTCGATAGAGGAATATCTAGTCTCAGTATCAAAGAGCATGTGGCTGAGATAGTATAGACTATTATATATCCCTTTTTTGTTCTTATGGGTGAGAAGGGTATCGAGGAATTGTTCTAGGGTGGCCACATAGAGAACCAACAACTTGATAGAGATGGGTGGGGTCAAAAATATAGGATGTAATAGATATTTCTTGATTTCCTCAAAATCATTTTAGCATTTCTCATCCCAATTATAAACAACACCTTTCTTTACAATACGATAAAAGGTATTACACTTTCTGGACATATTCACAATGGATCTATGTATGTAGGCTAAGTTTACTTTAAAATATCAGAGTTCTCAGAGGTTGCTCGGAAGAGGCATCTAACAGATAGCCTTGATCTTCTCTGGATCGATCTCGATGCCTCTATATCTGATGACAAAATTGAGGAACTTTCCTGAGGTAACCTCAAAGGAACACTTCAAATGGTTCATCTTTAGATTCTAGGATAATAGGAAGTTCAACACTTTCTAAAGATATTTAAGATGATCCTGACGTTGGTGGGATTCAACCACCAAATCATCAACAAATTATTCCACAAACATCCTGAGTATTGGTTTGAATATGTGGTGAATAGAACACTGATAGGTGGATCCTAAATTTTTCAGAATTAAAGGCATTACCTGGAAACAAAAAGTACCTTGAGGTTCCCTGAAGGATGTGGATTCTTCATCCTCAGGGGCCATCTAGATTTGATTATACACGTAGTAGCCATCCATAAAGGAGAGATCTTGAAATCTAGCAGTGGCGCCAATTAACTACTCTGTCACAGAAAGGGGAAAATCATCATTTGAATAGTGATGGTTGAGATCCTGGAAGTCGATACAGAATCTAATCTTTCCATTCTTTTTCCTTATGAGAAAAATTTTGACTAACCATCTGGGATACTGGACTTCTTTAATGAAGTGGTCTTTGAAGAGATTATGAACTTCAGCCTTGACCATGTAACCATGAGAAGGGTCCATCATCCTGGGAGGCTTCATGAACCTACGATGAATTATTAGGAGACCAAGGAATTGGGTAGATAACCGAGGATCAAGTCCAAACATCTCATCATAGCTCCAAGAAAATACATCACGATGATGCTTCAGGAAATCCACATACTATTGCTCTTCTTCGGCAGGAATAGTTGTGCTGATCAATATTGGCCTCAGGTCTGCCTCTCTATCGAGATTCACCATTACCAACTCATCAAAGGTGGTGGATACACCCTCTTTGAATGAAATAGGATCATCCTACATTCCCCCTTCATCTTCTAAGTTGAGAAGATCATCAGTAGGGGGCTATTATTCTAAGCTGGCTAACCCTAGAGGAATGCTAGCACCAGCCTGAGCGATGGTGGAATCTTCACTGGGAGACTCCTTTACTTATAGTACCATGGAAAAGAAATTTTTTGACCCAATCCCATTAGGACTTCAACCCAAGAATTCATTCTTGAAAATATCAAATCAGTAGTGGCACAATAGATTAAGACAGTTCAATCCAGCCCGTAGGAACAAGCAAGTATGGCGTATGACTGTTTCCATGGGGAGAACGTCCCAATACCTTATATGGGTAAGGGTCTCTAGAACCACTCAAACCTGATTCATGTATAATTGAAATGTGATCTTCCTGTATTCCTTTTAGCTGGCAATTATCTTCCCTCTTTTCTTGGAAACAACAAAGCAGTTTCCCAAGTCCAGGGTCGTGGCCTCCAATTGAAGAATCAGAAGAATGAAAGCATCATCCAAGTCTACCCATGGGTTGAAAATAGTGAAAATGTGCTTAATATCATTGGTTTGAACCTGATTCTCCTTGATATTGTAGTAGTCTACATCTAAATATTAGGCTTCAAAAGAGGCAAAGGGAGAAAAATCACCATGAAGCATGCCCACTTGAAAATTAAGGGAGTACTTAAGGCATTAGTGATATGAGGAGGGAAATACTGTATAAAGGTGGAGCCAAGGTCTACCCATCAGTGCATTGTAGGTGGTGTCTTGAGAAATGACTATAAATTCAGTATTGAAAATCAGGCAATTCAGTATTGGAAATCAGGCCATCGAACTGGGTCTTCAGATAGATCTTACCACACAACCTCTACTCTATCCATTCATAACATTTATCTTCAGGTCATAGGAACTCATATCTACTTCAGAAAACCCTAGATTGCGGAACATCTAGGTCACTATAAGATTGATCCTAGAACCTGTGTCGACAAGATAGCGGTATAATTCTATGCCATTGAACTGGAAAGTGATGTACAATGGATGAATTTTCCTCTGTATAGAAGAAATTTCATCTTCATCTAAGAATGATATGATGGCTTGACATTCTGCTCACTCAACTTCCTTATCATGGAAGGCATCCATGGATTCTACCTCTGATTCGAACTAGAGGGGGTTATCAAATCCTTTTAGAGGTGTTCAAACATATCTTTGGATTGGAAGAGATCATCAAGGATCAATATATTTATAGGAATACTGGAGAGGTACTTAATCACATCATAATTCTACTCTAGTCACACATTTATACCCATAGGAATTTGCTCTATGGTAGGGGGTATGAATTGCATTTCTGGTCAAGCCGGTGGATTCTGGATGGTTCTAGGGATATCTAATTTCTCATTGGCTAAATCATGAAAGATGACTACTGGTTGACTATCATATGATGGAGGTCTATCTTTGACTGAGCGTGGTTTATCACATCGTGGTTATGGTGGATCTACCTAATCGATTAACAAGAATGGTGGTGGCTGTGAACCTGCCAATACAAGGTTAGAGGGCAGTGCATGTTGATCTCTACGTTGAGCCTAATATTTGGTCTCGATAGTATATACAGCTTGGATGGAAGCACTGGACTAAGCATTCCTATGGTTAACATATCCATGACTATATCAATGATAACGCTGACCAAGAACATTAGGAGGACCAACCTACTGTTCCTCATCACCAGGAACCATGTAAGGGTACACCAGCTCAATGGCATTCACTGACACATACTCCTGATCATCACTTGAGTAATCCTATAATACTAGGTAGATCCTAGGGCCATTCCCCATCTCTGGAGGCATAAAGTCTCCAAGAGTATGGGATGACTTGAACACCGGTGGGGGGATTTGATTTCCCTTGAACTACAGACATCTTATCTTCTGAGAAGAATAAGTCCAAGAAGTAGATGTAGAAGCAGTAGTGGAAGGAAGAAAAATAACTTTAGAAGGTTCAAGATGATTCAAACAATCATGGATGATACCGTGGGGGAGAGCGACTGCCCTACGGGCCAACCAATTTTCATACTTCTGAGACTCGTGACTGGAGACCTTACCATTCACCCTTGCTATCATTGTCTGGCTCTCCATAGATACATTCCAATTATTCTGGGGAAGGAACCAACCTGTATATATTGTTTTTGACTTGGTCCTAGAGATAATCCTTGAACATATAACACTACTTGAGAGTATGTCCAAGGAATCAGTGATAGGGGAAGTAGTTGGGGTGATCAGTGAGACCAAACTCTTGGGGTCTTCTGCAGTCTTAAAACTTCAGGATCCCTTGGTCTAAGTCACTTTAGAAATAATCAGAGACCTGAGCCTCATCAAACAAGTAGGTACAGTTTCTACGATATAAGAAGGGAACTCTAGGAGCTTGGCCCTGATGAGAGGCTAGAGCCTGATGAGGAGGTGGAACCTAATTATCTCACCTGGTAGGAAATGATGCATTACATGACTACACCTATTGATTCGGGGGTGGGCGATGCTAAACCTGAGATTGGTCATGAGGATGTGGTCCTCAGTGAGGATGTGGCTCTCAGCGAGGCTATGGATGCATCCCTATCAAAAACAGATCCAGTGGCTTGGGTGCCTCTACCTGTGCAACAGAATTAGTCTCCTCCATATCATATCTTTTTATAGGAGATATGGGAGGCAATGTGCCTTCCTATTTATACTACTAAATGTATCCCTATATGCACTGATCATTGTTATAAAAATACCAAAATACACTTGGTAAATTATGAGTGATGAGGGATGAGACCATTTTAGTCTTCATGTTCCCCCAAAACATTTTCAATAGCTATTTTTGAGTTAGAGACATATATAGTGAATACATGATACCTTTACACCTGAAAAAAAAATCTATGACTAACTCATCTGGCCATTGTTTTCACTTGAAGAGGTCATCAATATTAGTCTTGAGAGTAGTGGAGTTGAAATGATAAATAAACTACCTGTGAAGATCCTCCCAACCAGCTATAGACGTAATGGGTAACTAGATATACAAGATGAACATAGGCCCTTCCAGTGCCTGGACAAAGCACTAGATATTGGAGACTTCCTTCTATCTTGGAGTAACTATAATAAGTTAACACCTTGAAGTGAAGTGATCCAGATACTATAGTGGGTCTCCCATCCCGTTGAATAAGGAGAAAGTAGGATTACCAAAATCCAGGGGTGCCGACATGTCATCTACCCACACCAGATACATATTTCCATTAGATGGGATTTCCATCTTTCACATTTAAAGGTCCTTGAGGTGGGAGATGAGAGATGTCATTAGATCCACATGGCAAGGATTCCTTTCCTAGAGAGGATTCCTAACCACCAATTCTTTGCTGAGTTCTTCAATATGATAAGCTGGATCAGTGGCTCATGGAGCGACTGGAGGAACCCGATGAATTAATGGATGAGTAGCCTATAGAGCAGCTAGAGGTATAACCTAAAGAGAGAACTAAGGGGATAATGGAGGAAAAAATTGCAGAATAAGGTCTCAGAGAATATTCTCGCACAACTCGAGTAGATTTGGAGACACATTCCATGGTTTTTTCCCATAAACTCCGGCCTTTTCCCTGTCAGGATGTGTAGGGTTTTCAGGATCAATGAGAGGTGATTCTATGAGGAGAAAATATGGTTTCCCCTACTTCCACAGTAGCGGGTGGATGGAATCATACTAAGGATCTCTGTAATATGGGCGCTGTTCTGCAAGGCACTAAGCGAGAAGATCATTAATGAATTTATTCTATTATTTGAGCAGTTGAAGCAATGCGGACTTTTTAGGATCATCTTCCATATTATATGTCCATATAGATAGGTTAGAGGGATTAATGGTCCTAGTGTGTCATTTTCCCCTCTTGGGGTCCCGACCAAGAGGCAATGAATCAATAGGATTAGCAAGGCCAAGCAAGTGTCTTTGCTGGCGAGTGACAACACCAAGGGGATCCAGTAGATGTTTCACTATTCCTATGGAAAAGTTCTCTTCAATGATCCATATCTTGGTATCCTTCTCCCTAACCAGATTGAGTTCATCCATATTCACCGAGACAAAAACTAACGTAATATCCTCTATATCACCTAGAAAATTGTGCTGACATATAATCGGGATAAAATGGAGAGTTGCGTACTATCCCCAACCACAGATCTGGACATGTTAGAATGCCTCGAAAATGATTTTATGGAGCATAATGAAGCTCTAAATGCATAGTTTCTAGAGGTTTTGATGATAACCAGGTGATTTAGGATGCTAAACAATGGGAAGCACGACTAGATTGACCATGCAGCACTGCTAGATAATATCGTCATAATGCTCATGGATCTTTGGATAAAACAACCAACAATGAAAAAGGTAGAAATGCATCATCCCGAGAGTCTGAAAAAAAAAAACACATGACATAATCATGGGTGATGGACTATGAGATGTCAAAGTATAGAGTCTTGATCGGCCAAAACATCTCAGGTAAGTGGTCCACCATGAGAATGTCCCACATGATTCTCCATTTAGAAGCGAGATCCGACATCTGTTTACCCCATTTCTCAACTGGGGGAGGTTGAGAGACCAAAAATGACATTGAAATAGACCATATCAGTAGTGGACTGGTTGGTTGAGAGAATGGTGTGCGAGCTGACTGAACACTACTCACTAGGCTGTCTCTTAGGAATGGTACAAACTATATCATCACATCCCTGTAGGATGGAGTAACGGCCACTACTTTATGTGTCAAGGTGGAGGCCATTGGTGGTATATCGGGATGGTTCTCACCATCTACCAATCCATATAATAAATATCTGTGATCTCCTATCAAGGTAGAGAATGATCCTGGTGAAGATAGAGAGGAATTCAAGACAAGACCTTGGAAAGGATCCAAATATTCCTCCTCCATGTACCAACAGATGGTGTTAGGGATAATGTGCATTTCAATTTATGGAAGGACAAAGATCACATGCCAGGTTCCTACCCCATAACTTGATATAGAAGATAGAGGTGAAGGATCTATCATCCAGTCACATTCCTCTTCAGAATCTGAAAAGAGGATGAGATTGACTACGACCTAGCACTTCAACAGATTCTTCCTTTGGCTGTGATAGTTTTCCCTCCTACATTGGGATGGTTCTTCAGGGCATGGTAGATTTTTGACCTGGGGGGAACCTTCATGTGTTTTAATGATGGAGTGGGGATAAAATCCTCTTAGGTGAGATGGGGTGTGAGGAGTACCTGAGAATATGTCAAATGAAACATGGGGAGGACCTCTATGTCTGTTTCCTGACACGTGCGGAGGACCTCTACGGTAGGGAATGCTGGAATGGGGAGGGACTCTACCAGAGAGGGAAAGAATATGGGGAGGACCACCATACTAGAATCCTATGGAATGGGGAGGACCTTTGTACTAATTTAACCAAACACAGGAAGGACCTCCATGTTGGCCATCGATGAATCGGGGAAGGCCTCCACTTGGACGGTCGCTGGAGTGGGGAGGACCTCCATTGAAGCTGGTGAGAACATGGGGAGGAACTCTATGATGGTGGTTTACAGAGTGAGGGGGTCCTTCACTCAGGTCGATGCTACTACAGGGAAGACCTCCGCTGGAGCTGGTGATAATGTGAATAGGGACTTCACATTGATAACCTGAGACATGGGGAAAATCTCCATACCTAATATCATGGGCATGGTGTAAACCTCTATACGGGTTGATGATAGAGTGGGTAGGACCTCATCTTATACCAATGATGGTGGCATGGGGAGGACCTCTATACTGAGTGAGAGAGTAGTAAGGACCTCTACTATGGTTGATGATGGTATGGGGAGGACCTCTGTACTGAATGTCATCATCATGGGTCAACCCGCGATGACTACTGCTCGTTCTGGTGACCAGAAGAGTTATCCCAACCTATACGTGGGGTGGATGGGGTCTCAATCCCAATCAGACATGGGAGTTCCCATGCTCTATAATAGTTGGGAACTGTTAATATGTGTTGGTGGTGGCATGGGCCATTGAAGCTATTGAAGATGAAACCCCCTAGAGGGTGTTTTTCTGAGCCTATGACTAATGATGATGTTGGGTCAGTCGGACCAGAGCTGGTGGTGCAGCATTATAGACCATTCTTTCCTCGGTTTGATGGGCCAGTAATTTTTGGCACTGAAGTGTCCTGGTAAGAACCCTCCTTAGAATATCCTGAGCAGTAGTCATCACTAGGTCAACTCTGACATCCCTTTCCTCATCGACATATGGTAATGAGTCATAAGAGTGTTCTTAGAGGGGCTCTCAAAATGGTTGGACGTCGGAGTGGGGAGTAGTGGATCTCTATGTGACCCTTGGGGGGTGGCAGTGATGGTGAGGCACAAAATCCCCCAAATACTAGAGATCCATATCCCTTATTGGGATGAACCCCTCCTATTCATACCATTAGATAAGAGTGCTGATCACCCATCTCTGGATAAATTATGAGGGTGATATGGGGTGTGGTTTCAAAATATTTGTGGTTGTGGACTAAGTCATGGTGGAGGTAGAGCTATGTGGGATTACTGCATTAGAATTTACCCTACAACTGCATCTGCGGGTGGGAGGCAACTGGTTTCATGTAGCTTGGGTCCCGCAAAGGAGGAAGATTTAGCTATCAGTATGGATAATAAGAAAGTAGTGCCCAGTTCCCCAGTGTTGTTCAGTCTTCCATGAACAGATAGAGATTTCCATGTTGATGATGTCGTAGACCGGAATTACCAATGGTTAACTACCCTGAATTTTGGTGAGTTCCACTCTAGGCCCACTATTTTCTTGGCGGGACCTGGTGTCGGCTAGATGGATCTGGTGACATGCTTATCTACTGATGTCTCAAATGATAGTAATCATTATATTGAGGAGAAGAGATTCACATCAATTTCACCAGTTTTCAATGCTTTCAACTGGGTCGCGTTGCCCATGTGCAAGTGTGTGTCAACAACACTAACGACTGTATTGTACCCTACATCCCTAATTTTCAAATGTGGGATACATTCATTACTTCTTCAATGATGTTTTCTCCTTGATTGAAATATGATGATGAGTTGTCAGTTCCTCTTTCCATGGATTGCTCCTCATAATTCATTACCTAGTCCAAGTCTCCATTAGAGAGTTAGAAATTGTTTTTAAAACTCTATCTGGTGCCATATCTTTGTGGATGCCGGTTAATTATGCTGCTTCTGTCAGGACATTCCAAAGGTTCAAGTCAGTCCAACAACCTTTGGTCAGAAGAGTAGGTGCATTAGGCATTATTGGCATATCTGGAGACTGGAACATTGGTACACCTAAATTATCCCTTGTTATAGGGATTCTCAAGGGTACAGATGCTCGAGACATCCCACGTCGAATATGGGGTATCTTATGCCAGAGGCATGTATCCGAGGTTTTCCTTGTCTTCCCATGTTTAACACAGGGTATGTCATGAGTTTAATGTCTAGTGGGGATGTATCAAACTAATTGGAACACTGATGAGAGTGGATCATGTAGGTACATCCCTAGGAGAGATCAAATTAAAGGTTTATCATATGAATGGATAAAAATTCCCATCAAGGATAGACCTAGGATGGCGTGTCCCAAAAAGGGAAGGTTTCACACCATGAAGGATAATCTGGAAACTGCAAAGGATGGATCAAGGAAGAACACCCCAAAAAGGGGACACCAAGGTTTTCCATTGGTTGGGATTGAACCTCAGGGAGGATTCCTACATACCCTATTTAGAAGACAGGGATCAAAACCCATGTAGTTTTAATGGGTGTTTTTGGGATTACACGTGGTTAGCTACCCATTAGAAGAGTGAAACTCTTAGTTGAATGGATATGAATTGTGTAGGGATTACGCATGGTCAGCTTCCTGAGTGAATGGTGTGATCCCACTGGGATTTAGAAGCTTGGGTAAGAATTAGGATGGATGATAGATGATTTGGGTGAAGTGGGTGGAATGAATGAGGTGGAAACGATGTGAAGGTGATGTTGCTGGGATTGAACCTCAGAGAGGCTTCCTATGTATCCCGATGGCTAGGAATAAAAGTCCACATATTTAAGTGGGGCAATGGGACACCCAAGGAGGCAGCCCATGAGAAATGGAGTGCATGGATAAGGACCCAAAGGAAATAGAACCTTGGGTTGGGGCATGACCTTCCTGAGAAACAAAGGCTCAAAGGAGAAACCAAGATGGGAAATGGGTGATGGGATTGAACCTCAGGGAGTATTCCTACATATCATTGTGACTGGGAATAAAATTACATGTAGTTATGGATGGGGGCATATAATTATGTCATAATAAAATGAAAATGACATGGAGACATTCTCGGGGATTACACATGGTTAGTGGCCCTTCATAAGAGGGATACTCTTGGTTGGAGGAGTATGGTGAAGTGTGGGGATTATGAATGGTTATCTGCCCATGTGGATCAAAATACCTCAGAGGATGGATCTCAAAGATGTGTATCAAAAAGGGGAGATGTCACATTATAAGAGTATATCCCTAGTAGGGAGCACCAGAGTTGACCATTGGTTTGGATTGAACCTCAAATAGGTGTCCTACAAATCAGAAAGGGATGAAAACCTGCATAGTTTGAAGGGTACAGTTTAAAATTATGTAGAACAAGTGAACTGGCATGAAATAGTTGGGACAAATGGATTATGGGGAGTGATGGGATTGAAACTCATGGAGGATTCCTACGTATCCCAGTGGCTATAAATCAAAGTCCACATAGTTAGAGAAGGGGGTATGGGGATTATGAATGTCTAGTGGCCCATATATGTGTTAGAGATTATGCATGGTTAGCGGCCCAAAGAGGATTTCATGGTCACTTCTTAATCTACGCCCACATAAGTCATACTCGGTGTGGGAAACAAGATGTAACAGCGGACTTGATGATCGTGTCTCAGTGGGTGCATCCATGAGGGATGGTGTGTGGATTATTCATGGTGAGTGGCCCAAGGAGATGGAGATTGGGACTTACTCCAAGAGGGAAGCCCAAGAAGGTGGTTTAGAGCTTATGTGGATATTTCCCAAGGAACACACCGTGAAAAAGAAAAAAGGGATATGGAAGAAAGATTGAAAATAAAGGAAGAGAAAGACTCCCAGTCCCATCCCCTCTCTGATCCTCTCAAACTTGTCAGGCACATGGAAACTTATAGTTTAATGTCATGTGTTGTGGATGTGGGTGATTTCTAGTTTAACATCCTGTAGATTAGACAATGAATACTCACTCCTAATCCATTGGACTTACATAACATGTACCAACCCACATTTGGGGAAGGTAAGTCACAATAAATTTCTAATAGGAGTGAGGTGGAGGAGTGGTCAATTAAGGGGTCCATGTTAGCGTAGCTATGTGAAGAAAAAATAGTTATTATAGTACCTATGTGAATGAGTATAAGGTAGGGAAATGCAACATGAAAAATAACTTGAGGGACCATGAAATCATTTCGTATGAGCCTAGAGGGCCGCACAAGAGAGGGGTTGAAAAATACAAAGGGCTCTCTAAGAGGGGATTTGTGAAAGAAATGAGCTTCGCGAAGGAAGGGTGCTTCATGAAGGAAAGACATCGGCAGAGTAGTGCTTCACTTTATTAAATAGATATTTATCTGGAGAGTGATCCTTGAAGGCTTAATGATTCTAAAATCCCCGAACAACCCGAATGGGATCCCTTCTTCATGAAGGAAGAAGGACTTTGTGAAGGTAATCCCTACAAGTAGGGGCCATGAAGAATGTAGAAAAGCACAGTTCACGATGCTTAAGTACCTAGGGAGATCCATTTTTCTATTGTTTTTACAATGCTTGGGAGCTTCACAAAATGAGTGGTTATAAGGAAAAATGTTAAAGTAATAATGGTTTGTAGGGGGGTGATCCTTCTATTTATAGAAAATGGGGGTTCACAGTGCTTGTGGGGCTCAACGCGAAGAACAAAGCAGCCCTGTGAAGAAAAAGTGACACCACAAAGTGATGTGGTGGCATTGGACTCGGTCAGACTCAATAAGGGACCATAAAAGTAGTGCTTGCGGGGCTTGGTATGGAGAAAGAGTGATGTCACAGAGTGGAAAAACTCCATTAGACTCTATCGGACTAACAAAGACACCATCACCGGTGCTCGAAATCGCAGAAGCCAGACACTCTCATTGTTTTCCATGTAGAAAAGGGAAAATTCAGAGCAATGGGGTAGACTTGGAATATATAAGACTCATAGATCCACCATAAACCTTCTTCACGACCACATTGGTGAGGGGTATCCATATAGTAGCTTCGCTAAATAAACCCCTTTGATGATTTGGATGGATTCTTAGGCCATTTAGGTCCTATATTAGCTTCGAACTAGTTGTGGATTTGTTCATTCCTTCAATAAAATGATTTTTGGCACTAAAAGATGAGATGCATGGAACATTGATATGTATTTACAAAGTTCTTTAATCCAAATGGAATGACTTGGTAGTAGAATATCCCCTGATTCACTCTAAAGGTAGTGGCTTCTTCATCCTCAAGGCCCATATTGATCTGATTTTACCTCGAGTACCTGTCCACAAAGAAAAGGGATTATAATCTATTAGTTGCACCAATCAAGAGTTCCATGATCGGCAATGGGAATTAATACTTCATGAAATGTCGATTAAGGTCTCTTAATTCAATTTATACCCTAATATTCCCATTCTTTTTCTTGAAGGGGATGATGTTGGGGATCCATCTTGGGTATTGCAATTCCGAGATAAATTTGTCTTTGATCAAGTTATCAACTTCTGCCTCTACATTGGTGGAATGATTGGGTTGAATTCTCCCGGATGCCTACTTGAAGTCTCGATGCTCATTGGGTAGTTCAAGATGGTTCATAGCCACATCTGGATTCAGTCTGGGAATTTCCTTATAGTTCTAGGAGAACACATATCCATGATGCTTTAGAAATGAAATGTACATATCTTCTTCTTATAGGGGAATCATGACACTAATCAGAGTAGGATGAGGGTCTCCTTAAGTTCCTAAATTTATCTATCAGATCTCATCTATGGTGGTGGAGACAACTTCCTTGAATGCTGGAGGGGATTTCTTGAGGTCATCCTCATATTCTTCCATCTTTGAGACTGTGGAGACTTTTTTAGGTGAAGATTAAAATATGAGGGATTCTATGTCACTATCATGGTGAGGGAGGCCTTGAGAAGAGACATTATCATCCCTTTCTATCTGAGTCACTGTAGAGAGATTCTAGTGAGGATTTTATTCTGGATTTTCACTGAGGATAAAAGGTTCTTGGACATTATGGATTAGATCTTACACCTCTACCAAATTTATGGGGATCACATAGTCATTATTGATCATACTATAGGGATATGTAAGGGAAGTCCCCAAGCCATTGGGAGCTGAAACTTGTATATAATCATCCTCTATTAGTTTCTTGCCTCCCTTTTTGTAGAAACCTGCTTCAGTATATGTGGCTCTACAAGTCTTGAAGGGGGCGTTGTCACCATGTAGTATGTCAACTTTTTAATTGATGGGTTATTTTAGACATTGATGGAATGTTGAATTCACCTCCAAGTGGTTATAGAGATAGGTCCTTACAAGAAATACATTATATGTAGTGTCATACTAGATAACCATAAACTCAACATCGAATGTGAGTTCTCCAAACTAGGTTTCAATTTTGATCTTCTTGAGGGGGTTTTGCTCATGCTTATCATACCCTTGAATGGTAATCCTTGTGGGAGATAGGTCTCCATCACTATATCCAAAATGTATAAGGGTTTTTACAGGGATGAGATTGATCCCATAACCATTATCAATCAAAACCCTTTAGACATTGAAATTATTGAATTTTCCCAAGACATATATGGGTGTAATGTTCCCTTGGATGACCTCCTTCTAATCATGATAAGTAAACGATATAAATAAATGAAATTCTTAGGACACGGTCTTCACTCGATAGAACTCAACCGCAATGGCTTCTATATCAAACTACTTTGGGCTATGGTGGGATTCGACAAGTGACTCCCTAAGATATTTTGAAAGATAGAGTGCATCGGAGATTGAGAGGTTAGCTGGGACAATATCCATCTATTTTAGAATGTCATAATTATGTGCTAATGGTCAATGCTTCTAGATGTGTGGATTCTCTTAGGAATACATTTCATGAGATGAATCATCTAAGGTATATAGGACTGTTACTTTTGTAGAATTTAAGGAAATATCTACTTCTAGTGGTGAAGGTTGCGTCAGCCTTCCCCATTTCCTGGGTTGATCAAATAATTGAAGCCCCTCTAGGCGGTCGTACCAGTCTATCATATACAGGCGAATGCTGGAGGGATCTGGGGAAATTTCATACTTCTTTTGGGCCCATTAAAGTGATTTACTAGGAGTCTCAGCTACATATATTTCCTCTATGAGTACATGACTAGAATATTGGGCCCATCCATGTCCACATCGTCCCCTGTATCCTTATCTTCAGTGCATGAAGACTCCTGTTCCCCGATTATATATGGTAAAATCATATTTGAGGGAATATTATTTATCAGATAAGAGGTCTTCCAAGTGCATCACATTGAAATAACCAAATATGATATCTTCATCTAATGAGGATTCCATTCGGTGGGGAGGTTCCCATGCTGTGGATGTTTCAGGCGCAAGGGTAAGAGTTTGAGTTTGGGGAGAATATGATTCTTTCTCTTCTATTTTTTCTTTCTTTCAATGTTCACACATAGAATTGGGTGGTGGATCCTTATTTTATGGTGGATATATTGTAGGTCTACATAGATGTTCACTCAGGGTGGCATGAGATCGATCAACTATTTTTTGTGTCATCCAGTTGTCGATTTTTTGAGCATGCCTGTATGAAACTTTCTACCATCGATCCCATTATTCTACCTAGATAATAGTTATGCACGCCACCTAATCCGAAGAGTTTTATAACACCACCTGTCTAAAATTAACCATGCCTTGAAGGATGTCTTTTAAGATGAAGCAGTCCTGAAAAGTATGACCTATCCTTTTATGGTAAGGGCAGTAGTCGGGATGATCGGTAAGGTTGAACTTATCTATTTTCTTAGGATGTACAAGATTGAGTAAGTTATTTTTCCATGGAAGCCAAGAAATAACCAGGGAATTGTTAATTTTGGAAGTACTATACTTTGTTCATTCATTACTCAAATCCTAGGTGTCCATGATTTATCTGTACTTCTGGTCTAGGGTGATTTTGTGGTTGTCTCCACTTGACAGGAGGTAATGGGCGGTTTGAAGCCTGCCTAGGTGCCTGGATGGGAACTGTTGTTGGATTGAGAGTGACAACTGTAGCTTCTGCTCTACCTAGAATTTCCTTTATGCTGAGAGCATGAGTCGAGACTTGGATTAGGTCTATTGAATGACCTCCTCAAGATATTTTTCTATTTTAGTGAACTTGCGAAATCCACATGGATACTTCATAGGGATTAGAAGAATATGCAGCTCATCCTTGATATTTTTAGCACAAATCTCTAGTAGTATCACTTGTAAGAGAGGGATGCTGATAGAATAGGTTATAAATTTCCACCTTTCTATGAAATCAGACACCCTATCATTATCTCATTGTTTATAGTTCATCAGAATGATCATCATTTTTCCTAGTGTAGAGTTTAACTTATAGTGGAACTGATGAAGAAGGTCTTCCCATCTTATAACAGATCTTTCTAGTAGACTAGTGTACCAAGAAAAGGCTGGACTTGTTAGAGTTTGCACAAAACACCTCATCTTTGTTTCCTCCTGTTGATCTCGAGGGCCCATCAACATCCCACATCGTGATACTAAGTGTGTGATATATTGTTTAGGGTTTCCTACACTATAAAAGGTAGAGAAGGTAGGATTGCTAAAGTTGGGTGGAGGTAAAGTGTTTTCCACTCGATCAAGATATGGTTTTCTATTAGGATACACAAGTACTAATCACCCTTCCATGGCTACCATTCGAGTATCTAGGGACTCGATGATGTTAAAAATATTTGGAGAAACTACTATCAGATCCACCTCCCATCTATAGGGAGTGGGTGGGGGTCGATGAGGTTTCCCCTATTTAATCTCTCATTAATTCTCAATTCATCTTAAGATCAAGTAATTAACCTATATAGGGAGAGGATATAATTGAAACAAAGGGAAGTCGTGATCACTTCAGACTTCCTCATTTATATAGATTAGATGTCTGGATCCGGAGCCAATCTAATACTCTGATTCCACTCTTACTATTGAATTAGACATTGGAGGGAGAATATTCATCTCTTACTAAAGATTATACCCAATGGGAATATTTTCCATGAGTATCTCCTCTTTGAGTTATCAGAGAGTTCATATCTCACTCTCATATTGTGACAACTGTTCCTCTAAGGATGGAAATTTAGTTATTTTGGGTGGTGATCAGGATGTAGTTGCACCTTTTCACTTGGTAATGTTCCATCATGGAGGTGGTAACTTGATGTTTGGAGGTGCCATATTTTGGATCCTTATTTGGTTTTGAGTTCTTGTAGCCTCATTTGGTGCATCCAAATCACTCTACTCTTAGGGTATATTTTCCATATTGTGGCCCTCTACATTTGCATCTTGATCATTGTCTTCCATGTTGATAATGATGACATTCACAAAGGTATATTGGGAAATGGTGGTTGTTCTATTACTTTCAACTCAACAGGATGATTATTCACTACTCTCATTATGGATGTTATGTGAACCCATGGCCATGTTAGAACATTTTGTCTTATGACCTCAGTGGGGTCAGATTCCATTTTTCATATGTTTCTTCTATCCTGGACTATGAGTGATGAAATTGTGGTATTTTCTGGTCATGATTTCCTAATGGGCCCCGACCAGTATAGGATTGTCTCGTGGTGGGAGAGACAGGCGGGACATCAACCTATTTTCTCCCAACCTATAGAATACTGATTCTATCTATGGTGATGAAGATGATGATGAAAATGCTCCCATCCATGTGGGGGGGGGGGTGGGGTCATCCAGGGGTGCAATTGGTTCTGATTGGTCCCATTTTTAAGAGTCTAATGACTCCAGTGAGGGATTGTATGATTCCTAGGATAGAGGATAAGATATAAATTACCCTATCCTAGTGGGTTTGAGGTGATATATAATCACCATTAGTTCTTCTAGGGACCTCTTGGGGGATAAGGAACTGGGAGATGGTGATTGAGATATAAATTCCCCCAACCCAGTGGGCTGAGGTTTGCTCATATCTGCCAAGGATATGGCTTGAATCCTCTTATGAATTAAAAATACAAGGGGTGGAGGTGGTGTTAAGTATTCCCCTAGACCAAGGGTCTGATTATTCTCCATGATGGATACTATGGAAGCTTCTATTATGTCCCACTTGACGTGGCACAATGGTTCTCATATAGGAGTTGGGTGTGATGGCAGCCCATGACGTGAATCATTTTTTACATGAAGTTTTTTGGGTGATTTAAAATTCATTTCCCATGTATGAAATGTGTTCTTATTAGTTATAGGGTCCCATTTTAAGTCCATATTGGCTATCCTCTCCCTCCGTTCATGGTGTCTGGGCACCATTGAAGCAGGGGTGTTGTATTGTAGTGACCAATTGGCCTGAGCATTACCTGGTCTCCTGATTTCACAATAGGCTATAACATTACATGATGTCGAATATTCAGGGTTCTATTATTATAGGGGTGTGACAAAGTGTAATGATCTATACTATCCCCATCCTCAAATACATATGCATGATATGTCTTCAAATATCAGCTAGCGAAGTATCACGATGAAATGGTGGCAAGAATGTTGCAGATTTGCACTATGCTTTTCTAGCTTTGGATGCTGGGCCATGGAGAAAGCATCCAGGTCTAACTGAAAACAGAGTATGTTGATTTTCTAAAGGAGAAACTTATATCTTGGATAAGGGATATGTCGAGCCTTCAGTCACTGATGAGTAGCCAACATATTTTTGGCATAGATAAGGCATGAACTCATTTTATAGATCATTTGGGATCTCATAGTCAGTAGTAATAAGGGACCAAAAAATTATGGGGAGGTTGTTTCTAGATAAATCTATCCATATGTCAATGGAAACCTACTCCTCATCAGACTTACACACCTCCATCCGGTCAAACCATAGAATATGGCTCTAATGGTTGCCTGCTAATGGGAGTGGAGTGATTTTTAAAGTTGATGGGGAACCATATACAGTTGACCCAAATGATTTTAGAACCTCTATATATGAAGGTTTCAATGTTTTTAACAACTCTATATACAAAGTTTTATGGGAAAGGGGAGTATTTCCTTGTCTGTGGGAGATATCATCATGGGGAGGTTGAGTAAGGGGATTATTAGGAGTAGAGTCTCTACTATCCATATCTACACTACCATGAGGAGGACTATCATGATAATGAATGTATTCTGATTTTGATTTTATAGAAGAGTCAACAAACTATTGTGGCATTGAGAATGTGTCTCAAACAACCTCAAGGATTCTGGCATTGAGTAGATTGAGAATACAAGCTTTGTTCTGCATCATGGTCAGATTATGCCAACCTGCCTTTTGAAATTGTGTAGGGATATAATCCTATTGTACAATGGTTTCTAGGACTTGTATATAACCATCTACTGATACAAGAATATTAACCCATTACTGAGAAGCTATTGGAATATGCTACTGAGCTGTCTCATTATTGATAGGAATATGATCCTTTCCCGAGGTACATGACATTCTCACTTGGTGAGACTCAATCAAGATGGGATTATGAGCCTAATATTGATCCTTTAGAATATGATGATGGTATTTCTTGGCATGATTATGAGACTAACCTAATGCATGTGCTTCTCTCACTTAGCGAGCCCACATTGAATAAGAATATGATCCTAGTTCTAATATGTATTCCGTACCAAAATATGTTGATGAACCTCCAGAATGGGAGAATGGATTGAGCTTCCTCCTATATTGCCTTGGAATGATGCTGACTTAGATATTCATTGGCTGAATTAGGAATATGCACATAGATTTTGTGATATTCTGGATTATTCTAATAAGATTCCCTGACAGGAATACAAGACTGTCTTGAGGCTTGTGACATTCTCCCTTGGTCAGTCCCGACAAAAATGAGGATATATTCCCAATCCTGGGCTTTTGGAGTATGTATCTATAATTATTAGATAGGAATATGAGCCTGTACCAAGGATTGTTCCCCTCTCACTTTGTTGCCCTGAATAGAAAGGGTATATGATCCCAATCCAGGGCCTTTAGATTATGCCACCAAACTTTTTCAACAGGCATGTGACACTCACATAGTGAGCCCCGGCTGGAAAGGGAGTATGATTCCAGTATGATGCCTCATCCTTTATTGGAATATACTGATAATCCTCATAGATGAGAGAAAGAATTCGTGCTTTCTCTGGTATAACCACTTGTTCTCAATGATCAGAGTGTTGAGTTTCCCTGGCTATAAGGATAAAAGTATGCACCTTTCTCTTTATCTGCAATAGTTCTGGAATATGTTGGCGGAGTTCTTTAGCTATCTCTAAAATATATTGAAATTTTATAAAAGTGTGTTCAAGAATATAATCCTACACATTTTCTATTTCCATTATACATTGGAAGATGTATTTTATCGAAGTGGGAATATGTGTCCACTTATTTCCTCTTTTTTCCATCAGAATATGTCAATGGTCTTCATGAATGGGGGTAGGGATATGCACCTCTACCATGCCTGCTGCGTGAATATGCCCACATACTTTTTCTGAGAAAATAGAGATATGAGCCTACTCACTGGATATTTTGTAATATACTAGTAGTAATCTTCAGTATAAGTAAGGGTATGATCCCTCACCTGGGTATCCAACACCTTCCTCCTATGATGAGTCATTCTTGTATCCCATGCATGGGCATCAGAGGAGATTGTATGTCTGATGGTACCCTCAACAAGTGACTGATGGGTACCAGAAGGATAGTGTTGGTGATGATAATTGACAGGTTCCCTCATCATCGTCACTTGAATTGAAATGGAGACATATTTGGATTCTTTATCCACCTTCATCATATACTTAAGGTGTTAGTTGTTGCACTCTAGGGGATAATCTCCAAAAGTTGTTGGGTGTAGCGACAAGGGCTACTGGCTCAACATAATCCTTTTTTGGGCTATGTGAATTTTCATGTCATCATGATTGGAGAACCTCATGGGAATCATCCATAGTCAAGATTGTACCATGTCCATGGTACTCCCAGACCATCTTTTTTCCTCATATCATTAGAGTTTTCAAGGAGGTGAGATTGTATTATGACCCTCATAGGTGGAGGATGTGGATGATTTACTGGAGAGAATGC
The DNA here is from genome assembly GCA_963277665.1 of Viscum album. NCBI lineage: Eukaryota > Viridiplantae > Streptophyta > Magnoliopsida > Santalales > Viscaceae > Viscum > Viscum album. The sequence goes on along the minus strand of OY728148.1, from coordinate 1,061,473,460 downwards.
TAGAGGATGAAGAAATTATATTGAATTGTGATTTTTATCAATATCTACAGTCACAGAGAAAAAAATGAACAATTTCAATAATTAATGTAATATATTAGTCATAATGTGCTCAATCATATATGCATGGTTAACATAATTGTCATGATATTACTGATTCATCCATTTTTCTCATTTGGAATGTTTAAAATGAGGATAGACCTATGAAAAACTTGATTATAGAGGATCATTTTTAAAATCATGATAGTCTTACTTATTTTTTTGTATACTGTTTTTAAAAAATGTGGTCTTAGAGATTCAAATTGGGCCTGTTAGTTCTATTAGAATATTGGGTGAAAACAAAAAGGGTGTTATGGATATTAACTAATTATTTTTTTATTAGAGTGATTCACGTCAGGTTCACCATTTTTGTTTCATTGGGATTTTGAGGTGTGGAATGGGTTTTGTTTGACGGTTTGATTGTGGGGGTATACGTTGTGAAAAATCATGAAAGTCAGGATACCATTTTCACTCTTCATAGAAACTCCCAATGGTTCCCCCATCCGTAGCTAAGTAAATAATTACTTTCCAAAGGCCGGTGGTCATCTAGTTTTTCAGGTCCAAATACTATTGGGGACTCTCATTGGTTGAGAGTATGAGAGGTCAGGCTCATCTCACCCTTTTGTGGGGAATTATTTCCTACTTCGGGACACTATTATAGATTTAAGATATGTTCATGAATATCTTACTAATCCTAATATGAGACTGGTTACCCCAAAAAATTATTTTGGTTAATTATCTTTCATGTTAAGAGTAACTGAATCTCTTTAGTGAATCCATTCATATATATTTGAGGTTCTCCATCATCTTCTTGTAATAGGTGGTTTGATTATGTGATGAATCTATATAACCAATAGCTTTAGAATATGTTTCCACACAAGGAGGCGGTTAATATTTCAAGGAGGGGATTAAGACATTATGAGGCATCCTACATATCTTGGTTATGGTAGGAATCAAAACCCACATATTTTTTTGAACTCTTTTAGTTTAACGTCTTGAAGAAAGGACTTAGGCAGGTGTTCTAGGACACTAGGTGTTGAATCTTGAGTTCTGGAGGGACATCCTATGTCTCCTGATTATGGTGGGATTAATATGTGTTTTATTATATTTGTTATAGGCTTACATTACAAGGTTTCCCTCATCATTATAGAGAATTATGATGTAGCTGGTTTACTCCAGAAGCTAGTGCATATTCTGAATGACATGTCCATAGGGTGTCACATATCTTGGATGACATCCTTAGAGGGAATCATGAGTCCTAGTTAATATGTATGTAGGGTGTCGCGAGTCTTGGATGACATCCCTAGAGGGTCTCATGAGAGCAGTTTTGATATTCTTATATGTGACTGTGAGAATTGGATGACATGATCTGACGCCGTTATATGAGTCAGGCAATGTATCTGAAGGACTTCACAAGGCTTTGGTGGCAAGTCCATGGGGACTTCATGAGACTATGGTGGCATGCCTAGGGGGACCATGTGACTTGATCTAAAATGTCCAGATGATTTAGAATGACCCATATAGTATGTTGAAGGATTGTCACGTGATCTGGGAAATGTTTCCTGGTGCTGTCTTGTATCTTTAGGGAGTTCACACTAAGTTCATGATGGCTAGAAAATATTTTTTGGTTTATGTTTTCCACCTTTTGAATTTGTTATAGACTTTGTCTTGCTAATGACTTAGATTTATTCAATATCATTTTATTATGAGTCTCACATGATCGAGTAGACATGCATGATTTTATTCACATGTCTTTATAGAAGTATTTCATGTGATCTATGAGTGATCACATGAAGCACTTATGAACATCGCATGATTACTTTGGGGTTCACCAAATTTTTACCTAATAAGGAACTTGCTGGTCATGAGATCCACCGCTCTGAGAAATCCACTATAGCGCTAGAGCGAGACTCCAAGAGTTTTTCCATGCATAATCATGGTATGTTTAGAGGTTTAGAGTCCAAAATTTTCTTTGATTTCAGGGTGGGGAATTTATAAGCCTCAACACCTGGCTGTTCACCAATCTGTATGGTGTATTTAATGCAGATCTAGGATGGAGTCAGAAAAGCGGGTTGGCACCACAAATTTTTATGAGTCTTTTCAGTGGATCATTCTGACAGTGTTTCATGATTTTCAATGGTCATGAGCCTCTACCTTTAAAGATTCCTTTATTAGATTATTTATAATTTAATACTTTGTTGACTCATGCAGGAATGCCGAAGGACTTTCATTTTTTCATATTGAAATGTCCAAGGTCTTTCATGATATTAAATTTCCTATTAAAAGGAACCCGTAATATAATGACCCATACTTTACATACATGGTTATTACTTTAGAATTGAAGCATACTTATTACAACATATAACAAAACAATGAAAGGACCGTATAGGTATAATGTCTTTAGAAACTGGGAAACATAAACAATTGGTTCATAAATCATCTACATTGTCTCCCATTTATTTCATCATATCTAGAGTCCCTTTTGGAATATCCTACTTAATAACCTTATTCCTAACTTGGGGAAAGAAAACATACAAAAGGGTGATCTCAAATGCCCAGTAAGGGTAAAAAAAGAAAATATCATATTCAAAAGAACATAACATTTTTGAAAATATTAACCTGCAAAAGAGATCATAATATAATAACATGGGATAAATCATAGTATTGAAATGTAATACCAATAATCATAACATAAAACATGAAACTTTGAGGCATACACAAATAGTCATAGAAAATAATTTCTTATTAGTCAAGACTCATTGCCAAGACTATCTTAGCTGACAAAGTCCATTTCTGAACCGAGTTCACTCCTCATTCCAGTCTTGTATCACTGAACTAGATTAACTTTCCGTTCAAGACATATCTATCTCATGAGATATAAATCTTTACCCAATTCATTGGAGGGAGATATAGGTCCCACCAATATCATAATGAAACCATTCTTATGTGTGCCACAAAATCATAAATCATAGAATAACCCATGTAATAAAAATGAGATTCTTAAACATCATGCCATCATAACATAATACATATAAGAAAAAAGGGCATCATAAAATTAATTCCATCATAACATAATCAAATCAATGTAAAAATAGGGATAGAAACAGAACCCTATATTATCTTAGATAGAAAATAATTTTAATAAAACACTTGAACCCCATTCTTGAGGAAAATATCCTTTCTACTTCAAAAACATTTTTCCTTTCTTAACATGTCATACAATTTTAAACTAAAAGAAGTTGATTAAAAATAAACTTGAAAACTTGTAAAGGAAGATTAATTGAAATAATTTTCTAAGAAATCATAAAAATCCATTCATTCTGTATAAGTTAAAAAAAACATTCTTCTCGTACTTTGGCTGGAAAAGTCAAAAAGTACCTCGTACTAAAAACTACAAAAGATTACTTTCATATATTTTACTAAAAAATCACAAATGGGTAAAATTGGATTTAAAAATTTTTAGGAGGATAGAAATAATATTTCATATTTATGAAACATGGATGTGGATGATAAATATTCCCCAGTAAATTCTGAAGTATAAACAATCCCAGATAAAAATGAGATTGAGATATTTTCCCTTACCTTAGGTCTGATTTGCTTCGTACATATCTGAACCTCCTATATAATGATTTAAATAATGTAATTTACTTATTAAAGAATAATATTTATTGTTATGATATCATATATGGTCATATTCTTATCTTCTTTTTAGTAATATTTCATTGCTACTTGTTATTCGGGTGTTCATTGCTTTATGTTCTTATGCATGTTTTGTCAAATAAATTCTTATTATTCTTTTTAGGTTATATATACCACATTTACAGAATGGTATTAGTGTAATACATATCATATTTATTAATTAAATTCATTTATATAATCATTATTCAATGAAGATCATGTAGAACGAGTCACATCACATCGTGGAGACTGTAGGCCGTACGTACACACGAGCAATGATATCGTTCCCATGATCGTGGAATTGTATTGAAGTGTATGTATACTATTTAAGAATCAATATCTCTTCAAAATAATAATATATAGTTATTATTTACCCATTATACCCATCCAAGTAAGGTGGTGGTGGAAAACAGATTACACCACGACGTGGAGATGGTATTCCGTACGTACGCACACGCGGTGATTTCATTTTTCGTAGGATGGATAGAAGGTGAAATAGGGTTGTTTCATATTTATAATAACATATCAGTATATGAGTGATACTGATGTTATTACTTCATAATGAAACAACTAAATAAGATGAAGTAGAAGAAGAAATAAATTTGAAAGAATCGATAACGGATATTACCTCTTCTTCGACACACCTCTTTGAAACCTTCTCTTAGGGCACTAAAATTGTTCTTTGAAGAAGACCAGGACCTCTAGTATATTTCTAGGTAAGTTGAGAAGGGAAATGGTCAGAATTTGGCTGATATTTAAGGCTCCAAATTGTGTGAGGAGGAGAGGGAGGAGGTGCCCTTTTATAAGGGAGGAGAGGGGAACCTTAGGAAAAACTTAAAATATTATTTTATAATAAAGTCATATTTGGTTTATAATAGCTCCAAATTAATTTATTTATAAGATAAAGTAGTTATGGGTCGAAATACTCTCAAACAATAGGTTTTAGACATGTTTAGGATACTATTTTAACCTTATCATTTAGATTTAACTCTATGTTAAATAATTTAACTTTTACCATGTCTTCTTGTTTTCTTACACTATATGGTTAATAAACTTAATATAAAAATCCAAACGAACCAAAGTGGTTCATTATTAATATATATATCCTTATCTAAGTAATTTTTCCTAACATTAGATTTTTAGGAATAGAATAACAATTAATAATATAATATTTGTTTTAAAAACTATTTTACGTCAATTTTGACACTATTTGGTAATTGATTTTTGTGAAAATAATAACAGCATGATTAGTTAGAAAAATTTAATTAAATCAATAATAACATGTCATATTAACCTATAAAATTAGTGTAATTCATAAAAAGTCTCAAATTACATTTATTTGGGTATTTATAATATCAATTATGTTAATATTTAATTAATAAGGTAATTACTACGTCATCATTGTGTTATATATAAATTAACTTATTTAATGTATAAATATTATAAATAAAATACCATTATGTAGGAAATATTTTTATATTTCTAATGAATATTTATAGTCTAATTTATCTTATGTATAACCCTATATTAAAAATGTTTTAGTTATTAAACTTTGATTTTAACTCTTTTAACTCGTCTTTAAATAAAATAATAATAAATGTCCTAATATAATCCAAGTGGACCTAAAGGGAAATATTTTATCTCTAATGTTGTTTTTGGTCGAATTACACTTATCCAATAGAATTAGGACATTTTTTAGGGTAATAATAATATCATTTTTACCCTTAATTAACCTATTTACTTTTAACCGTGGTAAATAAAAGTAAAAAGTTACTATTCACCAAAAATTATTTTAATCTTATTGAACCACATTTTACTCCTTGATATTAACCGTGTCTCTTGGATTTTTGAAATTCCACTCAAAAAAGTGGTAAATTAAGTTTTATGTAAATTTTCAAATTCTCATAGGAGGTGGGTAAAAGACGGTGAAAAGTTCAATAAATTTTTTACATATCTAAAATTATTATAAAATGAATCCAATGAATTACATTGAAATTATATAGGTATTATGTATCAATTTTTACCTAAAATAAATTGAAATAAAATAAATAATTATTTAAATAAATGTTGGTTTTTAAATAGTAACCCAGTGTTTTAATTATTCATCAAAAATTGAAAGTTTTCAGAAAAATACCAAAAATTCACCCGAGACTAATTTCAATATTACGAATCCAAAAATGAAGTCCATTTTGAAAGATAAAATTTATAAAATTTCAATGGTTATTACTATTCATAATAGCTAGTTTTAATAATATTTTAATAACATATCATTGTTTAGTGAAACTCGGTATTGCGTACAATGCAAGCTATCGAGGAAGGTTGATCTTGCGTGCAATGCAAGCCAAGATAGTGTTGTGTGCAGTGGAAGATTCCTTTGGTGTTGTGCATAACATAATACATAAAAACAAAATATTTCTCATAAAATATCGGGTGTTACATTCTACCCCCCTTAAAATGAATTTCGCCCTCAAAATTTATCACTTTGTAAAAAACAGATGAGGATACATCTCCTTCATCATATCCTCAAGTTCCCCTGTAGATTCTTATAATTGGTGGTTCCTCCATAAAACTTTCACCAAGCGAGTGGTCTTGTTCCATAGAACTTTTTCACTATGATCCAGAATCTCTATCGGCTATTCTTCATAAGAAAGATCTTGCTCCAGTGGTACAACTTCTGAGCTTAGTACATGTGATGGATCAGGTATGTACTTTCTCAGGAGAGATACATGAAACACATCATGAAATTGAGAGAGATTTGGTGGAAGCACCAATCAGTAAGCTACCTTCCCAACACGGTCCAATATTTCAAAAGGACAAATATACCTAGGGCTAAACTTTCCCTTCTTTCCAAATCTCATTACTCTCTTCCAAGGAGATATTCGTAAGAACACTTTATCACCCACTTCAAACTCTAGGTATTTTCTTTGATTGTCGGTATAACTTTTTTGTTGACTCTGAGATTATCTTATGTGTTGTTGAATAGATATGACCTTTTATACCATCACATCAACAAGATCAGGTCATAATATCTTTATTTCCCCAACTTAATCCCAGCAAGTTGGAGTCCTGCATTTCTTTCCATAGTGAGATTCATAAGGATCCATATGAAAACTGGAGTGAAAGATATTATTATAAGAAAATTCCACCAAAGGTAGGTGTTGATCCTAACCACCTTTGAAATCCATAGAGAAAGCTCTTAACATATCTTCTAGAGTTTGAATTCTTCTCTCAGACTGACTGTCTGTCTGAGGATGATAAGCAGTGCTGAAAATCAACTCTATATCTAAAGTATACTGAAGACTTCTCTAGAACTTTGAGGTAAACCTCGGATCCCGATCAGATATAATGGAAAGTGGTACTCCATGCAATCTTACCACTTCCTTCATATATATCCTGGCAAGCTGATCCAGAGAGAAATATTCTCTAATAGCAATGAAGTGTGCCAACTTCGTAAGACAATCAACTATAACCCAGATAGCATTATTTCCTTTGGATGTTTTAGGAAGTCTGATGAAAAAGTCCATAGTGATGTTTTCCCATTTTCATTCGGGTATGGGTAATGGTTGTAACATCCCCTTACACTTCTGTCTATCGGCTTTAACTTTCTGACAAACCAAGCATCGAGAGACATATTCAGCAACATCACTTTTCATGCCATCCCACCAGAAGTACTATTTCAGGTCTCTATACATCTTCGTGATTCTAGGATGAATAGATAATGAATAACTATAAGCCTCATCCAGCAGATCCTTCTTTAATTCTAGGATCGGAGGAACACAAACCCGATTCCTAAACCTTATTATCCCATCACAATCAAGGTTGAATTCAGGAACATTTCTCACCTTCTTTTGTAACTCTACATATTCTTTCTGTGCCTCTTTAATATTCACATGTATATATGGTTGAACATTAATTTGATAATGATAAGATTTCTCCCCTTCTATTATAATTCCAAGATCCATCCTTTGTAAATCCATAAATATTGGATCTTTTGTGATCCTCATCATGGATAAGCTAGCATGGTCTTGTCAACTTAATGCATCTGCCACATTGTTTGCTTTCCCAGGGTGATAATTAATTGAGAAGTCGTAGTCCTTAATCAACTCTAACCATCTTCTTTGGTGCATATTCAGCTCCTTTTGTATGAAAATATACTTTAAACTTTTATGATCAGTATAAATATCACACCTTTCACCATAAAGATAATGCCTCCATATTTTTAATGCAAAGATTATCACGGATAACTCCAAATCATGAGTTGGGTAATTTTTCTCATGGATTTTCAACTTTCATGAGGCATAAGATATCACCATATCATTTTTCATGAGAACGCACCCCAGTACCTTCTTGGATGCATCACTGTAGATCACAAAACTTTCTCCACTACATGGAAGTGTGAGCATAGGTGCACTGGATAACCTTCGTTTTAACTCTTTGAAATTATCTTCACACTCTTCTGTCCAAACGAACTTAACTCCTTTTCAAGTCAACCTGGTGAGTGGGTTTGATAATCTTGAAAAATCTTTCACAAAATGTCGATAGTATCCATCCAGACCAAGAAAACTTCGAATCTCAGTTACTGTTGTTGGTCTCGACCATCTTTCGATAACCTCTATTTTTGATGGATCCACAGATATCCCCTCTTTTGAGATTATGTGACCCAAAAATGCAACTTTTTGAATCCAAAATTCACACTTGGTAAATTTGGCATAAATCTTCTCCTTTCTCAGGGTCTTTAATACAATTCTCAAGGGATCTTCATGTTCTTCCTTGCTCTTTGAATATACAAGAATATCGTCTATAAAGACTACCACAAACTGATCAAGATAGTCTCTAAAGACTCTATTCATTAGATCCATGAAGATAACAGGGGAATTAGTAAGAACAAATGGCATCACTATAAATTCATAGTGTCCATACCTTGTACGGAAAGACGTGTTTGGAATATCCTCCCTTTTGACCCTTAATTGATGATACCCTGAACGAAGATCAATCTTGGAAAAGTATTTTTCTCTGCGTAGTTGGTCAAATAAGTCATCAATGCATGGGTGATGATATTTGTTCTTGATAGTGATCTTGTTAAGTTATCGATAATCAATGCAGAGTCTCATTGATCCATCATTCTTCTTAATAAACAGAACATGTGCTCCCCAAGGTGACACACTAGGGCATATGAATCCCTTATCAAGATTCTCTTGGAGTTGCTTCTTCAATTCCGGCAACTCAATTGGGACCATTCTATAAGATTTCTTTGAAATGGGCATAGCACCCGGTATGAGTTCAATTGAAAACTCAACTTCACGATTTTTGTGGAAGACATGGAAATTACTCTGGAAAGACATCATCAAACTCCCGTACAATGGGAATATTCTTAATCGTGAGTTTCTTTCCAACTATTTGAGATAAATAACCATCATTTATTGGAATGAAGACCCATAAGATAGAAGAAATTTCCACTGGAAGGTTATATTCATCCTTACATCGATAGATGATCATAGATTGATCAGGAATATGAAATGTGACTTCCCTTATTTGGTAATCGATATGACATACATACAATGAAAGCCAATCCATTCCAAGAATCACATCAAATTCCACTATAGGAATGATCACAAGATTTGCAGGAAGCACTTTCCCACAAACTTCAATCATAGAAGAATTGTAAACTTTTGATGCGACTGTTGTGCCATTAGGGGTTTTCACAGCTAACTAAACATCTAATTGTTGAGGTAATATGGCGATACCCTTAGAAAATTATTCAGAAATAAAAGAGTGGGTGGATCCAGAATCAAATAAAATATTTTCTAATTTAGAGTGGATGGTAAGTGTGCCTTTCACCACTTCGTTATCATACTCCACATCGCTGATAGAAATTGCATGTGACTTTCCTTTATCTTTGGCCTTAAGAGTTTTTTGGAATCGATCATCATCAACAACCCTTGGATTAGGAAATTGATTATCATAATGCCCCATTTCCTTGCACTTGTAACATTGAAGTGTAGGAGGTGCACTCTGTGTAGCCTTTTCTTTGTTCACATCACTAGACATCTTCTTCCCATCATTGCGGCATTAAAATGCCCGATGACCTTCTTTTCCAAATTTGAAACATTTACTTGTCCCTTTAAGACAACTACCTCCATGTTTCTTTCCACACTTTGTGAATAAGGGAAAACTCATCATCTTTTTAGTGTGCTCTTTAGATTTTTCTTTGAATTCCATTTTTCTCTTCTTATCAAATGCATATGACTAATGGGTTACTCCAATCTCCATCTCAACCTTGAGAGCACATCGAACGATTTCCTCTTAGCTATTGAAGTCCCTTATGGCTAATGACCTTCGAAGACTTGGTTTTAAGCCACTAAAGAATCGATCGATCTTACTCTCAGGTTGGATAATAATTCTGGAAGCGTACCTTGCAAGTTTTGTAAAATTTTCTTCGTAGGTACCAACAGATTCATCATCCTTTTGCTTCAGTTCAAGAAACTCCTTCTCTATCTTTGTTTGAAGAATACGAGGGAAGTACTTATTGAAAAATAAGTTCTTGAACTCATCCCATTCCATGGACTCAATTTCATCCCTTTGCCTCATATTCTTAATAATATTCCACCATTGATCATCTTCACCTTCCAAACGATATACTGTTAAGATGACTTTATCATGTTCAGAACATTATAGAACTGAAAATATCTTTTCAGTGGTACCGATCCACTATTCATTCACTAATGGATCAGTAGACCCACTGAATGAGGGTGGATGCTGCCTCATGAAGGATTCAACAGAATGTTGCTCCTTCTTTTGCTCGTTTGGAAGTCCTGCATGATTCATAGCTTGAGAAAGTTGCGTGAGCATGGCTATAAGATTTTTTATTCCAGCTCCCATAACGTTTGGTTGCTCAGGGGGACAATAATTTCATTTCCCATCGCATTCCGCATTAACATGGTTCCTTCGAGTTCCATCCATTGACTAAAACCAAGAAGAATAGTGTTAGAAACACCAATTATAACAGGAAAACAACATAATCAGTAATAAAATTTCACACTTTAGGTCTTATCATAGATTTTCCATGGCCATTTCTAAAACACTAAGATTTTTTCCTATGCTTAGACATATCCTTAGGGTTCTTACTAAGGCTTTCACATCCTAGTTTGCAAAGGTTGACTATACCTTTCCTCTGATACCAACTATAACGACCCATACTTTACCTACATGGTTATTAATTCAGAATTGAAGCATAATTATTACAATATATAACAAAACCATGAAAGGACCGTATAGGGATAGTGTCTTTAGAAACTGGGAAACATAAACAACTGGTTCATAAATCATCTACATTGTCTCCCATTTATTTCATCATATATAGAGTCCCTTTTGGCATATCCTAATTAATAACCTTATTCCTAACCTGGGGAAAGAAAATATACAAAAGGGTGAGATCAAATGCTTAGTAAGGGTAAACAAATGAAATATCATATTCAAAAGAACATAGAATTTCGAAAATCTTAACCTGTAAAAGAGATCATAATATCATAACATGGGATAAATCATAGTAGTGAAATGTAATCCCAATAATCATAACATAAAATATGAAACTTTGTGACATACACACATAATCATAGAAACTCATTTCTTATTAGTCAAGACTCATTGCCAAGACTATCTTAGTAGACAAAGTCCATTTCTGAACTGAGTTCAATCCTCGTTATAGTCCTGTATCACTGAACCAGATTAACTTGCCATTCAATCCATGTATATATCATGAGATATAAATATTTACCCAATATATTGGAGGGAGATATAGGTCCCACCCATCTCATAATGAAAACATTGTTCCACAAAATCATAAATCATAGCATAACCCATGTAATAAAAATGGGATTCTTAAACATCACGCCATCATAGCATAATCCCTATAAGATAAAAGGACATCATAAAATTAATTCCATCATAACATAATCAAATCAATGTAAAAATAGGTATAGAAACAGAACCCTATATTATCTTATATGGAAAATAATTTTGATAAAACACTTGAACTCCATTCTTGAGGAAAATATCCTTTCTACTTCAAAAGCATTTTTCCTTTCTTAACATGTCATACAATTTTAAACTAAAAGAAGTTGATTAAAAATAAACTTGAAAACTTTTAAAAGAATATTCATTTAAATAATGTTCTAAGAAATCATAAAAATCCATTCATGCTGTATAAGTTAAAAAAACATTCTTCTCGTACTTTGGCCAGAAAAGTCAAAAAGTACCTCGTACTAAAAATGAAAAAATATCCCTTTCATATATTTTACTAAAAATTCAACAATGGGTAAAATTGGATTTAAACAATTGTAAGAGGATATAAATAATATTACATATTTAGAAAACATGGATGTGGATGATAAATATTCCCCAGTAAATTCTGAAGTATAAACAATCTCGGATAAAAATGAGATTGCAAGATTTTCCATGACCTTAGGTCCGATTTGCTTCGTAAGTATCTGAACCTCCTGTATAATGATTTAAATAATGTCATTTACTTATTAAATAATAATATTCATTTTTATGATATCATATATGGTCATATTATTATCTTCTTGTTAGTAATATTTCATTGCTACTTGTTATTCAGGTGTTCATTGCTTTATGTTCTTATTCATGTTTTGTCAAATAAATTCTTATTATTAATTTTAGGTTATAGATAACTCATTTACAGAATGGAATTAGTGTAATAAATATCATATTTATTCATTCGATTCATTTATATAATCATTATTCAATGAAGAACATGTAGAACGAGTCACATCACATCGTAGAGACGGTAGGCCGTACGTACACACGAGCGATTATATCGTTCCCATGATCGTGGAATTGTATTTTAGTATATGTATACTATTTAAGAATCAAAATCACTTTAAAATAATCATATATAGTTATTATTTACACCATTATACTCATCCAAGTATGGTGGTGGTGGAAAACAAATTACACCACGACGTGGAGACGATATTCCGTACGTACGCACGCGCGGTGATTTCATTTTCTGTAGGATGGATAAAAGGTGAAATAGGGTTGTTTCATATTTATAATAAAATATCAGTATACTAGTGATACTTATGTTATTAATTCATAATTAAACAACTAAATAAGAGGAAGTAGAAGAAGAAATAAATTTGAAAGAATCGGTAATGGATATTACCTCTTCTTCGACACGCCTCTTTGAAACCTCCTCTTAGGGAACTAAAATTTGTCTTTGAAGAAGACCGAGAACTCTAGTATATTTCTAGGTAAGTTGAGAAGGGAAATGGGAAGGGTTTGGCCGAGATTTAAGGCTCCAAATTGTGTGAGGAGGAGAGGGAGGAAGTGCCCTTTTATAAGGGAGGAGAGGGGCACCTTAGAAAAAACTTAAAATATTATTTTATAATAAAGTTATATTCGGCTTATAATAGCTACAAATTTATTTATTTCAAAGATAAAGTGGGGATGGGTTGAAATACTCTCAAAAAATATGTTTTAGACATGTTTAGGTTACTATTTTAACCTTATCATTTAGATTTAACTCTAAGTTAAATAATTTAATTTTCACCGTGTCTTCTTGTTTTCTTACACTATATGGTTAATAAACTTACTATAACAAGTCAAAAGAACCCCAAGTGGTTCATTATTAATATATATAACCTTATTTAAGTCATTTGGACTAAACTTAGATTTTTAGGAATAGAATAAAAATTAATAATATAATATTTGTTTTAAAAACTATTTTATGTCAATTTAGAAACTATTTGGTAATTGATTTTTGTGAAAATTATAACAGCATTATTAGTTCTAAAAAAGTTAATTAAATAAATACTAACATGTCATATTAACCTATAAAATTAGTTTAATTCATAAAATGTCTAAAATTACATTTATTTGGGTATTTATAATATCAATTATGTTAATATTTCATTAATAAGATAATTACTACATCATCATTGTGTCATATATAAATTAACTTATTTAATGTCTAAAAATTATAAATAAAATACCATTATGTTGGAAATATTTTTATATTTCTAATCAATATTTATAGTCGAATTTATATTATGTATAACTTTATATTAAAAAGGTTTTAGTTATTAAACTTTGATTTTAACTCTTTTAACTCTTGTTTAAATAAAATAATAATAAATGTCCTAATCTAATCCAAGTGGATATAAAGGGAAATATTTTATCCCTAAGGTCGTTTTTTGTCGAATTAAACTTATCCAATATAATTAGGACATGTGTTAAGGTAATAATAATATCATTTTTACCCTTAATTACCCTATTTACTTTTAACCGTGGTAAATAAAAGTAAAAAGTTACTATTCATCAATTTTTTTTTTATCTTATTGAACCACATTTTACTGTTTGATATTAACCATGTCTCTCAGATTTTTGAAATTCCACTCATAGAAGCGGTAAAATTATGTTTTATGTAAATTTTCAAATTCTCCGAGGAGGTGGGTAAAAGACGGTGAAAAGTTCAATAATTTTTTTTACATATCTAAAATTATTATAAAATGACTCCAATGAATTACATTGAAATTATATAGGTATTATGTATCAATTTTTACCTAAAATAAATTTAAATAAACTAAATAATTATTTAAATAAATGTTGGTTTTTAAATAGTAACCCAGTGTTTTCACTATTCATCAAAAATTGAAAGTTTTCAGAAAAATACCAAAAATTCACCCTAGGCTAATTTTGATATTCCGAATCCAAAAATGAAGTCCATTTTGAAAGATAAAATTTATAAAATTTCAAAAAGTGGGTATTACTATTCATAACGGCTAGTTTTAATAATATTTTAATAACATATCATTGTTTAGTGAAACTCGGTATTGCATACAACACAAGCTATCGAGGAAGGTTGATCTTGCGTGCAATGCAAGCCAAAACAGTATTGTGTGCAATGGAAGATTCCTTTGGTGTTGCGTATAACATAATACATAAAAACAAAATATTTCTCATAAAATATCAGGTGTTACACGTAAGATGATAGATGACTTTATTAGGATATATTACATTGTATGGGTGGCTTGTTTGGGGGTCTCTGCAAGATCAAGGAGACTTATCCAGGAGTCTTGTGGGACTATGATACGGACTTCCTTAGCGTGTCGCAAGAATTTTATGACCACGATTAGCTCTCGCCTCCTTCTTTTTATATCCTTTGTTTTATTTTACAAAGGTTAGGGATTCATGTGAGATTGAATGAGTAATATCAAAGTCAATTAATTTATTTTTTTGATGATGCGTCACGTGAAAAATATGTATCATATGGTGGTGCATGAGAACTTCATGAACAAATCCATCCGTTTTTCTTGAGGGAGCCAAAGGTAACCACAAGTTTTCCTATAAATACCCAAGGAATTCTATATGGAAAGGTTAACAAGACAAAGTTCTTTCATGAAATGAGGAAGACATGTACCTATTCTCTTTGGAAGATTTTTAGATTTATAGGGGTGTGCTGCACATCATTTAGTGGCCGAAAGTAACTCTTTCCTCCTACCTTTTCATCTCCTCCAATGGCCCAAAGGCCTTTATTTTTTATTGATTTTTAATAATCCACCTTTCAAGGGGTGAGGTGGAGCCATTATAAGGACCGTCAGCATAAGTATTACAAGTCCTGTAGGCCTTAGAAGAATTCATTTCCCGTAGGCTTCAAACATTACATACAGCCCATACTAACTACTTGGAACTACTCCACCCCAGCATCTTCATTGTGAAATCATCTATTCACCTTCACATGACTGGTCAACTAGGCTTTCCGGTGCATGCACAGACTTGTCCCGATGAAAGGTGCCATACCCTCTCATTCTTGCAATCTATTTAGCTTCCGCTATGGTGAAATCTCCTTACTTATCCCCCTTCTAGAGTTTGTTCCTTTTAGGTTTTCTAGTTTACATCTGCACTTATGGTGGCCCGAAGGCCTTAAGATGTCCAAAAGGCCTTGAGGTGGCTCGACGACCTTATTGACCAGAAGGCTTGGGTGGATCGAAGGCCTTAAAGGACTCAGGGACCAAATCGGTGGCCTGAAGGCCCAAACAGAGGAATATTTATGGATGCTATAGTGCCAAACAATACCTGGTACAATCCCTACTATAATACATACTACAATACTGCTACAATACCCCCGGAAATTAGGCCTCCACCTGGATTTGATATTGGGTCTCCTGGATGAAATTAAGGATTCCTCACCAACTGGTCTGAGGCTCATGTTCCCCTTTTCATCTCTTTTGTTTATTATACAAAGGTTCAAGAGTCATGAAAATTTTCTAAAATTTTGTTATGGGAAAACATTCTTCTCTATGGTGATGAGATTCATGATATTTTTTTCTATTAGGGGCCTCTTCCTTTGGTCATATTTCCTCCTTATTTTCAAATTATTTTCCTATGGTTTTGTTAGGTGTTTGCTAATGAAAAACTGCATGCGATAGAGAAGCCTATCCTTCCACCATCGTGCGTCAATTGGTTGTTCGAGGAACTTTCATGAGAGTAGTACTTTTCAAGATGGGTTTTTGGGGTCCACTATAGGATATACACTACACATGTTCCTTTCACATGACCTTATGATGGTTACACAATCATGAGTCTTTTAGAGTCTTTTACAATTCGCAGGTCTTGTCCACCTTCTTCTTCCATTACTTTTACGGGGAAAATAATACCCATGTTCATGTATTATTTCCTCTTTGAATTTTATAATGTTCATTTGGTGGGTATAAATATCTACACACATCGTTTGCCACTACTAGGGGATATGCTTTGGTAAATTCACAACCACATTATGAACCTTTATTAAAGGAACATAAAGAACTCCATAATATTTTATATTAAGAAATAGATCATAGATTGAAACCAAGAAATTCATTGTTTAAGTAATATATGAGTTATCATTTTAATGTTCATGGTTTCCTATTTATGCCTTTAATAGTTTAAAATTAATCATCCATAATTTCCCCTTTGTTCTAGTCAATGGATGGAAGTATGAGAAACTGATCTGACAACCAATGTGAGGGGAAATGTGATGACTTCCCAAATGAGACACCCAACCTGATCAGAGCTGGATTTAGAAAATTCATGGAAATACATTCTCAATTAACTCAAGTTTTGAACCAAAACTTGAATTAGGAGGAATGGTTAAATCCCCCTAATAATGATCATGTTGCAATTGATACCTTTATGCAACAAAGTCCTATGAATTTAAATGGATCTACTAATCCTATAATCATATAAAAATGTATCAAATCCATTTAAAATATCTTTTATGTTCTTCAATTATATGAGAATTAGAAGGACATATTGTATATTTATCATATGGAATGATAATATTATCTGTAGTGGATTTTGGTTAGAAATATGAATCCCAAGGAGGAGATCTAAGTGATGAAGTGTAAGTAATTTTATAAAATGTTTTTTGATAATTATTTTCCTCATAACCTCTACTTAAAAATGGATAGGGATTTCTTTATCCTTAAGTAAGAAGATAAAAAATCCATCAGGGCGTATGAGATAAACTTCAAAAAAAAATTCATGATACACCTTCAACTTTGTCATCTCCCCTAAAAGTAAATTTGACCACTTATTTAATGGGATAAATATAAGTCTATGAAAGTTTTTGAAAATTTGAGACTTTGATAGCTATGAGAAATTATTTTGATGTTCTCTTAAAGTCAAAATGGAGATTGGTGAATCTCACAGGTCTCACAGGTCAGAAGATAAGAAGCATAAAATGGATTTTAATCATGGTAGTGTGAGGAAGAAATCTCATGGTGGAAATAAAGTACAATATCCTACTTGTTAAAATCATGGGAAGGCGCATCTCAAAAATTTCCTAAATGGGACAAGGAAATGATTTAGGTGTGGGAAGGAAGGGTACCTGGATATTGATTATCGATGGGAGAAACCCACCAATGTGATAGAATAAAGTAATGATTCAGTCAACCCTTAGATAATTGTCCAATTTTTTATCTACAAGGAATAAGGAAACTATGTGAATCAATTCCCTAATCCAAGGGTTTTCAATGATAACAGACACCAATAAACTCCAAGGCCTAGTGAGAAAGGGAGAGCTTATGAAATCACAAAAGATGAGGTGGATCCCCAAAATAAATTGGTGATAGGTACACTAGTTATTAATTCAACAATATAAAACTTAATTTATTAATTATAGTTCTATATATTCTTTCATATCATGAAAGTTTAATATAACTATTCAGAAACAACCTCAAAACATGGAAGCTGATTTATTACTAAAGATGAAAAATGGGTTAGTTACTTAATTACAAGTATATAACTCATCCATTATCCAAATTAATGGGCTGAAATTCCTATAAAAACTTATGATACTTACTTTAGTAGAATTTGATGCTATTTTGTGCATGGATTGTCCTTTCTTATATAGATGCAACGTAAATTTTCGAGAGAAGGAAATCACCCTTCATATCACAAATTAACCTCTGATTCTATACAAGTGAAAGTGTGTGGATGAATATCCTTTGGTATCATCATCTAAAGTATAGATATTATTGCCTTATGAGAATGAGTATCTATCTCAAATGATTGATACTAAAGAAAAGACCATCCTTTATGGTATGCCCATTATAAGGGAATTTGATAATGGGTTTCCCAAATAGTTGTTTGGTCTTCCTCCTAGCTAATAGGTTGAGTTATCAATAGAAACTATACTTAGATATTTTATGATATCCAAGAATACATATATAATGTCCATTTTCTATGTTTAGGATTAAACAAAGAAACTATAGTAGAATTTGGATAAAGGGTTTATATTCCCAATTACTTCACCATCAGGTGTACTAGTCCTTTTTTCAAGAATAATGACTGGTCAATGTGATTTTCATTGATTATTGTGAGCTCAATAAGATCATGATAAATAAAAATTATTCCCTACCATGTATTGATGACTTTTTTTGATTAGATACATGGATCCAAATACTTCTCCATGGTGGATCTTTGGTAGAGATATTACCAAGTAAAGGTGAAGAAGGATGATATACCCAAGAATACTTTTCATAAAAGTTATAGGTAATACGAGTTCATATCGATGATATTTTGACTTACTAATTCTACATTAATATTTATGGACTTGGTGAATAAAGTCTTTAGGGATTATCTAAAAACTTTTATGGTAGTCTTTATAGATGGTATTCTTATCTACTCCAAAATCAAGTATGGAGACGACGATGATTTAAATTCTACACCGAAGAATTTTCAAAAGGAATAATTATTTTTGAATTATATTAAATGTGAGTTTTGTACGGATTAAGTAACATTAATTGGTAATTATTTCACAAATATATATATATATATATATGTGGATCCTTAAAAAATAGAGGCAATTAAAGGATGGACCAGACCAATTTATGTGATAAGAAATTCATAGTTTCCTTGCATTAGATGGTTACTATCATTATTTTTTGAGAAAATTCTCATGATTTTCAATGCCACTAACCAAGATAACTCAAAAGGGAATCATGTTTCTCTATACTGATGAATGAGAAGAGAGATTTAAAAAGTTAAAGAAGATGTTAATCACTACACCTGTGCTCATATTATCCACCAGTGGGGAAGGATTTGTGATCTACAGTGATGTGTCCAAAAAGGAATTGGGTTGTGTATTCATACAATATGAAAAATATATATCCTATGTATCCATCCAATTAATGACCCGTGAGTAGAAAACCCCCAACACATGATCTAAAATTGGTTGTAGTCATCTTTGTGTGAAGATTTGGAGACTTTATCTATATAGGGAGAAGTGCTACATATATATGGACCATAAAATACTCATGTATATATTGACACAAAAGGAGATCAATATGTTCCAATAGAGGTGGTTATATCTAATCAAGAATTATGATTGTTCAACCCATTACCATACAAGGAAAGAAAACAAAGTGGTAGATACTCTAAATAGAAAGTACTCTACAACCCTATCCATGATGAGGATTGCAAGGTATTGAATCTTATTGAACATTAAAATGATGAAAATGGGAATAATAAATGGATCTTCTTCCTACCTTTCTCAATTTAAATCTCAACCATCAATTCTTAAGAGTATTAAGGAGGCCCGAAAATATGATAAAGTGCTATAGAGAAAGGTAGTGCATATTACCGAGTTCAAATTTACTAAAGATGAAATTATAAGGTTTGGAAGATGGATACATTTACCATCAAAACCATATATTAAGATAACTTATATATGATGTGAATATCTCACACTTATCTATTCATCTAGGAAACTATAAGATATAAAAATATTTGAAGAAAAAATTTTAATCGGATAATATGAAGAGGGAGATTGAAAAATTTGTGTCTCAATGATTGGTATGAAAAAAAGTCAAGGAAGAATGATAGATGTCTAAGGGTATGATGAAACCATTTACCATACCATTATGAAATTGGGAAAACATAACCATGTATTTCATCATAGGAATCCCCAAAAAATCTAAATTAAATTACACTATTTGGGTAGTTTTTGATCACCTTACCAAGCCAATTCATTTCATTAATATCAATTAATATTTATCTCTTGATCAAATACCTAATATATATATAAGGGAAGTGTTAATATTTCATGATTGGACACTCTCCATTTTATCTAATCAATATATAATGTTCACCTCAAGATTTTGGAGGATCCTTTAACAAGTGTTGGATACAAAGATGAGTTTTAGTACTGATGATCACCTTTAGATGTATGGTGAGTCTGAGAGAACCATTAAAACTCTAGAAGATATATCAAGATCATGTTTAATATATTTAGAAGGATGTTGGGATCAACACTTTCCTATAGTGGAGTTCTCATATAACAAAATTTTCTATTTTATCATTCAAATGGAACCTTATGAGAATATTTATGGGAAGAGTTGTTGGATTATGACATGATGGGATGAATTTGAAGAGTGAAAGCTGATGGGACTTGATCTTATCCATGAAATGATAGAGAAGATTCAAACCATTCAACATCATATGAAATATTTTCAAAGTCGATAGAAAATATATGCAGACAATCATCAAAGATACCTAGAGTTTGAGGTTAGAGATAATTTTTTACTTTATATATCACCATGGAAGAAAGCCACAAGGTTTAAAAAGAAGTTAAAACTTAGTCCAAGATACATTGACCCTTTTGAGATACCTAATCGCATCAGAGATATGTTATATCAACTAACACTCTCATTGAACCTATATTAATTACATGATGTGTACCATGTATCTCTCTTAAGGAAGTACATACCATACCCCTCGCATGTACTAAATCCAATGGTGGTATTATTGGAGAATTATCTTTCATACAAGGAGTAGCTGGTGAAGATCTTAGATCATAGATAAGACGTTTTATGAAATAAGGAAACTCACCTGGTCAAAAGTGTTGTGGTGGAACCACAAGTTTTAGGAAGAAACTTGGGAACTATATGAGTAAATGTAATATAAATACTCTAATTTATTTTAATGTATAAAATGAAAATTTATAGGGTTAAATTTATGAATGGTGGGATAATCAAACTGTAGGTTTTGGGCACAATAGAAGCACCAGATGGGGCATGACCAAATTGATTTTTTTTCATAATCGATGATTATTATGATATTTTCATAATGATAAACACCGTGATAAATGGAATTGAATAAAAGAATTATTGGTGATTGAGAACACCAGAACCAAGAACATGATCATCACATATTATTTATAATTTATTTAAATAATTAAAGAATTACCTTACAAGAAATTATTTATTTGTTTACGGATTTGACACATATCTACATCATTATTTCATTTAGTTTTAGGAATCAAGAGTATATTCCCTATAGTGGTGATCTAAACATGTTCTAAAAACCTCCAAACATCACCATATGAATATCTAGGTTCAATCATGGTAGATCTTAATTCTTGTGTCACTTGTCTTTGATCTCCCTAATAATCAATCGAAGAAATATTCTCTTGATCTCTCTAGAATCGAGAGTGGTGTAAGTGGAGGATCATTCTCTATTCTTGAGAGAATTCTTGGAGAGGAATTTCTCTAGAGCTTCAAGATAATTCTCTTCAGGCGTCATTGTGCACAAAAAATGAAATAGATACACTAAAGAAAATAATATAATTGAGTTTATATACCACTAGGGTTATAGAATAATAATTACACATGTTACCTTATTTTATTTCTTAATTCACATGGAACCCCATGTTAATAATAATAATAACACTATTTATTGACATGTTCTAAACACACAAATTAAATAAAATATTATTTATTAAAATAATATTCGATATATATATTATTTCTAACTAGACCATCAAACTCGGTTCACTATTACCCCACAATATTTATTGGGACTTGAATATTGACTATTTATTTAATAGATAAATATCATTTCATTATTCTCCAATAAACAAATAAATATTATATTCACTAAATAGAAAATAAATATTTGTTAAATATTTTCCTCAAAAAATATTCTCTCAAATAACTGGTTACATAATATATGCAATCAAGAAAATGAGAATAATTATTAAACCACATGTATGAATAATATTTATCCAACTTGTTAAATAGTGTAAAATATTATTATTTAACTGAGCTTCTTGATACTCTTTGTGTCTTACCCTCTAGGATTATTTATTAATGGCATTTGGTGAAGCATCCCAAAGTCCAAGGTTATAATCTAGTAATATGGAAAGAAACCCATAGATAAATAAGTTAATTTCAAAATGAAATAAAACCACTTGCATACAATTAATGTGTAATATAATCTCTTTATCATGATATCTCTAATAAAGAAGGTTGCATGTTGGTGTTATAATCTTATGTGATCAATGTCTCTTTCTTCAAATTTTTAGAAATTGAACTTTACTAGGGAACCCTATGGCCATGGATTTATTTAGGATATATCATTTTCATAAAATGGACTAAGACATCAACTTCAGTTAAAGAACACTCCTTTCTACCATTATTCATTAATGAAATATTACTCATGTGGAACCCAACATATTCTACTTCACCGTGAACATATAACTTCACAATTTTTCATCAATAAATCAAATTACCTGACTCATAAAACACATTAATAATAATATTAAAGTATAAGGATCAAAACACACATCCGAAAATAAGAACATCCAATAACATATATAAATGTGGATTTTTTACTAGCGGGTCTCACTATTATAATTTTATACACTATAAATTACTAAGGGAATACACCATGAGAAGGTTCCTCAAATTCCTATGATTCTACACCCCTGGTAAACTATATAATTTGTGTCTTTAAAATTTTTTCATCCATCTATAGAACATATATTTTAAGAATACTATTGCGGAACTTCTGGATTCTCATCATAGCGAGGAATTTATATTACCTTTCAATGTGACAACTACATTTCGATCATTACCACAAACTATGTCACATAGAAGAAAAATCACGATGTGATAAGAATTTTATTAATATTAAAAAACAATGAATACAGGTTATCATAAAGTACACAAAATTTGGATCTAGGGAATAAACTCCAATAGAATCCCACATATACTAGATCCAACTACTAACAACCTTTAATCTGATAGCTCTCACATGATACTCATGCTTCTACTGAGATAGTAATTTAGTCAAGGGGTCCACCACATTTTATTATGTGGGAACTAGGATTACTTAAAATTCACCCCTTTGAGAAAAAAACCTTAATACGTTATACTTTTGGTGTATGTTCTTTGTCTGTTTGTGTAACCTTGGCTCTTTTTCAAGATCAACTATTACAGAATTATCGCAATAAAATGTGATAGGGTCTTTACTTATAGATACCACAACAAGGTCTTAGAAATTTTTTCTTATCCAACTGGATTACTTGGCTACATCAGAAGCTTCTATATACTCAGAATCCACTGTAGAATCATAGAAAAATAGCTACTTTGAGATCTTCTGGATCATAGATCCTCTGTTGAGACATAAAAATATCCTAAATATGAATTCATATCATTATGATCTATTTTAATAATATCATTAGTATAAACCATACTAACTATCTCCCCATATCCTCTATACACCAAGAATATATCCTTAGTTCTTCTCAGATACTTAAGGATAATCTTAAAAATAGACCAATATTGTTCTCTTAGAACATCTTGATATTTTTCTACAATGATCAATGTGTAGGAAACAAAAAGTCTAATAGATAACATGACATACAAAATTTATCCTATCACTAAATCACATGATATCTTACTCATTATCTCCTCCTCTAGTTGTGTATGTGGATACATTT
This sequence comes from Viscum album, assembly GCA_963277665.1. Lineage (NCBI taxonomy): Eukaryota > Viridiplantae > Streptophyta > Magnoliopsida > Santalales > Viscaceae > Viscum > Viscum album. Next base: position 1,061,449,462 of record OY728148.1, on the reverse strand, counting down.
TCTTAGAAATATGTATACCATGTGAAACTGGAAGCAATCCCCTCTTGAATTTTTCAATAATATATCTATTTAGTATCTGGTTAATGTATGTACTTTGAATTGGTCCAAGTAGCCTCTTGGATGTATCACAAATGATATTGATCCTTTGAAAATATGATGCTTCACCTAAGTCCCCCATGGAGAAACACTTGCTTAACCAGTCCTTAATAGAATGTAAGACTGGCATGTCTTTTCCAATATGTAATATTTCACAAACATATACTATTATTTTTATGAATGTATTACCTTTAAAACTCTTATAAACACATGTATCACATTCATTCTTAATTAAACAAAAAACCTTTTTCAATTCATCGAATCAAATGTTCCATGACCTCAAAGCTTACTTCAACCCATTAATGGATCTATGCAACTTGAAAATCTTATTTGCATCACCTGGAGTCAAAAACCCTTATAGTTGTTTAATGTAGACATCTTCTTAAAGGTTACCATTAAGTAAATTTGTTTTGACATCCATCTTCTAAATTTCATAGTGACGGTAAGCTACTATATCAAGTAGATTTCTGATGTATTTAAACATGGAAACTGAATTTCTTAATGTTTTTTAAACCCTTTAACCATTAGAATTTTTTATAGGTACTTACTTTACCTTTCATTTATAGTTTTCTTTTGAATACCCATTTGAACCCAATAGGATTTTCATCAACTAGTAGATCAACTAGAACCCAAAGTTAGTTCTAATAAATGGAATCCATCTCAATATTTATGGAATCTTTCCATCTTGAAGCTTCCGACCTCTCCATTTCCTATTTTTAGGATAGAGGTTCATTATTTTCAAACAATAACGAGTCACCATATTCAGTGACTAGAAAACCATATCTCTCAATTTCTCTTACGTATTTGGTGCTTTTATATAATACTTGTGTTTTGGGAACAACTTATTCCCTGGGGACCTATAAAATATGTTCCTGTACCAACTCATGTCTATCTTGAGCATCAAATTCATCAAATTCAATCTTGATACCACTATCTTTGTTGAATATGTGATCCCTATAAATAAATAAGGCATGTATGGATACAATAACTTTCTCATATGAGGGGTTTTATAGGTAATACCCCTTTGTTTCCTTAATATACCATATAAAGATGCACTTTGTTCCCTTGTGTTCTAATTTTTTTTCTAATAAGTACTTAAAAAATTCATCATGACCCTATACATGTGAATCTGAAAGAAAAAGTTTCTTGATACTCCATAACTTGAAGGTAATTACATTTTATGCTTTAGTTGGTAATCAGTTTAGTTTGCACACTAAACTTTGTAATGCATTTACCCAAATGGATAATGGAAGGTCTGAATGACCCATCATTTTCCTTACCATGTCTATCAAAGCACAATTACTCCTTTCCACCATTCCAATTTGGCATGTAAGGTGAAGTAAGTTTAGATAGAATCCCAAAATCCCATAGAAATTTGATAAACTCTTGTTTAAGATATTCACTACCTTGATCTGATCAAATATTCTTTGTCTTATTTCCAAGTTGATTCTCTATTTAATTCTTGAATTATTTGAATTAAAAGACTTGGATATATACCTCATCAAGTAGACATATCCATATATACTCAAGTCATCAGTAAAAGTTATGAGGTAAGAATACCCACCTCTATATTCTACTGGAAATGGTCTACGCATGTCAGTGTGTACTAATCCTAGAAGCTCTATGGCCCTTTCACCCTATCCACCGAATGGTGGTTTGGTCATCTCAACTTGTAAATAATAATGAAATATTTAAAGCGGGTTTAGCTCATGGTATTCTAAATAACCATGTTAAAATAGATTTTGAAAACATTTCTCATTTACATGACCAAGATACCGATTCCATATCTGGGTGTCATATTAGTCATGTGAACATGATTCATTATCTATTTCTAATACTTGGTTTTCATAATTTAATACATAAATACCATTATTTAAATGTTCCATACCATAACATATATTGTATTTATAAAAAAAACTTTTATATCAAAATTTTAAAATAAAACCATATTTATCTAATAAAGACATAAAAATTATGTTTGGTTGGTACACAATAATATTCTATTAAAACCAATATCATTCATGTTGGAAATTAAATTTAGTAGTATCCAATTTCTAGAGTAGCCAGTCTCACACTAGTGGATTCTCATAAATCCACCTATCCTCTAGAAATATTTCAGAATCTACTTGGTTTTTGTATTTGGATATATATGTGAGCACCAAAATCTATATATAATACCTAATTTATAGATATTTAAAGATTATACTTGATAAATAATTCACCATTAGATTTCCATTACTTCTAGGGTGTAGATACTCTTCCAGTGACCTTTCTTAAAATATTCAAAACATACTGCTTCATTTTCCTTTCCATTCCCCTGGATCTTCATCTTCTTGGAATGATGATTCTTGGGAGATTTAGACTTGTTATGAGTATTGAGACCCTTTTCCTTGTTATTTATTTTTTTATTCACTATAAATAATTTGTGTTTGTCATACCCCATGTCCTTTTCCACTTTGTGAACCAGATTCAGAAGTTATGAAAGTATATTCTCATTATTTAGCATATTATAATTGACAATAAAACTAGATAAGGCCTTGGGTAGGGAGTAAAGTTTGATATATATGTGAAAATAATCTGGTAATTTAATCCCTAATATGTTCAAGTATTCAATGTAGCTAATAATCTTGACTTCATGAGGCCTAGCTAGCACTGACTCTCCATGTATGGTTATAAACAAAATATTTTAGGTCTCATATCTCTCATTTCTCACCTTATCTTGATAAAGGTTTTGAAGGTGATACATCATTATATATGAATCCATGTTCTCATATTTATTTAGAAGCTCATTGGTCATGGATTATATCATGAAACATTAAAAATATATAGTATCATTCAAATGTTTCTCATAAAGAGACAACTCTTCCTCACTAGCCTTTTTACCAGGTGCTTATGGAATAGTTTTTAAGCACATACAATTTCTTTTCACGGTTTAGGATAACACATAATCACCTTTTACACTTGTGGAAATTTTTTCATGTGAGAAAAATATCCTTCCCAAGTACGGATCTTAGTGATTTGTTTGAAGTCATTTTTATTGTTATTTCTACAAATAAGAAGAGTATAATTTTAGTAATTTATCTGATAAAATTACACAAATAAATATATATTAAATTTACCAATCTCACACTATTTTATTGAATCCTAATAGACCTCACTATTGTATTTATAATATCATATTTCTTGGAAATTCTAGTGGAAAGGATCCATATTACCCTTCTCATCACCTCGACTCTGGGAGATCAAACAATTTGAAGGGTTTTAGGTAGGAATTCCAAATTTCAACTACATTAACTCATTGATCATTGATTTATTGAGTGGAATACCTAATATTAAAATTATTTAATTGGATTTCATAACGTTTTACCTCTCAGTTATACCAATTCCTTATTTGGTAGTCAAACCTTGATGTGAACTAAGTTAATTCAACCCAAAACTTTAAGTCATAATTCCCTGATAATTGAAACCACCATGAATTTATCCGGTCAATCACTTTGAACTACGGTTCAATTTTAACTTAAGTAGTGGAATGATATACCAAATAAATATATATAATTGAGGTATTTCATATTTATTCTTTAATTTACCATTTTATCTTTATTACATGCTAGTTAATATTAAGTGGATTTACTTAAGTGATTAACCATGTCTTAGATAAAATCTATGCATAATCTAATTTATTTTAGTTCTAACTTACATGATCATTTACTCATTAATTCATATGATTTTGATAAAAGATCCAAAATGAAATAACCATGTAACTTGAAAATAATAAAATTATAAAGTGGTATGATCCTGACCTTTTACTAATGGTTAGTTTATATAGTGGATGATAAAGTAACCATTGACCTAGGGGAAAAATAACTTGAACCATTTTATGATTCATGTTGTAGATTTACACCTATCCACCTATGTATATTTATAGGATTGGTTTTACCTCAACTCCAAAATTGAATCACCTCCATCAACTTGGGATCACGATCCATTATATATGATTTTACTCACACACAGGTGAGGGGAACCAAAGGATTGGTTAAGGGTTTTACATAAAATAAACAAAAAACTCATGAACCCTTACATAATGATAGTAGGGATGATGTGAATTCATTAATTTTAATTAATACTATAATAAAATAAACCAATCACATATAAGGTCTGGTCTATTCTCATGATCATCTACATACATGCAACTAATTACACAATTAATAAAACAAAATTCAATTCTAATTGTTCTTATTTAAGATAAATCTCACTTGAATCAATTAATTATCTTTTATAATTAATCAACTATTTAATCTTATTTCTCATCCAAACTTTCTTGATACTCTCATTCATCATAATTTTAATCAAATTAAATAAATTTATTTAAAATTAATTGTGTGAAGAAATGTACCTTGGAGGTAACATGGTGAGAACCCATCCAAACTACCCAATGTATATTATATTCCTATACTATTTACTAATGCGACATATAACAAAAAAAACTTATCACATTATTTCATGGAATGTACTATCAAACTAGTGACTATACAAAACACATTGTATTTATGCAGCGTGTTATGTTTCAATGCGTGCAGAGTAATAACTATATTATGAGTTATACACAATATACAATTCCGAACATTATGCAGAAATTAATTAGATATATATATATATAATCTATTACATGGAATGTACTATCAACTTAATGAAGACATGAAACACATGTTGATAAGGTTTAATTAGTAAAATAAATTAATATTTAATTCTATGTAATTTGGTAAAAGTACACGACATGTACATTCTAGCTACATGTTGTGTATTATTCTCACCATCTATTTGTGGCACCTGCCTAGGGACTTGGTGTGTAATTGTGTCATGAAAATTTATAGAGTACATGATGTGTACATGGGCTACATAGTGTGTTATCTCAGAGTTATATAGTCACCAGTCATGTAGGTCGTGTACAGAAATACACATCTTGTCTTTGACAAATGGACTATATTTCATGCATGGAAGTTACATGTTGTGTAGTCCGACTGACGATGCACTAGGATGGCCTAGTAAACATGTGGTATTTTTAAATACACACCATGTGTAATAAACACTCCTGAATTGAATTAATTATGAATTAATTTAGGGTAAAATAAACATAGGTACACGACTTATACCTCTGGGTTACATGACGTGTGCTCTAGTGTTGTCCATATAGACTCCCCAATACCTTTATATGAGTTATTCTTATTTATTTCATTTATAAAATTAATCAATTTGATTATATTTCTGATAATGAATAGAAAGAATATCATATATTGTTATTTTTATTAAAGAATGATTTAACTAAAATAAAAAAATGACAAAAAATGTGTAAATCAATCAATGTTCATTAAATAATTATAAATAATCATATGACTTATTTTATACCTATAGAGATCCAAGTTTTTATGGTTTTATAATTTGAGTAGAAATTTGAATTTTCACTTTTAGGTGCTTAATAGGGGTAAAATGGTCATTTAACCCAAGAATATAATATCAGATAATTTTTCTGACCACTCCATTGGTCCCAAAATTGGGATTTCACCCTAGGAAAAAAGTTTGGTGGAATTACGACCAGTTTGAGTTTTGGCATAATATTTAATATTTAATTAATTAAATATTAAATTAATTGTTCAGGTTCAGGTGGTGATATATTTAGAATGGAGTGTCATATTGAGACTCTTACTCTAATGTTGAGTGTAGAATGGGGGATTTTTCTTAGGCTAAGTATAAATTCACATCGGGTTCTGGGACTCAGGATGACTGTTAAATGGTTAATTAATTAATCAAAATTATTAAAACACCCCCATTTAGTGGTACCTATGCACAGAAGGAGGGGGGAGGGCACCTCCCTTGTGTGAAATGGATGAATTGAGAGGGGAGGAGGAGGATGTAAAACCTGACTTCGTCCATGCTGTAGATCAAGACCAGATCGAGGTGCAATAACTCATGGGAGTGGATTTGGACCCAAATCATTGGAATTTATGCCATGAGGTAGGCCATTTTATTTATTTTTATGCCCCGATCCTTGTATATTTTTTATGTTTTAAATACCTATTATTATTTTTAAGGACCCCATGGGGGTCGATATATGTTTATTAGGGGAAAATGGGGGTTTTGGGAGGTTACCATGGGGTTTCCATTCAGAAACACCAACTAAATTACATTTGGTTCTATGAACACACATCTTGTATTCTTATTGTTTGGGTAATATTTAATTTTTTTAATTACACTCCATGTATTAGTATATGGCCATGTACTTGGCCATGTGGAAAAGTATATGGGAATATGGAGTTTGGAAATTACATGCTATGAACTATGGGTATATTTCATGTAATAGTACATGGGGATAGGTGTGGAGTTGAGAGTAAACATCATGTACTTAGAAGTATGTGCCATGTACTTTTTCTAGTTTGGAGGTTTTTAGTGTTTTGTGCCTTGGAAGTTAGAATTGGACCTGTGAGTAGTTGATTATGAACATTGTTCTGCGTAGATCATAATGGAGGGATACTTTCAAAATATGGAATTCATATGGATGGTGTTTTGGAACAATAAATTTTAGTGGGAGGTTTTCCTTGAGGATTGGACTCAGAATCCTCTAGTGGATTGGGTTGTGAGCCATTATGTCTGGGTGAGGGTTGTGTGTTTGGTTATCATACTAGCCTAAGAAAGCCAAGGAATTTTGCTTGAGGTTCTTTGGATGGATCCCAGAAGGTGGAATTGGGTAGTATCAGTGGGAATATATAGGTTTCTCCCTATATATCAGGACCGGTTTCTCAATTTTAGAGTATTTTAGGGTTAGATCTTATGTTGTAGGGTCAGTGTGGTTATAGCCTTCAGGTTTGGTTGACATCATAAGATTCCAGTTATGGTCGAGTACTATTTTATGTGTTGATTTGAGTTTGAGGGACTCTTGAGGATTCCTCCAGTGGTATGGTTTATTGTTAAGTGTTTTTTATGCTATAGTCAGTCGTTGAGAATGATACGTGGCATGAGTTTTCTTTTGGATGCCTTTTTGTAATGTTGTTGACTGAGGATTTGTTAGAGTCCATTGATGGCTACATGCAGATGTTTCTTTTGATTGGACTTTGACTGAGTATTTTATGAGATATAGAAACCCTTTTTAGGGTATTTTATTCATGTTGTAGCCTTTTGGATTTTTGAGGATCCAAAGAGGTATGCCTCTATTTATGTGTGGATCCAGAGGTCCAAGTGCGTATCCGATTGATAGGAAGAACCCGAGTGGGTGCATGTGATTAAGTAGTTTGTTTATGGGTGTTACCTTGGGACCAGAGGGGATGTATAAGCCAGAAGGGATGAGATATTGATGGATGATATGGATGTTTATCCAGTCCTTGTTATGTTTTTATTTATTGGCATCAAGACTTGGATTACTCCTACAAGGTGATTTTGATATGGTTGGGTTGCCACATTTTGGAACCTGGTTTATTGGTAAGGGTTAAAATGGATGATAAAGCTAGATAGACAATCCATAAGAATCGTTTCATATATCTACTATTAAGATTATTAGACATGATGCTTCATATCAGTATTGATAGTTTGTTATGGCTAGAGTGATTGACAGAGGTTCTGGGAACATTGTTTTATATTATTGAGTATAGTGGATGTGACATCACATGTTTTTGGTTTGGTGTTGAAATGATGTTCTAGGAACATGAGGTATACTACAAATATGGTGTCAAAATGAGGCTCTAGACACTGATAGTATACTTCATGGATAGAGTTCCAGACTAATTCTATGGGTTATGATAGCATACTGTATGGAATAGGATGTTGGAATGATGCTCCTTCTCTTTGACATGGGCTAGAATGATGCTTTTGGAACCACCAATGTTATATATAGATTGTTTCTAGATGAATATTATGGGAACTAACTTTATGTTTTGTGATGGGTTTGATAGTCCTATGTTCAATATATATACTAATGGTTTTGATATATGGTATTGGTATTAGATTGATGCTTTAGGAATTATTATTACGATACATGAGATAGATGTCAGGCTGATGGTCCTGACTTGGTTATACTTTTCTGAGGTATCTGGGAAAGACATATCAAGTTTCCAAGTATGAGATAATGTTTGGGTCATGAGGAAATGGTATGGTATGACTTATATTAGTATCCTTAATGATAGGACTATCATAGGATGAGTCCCTATAATTGTCAAGTTTGGTTTTGGCTACCATGGGTATGGAGAACGTAGTTTATTTGGGATGCACGAACATGGTGACATGCTCAGAGGACCCCAAAACTCTCCAAAGCAGGTATGGTAGATTGAGGTCTTGAACCTAAGGATCAATGATTGTTTTATTTTTATTTTTTTTATGTTTCATATAGGCTGATAATATGGAATGATCATGCACTTATGTAGTATATTGTAGGTTCACCATTTGGGGTGGCCTATTGAGATTTATTTCTCACCCCCTATACATGAACCTCAGTGTATGTACAGACCTTATGTCTACATTTAGGTTGAGCATGGATGAATGATGGATAGGGTCGAGTCCCAATATTACATGGTTGAGCGGGATTCTCTTGTGGAGTCGACTGATCAGGATGAAGCATCTTTATAGGGTACTAGAGAATGGGTATGTGTTATGTACTAGAGTTGGAAGTATGGCATGATTTATTCATTTTTTAGTTATTTATATTGCATGAATGATCGGTCTAGGAAGTGATTTTTTTGTATGTATGGAATTTTTTTTTGGTCATTTATTATATTTCATTTTATTATAACATAATTTTATTTCAGTTTAATTATTCTTCCACATTCTCTGATGTGTATGATGTTTGATTATTTACTTTTGGTTGTGTACTCTGACATGGCATTATAGTCTCACAATTCCACCTTAGACCCCCACTACTATTCTAGATCCTCTAGCATATGAGGAGGCATGTTTGAGATCTTTTGGAGAATCATCTCTGGGCACCAGTTTAGTAGAATCTAGTCCAAGACATTATAAAGTGGTATCAAAGGAGTTACTTTCCTGTTATTTTACTATTTGGGGTTTGGTAGATTGGAGATATGGGAATGTGTCAGATCTTGATATGGATATTAGGATGGTTCATCGTGATCACCCATTCTGGTAGGAATTACATGTTACTAGGGTAAGGGGTTGATATTATGGTTTTTGATTTTATGGTTGTATGTGGTTTTCACTTCGAGTGATGCACATGTATTTTGGATGTGATGACTTATGATGGATTTATGGTTCTTAAAACATTGGAAAGAATCCTATGGTTTGGTTTTGAATCTTGGACTATAGAGGCAAGAGGGGTCTCATTCATCATTATAGGAATGTAGTATCCATATGTTATATGCCTACTAGTGTGTGATTTCATGGATTTTTTTGATGGATGGTTGGGTGAATCCATGATGAGATGCTTGATGATGAGGATGCTGGTGTGGATCTTGTGAACGGTTGGTGTAGTGACCCCAGTGAGTCAGTATTATTTAAGTGTGGGACTCTTGGAACCCTTGTGGATGGTTTTTGTTAGAGGTGAATCACATGTACAAGTCCTATTGGAATCGTTCTAATGTGCAGATGCTCCGAGAGGACGAACACCCTAGTTATGGGTGATTGGTTGGTATACGATGACTTTATGGTGTGAGAACCTAGAGAAGGGTGTTTTGAATAGTTGATGTTGTGTGATGATGATATGTTAGTATTCTGTATGCTCGTTAATTGTTTCCTACAATGATTTGACATAGACCTAGGTTGTTAGACCTAGTGACTTGATGTGAGACTTGATCGGTAGGGCTAGATGGGAGTTCCTAGTGGCTTTTTAAGTGACTCAAGATTAGGGAGTTAGAGATGTTTGAATTTTGAGGGTGACCCATGAGAGTGGTCAAATGATTATGTGTGATTTTGGGTGTGTGATTCATATATGGATACTTGGTCTTTTAATAATGGTGGATGATGGGTGCAACTAGGTTTAAGGTTTAGGATCATTAGATTCATTTTCTTTTGAGAAGGTGAATTGTGTGACAGTGTTTCTACCTCATGGTTAGTTTTGAGAGGGGTGGGTTTATTTAGGTGCCTATCCCAGGAAATGGTTGTATAGGAAATTTGATCTGATTGGAATTTATTTGGATAAAGATCACAAGAAGTTCTCAAGTATTATGGTTAGTGATTGGGAATTGAGTTTTTGTGAGAGGTGACTAGTTGGAGTTAGAGAAGGTTTGGTTGTTGGGATACCCAAGGGTGTGTAATTTTTTTGAAATGGTGGAATCTTGGAGACATGATAAATGGTGATGCAATATATCATTTCTCTTGTATATCAAATGTTATAGGAGTTTACGTCTGAGGTTATTGAGTTGGGCAGGTAGTTGTGAGTGGGATTAGAATCACTGCGGGTGTAACGAAAGGATTGTGGGAATGGGACACATGTCCCTAGGGATAAAATTGTGATGTTATGAAATGGATGATTTCACAGTGGTATTCATCGATTACATATTAGTATACTCTTAGTTCAAAGATGATAATTCCTAATATCTTGACATCTTATGGAGTCTGATAAGAGGAAATCACCTCCATCACTTGCTATATAGATGTTTACTTGGGTTGATAAGGGGCCTCCTAGGAGGTTGTACTCATGGAGTAGTGTGTGTGAAGTTTTATGGTGGAGAGCACACTATAAAATTTCTATGAGTGTGGTCCATGTGATGGATCAGATATCGATCAATACCACATATTTCATTCTCATATGCTAGGAATAGGTGATAGTAGATGTTTATTTCTATCGCTCTCATGGGAGTGAGATGGCCATGTCTAGTTATGAGGTTTGTTTATGATTGAGGAATGGGTTGTGAAAGACATGTTAGTTTATGAGGTGAAAAAAAGGATACCTATATGGTGGGGATTACCAAATCTGTCATGGTGATATGAACATTGGGTGGGTAGGTTAGAGGATGTAGTGAGGACCACATTGCATGGGTTGGTGGACCATAGAGGATGTGTTTTGATGGGCGTCACCTATGGTGTTAATCTTTGTGGACCGGAATCAGCTATTGTGGGTTGATTTCTATGGAGAGGAGCACCATGTGTTTGATGATGAGTTTTAAATGATGTGATGTATCTAGATGGATGGGTGTGGTTAGGAACTATCCTAGTGGTTGGTTGGTGGTGGAAAGTAGTGGCTTGTCCTTTGATGGCTTGTACACCTTATCTTAGGAGTTATGTAGATAAACTAATTTGGGGTCTCCGATTAAACATAGTGAATTGATCTTAGGTTGAAAACCAAGGTGGTTTGTGATGTGTGGTTGGAAGGCCATCGAGAATTCTTAAGGATGAGGAGGTTTATGGTGTGGAGGCTATAGAGAAATGAGTTTTTTTTGGGTTTTGGAATTCGATAAAAAATTTGAATTTTTATTTTAGGTGGTCAATTTTGGTAAAATGGTCATTGTTCCCTAGAATATGATATTGGATAGTTCTTTTGACCGATCTATTGGTCCCAAAATAAGGATTTTACCATAGGATATGAGTTTGGTAGAATTTCGAGTAGTTAGAGTTTTAGAATAATAATTAATATTTAATTAATTAAATATTAAATTACTCATGAGGGTTTGTGTGGAGATATATTTTGAATGGTGCATCAAAATGAGATTCTGAATTTGTGACTGAGTTTGGAGTGGGTTTTTTTCTTAGGTGAAGTATAAACCTGTGTTAGGTTTCGGGACCCGGGACAACTGTTAAATGGGTAATTAATTAATTAAAATTATTAAACCCCATCATTTTTGGGTTCCTAGACATGGTATTAGGGGTAGGGATCCTCCCTTATGTATTATTTATAGATCAAGAGGGGAGGAGGAGGAGGTTATGTCAAACTTCCACCTTGGCGTAGATCCAGACCAAATCAAGGTGCAATAACTTCCAAGAGTGGATTTGGACCTGAATCTTTGATGTTTATGCCATGAGGTAGGAAAGTTATTTATTTTTATACCATAATCCCTATAGATTAGTTTTTAAGTTTTAAATCCCTATTATGTTTTCTTAGGACCCCATGGAAGTGGATTTGTGCGTATTCTAGGAACATGAGTGTTTTGGGAGGTTAGAAGGGGTTTCCCATTCAGAAACTCCAACTACACAGTGTGTGGTTCTAAGAAAACATTCCATGTGTTCTTCACATTTTGGTAATATAGACTTTTTGTAAGTACACAACATGTAATTTAATTACATTTCATGTAGTTTAAGTACATTATGTGTCATAGTTCATGGCCATGTACCTGGTCATGTGGAAGAGTACATGGGCAGATGAAGTTTGGAAAGTACACACCGTGTACTATGAGTATACACTATTTAGTAGTACATGATAAGACCCCATGTTACTCTAGGAATGTAAAATTACATGGCCCTATGTATAGTTTAGAGTACATGCTGTTTATTCAGAATTACATTTGATGTAATTTTTCCATCTTGGAGGTTTTGGGTGTTTTGTTCCCTAGAAGTCAAAATTGGACTTGTGAGTAGTCTATTCTGAGAATTTTCCCTATAGATCATGATGGTTGGATTCTTTTAAAATATATAGGTCATATGGATAGTTTCTTGGACCAATATAGTTTATTTAGAGGTTTTACTCTAGGATTCACTTTAGAATCCTCTAGTGGGTTGGGTTGTGAGCTAGGATTCCCGAGTGAGGGTTGTGAGATCGATAATCAGGTTGGTCTGAGCATGCCATGGAATTTTTATTGAGGTTCCTTTTATGGATCCGAGAAGGTGGTATAGAGTAGTATCTCTAGGAAGATATAAGATTTTCCTTGTGTATAAAGACCAGTTGCTTAAGGTTATAGTAGTTTAGGGTCAGATCCTATGTTGGAGGGTTATTGTGGTTGGAGCCTTCGAGTATGGTTGACATTATAGGATGGAATTTATGGTTAGGTGTCATTATTGTATTGATTTGAGTCTAAGGGATTCTTGATTATTCCCCTAGTGGGATGGTTTCTGGTTAAGTGTTTATTGTATTCCATAGTCATCTTTTGAGAATTCCGCATGACATGGGTTTTCTTTTGGATGCCTTGTTGGAATGTTTTTGACTGAGGATCAGTTGGAGGCCACTAAGGGATGATTGAGGATGTTTCTTATGATTGGTCTTGTCTTGAGTATTGTATGAGATAGATAAACCAATAGTAGGGTGTTTTACACATGTTGTGTCCTTTAGGATATTTGAGGATCCAATGAAGAATGAATATATCTATGTGTGCATCTAGAGGGCCAGCTGTGTGCTTGGTTGATAGGAAAACCCTAAGAGGGTGTGTGTTCTTAAGTAGTTTGTTTATGGGTGTTCCCTTGGGACCTGAGGTGATTTTTGAGCTGGTGGGGATGAGATGTTGATAGTCGATATAGACATTTAGCTAGTCCTTATTATGTGTTCATTTATTGGGGTCAATAATTGGATTATTCCTATGGGGAAATTTTTATATGTTTGGGTTTCCATGTTTTGGAACCCAATTTATTTGTAAGGGTTTCAAGGGTTGATATATTTGGACATAAGATCCATAGGTATCATTCCGAATATCCGTGATTGGGATTATTGGACATGATGCTCTATATTGGTACAAATATTTTGTTATGGTTGGAGTGATATAATGAGGTTCCAGACTTATTATTTTATACTATTGAGTATAGTGGATGTGATGTCACTTTTATGTGGCTTGGTGCTAGACTGATATTCCAGGAATATGAGGTACACTACATATATGGTGTCAGACTGAGGATATGGAAACTTATATTATACTTCATGTATAGAGTGAAAGACTGATACTCTGAGTGATGATGACATGCCCTATGGAATAGAATGTTGTACTGATTCTCATTCTCGTTGGGTTGGGTCAGACAGATGCTCTGGGAACCATTGATGTCAGGTATTTATGGTTTCTCGATGGAGGTTCTGAGAACCATTTTTATGTTTTATGATGGGTTTAATAGAATGATTTTCACCATCAGTTCTAATGGTTTCAATAAATGGTATTGGTATTGGACTAATTCTCTAGGAATTATTGTTATGATACCTGAGATAGATGTTAGAATAATGGTCCAAGCTTGGAAGTACTTTTTTTGAGGTAACCGGGACATATGTGTTGAGGTTCCAAGTAAGAGATAATATATGGTTCATGATTACATGGCATGGTATTACTTAGATTAGTATCTATAATTATAGGAATATCATATTATGGATCCATAGAATTTTCAGTTTTTTTGGCTACCATGGGTATGAAGCCCGTAGGTTATTTGGGATGCATGGACATGGTGACGTGCTTAGAGACACATCAACATTAGAAAAAGTAGGTATAGTTAATTGAGGGCTTTAAAATAAGTTTAAAATTGTTTTATTTGTTTTTTTCGTTATAATTTAGCTAGGCTGACCATTTTTCATGAGCAGGCACTTATGGTAGTAGATTATAGGTTCACCATTGAGGGTGGCCAACTGATATTTATTTTTTACCCCTTGTCATTCACCTAGGTGTATATGTAGACATTATGTATTATTTTAGGTTGATCATGGATGAATAATATACAGGGTTGAGGCCTAAGATTCAATGGTTGAGAGGGATGATCGTGTGGTGTCGATTGGTCAGGAAGGAGCAGCTTGACATGGTACTGGAGACCGGGTAAGTGTTATGGCCCATATATGGTAGTAGGGCCTGATATATTTATTTCTTAGTTATATATATTTTATATGTGATCATACCAGGGGGAGATTGTTTTAGTATTTATGGTATGGATGCTCGGGCCTTTACTGTATTTCATCTTATCTTAACGTGATTTTATTTTGGTTTATTTATTGTTTTGAATTATATAATGTGTATGATGTTTCTTTATTTACTTCTAATTGTGCACTTTGATATTGGGTTATAGTCTCCTCATAGTTCCACCATAGACCCCCCTCTACTAGTCTGTATCCTATGGAGTATGAGTAGGCACACTTCAGGTCTTATGGAGAACTGGCTTGGGGCATCAGTTTAGTGGAATCTGGGCTAAGACATTAAAAAGAGGTATCAAAGGATTTACTTTCCTATTATTTTACTATTTGGGGTTCATTAAACTTGATATATAGAAATGTGTCAGATCTTGAGATGAATAATGGGCTAGTGCATTGTGAACAACTATTCCAGTAGGAAGCCCATGTTATTAGGGGTTGTGATTTCTATTCTAGTTTATGATGTTACATTTTAATATGATTTTCTCTTCAAGCGATACACATGTTGTTTGGATGCGATGACTTATAATAGATTTATAGTTCTTGTACTCTTGAAAAAAATACCATGGTTTGATTTTTAATCTTTTCATATAGAGGAAAGAGGCATCTCATGCATCATTATAGGCAAGTAGGATCCACATGTTATAGGCCTACTAGTGTTTTATTTCATGGATTTATTTTTGATGGAAGGTTTGGTAGATCCATAGTGAGATGTTTGATGATGAGGATGATGATGTGGTTCTCATCCATGGTTGGCATAGTGACCCTAGTGGGTAAGAATGTTTTACATATATGAGAGTTGGAACCCTTATTAATAGTTTTTGTTTGAGGTCAGTCTCATGTCTGGGTCCTCTCGGAAGTGGTCTGATATGAAAATTCTCAGAGAGGACAAATGACCTAGTTGTGGGAAGTTTATTGTTATACGATTCTTAAAGTTGTGAGACCCTAAGGGAGTGTGTTTTGACTTATTGATGTTGTGTGATGATTAGATTGTAGTGTTCTTGATACCTGTTAGTTATGGACTACTATGAGTTAGCATAGACCTAGGTGGTTATACAAAGTGACTTGACATTAAACTTGATTAGTAGGGCCAAATGGGAGTGCCTTGTGGATTTTTAAATAACTCTAAATTAGGGAGTTAGATCTATTTGACTTTAGAGGGTGATCCATGAGAGGGGACAATTGAGTTATGTGTGATTTTGGGTGTGTGAGGCATAGATGGATTCTTGGGACTTTTTAAAATGGTGTATGAAGGGTGAAACTAGGTTTAAGGTTTAGGATCATTGGATTCATTTTATTTTGAGATGGTGAACTTGTGTGACAATGTTTTATCCTTTTGGTTTTTTTAGAGGGGTGGGTTCATTCAGGTGCCTAACCTAGGAAATGGTTGTATAGTAAAGTTGATCCTGGTGGCCGTGAGTTGGATAAGTAGAACAAGAAGTTTCCTAGTATTTTAGTTTGGGATTGTGAGTTGAGTTTTTGTGAGAGGTAACTCACTAGAGTAAGATCTGGTTTGGTTGATGGGATACCCAAGGGAATGTAATTGTTTTGCGATGGTTGAATCTTAGAAATGTGAGAACTAGTGATGTGATGTGTCATTTGTCTTGTGCATCAAACGTTATGAGAGTCTATGTACAAGGTTCTTGAGTTGGGAAGGTAGCTGTGAGTGGTTTGAGAATCGTTGCGGGTGTGTTGATAGGCTTGTGGGAATGGTGACCCAAGGCCTTGGGGATAAGACTATGATGTTATATAATGGATGAGGTTGAAATGGTATTCATTAGAGAAATCTTAGTATACCCACTTTATAAAGACAATCATGACCAATATCTTGACATAGTCTTTAGTATTCTAAGAGGGAATCAGTTATATTCTATGCTATATAGATGTTTCCTTTTATTGATAAGGAGAATCCTTGGAGATTGTTCTCATGGATTAGTGTCTATGAAGCCATATAGTGGGGAGTGCACCATCAGATTTCTATGACTGAGGTCTCTATGACGGATCAGATGTCGATGTATACCATGGGTGTCATTCTCAGATGCTAGGAATAGGTGATAGTAGATGCATTATTAAATCACTATAGAGAGAGTGATATGGCCATGTATTGTTCCAAGGTTTGGTTGTGATTGAGGCATTGGTGATGGAAAACATGTTAGTTTTTGAGGTGACAGTAAGGATACTCCTATAGTGGGTATTACCAAATCAATTATGGTGATGTGACCCTTATGTGAGTAGGGTTAAGGATGTGGTGAGTACCATAACGAGTGGGTTGGTGGAACATATAGAATGTGATTTGAAGGGATACACTAATGGTGGTAATCGTTGTGGATCAGGATCGGTGATCATGGGTTGAGTTCTATGGAGGGTAGCTCCATGATTTTGATGATGAGTTTTAAATGATGTAATGTATCAAGACATATGGGTTCATTTAGGCACTATCCTAGTGGTTGGTTGATGGTGGAGAGTAGTGGCTTGGTATTTCTTTTCTTGTACACCTTATCTTAGGAGTTATTTAGGGAAAATAAGTTGTAATATCCAAGTAAATATAGTGATTTGAGCTTGGATTGATGACCAATGTGTGTTGTGATGTTTGGTTGGAATACCACTAAGTCTTATTAGGTATGAGGAGGTTTGTGGTGGGGATGTTGTAGAGACCTGAGTTTTTCTAGGCTTTGGAATTTGAGTATAAATTTTAATTTTTTCTTTTAAGTGTTTAAGAGAGGTAAAATGGTCATTTAACACTAGAAAATGATCTCATATAATTTTTCTGACCACTCTGTTGATCACAAAATAGAAAATTTAACCTAGGACAGAAGTTTGGTAAAATTATGACCAGTTTGAGTTTTTGGCATAATATTAAATATTTAATTAATTAAATATTAAATTACTCAAGTGGGATTGGGTGGTGATATATTTTGAACTGAGCATAAGATTGATATTCTAACTGTATGGTTGCGTTTGGAATGGTTTTTTTCTTAGGTGAAGTATAAAATTACGTCGGGTTTCGGGGCTCATGATGACTATTAAATGGGTAATTAATTAATTAATTAATTAAAATTATATAAAGATCCTCCCATTGGGGGTTCTCACACAAGGTAATAGGGGGAGGGTGACTCCCTTCTTCACAATGGCTAGATCAATATGGGATGAGTAGGATGTGTCACTAGACTTCCTCCATGGTGTAGATCGAGACCGGATCGAGGTGTAACAGCTTCCAAGAGGGGATTTTCACCCAAAGCATCGACATTTATGCCATGAGGTAGGGTAGGTTTTCAGTTTTATTCCCAATACCCATATATTATTTTTTACGTTTTTAATACCTATTATTATTTCTAAGGACCCCATAGGGGTTGATCTATGCTTATTCAGGGAAAAGTGGTGGTTTAAAGAGGTTAGTAGGGGTTTCCCATTCAGAAACCCTAGAAACAAAACATATGGTTATAATAAAAAATTCCATATATTCTTAACATTCAGGTAAGATGATACTTTTTTAATTACACCATGTACTTTAAGTACGCAACATATAGTAGTACATGTCCATGTAGCTGGCCATGTGGCAGAGTATATGGGCATATGGAGTTTGGAAAGTACACACTGTGTACTATGGGTACACATTGTGTAGTAGTACATGGAAATACCCCATGTTTATTTGGACATGGAAAATTACATGGCCATTTGTAGAGTTTATAGTACACACCATGTACTCAGAAGTACACATCATGTACTATTTCCATCTTAGAGGTTTTGGGTGTTTTGTGCCCAAGAAGTCAGAATTGGACTTGTGAGTATTCCATTCTGAGACTTTTTCCATGTAGATTAATATGGTGGGATCCTTTATAAATATAAAGGTCATATAGAATGTGTTTTGGACTAATATAGTTTAGCAGGAGGTTTTCCTTGAGGATTGGATTCAGAATCCTCCAATGTGTTGGGTTGTGAGCCACAATTCCCGAATGAGGGTTGTGAGCTCAATGTTTGGAATAACCTAAGCGTTCTATGGAATTTTTCTTTAGGTTACTTGTATTGATCCTAGAAGGTGTGATTGGGAAGTATCTATAGGGATATATTGGTTTTTATCAATGTATCGGGAATAGTTACTTAAGGTTAGAGGAGTTGAGGAATAGATCCTATGTTGGAGGTTCAATATGGTTAGAGACTTCAGGTTTGGTTGACATTGTAGAATGATGGTTATGGCTAAGTTTAATTGTTGTATTGATTTTAGCCCGAGGGAATATTTTGGATTCTTCTAGTGAGCTAGTTTCTAGTTAATTGTTTGTTGGATTCCATAGTTAACCATTGATAATTTTTTGTGGCATGGGTTTGATTTTGGATTCCTTGTTGGCATGTTGTTGATCGAGGATCACTTGGAGGACACTGAGGGATGCTTGAGGATGTTTCTTGTGATTGGGATTGACCCGAGTCTTTTATTATATAGAGAAACCCTTCATAGGTTGTTTTATACATTCTTTGGCCTTTGAGATATTTGAGGATCCAAAGAGGGATGCCTCTATTTATGTGTGGATCTAGAGGGAAAAGTTTGTGTCCATTTGATATGATGACCCTAAGAAGGTGCGTGTGCTTAAGTAGTTTGGTTATGGGTTTTCCATTAGTACCTAAGGTGATTTATGAGTTAGTAGATCTGATATTTTGATGATCGAGATGTAAATTTATCTAGTACTTGTTATGTTTTCGTTTTTTGGGGTCAATACTTGGATTACGCTCATAGGGTGATTTTGATATGGTTCGGTTTCCATGTTTTAGAACCAGGTTTATTGGTAAGGGCTGCAATGGATGAGATAGTTTTATAGATGATACATATGTATTGTTCCTAATATCCATGATTGAGATTATTAGACCTGATGCTCCATATAGATATTAATATTTTTTTATAGTTGGAGTTGTGAACCGAGGTTCCAAGAACATTGTTTTATACTATTGAGTATAGTGGATGTGACATCACAAGTATGTGGTTTGGTGCTGGACTAATGTTCTGAGAACAAGAGGTATACTACAAATATG
This sequence comes from Viscum album, assembly GCA_963277665.1. Taxonomy (NCBI): domain Eukaryota; kingdom Viridiplantae; phylum Streptophyta; class Magnoliopsida; order Santalales; family Viscaceae; genus Viscum; species Viscum album. The sequence continues at coordinate 1,061,429,616 of OY728148.1, read as the reverse complement.
GCGTTAGACTCAGGCAATGGACACCGATAGTATGATTAATGTATAGAGTTACAAATTGATGATTTGGGTGGTGATGGGATGCCATGTGGAATAGGGTGTTGGACTGATGCTTCTTCTGTTCGGGCTAGGCTAGACTGATGCTCTGGACACCACCAATGTTATGTATTGATGATTACTAGATGGAGGTTCCAAGAACTACATTTATGTTTTGTGATGGGTTTGATAGATTGATGTTCAGTATCGATACCGATGGTTTGTAAATATGGTATTGGTATTGGATTGATGCTCTATAAATTATTATTATGATACATGAGATAGATGTTAGACTAATGGTCTAGTCTTGGTAGTACATTTTTGAGGTAACTAGGATAGATGTGTTGAGGTGCTAAGTATGGGATGATTTTTGGTTCACGAGGACATGGTATTGGATGACTTAGATTTGTATCTTGAATGATAGGACTACAATAGGATGGGTCCTCAAAAATGTTTGTTTTGGTTGTGGATTTCATGGGTATAGAGACCACATGTTATTTGGGATACACAGACATAGTAACGTGATCAAAGACACCATGGCCTTGGAAAAAGCAAGTATGGTCAGTCGAGGGATTATACCTAAGGATTGGTGGTTGTTTTATTTGTATTTATTTTTAGTTATGTTTTGGCTAGGATGAGAATATGGAATGATAACACACTTATGACAGTAGATTATAGGTTCACCATTGGGGGTGGCCTACTGAGATTTATTTCACACCCCTATACTTGAACCTCAGTGTACATGAATACATTTTGTCATATTTGAAATTGTGAATTTATGGATGATGGATAGGGATGAGGCCCTAGATTACATGGTTGAGCGGGATGCTCACATGGAGTTGACTAGTTAGGCTGGAGTAGCTTGACAGGGTACTAGAGATCGAGTATGTGTTATGGATCAGAGTTGACTGTAGGGCCTAATGTATTTATTTTTCATTTATTTATCTTTTATATGTAATAATCCCAATGGAAGATTGTTTTTGTACATATGGAACATATTTCTAGGCTTTTGTGTGTTTAATTTTATCACAAAAATCTTTTATTTCAGTTTATTTATTGTTTTGCATTCTCTAATGTGTGTGATGTTTGTTTTTTTACTTTTGGTTGTGCACTCTGATATGAGTGTATAGTCTCCTCACAATTCTACCTTATACCCCCACTACTAGTCAATATCCTCTAGTGTATGAGGAAGAGTTCTTGAGGAATTTTGGAGAACCGGATATGGGAATTGGTTTAGTAGCATCCAATATAAGACATTACAATACCACTTAAAGGTTTTGGACATAATGGAAACACCAAATGGGGCATGCCCAACTCAGATTTTTATTATCATAATCAATAATTAATTCGAGATTTACATGATGATAAACACCATGATCAACAAAATTGAATCAAATAATTATTTAAGATTGATAACACTAAAACCAAGTGTAGGATCACCACTTATTATTTATAAGTAATTTAAACAATCAAAGAATTACATTTCAATAAATTATTATTAATAGATGGATCTGAAAATGCCTCTACGTTGTTTTTTCGCGGCATTGTAGGAATAAAGAGTAGATTCCCTCCAGCAGTAATCTACACGTGTTCTAAAAACCTCTGAATGTTGACATATAAATATTTAGGTGCTAGCATGAAAGATCATAATTCTTACATCTTTCATCTTAGATCACCCCACAAATATCTTGAAGAAGGATTCTATTAATCTATATATAATCGAGAGTGGTGGTGGTGGAGGATCATTATCTATTCTTGAGGGAGTTATTATAGAGGGATATCTCTATAGATTTTATAGAATTCTCTCTAGGTTTCATTGTTCACAACAAATGAAATGGATACATTAAAGAAAATAATATAATTGGGTTTATATACCGCTAGATTTAGAAAATAATAATTGTGAATGCACTCTTAATATCATTATTAATTCCTATGATACCAAATATCAATAATAATAATAATATTATAATTCTTGACATGAACTAAACAAAGAATTAAATAAAATTTTATTTATTCAAATAATATACAATATATATTATTTTTTACCAGAAAATTAAAATCGGTCCACTATTCCACCATAATATTAATTAGGACTTGAAGAATAACTATTTATTTAATAAATAAATATCACTACATTATTATATAATAAATAAATAAATATTATATTTAGTAAATAAAAATTAAATATTATTAAATATTATACACACAAAATATTCTCTCGAATAACTGGTGACAAAATGAATGTGATCAAGGAAACATGAATAATTATTAAACCATGCGAGGGAATAATATTTATTAAACTGGTTAAATAATAAATAATAATATTATTTAATTGAGCTTCTAAATGCATATAGTGTGTGACCCTCTAGAATTACTTTTCAATGGAATTAGGCGAAGTATCTGAAAGTCCAAGGTTAGCATTTAGAAACATGACAAGACACCCTTAGATAAATAAGTTAATGTCCCAATTCCATAAAACCAATTTTGGATGCTTACTCGGTAATTTAACATCTTTATCATGATATCTCTAATCAAGTATATTGCATGCAGGTGTCATCAACCTATGTGCTCGATGCATCTTTCTTTAACTTTATAGAAATTGAACTTTCCTAGGGAACACCATGTCCATGGATTTATTTAGGATATATCATTTCTATAAAATGGCCTAAGATATAAAATTCCATTAAATAATAGAAGGGAGAAATCCTTTTTTTCATTGTTCATTAATGAAGCATTACACATGACCCAAACAACGTATTATACTTCATTGCAAACTTATGTCATCCCGGTTTTCATCAATACATCAAAGTACACGTACCATAAAATACATTAAAAATAACATTCAATTCTAAGGATCGATACACATATCTACATATAAGAACATCTAATGACACATATAAATGTGGATTTTCTATTGGTAGTTCTTGTTCTCATAATTTCCTAGACTGGAAATTACCAAGGGTGTACACCATGAGAAGGTTCTTCAAAGTCCTATGAGTCTCCACCCATTATAACCTATATTATTTGTTTCCCTAAAATTATTTCATCTCGATATAGAATATATATTTTAAGAATATTTTCATGGAACTTCTGGGTTCTCATCATAGTGGGGCCCTGCTATGACCTTTTATTGTGATGACTAATCTTTGGACATTATCACATACTATGTCACATAGAATAACAATAATGATATGATAAAGAGTTTATTAATATTCAAAAAAAGAATACAAGTTATCATAAAGTATAAAGAAGTTGGTTCTAGGAACCAACTCCAACACTTATAACCTGAATTTTGATAAATTAAATTCTCTTTTTTAAATGAGTGAATGCCTTTTTTAGAAATAAAATAATAAACAACACATGTACTAATTTGGTTATTTTGGACTGTTATTAGTTATATACTATTGAATTTAAAAATAATTTAATCATTATAAATGTTGATTATATAACCATTATATAGTTATTGTATGATTAGTATATATTAAGCGTTATGATAAAGTCTAATTGACACTGATGAAGGAAGCGATGACCTCGACCAGTAGGATCGTACCTTATGAATTCCATTTGCTAGAGCTTATGAGGGAGATAAAATTAAGGGGATTTTCTCTAGACCAATAACAATACAATATTAAATAACTAAAGCATGAGAAAAACTATTTAGGGAATAAGTTCAAGCTCATTGAGATCACAACCCAAACTATGTTCTCTGAACCACCATAAGAAATTCTCACCATTGCACACCTTACCCTTAGGGAATTCACTAGTGTAATAAAGGTATATGTATCTTGACCATAATAATATGAATTTATATATTTTATTTTAAATAAAATAATTATTATAATTATTATTTTTTATTATTAATTTTTAAATGTTTAGATAATTAGTTTGATAAAAATTAGATTTTGATACAATGAAACACAAATTATATTTTTGGGAAATATATAGTTTCAGTCAAGGTACTCTTTTTGATGAATTCAATAATATTTTAACAAAATTATATTTTAATAAAATATTATTATTAAATAATATTTATTAAATATAAATTATAATATAATTTTACAAAGTCAAATGTAATTTTTATAAGGGTCAGAAAACTATTATTTCCAAAAAACTAGTTTTATTCAATAAATGTGTATTTGTGACTTAAAAGTGTAAATTATTATATTTAGAGAATTATTCTAATGAAATAAATATTATTTTTTAAAATAACACATCAAAATTATCCAACATTTAATTTTTCATAATTTTCTGAGATAACACAATTTTTTGATAAAATTTAAATACAATATAACTATAAAGTGTGTATTATAACATAATAAAAGTTGAAACGTGATATAATAAATACCTTAACGAGTATCCATGACCAAAATTTTGTTTCCTATTTAAAATAATGTGTTTTTTAATTTTTTTTATTAGTTTTATAAACCCTTAATGAATCCTCAAAAACTTATATTATATTTTAAGGTTTTAAAATCAATTCTTCATAAAAATGACTCTCTTTGACCTCAGGAATGGTATTATTTTAAAGAGTTCGGTTCAAAACCTTATAAAATAATGAAATAATATCTTATTTGGTATAAAACATGGTAAAAAACTATGAATCATTTGTGTTTTAGGTTAATTTAGGACATATAGTCCAAAACCAAAGTTTAGAAATTAATATAGAATTACCCTCTTATTCTATATAAACCCACCCAAAATCTCATTCCTCTTCACTAAAAACTCTTATATCATGAATTTACTCTTAACTTAACTCTTTATATCTCTACCAAGGTTCCCCAATCTCTTAATAATCTCCCCCAATCTTTTATAGGTTCCCTCTCAAGGTAATGGATTGTTTCCTTCTCCTTTTTATTCAAGAAACTTCTTTATATTTTGACTTTTGATTCCTGATTTTTCATGTTCTTATATGTTTTTACACATCCATATTAATGTACTTATAATTTACAAGTTATAAGATACCCCTTTTACTCTCATTTAACCCTTCCATGAATCTTTGTGTACCCTCGTTATGTTGTTGAAACTATCCTATGATTTTCCATGCCAAACATTTTTGTAGTAAATACCCATCCAAATTTCCAATCATGAGTGTTCACTTAATTATACCTATACTTTAATATTTGAGTACATACATTTATTTAACACACACTCCATTATTTTGGGGGTAAAAGTGATGAATTTTTTTCTTTTGGTGAACGATCTATGTGGCACCCTTATACAAGTACATGACATGAATGTAACGGGTGGACCCATAATTATATAGCCCTCCAATGAATTAGGTAATGTTTTTATCTCATGAGACAATATTTATGGGATTAGTTAGTAAACCAAATCCATTATGGGAATTTTTCCACCATGTAATTTTATCTCGGTAGTTAACCTTGACTTATTATTATGTCATGTTTTATATTGTGCCACTTTCCGATGTTACTTTCATGTTATAATCTTATATCATGATTCATTATTTATGTTTATAATTATCTACCCTTTTATATATCATTGATATACCTATTTAATAACATTTATTACTTCCATCATGTTATGATTTGATTATTCTCTTACTGGGATTTATAGATCATAACTTTATTATGTATGTCCCCAGGTTATCCCGTGAAGTATTAGAAGATCAGTGGAATATAAGAGAAAGTTTTGAAGTTTTTGAATAATATAATTATAACCATGTTCTATGTTATTTTTTTATGTACATAATTGCTCAAATAAACTATACCTTATGATCTTATAGTGTTTTATTAAGTGTATCTTTATATAATAAATCATAAAATTAAGTGTATTAAAATATGGGTTGTCATAGTTCCCTAAGGGAACCACCTCTAGATTCAATACATGTGAGGGATCCAATATGTACTTCCTAAAGAGAGATACATGGAATACATAATTAATTTTATGTAGGTTAATTGATAGTTATAATATATTGGCCACAACTCTGATGCGATCAAGGATCTCAAAGGGACCGATGTATATTTGACTAAGCACACCCTTATTCCCAAACCTCATGACTTTATTCCATTGTGATATATGAAGAAACACCTTATCTTCAACCAAAAATTCTAGGTCTCATCAAAATTTTTCTCTATATAATTTCTATCTTTTTTTTGTATTTAATATGAAATTTAATGGTTTTAACCTTCTCTATCATCTGTTAGATAAGATCAGGTCCTATAAGCTTTTGATATATAATTTCATCCCAGAATGTTTGAGTTTGTAACCTCTTCCCATATAAATCACTATAAAGTGCCATTTTAATGCTATAATGGAAAATATTATTATATGAGAACTCCATTAGGATAATGTGTTAATCCCAACATCTTTTTAAATCCATTAAACATGATCTCGACATATCCTCTAGAGTTTGAGTGGTTATCCCAGACTAATCATCTGTCTGAGGGTGATAAGAAGAGCTGAATCATTGCTTTATATCTAATTCTTGCTGAAGGATTTTACAAAACTTCAAGGTAAACCTCAAATATCAACCAAATAAAATTTATATTGGTACTTCATGCAGTATTACTACTCCCCTTATGTATATAGTAGTGATTTGGTCAAGTGAAAAATCTTCCTTTATAGTAATGAAATACACTGACTTTTAAGGTGATAGACTACCACCCAAATGGTGTTATTTTATTTATATATCTTAGGGAGTAAAATAAATAAATAAATGGTTATTTTTCCCATTTCCATAATTTTATGGGAAATGGATTCATCAAACCCTTATACTTCTGTCATTAATCCTTGACTTGTTAGCATACCAAGAATCAAGATAAAAATTCTCCATCTCCCCTCTTCATGTTAACCTATGAGAAGTTATGATTAAGATATCTATACATTTTTATTATACCTAGATAAATATATAATGATGATCTATTCACATCATCCATAATTTACCACTTCATTCTATTTTTATGGGACACATATCATGGTTCTAAACCTTATAATTACATATTTAGAAAAGTTGAAATCCAGAATATTTTATACCTTTTTTTGTAGCTTCTTATCATCCTTTTGGGCCTCCTAGATCCTCTCAAGAATGGATGGTTGAGAAATTATTTGAGAAAGGTAGGATAAAGAAACTTTTATTATTCCCATATAAATCTTTTATATTTCCAAGAATACTAGATCCCATTTAATACTCCTCAAGGATAGTGATTCGGGATCCTTTATACTCAGAGCATCTGTCACTTTGTTTTCATTCCTTGGATGGTAATATATTGAACAATAATAATCCTTTTTCAAATATAAACACCTTATTAGGTTCGTATTGAGATCCTTTTGTGTTTATATATACTTGAGGATTTTATTGTCCATGTATATATTATATTTTTCTATAGAGATAATGCTTCCAAATATTTAATATGAAGATCACTATAAGAAATTACAGATCATGGGTTAGGTAGTTTGACTCATGGATATTTAATTATAACGAGGCATGAAATATAAATTTTTTATTTTTCATGAGTACACAACCCAAGCCCATTTTTGGACACATCATTATAGATCACAAATATTTCTCCACTGGTGGGTAATGTGAGCACATGTGCAGTGATTAGCCTCTTATTTAACTCTTTAAATCTATCCTCACATTCATTAGTATAAAAAAAATTCACTCCCATCTAAGTTATCTTGGTTAATGTTATTTAAAATCCTGATAAGTTTCTAAAAAATCAATTATAATACCTATATAATCCAAGGAAACTATAGATTTCCATCATAGATTTTGTTCTTGGCCATCCTTCAATTGGATCCATTTTTTAAGGATAAAAAATATCCCTTAATTGGTGATAATATTCCCCAAGAATGTTACTTTATATATCCAAAAATCATATTTTCTATACTTTGTATATAATTTTTTATTTTTTAAGGTACTCAGTATAGAATTAAAATGCTCTTCATGTCCCACCTTTCATTTGGAGTAGATGATAATATCATCTATAAAGACTACCAAAAATTTATCGAGGTAATCCCTAAAGACTCTATTCATTAAGTCCATGAAGATATATTGAATCCAAATGACATCACTATGAACTATTAGTTACCATAAATTATTTGGAAATAAGTCTTGGGGATATCCTCCTTATTCACCTTTACTTGATAATGTCCCAACTAAAGATCCTCCTTAGAGAAGTACTAGACTCCATTTAGATGATTGAACAAGTCATCCATCCACAATAGAGGATAATTGTTCTTTATCATTATTATTTTTATCACATGATAATAAATGAAAAGTAACATTGACCCATCCATAATCTTAATGAAGAGTACTGATTCACCCTATGATAAAGAACTTGGGTGTATAAACCCTTTATGAAAATTCTCTTGTAGTTGCTTCTTTAGCTCTTCAAGTTAACAAATGGACATTCTATATAGAGCCTTGGATATTGGAAGATTTACAAGTATAATATTAATTGAGAACATAACCTCATGACTTATATGAATAATAGTAAATTCTTTAGGAAATACATCAACATATTCCCTTAAAATGGGAATGTCATGAAGGATGATATTTTCCTTAGTATCAATCATTTGACCTAGATATTATAGCTCATAAGGACATAATATCCATGCTTGAGATGATTATTCTAGAGGGGATTCATCCTCCTATTTAAAATTGTATAGAATAAGATGGCGATTCATGATACAAGGGGTTATTTTATTCTATGGGAAATTTATGTTAGCTATATACATATAAATCCAATCTATACCCATAATAGCATCAAATTACAATATAGGGAGTATCAAAAGGTTTACTGGGAAATTCATCCTACAAATATGGATATGGGATAAGTTATATACTTGTAATGTAATAATTTTCTTATTTTCTATTTTTATTAATAGTTCCACTTCCATGTTTTGAGGTGGTGTTTGAATAGTTCTACTAAACATACATGATATGAAAGAATGTGTACCACCAAAATCAAATAATATGTTCACTATCCTTGAATAAATAACTAGAATACTTTTAACCATGTAATTTTAAGGATCCACCTCAGCTGTCGTGATGGAATAATTTCACCCTTGTTCTCTTGGACTTGGAGGTTGGTTTCATTGTTTATCATTGACAACCCTCAGCTTAGTTCATTGACATCTACAGTTTCTTTGTTCCTTATAGTTGAAACATTATACAAAAAGTGAACGGTTGAATGGAGAATTTATTTCTTCCATCACATTGGTTGGTTTATCTAATATACATTTGATAGATAAGTTACCTTCCTTCCCATACCTAAAAAAATTCCTTATCCCCTTTAGAAAATTTCTGGGATGCTTTTTCTGCACTTTTGATAAGTGGTACATTGGAATTTTTTTCCACTTTGAGATTTCTCCATCACTCTTGAAGAATTAAGCTTCATTATATGATTCCTATATCCAAAAAAATGGGACCCTTGAGATTCATAGATCTCTATTTCAACTTTGAGGTAACATCATAAAATTTCATCCTAGCTATCAAAGTCTCAAATCTCAATTTTTTTGTAGTCTTGGATTTATCACACCAAAGAAGCCATAAAATTTAATTTTGAGGACAATGAAAAAGACGAAGACATATCCTACAAATGTTTTGAATTTATCATTGTACACCCCGATGGATTCATTATAATTTTTCTTATGGCCAAATAAATCACTCTCCATTTTAAGTTAGAGAGTGTGAGAAAAATATTTATTGAAAAACATTTTCCCCAATTCTTTCCACTCCATCGCTTCGATATCCTCCTTAAGATTTTTATTTTTGATCAACATCCACCATTGATCAGATTATTCTTCTATATGATAAATAATTAGAACAAAATTCCCTTTTTAAAGCATTTAATGAAGAATATGATATTTTCAATGGAGTTGATCCATTGTTCTGTGATTAAAGGATCAAAAGATGCACTGAATGTCGGAGTCCTTTGTCACATAAAAGAATCAATTGAAAATTGATCTTTCTTAGGGGATGTGGGGTTTTCTAAATAATTCATATTTCTATTTAAAACTTAAGTTAATTGAGAAAGTATTTCTATGAAGTTATTGAATCCCACTCTAATCAGGTTGAGCTTATCATTTGGGAAATCATTTCATTTCCTATCACATTATTTATTAACTTGGTTCCTCCTATTTCCATATATTAAAGAAAATAAGTGAGAAATTAGGGATGATAATTTTCAAACTATTAATCATGTAGAAGAAAAAATATGAAAATTGAAGGGATAAATCATAAATAACATACATTCCTTAACCTTTGAAATTCTAGGTTTCAATCTATGTTATCTAGGTTCTATTTCCTAAAAGAAAACTCTATGGGAATTTTTTACCTTCATAATGGTTTGTAAAGATCTTGTGAATTTAAAAAATCACATACCATGAGAGTTTCAAATGAGGTGTGCATCATGAACACTTTGTTGTTCACTAGGTGATGATTTATTTAATACAAAATGCACCCTTTTTGGGGTTATTACCCCTAGGTACCACTGTATTGAAGCATTATCCACTTGTAGTATCTAGATAAAAATTTTGTTTCTTAGAAACCACTTACTCTATAATTTACCAAAACTTATGGATGTTTTACTATGTTTAGTATTATCCCCAAGAAATCACTAAGATTTTCTAATCCCAATCCCCAAAAATAACAAGACCTTTCTGTGATACCAACTATGATAACCCATATCTTTAATATATATTAATTTAAGATTTATTGTATAAAGATACAATTAATATAATTCCAAAAGACCATGAGGCCTAGAGTATTTGGGAAATTATATATCTATCACAATAAATTGAATCATGTGTACAACAACATTATTTAAAAATTTTGAATCATTCCCTTATATTTCATCAATCTTCTAATACTGCACAAGATAGCCTAGGGACATACATAAGAAATGGGTGAGCTATAAAGACTAGAAAGGGGATAATCAAAGTGTAACATGTTGAAAGTATTAAATGTTGGTCAAGAGGCATATAAAAATGACATAAAAGGGATGAGAATCAGAAACATGAACATAAAAAATGATATAAGATGAAAACATCAAGGAAACATAGGACTGTGAAAACAACATAAAACATGAAATCATAAGTATAAGTCAAGTATAACCACTAAGACATCATAACATAGTGTGCATAGGATAACCTCTTTCACACCATAAATGGTATATCATGAGATAAAAAATTTACCTAGTGCATTGGAGGGCTATATAATTATGGCCCCACCCATTAAATTTATATCTTTTACATGCATAAGTGTGCCACATAGATCATAAAACATAAGAACATTGAAAAAGTTAAAATTTTCATATATTTTTAGATATAAAAAACAATATTTTTTCACTTTAAATGATTATTATTTCTAGTATTTAAATATTTTTATGTTTTATGGTGGGAAATGGAGTTTGATCAAAAAATGAACAAAAAAGATGAATGTAGTGTGACACAAATAGTTCACGTGATGCTGTAAAGTGGCATAACAAGACACCAGATTTTTAATGGTAGATTTATGTTGCCTCAAGGTCAAGGAAAAGTTAATAACCAATTATGAAGCTCGAAAATGAAGAAACTATCTGAATAGAGAAAACATAGCTGGAATGTAACATCCCAAGTAAATGAAGAATAAGACATATTTCATATTTATTAATATTTGTGATTTAAATATTAATTTTACTTTAAAGGGTTTTCTATGTTCGATAGCATACCTGATATGAAACAACGGGTTTCTTTGAAATCTAATGTTGCACTCTAATAATATAATATTATTACTTTAAATGGTAGTTAACTTTTAGATGTTTTATTGGTGGGAATGAAAAAAACTAACTACAATATGATTATACATGTTTGATAAATGTATTTAAAATTATCCAATAAAAATTTAGAGGCTTAAAATATGAATGAATCTAATTTTAAGCATAATTTACATCAAAAGATCTATTTACCACCTTTTAATGATGAACCTTATTTAAATATAGTTTTGGTCACTTTAATACATTATATATGACCAAATAAAATCCTTCTTTAGAATGAGGACATCAAAATTTACTTTGTGTAAATTTTCAGAATTTTTCTGAGAAAGTTCATTTTTTAATGAATAGTGAAAATATTCTATTTTAATTCAAAACTGCATTTTAATCTAATTTATTTATATATTTAGATTATCTTACTAATTGGTTTTAAAGTTTAATTATAATATATTTTTACCATTTAATATAATGTTGGTAATTGTAATTAATTTCACTTTGAAAATGGACATAAACAAGTGTCAATCTTTTGATAGTTATTGTTTCTTAAAAATACGCTATTTGTTTTAGCAGTGAGAATTAATTTTAAATTAATTAAGGCCACTTATATGTTTTTAATTTGAAAAAATAGACATCATTTTTTAATTCAGAATATCAAATAAATCTTAGGCAGAATTTTTGGTATTTTTCTGAAAAACTTCAATTTTTGATGAATAGTGAAACCACTTAGTAGTAGTTAAAAAAACTGAATATTTCATTTAAATTAAATTTTACCACTTCTGTGAATTTAATTTTGAAAATCCAACATACATGGTTGTTATTAGTTAGTAAAATTTGGTTCAATAAGATGAAAATAATTTTTGGTGAATAGTATTTTTTGACTTTTATTTACCACGGTTAAAGGTAAATAAGGTAATTCAAGGTAAAAAGATTATTATAATAATTCAAAATTACCTTAACACTTGTCCAAACCTTATTGGTTGAGTAATTTACGACCATGGGAATATTTGGGTCGATTTTGGGACCCTATTGAGACACTTGGGATTGATAATGACAATTTAGATTAATTAATTTAAAGTAAAGACAAAAATGACATAAACAAATATCTCTTTGTAAATTAATTTTTACATGGTGTTATATAATTTATTTTTTCAACTATAAATATTAATTGGAAATATAAAAAGATTTCATACATCATGGTATTTTTTTATAATTTTTAGACAACAAATAAATTAAATTATTTATGACATAATAATGATGCAGTGTTTACCTCATTAATAAATCATTTAAATAAATAAGATTATAATTATTGAAATATTATCCAAAACATGTCCAATTCTGATTAGATGATTTTATTTATAATGCGAGTCATCTTATATTAGACTTTAGTTATTTTTGGACCTTTTGAAACCGAAGATATGTTTATAATAAAATAATGTTTTCACACTTTCCTAAAGAGCCCCTCCTCCCCCTTATAAAAGGAGACCACTTATAACCATTTCATCACACCTCTCAAGCCTTTTGGATTGACCAAAATCTTCCCAATTAATCTCCCTACATTCCTCTCCTCATCCTAGAAGCCTTACCTTAGGCATTAGGCACTTCAAGAAGTCCTTTGGTTCAAACCAAAGGGAATTACCCAAATTAAAGGTAACTGTTTCTCTTAAATTGTTTTCTTTTATTTTACTTCTCCAACACTTAAACTCTTTTTATTCCTTTCTGTTGTCAAAAAACCAGTATCCTCAATGTACTAGGATTTTTTATGAGAAGGATTCAAACTACACTTACACACACCTCCATCTAATGGGTGAAGAACATAATGTTTCTGTGGATGGAAAACTAACGCCTCACGAAACAATGATTGTTCAATTACCTCTTACTACCTCTCATGGTGGCCATTATGATGGAACTATATTTATATATAATATATATTATGTTTATGTTTTCTTTATGATTCTGTATTTTTTTATATCATACCTTTATGGTTTCTATTATGTGTAAACACGATAATTTTATTTGAGGAAGTGCGGACTACCTCCCCCTCAAAGTGACGTGACTCGTTAATGCCTTATGTGGGATGTATAAAGGATAGAGTTAATGATATTATATATGATATTATATATGAAGTTATACTAGAATTATAATATATATATGTATCATTATGTTTTAATTCTATTAAAATATGAAATAGAAATGAAAGTAGCGTTCATGCGTATGTACGACTTACCGTCTCTATAAACGGTGCATTTCATTTCTTACCTCCAAATGTTATGTACTATTATAAATACATGTATATAATGAATATATATGATATATATGATATATAAATCATGAATATCATTCTGGATATAATGGAATATTGACCACATGGACAACTTGTAAATATAAGGTGTTCATTTTTGACTCAAGTACCAAATATCGACAAAATGAATGTTATTAACATAAATGATTACATAATGTTTATAACATGGTAATAAGTAATATAAAAGGAATTATAAACTTGAAAAAGGTTCTTAAGCAAGTAGAAATTAACTTTAGTTTATTATTTAGGAGATTAAAGAACGATCAAGTCAAGTTGGACATGAGTTAAGGGACTTCGTCTCAATCTCCTTTCATTGAGGCATATTTAGTTTTATACAAAAATTTATTTTATACGGTTTATAAACCCCTTTTACTTTTCATTTCATTCAAATGGAATCTTTTTATACAAAGCATTTTACTAAATGACAAAAAGGATTTTTTTATGTAAGTGGTGACAACGACCTTTCCGCCACCGAGAGTATTATTTGATCTTTGGCTTCCTTAACAAGACGAAATGTTTTTTTAAAAGGAAAAATAAATACCATATACTCTTTTTACATATTTTGGTATTGAAAATTATTTTGAGAATAGATTTATTATTTCAATTTCTTGAAATTATATATTGTTATTGCAATGTGGAAATGTTATCTTTACTTTATGCTTATGTTATGTGGTATGATCATGTTATGGTTCTTGGGAATTATTTATGTATATGGGTGGTTCCATGATAAAACTAGGGAGGGTGAGCCCGAGAGAGATCCCCATTGCATTGGGTAATGTGACAGAGGTAAATGTGAATGTTTCTCCTAATAGATTTAGGGAATATACTGTGATGGGTATTACAAAGTAACTCCCTATGTATCTATGATAGCTATAATGTAAGTATGTTATGGATTTCACAAGTTACCTTTATGATATATGATTTCTATGTGTCTTTCATAAATATTATGAATTCATGAGGTAAGTAAGAGAGTTCATGTTTTGTATGTATTTATAAACAAATGTTTTCATCCTTTGTTTTATAACCCTTATTGATATTTTTATGCTCATCCCAAGTTTTGAAATGTTTTCACAGGAATTAGAGATGAATAGGGTCAAGGATGGGATCAAGGAAAAGTCATGCTGTCTAGAACCTGGAACTTGACATGACTCTTTTTTTCAAGAGATTTTATTTTATGAAAAAATGGATACTAGGTAGAATTGTCTACATGTAATATTCATGTTGTTATGTAAATGAAATATCCTAATTCTCTAAAAATCTAAACCTGAAAAGATCCTCAATGTGAATTATTCATTTAATTCAATATTATGTAATGTTTAAGGCCGGGTCCTTATAGTTGGTATCCAAGTTCAGTTTAGATAACTTTAGGAGTTAGGGTATTGTTAAATAAATGTACATAAATTAATTTATGGTAATATTGAAATGATATAGCATTTACAGATTACCATGTTGCTTCACCTAAGATATTTATGTCTTCAAAATGATTTTCCGCAGAGGAAACAAGGTAGCTATGTTGGGACGAAATCAGGAGGAAGACAACATTCCAAATCAGAAAACTGAGATGGTCAGAATCAGAACTGAACTGTTTGTTGCAGTGATGGAACAATTGACTCAGGCTATAAATGGTGTTGGTATCCATGTATGAGATTAGCCAGATCAACCACAGAGGAAAATTTCAGTAGTGGAGAATTTCATGAGGAAGCATCCCCCATCATTCAGAGGATCATCTGATATGGTGCTAGCAGAATGGTGGATTAAAGCACTGGAAAAGATTTTCGATGTCACGGGTTGTTCAGAACATCAAAAGGTTAGTCTTGTTATTTACCGTTTTGAAGGTGAAGCTGATAAGTGGTGGTAAATGGTGAAAAATATCAAGGATAGTGAGGAGATTTATGATCTTGATTGGGATTAATTTAAAGGTATATTTCTTGAGAAATATTTTCCTAAGGTGGTTCGTCTTAGGATGGGAAAACAATTCCTAGAATTAAGGCAGGAGGATGACTCATTGGCTTCTTAGGAAGAAACATTCACTCTACTGGAAAGGTATGATCCAAATTTCATACGAGATATTGATAGTAAAATAAAACGTTTTTACTTAGGATTAAAGCCATATTATAGAAGGGATTTAGCTTCTCATGAGTTCAAAAGTTATGAAAAACATGTTCGTTGTGCGGAGAAGGTGGAAATGGATTTTTCCGATGATCAGGTATTCTTTGAAAAAAAAACAGAATAAGAGGTTGAGGTGGCAGGATAAAGGGAAGAACTCTTCAAAAAAGTCTTATGGTAAGAATCTTAAGTTTATAGTTTGTGAAAATTGTGGTAAAAATCATATTGGGTAATGTATTGAATTCTGGTAAGTGATACCGTTGTGGTAAAATGGGACATAAGTCCCGTAATTGCACTGAAAAAGATCAGGTTAATGGTAAGACAAAATATGATTTACAGTCAGTAAAATGTTTTAAGTGCAATGAAATTGGTCATTATGCAAATGAGTGTCCAAAAAAGAACTCAATCGAAGGAAAGAAACCGGACTACAATTAGAAAGGGGTGGTGAAATCCTTTGCAACTACTTCAGCAGATGTTGGGCCATCAAATGAAGTTGTATCAAGTACACTGTTTGTTTGTTCAGATTATGCCAATGCGTTGTTTGATTCAGGGTCTACACACTATTTCATTTATGAGAAGTTTTCTTTTAAATTTGGAATTCCATATTAAGATATGAATATAGAACTTATAGTAAAAACACATGGAGGAAATGTTGAGATAAAAATAAAACATAATAACATTCCTTTCCTTGTGTGCAGAAAGAATCTTACACTAAACCTTATTGTTTTGCCTCTAGTAGAGTTTGATGTTATATTGGGCATAGATTGGATTTCTCTTTATCATGCTAATATTGAATTTAGAGCTAAAGAGGTTTCTTTTCAGAATGATTTTCAGTTTGTATACAAAAATGAACCCTTGATTTTGATAACATATCAGGAAGCCGAGAAACTTGTAAAAGATGGAAATGAATGTTACCTTGCACATATTGTTAAAAATAAAGGAACTGTTCAAATTAATGATGTTCTAGTGGTAAATTAGTATCTTGATGTTTTCCTGATGAGTTTCCTAGCATTATACCTGATCGGGAAGTTGAATTTACTGTTGACTTAGTTCCTGATGCTAAACCAATTTCAAAACCCCCTTATCAAATGGCTCAAATTGATCTTTTAGAGTTAAAGAATAAATTGCCAGAGTTATTAAATAAAGGTTTCATTAAACCTAGAAAATCACCATGGGGTGATCTTGTATTGTTTGTTAAAAATAAAGATGGTTCAATGAGACTTTTCATTGATTATAGAGCATTGAATAACATCACTGTTAATAACAAGTATCCTTTGCCTCATATCAATTATTTGTTTGATCAGCTCCAGGGAGCTCAGTATTTTTCAAAGATTGATTTGAGGTCGGGTTACCATCAGTTGAAAGTAAAGGAAGAAGATGTTCCAAAGACCACATTTTATACTAGATATGGCCATTATGAATTTGTAGTTATGCCTTTTGGGTTAACCAATTCACCTGTTGTATTCATGGATCTTATAAATAGAATTTTCCATGTGTTCTTGGATAAGTTTGTGGTTGTGTTCATTGATGATATTTTGGTTTATTTCAAAATTAAAGAGGAAAATGAAATTAATTTAATGGTCATCTTGCAAACCTTAAAAGAAAAGAAACTGTTTGGGAAATTCAGAAAGTGTGAGTTTTGGTTACAAAAAATATCTTTCCTTGGTCACATTGTTTCAAAAAATGGCATAACTGTTGATCCTGCTAAAACAAAAGTTGTTGAATAATGACCAAGATCCACATATATAACTGAGATTTGTAGTTTTTTTGTGTTGGAAGGTTATTACCAGAGGTTTGTTGAAAATTTTGCACGGTTATCTAGTCTAATGACTAAGTTAACTTGAAAAGGTGTTAAGTTCATCTGGACAAAAGAATATGATGATTGTTTTCAGGAATTGAAAAGGATATTGGTGAATGCTCCAGTTTTGGCACTACCATTCAGAAATGGTGCATTTGTTATCTATAGTGATGCTTCATTGAAAGGACTGGGTTGTGTCCTAATGCAGAATGATCATGTAATTTCTTATGCTTCACATCAGTTGAAACCTTATGAGTTAAATTACCCTACACATGATTTGGAATTCGCTGCTGTAGTTTTTTATTTGAAAATTTGGAGGCATCATTTGTATGGAGTAAAATGTGAAATATATACTGACCACAAAAGTTTAACATATATATTCACTCAAAAATAATTGAACATGAGACAAAAGAGATGGCTAGAATTAATCAAGGATTATGATTGCATGATCCATTAAAATCCAGGAAAAGCAAATAAAGTGTCCGATGCTTTGAGTTGACAAAGTAATGTTTCATTAAACATGTTACTTTTGGAATGAGATCCTTTGGTTTTTTATTTGATAAAATTTGGCATAGAAATGGTTGGTGCAGGAAAATTCTTCTGTTTTGTTTCAGGCGTTAGTGAAATCATCTCTATCAGACAGAATAAAGCAAGAATAGAAAGAAGATAGTGAGTTGTAGAAAAAGGTAGAGTTAGTTCAGAAGGGTAAGTTTCCTAATTTAAACATTGATAATGATTGTGTTTTGAGGTTTGGAAAGATATTATGTGTAACTTGTGATTCACAGTTTAAGAATGAGTTGTTATATGAAACTCATAGTTCTCTGTTTTCAGTTCATCCTGGTAGTACTAAGATGTACAAAGATCTTCGGGAGTATTACTGGTGGGATGGAATGAAAATATATATTGCTGATTTTACTGTGAAGTGTTTGACTTATTAGCAGGTTAAAGAAGAGCGGAAGTTACTAAAAGGAATGCTTCAGCCTTTACCGGTGCTAGAGTGGAAATGGGAAAATATATCCATGGACTTTGTTGTGGGATTACCGAAGATATATCGAGGTAATAATGAAATCTGAGTTATAGTTGATCGATTGACTAAATTTTCTCATTTCCTTCCTATTATAGATACATTGTCTCTAGATCAACTTGCTTGGTTGTATGTTAAAGAGATAGTCAGGTTTCATGGAGTTCCCCTCTCCATTGTATCTGATCATGATCCCAGGTTTACTTATAACTTTTGGAAAGGCCTTCAGAAGTTGTTGGGTACTGAATTAAATTTTAGTACAACTTTTCATCCTTAATCAGATGTGCAATCAGAACGAACAATTCAGACCTTGGAAGTTATGCTACGTGCTTGTTCACTAGATTATCAGGGAAGTTGGGACCAACATATTTCTTTGGTGGAATTTTCATATAATAACAGTTTTCATTCCAATATACAGATGGCTCCATTTGAGGCATTATATGGAAAGAATCGTCGAACTCCAACTTTTTGGGATGAAGTAGGTGAAAGGAAGATGATGAGACCAGAATTGGTAGAAGAGATGGAAGAGAAAGTTCAGTTAATTCAGAAGCACATGAGAACAGCTCAGAGCAGGCATACAATTTATGCAGATAACCAGAGGAAGGATATTTATTTTGAGGTAGGCGATCATGTCTTTCTCAAAGTTTCTCCATGGAAAAGTGTGATGCGTTTTGGTAAGAAGGGAAAGTTGAGTCCAAGGTTCATTGGACCTTATGAAATTTTGGAGAAAGTTGGATAAGTTGCATACAGAGTGGCTTTACCTCCAATTTTATCCCAGGTACACAATGTTTTTCATGTTTCGATGTTGAGAAAGTATATACCAGATCCATCTCATGTTTTGAGCCCATTAGTAGTTCAGTTGGAAGAGAATCTCTCTTATGAAGAACAACCAGTCCAGAATCTTGACCGAAGAGAGCAAGTGTTGTAGAATAAGGTAATTCACTAGTTAAAGGTTTTGTGGAAAAACCATATGGTTGAAGAGGCAATTTGAGAATCTAAAAATACTATGAGGGATAAATACCCCCATTTATTTGATAAGTGAATAAAATTTCGAGGACGCAATTTCCAAAAGGGGGGAAGGATGTAACATCCCAAGTAAATGAATAATACGAAATATTTCATATGTATTAATATTTTTGATTTAAATATTAATTTTAATTTAAAGGGTTTACTATGTTCGATAGTGTACTCGATACGCAACAACGAGTTTCTTTGAAATCTTATGTTGCACTCTAATAATATAATATTATTATTTTAAATGGTAGTTAACTCCTAGCCGTTGTATTAGCGGGAATGAAAAAAACTAACTACAATATTATTATACATGTTTGATAAATGTATTTACATTTATCCAATAAAAATTTAAAGGTTTAAAATATGAATGAATCTAATTTTAAGCATAATTTACATTAAAAGGTCGATTTACCACCTTTTAATGATGAACTGTCTTTAAATATAATTATGGTCACTTTAATACATTCTATATGAACAAATAAAATATTTCTTTAGAATGGGGACATAAAAATTTACTTTGTGTAAATTTTTGTAATTTTTACGAGAAAGTTCATTTTTTAGTGAATAGTGAAAATATTGTATTTTAATTCAAAACTGACTTTTAATCTAATTTATTTATATAGTTAGATTATATTATTAATTGGTTTTAAAGTTTAATTAGAATATATTTTTACCATTTAATCTAATGTTGGTCATTGGAATTAATTTCACTTTGAAAATGGATATAAACAAGTGTCAATCTTTTGATAGTTATTGTTTCTTAAAAATACGCTATTTGTTTTAGCAGCAGGAATTAATTTTAAATTAATGAAGGCCAATTATATGTTTTTAATTAGAAAAAATTGACATCATTTTTGAATTTGGAATGTCAAATAAATATTAGGCTGAATTTTTGGTATTTTTCTAAAAAACTTCAATTTTTGATGAATAGTGAAACCACTGAGTAGTAATTAAAAAACTGAATTTTTAATTTTAATTAAATTTTACCACTTATGTGAATTTAATTTTAAAAATCCTACATACATGGTTGTTATTATTTAGTAAAATATGGTTCAATAATATGAAAATAATTTTTTGTGAATAGTAACTTTTGACTTTTATTTACCGCGGTTAAAGGTAAATAAAATAATTCAACGTAAAAAGATTATTATAATAATTCAAAATTACCTTAAAACTTATCCAAACCTTATTGGGGGAGTCAATTATAACCATGGGAATATTTAAGTCGATTTTGGGACCCCATTGAGCCACTTGGGAGTGATAATGACAATTTAGATTAATTAATTTAAAGTAAAGACAAAAATGACATAAACAAATATCTCTTTGTAAATTAATTTTGACATGGTGTTATTTAAGTTATTTTTTAGACTATAAATATTAATTGGAAATATAAAGATATTTAATACATCATGGTATTTTTTTTATAATTTTTAGATAGCAAATAAATTAAATTATTTATGACATAATAATGATGCAGTGTTTACCTCATTAATAAATCATTTAAATAAATAAGATGATAATGATTAAAATATTATCCAAAACATGTCCAATTCTGATTAGATGATTTTATTTCTAATATGAGTCATCTTATATTCTACTTTAATGATTTTTGGACCTTTTAAAACTGAAGATATGTTTATAATAAAATAATGTTTCCACACTTTCCTAAAGAGCCCCTCCTACCCCTTATAAAAGGAGACCACTTATAACCATTTTCTCACACCTATAATGCCTTTTGGCTCATCCAAAATCAGCCCAATTAATCTCCCTACATCCCTCTCCTCCTTCTAGAAGCCTTAACTTAGGCATTAGTCACTTCAAGAATTACTTTGGTTCAAACCAAAGGGAATTTCCCAAATTAAAGGTAACCGTTTATCTTAAATTGTTTTCTTTTATTTTACTTCTCCAACCTGTAAAATCTTTTTATTCCTTTATTTTGTAAAAAAACCAGTATTCTCAATATACTAGTATGTTGTTATGATAATTATTCAAACTACACTTACACACACCTCCATCTAATGGGTGAAGAATATAATGTTTCTGTGGATGGAAAACTAACGCCTCACGAAACGATCATTGTTCAATTACCTCTTACCGCCTCTCATGGTGGCCATTATGATGACACTATATTTATATATGATATAGATTATGTTTATTTTTTCTTTATGCTTCCATATTTTTTTATAGCATACCTTCATGGTTTCCATTATGTGTAAACATGATAATTTCATTTGAGGAAGTGCGGACTACCGCCCCCTCAAAGTGACGTGACTCGTTAATGCCTTATGTGGGATGTATAAAGGATAGAGTTAATGATATTATATATGATATTATATATGAAATTATACTGGAATTATAATATAACTTTGTATAATTATGTTTTAGTTCCATTAAAATTAGAAATAGAAATGAAAGTAGTGTTCATGCGTACGTACGACTTACCGTCTCCATGAACGGTGCATTTCATTTCTTACCTCAAAATGTTATGTACTATTATATATACATGTATATACTAGATATATATGATATATAAATCATGAATATCATTTTGTATATAATTTACTATTAACCACATGGACAACTTGTAAATATAAGGTGTTCATTTTTGACTCAAGTACCAAATATCGACAAAATGAATGTTATTAACATAAATGATTAAATAATGTTTATAACATGGTAATAAGTGATATAAAAGAAATTATAAACTTGAAAAAGGTTCTTAATCAAGTATAAATTAACTTTAGTTTATTATTCATGATATTAAAGAATGATCGAGTCAAGTTGGACACAAGGTAAGGGACTTCGTCTCAATCTCCTTTCATTGAGGCATATTTAGTTTTATACACGAATTTATTTTATACTGTGTATAAACCCCTTTGACTTTTAATTTCATTCAAAGGGAATATTTTTATACAAAGCATCTTAATAAATGAAAAAAGGAATGTTTTTTACGTAAGCGGTGACAACAACCTTTCCACCGCCACGAGTATTATTTGATCTTTGGATTCCTTAACAAGCCAAAATGTTTTTTTAAAAGGAAAAATAAATACCATATACTATTTTTACGTATTTTGGTATTAAAAATAGTTTTGAGAATGGATTTAATATTTCAATATCTTGAAATGATATTTTGTTATTGCAAAGTTGAAATGTTATCTTTCCTTTATGCTTATGTTATGTGGTATGATCGAGTTATGGTTCTTGGGCATTATTTATGTATACATGTGGTTCCATGATAAACCTAGGGTGGGTGAGCCCGAGATAGCTCTCCAGTGCATTGGGTAACATGACAGAGGTAAACTTGAATGTTTCTCCTAAGAGATTTAGGGAATATACTGTGATGGGTATTCCAAAGTAACTCCCTATGTAGCTGTGATAGCTACAATATAAGTATGTTATGGATGCCACAAGTTACCTTTATGATATATTATTTCTATGTGTCTTTCTTAAATATTATGATTTCATGAGGTAAGTAAGAGAGTTCATGTTTTGTATGTATTTATAAATGAATTTTTTAATCCTTTGTTTTATAATCCTCACTAAGATTTTTATGCTCATCCCAAGTTTTAAAATGTTTCACAGGACTTAAAGATTAATAGGGTCAAGGATGGGATCAAGGAAAAGTCATGCTGTCTAAAACCTGGAACTAGACATGAATCTTCTTTTCATGAGTTTTTATTTTATGAAAAAAATGGATACTGGGTAGAATTGTATACATGTAATATTCATGTTGTTATGTAAATGTAATGTCCTAATTCTCTAAAACTCTAAACCTGAAAATATCCTCAATGTGAATTATTCATTTAATTCTATATTATGTAATGTTTAAGGCTGGGTCCTTATATAGAAAATAGCATTACAATTAATCTAAGTGACATTCAAGACATATAACTAGAAGAACTACATGTCATGGAGTAGGCTGTGAAGTAAGATGTGAATGGTTCATGGCCCCACACATTACACATATTTTACACCAATTACATGATGTTCAACTCTTAGGCACGTAAAAAAATTTAAAAAATTTGATGTAATTAAGGAAGAAGACCAATTTTAAGATCCCAAGACCCACCATAATGTCTTTTTGACCCATTTATGATTCCATTTATTGCAATCAGGGTAGATTGAGGCCTATAAATACTAGCCTAGGCTATAGGAGAAAGAACAAGTTCTTGAGGATACACTAATATGCTACACTATAGGGATGCTACTGCTTTATGATTTCTTTCCTTTACTTTTATTTTTATTTCATTTATCCATATAACACATTCATTTATCTTTTTTATTTATGTGTTTCCCTTTTCTCTTCCATATCACTTTCTCTTCCAACCCTAATCTCATTATCTCTCCCTTCCATATTTTCATCATGATTTCTATTCACTTTCAAATGGAAAGTGAATAACCCAAGGCTTGTCCCTAGGGGAGGTTTCACAATTTTCTTTATTATTTAACTTCAACTCAACATGTTTTTGTTCTATTTTTGGTGGATGCGAGAGTATTTCACAGGTGCGGTGGTCATCAACCAAGAAATTATTTCTATCTACATTATTTTTCTTTGATTCATTATTTTCCCCTCCCTTCTCTCAGGGAAACCCTTCATACGGTGGAGATGGAATTTCTTGAAGGAATTAAAAAACATACAATGGATCCAAATATTTTAGGAATTGTATTCTCAGTTGAGGTGTTATCATATTTTACTATTGGTAGAGGTGGGGTTTGGTGTGGAGAAGGAATTATAACATTACCCACTCAAAAAATTAAAGTAAAGTAATTCATTAATGTGGATTCATCAAACAAATAATCAAATTTAATTTAAATAACAAATAAATAATTAATGAAAGATATATTTATTTCATGCATACATTTTAGGGTGTTTTAAGTATTAATTTATGTATTTAAGTTATTATTATTTCCAATTTGTGAGTTATTTAACTTATTTTATGATTTATGGTTGGAAATAATTGATATTTGAAAAATTAGTGAAAAGAGTTGAATAATGGTCCTAAAAGACACTTCACGCCACTTCACTTCACTTGTGTCATGACACCAGCCTTTTGAGGATACAATGAAGTTGTAAAACCAGAGCAGAATGATTACACACCGTGTAATTAATTTACACATCATGAATTCATTCAAAGAATCAACTGATCAATATAAGACGTGATGATATCACACACTGTGAAGAAAAATTACACGTTGCAAAACACATTACACAACATGATTTTTTTTCAGGATATGTTTTGGGATGAGATACACCAAAATTCAAGTTACCTTGAAATTAAAGGGTTACACATTGTGAAATCACATTACACATCATGTACATTCATGGTATGGGATTCTAAAGTCCATATTATGTGTATCTTCAAATTTTCAACAAATCTATGACATGGGTCCCACACAAAACCACCACTGGACCAAATATTAATAATCATTACCAATACTGAAGTCCATCTGAAGCCTATAAAAGGAGGTCTAGAATGCTGCTGTTGGGGAATTGAGAACCTGAGACCAAAGTGTGGAGTGAAAATCTACAATTCCCTTTCCAAGTTTTTTTAATTTCTTTATCCTTTCATTATATTTTCTCCTAACTTATTATTTTATTATCACTAGGATGTAGGATTATACCCACCTTATTCTAGGGTAATGTAATTGAAGGGGGAAGGTGTGTTGGATTTATTTCATTTTATTTTATTCATGTATTTGGTTTGACACAATTTAATATTCATATTTCAATACCCTTATTTTTCTTTTATCATGACCATTGATATTTGAATAAAAAATTAATCATAAAATTGTGAAACTGATAACCCTAAAGAATTCATTACCATTTTCAACTTTAGGGGAAATCAGGTTTAAACATGGTGTTAAGAAAAACTTGATTCGGAAACACCCTAAATTACTGAACCAAGGGAAATAGTGTATTTTCGTGTTGAGGAGGGGATACTATGACAATTATATCTTACACATCTCAACTCCGACACAAATCATGAATTAACCAAACTATTTTATAAAATTTAATTTCACGTGAACCCTAATATTAAAAGGCCCCAATATGATTTCCAAATATGATCACAAACCAATCAATTTGATTTTCTTTCACCTTTTTACTTTCCAAAACTGAATCAAACCCAACGGTTCTCACCTATTTCTTAAAATTAATTGAATTAAGTCTTTTGAAAACCTAAAGAAACTAATTTATCCATATATTTGGATAGATCTTGACCTAATTATATACTAAATTTTAATTAATCAAGTACAATAGTTTAGTTTTTATAATTTTTTTTCACAGACCTATAGGGAGTTAATGATGCCCTCAAAGCCTATCAATGAACCCATGTTATCAAAACCTAAACCAAGACCTTTCTCCCTAATCTTCATTCTTTATAAATATGCATTTCATTATTTTAATTGCATGTTTTCCAAAAATTTCAAAACTATAATTTTTATAAATAATAAGAAAAACTATAAAAAGAGTTAGATTAGGTGAAATATAATTATTGTTTGAACCAACCATCATTATCCTCAAGTGAGATGACCCTGGTTAGCCTCTGTTCTGCATTAGGAAAATATTTTTTATTTTTTCATGCCCTATGATAGGCATGAATCAAACACCATTAATCACTTTAAATTACATGATTAAGGAGTGTGGTTTAAATTACTAGAATTACCTAATAAATTATAGATATATACATCTAGGTGAATGATCTTGAGTGGAAATGGGGATGGGTTTTCACTACACAAATGTTTGTTATGGAAAATCGTAGGATAATTTTGGTAGCATAACGGGTGTACATAAAGATTCATGGAATGATTAAATGAGAGTGAAAGTTATGATATCATTAATTAAAAATAATAAGAAAATTAAAAGGGATGTGTAAAAACTTATTACAACATGAAAAATTGAAAATAAAATGGAATAATGAAAATAAAGTACTTGACTAAAGAGGGGGAGACAATCCCTTACCCTAAGAGGGATCTTCTAAAAGATTGGGAGGATCATCTCATGATATTGGGAAAACCTTAGGAAGGGTTTATAGATGTACGAGGATAGATAATTCATGCTAAATGGATTTTTATTGATTAGTATTTGTAGTTTGGGTGGGTCTTTATAGAAAAAGAGAGAGGAATTATTTAATAATTTCTAAATGTAGGTTTTGGACTCTATATAAGAAAATAATCAAAAAAAAAACATTACAACCATTTTTTCCAATGGTTTACTCCAAATAGGATTGATTTTAAATATTTTATTAATCCATGAACCAAACATATTAAAACCATACCATTGGTGATGTGTAAGTGAGTCAGGTTATAAATAATTAATTTTAAAATCATAAACAATAATATAGGTTTTAGAGGATTTATTAAGGGTTTAAGAAATAAATAAAATAACCAAAAAAATTTATTTTAAAGGGTAAATATATATTTGGTTTTGGTTTCATTTTATGGTATTTATTACATCACTTTCTGGGTCATTATAATGTCATAATACAAGCTGTATATTTATACCCTATTTATTTTCACCCAAAAATTCAAATCTCTCAAAAAATTATGAAAAATTAACCATCGGATAATTTTGATGTGATGATTTCAAAATATAATATAATTTTATAAAAAAAAAATCTAAATATGATAATTTACACTTTTAAATAAAAATACTTATTTACGAGAAAATCATTATTTTTAAGAAAATAAAATTTTCTGACCCTTAAAAAGATTATACTAGATATAATTAATTTTCATTATCGTTTGTATATAAATAAATATTATTTGATAATAATTTTATATGAAAATAATACTTATTTAAAAATTATTGAATTTATCAAAATGAGTGTTAAAACCATACATTTTCTACAAATAAAATTTTGGTTTCTTCATATCAAAATCGAATTTTCATCAACTTATATATAATTTTATAAATAAAGTAATAATTAAAAGGGAAAAATTTAATCATTATTTTATTAAAAATAAAAAAAAGTTCATACTACTAGGGTCTTAAATACATAACCCCTTATTACACCAACTTATGTCGTAAGGGTTAGGTGTGTGATTGTAGAACTTTCTTGAGGTGGTTTAGTGAACATGGTTTGGGCCATGATCTTGATAAGATTGAAATTATCTCATAAATATTTCAGTCATGTTCTAGTTATTGAATTTCAGCTTGGGATTGGTCAAGGTAAAATCTTATTGATTAGAAAACCCTCAGAATCTCTGATAATTGGGCTTTATAGGGTATAGTCCAAATGGTCAAGGCCATTAATTCTTCCATCAGTGTTAATTAGGCCTTATCATGACCTTTAATATATACTAATCTTAATGGTCACTGTATAATAACTATATTATCAATAGTTAAGATTCTTAACAATGTTTTAAATTTGACCAAATATTTTTTTACAATGGTCTAAAATAACCAAATTATTACATGTGTTTTCTATAACTACATTACCTAATAAGGAATTTATTCATTCAAAAAGGGAATTTCATTTGTGAAAGTTTGGGTTGTTACATTTACTTTTCATCTAGAAATTTTAGTTTACCCTTATTTTTACCTTTTATCCCTTGGTAACATTTTTGTATGAGTTATGTAACTTTATTCATCTCACATAAAATTTTGTTTTACATTATGTATTATCTAAACACCCTTACATATCAAGGTATAGATTTGGTACTTTGTTAATTTCCTATATACATGGTCCTAAAAACACTTATATTTAACCCTTATATATCACCACAATTTTAGATTTTTCACACCCATAAATCAACATCTTCTCAACCTTTACACATTATGATTAACCTTACGCATTGATGACTTTTCCAATTATGTATCTCTAATATAATATTTATGAAATTCCTAGAATATATTTCATATATAGGTACAATCATTCCTTTTTCATTTTCAAAATATCTTTATCTCCTCTTCCATACTTACTCACAGACATTATTATATTTGGAATATCTTTAGATCCTTTTCCAGAATGAATTTTGGAGACACTCCACTTCCCAAAAAAACATTTATACTCTTAATATTATATACATTTTTATTTTTATAACAAATCCACTTCTAGAACAAACTCTAAACTATTCACCTTATAAACTTATTTTACTTTAGGAACATATCCACTTTCAGAACAACTTCTAGACCTTATTGGTTCTCTACTTTCTGAATATCCCCATGTCTTAAATGTCATCTCATAATCTAACCATGTATTTAATAACTACATTTTATACCAATAATTCTCACAACTTCATCAACCTTTATCATTTGACAAAAAATCCAATAGTAATTGACAAAAAATCAAATTTAAAATGTCTGTTTACAACATTATCCCCTTTTAGATTTTATTTTCAATCCTACCATAAATCTACCTCCATCATGTAAATCCATTTAGTCTAAAATCATGTTTTATGTTATGATTCATTTCATTACCCCCTTTTAAAATAAAATATAAAGGTATTCATATCCATATTTTACTTGTAATTATTTTACCCATTCTCACATAGTTCCATATGCTTATATTCTCATCTCTACCCAATATTACCCCAAATATTCTCTGTGTTATCCATAATGTTATCATTGTGATAAGATGATTCACCTCAATTTTTGAAAACAAATTTTTCTTTTGAACTTTTAGATTTTTTTACCACCATCAAAACTTTAGGTTCTCTCTCAATATATTATTGATTGAACCTTTGGATCTTTTACCACTGGTGGAGCTCTATATTTTTCAATTCACCCTTGATACCACTTTTTGAACAAAAAAATTCATATTTTTCACCTTTCAATCTCTAAACTATTTTCTCTCTCTTGTAACATTTTTTCTCATTTATTTTAAGCAAGTGAATTTCACACTTTGAATTGAGTAATTAACATGTTATCTAATACTACTGAGTCAAAACATGGCGTAGGAAATAAGTGTATATGTTATAAACATCAAAGTTCTCTATGTCACTCACATACTTCCAAAAAACACATGTAACTTGAGCTTTTAATTTACTCAACAATTCTTCTTCTGATATCAACAACACTTATACAAGAATATCAATGAATAATCAATAATTTATTAAGTTTTTGAGCTAGAAAACATATTGAACTATTTGATACCACCTATTAATGATAAAATTGTGATACCACTTGATATACATGTTCATACTTTCTTTACAGGGATTCTACTATCTCAGATAAAGAAAAAACTAACTTCATATGCTCATCACCAACCCCCCCTGAATGCCTGTAGTTATTTAAATAAAGTATTGTGATAATTTTTATCATAAGGAAACTACTTCTGGTTATAAAAATTTATTCCATGAAACTTTTTCTATCCTAAAAAATAATTATATAATACCACATTGTTAGTATCTAAATAAATAAACATTAATTCACTAAATATTTATAATTCTTCTAATGATATGTATTATCATTATTTTAGTGGTCTAATACTACTTAATATATGCCTTGATATAATTTATTTTTAACCAAAGTTTACTTGATATCATTTTTTATTTCAGATAATGATTTTACACCACTATAATTCATGATCAGGATCTACATCATTTGAACTTATTTATTACAATATGCAATTCTAGGTTCGAATTTGAAATCTAAGGAGGTTTCTTGACACCACTTGTCGAGTCATATTAGTCCTTAACACCATTAGTATTTTCTCTAACACCAATCATTACTTGAATTATATTTTAGTACAATCATCCCATGGATCATATCCCCCCTTAAATCCACATCACTTTAAAGAAAAGTTAAACATATTCAATCATATGGGGAGAGGGGTACCTTCAGGTATCCTCAATTAAGGGAATGTGGTTGGACTTGACATGAAAAAATATTAAATCCATTTTTACTCCAAGGATTCATGGTTATAATATTTTTTATTTTCACCATTTCTATAAACTTATTTCTAAGTATTTTATTTCAAATCCTCCAAATTTTTCAGTTGGGTCATTGTAGGCACTTGAAATTTTACACCATACACTTCCATTGAAGATCTTAGAAGTGCAAATACTATGAAAAATATCAAAGTAATTTTCAAGAAAAACATTGAAAAAGGATACTTTAAGAATGGTCTTATTGGGGAATATATTTTGGCCCCACCAATTTTACTTAGAATACTTCTCTAAGTTTTATGAGCACTTCCTTTAACAAAAAATATAGACAACCTACTGGCTAGCTAGGACAGGGCTCGACCACTGGAAAATGTGGGACCAAAGTTTACCACACCGAGTGGGAGTTATATTGATACATCTAGAGGGAAGGAGGCATAAAAACCATAAGGAGAATGCCCACAATCAACTCCCAGAGTGCACATGTATAGTATCGGCCAGAAGCCCACTAGGCTACAACCCGGGTGGTGGTGTTTGGAGGTAGTATGGGTGCCGAACCATATTACCAGATCGACTAAACAATACTCATGAAATTACTAATATAATGGATGTAAGGAGCTGTAGAATATCAATGTGGTACATGGAGCCTAACTGTTCACCCATGCTTTAAAAATCAGATATAATAAATTCCATTTAATTTGTGTGATCTCAGCCATATGTTGAAATCCCACATGGATCCTTTTAAAAACTAGTCGATCCCATGTGGTGATTGTTCAAAATAATCCAATTCTATACAGTTTATTAAACCTCCCTCTCATCTACTCATCCACTGAACTATTATGCCACTGGTTTCACATAACGAGGCACACCGACGCTGTCTGCATAACCCACACACTCAACGACCACTATTCTATCTCTCTCTGATGATCAAAAAACTGTAAGGGGAGTGTGCTCGACACCCTAAATACATGAATGTGACTTAGTTTTTCATGAAATCTCCTTCTTTAGGGAAACTTGAGTCACTACATGAGGCCAATATTGTGTGTTGCATGAATCCATTGTAAGAGGCTCTAAAGATCACACGATAAAAGTGGTGATGATTGTGCAAAGAAGTATTGACACTGCATGAATTTCATAAAGAACAATGACTCAAGAATCTTCTGTCTCTAAAATTTTATCTATTTATTCCCCTGCACGAATCCTTCAAACGATAGTCCAATGGGCACCATAAGATCATACAGATCCCATAAATAAATCATGTGAATCCATTTCTAGCTATCTTCTACTCCGTCGTAAGAAGGATACCCATACTGAGGTGATTCTCTCCAGGTATATAAGAAATGTTTGGAAAATATATCCTCCACATGAAATTGATCATGGGATTATAAGAGGCTATTTGGAGATGAATCATGGATCTTGTGATCATACGATGTTGATCACATGAGGCCACCAACCTCCTTAAGCTGGTTCATGCAGTATCATCCCCATGTAAAAATACAATATACTAGGCTAACTATACCTATATAAACCACAGACCCATAAAAAAACATACATAATGAGGGGTGAAAAAGTAGAACAATGTATATTAGGAGAATAAAGGAGCCGACTACTGCCTTCAGAGATCACCCTGAGGTAATTGGGAGGATCCTATCATGAGAATCTTTCACGGGATGATGCTGTAAGAACCCATCACAATATCACCTTAATATCACATGATCACATGACAAATATAACATCATGAACATCATCTGTAACATGAAACACTCTAATAAACCCCCAATCATATAGGATTCTTCCCCTAGTTTTGGAAACCAGGATAGATAACCCCCAAAACATTCCCTCTTTACATGAAATTACTTCAGTTAGCCTTGAATAAGAGATAAATAAAGTCCTCAAACTTGTGATTTCATGAACCTTCATGTCTCTTAATGCTTGCATGCAGCCCTGGAAGTGGTCTCTTCGACACACACCATCAATGCATAACCCTGTCTATGAAAGTACAACACTGAGGACATGTTCCCCTATGTTTCATGAACTCCTCCTTACCCTAAAATGTATTCCTTTATCTAGAAACACGAAAACCTTGATATGTAGCCCCTATTCATAAACATAAAAACCATCACATGACCATATAAAGGTCATACGGATTGCATGAGTTTGGGAATCGTGCAATGTCATTATGAGGACACACATCAAAATGTAGGTGGATTTGGCATGTGTATAAACCCATGGACATATACTCGACTATGCATCCCATGTTCCACAAACCCTCATCCATGTGTGTGAAATCAATGGGAAGCCTCTGTATATATTAGAAGAACCCATCACAAGACCCAATTAAGGTCATGAAACATCATGAATGGACAAAAATCATATGAAATCATCGTGAGGGGTTCCACTCAATGTGTACATATTCTTGACCCACATGATGACTCATGGGAAAGACCCCCTTTTTCACACAGAACCTAGGAGGTGTGACAATGGAATGAAACAACTAGACATGAACTCCCCTTCTATAAAGATATTATCCATATGGGCTTAAGTCAAGATCCATTTGGATAATAACCTTCAACATTCAGGAAATCACAAGATCAAAAACATGTTTTCAAGACCCTTCCACATGATTAGTTTAAGGTCATGCAATTTTAATATTCTTCACTAGTTTTACGATGTCCTTGGGCTGCCTCAGATGTGTCACATTGATCACAAGATTGGTATCAAAAAATTCATGTTGATCTCATGAAAAATTATTAACATATTATCATTGTCATGAGATTTCCTATAGATAATATAGGTTTATCTCACAAAAACTTACTAACATGTCGTCATTTTCATATGGTTTCCCATTGACATATAAAAATTGTCATGTGGTAGCCCAAGGATGTGTCGGTTTGATTAAGATACATCATATAGACATGTATACTTTGATCATATGGACTACACTAAATATTTTCTCTTTGATCATGCATAGACATCCATGAAAAGATAGTTTTCATGAAGAATACCCTGAACATGTCTACTCTGATATTGAGAAATCATCTAATACAAGTCAGTCGATCATGAGAAAGACCCTGGACGTGACCACTTTGATCATGTGAAGGACCTTAGACACATAAAATTTGACCATGTGAATCATATTGGACATACCAGGAAGAAATAATTGGACATTCCTTCCATGTCATCTTGACACCCCAAATGTGTTGGGTGGATAATCAAGACATGTCTATTAGTCATCCATGAAATGTTGGGTAGATCCCCTAGGTCATGTTAACTTAGTTTAACCATCAGAATCTGTCTTAAAAACATGGTCCTCCAACTAGGAACCTTGGTCCAGATACCCTCTTTGTAAGGGGAGTGTTATTAATGGGTTAGGGTTACACAATCATAAAACCCTATCTATACCATGCTCTCAAACATGCCCTCCATGTCATACCAAGAATGTCCAATAGACTATGCATGGTTTTCATCTCTCTTTATCTGTCAGAAGATATAAAATGAATATCTCAAAGGTAATCCATTCTAGTATAATCCCTTATAATTCCTAAAAACTTAGGGGTAACCACAATGTCTTCAAGTGTGAACACCCACCATAAACCATCAATTGGTTAGGGATGAGCTGGACTATGAGAACTATGATTCCTACTATAATCAGGATACGTAGGATACCTTCTTAAGGATCAAGATCCAAAGGGAATCCATCATGGTATAAGCCCCTAGAATTCCTAAAACCTCAAGGGGTAACCATAATGTATTTGAGTGTGACAACCCACCTTAACCCATCAGTGGGTTAGGGATGAAATAAATTATAAGGACTCTAATTCATTCTATAAATAAGATATGTAGGAAACCTTCCTAAGGCCCGACATATATTGGGTATTCACCTTGGTGTAAGTCCCTTTGTATAATAAATTTTCATGGATTAAGGGGTAACTACTCCCATGAGTCTACTATCCTTCATCACTGATTAGATGGTGAGACGTGGGATCATATACATGAATCATTTTAAGTATAATTTACAACCATTCCCTCAAGAATCTCAAACCCATCAGTGGGTTAAGGATACGCCAAACAACAATGACTCTAATTATTTCCATAACCAGGATATGTAGAAAATCTTCATAAGGCCTGAGTTCCATACCATATCCTCCATGATATGGGTAATCATACCTCTCAAAGAGAAACATTAATATGTAATCTCCATTCAAATACGACCTCATGTAACGTGTCCAATCTTCTGTTATCTCTTGTTTCTCACACTGATAATGACTCTCGTGGGCCTTAGATACTAGCGATGATTATACTAATAGAATGATATGAATGCCCCAAACGTGGGTCCCTCATTGGGATGTAAGTCTGATTACGTATCATTTTCAATCAAAGGGCCATACTACCGGTGAGGAAATACAAGGATGACTTTTATATATATACCCCACCCAAGGCATCTATTGTCATATCCCTTACGACACAGACACCTATACAAAAACTGTAAAGACTCTGATTCCTATATTAATAGGATATGTTGGATGCTTCATCAAGGTCAGAGCGCTATATTTACATCCTTAATGCATGATGTAAAATTGTATGGATCCATCCAATCACACAACCTTATACTATGACAAACAAACTATGTGGGGTTTGATTCTTATTCTCACATGATACATAGGACACCTCATAGAGGTTAAATACCATATCCAAGACACCAACTACCTCCCTTGATGACAATAAATTCTAGAGTGTACAAACTTGGTTATATACTAAAGAATCATAAATAAACAAGAGAATGATGGAGAACCCATTTTATAAATATAGTTGTTCCCATCAATACATGGTCTTAATCAAGTTGTTGACATAGGGGTAGCTAGCCCCATATCAGGTCCTGAGAAGTATTTCAAAAACATATCTTATATCTATAAGAGAGTCTTGGAGTAGAAAACAATTCCACAAAAAGGGTTTGATGAGACCAAGCTCCCATCCTCCTAACCAATTTTATTTCCTAAGAATCTTAGGGTTTGAAACCCCAAAGGACTAACTGCCTTTGGAAAATAGATCCTTACTAAGTTATGGATGTGGGAACTATTGGGAGTTTTTAAGGGATATTAACAAATGGTAAAACTAAAATGAGTAATTGAGAAAGACATTGGACCCCATAAAATCAACCGTCAAGAAAAAACCATCCACATATTTTTTGATGAAATAAAATGGTGAACCCAAAGTGAAATCATTTAACTATGGAATCTCAATCACAAAATAAAAATTATAGAATGCCCAGTTATTGTCAAAACATTTTTTCCTGCCATATGCGTGGCCAGTTGTATCTTTTCCCATGAAACAAAATGGTGAACCCGACTTGGAATATTTTAACGGTGTCATCCCTTTCATGGGTCAGAAAGTATAGACTATCAAGTCATCATCAGAACGTCTTGTTCTATTTTTGTGAAACAAAATGGTAAAACCAAAAAGATTATTTTAACTACACTGAACCTTACATAAAAGGAAGGTACACCTATTTATCCTTTAATAGTTAAAGTAATTGATTGAACATACACTATTATATACATTGATTCACTAATAAGGTGTATTGTTTCATCTTAAGGACTTACCATATTTTATAAAATCAAAATGAAATCATTGAATGTGCCAATGAATTCTGATATCATTGGACATGCTGATCTATCCCCAAGTCCTTAACATATGCTTTCAAAAACACAACACCTCTAGTGCCAATTGGTGAATGTCTTTATCCAGGAGTACCAAATCAAAGGATCCATTCCGACTTTGGAATAATCTCATGAAATCCTTAAGAGGATGAATTCCCACCAGCCATATTTCCCACGATAGGTTGCAGGAGAGGAGGTGGCCCTTGTTTCCACATTAAACCACTTTGGGAACTTATACTTAAAGCACAAAACACATACCTTTCCTACCCTAGGGATGTGGATTAGGAAAATCACCATGTCAAATCATCACTCAAGAACTACCTAGGAGGGATATAATATGTTCTAGTTATCATCATTGACATGTGATCATAACCTCGCAAGTAGATACAAAGGATGTTGTGCCTGGGCATCCAACATGATAGCTCACCGGGGGTTTCCAAATAATGTAGATATAGAGAATGATTATATCCCTATTACTTACAATATGTCTGAGGACCACTAGTGTATCCTAAAAGTTTCCCATAATCAATCTTATATCATCACAATCTATAATACTATGAATTAATCATAGTCAGCCTTGGTGAATGTGGAATCCTAGGGAGCACTCTATCCCATAGGGCTGGAGGAAGTTTTATCATATTTTAACATGATATCATATTCAATATGTGTACCAACCCCTCAAAAGGTACCATGGGAACCAAACCCTCAAATGATACTACATTCATCAACCCCTCAAACAGTATAATGGGCACCAAACCACCAAATAGTATAACAATCACCATCCCACTAGACGACATATCGGGTAGAAAACTATCAAATGAGATACTTTGTTGAGGAGGACCACCATAAGTTTTATGATATCAGTAAAATATGAATACTTATAACTAAATATGAACAATAAAACTCCTAAAAAGTATAATCATACCCTCCTATATCCATCTAAGTCAAGGGGGTGTTGAAAACATCGAAACATAAATCCACACCCAATTCATTTGATCACTTTGAATAGAACACACAAGTTGTGAAACAGATCACGGGACACATACATCATAAGGATACACATCAAAATTTTGACATAATATTAAACAAATCATATTCCTTCCAGATAAAACATGTCCCCAAGTATTTTGACTATGATATGAAGAATAGATTGATAAAACTCCCAATAATGAGGAATATAAGTGAGGAAAGGTTGATAGTTCATGAAAACCATTTCCCCTACCATCAACGTCTCAAGCACATGATAGAGAGATAATTTATCTTTAATGATTGGTTGAAGATATATGAAAGTGAAGGCTTGATATAGTTAAAAGATCATGAACCTCATGCGATATGTAAAATATTCATACAAGCTCCATCAGAAGAGTCACTCTCCTAAAAGGTTACTCACCTTAATATTAACTACATGAAGTTA
Source organism: Viscum album (assembly GCA_963277665.1). Taxonomy (NCBI): domain Eukaryota; kingdom Viridiplantae; phylum Streptophyta; class Magnoliopsida; order Santalales; family Viscaceae; genus Viscum; species Viscum album. Next base: position 1,061,391,730 of record OY728148.1, on the reverse strand, counting down.
AAATACATGGCTGACATCTTTCCCACAAGGTGTTAAACTGCATGGATGATGTCCTTTCTACAAGATACTAAACTGAATGGTTTTCCATGTATTTACCATATGATTTTAAACTAAATAGATGACATACTTACCGAATGATGTTAAACTGCACGAATGATATCCTAGTCTCATGATGCCAAACTGAATGACCAAGTCCTTACCGAATTATGATAAACTACATGGAATACCTCCTAGTAATAAGATTATAAAATGCACAACATCTCAATCTCTAGGAGACATCGTCAATATCATATGGAAATTTTAGTTTCCAAAAGTACTATCGATACAGTACAATCTTGATCCTAGCTATATCAAAAAATCTCCAATACCACTCAGTCGATTGATGAGGGTATTCTCTAATAAGTAACCTCCCCAAACACTCAGACCTAGGCATCAAGAAAACCTTGTCAAGTACAAAAAGCTACAAACAATAGGGATCATGATCATTTCCCTGCTAGTTCAAATAGAGTTTGTTATCATATCCGAGAAGCAAGAATGGGGAAAGTATAAATCCTTTCCCCCATGCATAAAGTCTATTGGAATATCCAAATGAAACAAGGAGGATAAAAGTGGGCATATATCTCCACTTCAATTAAAACTTCAACCAACATATCTTTGAAGCTAAGAGCACACATGCATATATTTGTGTACATACCCTATTTAAGTTCCAGGGCTTGTGATAACAATAGAGGAGATCCTCCAGTATATTTTAGTGAAGATGCAGGGATAATAATATTTTTCTATACCAATAGATGGAGAAGCACAAAACTTTGATCAGTATGAACAAGTGACTACATTTGAGAAATGACATATCATTTCTCCCATCTAGGAGGATTATCAACATATATCAGTTAAGGACATGAAATAGGACTGGGATTATATTCTCATTCCACTGGGGCACACCAAGTGAGAGTAGAACAAGCATCATTACATGATTATATTCCTATATAAAAGAGAAAATTAAAAATATAAAGTCCTATTATTGGGATTATATCCCTGTTTTGGTTGGGGCTCACCAAGTGAGAGTGGCACATGCCTTGGGGGAGTCTTATATAATTATCAAAAAAGATTGGCGACATATTTCAAAGGACCAATATTGGGATCATATCACTATTATGGATGGGGATCACCAAGTAAGAGTGGCACAAGCCTTAGGAAATGCTCAAATTATTATATAAAAAAGACTGGAAAAATACTTAAAAGGATTAGGATCATGAACATATCCTCATTTTGACTAAGGGTCACTAAGTGAGAGTGACACATGCCTCAGTATAAGCTCATATTCTTGTCAATGAAGTTACTAAAAATATTCCAGTAGATTATAGTAGGATGTTCATATCACTTTTTCAATTATGGAGGTCCATAGATATATTCTGATAGGGAATATATATTTGAACTAAGCTCATATCCCCACTTCATCTAGGGTTGACCGCCATATTCCAGCAACCACCCATAGGAAGGCTTGTATTCCAGCCGATGATAACGAATCCCATAAGAATACTCTAATAACTTCTTAGTCACTAGATCATATCCAAATAAACAAGATGGTTATCTATATATTCCAACATCCATCCTACAATATGCTCATATCCTTGCACAATCCCAAAAGGTAAGTTGACATATTCTGACCATGATGAAAAATGAGGATCATATCCCTAATTTTCTCAATGCTAGTGTCCTTGAGATTGTTTTAGAAACATTATCAAAACCCCAAGGGTTCTTTGAATCTTCAACCGAAGAAGAAAGATATCATTATCATGATAGTATTCCTTGTGGTAGTGTGGGGATGGATCCCAGGGACTCTACACCTGATATCTTCCATGGTCAACCTCCCCATGGTGATATTCCCCACAGAAAAGGAAATCATACCCTTACCCAGAAACCTTCATATAGATAATTTTTAAAAAAATAAGGCACCTTCATATAGAAATATTCTCAAAACAACAAGGTTAACCATATATAGTTCACCATCAAGCATCAACACTCCTTTTATAAAGGAATCATGTGACCCATAGAGGAAAACTATATGGTTTGACTAGGTAAATTAATATAGAACTAATTAAGAAGAGGATGATATGAATATAGGGATATTTTTAGTCATAAAAAACCTCCCAAACATGTCCATACCCATTTCCACATCCTTCATTGAGATCCCAAATGAGTCAAAAAGGGAGTTTATGATTTACATTAACCCGAATAGATAGGTGAATTGTTAGATATTAGTGGATAAAAACTTACCTTATAAGGGATATGAGGATCACCTATAAATCATAAATACAATTTTTTGTCATCAATAAATGGTCATGCCCTCTGTGGCTTGACACCCAGGATTGGAAGAGTATAGAAAATTCCAGTGGCTTGTTGTCTCTGCATCATGAAAACCCTATGACTGATGGGAAAATTTTATTTAGATGATTATATTTAAATATGGGTCAAGTATAAATTTAATCCCAAATTTCCATGCTTCTTGGAGAGAAAGGGGTGTATATTAAATTCCTAAGGAAACATAGATATGTGTTCTATTATAATTATACAGAAATTCTTGAACTAAGTCTGGATGTGGCTACACACCACCTAGGATTACCTAATGACCGTTAAGGTTTATAAAAAATATCCAGGAGAATGCACCCCTCTCAGGATACTACATCCTGACTACATGACGTTAAAATATACAGAATGAATCCTAGCCACATGATGTCAAAATACATGAATCTTGTCTTGAACATATGATGTTAAACTATATGGAGCACATTCTAACCATATGATGTTAAAATTTATGGACCACATACCAGTTTTATGACATTAAACTACATAAATTCATTCTATACAGTTGAAATTAAATTTTATAGAGCACATCCTAACCATATGAAATTAAACTTTACAAACAAAATCCTAGTCTCATGATGTTAAACTACACAAATACATCCTGACCACATGATGTTAAGTTGTATGGAACATTTCTTAACCACATGATGTTAAACTGTACAGAACTCATTCTAGTCACATGATGTTAAAACTACACGAGTATATTTTGATCACATGATGTTAAAATTTACACAACTAGTCCTGGAATCAAGATATTAAACTACACAATGTCTCTTATCCTAACCACATGACATTAAATTGTATGGAAGAAGTCCATGCAGTAAGACCTTAAACAACACAACATCTCTTGTCCTTGTTGCATGACATTAAACTGTGTAAATATCTTCTTACCATATAAAGTTAAATTGCATGGAATATTTCCTCATCGCATGACATTAAACTGCATGAGAATCATCATCTAACCAATAATTTATCACACATGAGCTAGTTATGTGCGAAATAAATATGAAATTCCCCTATCCCCATGCGAGAGTTAGATATATATAGGGATTCTTTTCATCCAATAACTTTCTGTGGATTCATTCCTTCCATAATAGGATATGTATTGACACCTAAAAATCTATTATTGGGACCAACCAAAATATTCCTTTTCTTCCACATTAGGTGACCCTCCTCCCTACCGTAATATGTTAAAATGATTGATTGATGTCATAGAAACATGAAACTAAACTACATGGTTTCCAAGAACTATGTGTGACTTGATTCCTTCCATAACATGATACATACTGATGCCTAGAACCCCATTCTTAGGCCCAAACAAAACATTCCCCTTGTTTCACATAAATTCACCCACATTCATACCACAAGACGTTAAATTGCATGACTGATGTCCTTATCTCACGACACTAAACTGCATGGGTATCTAGAAATGTGTATGAATTGATTCTCATTCTGATGAGACACATAGGGATTCATGGATCCTATATCATGGTTCAACCACCACATGATACAAAATTATCCTACCCATACTCTAACCACCTCTATTTTATGAGAGGAACCTTTTTCATTCACTGTTTCTCACATCAGGCATAACTCATGCAAGTTTATGAATTTTGGTAAGATATACACCCATATGACTAAGAAATATCAGTTTAAAATTGGGTTATCATGATCTTAGATAGAATAATTTAAAAGGAACACCATGATTACTCACTACATAATGTTAAAATGCACGGTTGATGTTCCTTGCATGACAAAAAAATGCACATTATTGTAGACCTCTCCTAATAGGGACACTATCCTTAGTGTTATTCTACCACCACACATCCATTCTATAACTAAATGGAGTTTAATTCATTTCATCACAAGATACATAGTGATTCTAAAATCTCTAGTACTGGGCCCATCCATAATAAACAAATATAAAAACTTCCCCTCCCTGCATATGGGTTAGACCATCATAGAGATATTACATTAACAAACTATGTGTGGATTGATTCTTATCATCCTAGGATATTTATTGATGCTCATATATCAGGTCTCAAGTCCATCCAAAGTATTCCCTTTTCAAATCTGAGATCCAATGTCCTTACCACATGATGTTAAACAACATGTCTTATTAATAACTATGCGTGGATTGATTTCTATCATCACATGATACATAGTGATGTTCATACTTCCAATCATGTGTCCAGATACAATAATAAATGGGAAAAATTCCCCCTATGTGTATGGGTCATACCTTTGTAGAGTGTTTCCCATTCAAGATTTGGGTGTGACTTGATTTCTTCCCTCACAGGATAAGTAGTGACACCCAGATCTCTGATTCTTGTGTCCAGCCATGATAAAATAAAAATGTCCCCCATATCTATGTACAGGTCAGGCTTGCACATGGAAATTCATAAAAGAACTATATATGTCTTGATTCCTTCCATATTAGGATATGTATGGGTACCTGAATCTTCAATCTTGGGTTCATCCATAATATTTAAATGATGAAAATGCACCCCTAATTTCATATGGTCTAGAACTATACAGTGAATGTCCTAGAAACATGACATTAAGCTACATAAAAAATCATTATATACCTCTTATCAAAGAGGGACGAGACATACAATATCATTTTTTCTATGCACAAGTTATATTTACATAAAAATTTCTTGCTCACGCAATAGATCGGTGCAAGAAAGGCTCTGGCATACAACTAACCACCAGTAATCCTGTGCATGGATGAAAAATTATCTTTACTTCTAAATGTCTATGAGTAGTGCAAATATTTCCTAATGATAATTTACACAAATTTTCCTGATGGTTCTCATGTCCTTACAACATGGCATTAAATTGAGAGGAAAGGAGAAAATTCCTAGTCTTATGACATTAAAATTTCATGACACATAAATCCCCACATCATGATAGTAAAAGGGTTTGGACACTACCCATAATTATCACTTATCAAAGGACTACAAGCACCTATCCCCAATCAACTAGAGTATGGGGTACTTCAATCATATTTTAAGCCCCTCATCCAATAAATCACACTTCATTTAATGATTACCTCAAGTTGACACAAACATTTCATGGCCCTCAATAAAAAGAAGATATCTCTCTATTTGACAATTCTATTGATTAACAAGGGATTATAACTACCATCTACAGACATATTAGACTTATATGAATATATTTTTTATCCTTGTGAGTCCAATTTCACTATAGTAGGACTTAGCACCTGCAGGTGTTCTAGGCCATCCTCGACATGATTTTCCCATATCATTACTCATGACCTGAGGATCTTGAGACATGATTTACAACATTTTAATCTTCCACTCATAAGTAAGTTAGATTACTCTTGACCCTGGGTATCCAAAATTAGGATATTGTGTAACATTACCCTTATATTAGGTCCACATGCATCATGACCTTAAACTACATGCACTTTGTTAAATGTTGTATGACCTTAAACTCTAGACTTTGATGATCCAAATCGAAATACCTTAAACAGCTAGAAAAGGAGACACAAAACCTTTTAGGTTAAAAACTGTATAAGGTAGTATTGAGAGAAATTAAAGTCTTCTCTTGATAAACTCTTCATATCTAGAGTTTAGAAAAAAATTAGGGTATAAATTAATGAGGAATAAAGCTCATAGGGTCCACTTTATGGATCTAGTAAAAACTAAGTAATTTTGGATGGACCCCCAAGTCCAGTAAGATGTTAGAGTACTAGTTTTTCACATCTCCTCACTATGATAACATGTTCACTAGGAAGTGAAACAAATTTTAGGGTGATGAAAACATTTTTAAATATTACGTTTTTCTTAAATCAAACTTCATAAATTGAGTGCCCTAGGTCCCTAAAAACCTTTCATGGCCCTTGTAAAGAAAATAGATATATATGTTTGACCTTTCTATTGATTCATTAAGTCTTAGACCTATTGACCTGAGACATATTGACCCTATATGAAGGGATTTCTGATTCTTATGAGCCTGGAATTACCATGGAAGAACTCAGCACCTAAGGGTGTTCTGGGCCATCCCTGACATGATTGTCCAATATAATCCTCATGAAATGAGCACTTTGGACCATGATTTAAAATACACATAACTATACTATTTAAGTGGATTTGACATCCTCAACATTACATTACCATGTATTTTACCCTTTCTCAAAGTAGGGATGAAACACTCAGTTCTTGAACCTCCTGATGGTCCACACCCTATGACTCAAAAACCATAGAGCATAGGGCATTAGTTTTCTAAAAAAAAAGATAAACTTCCCTAAGGTGCTAGAAACCTTGCAGGATAGTCCTTTTATCCATACCCCAATTCATTGACCAGAATTTTGAATCTTCACAAATATTCCATGGCTCTCTGATAAAAGTGGAGATCAACTCTACATGACTATGCATGTAGGCCTTATGGGCTAATGCATAAGGGATTTGATATACCTATTAGAGGAATCCAATCTTTAGGAAAGGAACTCCAATATATGTGATCCTAAATTCAATGTAATAGAACCCAACACCTGAGGGTGTTCTAATCCATTCCCAACATGATTTTCCTATACCATCCTCATCAATTCAAGCTCCTGGGAACATGATTTACACAACCCATTTTCCAACTATCTAGGTGGACCCAACTTCCGTAGTATTTCACCCTTAACCAATATCACCCCATATAACTTCCATGCTCCTTATAAAAGAGTGGGAACACTTCTTTTTTACCATGCTATCGATGCATAAAGGGATTATACCTACAAACTAGGAAAGGAACTCCAATCCTCATGAGCTCTGACAACACTACAATAGAACTCAAAACCTAGAGGTATTTTGTTTCATCCCTGACATTTCTTACCCATATTTCATAATCATAAATCAAGTACTAGTAGCAAGAATTTAAACTACATGGAATTTGAATGTATTAGCTAAATGACCTTAAACTATAGTAAAACAATGCATGAGATAGAAGACCTTAAACTAAAACATAGAAAAGGTATGAGTTAGAAGACCCTAGACTACAACCCAATTATGGTATAGTTTTCAAGGACTTAAAACAACTAACTGAAAGAGATAAAATTCTCTCATGGGTGAAAACCCAAAAAGGGAACCCTAGAAAAAATTCAATCCTATACTAGCTGGGCATGCAGTTTGTGTTATCTAGAAAATATTTATCATTTATAAAATAGAGAAGGTAAAAAACTTATAAGATAAAAAATATGAAAGATATACTTGATAAAAACCCATTTCCATACCCAAAAAGTCTTCCCCCATATGAATCTTAAGATAATGTTAGGGAAATATAAATAAAGAGACACAATTATTTTGGGACTAACCATATAGACTTTGAAAAAATCAAGATATACTCGCCAAGTACCCTAACTTAAGTAGAAGTTAGAGAATTATACCTCCAGGACTAAGACCATACCCAAATTTTCCTTATAAACCAGATAATATTAGGACAACTAGAGTAGGTACATCAATAAGGAATCTCATGTTTGTGGGAATTCATGATAATTTCTCAAGAAAATCTATCATAAGTTAAGAACTCAAATCCAAGAGATTGAATATATTTGTTATTATAAAAATAATGGGTATTATGGATGATCCATGCAACATATACACCAAAACATGGGTCTCTACTTGGGATTTTATCATAAGATAGTGACATTCCACTTCCTATATATGATCTAGATCTACTTAAGTAAATTCATTATAGTGTTCTTCATCTATGAACCTATGTTCCCTGGGCATGATTTTGATCTTCATAATGGTATATTTTAGAACTACGTACAGATTTATTCCCATTATCATGGGATATGTAGCGATGTCCAAGTACATTACTTCAGATCCATCCATAAATTTCCTTTTCATCCAATCCCTATTCTAGCCTAGAATTTATACATATTCTGGTTTTAGGGTATTCATACCCTGGGCCAAATCTACTTCCTATCTTAGATCCATCCAATCACAAATATTCAAGATTCTCTTCTTGATCACTCTTGAAATACCTCATTCAAGAAAATATGGAAAAATCCTATCATGGGGATCAATATCAAGGCTCATTAGAAGTTCAGATATGTGGAAAAGTGGTCAACATTTACCATAGAATCAGATTATTTTCATCTTGAAGAAATTTGATTCTAGGGGGAATTTTGTAGGAACCTAAAATTGTGTGTTATACAATTTATCATCATATATCTAAGAAGTTTGAAGACCACACAAAATATAGAGAAATGATGCATTAATAATGGTATTATAAGAGCATAAATGTTGACTACTCCAATTTTACCTAGAATGATTACCTAAGTTTTATGAGTGCTTACTTCAGGAATATGTGGGACCAAAGTTAACCAAAACCAGTGAGATCCATCACAGGCTAGCCAGATAAGTTGACCATAACCAGTGGGATCCATCTCTGGCTAGCCAAATATAAATCATAGTGTTCACACATAGTGTGGTCTAGAAGCCTACTGGGCCGCATCCTGGGTGGTGGTGTGTATAAGTGGTACGTGTGACGAACCCCATTATCAACTTAAAAAAAATATAAATCATTTTTTTTTGAAATACTAGAGTGAAGGAGATGTAAAATATCGATGTGGGATTTGGAGCCATTGATACTATTCACCTATGAATTAAAAATCTAGATATAATGAACTTCGTTCGATCTGTGTGATCTTGGTCATCCTTTGAAATCCCACACGGTGCCTTTCAAAATGAGATGATCTCGTATGGTGCTTAATGAAAAAAAGCTGATCTTGAATAGTGTCTTCAACTTCCCGATCATCCACTTGTCTGACACAATCTCACACCACTGATTTGACATAGAGAGGCACTTTGATGCCTTCTACATGATCCCTACACTTGACGACCTCTTTTCCATCCCTCTCTAATAATAAAAAAAATGTGAGGGGAGTGTGATCAATATCTTAAGGCCATGAATACAAATTAGTTTCATATTAATTTCCTCTTTTAGGGAAACCCAATTCAACACATGAGGCCAGTATTATGAGATATATAAATCCATCACAAGAGGATCTGAAGATCATCCGATCGGGGTGGAGATGATTGTGCGTAGAATTATTGACACTGTATGGATCTCATAAAGAAAAATGACATAGGAATTTTTCTTCTCCACAATTTTATCCACTAATTCCCTCACATGGATCATGTGAATCCATTTTAATCTATCTTATAATCCATCATAATAATTATATCTAGGGTGAGGCGATGTTCTATAGGTATATATAATATGTTTTGAAAATAGATCATCCCCATGAAACCAATCATGTGATCACGAGAGGCCATTGAGAGATGAATCATGGATCGTTTGATTGTGCGATTTTGATCACGCGAGGCCAACCACCACCTTAAGATGGTGAAAACAACATCATCCCCACGTAAATAGTTGATATACCAAGATTCATCCTCCTATAAAAACTCTTCTCTCCTTAAAAAAAATACAAGATGGGCGAGAAAAAGGAGAGTGAGGTGGATAAGGGAAATAGAGGAGATGACCACTACCTTTGAAGATCACCTCTAGGTAATCAGAAGGATCCTATCATGAGAATATACCATGGGATGTCATTATAAGAACACATATAATGATCAAATTAAGTTCACATGATCACATGATAAATATAAACTCATTTGAGCCCTATGGAATGAAAAAACTCTCACAAACCCTCAATCATACAGGATGCCCCCCCAGTTTTGGAAACCAGGATAACTAGACCCCAAAAAATTCCATATATGCATGTGGTGCCTTCATGAATAATTTAATAAGAGATCGTGAAAGACCTCATACTTGTGATTCTATAAAATTTCATGTCTCACAATGATTTCTTGCTTGCGGCTCTGGAAGTGTTTGCCTTAACATGAAACATCACCGTGGATCCCTATCCATACAAGTCCAACACTGAGGACATGTTCCCCCATATTCCATGCACTCCTCATGACCATGATATGTGTAAATTTATCCATGCATGTGACTACCTTGATATGCATCACTTGTTCATAAATAGAAAAACATATTATAAGAACTTATGAAGGTCATGCATATTGTATGAGTTTGGGAGTCGTGCGATGTCATTATAAAGACACCATTCTACATGAATGTTTCTTTGTTAAGTGTATAAAAACATGGAAATACCCTCATCCAAGAATCCCATGTTCCATGAACCCTCATCCATGCACTTGAAATCAATTGGAAGCCTCTTTATATATTGGAATAACCCCTTGTAAGACCTAATTGAGGTCATGTGATTGAACGAATGGAAAAACATAATTTGGTTCTATCATGAGGGGTTCCCCCAACATGTATATGGACTTGGAACCACTTGACAACTAATTGGAAAGGACTACCTTTTTTACACATAACCTAGGAGGTGTGGATGTGGAATGAACCCAATAGCCATGTACTCATCTTCCATGAAGATATTGTCCATATGGACTTAAAAAATGATCCCTTTAGATATGAACCTTAAAAATTTGGGAAAGTGTAATATCATAAACATGTTCATGATACCATATCACATGATTAGTTTAAGGTCAGGTGATCATAAGATTCTTCCCTGGTTTTGTGATGTCCTTGGGCATCCTTTGACATGTCACTTTGATCAGAAGGAAGGTCTAGGAAAATTCATGTTGATCTCATGAAATCTTATTGACATATTGGCATTGTTATGTGATTGACTATGGGAAATAAATGTTGATATTGAAACAATTTACTAACATGTCGGCATTTTAAAATGGTTTCCCATTGACATATCAGGATTTTCATGTGATAGACTGAGACTAGGTCAGGTTGATCAAGTGGCAACATATAGACATGTACGCTTTGATTATATGGAAGTCCTTGAACATGTCTGCATTGAACATGAACATGAATCCAATACAACATAGTTTTCATGTGGAATACCTCATAAATTTTTTATCTATCATGTGAAAGAATCTAAGATAAGTTAGTCGATCATGTAAAAGACCCTGGATATTAGCACTTTGATCATGAAAATGACCTTATACACATCAACTCGATAATGTGAAGCATCGTGAACATACTAGGTAGACACTATTGGATGTTCCTAACATGTCATATTGATACACCAAACATGTCGGGAAAGAAATCAAGACATGTTAGGAAAATATCCTAGGACATGTCAACTTCGTTTGACAGAAACACTCAGACTTACAGTATATGGACCCCTGGACAAGAACCTTTGACCACATACCCTATTTTAAGGGGAGTTTCCTTAATAGGTTTGGGTTAAACAATCATGAAACCCTATATTTTCCATGCTATAAAATGGTCCCTCTATGTTTTACCAAGAATTTCTAATATAACTTTTATGGTTTCTATCTCAATTTATCTATCAGAAGATAGAGGAAGAATATCCCAAAGGTATTCCAGCCCGATATAATCCCCTAGTATTCCTGAAACCTTGGGGGTATCCACAATGTCCCTGAGTGTGACCTCACAACTTAACCCATCAATAGGTTAGGGATGAAATTAACTATGAGAATTTTGATTCATGCCATAACTAGATACGTAAGACACCTTACTAAGGCCCGATCTCCAAAATGAATCCATCCTAGAATAATCATATAGAATTCATAAAACCTCTGGGGTAACCACAATGTATCCGAGTGTGACCAACCACCTTAAACCATTAGCTAAATAGGGATGAACTAAACTATGAGAACTTTGATTAATTCCATAACTAGAATAAGTAGGATGACTTACTAAGGCCTTAGCTCCAATGGTCATCCACCATGGTGTGAGTCCCTTCATATCCCAACATTTCCTGGATTCTATGGATAAATTATCCCATGAGTCTACCATCCTTCATCATATGTCATTGGATGATAAGTGGGATCATATACAAGTATCATTTTAAGTATAATCCTAGACCATGACCTCAAGAACCTCAAACACATCAACGGGTTAGAGATGCACCAAACTACGATGACTATGATTATTGAAATAACCAGGATACATAGGATTCCATCCTAAGGCCCGGGCTCAATATCATATCCTTCACGTGATGGTTAATCATACCTCTTGAATGGAAACTTTAATATGTGAGACCCATACAGATATGCTATCATTCAATTTGTCTGATCTTCCACTATCTCTTGTTTCTCACACTGAGCATGACTCATGTGGGATTAGAGAATAGTGATGATTGTACTAATAGAATGATAAGAATTCCCCCAATGGGGGACCCTCATTGATATGTAAGTCAGATTATGTCTCATCTTTACTCAAAGGGACATATTACTAAAGTGGTATTCCAAGGAAGACTTTTATGTATAAGTCCCACCCAAGGAATCTGTTTTCATATCTCTTATAACACAGACTCCTATACAAAAACTAAAAATTCTATGATTCCTATCTTAATAGGATATTTAGGATGCCTCATCAAGGTCTGAGCCCTATATTTATGTCCTTACTACAAGACGTTAAACTGCATGGATCGGTCTAGTTACATGACCTTAAAATATGACAAAGAAACTACCTGGATTTTGATTCGTGTTATCACAAGATATATAGGACACCTCATAGAGGTTCAATCCCATCTCCGAGACACCAATCGCCTCCATAGATAAAAATAAACTCCAGATTTTGTAAACATGGTTATAATGTAAAGAATCATAAATAAACAAGAGAATGAAGGATAACCTATGATATGCACTCAATTGTTCCTATCAATACATAGTCTTATTCAAGTTATTGACATAGGGGTATCCATTACCATATCAGGGACTAGGAAGGATTTCATGAACATATATTAAAATATAAAATATTCATAGAGTAGGAAATAATTCCCTCAAAAGGGTGTGATGAGCCCGACCTCCCATCCACTCAACCAATGCGAGTTCATAAGAATCATTGTGTTTGAAACCACAAAGGACCACCTACATTTAAAAAGTAGATCTATAAGCAGTTAGAGTTGTGGGAAGCATTTGTAGTTTCTAAGGGAGACTAAAAAATGATAAAACCGATGTGAGTAATTGATCAAGGATTTGAACACACCAAAATCAAACGTCAGACAAAAATGATCCATGTCTTTTCTGAGGAAATAATAACCTTTTCAAAAGTTTTAATAATCATAATTATGCACTTTTCATCCTTTTATATACTACCAATAGTACTTACATATCTATAATTCTTTCTCCATTGGATATCCACTCCTTATGTATTGTTTTTAATACCTTATAATGGTACTTATGAAACAACTTAAACATGCTTTGTGCTTGTCCTTCACAATTTCCATTAAAATCACTTCATATATATTTATCCTTGATGATATTTTATTTTAACATCCTTTCATATTTTTTCAACTGGGGAAGTATTATGTATGTTTCACAATATATTATTTTATATCCATAATGGTTACTATGAATAATCCATCAATGATACTTGATACATATTATTTTTCTTCCCACTTTATAATCATCCAATGATATGTTTTTGAGTGGGATAAATATTTCATTCTTCCATTCATGTCTCATTTTTTTTCATAAAAGAAAAGGATATCACCTTGGAACCTCCATTAATTTTTTTCTATAGTACCTTGACATATGTAAATGGCTACAACAAATATAACATCCCATGTTGAAATCATACCACACATAATGTTGCCTCAGTTGAGAATCCTCAAATCCTTCTCATTCATTTGGCCTTATATATTCTCAAAGTGAGAATTATTTTCATTATATACAATCTTTACTTTCGTTTTAGACTTATCTCTTAGGGTATATATTGATTCTTTATAGAATTTTCCTTTTTTCCATGCTTAATTTCAACTCATGATCAAATTATACAAGTGTATCACCTTATTACATCATTTTATTATTCCTTTTTATAATGGAATAATTTTAAGAAATTTATACCTTAATTAACTTTTTGTTTGTTTCCTTATAATTTTTTCATGAAAGGTAACAACCCATGTCACTATATCTTTTATTATAAAAATAAAATTTTGGGGAAATTTAAATTTTTGAATGTTCTGGATTTGAATTTTAATTTTTTGAAATTTTTTCTCGCACACATTGTTAAGGAAGAATAGTTTATAAGAAACCTTGTGAGTACACTTACATGGGTAAGTTTACACTTATTTGAAAATGTGAATGGATTGACCTGAATGGTTAGTACATATCCCACAACTTTTTCATGGTTAGATAATCCATGTGAGAACCATATGATATGGATATGTAATGGGAAAGTTCTATTTTTTTCATAGTTATCATATGGGTATAAAACCACGTGGGGCCCTTGGGGAAACTATGAAACTGAGTTTCGGAGAGGCAATTCCAATCTCATGGTTAAATCATAATTTACCAAACCATGTGTCTTAACCATGCAAGCTACCTAGATTCACTTGAATGTGAATTTTTAGATTTTAACTTTTGATTTTAAGAGCCCTAAAGGAAAAATATTTCTCCCTCTCTTTTGGAAAATACAAGGTGCAGCCTATGAAGTTTCTTCCTCCCTTACCATCTATTTTAAGTCCTTTCAAGCCTCCTTCCTTTGAGTTATTGACATAATATCTTCTCCTTTATCTTGGTTTCCTCCATCATTCTTTTCCTACACCCTTTACCTTAAATTTATAACTCTATTTCAAACCATAGGGATGATGTGGTTCATATTAGGGGTTTTAGATGGGTTATTCATGGGTATTTTTTTGTTTAGATCTTGAGTATGACCCCTTGATATTTTTTGGAGGATTCACCACCAAATAAGATGACTTCCATCTTTAGTGTTGTTGAATAGAGGTTGGTGTTTTTTACTTTTCTTAAATTAACATTCCATTATGTACTTAATAGTTTTAAATTACATATTTGTTAAATTTAATCCATGTGGGATGAATTGGTTGGTTTTTAAATGCATTTAAAGGGATTTTATACTTGAAAAAAAGTGTTTTACTTAGAATTTAAAGTGTTTCTTGAAGTTCCAAGTATTGTTTAATTTTTTGAGTATCAGTTTTAAATAAAATGTGGCATTTAGTGATTTGACCGAGTTTAGGTCATGAAATGAAATAGAAACCAGGGTTTTAAGCATTTGAAGGATTTTTCTTAGTATTTCAAGAAGTGATTTAAAATTCTTAGTGTTTGAAATATTAAGAAAAGTGTTTTAAATTTAGTGTGATGTTTTAAAATGTTGTGACCCCACTTGATTCATGATTTGAACTGGAAAGTGTATTTTAAGTCCATTGGAGATTTTAATGGATAATGTTTTGATTCTTGAAATGGTTCTTCCAAATTGTTTTTAGTGAATTATTTTGGAAGATGGTTTTAAATTGAATTTTAAGAGTTATATTTTAAAGAAGTATTTAAATTGGGACTTCAGACCATTAAAAAATGTCTTGGCCTTCCAAATGGATATTGATAAAGGTCCATTTGGAACTTTGTATGGTTTCCAATGGATGTGTGTGCATGTGAGACCCTCTTGAGCCCCTTGTTGTATTGTGACCTTGAGGGGGACATTGCTTATTGCTTGATGTGAATTGTGTCCTAAATGAAAGGTTTTATATTTCATGTTCCATGAATGAAATGTAAAAGGGGATATTTCTTATGAGGGTGTTGGATGTGAGATGACATTTATTACTTTTAATATATGTATTGATGCATGTGATTTCTCACTTCCATTTTATGTTGGTCATGGGAGTCCCATGGCACTAAGTAGAGGTCTGTATAAGTGAAAGTCTCAAATTAGAGTATGTTCTAACCAATAATGGTGTCCCTCTAGACTGAGCAATCTATTGGAATTTATTATGGAATGATAGATCATGTGAGCTAGTGGAATTTATCATGGCCCGATAGACCTAGTGAGGTAACTTAAATTAGTTAGGGACCATAGTAGAACTATTATTCCAGGAAATTTATCCATGGATAGTATGGCGTGACTACTGGGGATGAGATAAAATTAGTAGCGATGGCCTAAGAATCATGTCAACTATTTTGACCATTGTACTTGTTTCTTATGAGGCTTCCCATAATTATTTGATTATTTTTGGGAACTTTAGGGGATTATGATGTTTATGAGTTTTTCATATTTACCATCATTGATTTTTTATGGAAACTTTGTTCCATTTGGACCTTTTGTAATGTTCTATTTATTTTAGGTTCCATGCATTCTTACCCTAGTTTCAATTATAAGTTTTTCACTTTCAAATTATTTTTTGAAAATGTTTAGGAAAGTGTATTTTAGAAAAAAGTGACATGATTTCAGAATGAGTATTTGAGGAGTGATTTGAAAGAGGAAAATTGGTTTTTACCTTATTTTATAGCTTATAGTAAAGGGTCCTTTTTTTTAAAATAGTTTGATGAAATCTTTTTAAAAGTGTTTGATGAAATTTTTTTAGTTCATACCTTCTTTTATAGGAAGGGGAGTGATTTATTTTAAAAGGGTTTTAATATTGGAATAGGTTTACAAGTGATTATTTTTATTTAAGACAAATAAATGCATTTTTGTTAAATGTGTGAGTGTAATTTTTTTTAATACTTGTGGATAGGAAATATTTTTTCAATTTTATATTCAAAATATTTTAAAATGGATTGTATTTGGTAATAATTTCAAAAACTCTATAGTGATTGCATACTAGGATTTATTTTTCTCAAACCCTGTATACACCACTCACTGTATACAGCTCTTATGATTTTACATTCAGGTACCCTGGCTCGGGTCACCATTATGTTGGGGTTTGGGTTATGCAAGATGGTAATCTTGGGATATGGAGAGTAACCATGTGACACATGGAGATTATGGGAAGTAGTTTAATTTTTTTCCCTTTTGTTTGTATATGTATTTTCTGTTTCTTTAGCCTATATTTATTATAGGAGTTTATTTTTATTCATTTAGGTACGTTTTGATTTGTATAGATGTTACCTTTATTATTTTTCAGTATCTATTTGTCTTCCTTTATTATAATGATTACACTGATTTGGATGTTTTATTATTTATTGGGTTGTTTTATCAAGGGTAAAACCACTCCCTATGATTATGTTCTGAGACCTTAACATTGGTTTCCAACCCAGGATGTCCAATAATGTTCCATGATTATATCATGAACCATTTTATCTATCCAATGGATATAAGAAGTAGTATTGTTCATGAAAATATGGTATAATATAATGCCCTTTTGTCATTTGGGGCATGTTTGGGTAGTTTGTAAACTATGATCATCGATGTGACTCGCATGGTGGGTGTAGGAAATTGTTCGTACAAATATTTTCTGCATAAAAACATGAGTTTCCATGGTTATTTTGGGAATTTAGTCCTAATTATGAGTTTTTATTTTTATAAATTTGATGAATTTTGACATGTTTTGATGATTCTATGATCCCCGTTGAGTGTATCGATTATTTTAGGGTTTGGTTTGAGTTTTAGAGGTGAAAGTGGTGAATAAACTCGGACTGTATGGTTATCCCACTTGGTCTAGTAAACTATGCAATGCATATAAGGGATTGTTATGTAACCATGATAGTTCTTATTGCATTATTGGCACATAGATTACCACCCCGTGTGGCTGAACCATGTACAATGTAGTTTCTCCTCTAGATTGTTTTTCCTACCCACACCCTGGATTGATTCCAATGGTGTATTCCATTTGTGTGTTTTCAAATTATGAAGTTTTATTATGTTTTTTATATAAATTGATGTAGTTAAATGTGGATTGATTTAATAAATTTGTTGGTGTTCTTAATTTTAACCCTTTGGAACTTTGTTTCATGTGTTGAAAAATGGTTTATGGGATGAGAAGAGTAATTTCATGAAGTGTTTCCCTTTTGGAGGCCATTTTGTAATTTTTTGGAGGAAAATTTTTTGTTTTTTTTGTAAAAATCAGGATGTTTTTTTTCAAAATATAGAAAATGAATTTTTTATATCTAATTGGAATTTAAATTTTAGAATCAAATTTTTTGAAATATTGAATTCTTAGGAGGGGTATGTTTTAATAATTGGTTAACTAGTGTGGTTTAAAAATGGTGATCAATTTCATAATGTAATTTTGAGATTATATTTGGAAGGGAGAAATAAGGATAACACTCAATAGATTTTTGGCTCTATTTTTATGATCTTGGAATGTTTTAAAGATTTTTAGTTTTCGAAATGATAATAAGTGAGTGTTTTAAAAATGTGATTTTGTTCTTTTGAAAAGTATCAAATTATTTGTTTTTAAAATTAGAAATTCATTTCAGGAATTTAATAATGGGTGTTTTTTGTTTTGTCCCTATGGGTATGAAACTATTGAATTTTATTTAAGGGATAAGGATGAGTTGAGATTTGTATCTCATGTTAGTTTCTAGATACCTCTTAATAATGTCCTGATAGAATATTGGGTGTTGTCCCTAAGTGTGCTATTTTCATGGTTTCTTCCATTTTTTAGAGTTGAACTTTAATATTATTGACCTTTTCTAGACTCCAAGTGGATTTGGGGGACTCAAAAACTAGTTTCCAATTTAGGGATTATTAGGTTAGTTTCTTTACCTTATTTGTGATATATTGGTGAATAAAGTTTGGAGTCTTCTCTTAGTGAGTTTGATTTGGGAATGTGACTTCCGTAGTGATGCCTTGTGGAAATTGTTTGAGATATCGTGTGGTTTCCTTAAGTACTTTCTTATTTTTAGAAACATATTTTTCTATATATAAAGTATTCTTGTGTTTCTATCTTGTGTATGTAAGTGGATTCTAGTTTGGTGTGTAGGAATTATGGATTGTGTGGGTGCCTTTTGGTTTCAGGTTTTAGTGTATGCTCAGTTATTTTGGTTGCATTATTTTGGGGTTTCTATTGTATTCTTGTGTTGTGGCTTCCTTGAGGTTAGTTTCTCATTTGGTTGAGCATGGGTGACCTTTGGGTCAGTGCATGGTTAATTATGATGGATGTTTCTTAGAGCAGTTAATCACTTGTCAATGTTAGTTTTGTGGGGTTCACTATGAGATAATGTTTCAAGATTGAGGTTCCAGTTTACCCATTGAATACTGTGACCCAGGTTAAGAGCCCATGTTTTATTGTTGTGGAATTCCTTTGTAATGTCCCTCATGGATTTAATTATTATTATGATTAGTGGTGGATTTTTCCTTGTGGGAATTGAGTCCTTTTAGGTTGAGTTTCCTTTGGGATGTGTCCACCTGGGTGTTAGAACATATTCTTTTGTGATCATCCAAACTTGACAGATTTAAGTAACTTTTGAGAAATTTCTTAGAGATGTATCCTCATAGTTGATGTGTTCATTTTGAGGCATGATCTCTTATTCTTAAACCATATAGGGAATATCAAAATGGTGGGGATACTAATGCTCAATATCAGTCTAATTTTGATCTTGTATATGTGATTGTGGATGTTCTTGGCTTGGCCAATTCTCATGGTTTTAGGGACTTGATTATTTAGTAGGGTGGAATCATCGGTGTTCAAGTGTTTCCGTCCCTTAATCCTCTCTAGTTATTGGTCATACAAATCATATCGTTCCATAAGATGTGATTGTAAGTCATTACAGTTACTTATTCTTGGACTGGGGACTTTATAAGGGAATGGAGTGTCATTTTGGGGGAGATTGTAACACACCGTGTCACTGTAGCTTTTAATATAATACTAAAATTTTTAGGAAATATAAAATTTTGAATGTTTCGTATTTGAATTTTAATTTTATAGAAATTTTTATTTTTTACATAGTTTTTAGCGCACAGTTTAAAAGAAACAATTTAGGTACCCTTACATAGGGAAGTTTTTAGTTGTTTTTGAACATGCATGGTTTGACCTGCATGGGAAGTGAATGATTTGGGTGACTCTTATTAGTAACTTCATGTATTTACTATTCCATGAGTTTTTCCTAGTGCACAGATTTTTTAATTTTAGGTAAATTGGGTGATATGACTTTGAAATGGGATAATGTTGTTTGGTATGATTATCACATGGGTAGACAACCATGCATAACTCTAAGGAAAACTATGAAAGTGAGTTTTGGATAGTTCTAACCGCATGGTTAGAATATGTTTTACCCAACCATATGCCCTAACAATGAAAGATACCCAAATTCACGTAAAATTGAATTTTCAGATTTTGCATTTTGATTTTAAGATCCCTAAGGGCTTCCTCTCCCCATCTTGTTCAACCAATATAGAGCACACTCTAGAAGGTTCTTCCCTCCCTTCCATTCAATTTTTAGGCCTTCCAAGCCTCCTTACATAAAGTTCTTCAGGAAATTTATTCTCTTTTCTCTATGTTTCCTCTTACCTTCTTCCCATATACCCTTTCCCTTCATTTTTTTACTCTCCCACAAACCCTAGGGGTGTTAGGGTTTAAATTAAGGGTTCATGATAAGTTAATCAAGGGGTTATTCTCTATTTAAGTCTTGATAATGATCCATTGATGCTTGTTAGATCATTTTCCATCGCAAGAGATGCCTTATAGCATGATTAATATTGAATCGAGATAGGTGATTTTAAGTCATTCTTAAATTAACATTGCATTGGGTTATTAATTGTTTAAAATTCCATATTTTTTAAATTTAATCCACGTGTGATGGATTTATTGTTTTTTTAAATTATTTTCAAAGTTATTTTCCACATACAACAATTGTTTTACTTGTAATTTCAAGTGGTTATTGAAATTAAAAGTGCTGTTAAATTCTTTGGGGATTAGTTTTAAGTAAAATGTGGAATTTATGGTTCTTTGACACTATTTGGGTTATGAAATGAAATGGGAAGTGTGGATTTGAAATTCTGGAGGTTTCTTCTTCATATTCAAAGTACTGATTAAAAATTCTAAGTTATTTAAATATTACAATAAGAGTATTAAATTGATTGTGAAGTTTTAAAACAACGTGACACTGCTTGGGTCCTGATTTGAATTGGAAAGGGTGTTTTAATCCCATTGTGGATTTTAAAGGATAATGTACCAATTACTTAAATGGTTATTCCAAATGATTTTGAGTGATTTATTTTGGAATATTATTTTTAAATAAATATTGAGTTCTTGAATTTAAAGGATGGTTTGAAGTGGGAATTTGGACCATTAAGAAATGACATGAAATTCCCAGTAGATTTTGATAAAGGAACATTTAGAACTTTTAATAGTTTCCAAAATTGTGTGTGTGCATGTGAGACCCTCTTGATCCCAATAGTTATATTTTGACCCCCATAGGTTGTAATTTCTTATTGCATGATGTGAATTATAGATCTAAGTGCATATTATATATCTTACATGCCCTGAATGAATTGTGAAAGGGGCTGTTTCTTGCAAGGGTGTAGGAGATGAGGTTAGATTTATTTACTAACATATATATATATCGATGAATTTTATTTCTCACCTACATTTTACATTGGTTATTGGAGTCATAGTAAATAAACTAAATGTCCTTATAAGTGCAATCATTAATTCATAGTGTCCTATGAGTATGGATGATTTCCCTTTAAATCATGTGAGCTTGTGGATTTTTTGTGGCCCGCTAGATCATGAGTACTAGTAGAAATCATTGTGGCCTTCTAGACAAAGTGATCCTATATAAATTAATCTTAGTTCATGGTATTTCTATTCTCATGGGAGGTTTATATCTAGATAGTTGTCTGAGACTATTATGGATGAGACCTATTTAGTAGTGCTGACCTGGTATTTGTGTTGCCAGTTTAGAAAATTGTACTTGAGTCCAAGGAGGTTTCCCATGATGCTTTGATTCATTTTAGATGATTTATAGAATTCCTATGTTTATTAATTTATCATATACCTCATCATTGATTTGTTTACATCACTTTTTTTCCATTTGGACACATTGGCATGTTTTATTTATTTTTGGTTCTATGCATGCTTACTCTTATTTTGGTTATGGTTTTTTTCACTTTAAAATTATTTTGATAAAATTATTTGGAAAGTTTATTTGAAAATAAAGGTGATGTAATTTTGAAACGAGTATTTGAGAAGTTATTTTAAATAGGAAAAATGGGTTTTAACTTGTATTATATCTTCTAGTAAAGGGTCCTCTTTTCGGTGTTTTAAAGTATTTAGTGAAGAGGTTTTGAGTTTTTACCTTATTTATTTACTGATAAGGGAGAGTTATTTATTTAAAAACGGGGTCAAGGCCTAAAATTTATTTTCAAGTGAGTGTCTTAATTTAATATAGATAAATGATTTTTTTGTGAAATGTGTATGTGATTTGGTTTATTTATACTTTTGTATTGAAAAAATATTTTAAATTATATTTTCAAACAAATGTTAAATTTCTTGTCTTAAAAAATAATTTCATAAACTCTATGGTGATTACTTATTTGGATTTGTTTTTATCACACCCTACAAACACCATTGGGTGTATGAAATTATTATGATTTTTATTTCATGTTCCTTGGCTTGGGTCACCCTTTTATTGGGGTGTAGGTTATATAGGATGGTTGGATTGGGATATGGAGAGTGACTATGGGTCACATAGATATTTTAGGTAGTAGTTTCATTTTTTCCCTTTATGTTGTTTATGTATTAGCCTTGCCTTTATCCTTTATTGCTTAGAGGATTTTATGTTTATTCATTTATATACCATATTATTTTGTATTAATGTTTCCTTCATCATTTCCCATTATCCAGTTGAATTTATTTATTATAATTATTACTTTTATATGGAAGTTTTATTATTTAATGTGTTGTTTTATCAAGGGTGAAATCATTTCCTATGATTTTGTTCTGAGACCTTGGCATTGGTTACTAACCTAAATCAATCCGGAATGTGCCTTGAGAATATTCTGGACCGGTTTAGGTGTTTGATGGATAGATAACCTTGATTATTTTGTGACATGTAAACAAAGTTCTTTTCACCATTTTCCCCTTTAATAACTGAAATTCCCTCCTAAATGATTGAAGTTTTTATTGTTTGTTTCATAATGAATCTCAATATTTTACACATTTTTTGGTTGGATTTTTCCTACCATCAACCTCTAACCATAAACATAATGCACAATATGTATCTTTAAATTTTTAGAAAACATCTACTATAGAGTTGTATTCAAATATACAAAAGGAATAAATTTTTTCACCTTAGTAGGAATACCCAATTTCTTGGTTTCCTTTCTCTTGTTCTTGTTATTCTTATTGATTTTAGATATATGAAATTATTCCTCAACATAATTTATTCCCTTATCTTCAATTTATTTATATTCTACACTAGTATAAGAAACCTAGTTTTATTTTTTCAATATATATTTTTACCATAAAAATGCTATAATCTCATCTAGATACCCTTTTAATTATTGTAATTATCTATCCTCACTTGGGCCTTTATATCCAAGGTATCTTTCAAGACACTTTTTTGGGGGAAAATAAATCTAAGTGACTTGATAGTATTTTTGGGTTAGTTTTATTTGTCGAGAAAGTATATTGATAAGGTTATTTTTTAAGTTCCAAAATGATTATTACCAAGGTATATTGATAAAGATCCATAACAGAGGTACAAAAGCTCTAGAAGTGGTTTAAAAAGGTTCACGTACATAGTGACTGAATTTTCCAATGTTTGCGAAATTTCTAGGGTCCAAAATTTAAAGATAAGGAAACGTTTTTAGAAATATGGAGTTTTATAACTACCCCATGAAAATATGAAAATTACATGAAATTCAAAAAATATTGGTTGATTTTAAAAAGAAAGTTTCAAGAAGTTTGTAAGTCTCACAAATGAAAAAATTTATGCGAAGATTCCATGTTTTTCAATAGCATAGAAGAATGAAAGATATGCCTAGATGTTTCAAAAATAAAAGGAATTTTGTGAATAAAATATGGAGTTTTGGGAAAGGTGTTGGAAATAAATAATTTTTCATGAAGTGGTGAAAATGTCTATAAATAGACAAATAACCCATTCTATAAAGAAAGGAAGCATTAACAATGATCCAAAGGATCTGAATTCACAAAATAATTTTATAAAGGTTTTTATTGCATGATAAATTCATAAGAACATCAGTTCTATGAATAAACAACTTATGAAAATATGTCCAAGGTTGTTTTTTGAAAGTTTAGGAGGTTTGGTGAAAGGTAGTGAGTTGTATGAAAGAGAAAATTTTCCTGAAAAATTGTAATTTTTCTAGAAATTTTAGAATGGGTTGTGTGGAAGTAAATCTTATGTGAAACATAAGTAATTTCCCATAAATTATATGGTAAAGTGTTATTCATCAAGTGTATGAATTTGAATATTCATGGTGAACACTTCATTTGAGAGAGTAATGAGTTTTTAAATTGCGATTGGTAGTGAACAAGGAGGTACAATGAGTCCACTCTAAACATTATAATAGTAGTGTTATTTTTTGGATTTTCTATATCAACATAATTCCTTTGTATTCTCCTTGGATTAGGCCAGTTATGGGTGAAC
This sequence comes from Viscum album, assembly GCA_963277665.1. Taxonomy (NCBI): domain Eukaryota; kingdom Viridiplantae; phylum Streptophyta; class Magnoliopsida; order Santalales; family Viscaceae; genus Viscum; species Viscum album. Next base: position 1,061,367,041 of record OY728148.1, on the reverse strand, counting down.
TAATTAACATTATTGTTTCCCATTCATGTTTTCATTTCTTCTCATACATTTCTTTGAGAAGGGAAGAGAAGATTGTTTTTTAATGGTGAAACAAGATTAATATAGGGGTGGATTTTAATCTATCATACCCTGATTCACCCTTCCTCTTAGGGTATTTAACCTAAAAGATCCAAAAATTGGTATCATAAAAAAGGTTAAAATTTGTGTTTCTATCTCAGTAGATATAATTGAGGTTATTAATAAGAAATGGATTTCAATATTTTATGGAAAAAAATTTCAATTATGGATGAATTGGATATAACAGTACTTATGAACATTAGTGATGGATGTCTTTAAAGCTGTGATGTATGTTATTTTAGCCAATATGGATAGTTAAAATTTATCAAAAGTAGAAAAAAGAGAATTGGAAGTTGATGCTAGAGTAATGAATTCTTTAGGGGGAGCTTTATCCAACATAATTTACTTGAATGTGATTCCATGTTAGCCATCAAATTACATGTGGAAAATTTTTCTAAATATATATGAGGGTGATTTAAAAGTTTAATAAGCCATATTTTAGGTTCTGTGGAACCAGTATGAGGACCTTATAATACATCATAATGAGTTAGTTAATGAATTATATCACTGGGTGAATATTATTTTGGAGGATATGAATGGTCTAAAATAAATACTTGATGATGTTAATATCATCAATAACATCATAAGTAGATTTCTACCTCAGTTAAATATGAAATTCTTTGCATTATAGGAAAAATAGCCAAAGGAGATGACATTGGATAGTTTACACAACACTCTTATTACATACAAGGTGATAAATGATGATAATGAGTCTATAAAAAATAGAAATCAAAATATGTGGAATTAAATGCCAAAAATAATCTCACTATAGATTATGTACTATAATAATAAGTGGTGGATGAATTCATTTCATTCCTTTACATTAATCTTTAAAGGGGAAAAAATTTTTAATGGTAAACATTCACTTGCATGATTTATATGTGGAACAATTGAAAATGTTGTATCAAGGTGACCTAATAAGTTTCAAGATGATGATGGGGATGAAGATAAAATTCCCTTTAAGAAGTATTCAAACATTGTGAAAGGTAGGAAAAACTTTAAGTGATTGTTTTTCAAGAAAAAGAACCAAATTTTTCACGAGAATGAAAGTTCTGAAGAAACTGAGGAAGAAGATATTGAAGAAATTAAATACCACAAGGTAAATTCTATGGTGGAATTTGTGTAAAATTACTAAACTAGGGAATAGAGTGATAATGAATAAGGTCAAGTGGAAGTAATAGATGATCTACAGGATGAATTAGAAACCACTCTTGAGGGGATAGATGTTTGGAGAGCCTATACAAATAAATCCAATAGAGTGGTTCATTATGTGAAACTCTATATGCATTAATAGAAATAATAGAAGTCTATTATGAAGGAAGAAATTAAAAATCACAAGTATTCAATGCCTAAGAACTAAAAAAAGTCCATTTGGTATAAGATCAAAGTTTAAGAACATAATAGAGTTATAAATTGTTTTAGTAACACAATTAAGTATAAAACCAAAAATATCAAAGAACATGGAGATAAATTCATTATATGGTGAAGAAACGTAGTATATTATGAGAGACTATGGACTCATGGTATGACATTAAAAAAGCATACCATTCATCTGATAGAAAAATGGAAGTGGAGTTGAGAGGTCCTATAAAATATAGGCAACAATAATATTCAAAAGAAAATGATGGTATGTGGATTGATCATAAATAGAAATCTATGATGATTGATATTATACCACATAAACCCAATATGAGGCTAAAAATTGATTTGGGTATGAATCAGAACCAGAAGGTTCAAAGAACCCAAAGAACAACCGGTCTTGCAATAACAACACACATGAATATACCTCATATCAGGTGTTATTTTGATAGAAATATAGGGATTTACCAAAATCTATATTCCATATCTAAAAGTTACCAAAATAAATAATAATAATGAAGGTAGCCACACAAATTTTAATATTCTAGGAATGATATTGATGGTAATTGTTCTTAGTGTGGAGGATTCAAACAAATTACTTGATATTGTCATTAATAATGTAGAGGAATGTGTCGAAGTAGAATTGAAGTGGTCATAAAAATTAGCTCAAGGAATCATCAATTTTTCTAAAAATGAAATATCAATTTTCATCTCTATAAGATGAAGTTGGTCCATCATACTCTAAGGAAGATATATATTTCCATTCAACATCAAGTATGAATCTGAATACATGGATAAAAAAGAAAAGATCTGAGAAGCTATTGGTTATAAAAATTTACTTCAATGCCATAGATCATACTAGAATATGGATCATTAATAGTGGATACACTTCCCATATGATGGAAAATAAGGATTTGGTGATAGGAATGATGAATGAAAAGCATTGTTTTATTAGATTTGTAAATGATAAAGGCTAGAAGATTATTGTCCCAGGAAAATCCATGTTTAGAGGAACATATATGAGACGTGCAGGTGTCTTAGTTGTTGAAGTTATTAGTCACATCCTGCTAAGTGTTAGTCAACTATGTGACTCGAGTCATGTTATAATCTTTACCAAGAAGTTTTGTATCATCAAGGGAAAAATGGTGATCTTGTTTTACAAGGAAAGTGAATGAAGATGAATCCTTACCTAGTTAGTGGAGAATAAGATATGTGCTTTCTATCTAAGGTAGAAGAAAATAAGTTTTAGAATTAATGGATTGGCCATTTGTGCAAACTATCCTTTGAAGATCTGGTGAAATGTGATGCAACTCTAGATCTCTCTAGGCTACCATGTGATCATAATCACACATGTGATGTTTGTAAATAAGAAAAGATCATTTGAAAGATATACAAGACAAAAGAATGGAAGTCAACAAGAGTTCTTGAATTAGGGTATAATGATGTGTTGACCTATATCACTAATATCCATTGATGGGAAGAGGTATAATGTTTTTTTATTTATTATTTCAGTATAATGGCATAGATATTTTTCATTCTATAAAAATCCTAGGTGTTCAATTTCTTAACAAAATATAAAAAAGAAGCTAAAAATATGATTGGATAGAATATTTTAATTTTATGAACTGGTAATGGTATAAAATTTATTTACAAAAAAGTGGTGTATTATCTCAAGAAACATGGGATAAAGAACTAAGTTTAAATAGTGAGAACTTATCTAAAAAAATGAGTGTTTGAGAGGAGAAATCAGATAAAAAACAACATGACCAAAACAATGATTATTAAAAATGAACTACCAAAGAAATTTTAAAAGGAAGCAATCTTAACATTAGTCTATATATCTAATAGAGTTTTGTTATACCCAAAATAAGAAAAGAATCCATATGATCCATGGTATGGAAATAAAATTATATTTAAATACTTTAAAATCATTGCATGTGAATATTTTTTTCTCAATAAGGAGAAAAATAGGAAGTTTGAATCCCATGGAGAAAAGAGGATATTACTTAAATACTCGGGAAATATCAATTCATATAAATCCTTTAATAAGAGGTTGGGAAAATTGGTTAAAAGTAATTATATCATTGTAGTAGGAAATGAATAGAATCTCCATCATTAGAGTGAATAGTTCCCCGATGATAGTGACAATAAGGTAAGTAAATCTGGGGGAGAATAAGTGAAAAGTGTTGATTTATAAGAATATATTAATGATTAAAAGGACAATTATAGAATCATTTCTTCATATAAGACAAATATTCAAGCTGAAATGGATAGACCGAACATCATTGATGATCATGAAGTGCTAGTTCAAATAAGAATAATTAAGTATCTATAGTAATAATCCTTTCCATATTAGGTAGATCTAAAATGTTTTGATGAATAAAACAGAGATAAAAATTGGGTTCATACTATGAATGAATATATTGATCAAATCGAAAAGAATTAGACATGGGAGATTGTTTTGAGGATGATAGATAAAAAAATTTATTAAAACCAAATGGGTTTTCTATAACACATTAAATGTTGATAAAACAATAATTCAAAACAAATCACGACTAATGTGAAATGGATAACCTTGTATTGATGGAATCAATGAAAATTATAAATTTTCACATATTTTAAGGCCAAAGACAAATATATTATTCTTTTCCATAGCATTGTAAAATAAATTCAATGTTTTCTATATGGATGTGAAATATTATTTTCTAAATGGAGTTTTGGAGGAAGAATTGTACATCTAATATCCAGATGGTTTTATTATACATGATAATGTGAATAAAAGTCTTTTTGAATAAGGATTTAATGGATTGAAGCATGCACCAAGAGCGTGGTATTCAAGGCTTGATCAATATTTATAGAAGCTCAGTTTCAAATATGGTATAATTGATTAAAATATCCATGTGAAAAATGATATTAATAAAAGTAAAATGGTGTTGGTTTATATATATAAAATAATCTTTGGTGGATAGAATGAAACACATTGCAAAAAATTTGCATAATTCATGAAGTGTGAGCTTGAAATGTCAATGATTGGTGTATGGTGCGCAAGAAAGTAATGAAAAATTTATTTCTACAAAAAAATATGTTACGGAGGCTCTAAGAGTATTTTAAAAAGTATAATTTTAAATATATTAATACTATAGGTTCTAGTATGAGATGATGAAGAAAAATTAATCATTGTTACCAAGTACAAAAAGATTATTGGGAATCTTTTATACTTAATAGCGATATAACCTTAAATTATGTTTGGAACATTCCAGGTTGCATGGTATAGAAGTAATACTAAGGAAATACACATACTATTACTAAAAATAATAATATATTATATCAATTACACGGTGGATTAAAATTTTTTGTATAATTAAAAATACTAGTAAGAGTTATTGGGCTATATAGATAAAGATTTGTCTAGTTTAGAAAATGATATAAAATCAATTTCAGGTGGTGAATTCTATCTTGTTAGATTGTTTATTTCTTATCAAAGTAAGAAACTAGATTAAACTTATTTTAGCACTTGATAAGTTTAATATATTATGGAAAGTCAAGACTTTACACAGTTATCACAGATGAAACATAAGATTGAAGATATTAGATTTTAAGTGAATTTTTTGATTTGAATACATTAGGATAATTCAAGTGATATAAATATTATAAAAATACAATCTATCACCAACAGACAAAGAACAATGAAATGATGTATCATTTTAATAAGGAAAAGGTGTATATTGGGTTAATGATGTTGGAGTATGTGCCTATAGAACTTTAGGTTACATAAATTCTGAAAAAGGCCTTACCCAAAGTAGTATTTTAAATACATTAACTAGATTTTGGAGTTTATTCTACTCCTCACACATGAACACAAGTGGAAGTGGAACCCTCACTCCCTAAGTTATAGTGTGTTATTCCCTATGTGTTGATATGTGTTCTTTGTATTTATAAAAAATTGAAACGAGTGATCTTTGGGTTTGTTGTCACAGGGGGATAAGTTGTCTTATTTAAAAGTGGATTAGATGATAGGGGGAGTAGAGAAATTTGGAATAGAGAAATAAGGTGAGTGTGAAATATGATGATGTTGAATATGTTTTTTCAGAGTTAATATATCATGATAATTAACCTTTAGGGTTTGTGATAATAGTATTTTCCTAATGGGGTTGATGAGTTGGTCTTCTCGAAATCCATCATTATAATTAGGAATGATTAAATGGTTTTTCTTTAACTAAATCATTCTATGGAGGGGTATTTTGATAAATAAGGTATTCATTTATTAAATTTGCAGGATACTCTTGTTTCTCATGATGAGCATAACTCTTGTGGGATTAGAGTATGTGTTGAATAAATCTTTGATCATTATCTAGAGTCACGTTAAGTGAATGGTGGTAGAATATATATAAGTGTAAAGTATTGTCAACAAGCTGGAAATATAATTATTAAAGTTTTATCAAAGTTTAAAGGGTTATCAAAAAACTCGAATGGGAATATTGTTGGAAAAAATCCCTCTAAGTGAGTTTTTAGTATTTTTTGGTTGGTTTTGTTAGTTAAAAAAGTAGTTTGAAAATGTTAGTTATGAAGTTATAGAATGATTTTTGATAAGGTTTATTGAAAAATCTACAATAAAGGGGTATTTGAGCTCATGAAGTGGTTAAAAAAGTTTAATTTATAAGGTGACAATATTTACTAGTGTTTTCCAAATTTTTGAGGTCCAAAATTTGGAGAAAGGGAAATTTTTTGTGAAAGAGAGAGTTTTAGGACTACCCTATGAAAATATGGGAAAAATGTGATATTTATGAAATATTGGATGATTCAATAAATGATGTTTTTTGAAGGTGGTAAGTTTCACGAAGGCAAAAAGTTATGTGAAGATGTGATGTTTTTCTAAAGTGTACATGAAAGGAATATATTCCTAGAAGTTTCATGAATATATAGATTTTCACAAACATAATGAATATTTTCAAGAAAGGTGGGAAAAATGAGAAAGTTTAAAAAATGGGTTATAACATCTATTAATATGTGATTACCCCTTCCTTTAAATAAAGAAATCCTTAATGAATATCCAAAGGCTCTAAATTCAAGAAATAATTCCCAAAATATTTTTCTTGTGTGAAGAATTCACAAGAAAATACTTTTTATGAAGAAACAAACCATTTAAATAGGACCAAGGTAGTTTCATGAAAGTTTATAAATTCTCATGAAAGGTTATGAGTTTTTTGAATGAGAAAAGTTTCATTAAGAATTATAAATTTTCAATATATTTGAGCAAGGGTAACATAGAATTAAATCTTATGAGAATAAAAAATAATTGACGAAAAATTATGTCGTAAAGTGGTATTCATAAAGTGGATACATTTGAGCTTCATGATGCACCAAATGAGTTGTAAATAATATTTATTCAATTGATTAGTATAAGAATCTTCTAAAGGAGCAGTGAACACACTTTTGTTGGGAGAGTAGTGTGTTTTGAAATTGTGATTGGTAGTGAACCAGGAGGGAAAATGAGTCCACTCCAAACTTTTTAATAGCAGTGCACTTCAGTGGATTTAGTACATTGGTATATTTCCTTAATATTCTCCTTATAATAACCCAGTTAAGGGTAAACCATGTAAAATTATTGTGTCTCATACAAGTTTTCATTTCGGCTCATACATTAATTTGAGAAGATAGTTTTTTTTTAAAATGAAACCAGACCCAAATGGGGGAGGGTTTTAATATTTCATACCCCAATTCACTATACTCAGGGTATTTAACCTAGTAGATCTAATAAGTTTTTGACACATGAATTAATCAATAAATTTATTCGATCCATCTCAAACAAAATTATATTAAAACTTAGAAAAAAAATCCAAATCACAAGATAACATGATGGATTCTTGTAATAAACCAAATTCTAATAACCCAAAGTCAGGGTCTAATTTATTGCATTGAAAAAAGATACAATGAATCAAATCACAAAGGATCAATCAATTTAGTAGCCTTGAAAAACTAGATACACACACAATTCTCATATTATATTGGAAATATAAAAACATAGTATAATAAATATTCCTGTATGATTGATATCATTCATAAATTCTTCCTCATATCCTAGGGAATGGAAAAAAAATGAAGGGTGATCTTATATGCTAATTAAGGGTTACATAAAACAAAATATTTCATGATTAAATAAGACATAATCAATATGGAATGATAAATAACTGAAAACACATTCTATTTAATCAATAACTTGAGTATGAAATGCATCCATGGATAATATAAATACTGTAATCTCATGGATAATAATCACTGAATTCTCAATGAGGGAATTTATTAATGTAAGATTTCATGATTTGAAACATCTTGATATATTTATTTTCAAGGCCTCTCACTAAGACTTTTTAATTGATGGGTAGGTATACAAAAAAACCCCATTTATTAAGGCAATCCAAATGGATTTCCTCATGATACTTGTTAGTGTATTTAGGGGATATATAATTATAGGTCATACTCATCACTAAATAAAAAATTAATTCCTTATATATTAAATTATATATTTAATTCATAAATAATACGACTTATCAATAAATATATATATCGAGTAAAGAATATGGAATATCAATTTTTCTATTGTTAATTAAATAAATTTTATAGTAAAACACCATATTTTGAAATGGTATACAATTTCGGTAAAAAGACTATCCATGATATAATGAATATGGATATTTCTATAGAAATATGATCACATGAAAGTAAATGTTTCAATAGAAAGTTAATGAAAAATAAATAAATCAAGAGATGAGATATGCCCACCAATTCATTAAAAAAGTAATTTTTTTTAGTATTATCATGTATTTTGAAGAATAGATTAAAATGAAATAAAAACATTTAAAATAAGTTTTCATTAAATATTTTTGTTTGTAGAACCATCAAAAACACGTATAAGAAGATAAATAATGTAAAATGATTATGGTATCGGTAAAATCTATTAATGTCACATATGTTAAAAAATATTCCTTTTGAGTTTTCGTAAAGAAAGTAAAAAATTAAAATTTTAGAAAACATTAGAATGATTACTTTAAAACATTGTAAAAATTCAAGGATATCATAAAGTTTTATTAATAATTAATTTGGGCAAATATAAAAATAATTTTTAAAACTACTTTGAAAGATATGGTCATGAAAGAAATATAAACCTAATCAAAAAAGAAAATAAGATCAAATTTTATTTGAAAAATTTTCTTTCTTAATTAAAGTGAAAAGAGAGTAAAATTCAGAAGAAAATATGAAACTCCTTAAATATCAATAGGATAATAAAATATATGGAGATATAAAGGATATATTATAATACTTCTTCAATGAAAAAAAAAATCCTAAATAACGAGATTGTAAAATAAATCATTACCTCCTTAGTAACTTTTAAATTGTAAACCATTAAAATAGTAGACTTGAATTTAAACTTTAGTCACCATGAATAAATATATATTAATGTTAAATATATAAAATTTTCATTATATACACTACATAAAATAAAATTGTTTCCTAATACCAAATATGTCTCAATGGAGTGGAAATTGGGAAGAAATCTATTACCTTAAGTTTTACTTTCCTCTTAAGTGATTTCAACCTCTTGTGTAATAAATTTATATTTATTATAAATACATAAAAGAGACATATAAATATATTTTATATAATATATGATCCACTTATAATGTCTTATCATCCATTTGTAACAATATTTTATTATTTTTATTATTTTAGGAGTTAAGTGCTTCATTTTTCATGTATGTTTTGATTCAACGATTATGATCATCATATTTTGATCATGGTTATATCATATTAATATTGATAATTATGTTATAAAAATAATAAATATTCATTATATAATTATCTATAATCATTCATGAAAAGCGTACAAGAAAAAATGAATCATATCGCTTTGTGGAGGTGGTAGTCCACACGTATTCACGACCGGTGTTATAATTTTTTTAATGTGTGGAAGGGTAAGGAAGTATATGATATATTATATTAAAATAATTATAATTATTTAATATTTAAAATATATATTAAATATTTCTATCATTATGAAAATCATTGTGTGGAAGTGATGTAAAAAATTAAAACGGTTCACATGGCGGTAGTCTGACGTACATATGAGAGATGGTTTTGTTTCCCATTTTATAGAGAATGAGTTGAATAAATATTATTACATAAAAATAACAATATATTATTATATTTAATATAATTATATTATTATATCAGAATATTTAGGGAATAATTTAAGGTTATAAAAGAAGAAGTAATATGAAAGTGTTCGGTGAAGATGGTTAACTCTTCTTTGAAAGAGCACCGTTTGATGTCCTCTTAAAGGCCATAGGGTTGGTCTTCAAGGAAGACCAAATCCTATATAACTTTGATAATGATGTTTATATGAGGTTTTTAATTGTTTTTTTCAAGTGTATAAAGGTGGTTTATATAAGAGAGAATATGTGGTTTTTTTTATAGTGAACAAAAGGAAACACATAGAATTAATAAAAATATATTAAATTAGTTTTCATGAGAAAGTGGAACCATGCAGAATTTTTTTTGAAGATAATATATCATATGGATTAAATAAATTATACAATAAAATTAGGATATGTTTAAGGGGTATTTTAAACCTTAACATTTAGTTTAACACCTTTGTTGACCAATATTAACCTTAACCGCTATAATGACTTTTTCAATCTTAAAGGGTTATTATTTTACTTATAAGGTACAAATTTGTTAATAAATGGAAAATATATGAAATTTTAGACCATTTATGATAATAATTTCCCTATTTAAATATTTTTATGTCTTTTAAATTATTTAAAAAAATATTATTTAACATAAAATAATATTAAAGTCAGTTTAAGAACTATTCACATAATTTGAAATTAAAGAAATTAAGACAAATATGAAATTAAAATTTATCCATTTACCAGTAAATAAGACATTATTATTAACTATAAAATTATTTTGAAACCATAATTCATCATAAGTAAATTACTTTTAATGTTTCCAAAATTATTCACTTTGATTTTCCACTGCTTACACATTCATAGTGTTTGCATTGAATAAACATTTAATATAATTATATAATCACTAAAAATTAAAAATAAATTTCAACTTAAATAGAATTTTATTATTATAGAAATATATTTTAATATTGATCCACAACTTATTTTTACCCCTATATGAACATTAATTGAAATATAGAGTGAAGAGTGACATTTTATATTTTTCTTTAATTAAAATAATATAAATGTCACTATAAAAGGAAAATGGAACGAAAATGACATATATTTGAATTTGTAATTGATATGTTTGAATTAATCACATGAAATTAATCAAAATAAAGTTTCATATAGTTTTCAATTCCTTATCATGTTGTTTCTATCCATAATTACATGATTTACCCTTTATTGAGGTAATAAATTTTACCATTATTATTATTCATAATTCTCAAAAAAGAAACTATTTACCAAATTTGAACCTCAGAATTAAAAATATGAAATATATCATTCATTATTAAATTTTTATAAGTGGAAAAAATATTTTCAATAAAAATGAGTAAAATAGAAAATTAAATAATTTTCAGAAAAATGAGTTTTTACACTAAAAATTAACTTTTATCAGAATCACATAAAATGATTATAATAAGGGAATTAAGTAGACTATTTTAAATAAAATGGATATTATATTAATTTATTACCAAATAAAAAATATAATTATGCATTTAAATTACTTTATTTAAAGAAAATAAATGATAGTTTTTCAAAAATCAGTATTTTTCACTATTTAAAAAAAATAAGTCTTTTTAGAAAAATAAAAAAATTCAACCTAATTTAATAATGACATAATGATTTTAAGAAATATATAACTATCATATAATAATTTTTCAATAATTTTTACTTGTTTTTGTAAACTCAGTGTTGAATATAAAGAAAGCTATCAATGAAATTAAATTTATTTAAAGAGAAATAATTTATAAAATATCAAGGTGTTACATTATATCCCCCTTATAAGAATTTCACACATGAAATTCCATCAATATAACATAAAAAAATGAGGATAATTATGTCTCCACACATCCTAGGGAATATTTTCAAAATTTATTATTTCACCCTAAAACTTATACTAGATGACTGTTCTTGTTTCGTGGAATATTCTCTCTACGATCCAAAATATCCACCAGTTGTTCCTCATACGACAATTATTTATATAGTGGTATGACCTATGATTTTAGTAAATGTTAATAATTAGGCATTTAGTTACTCATGAGAGATACATAGAACACATTGTGAACTTGAGAAATATTTTGTGGAAGCACCAAGTGATAAGCTACCACCCCGATGCGATCATGAATTTCCAAGGGACCGATATATATAGAGATGATCTTCCCCTTATTTCTGAATTTCATAAAATTATTTAAAAGAGATATTCCTAAGAAGAAAATTTTACCAACTTCAATCTCAAGATCTCATCGATGATTATCATTGTACTTTTTTTTGTTAACTATGGGCCACCCTTATGTGTTATTGAATGACTTAAACCTTCTCTACCATTTAATAAACTAGATAAAACCATAATATATATTCTTCTTCAACATTTTCTCAAAACATTTGAGTTAGGTACATCCTTCCCTAGAGTGATTTATAATAATACATCTTAATTTTTGAGTAAAATATATTATTGTGTGAAAATTATACCACATGAAGGGGTTTATACCAACCACCTTTGAAATCCATAGAGAATGATCTCTACATTTATTACAGAGTTTTAATGATCCTCTCGACTGACTATATGTTCAAGGATGATAAGTAATACTAAAACTCAACTCTGTATCAAAATCCTACTAAAGGATTATCCATAACTTTGAGGTAAACCTCAGATCCCAGTTAGATATGATTTAGAGTGGTACTCTTTGAAATATCAAAAATTATATAATGTATAACTGAGTAAGCTGATGAAGATAAAAAATTTCTATAACAATAATAAAAGGTATTGATTTTATAATGAGATTGAATACAACACAAATATCATTATTCCCTTCAGATGTTTTGGGGAGCTCAATGGTGAAATCCATGGTAATTTTTTTCTATCTCTATTATGGTATGGGTAATGGTTTTAACATCCCATTAGACTTATATCTTTCTACCTTAACTTTCTGACATACTAGTCACTAGGATTCAAACATTGAAATATCACTTTTCATGTTATCCCACTAAAAAGTCTATATTATTCATCTATACATATTTATACTTATGATATGAATAGAGAATATTGAATAATGAGGTTCCTATAAAAAACTTCTTAATGTTTGGTATTTAAATAACACATACTTGGTTTCTAAACCTTATCATTCTTTCATGGTCATGGTTGAACGTAGGAACATCCCTCACCATCACCCATAATTTCACATCTTCCTAACGCACCATCTTAATCCTTTCATGGATGGATTATTGAAAATTCATCAGAGAAATACAATATTTATACCATTTCATTAATATTTCAAGATGCATATTATAAAAATCCATAAAAATTGGATCTCTTTCAATCCCCATCATTGAATAACTAGTATGGTATTTCTGAATTAGTGTAGTAACCACCTTGTTCACCTTCCCAGGGTGGTAATGTATTGATCAGTCATAATATTTAATCAAATATAACCATAATATCTAGTGTATATTCAACTCTTTCTATGTAAATATATTCTTAAATTTTTTATAATAAGTATATATATACACCTTTAACCATACAAATAATTCCTCAATATCTTCAATGAAAAAATTACCACTTCTAACTCCAAATCATGAGTCTGGTAATTTTTTATTAATGATAAAAACTATTATAAATAAAATTCCCCTTGTGAGTTAATTAAATGCATTTTTATATATTATGGATATATAAAACACTTTCATTTCATTCAATTTATTATATCCTATCATATTTAAAATACCATTAAGAATCATTACCATTGATAATATAGCCATTGAACAATGATCACATGATTAGTATAAGAATAGGGTTTTAACAAATCCAATTGGCACAACAAAAGGATGTGATGGAATTAACCTGTAAGATAATATACAATGAATCCCATATATTGGAGATTATGAGGGAGATATCATCATTGGTCTTTTCCCTTGACCAATCCCAAGCTAATATCCAACAACTTAAGCATGAACAAAATCATTTATGTGAGATGTTTAGGCTCATCGAGATCAAGGCCCAAACGATGTATTATGAACCACCCCATGAATGTCTCACCATCATACACCTTATAAATAAGGAGTTATTTGGTGTATTAAAGGGATATGTATCAGGACACTAATAGTATGAATATGTATATTATTTTCTATACAATAATGATTATATTTAATTCTACTTTGTAAATGTTTTTTATTTTTATACAATAAAGAACAAACTGTATTTTTAATATTCAAATTCAATTAAGATGTTTATTTTAATGATTTAATTGATTTTATAAATAGATAATAATTTATAAAAATATTATTATTAAATAATTTTCATTAAATATAAAATATCATATTATTTTTCTAAATTCAAATGTAATTTTTGTAAGGGTTCAAAAAATATTATTGTAAAAAAACCCAACATTTCTCAATAAATACTGATTATTATTTTAAAAGTGAAAATTTACATATTTAGAAAATTATTTATATAAAATTAATATTATTATTAGAATCATAACTTCTAAATTATCCAATGGCGATTTTTTCATAATTTTCTGAGACAGACGAATTTTGTGGTAAAAATTAAATACTGTATAAATATACGATGTGTATTATGAAATCATAATGATTAAAAAGTGATATAATAAATAAAATAAAGGGTATAAATGACCAATTATATTTTTTGACTTTAAAATAATTCGATTTTATGTTTATTTTTTTAATTTTATAAAGCCTTTATGAATCCTTCAATACCATTAATATATTTTAAGGTATTAAAATAATTTATTTAAGAGTATAAATCATTTCCAAATCAGAAAGGGTATTGTTTTATTAATTTATATCCTTATACTTATAAAAGAATAAAAACCAATACCCTTTGGCAGAAACTGTGGGAAGGTTTTTAGTTTTGGTTATTTTATTATATAGATTCTAAAACCTAATTTTGAGAAATAATAAAGAATTCCCCACTCATTTCCTATATAAACCCAAACATACTCCCATTTATCTTCAATAAAAATTATTAGATAAAGTCCTTAATCTGACCTCCCATCTCCAAATCCCTCTAAATGTTCCCCCAAGCTCTCAAGAATCTCCTCCCAAGTATTTTGAGTCACACTCTCAAGGTAAGGGATCCTTTCATTATCTTATTTATTCATGTTTATTTATTATCTTATGAATTATATTTACAATTCCTAATGTTGAGATATATTTTCCATATAAATATTACTATCCATTTTATTTTCAAATTATGAGATACCCCTTTATCTCTCATAAAACTATTTTATGAATTTTTGTGTAACGTCGTTATGCTGCTGAAATTTCACTGCGATTTTCCATGCCAAAAAAATGTGTAATGAATAAACATACCCTTTTTCCTAGAAAGGGTGTTAAACTTTAGGAAATTATAATTATTTTATTTAGAAAATACATGTATGTATTCAACTGTCCATGATCGTGGAATAAATTGTGGTGATACATGATTCCATTTTTTATGATCTATGTGTCACACTTAAGCATGATAATGAAATGAATGTTATGGGAGAGCCTGAAATTATATAGAACTCCAATGCATTGGGTAATGTTTTAGCTACATTAGATTTCATGAAAATGATTATGGAGTGAACCTAATCAATCACATGACTTTTTACATCATTATGTCTTGGCTGTTATATTTGACCTATGTTTATGACATAACGTTTTAAGTTGTTTCCATATTTCCCATGTTGTCTTCATGTTATCATGCTATATCATGCCTCATTGTTCATGTTTATGACTATAACTCCTTTTATTCCCCATTTATATGACTTTTTTATAACATGTATTACTTTATTCAAGTTATTCCATGTTTATTCCCTTACTGGGCTTTATAGATCACCCCTTTCTTATGCATGTCCCCAGGTTATCCCATGTAGTTTTAAGTATGAAGGAATACTATGAACATGTTAAGGAGGTTTTCAATAAATAATATTTATTCATTGTTTTAAATTTTTATGTAATGTATATAATTTCCAAAGACATTGGGCTTCTCGATCTTACAGGTTGTATTATGTGTAATATTATGTAATAAATCATGAAATAAAGTGTAACAAAGATCAGGGTTTTCATAGTTGGTATCAAATGAAATTTTAGTTATTTTTTGGGATTATGATTTAAAAAATATAGAGAAATACTTAGAGATAAGACTATTTATAAGAAAAACATCCCTATGTTTTTTAAGTATAGAGTAAGTGGTTTATCAAGAAAATACATCCCTGTATGGATACTATAATTGGATGTGACTCTGGAACAGATCTATATAAGGGTCAAATCCAAAAATACTATGTTGAGCTAGACTCTACTGAGGAATGGTGCATGAAAATGAGCCTTGATACACACTCAGTTTTACAGTCTAAGGGTATATTCTTTGGTAAATTCATAATATCATTACAAACCATTATTGAGGAAATAAAAAAATACCCATAAAAATATATATTAGGAAATAGATCTTGGATTATATATATTGAAGCCTAAAAATTTATAAGTTAAGGAAATAAATTTAATTTATAATTTAACACTTTAATTCTATTATATTACCATTTATGTGTTTAATAGTTTAAAAATACTCAACCCAAATTTTCTTTTTATTCAAGTGATTGATGGAAACAAGAGGAATCATGTAAAAAACTAATGTGATGACTGACCCAGTGATATGTCCAACCTAATAGGAGTGGGAATAGTGAAATTTCTAATTATACTCTCTCAGATGACTTATGTTTTGAATAAAAACTTGGATTAAGAGAAACAACCAAATCCTCATAATATATAACAAGATGCAATTAAGAGCTTTATGTTACAAAGTCATCCAAGTTTCAATGGATCATCTGATCCTTTAATTGTAGAACAATGAATCAAATCCATTAAAAATATATTCTCCATACTTAAATATTATGAGAAAGAAAAGGTTCTACTGGATATTTATTTTATGGAGGGAGAAGCTGATCATTGGTGGGAATTTATCAAGAATATAAAGCTTGAGTAAGAGATCGAAATGATGGGGTGGAAGGAATTTCATATTTTTTTTCAATAAATATTTTCTTATCACTCACCAACTTAAAATGGAAAGGTATTTCCTTTCTATAAAGAAAAAATATTATTAATTTATCAGGGAATATGAGTAGAACTTCACAAGGCTTTCACGATACACCTATGACTTTGTTTTTACCCCATAATTCAAGGTTGACCAATTTTTTTGTGGGAAAAAACCTATTCTATGAAAGTATTTAACTATCCGAGACTTTGATAGATATGAAAAAATTGTATGATATTCCCTCCAAGTGAAAATAGAAATTAGAGAATATTAGGGGTATCCTGGAAATAAGAAGAGGAAAGTGGATTTTAATTCTAGTAGTTCGATAGAAAAATATAATGGTGATAATAAATTCCAACATCACACTTGTCAAAGGTGAAGGAAGAAGAATCTTAGAAATTTTATAAGGGGGATAAGAAAATGATTTAGGTGTGGAAACGAAGGAAACCTAAAAAGTGATTCTTGATAATAGAAACCCACAAATGAATTAGAGGAGAGGAATGATTAGGTAAAACCTCATCACATTGTTCATTACTACAACTACATGGAATTAGGGAACTTTTAAAACTAATTCACTCTGCAAAAATATTTTCAGAGACAACCAAAAACCTTCTAAGGCAGTATGGGCAAGATTTTACCATCACAACCACTATAGTGGATCTCAACAATGAAGTGGTGATATGTACGCTAGTTATTCATTTAAGAATAGAGAGCATACTTTTTAATTATAGTTTTAATCATTCATTCATATCATGAAATTTTAGTATAACTATTAAAACACCACCATAAATTATGGAGGTAGAGTTCTCAGTAAAAATGAAAAATAGGTCAATTATTGCAACCCAAGTATATATCTCCCCCCATATCAAAATATGAGGGATTAATTTACTATAGAACCTTGTGATACCCAATTTAGTGGAATATGATAAAATTCTGGGATTGATTGACTTTTTTTATATAGAGTTAACATATATTCCCACGATAAGGAAATCACTCTCTGAAATGTGAATCGACCCCCAATTCTGTACAAGAGAAATGAGGAGGGGGAATATTCTTTATCCCCAAAATTTCAAGAATGTATATAATTGCACTAAGAGAAAGAATATATAGCTCAAATAATTGAGTATAAAGAAATAATCATCATTGAAGACATTACCATTCTATGAGAATACGCTGATGTGTTTCCTGAAGAATTTCCCAGTCTTCCTCTTAGTCGAGAGCCTGAATTTTAAATCAAGCTTATAACTTGGGAGTTACAATTATCCAACACTCTATATATAATGGATGTTGTGGAAATTGATTATCTAAAGAAACAAATATAGGATAATCTAGATAAAGGGTTCATACGCCAAATTTATTCAGCTTGGGGTGCACCAGTCCTATTCATCAAGAAGAAGGATGGTCAATGCGCCTTTGAATTGATTATCATGATCTAAACAACATAATGATAAATAATAAATATCCTTTTTTAATTATTGATGAATTTTTCAATTATAAATGTAGATAAAAATACTTCTCCAAGTTGGATCTTCAGTCTGGATATTACCAAGTTTGGGTGAAGAAGGAGGATATCCCTAAGAATTCTTTTTGTACAAGGTATGTGCACTATGAATTCATAGTAATTCCATTCACACTCACTAATTCTCCATAAATATTTATATACTTGTTGAATAGAGTCTTTATATATTACCATGAATTTTTTTTGGTATTATTTTTAGATGATATCCTTATATACTCCCAGAGAAAGGAGGATCATGAGGAGTATATGATCACTATGATAAAGACCTTGAAAAAGGAGAAGTCTTATGAAAAGTATAACAAATGTGAATTCTGGTTGAAGGAAGTATCATTATTGGGGAATATCATCACGAGTAATGGGATATTTGTGCACCCTTCATAAACATAAGAAATTTAAGGATGGAAAAGTATAACATCTATGACAGATATCTATAGTTTCCTTATTTTATCTAGGTATTATCATTAATTTTTGAGAAATCTATTATGATTTTCAAACACTCTAACCAAGATAACTCAGATGAGATCCAAGTTTTATTAGAAGGATGAATTTCAAGAGATCTTCCAGTAGTTGAAAAATAAGTCTTATCACTGCACCTATAATCACACTACCCACAAGTGGAGAACTGCTCATTGTATTCAATGATGCTTTGAATAAGGGAATAGGATGTGTGTTAATACAGAATGACAAAGTGATAGCTTATGCTTCAAGGAAATTAAAGGTTCAATAATAGAACTACACAACACATGATATAGAGTTGGCTATAGTGATATTATCTTCGAAAATATAGAAACATTATCTCTTTATGGAAAAGTGTGAAACATATATGGATAAAAAGTTCCTCAAGTATATATTCACATAGAAAGAGATGAATATGAAAAAAAAGATGGTCAGATCTGATCAAGGACTATGACTACTCAATCCAATACCATCCTAGGAAAACAAATAAATGGGAAGAATCTATAAGTATAAAGGATTTAGAAATTATATCATTGATGATAATTGAGAGGGATATTATCTTCTTATATTTGAAAAGGATATACAAGGGGATTACAAAGGAAGGAACACCATCAATCCTTTCACAAATGATTTCTCAACCATCCCTTATAGGGAGGATAAATTATACTCAAATATAATACTTGGGAGTTAAGAAGAAATTGGAAACTATAATAAAAGGAAAATCCTCAAAGTTCAATGTTAACAAATAAGGATTTGTGATATTTGGGTCATGAATATGTGTACCGTCAAATCCCAAGTTAAAGAAGGAGCTGTTGGATGATGCACATAGCTCAACCTTCTCCATCCACCCAGGAATCACAAAGATGTATCAAGATATCTATGAACACTATTGGTGGGAAAATATGAATAAGGAGATCACAAAATATACATCAAGATGTATTTTTTGTCCTAACATAAAGGCATAAAGGAAAAAAATCCAAATGTATGATGCAACCATTACCCATACATATATGGAAATGGTAAAACATCACTATAGAGTTTCTCAATGGTCTTCCATAGACATAAAAAGTAAATAATACTATATGGGTAGTGGTGGATCATCTTTTAAAGACTTTTTTACTTCATTAGAATTCGATAGGACTTCTCACTTGATCAACTTTCAAGGATATACATTAGAGAAGTGGTGAGGTTTCATGGAACACCAATATTGATTATCTCAAATAAAGATATAAGATTTACCTCTAAGTTCATGAAGAGTCTAAAAAATTATCTAAATACATATTTGAACTTCAGCGTGGCTTATCACCCCAAACAAATGTCCAATCTAAGTGGAATGTCCAAACATTTGAGGACATTTTGAGAGAATTCTCAATTAACTTCAAAGGAGGATGGGATAAACATGTTCCTCTGGTAAATTTCTGATACATTAATATTTTCCACACAATAATACAAATGTATCCCTATAAATCCATTTATGGGAAGAGGTGAAGAACACCTACATGTTGGGATGAAGTTGGGGAACAAAAACATCTAGGTCCTAAAATGTTTGAGGAAATGACGAAAAAGGTCAAGATAATTCAATGACACATCAAGGTTACTCAGAGTTGATAAAAGAGATATGATAACAATAATTAACGAGACATAGATTTTGATGTTATAAACATAGTATTCCTTTTAATATCTCCCTGGAATAAAGTCATGAGATTTGGGAAGAAAGTAAATATTAGTCCAGGTTACATCAGTCCCTTTGAGATCCTTGATCGCATTAGAGTGATAGCCTGTGTACTAGAAATCCCACCTAACCTATCTAAAGTATATGATGTATTACATGTATCCTTCTTGAGGAAGTAAAAACCAGACCCCACACATGTACTCAATCTAGAGGTGGTACCGTTGGAGAATGATTTTTCCTATGAGGACAATTCAGTGAAGATATAAGATCATAGAGACAAAGTTTAATAGAATAAGAAAATTTACCTAGTCAAAGTGATGTAGAGAAACCATGAGTTTGAAGAAGTGATGTGGGAATTGTATGAAGTAATGAAAAAAACTACCATAATCTATTTTAGTGTGGGAAAAGAAAATTTAGAGTGAAAAATTTCTGATGGGCGGGAGATTATAACGACCCAAACTATTATAATTAAAATTCCTCTTGTGATTTAATTAAATGAATTATTATATGTTATGGATACAGAAAACACAAGAATTTATTTGGTTTTATTATATATTATTGGAATTAGAATACTATTAATTATTTATTACCATTGATAATTTAGCCATTAAACAATGATCACATGATTAGTATAAGTATAGGGTTTTAATAAATTCAATTGGAATTTACAAAGGAAGTGATAGCCTCAAGCTGAAAGATCATACCCTATGAAGCCTATTTATTAGAGTTTCTAAGGGAGATATTATCATTGGGATTTTCCTGTGATCAATCCCAATATGATATCTGACAACTTAATTAGGAAAGAAACTATTTATGAGAGAAGTTCAAGATCACCAAGATCACGTTCCAAACCTTTTACGCTGAACCACCCCATGAATGTATCACCATCACACACCTTACCCTTAGTAAATTTGATGGTGTATTAAAGGGATATGTATCAAGAACCTAATATTATGGATATTTATTTTATTTTCAATGCAATAATGGTTATATTTAATTCTAATTTATAAATAATTTTTATTTATATAAAATAAATCACAAATTGTATTTTTAAAATTAAAACTCAGTTAAGAAGTTTATTTTAATGAACTAATTGATTTCTTAAATAGATAATAATTTATTAAAATATTATTATTAAATAATTTTTGCTAAATTTAAATGATCATATTATTTTTATGAATTAAATGTAATTATTATAAGGATCAGAAAACTATTATTGTAAAAAAACCCAACATTTCTCAATAAATTCCAATTATTATTTTAAAAGTAAAAATTAAAATATTTAGAAAAATATTTTGGTAAAATTCGTATTATTTTTTGGAATCATAATTTCAAAATTATCCAATGGAAAATTTTTCATAATTTTCTAAAGAATTCAATATTTTGGGAAAAAATAAAATACTTTATAAATATTCAGTGTGTATTATGACATCATAATGATCCAAAAGTGATTTATTAAATACTATAAAGGGTATACATGACCAAATATATGTTTTACCTTTAAAATAATGTGATTTTATGTTTATTTTATTAATTTTATAAATCCTTCATGAATCCTCCAAAACCATTAATATATTTAAAGGTTTTAAAATCATTTCTTTAAGAGTATGAATCACTTCCACATCAACAAGGGTATTATTTTAATTTTTTACACCATTGGAATTATAAAATAATAAAAACTAGTACCCTTTGGAAGAAACCATTGTAAAAACCGTGGGACGACTTGTGGTTTTGGTTATTTTATTTTATAGAGTCCGAAACCTATGTTTGAGAAATAATAAAGAATTTCTAACTCATTTCCTATGTAATACCACCCATGATCCCATTTATCTTCACTTAAAATCCTTGTATCATGTCCTTAATCTACCCCACCTATATTGAGTTCTCCCAAGGTTTCCCTAAGATCTCAAGAAAATCCTCCTAATCATTTATAGTCACACTCTCAGGGAAAGGGATCCTTTCCTTTTATTTATTCATGTTTATTTATTATCTTATGCCTTATATTTACAATTCCTAATGTTGGGATATGTTTTTCCAGGTACCTATTTTTATCCATTTGATTTTCAAATGATGATATACCCCTTTATCTCTCATCAAACCATTTTATGAATTTTTAAGCAATGCCATTATGATACTAAAATTCCACAATGATTTTTCCTGCCAAAACAAATGTGTAGTGAATAACCATACCATTTATCCTATCAAGGGTGTTCAACTTTATGCAATTATAATTATTTGATTTTTGACCTACATGTATTTATTACACAATCTATGATTGGGTAATAAAATGTTATGATAAATGATTCCATGTTTTATGATCTACGTGGCACACCTAAGTATGAGAAATAAATAAATGTGATGGGTGCACCCAGAATTATATAACACTCTAATGCATTTGATGATATTTTAGTATCATGAGACATCATGTAAGGGATTATGGAGTGAACCTAATCCATCATGGGACTTTTTTCATCATGATTACTTGGCCGTTATCCTTGAATTATGTTTTTGATGCAGGGTTTTAAGTTGTTTCCACATTTCTCATGTTGCCTTTATGTTATCATGGTATATCATGCCTCATTGTTCATATTTATGATTCTCAATCCTTTCCCCCATTTATATTCCTATATTCTGACATGTATTACTTTCTTTATGTTATTCCATGTTTATTCCCTTACTGGGCATCATAGCACACCCATTTCTTATGTATATTCCCAGGTTATCCCTTGTAGTTTTAAGTATGAAGGAATAATATAAAAATGTTAAGTGGTTTTTCAATAAATATGTTGTATTCTTTATTTTAAGTTGTTATTTAATATACCTAATTCCCAAATACACTAGACTTATCAATATTTCAGTTTGTATTATGTGTAATATTATGTAATAAATCATGAAATATAGTGTAATAACGTGAAGGGTTGTCATAATTTTTCTCATGAATTTTTAATTGGTTATAGGCATAAGATATCATCATATAATTATACATGAAGAGTCGTCACATACCCTTATTTTATTCATCACTATATATCAAAAACCCTTCTCCATTATTGGGTAGTGTAAGCACACTAACCAAGCTTCTCATTAGTTATTTGAAATTATCATCACATTCATCTATCTATAATAACTTGGATCTCTTCTAAGTCAAATTGGTGAGTGGATTAGATATTCATGATAAATATATCAAAAATAATTAGTAGTATATAACCAACCTAATAAAAATAGATATCTAAGTTACTATAGTTGGTCTAGTCCATTTCTAAATAATTTCTATCTCTGAATATTCCATCGATATAGCCTCACTTGAAATTATATAACCTAAGAAAGATAATTTTTGTTTCTAAAATTCACACTTGGTAAATTTTTTATATAGATTCTCCTTCCCCCAATTCATCAACACAATCCTTAAATGTTTTCCATGCTCTTTTAATATATAATAATATAATCTACGAATACTACCAAAAACTAATCATGATAATCTTTAAAGACTATTCATTAAATCCATAAAGATAATAGGATAATTGGTAAGTCAAAATGATATTAATATAAATTCATAATGACCATAATTCACACAGAAGGTTGTATCGGGTATATCCTTTTTATAGACCCTTATCTGATGAAATATAGATCAAAGATAAATCTTGGAGAAATATTTACCCCCTTATAATTGATCAAATAGGTCATCGATACATGGTAGAGGATACTTGTTCTTAAAAGTTATTTTGTAAAGTTATCGATAATCAATGAAAAGATTCATTGGAACACATTTATTCTTAACAAAAAGAATAGATGGAACCCATAGTGAATCAATTGGATGAAAGAATCCCTTATCTATATTTTCTTGTAATAGCTTCTTTAATTCTTAAAACTCAATAGGGGATATTCTATATGGAGTATTTGAAATAGATATACCACCAGGTATGAGTTCTATTGAAAAATCAAGTTTTTGATTTGGGAGAAGTCTGAGAAACCCCTTTAGAAATAAATAAATAAAATCCCATAAAACAGGACTATCTTCAATGTTGAGTTTCTCCCTAACCATCTGAAATAAATAGCCCTTATGAATAGATAGTAAAAGCTATATGATCGAAGTAATTTCTATTGGGAGTTTAGGTTCATCCTCGTACCTATGAAATATCATAAGTTTATTTGGAATATAAATTTTAACTTCCCTTCCTTGATAATTGATATCTGATATATAGTGTGAAAGATAATCCTAACCGTAAATTACATAAAATTCAACTAGAGGTATAATAATAATATTTATAGGATGAAAACTACCAAAAAATTATATTGGGGATGAGTTATATAATTTAAATGTGATCATAATTCCATTATAATTTTTCACTACTAACTCAACATACAATTGTTTATGTGGTGATATGATACCCTTTGAAAATTATTTAGATAAAAAATAGTGGGTAGAACCAAAATCAAATAAAACAATTTCACTTATATAGTGGATGATAGGTGTACCTTTCACCAAATTGCTTGAATATTCCACTTTAGTTGTAATAATTCAATATGCTTTGCCTTCTCCCAATGTCTTATTCTATAGTAAGTTCCCATGATGCTTGGGGAAATATTTGAATAATGACCAAATATTTACATTTAAGTCACTGAATAAAATTGGTTTCTTTCTTTTCCTAATATTCATAAGCCATATATCCCTCAACTCCACACTTATAAAAAAATCCTACACCCTTCAATAATTTTCTATGATGTTTCTTTCCACAATTTTTACATGATGAAAATTTATTTTTTCAATTATTATTATTTAAAACATTTTATTTTTCTTGGTGCTCATTTGATCTCTTCTTCTCTTGATTTTACTTTAATATATAGGATTTAGAAAATTAATTCTATATCTTAATGTAACTTGATACTATATCATAATATGATGAAAATATTTTAAAAACTAATAAAATTTAGAGACTCGACCTAATAAACTAAAAATATTCAATCTTGTTTTCCAGATTATGTATGTAGTCTATAAAATATATAGATAATCCTGTAAATGAATCCTTATACTTTTCCATACACTCTTCTTCCTTATGGTCTAAATCAAGGAAGTTTCACTTCATTTCAAATTTCTTTTCTAGAGGGAAGTATTTATCAAATAATATCACTTTAAAAGTTCTCCATTCTATTATTTATATTTATATAACCAATTTAGTATTCTGGATCAATGACCACAATTGATAGACACCTCCTCTCAAATAATACATTAATCTAATAAAATTTTAAATTTCATTACTTCCCAAATGAAATAATATATTTTCAAGGGAATTAATCCATTGTTTAGCAACCAATTAATTATTTTTTCCATTTAAAGATGAAGGCTTTTATCATATGAATTGATCTAACATTAATAAATAATGATTTATAATAATAGTTTTATCCATATAGGAAAGGTTATTTTTTTATAATATAAGTCTTCTACTCTAATATGGGAACAATCTAATTAGTTATAACACTATCTTAATTGGATTTATTATAAGGTCAATCCCTACACCGACTATAAGTGTTGATCCGTTTATTTCATCAGTATCCTTCACTAAATAATAGAACACACTGAGTTAGCTCATAAACATCATGAATATTGATCCATATAAGAAAAACTCATATAATGGTAAAATTTCTCAAATACTATAATGGATTATCATAATTATCATGTTTGCTATACTAATTGAAAATCTAGTTCCTATGGTTTCTACTAAACTTTCTCTGATACAATTTGTAACAACCACAACTCTAGTAACCTAGAGTCAGTGTTTAGTTTATTACATTGGAATATAATACAAGGGATTACATCACTAAGTATTGATCAGTTTAGTAGTCTTGAATAACCAGACACACACATGATTCCCATATTACGTTAAAAATATAAAAACAAAGAATAATAAGTATTCTTTCACCCTTTATATTATTCATAATATCCTTATTCATATCCTAGGGAAAAGAAAAAAAATAAACAACCAGATCATATTCCTAGTAAGGGTTAGATACAGTAGAATCTATCATGTGTAAATAAGGTATAATCAATAGATAAAGGTATATAATATAAAATAAATTCCATTTAATCAATAACGTGAGTACGCAATGCATCCATGGATAATATAATTTTTTGTAATATCATGGATAATAATAACTAAATTATCAATGAAGTAAATTAATAATGTTGGATATCATGATATCATAAATCATGATTTCTTTACCATCAAGGCCTTACACCAATAAAGGATAATTGAAGGGTAAGGATACACCAAAAACCCATTTAATAAGGATTTCTAACTAGGTTGTCTCATCAGACCTATCGATGCTTCAAGGGAATATATAATTCTAGGACCCACCCATCATTACATGCACAATGAATTACTACAAAATTAAATGATCAGTTTAATTCATAATCAATATTCCTTATTAATAAATATATGTATTGAGTAAAATATAAATAATATCAATATTTTCCTAGTCAATCAAATAACTTTAATCGTAAAACACCATATGCATAACTGGTATAGAATTTAGGAAATAAGAATATAAATGATACAAAGAATATGGATATGTATTATAAAGGACGATCATAATAAAGTGAATGTTTAAAGATAAACTTAATGGAAAAAAAATAAATCAATAGATGAGATATGAATAATCAATTCAATATAAAAGTCAATTTTATATCAAAATTAAGTATTTTGAAGAATAGAAAAAATAGAAGAAAAGTATTTAAAATACATTTTTATTAAATATTTTTATCTCTAAAACCATATAAAACATGTATAATAAGATACTTTAAAAAATTTATGGTTGTGGAAAAATCTATTAACACCATATACTTTAAAAAGAAAATCGACTTTGACATTTTGTATAGAAAGTTGAAAATTACCCTTTTGTAAATCCATATAAATATTCATTTAAAATATTATAAAAATTCAAGGATAAATTAAAATTTACATAATAAATAATTTGGTTAAATAAAAATTACTTTTTTTAAAACATCTTAAAAAAACATGGACAAGGAAGAAAAATATTCCCGATCAAGAAGACAAATAAGATTGACTTTTCTTTTAGACATTTCTTTGCTTAATACAAATTACAACAAGAGAAAAAGTTGTAAGGAAACGTGGAAACTCCTTGAATATATATATAATAATGAAATATATGGATTTTATAAAGGATATATTATAATATTCCTTCAATAAAAAGTATCAACATTCACAAATAATGATATTGTAAAACAAATTCTTATATATTTGGTAAATTTTAAATTTTAACCCCTTGAAAGAGTAAACTTTAATTGAAACATTAATTACCATGAATAAATATATATTCATGTTAAATACATCAAAGGATCAGTATATACACCATATTAAATAAAATAGGTTCATAATACCAAATATGTCTGAATGGAGTGGAAATTAAGATGAAATCTGTTACCTAAAGTTCACATTTTCTCATAAGAACTTTTAAAATTATGTATAATAAATTTATATTTATTATAATTACATAAAATAACCATATTAATTTCTATAATATCATATATGATCCACATATAACATCTTATCACCTTTTTTTTAATAATCTTTTATAATTTTCATTATTTCAGGTGTTTATTGTTTCATTTTTCACGTATGTTTTCATTCGGTGGTTATGGTACTTATATATTGATCATGGTTATATCATATATATAATATTAAAAATTATATAAAAATAATAAATATTTATTATAATAATATTTTGAATCATCTATGAAAAGAAGACATGAGAACATGAATAACATCGCTTCGTAACGTTGGTAGTTCACACATACTCACAATAGATGTTATCATTTTTAATAGGTGGAAGGGTAATGAAATAAATGATATATTATATTTCATTTTTTTAATTATTTAATAAATATAATATATAATGCTTAGTTAAATAATTATTAAAAACCATGTGAGGCAGTGATGGAAAATAAATTGCATCAGTCCACGAGGGGGTAGTCCACCGTACACATGAGTGATGGTTTTGTTTATCATTTGATAGAGAAGGAGATAGATAAATATTATGGAATAAAAATAGTAACATATTAATATATGGGATATAATTTTTTTTATTGTATTTTATTAGTTAGTACATAATTCAATGTGGTAAAATAATAAGAAAAAAAAGTGTTTGGTGAAGATGATTACCTCTTCTTTGAAAGAGGTCCTTTAGATGTCCTCTTAAGGGACCTAGTGTTGGTAGTTTGGGAAGATAAAAACCTCAAAAAATAGGATAATAATTCTTATAAGTGGTTTTTTCACATTTTGTTTCTAGATAATTGGACCTAGGTGGTGTATAGATGAAAAGAGAGGTGGTTCCTTTTTATAGTGAATGAAAGGACACACCCAAAAATAATAAAAAGATATAAATATAATAAATTAATTTTCATGAGAAAGTGGAACCATTTAGAAATAATTTATATGATAATATATGATATGGTTGGGATAAATTAAACAAATAAAATTTTGATGGGTTTAAGTGGTATTTTAAACCCAATTTTTTTAGTTTAACCCCTTTGTTAGCCAATTTTAACTTTAACCACAGTAATGAACTTTTCAATCATAAAGGGTTATAATTTTACATATATGGTAAAAATTTTCTCATAAATGTCCAAGTTATGAAATTTTAGACCATTTACGATTCTAATCTTCCAATTTCATCATTTTTATGTTTTTTATATAATTTAATAAAATATTATTTGACATAAAATAATATTAAATTCATTTTAAAAACTATTCACATAATCTGATTTTAAAGGAATCAATAAAAAGATTTAATTAGATTATAATAAATTTATACATCAATAATATATTAATATTTACTATTAAATTCTTATGACACTATAATTAATATTAAATACATTACAGTTAGTGTTTTAAAAATTATTTATTTTGATTTTTACACTACTTGCACAAGCATTGTGTTAGTGTTGTATAAGGGTTTAATGTAATTAAATAATCACTAAAAATTTAAGACAAATTAAATTCATAAAAAATAGTTAATTATTCTCAAAATAAAATATAATATTCATTGAAAACTCATTTTTATACCAATGTGAAAATATAAGATAAATTTAAAGGCAAGAGAGTGAAATTTTTTATTTTTCTATACTTAAAATAATATAAATTTCATTATCAAAAGAAAATGGTACCAAAATCCCATATATTAGAAGTTAAGATGGATATAATTGAATTAATATCATCAAATTAATTAAAATAAAGTGTTTAATATATTTTTCATGCCTTATCACAATATTTTTATCTAGAATTTCTACATTTTTCCTTTACTAAGGTTATAAATTTTACTATGGTTACGATTCATAATGACTAAAAATAAAAGGGGCATATTTAACATATTTGAAAATGATTATTCCAAAAATGGAATCCAATTTTATTTATTCTATTTATAGAAATGTAAGAAATTAATTTTAATACAAATGTGTTAAATGAATTGAAAAACACTTTTTTAGAAAATGCATTTTTAAGCCTAAAAATTAACTTATATGAAAATAATGTAAAATCATGATCCTGATAAAATTATTTATAATATTTTAAAAAATTTATATTTTATAAATTTAATAATAAACTAAAATTAGAATGATACTTCTAAATTACTTTATTTAAAGAAAATAAATGTTAATTTAAAAAAATGGTATTTTTTACTTTCACCTATCTTTTTAGATAAATAAATAAAAATTAAACAATGGATAATATTTAAATAATGATGTCATAAATTATATAACTATCACATAAAATTTTTTAATAGTTTTTTCCTATTTCTTTTAAACTCAATTTTGTGTGTAAATTAAACTATCAAAGAAATTAACTTTATTTTAAAATAAATATATCATAAAATATTGGGGTGTTATAATTCCAACATGTCCCTCCAAATATGACATGAAATCCATATTTCAATTATAAAAAATGACTTTTATAGAATAAAAGAATTTTAAAAGTAGGTGCAATATTTTTTATAATTTTAAAATTTCACAAGCCAAAAGTTTAAGGTTGAAATAAAACAGAACCTGTTGGCTATAATATCATTTATTTTAACCCAATAGACACCTTGAGGGGGTGTGTGTGGGGGGGGGGGGGGGGGGTGCATCAAGTTGATTCTCAATTCAAAATTTTCTTCTATTAAAATCATTTTTATCATATCATATTTTAAAATAACTAGTGTTTAACCTATTGATTAGTTACTATATCTCACAATCTTACCAAATATCAAGAATAGATTTATAAATGTAAAGCATGCATAATACATAAGGATTTTACTTGGTTCAACATAAAGGGACAATCCAAGTAGAATTATCCATTGGTGTTTTTATGTATTTTGAGATGACATGACTCACTAAAGATGTTACAATGATTTATAAAATACACATCTTCAATACTAGGGTCATTTAATCTTATTATTCTCTAAACACTGCTTTATCAAAGGAAAATACAGTTTAAATACATTGGGTTTTCTTAAAAAGTTCATAGAATTGAAGGTATCTTGCAAATAAACATAGGTTTTTTAGACACTTTGCATCTTTATCTCCAAAATAAATGCTCTATTAATATTCTTTTTAATTTTTCTAATAATCCTCCAAGGCTTGATGGGAATGTATACTCAAAGTGAGTTTTAATTAACTATATTACACATGAATACATCAACTACTCTTATTACTCCATATGAAGATAGACCGACATTGAAAAAAATGGAAATTATTTTTCTTCCTTAAGACTTCTCTCTTGAATAGACCTGATATAATAATGGAATTTCATGAGAAGATAAATTCAATTTTTTATAACTAAATATATAAATTAGGGGTTTTCTCATTCATTTTTCACAAACTAGTACAAGCAG
Source organism: Viscum album (assembly GCA_963277665.1). Taxonomy (NCBI): domain Eukaryota; kingdom Viridiplantae; phylum Streptophyta; class Magnoliopsida; order Santalales; family Viscaceae; genus Viscum; species Viscum album. The sequence continues at coordinate 1,061,335,785 of OY728148.1, read as the reverse complement.
TTTTTATATGGAACTTAAAGCATCCAACCCTAGAGATAATGGTTGGGATTAATCATTCTTCCTAAAATCCTTCATAATAATTCTATAAGAACCACATGTTTTAATGTTTTCATAATAAAACAAATAAATTGATTCTTATTATTGATATCAAGGTCATGTCTTCACATTTTTAAATTACAACCTATTCTTTCAAATATTCTAGAAATGACCATAACGTGGTATGATACTATGAACTGTGGTGTAGAATGATTTATCTCCATCTATTCTGTAGTGAAATATTATCTACTATAGCTTGGTTACCAATAAACTACCAGATCCATAAATTTGATAGAATATCTCATTTTAAACTCTAAAATGTTCATAAGAAAAAATATTCTTAACCTACAAACCTATTATTGTGTAACACACTCCCTCAAAATAAAATACTTGGATCCTCATATATTTTTTACATGAACTTATTCTATAGTGCGTGAATCACTAAATTTACAGAACCACTGAAATACACATAAAACTATTCATATAGAGAACATACGTTCTTTTTATGCATGAAATAACAATATTATGATGTGGTATTATATATTGTAGTGTGAAATGATATCTCAACACTCGACATTAATCATCAGGGTGTGACCTTCAATCCTATTACATGAATTTTTCCAAAATAACTGTTACACATATCCTTGAATACCCTTACAATTCATTTGAAATCATGAGGACACATTTATGCATCATATGTAATCTTTAGAAGACACTTACATATCATAGATCCATTATGTATCTTCCTGGATTCATGTATCAGTTTTCCATATCATCTTAGAGGTTTAGGTTAACTATACATATACATTTATTCCCTTGGTAACCTTTACATATGATCTATTTACCCTTACACATCTCAGGTAAAATCTCCATATGTGTGGTACCAAGAAACCACACGTTTGAACCTTACATATCACCATACTTATCTATTTTTCAATCCTATAAATCTATAACTCTAAAAATTTAATGTGTCAATATTCCCCTTACACCTTGAGGACTTTACCAATTATATATATTTAATATCATATTCACATAACTCCCAAAATATCTTCAATATACAAGGAGGTTCATTCCTTTTTTATTTTTTTAACATATTTTGAATGAATTCTAGAATGAATTTTAGACTTTATTATTTCTAGAACATCTTTTTATTCTATTCTAGAATGAATTTTAGAACAACTCCACTTTCAAAAAAAAATTAGACTACTCATCTTTTGGAATTTAATATTTTTTATAGAACACCACTTGTAGAACCACTTCTAGAATATTCACATTCAAAAATTTGTGACTTTTGGAATATCTCCACTTCCATAAAAACTTATAGACCTTCTTCCAAAAAATCTCCATGTATTCGATATCTTCTCATACTCCACCTATGACTTTAGAAAATCCATCATTCAGATATTTTATACCAAACCTTATCACAACACCATCATCCTTATTCAATTGAAAATAGATCTAATATTAATTGACTAAAAATCCGATTCAAAACCTTTGATTGTAACATTTATAAAGAAGGGTCCTAAAATGAAAAATTAAAGTATCTAGAAAAAACAACTTGATTTGAGAAAAAAACCAGTTTAGTATTGTTTGGGTCAATGTATTTTACTTAAGAAATTAAATTTAATAAATTTTTCTTTTTGAACTTTATGTGTACCCCCTTATACAAATATATATTAAGTGTGTTAATCTTATAATTTAATTTCTTTCAAGGAGAGGAGACCTTTTAAAGGATTATAAGTGAGTAGAGATGTGCTTGTGACCTAGGATTATTAAATATCCTAGGTATATTTTTATTTAAGAATTATAATAACATGTGATATTTATTATATATTTTTAGTAAATTAATTATATATTTTTAGAAATTAATTAGTTATAGGATTTAAAAACACTTGTATGGGAATTTCCAGGGCCTAGAAAATGCCCAAAAAATCATGTTGTATTATTATTGATGAGTTTACACTTCCAGAGTCTTCCTTTAAACAAAATAGGGATCCGAGTCATGTTTTATATAAAATAATATTTTGGAAGAGTCTTCAATCACTGTTTTCACATTATTATTTTCAAAGTGTTGGTAGATGATAATGAGGATCTCTAGGAGATTAAACTATACTAGAATATTTTCATTGAAGTTCCTAAATCCCCATAAAAATAAAAAACATGGTTATGGTATTAAATTTATTTTAAAATTAGTTTTAATATAGAACATAACACACATTTACTTGACTTCTTTGAGTATTTTTTCAATTTTTTTAAAATGAGTAATAAATATCACACTCATCCTATCTATAGAATTTATTATCATTACTTGAATTTTGGTAGTATGGTTAACAAGTTTAGGTTTTGTATCTTGTATAGTAATTTTAACTAGATACTATAATTAGTTTTAAAATTAATTATCTATATTGAGAAAATATTTAACATGACCAACTTGGTCTATTTTAGTTTTTGAAATATTTCTCTTAAAATATTCAATATATAAATTAGGAGCTTACAAATGAAAAGGTTCAAGAGGTAAGAATATAGGTTGGAATACAATATTACCTCTCACATAAACTAATTCATTTTGTATATAAGTTACATTTATTTATTACCATTAAAACTCATAGTCACAATGTCATAATTTCTAAAAAGAGTAACTATCATATGGGATAAAATGGTTGATTTTTACAATTTCATTACTTGATAAATAAACACATCATTATTTTCAAAACAATTAATTATATTTTCAACCCAAAATGGATAAAACTATAACTTAAAATCATTGAAAACTTAATGAGTACCAAAAGAGGTCATGTCCACATCTCATTGTTTAGGAAAACTGATGTGGTAACACGTTATCATCTCTGATTCATTGAGTTGAAGTCCAATAATATGTATGTTGTTTACTGTTATCAAAGTATTTATATGTATAAATTTCGCACCAAGAGGGTCAACTCAATCAGGTGAAACATCATTGATAACCTAAAATATTCTAGATTCAAAATATTCTTCCATTGTAACTTCATGGAAGTATTATTTAATAAAAAATTCAATCATTACAACCTATTTATTAAGGAGTAATTCAACCTAATCATGAGAATAAAAAAAATCTACCAACAATGTTAATTTTCTTTACCAAACTTACCTATAGTAATATTTCATCAAAATCCACTTCAACATTGATTTTTTTACTACCAATATAGATTAGGGTAAATAAACTTGACTTTTGAAATCACTTCACCCAATGAATTATAAGGAGAAAAAACAAATGGATTTTGGAGAGATTCCACTCCTTCAATAGGTGCATCCATGTAATCCCCAAAGATTAGTGTGTATATTGATTTTGATTATTTTAATTTAATGTATGAAATGATGATTCCTATGATTACCAAAATGATATTAACTATGAAATTGGATCTAAAATAGGGCATTAACCTTAAGTTTATAGTGTCCTGAGAATACACATTTCTAATAAAAGATTGGAGTGGTTTTACCAAGGCTTCCTTTTTTACCATATGATTTTTAAGACCATGAAAACTATACATGTTGTGTGGTTTTATGGGAAGTAAATTATGAATTATTAGATGAAAATTAGGGGATAATATTAATTTTACAAATAAATTCTTGGTTTTGACACATTTATTAATTCATAATTAGGAAGACTGTGAAACCTAACCTTACCTGTGTAATTATATTACATATATTTACTTCAAAATTATTTAAATTATTACAAAATGACCAATTATTTTCTCAGAAAATCTATATAAATTACCGTGGCTTCATAAAAGGATTTTAAAACTTTACATTTCTCATTTTTATGTCTCATTGGTGTGTATTAAAGGCTTGATATTGGATTTTAGGTAAGATAAAAATTTACATTATCTCTCTATCTCTATCAAATTCTCTCACCCTCTATCTTAGATTAAGGCTTTGGGAAAACATATCATTAAATATCAGGGGTTTCAAGATACATGATTGATTTTCTATTTTTTAATAAGTATACCATTTTTAATTAATTGTTTATTCATTTAAAGTTTTATTTTTTAGTTTTTTAATGTTAATGATGCATCATGAGCATGGTGAGCTACGTGTTTAAACTTAAGATAATTCCATTGAGTGTATAACTAGATGAGTTTTTTTGGATAATGTGGTATAGTTTCAAAAACATAACATTATATCCATCATGATACTCTATTTTCATGGATTTTATCTAAAATATTTATTTTAAATTTAATAAATCCTGTGATCTTAATCAATCTTGAATAATTTTTATACTTGAGTATTGTTTTTGTGTGGTGAAAAAAATTTCATTAAGAAACCTACTAAATTTACATTTATTGATATGTAAATAAGATGATGAGTATAAAACTTAAGAAAATTCAATGATAAAACTATATGAATCATGAAAAAGAATAATGTTATATTAACTTTATTTGTACGTTATCACTATTTTATCATTATGATTAAATAATTTCATTGAATTAACTATAATCCTCAAAGTAACATGATTAATGAGGCTGAGAATGGTGTATTGGTAAGTCTATGTTGACAACATCATCCAGAATAATATTGCACCATGATAAAGGGTGGTGATTTTTGTCATGTCACATCGACATGTTTAATATTCATGTCAAAATTATCAAACCCATAACCAACCTATTTGTTAAATGGGTTATCATGTCGTATAATCATGTCACATATTAGTTATATATTTAATTAATTGTTAAACATATTTATACATATTTATTATATTTTATTGGTTTATATTAATTAAAATTATTATCAACATACAAATAATTAATAATAAAATAAAATAGTCATACATACACACTAATTTACTTAAAAATAAAATATTCTATTTAAGAATATATGTGAAAAATTTTAAATATCTAAATAATAATCTCAAATATCAATTTGCAATGTAAATCACCCTCAACCCTAACTCAACCCTTTTATTTAATCATGTATCTAGTTTATGTCATTTTCATGTCATGTTCAAATGCTACATCATAAGTTTCCACACCTAACTATTATAAAATAAGTGAAATTTAACCAAAGTTTATACTATACCAAACTCAACACTAGTAGTTCCATGAATATTGTATTGTACAATTTTTAATCACATTACTATGAACTTAAATCAGCACTGCAATAAATAGTTCATGTTTTAGATACCATGATCCTCAATGACTATATAAAAATAAGCAAATATCCACCTGATAACACAACAATAGATATTTATTTTGTGTAATTTCATTATAAAAGAATAATTATGAAGGAATATTTAACGAATTATTGATGTATTGTTTTTTTAACATGGACATGAAAACTTTGAGCTTGGAATCACACAATCTACTACTGTTTATCTAACATTTCTAATTATTTATTCATATATTATAATTATTTTTATCTAATTTTTTCTTTATTGTAATATATAATTATGTTTATTATTTTATCTATAAAATAATGTTTTCTATATTGGTTCTACCATATCATCAAATAGATATGTGTTTTGGTTGTTCATCTAATCTAAAAAGGTAGGTAGTAAAGGGTTGTGACTCCAATACATAAGTCTGGGTCTGTTTTAGTGTATACCCACACTTTTAAAAAAGTTAGATAAGATATAGAGAGTGAATTAGGATCACCTCCTCCAAATTATATATATTTTTCCATTTTCAAAAAATCCATTTTTAAGGGTTGATTGATAACATGTACAACCTTCCAACAACAACCAACATGGACAAAAATCAATGTAAACTACACTCTTGACACAAACCACTATAAATATATGTGTTATTTACTTTATTGTTTTAAATTATTATATTTTATATTTGTAAATTAATCCCCCCTCTTGACCACCTTATTCAATACAATAGGGAAAATAAGTGGAATCAAATATTTGGCTTTGCTTGATATATCTGCTACACTAACCAATATCATATAATATAAAAAGTCCAAGGGAAGTATATTATATTATGTATGTTTAAGGAACTACCAATGGAAGGATTCCATAAATACCTTCCTACTTTTACTTGAATGAATATAATTTTTGTAAAACTAGAATTAAGTCTTACACAGAGAATCTCAACATTGATACATATAATTTTAGGATGAATTCCTATAAACTATTTTTTTTTTATTTAATTTTCTAAGTAATTATTCTATAAAATATTTTTTGAACTATAAATTAATTAATATATTATACTATTTTATTAGTAAAAATATTTTATCCATGTTTCATCATATTAGACAGTATATGAAATTTGGAGAGTTTTTTATAAAAACCATGGAGAAAAAAATCCAAAGTAAAAATTATTGGATTTTTAGAGAGATATATAAAGAATAAAAAGATAATGATACTCTTGATAAAATGTTCCATAGTTCCACCAAGGCAGTGAATGGGTATGGCAATATTAGGAGAAATATTAGTGATTTTTGCATTGATTAAAGTAGTTTTAAGTTATTTTCAAAATAAATTACATTTCAATAAGGCATCCATTGATGAAAGAAATAACTTATAATAATAAGTTCCTATCCATAATATGAACTTGAATTAAGAAACATGACTAAAGAATAATATTCCAAGAAAATGTGAGTTTCTTTAAAATTATAAAATATCTTATCTACTAACTCATATAATATTTGTGAATTATAATGGAAGGAAAATAATTTTCAAAAAACCATGAAATATTAATTAAGTTATATTGAATATGTTTCTTATAGTGAATAATTTATACAATAAAAGAAATATAAACATTTCTACCTCATGGAAGGAGTGTGTTAAATTAGATTTAAAGATTCTATCCATAAACCTAAAATCCCTTATATAGAAGATCTAAATGATGTTTGTGATAAGATTTAAGAATAAATATCGAATTTTACTATAATATATAAGAATATAAAGGAAAAATATAATAAGTTTGTGGATTTAAAGAATTATTTGAACATGTATCTTGATAGTTTTAGGAATGTTTCTTTTATCCACAAAATCTCTAAAGTATCTAAGGAAAAAAATAAAAAGTGAAATTGAAATATTGAATAATGTAGTATCAAAATTCACTAGTGTAAGGGTAAACCTAGGTAAATTGATAAAATTTCAAATAACTCAAAAGATAAATAATAACATTAAGTTTAATGGGAAAGATTAAAAATAGTATATATTTTTTAATAAAAACAATACTATAAGGATTTTTACTATGAATTGTTTTACTTTTGGAATTAGAGGTCATTATTCTAGTAAGTATTCTCTAAATCATACTCATATTTGGGAAATATTTTTTTTATTTGTTAATATTTATCATTAAATATCCCATTTATTTCTTATATTAAACCTATATGAGTAACAAAAGATTCTGTAACTAATCCAATTGGAACCATAGTTTCTTGAGTACCAATGATATATTTAATTTTATAATTAGATTATATATTCCTTGAAATTCACAATCAAAAGATTTGGTACTTAGACAATGGGTTCCAAACACACATGATATATTATTTATCAAAATATAAAATTTTCAAAAACTTTGATAGAGGTCAATTAACATTTGGATACAATACTAAAGGAAATATCAAAGGATTTGGATTGGTTATATTTACCCATTTTTTAATAATATGAAATGTATTTTATATTGGTTGTTTAAAAAATAACCTTATTAGTATTTTATAACTATATAATGGTGAACTTCTTGTTAAATTTAATAACCATAAATTACTAGTATTTAAGAATCATTAATTTTGTTTACTGATCTTAAAAAAATTAAAAATTTACACTATTAATCAAAATGATATTTCCATGTAGAATGGGAAATGTTGAAATTTTTTATATACCGATTTCTCATTATAATATAAACGATTGGGTCCCTGAAACTGTTGTGAAAATATATTCCCTAGACCCAACTTCAGTAGTACATTTTTATTACCATATCATGTATACAAAGAGTTATACATGGTGTTATCTTACTATAATAGTGTTTATAATTCTACATAAACTATTTACATGGTAATGTCCTTAAAATAATTTTTCATATAAAAAGGTTATAATTGTATTTAGCTATAATGAAAACCACAAGATACTATGATAGTATTCATACAAATATGTCATATGGTCTAGATACATTATACTGACCTGACACAGATGATTTATGACTATTAGGTGCTGGGGGCTCATAAGCATTGGGGTTTCTTCTGATGAAGTTTTCACTTAGCAATATCAAGTAGAGGAGAGCATGATAACTAGATATCCACTAGGAACAACACATGTTTCAGGGGTCATTGGTCATTCCTATCTATGAGAACATGTATTGGTCTCATAACTTGATATCATTATTAGTGTGTATCATTTGATTAAGTACTTTGATGCAGGATGAAAACAATTTAATTTTTGTTGTGGCAAGGTATCTTGTGTTGGGTGAGTTATTTGTTGTTTGAAATTTATTGAATGATTAAGATATATTTTTTCACTTTCAGAAAAGAAGGGATATCTTAGACCCATCTAACCTGGATGGTAGTACCTTTATCAAATCTATAGAAATGGTATAATAAGGTAATTCCATCCAGTAATGTCATGAAATAATAAAGTGAGGAAGGATGATGGCACAAAGTTTTCATCATTCTTTATGTGATATTGCAAGATAAAGAGATTATATTACATGACCTATGTTCATAAGTGGTTTTCATTTCTATGAATAAATATTATATACTTAGGGGTAATTATGTGTTTCTAGATACCACTCTTGGTATGTGTGTATTAATCACAACAATCAAGATAAGATCATAGAGGGTCACATAAAGATCATGTTTAGAAGCTTGTCTAATTCTAGTGAATTAGTGTTTTGAACATGGTGGGCCCCATGATAGGGGCCGCGTAATGTCTGAGTTTAAACAATAAAAAGTAAGTAAATTAAATATTATTTGAGTTTATATTAATAAGTTTTGTATTTATTAATACATTTTATTCACAAGTTATTCAGTGAATGTAATTGTTTTGAATGAATATTTAATATTTAATATTTAGGGTTTGTTAAATATTTTATTCTAGAGATACGAGTTGAGTGAAGGGGTAAAAATTTATTATGTAACATTATTTTGATGTTACAATTAAGCGATAAATTATCTATCACATTTGCGACATGTTATCTAGGTCATAAGTACTATTTGAGGAATATTTTCAAAATTAAACTTATTAAAGGGATTAAGTAATAATTTTAATAAGTTTAATGTATCTATATGAAGATAATTATGCCCAAATTAGGGGGAATATTCATTACCTAAAATTTTAGAGACTCACTCCTCTCTCTCTAAAGTTATAGAGGGAGAAAGGGAGGTTTGGGGAAGCATGATCCAAGAGAACCTTCTAACATTGAAGAAGAAGTGTTCCCACAATCCCGATAACATTGAAAAGGACTTCATTTCTTCATTATAACACTCAAAGTACGAAGATCAATGATTTATAATCTTTTAGAGTGTGTGTGGATGATTTAGAGTTACCCGACATTGGTTCATTCAATAAATGATTACCAAAGATGAGTGAGACATATTTTTGTTTTAAATTGAATGATGTATGGTTTCAATTTTTTTAATTTATTAATTAAGTTACACATGATTTTTAGGTTTTACCAATTTTTTTTACTCTTGAGAAGATGTTACTATGTCTATTATAGAATAAAAAGTTTAGAAATTTACACTTTTACAGTTTTTCTACACACCCAGTATTAACAAGTGGCATCATAGTTCGTTTTTATTTAATTAAGATGATTTTCAATTAAGTTTTCATTAATTCGAGTTGAGGGAATCATAATAGTACCAAATCTACTGATTATTCTTTGATCCATGATTGAATGATTGATAAATAACCTTTTGATGATAAAAAAATGGGTTTTGACTTCAAAATATATCGATATATATATATATATAATATGTATTTTGTACTATGAAGAAGGGGGGCTCATCAATTATTTGTGACCAGCCATAAATAACAATACCATGGGGGGGGGTGTTGAAGCCATGCCAAACACATAGATCAATATAAAAAATAAAAAATCTATGTGTTATCCTTTAGAGAAAAATAATACAATAATAATAATAATAATGTGAGAAGAAAAGTGGCCCATGGTTTTATTTACCCCCACCCAACTGATTGGGAGGGTGTGTGGGGGGGGGGGGTAAAAGGAAATATTACCATAATAATGGGTAGAAATATTATTATTATTATTTATATTTTTTAAAACTAACTTGCAGTGGGCACAGACAATGCCTTCATAGGACTAGTGTGGGCACATAGGGTACATCGCACTTACGATTTGGGTCAGGATAGGTCAAGTCCAAGATTACCTGATTGACTCATATGGACCCAATTTTGCCTAGGAAACCCTTCGTGGGGTTATTAAGAACCCAGAAATCCTGAAATATATAAATAAATCATGATTTTTTACTTTTTTTTAACAATTTTATAAATTATTTTTTGTGACTATGTGAAAAGATAGTTATCTATTAAAAATTGTTAAAGTTATTTTCATCCATAATTTATTCACTTAAATTAAATTATTAGAAAATTTAATTTTATACTTTTAATATATTGCATATAAAATGGTCATGATTTTGACTGAAAAATGTATTCCTGATATTTTTATTTATTTATTTAATTTTTACAATATGTTTTATGTTTTTTATAATTAAAAATAAATGACGGTCTACACTTCATCTATCTCTTTAATTATACACATTCGGGCATGTATGTCTATGAGTAATCTTATTGATGTGTATTTTTAATTCTTGAGACCCCTACACCCACACATGAGTAATTATGTATAATGAAAATGGGAAAAGAAGATGTGATCTTTGCCAAGAAATTATGAAGTACTGGATGAGTCATAGATGCATTGGATGGGGGTGGGAATTGCAACATGAATCAAATGTGTCTCAGGGAGCTACCACTAGGGTCTCTATTGATCTGTTATCCACTAAATGGGACAACTCATAGTAATTCTCATGATGAGTTGATTTATTTATTTACTTATTTATTTATTTTCGCATGGATTATTATAAATGTACATGTGCATTTTATATGATTAAATAGAATAATAAACAAGCTTGCATATATAAAATGAATTAATATGAAATGAATGTTTTCTATTTTTCATGATTACATTATGGTTGAGATCACATAGAAAAATCATTTTCAATTAAAAAAATTCATTTTTTGAGAATAATTAAAATCAATCAAATAAATATTAATTCAAATTCCATCCATCACTTGAGTTTGAAAAAAACCATGTGTTTGAGGTGCCCATTAGACCTTGTTGAGGGTTCCTCTTACCACCATGGTGTTATAATGAAAATGGTAGATTAAATTAACTCATCTTGGAAATAAATAAGTATCCATAACTATATTTTTGTAAATTTATTGGAAAAACATTGAGTAATTCAAGGTACTACTTTATAGGATATGGGAATTTTCTCAACAGATCAGTGAGTCATGAGTTAATGTGGTTGGACCACTAAAAGTTTTCCTTGCAACTCTTTGAGTATTAGAAAAACCATATATTGGACTATGATAAGAGGATTTCAAGATCTTTAACCCTAGAATACTCTATCCACTGAGTATTCCAAATATAGTAGTTAAGGGATAATAGGATTTGATAAAATATCATAATAAAATTAAGGTTAATTAATAAATAATGTTTAATAATAAGTAATTAAGATAAACATAAAAATATATTAATATTTTATTTTGTATAAAATGGAAAAGGAATAACATAAGAACATTGTGATCAATACAAGACAATGAACACATCCTTATAGAAACCAATTTATAAGAGTGGTACTGGTGCTTTCACATATTATGATGATATGAGAGGAAATGTTTTGTGCTAAAGTCTCAAATACTTATTATGCAACCTTAGGAAGAAATTAAGGGTGAAAAAGAACCTTATAGGATATACATGGATGAAACATTTGATATTGGCAGCATATTTCTATCATCAATGTTCAGTGAGTTGTGAAAGAAACATTAGGAAATGGATATTTATACCATGTTGTCTCATCCATGAGAAGTTTTCAAGGAGAAATTGAAGAAAGAAATGAATGTGGTTGTTATTACACAAAACACATGTAAATTGAATGATAAATCATGATATTTCAATACATCCCATTCTTCTATCCTTATCACCCAGTTATACTAGATTTTTTTAGGAATATAAAATGAATAATATTGAGAAATCACTTCAATATATTTTGGGTAATGTTTACTGATATGATAAGGAATTAAATAAATATATATATTTAGTTCTTATGGTGAACAAGAAGAATGAAAAGATGAAAGTTCATATGGAAAGTGTGACCCCAAAGGCACCTTCACAATGTATTTCTATGAAACCAAAGGTAGGGATCACATCAAACCTAAGGCTATTTTCTTCGCATGTGAAAAGATATTTAACTAGAAGATAAATTACAATGAATTGATGTAGACGTAAGAAAAGGATTAAAATTCATGTATTTTCATCATTTAATGTAATATTTCTAATTTAATTATTGTATTTTTGATACTATATGTATGTCACACACTTATATACAAATATAATAGCCAATTATGTTTATAAACATTACAAGATGTAAGGTGAATTCTCAAAGTAGCTGAGGAAGTGTGGTTTCTATATTAGTAGTGAGAAGAACCTGAATTCTATTTTTATAAGTTGATTGATTCTAGTAGAAATATTATTTAGTATTGAAATTTACAAAAACTTTAATATTATGTGTCCATTGGGCACAATGAAACAATCTTCATATTAGGAATGAATGTTATTTGTGGTGTATCATAATAAACTAATAGTTTAGTAATACTCGAATAATCAGCAATAAATGATGAATATAAAACATAAGAATCAATAAAACATAGCTATGATAACTTGATTCTTATTCAAGTAAATATAGAAAGAAATGTCAAGGTAATATCAAGAAGGGTTTATATACTATCCATGAATAAAAACTATTAGGTATTTGACATGATTTCTTATTAAGTTAAAAATTGTCCAAGAAAACATTTGAAATTAAAGGTAATAAATCAATAAATATTTTTAACCCAGATCAAAAAAATACATGTGAACTAATTTAGGCAAAAGATAGTGTTAAATTAATATAATTCATGATATTCCTTTAAGAAATTTATGGAATGTAAAAGTGAATTAAGGAATATGATTAGTTAGAGGATATGATATTATTTTAGTGGGTGATCCAAAGAATATATTAACTAAGAATTAAATGATCATGAAAATATAGAGCGGATTTATTATTAATCTCACATTTACTTATACACATTATAGCCATGCTATTTATTAAATGAGGATCAATGATGATTCTTATAAGTATTAAATATATTACATTATCTATTTGATAGATGCTTTATAAATACCAGTGTTAAACCATAACCACATTTGGATTATAATGAAAAATTGATATCATATGAGTTATAGTAAGAATATATTTTTCTATAAAACATGTTTCTTGATGATTTTTTTCTTAAGGATAAATTAATAAATAAAATTGCACCAATAAAAAAAGAATGCGTATCTCAGTAATTATCATTAAAGTTTCTTAGGATATTACATAAATCCCCAAGATAAAAAACTTATAGTCTAGTGATAGACTATATTTTTATTAAATTATGCATATATACATTTAAGATAGTGGGAGGAATATTAACTTAGAAAAATCAAAGGCCTAAAATGCCCAAATATTTGTCATAGGAGTAATTTCCACAGGAGCTCATATAAGAGGAGTTGTTTGAGAGACACATACTATATAAGATGATTAGAAAAAAAAAGGTTTGTTTTATATTAACCATGATGGGTGATATATTATTAAATTATAATAATGAATACAATAATGAAGTAGTAAATGGTTAAAGGCTAAAATAAAAAACTAATATGATTTTAGAAAAATGCATTCCATGTGCCAAAATCATGTCTATATTTTGGTAGTTTCTCTAATTGATGTTAATATTTTAGTAGGTATTTTAGAGAAACTATACATTGATGGTAAAATAGTGGTACCAATTAATCTTGATTATCTATACAAAGACATCCTACTTATATCCATTATAATTATATTTGTTATAGAAACTTTTAATGATCATTAGGTGTATATATAATGTAACCAGAATGGATTGGTGTCAACATAGAATGAAAATAAGGAATGAAAGTTGTATAGATCCATTTCTAGATTAATTAAAGCATCGTTATCAATGAATATTCATTTATAATGAATGTTTTCTATGTTTTTATAAGATTTTGTTGGGAGTGCTATAGTTTTCCATTTAAAATATATTGATTATATATAAAAAATTGTTGTTATTATTACAGTATGTTAAGACTAAATTTATAGAAACTCTATAAATATTAAATTAAAGTATTAACCTAAGTTATAGGGAACAAGATCTACTGATATATATCTATAGGTTTCTTAGATGAAGTCAAGTACATATACATACAATGTATTGGAAAATACAATTTAGAACATTTAAAGAGAGAATTTTTGCCAATTTCATATAAAATAAATCTCGATAAGAAGACATGTATAAGACATATGAGGAGATTAAACTAGTGAGTAGAACTTCACATGATTCTGTGATGGATCTATCACATATTCCATGTTATATACTAGAAATGAAAATTTTAACACACTCATTATAATAGGAAATTAGTAGATAAATCCAGGATAACTACATGGGAATTGGTCAGTGATATACAATAGTATTTGAGAAAGTACAAGGGATATGTACCTTGTACAAGGTGAGGAAGGAACACTAGTTATAAAAGGACATAAACTAGTATTCCTATATATCAATTTGATCTAATGTCATTGTTTGGATAAGGAAATGAGAAAGAGAAGCTCATTTAATCCATTGGTATCCATATTTAAAAATACTGAGTAGATTGTGGCTTTTGATATAGCTAAAGAAGAAGTATAAAATACACAATGATTTATTATAGTTCTTCGAATTATAAGTAGAAATTAAAATATTATCATAATATAATTTTATAAAAATGATACTAGCCAAGATGAAATGTTTATTATAGAGGAAAAAAAGATATACATAGGGATATCATCTCTTGAGGAGTTTTACTCATGGTGGCAAAGTGGAAGATAAAATAGTATCCAGAGGCATCAGCTGCTCTTTTCCCTACCTTGACCCTGAGACCCTCTACTTTTCCCCGAGTCGGTTATGGAGGAATGTTTCATCGAGGTTTTGGGATGTGGGTTTTGGCGGCCGATGATGCTTACTGCATGACATGATTTGGATATGTATTATGAGTTTTTTATGGTGAAGTTTTCAATCTATTCTCTGGTAAGGTTTTGTTCTAGTTTTGTTATAGTGGTGGATGGCGGCTATCCACAAAGGTGGTGTTTCGATGCGGTTGGTCTATGACGGTATTTGACGATCGACATAGTGTCCTTTGATGATGGAGGAGATGATGAAGGTTTTATATCGACAACGATGGACTCTGATGGAAGGTAACACCGATGATTTGGAAATGGATTGGGGATAGCGATAGTGACGACGATGATGTGGACTCATGTGAGAATATGGAGAATATGTCTCGTCGGTGTTGTGATGATGGGAGGCGTATGGTCCGGATGTTTTACATGATGGGTGTACGACTTTAGGCAGACACTTGACTCGAGATGACAGATGGGCGATGATGAATTTTGAATTTTGAAATTTTAATATCATGGACACACTATTTTTTATTCAATCCTTATGAAATGTTTGGTTACCACTAATTATTAAAGCATCTTTTTAGAAAATGAAAAAAATGGATTTGCAGGATATCATGTATACATAGGTCTATTGATGTGGCTACTTTTTAATTCAATATTCCATATATTTTATTATTTTTAGTGTATTTTTAATGACCAAATAATGTATTTTAATTAATAATTACTAACTATTGTTAATTTTGTACATTACTGCTTAAATAATCATTTTTTTGTAAAAATATGTATATTACTGATTAATTTTTTCATTTTGAATAATTTTTCAATTAATTAATTAATTTTGTTTTAAAATTAATTATAATTTTTTGTTTTTTTTCTAAATAATAAATTTCCTCTTTTTATTCTTTCATTTTTTTTAATTTCTTTTCTTTTTCCAAATAGTTATTTTAGTTATTATTTAAATTAATTAATTATTTTGTGAATAAATAAATTTTCACTTTTATTTTTGATACTTTGAATAATTAAATTAATTTTAACAATTTCATTCTATTCTTTATTTTTTTATATTTAGTTTAAATATAATTATATTAATTTAGTAATTAATTAATCAGTTAATTAATTTTACCAACTTAATTTAAATATATTTATTATATTAAATTAACTTATATGTTTAAAATGTAATATTAAATTAATTAATTAATGAATATTAAATCTGTTCTTTGATTTAGAATTTTTATTTTTTTGATAATCTATTTAATGAAACTTTTAGTTTAATTAATTATTTGAATTCTAATAAATTCTCTGATTTGTTTGTTTTACAAATACAACACCAAGTCACCGCAAGGATCCTTCCTTATTTTTTTTATCACAAAAAAAGTTGACTGTCTCTCAACCACACCACCCACCGCCACACTCCACATCCCTTTGTAAATTATCTTATCACACAGCCACATGCCAACTAGATTTTCTGGTGGTGTCTCCAACTGATGACCAAGATTAATTGTTGCATCTTTTATCTCACTACCATCAAATAGTAGGAACACATCAATAAAACTTAACCGAACTCAACAAGAATAGTAGAAGAACAAGCAATAATCAACTTCGAAGAAACTCAATACTAATATAGAATCAAAAAGAGTGTTCTCAGATTTAAACAACATAGATAAATTTTGGACTCATCTTTATAGATCTATAAAAACCTAAACCCATTTCAAGAACCTACAAAAAAGATTTTCTGTTTGTGAAGAACCTATTGTATGCACCTGTTGAAACCAAAACACCTCATCGACACTGATTCTAAAATTACCCGAAACTATTTCTTCCACCCACCGTACCATTGGCCTGCCCTGCTCAAACCCCACCTGACCTATGCACCGCATAACCTCTAGTGTTGTGGCCCACAAAGACAATCACCACTTCCTTTCTTCCGGAACCAACCGCACCTCCGTGATTCCTCCTTATAGCTTAATTGTGCATTAATATGTCTCTACAGTCGTCAGTCACCGCTGGCCGAAGCAGAGCCCACTACTCCTCCCTCCGCGAGCCCGATCCCCCACTACCCTCTTCCTCCTCCTATGCACCGACCCCCACCTTCTTTTTTTATATTATAATATATTTTATAATAATAACATCTTTAAAATTAATATAATTGATTTAATAATAATATTAGTAATATAATTAACTTAAATAAATTTAGTAATTTAAGTATATATATATATATATGTATTTAGTTAGGGCTTGGATAAGTGGTAAGAACCCTATAATACTACATCAAAAAATGGGGGTTCAAAACCCATTGTGTGTTGGTTGCTGTAGTAGTACTATAGTGTACTGTAGTAGTGGTGGAACTGTTGACTGGCAACACTATAGTGGTGGAGGGTACTGTAGCAGCAATAACACTGTAGCAGCCTGGGTACTATAGTAGCACTATTTATCGAGGGGCTTCTGGGTAAAAAATTTGGACCTCTAGGGCTATGTAATGGTATTTTATGCCCACTATGCCTACGTGTCATGTGCTGAATAAATAAGACTTGATGAGTGGGATATGACCTTCCTTTTTGGCCTGTATGTGAGGTGAGTGTGTGTGTGTGTTAAAATTTAATTATACCCATAAGAACCTTATATATATATATATTAACACATTTATTTATGTATATAATAATTTAGTTAAATTATATAATATTTAATTTTAATTAATTAGGATTATATACATTTATTTATTTCTTTTAGTAACAATAAGTAAATATAAATAATATATTTATTTATATTAGAATCTATTTATAATTATTTTATAGTAATTATATAATTTATATTATATATATATATATATTTTAATAGTTATTTAATTAAATTTAGTTATATTTTTTTTATGTTTTACATTAATGTTTGTGACATTATTTCTCATGGATGCATTCTTTTTTTTCTATTTTCTAAGGAGATAATGATGGAAAGTAGAGTTCATGGGAACTCCATTGCAAGTGTGAGGGAAAAAAGAGGTTGTTTCAAGAGGCTAGGAGATTTCATAGGATGTGTCCTGAAGGTTAGTGATAAGTACATCGAGAAGTGCAATGTGGAATTTTCTTCCTAGAATTTGAGTTTTTCATATTTCCTATTTTTTTTCAAATAAGAAGATTTTATCCTCTTCTCTTGTTTGGGGGGAGGGGGGAACCCACATGACATCACCATCTTGTCCTGGACTAGGGAACCATCTTCTACATTGAGACATAACCCTGCTCCTCCACCTTCATCTCCGCCTTTATGTTTTCTTTTTGTGCTCATTTTTTTAAATATCATCATGCTTCATGTTTGATGAATATAATTGTGTTTTTGATTTAATTATGATGTTTTTTCATCAGTTTGTTCATTCTTTATGTTTTGTTTCATTTTGTGATCTCAAATCTCCAGAAATGGAGAACTAATTTGCGAGGCTCTATCTAGGAAGTGAAATTAGAAGTTACATGGAGATCTGATCTTCATCATGATCATAATCATCTTCTTCTCCACAGCAGACCGTGTCTATAAATTCAGGAGAGAGAGAGCAAACCCTTGTATATAAACAATTTTCTACTTTCTTGACTTATTTCTTATCCACTTCCTTTCTCAATTTTCTGAACTGAGAAATTGAGTTGGGTTGTGAGATCTAGTGAACTCATATGAATCATTATGACTTTTGACATCCTAGATAAAATAATTCAGTTGATGGATTTATTTTTCATCTGGAGGAATGCTCGATCGCTGAAGATATTCGGTGCTTGAGTGTTCATTGTTTAGGTGATAAAGGCATGTGATCCGAGTCATCAGTAATCCATTGAGTGAAGATGAATTTTGATTATTTTATTTTATTGATTTATGAAGGGTATTTGAGGGTAGATCCTTCTCTATATGGCCTCTTTCTATTGACATCATTTTTATCTATCTTTCTGCATGTGCTTTTTCTTAGTGTTATACTTCTTCCCCTATTAATCTTTTGCTATTGGCCTTTTTTATTCATTCACTATTTCTTCACTATCACTATTTTTTAACCAATGTATCTATTGTTTCATTTGTTTTCATTGTTTGATGTTTTCAAAATATTAATAACACAATTTTTTTTCTTCATAAATACTACTTGAACATTCAACACTTCTTCCTTGAAATTAAACCTAAGGTTTTCCACTATGCTCTATCAAAAGGTCTTATAAATGTAAAGTTGATCGTCTTCATGACAAGGATAACATCAGTTAAGCATAATTTTATCTTATCATAATAGTTTTAGTACTTCTATGTATACTATTTATATGGAAATTTTATTATGTTATTTATTAAATCCAAATGTTATAGTAATTACTAGCTATAATGAGATACTCAAGATATTATGAAATATATCTTAAACATATGTCCTATAGTCTAGATACATCATATTGATTGAAAAAATATGATGTCTAAGTATCAAGTTATGGGGGATCATAGGCATTTAAAATTATTCTCATAAAGTTTTCACATGGTGATCTCTAGTAGATAAGATCATGAGGACTAACCCATTAATGGGAACACTGAATGTTTGAGGTGTTATTAGTAATTTATATATGTTAGCATGTGTATTGGTCTCATGACTTGAGATCATTATTAGTGTGTACCATTTGATGATGTACTTTGATATAAGACAAAAACCATGAAAACTATATTATGGTGAGGAATATTTCATTGAGTACGTCATTAGTGGTATAGCAATGATTGAATGATCAAGTTATAAATGTTCGATTCCAAAAAGGAAGAGATATCTTATGACCAGTTGAACATAATGACATAACCTTTATTAAATAAATAGCCATGGTAGAACAACATAAGTTTTTCTAGGAAGTTCATAAAATAAAAAATTGAGGAAGGATGATGACATAAAGTTTTTGTCATACTTTTTGAGATATCATGAGAGAAAGATATTATATTACACAACATGTGATTGTTTGAGGTTTTATGTCTATGAATAAAACTATTATCTTCAGGGTCCATGATGTATTTCAATATAGAAATCCTAGTATGTGGGTATGAATCAGTTCTATTTAGATATGGATGTAAAGGGCCACACACAAAGAGTATTCAAAATCTTGTCCAACTCCAGGGAATTAGAGTTTAGGACATATCATGCCTCGTGATAGGGGTTGGGAAGTGTTCAAATTTAAACGATCGCAAGGTAGTAAATAAATTTAATATTATTAGAGTTTATAATTATACTCATTTAATTTATTGACACATTTTATTCATAATTTTTTTAGTTAATGCAAAGATATTTTTTTCTAACAGATATTTAGTAGTTAATATTCAAGGTTTAATTAATATATTAGAGGATGAAGATAAGTAGAGTTATATTATTATAATTTATTATTTAATATAATTTTAATGTTACAAGTAAGTGATAAATTATTTATGATATTTTTTCAAGGTCATAAGTACTATTTGTGGTGTATTTAGAGGGTTAAACTTATTAAACGGGTTAAGTGAAATTATATTTGAGACTCTATCCCCTATTTCATGATATAGAGAGATAAAGTAAGGTTTGGGGAAACCCAATTCAAGAAGCCATTCCCAGATTGATGTAGAGTTTTTCCCATGATCATGATAATGTTTAAAATGCCTTTAATTACTCACACTATAATCCAAAGTATAAACAAGATTTTGGAGTTCATACAGATGATCTAGAGGTTTTTGACTTTAGTTCCTTCAAGCGATGATCATTAATGATGAGAGAAACATGTTTCTAATTTAAATCAAATGAGGTATAGTTCTGGTTTTATATTTCATGATTAATTAAATTAAATGGTATCCTCAAGTTTTATCAATTGCAGTTATGTTGGTGATAATTATATGACATCAATTAAAAAATATTTTTTTAAATCCCCACTTTTACACTTAAATTGCATGAATGGTACCAATTTTAACTTCAAATAATTATCTAAAGTTTCTAATAATATTAATATTTTTCAACTACGTGATCTAAAAGTGGATTAAAACATTTTTTATGATCTTTATATGAAAGGTAAAAAATATAAAATAACTTTAAAGTTGATAAATTTGGAAATTCAACCAGAATTTTACTACTTATTCATTTGAACCTAATTGGATATATTAAAGTTCCCAAATTAGGTTAAAACAATATTTATTTTTTATTGTATATGACTATAAAAAATTAATTTGGGTTTATTTATTATATCATAAATATGAAACCCTTTCAAAATTTTATATCTACTATAATTTGGTTCAAAATGTGAAAGTTTTTTTTTATGATTATCACTCTTAAGATTTATCATAGAAGAGAATTATAAAATCATGAGTTCAAAATACATTATAATTATTATGAATACACTTGTAAATTTTCTTTTCCAAGAATTCCACAAAATAAATTTCTAGTATAATGAATAAATATGGCTATTCAGAGTATGAATTTAATCATACTTAATGAATATAATTTATCTAAGTATTTTTGGCGAGAAATTATTAATAAAACATGTTATGTTATAGATTATTTCGTAGGCCTATTATTAAGAAGTCATTTTATGAATTATATAAAGGAAGAAATCTAAAAGTTTTATATTTCAACGTATTTTTTTTATAAATTAATTCTCCTAAACATTAATGAAATTTTAGATAAATTCAATGCCAAGGGTAACGAATGATTATTTTTAGGATATTATTAAATGGGATAATATATATTATAATAATAAAACATTGGTATTTTAGAAATAAATTCATATTTAGTTTTTATGAAAAGAGAATATTTGAAAAAACTATATTCTTATATCATATTAAAAAATAGTTTATAGAGATGAACTTGAATGATTATAATCATATTGAGAGAATTATTAATAGTTAGGTTTATCTAACTGAGGGGGAGCCTATTAAATCTTAACTAATAGTATTGAAAACTCTCACAGATCTCCCTATTGATAGATTTATTAGAGTTCTAGACTCATATATCTAGAAAATAAATATTTTAAGAAACATATATGAGCATACTATATTTATTTATTTAACATTTCCAAAGGATTTAACTAAGGAATTGGGAGATCCTTGTCAGGTTATTTCCATATAGAAGGAGTGAAACCAATTCACCAAGAATAAGGTATAGAAATTAGTAAGCCTTTTAGATGATTAAAAACTTATTGGAAGAAAATAGATATTCAAAAAAATATTAATGAATCTATATATATTGTAATTAATAAAGAAATATTAATAACACATGCATAATATTTAGAATAAGAAATAAAATATAGAGAAAATTTTCACTCTATTTCTCAATTAAATGACATTAAAATTATCTTAGAATTTACGAATTATATGTTTTGAAGCTTTATCAAATGAATTTATAAAGTTCCTTTTTAAATGAGTTTGTTTCTAAAAAATGTTTTGATAAAATATCCCATTGGATTTGAATGTGATAAATATTACAACCGTGTTTATAAGTTAACCAAAGCCTTTTGGAGACCAAAATAAGACCCTTAGTCTTGGTATGAAATACTATCACTCTTTATTTTATCAATGGGCAAACAAATCCTATTGTTTTTATAAATTTTTGTTCAAAGGATATCTTGCTTGTATAGATATATGTCAATGACATTATATTTAGTTCCAAAAACCAATCCATTTTTAATGTTTTTTCTTATTTAATTGTAAAATAATTTGAGAATATTTTAATGGAGGAACTCTAAGTTTTCCTTTGTTTTAAAATCTTTCAATCAAAATTTGAAATTATCATATATCAAAGAAAATATTAAAAGGTGATAGTTATAAGGTTTGGATTATATTTTCATAAGACCACGAAGAAACCCATAATTATAACTTGTAATCTTGATAAATACTTAGCATAAAAATATATAGATCAAAATATATATAGAGGAATGATAACAAGTCTTATTTATTTCATATCTAGTATTATATACACCACATTAAATATTTTATTATGTGAAATATTATAATCTAACACAAAATAAACTCATCTATCTACAATTAATAATAATCTTAAGTATGTTAATGTTATTATTGTTATTGACCAATTTTATCCAATTAGAATCTTATTTCAGATTTTGATTTATAGTGATTTCGATTTTGGATGATGTAATATTGATATAAAATTTTCTAATTGAATATGATATTTTTGGGAAAATCCCCAGTATATTAGATTCAAAGAAACAAAATTTGGTTTCTCTGCCAATATCTAATGTTTAATATGTAAATAGTGAAAGATTTTTTGTTCAATAACTTTGGATAAGAATGACTCCAAATGACTTTAGAGTATTCCATGATAAAATTATCAACAATTGTGATAAGTATTAGATTATTTACATAACTAAAAAGCCTATGCGTCATTGAAGGATGAAACCTATTAAGTTAGAACATAATTTTATTTGATATCATGAATATAAAAGAGATATTTCACTAGATTTCATACCTACTAAAAAGTAGTTAGCCAAAATATTTAAAAATATCTTGGAACTATGTAAGTTTGACAGTGCCAAAAAAAATCTTGGTATAATGAATACTCATTATAAATTCATTTGTCTAATTATATAACTAGAAGAATTTTATATTTCATATAAAAAATAAATATGTGTTTATATTCATATGGATGGTGAAAATACTTTGTTACAGATTCAGCATCATATGGAATAGAAAAATTTATTTGACATTGGATAAGTTTGAACAATGTAGTACATCACATGTAATGATGTTGTATAAATCAACTATGTTAGAATAATCATGTATCTGATTCTAGTTAAGATTTTTTTTTCATAAATGTGACATAACTATGGTAACCCAATTTTTCTTGTTGAAATTATGACATATATTATGTTATGTTTTTATATGATGGATTAACACGTTAAAGTGAAAGGTATTATCTTAACTAATATATTTTGTATAATAATGGAGAGTGAATTATGGAAATTTTATTTTAATATGTGATAATGAATAAATTTTAATGATAACCTCATTATTTATATGGATGTTTCAATAATTTAAATATCTAAATTCATGGGGTGTTGTTTTAAATCAAGTGCATCATCACATATCTTTTAAAATATAATTTCTGTTAAATATATATAATGATGCAACACAATCACAATCAAAATATTTTAGAGATTTTTAATTTATATATCTTCTTATCACAATTTCTTTATAGAATGTAGGATTTATCTTTTCTAAAGAAGATATTTGAAAATCATTTGAAGACTTAATAAAAAGGGTAGATTAACTCCTTCAATTCAGTTTCATTATATATGGATAGAACCTAGTAAGAATAATGGAATTGATATTATTGAATTGATTATTGTCCCTAAGAAAGAATAATCAATGATATCAATGTTTAATGGGAATGATAAATTGGTCATTAAATACCTATAAAAGAAATCATCGTTATCTTCTTCTTCTTCAAAGAGCCTAAAACCATATATTTTTGGGAAACATTATGATAAAAAATGGGATAAAATAAAGATTATGAATAGAAGAATATTGTATTTAGAATGTTTATGAGAAAGTACATACTAGTTAATAAATGTTATAAGATTTCATAAATGGACCAAGGTTTTTATATACATTGATAATGATATGTTTTTTGAAAGAAAAGTTAGATAATTTTATGAAAATTTTATTCCAAAAGATATAAGTGATCATGATTTGTTACAGTATAAAGTTAATAGTATTGAGATTAAATTAAAAATAATTTTAGATCATTTACATGTTTAATATAGAGCACATTGTGAATTATAGTGTAAATATCAAATCTTACTCAATAGAAAAGAAATTTGTACTAGATGAGATTGTAATGATTTTATCTTGAAAAACTTTGATTGAGAGGATAAAAATGTTTTAATTAAATGATCAATATAAATTTCTTGAGAAATTTAATTAACTTACCATTCTATTAAGTCTTATAGTTAATGGTAATGGGTATTTAAAAGATATGTATATTTTTAATATAATGTTTTTGAATAATATATTTAACTTGATCAAAATGATATTGATAATTATGATTGGTGTTTTCCTAGAAAAAAGAAGAGTGAATGGGGTTTTAGTGTGTAAAATATTTATTACCGAACACAACCCACCCATCACACATTGGTATGGGAATATGAGGATGTTCAACTAAAATTAGGTTACATATACATGACACCAAAGGATATAAATAAATTCAAAGGGATTAGAAAAACATTGGGGGATGATTTTACCTTAGAGTTAAAGCAACCCAAAAACATAAAATATAAATATCCAATACTCTTACATGATGCATGAATATAAGTAATACAAACCAAAAATAAAACCAAATGATCTATAATATCAGAGTGAAAATAGGACAAATAATACCAACTAAAAAAACTCAAAATATAACATGACCCAAAGAAACTGAAGTACCATCATCATAAGAACCACCCAAACTATATCCAAGCTCCAACACCACCGACCATGCCCATAGTATCAGGATGAATTTCTAGGGAAATATGATACCTTTACCTTCCCCATTTCTCGGTATATGAAATATGAAAATGAAAAATTTTTTCCAAGAAGGGGGTGAGTATAAACTCAGTAGGAAGTCCCCACATACTTCCAAAAACACGCAACTAGGATAAGAAACTATAAACACATTTCATATAAAATAGTTAAAAAATATTTAATATATATATATATATATATCCATAAATAAAATCCATGAGATAAAACCATAATAAATATCATTACCATTAATTGATGTTTAGTATTACCATTCCTATGTACACACACGCACAAAACATCCATCCATATACTCAATCATGGTGTTTCTATTGACGGTGGTATTCCATAACCATAATTTGTACTACCTTGAAGATGGTACTTCCCAACCACACTCTGCCCACTTTGAACACATGCCAACCCAATTAATCCAAATTACATTCCAATTAATTTACAAAAAAAATATTCCATTAAAAAATTTTCATCAAACACATTTATTACATAAATAACATTCCATAATGTTAAAATCATAATTTTGAAATTATAAACAAAGTGGGTTTTCCAAAAGCTGTCTAGTTTTCCTTAACTCTAAAATTTAATCCAAAACAATTTACTTCTATAAATTTTACAAAAAAAACCATATAAAATCCAATAAAATTATTTCAATAAAAATAATCCTTCAAAATATAGAACAATGGATATGGGAGAGAATCCAACTACCATTCAATGGGTGGTGAAAAAAAAATAGTCTTTCTAAGAACATATAGATATGGGCGCACAAAAAATTCCATTTAATATATCCAACAAGATCTTATCAATATTCATATAATAAAAAATAGATATATACATAATAGAATAGATCTATGGATTTGTGAGAGAGATAAGATAAAAGTAGATCTAACACGAATGAGGAAAAAGGTCTCATCGATGATTCTGGATCACCAACACACTTTGATTCGCCCAAAAGTTTCTTTTAAATTAAAGGGAATTTTATTTGGAGCCTAGGGAAGGAAATGAGTTTGAAATCCTTGATGTCTATAAGAATAATGGGGTTTTTTAGAACATTATATTTTTAAAAATTAATCTATGCTCTATAGTATACAATAAACACAACACCAATTGTAAAAAAACGATGAAATAATATTATTTTAAATATGACTATTATAACCTAGTCATTAAATTGGGGGGGGGGGGTATGAAATGCATTAAATAATTTATGATATATATATATATTCTACTCAGTATAAATTTATTTATTAATTATTAGTAAATAACTAGTAAATCTTTAGTAAATTTGTTTTATTTATTTAATATATATTTTACTCAGTATAAATTTATTTAAAAATTATTATTTTTTAGGATTTTGGGGATAATATTTATTTTCCCATAAATAGTGAAAATATAGTTTTTTGTAAAACCTTTCATCTCTTTCAAATAAATTAAGTAATTTTGAAGTCCCATTATTATTTTAACTTTATTTCAAGTAACATAATATTTATTTATTTATATTTAATAAAATTAATTAAATTTTAAACATTTTTATATTGATTTTAGTGTAAGTTTATTTTTAGGTTTAAAAATGGGTTTTTTCTAAAAACTGTTTCAAAGTGCATAATGTTTCTCCATTTTAAATAATGAAGATAAATCCTATTTAGGATATATTTAAATGAATTTTATATATTATATATGAATAAATATTAATTTTAATTCATAAAATTATGGATACTAGTCATAAAGTTAATATAAAATCATTTGTGCATAAAAAATACATTTATTGAAATACTATTATTTCATCGCGTTGAAGGGTTTTAATTTTAAATTAAATTATTTAATATATGTGAATTTAATTTGGTAAAATGGATTAAATATTTATAATTAGCATAATTTATATTATTTAATAATGTCAACTTATTTTTTTTTCAAAATGAATATAAAAAATATTAAAAATGTCTTACCACGATTATTGTAAAAACAGGTTTACCAGGGGTTAAACATAAAAGAGAAGGGTTAAAATGACCTAAAAAATTGTATAAAATATTTTTATTGATATATTTTGAATTTATCATATATGATGCTTGATAATTGTCCATTTTTTTTTATCATTTTGTCATGTTAGAAACATGTGTGCACCTTTTTCTTTCCAAAAATCACTGGTGTACCACTCACCTCACTTATAAAAGGGCACCCCATATCTTCTCCTCTTTACACTTTCAAATACATTTTTCATGGATAAAAATGACCAATATAAATTCCTTAATTCCCTATAAATGACCTAGATCCCATTTTTTAATCATAAATCCATTCTAATAAGGCTTTTGGTGCCAGCCTGAGGAGGTTGTCTGAAGAAGAGATATTGTTCTTAACTGAGTGTTTTTATTTTATTTATCTTTCCAAATAATTAAAATATTATCCAATTATGATGATATAATAACAACAGTATCTCACATATAATAATATTTTATTATTTTAATGGAATAACCTAAATCACCTCCTCTTCCATTAGATGGGAAACAAAATCATCATTTATTTGTACGACGAACTACCACCTCACGAACCAATGTGATTATTTTTTCATATTCACCTATAATGTATTGTTATAATGATTTATTTAAAGTATATAAATGATATTCTTAACATAATAATACTTTTTTAATTATTATATCACATATACATTCTTACAACCCTACTATTTATTACACATTAATACTTGATTTATTACATAAAATTCTACTTAATACAACCCAAAAGATCGATAAGTCTAGTTTCTTTTGGAATTAGGTAAAAAACATAATATCTTGAACATGGGATAATACAATGTTATTAAAAACATACTTAAAACTATTTATTGAAAATTTCTTTAACATTCTCAAAATACTCCTTCGAAGTTAAAAGTGCATGGGATAACCTAGGGACATAATGAGAAAGTGGTGAGATATAAATCCCAATAAGAGAATAAACATTTAATAAGTGATAAATGTTATAAAATAGGCACATAAATGAGGAATAAAATGTAAATGAATAATAAGGCATGATATAGAAAGATAATCATAATATAGGAAATACAACAACAAATTAAAATACTGAATCATAAACATATGTCAAGGATAAACTGATAAGACTTCAAGGTGAAAAAATTACCAGAAATGAATTAGTTAAACCACTATACTAACATGAATTATCATGATACTAAACGTTACCAAATGAATTATAGTGCTATTTGGGTGCATCCATCATAATCATTTCATTCCCATGATTAAGTGCGATATGTAGATCATACAGAACAGATTCATTCCTCATAATAATTTATTCCATGATCAAGGAATGTGGAATAAATATATGTAGGTCCCTAATAAATAAGTATATGTGAATAATGGTGAATAACCTTTATGGAATAATGGGTATGGTATCTAATACACAACTGTTTTGGCCTGGAAAACTGCAGTGAAATTTCAATAGCATAATGATGTTACTTAAAATTTCACAAAAATGGATGATTAGAGAGAAATGGGCCTCTAATAATTTGGAAATAAAATGGATTGTATTATATACATGTAAAATAATATCCCAATATTTTAAATTTGTAAATATAAATCATACGGTTATGAATAAACATGAATAGAGAAAATAATCCATATGAATTTTTGGTATGGTAACAGGTGTAAATAATGAATCATGGAAGGATTAATGAGAGTTAAATTAAGATCTAATAATTTATAAATAAAATATAAATTAAGGGGAACATTTAATGTCATATATCATCATAAAGAAATGAAAATTAAAATACATAACATAAAAGGAGTTCTTGATAAAATATGAGTGGAAGATCCCTTACTTGAGTGTGTGACTTCAAAGGCTTTGGAGTGGCTTATTGAATCTTGGGGGTGCCTTTTGAGGACTCTAGGTAGTGTAAAGAAGAATTTGGACATTCTCCAAGGATTTTTAGTGAAGAGAAATGGGATCTTGGGAGGGCTTATATAAGAAATGATGGGGATTTCTTTATTATTTTGGTTTTGGACTCTACATAAATAAATAATCAAAACCAAAAACCATCCCATGGTTTTTGTCCATGGTTTCTTCCAAATGGGAGTGGTATAAATTATTTTATAAGGCCAAGAGAAGAACTTATTAAAATATTACCCTTGGTTATGTGGATGTGAGTCACACTCTTACAGAAATGATTTTAAAACTTAAAATATATTACATGTTTTGTAGGATTTATAATGCCTTTATAAAATAAATAAAATAAAATAAAAATCACATTATTTTAAAGGGAAAAGAAATATTTGGTCGTGGATCCTAGTTATATTACTTATTACATCATTTTTTGGTAATTGTGATGTCATAAAACACAAAGTATATTTATACGGTATTGAATGTTTACCCAAAAATTCCCCAATCTCAAAAAATTATGAAAAATTATTAATTAGATAAATTTTAAATCCTGATTCCAAAAATAATATTTATTTTATCTAAATAATTTTATAAGTATGTAAATTTTAACTTCTAAAATAAAAACAGACATTTATTAAAAATTATGGTTTTTTTGACAATAACATTGTTTTGAACCCTAATAAAAATTACATTTGAATTCATATAATTATATGGTCATTTATATTTAATAAATTTTATTTAATAATAATATTTTATTAAATTATTATTTTGAAAATCCATTAAATAATTAAAATATTTTCCTTAATTAAATTAGAATATTACCCAAAAATACTATTAATAAAAATCATTTATAAAGAAAAAATAATAGTATGAAAATATATTCATTATTATATACAAAATAATGTACATAATAATATTTATGGGGTCTTGTTACATATATATTTAATACACTTGTAAATTTACCCAGGGTAAGCTGCACGATGGTGGGATTTCATGAGGAGGTTCAACGAACATGGTATGGGTCGTGGTCTCAACGAGCATAAAATTATCTTATAAATGGTTTCTCTCATGATTAAGTTATTGGATTTGGGCTTGTTCTTGGTCAAGGGAAAATACCAAAAATGATATCTCTTTTAGAAGCTATGATAAATGAGCTTCATAGGGTATGATCCTATTGGTTGAGGCCATCACTTTTTTTTTCTGACAATTGGATTTGTTAAAACCCTATATTTATACTAATCATGTGATCATTATACAACATATATATTATCGATAGTAATGGTTCTTAATGGTAAATTAAATCCAAATAGATGTAAAAAAACAAAATAAGTGCATGTTTTTTCTATAATAATATTACTCAATAAGACATTTAATTAAATTTCAAGGGAAATTTTATTTATAATAGGCTGGGTCATTATAATATCCCCCCATAAAAAATTTCTCCCTAAAAATCTTCATTTCCCATGCAAGAACAAATGGGGTCAACTCTGATTCATCACCTCCTGTAGTTCCCATGTCTCTTTTTCAAATTTTGATTTATCCACAACACTTTAACTAGGGACATTGTCATATTTGGTGGAACTTTTTCTCTTCGATCTTAGATCTTCACCGGATACTCCTCATAGGAAATGTCATTCTCCAATAGTACCACCTCTAGATTGAGTACATGTTATGGGTCTAGTATGTACTTCCTTAATAGGGATACATGGAATACATCATGTACTTGAGATAGGTTCGATGGGAGTACAAGCCGATAGGCCACCACTCTAATGCGATCAAGGATATCGAAAGGGCCATTGTATATTTGAATAAGAATTAACATCTTCCAAAATCTAATCACATTATTCCATGGAGATATATGGAAAAATACCATGTCTCTTACATCAAACTCTAGGTCTCATCGATGATTGTCAACATAGCTCTTTTGTTGACTCTGAACAACTTTGATGTGATGATGATGGGTTTAACCTTATCCACCATTTCCTCAACCATTTAAAGACCTAGTAGTTTGAGTTCCCTAACTTCATCCCAATATGTAGGTGTTCTTCACCTCTTACCATAAAGGGCTTTATAGGGATCCACTTATATTTATGGATTGAAAACTATTATTATAAGAGAACTTGATTATAAAAAGATGTTGGTCCCTTCATCCTTTGTAGTGAATTGGGAATTCTCTCATCATTTCCTCATGTTTTTGGATAGTCCATTCAGATTGGACATCAATTTGAGTGTGATAATCCATACTAAAGTTTAGCTTAGTGTTTAGAGCAAGCTAGGGACTTTTCCAAAACATAAAGGTGAATCTTGGATCTCGATCAGACATAATTGATAGTGGTAATCTGTGAAGCCACCCCACTTCTTTGATTTATATCCATGTAGGTTGATCTAGTGAGAAATCCTCTAGAATCACAATAAAGTGTGAAGTCTTTGTAAGACGATCCGTAACCACCCATAGAACATTGTTTCCTTTTGATTTCTTCATTATTTTGGTTAAAAAGTCCATGGTTATATTTTACCATTTCCATGTTGGTTTGGGTAATGGCTGTATCATCCACTTTGATTTCTTCCTTTCATCCTTCACTTGCGAACATACCAGACACTTTGATTTATATTCATAGATCTCTTTCTTCTTTTTTTCCCACCAATAGTTCTCTCAAAGATCCCGATACATCATTGTGTTTATTGGGTGAATTGAGAAATTCAAACTATATGCATAATCCAATAGTTCCTTCTTTAACATAGGATTTGATAGAATATAGTCTTGAACCAAGACTCATAATTCCTTCTTCATTAAGATTTAACTATGAGGATTTCACTTTTATTATAGTTTCCACTTTCTTTTTAATTCCCACATCATATTTTTATGAATATTTTTACCTTTAAAAAAGATATGTTCAAGAAATTAATGGTGAAATGATTGATGATTTTTATTCCTTTAATATTAACATGTTCATACTTTCAAAATATAAGAAGATAATGTCCCTCTCAATTCTGAGTAATGATAAAATTGCTGGATCCTTTCTACATAGAGAATATGCCGCTTTTTTCACTTTCCCAGGATGGTAATGAATTGAACAGTCATAATATTTGATTAGCTCTAACCATCTTCATTGGTGCATATTTAGTTCATTCTGTGTGAATATTTATTTTAGAATTTTATGATCCTTATATATTTAAAAAATCTCCATAAAGAGATAATGTCTCCATAATTTCAAAGTGAAGATCATTGTAGTGAACTCCAGATCATGCATTAGGTAGTTCTATTCGTGAACTTTCAACTGCCTCAAAGTTTATGCAATGAATTTTTAATTTTTTATTAACACAAAACCCAATCCCTTCTTCAAATCATTACTGAACACCACAAAAATTTCCCCACTTTTGGGTAGTGTGAGTACATGGGAAGTGATAAGTCTCATTTTCAAATCATTGAATCTTTCTTCAAATTACTCATTCCAAGAAAAATTGACTACATTCTGAGTTATCTTGGTAAGAGGGTTCAATAATAGTGAGAAATATCTCACCAATCAGTGATAATACCTAGATAACCCAATGTAACTATGGATATCTATCCCATATGTTTTCCTTGACCATCCTTCAACTGATTTTGTCTTTTAAGGATCCACAGATATCCCATTGGGATGATATTACCCAAGAATGAGACTTCCTTCAACCATAAATCACACTTGATACACTTGGCATAAATATTATCCTTTCTTAAGGTCTTTAGCAAAAAAGTTCAAATGACCCTCAATGTTTTTGGATTATATTAGGATATCATCTATAAATAATACCACAATTTTGGCAAGGTAATCACTAAAGACACTATTAATCAAATTCACGAATATTTCTTGAGAATTAGTGAGTCTAAATGGCATCACTGTGAACTCATAGTGCCTATTAGTTATACCAAAAATGTTATTAGGGATATCTTCTTTCTTAAGAATTACTTGATAATATCCTGACCAAAGATCCACCTTGGAGAAGTATTATTCTTCACATAGTTGATCGAATAATTCATAAATCCAAATCAAAGAATACTTATTCTTTATCGTGATCTTTTTGATCTCATGATAATCAATGAAAAGGCTCATTGAACCATACTTCTTCTTTATAAAGAGTAATGGTGCACCCCATGGTGAATCAATTGGGAGTAAAACCACTTTATTCAGATTATCCTATTGTTTTTTTCTTTATCTCCTCAAATTCCACAATATCCATCCAATATGAATTCTTGGATATTGGCAATTCCCTTCCTATATGCTTGATTAAAAATTCAACCTCCCTTCTAAGAGGAAGACCAAAAAATTCCTCAGGAAACACATCAGTGTATTTTATCACAAAAGGAATGTCTTAAAGGATGGTTATTTCCATAGACTCAATAATTTGAGCTAGATACTCTTTATCATAGGGAAATAAAATCAATTATTGAGATGTTGGTGCTAAGTAATATTCATCCTCCTATTTTCACTTGTACATAACTGGAGGTCGATTTGAAATACAAATAGTGATTTCATTCTCACTACAATTTCTGTTGGATCTATAAAGGAAAATTCAATCCATGCTGAGAATTGAATAAAATTCCACCAAAGGAAGTATGTAAAGGTTCACTGGGAGATTCAGAGAAAAAATTTTGACGGGGGAGGAGTTATATACATGGGATGAAATAATTTCCCCTTTTTCTATTATCACTAACATATCTACTTCCATGATTTGTGGTGGTGTTTGAATAGTTCAACTATGCTTTCATGAAATGAAGGAATATATAGAACCATAATAATGAAGTATAGTCTCTATTATTGAATGATAGACTAGTTTACTTGTCAGCACTTCATTATCAGGATTCACTTCTGTAGTAGCGATGGAAAAATATCACCCTTGTTTCCTTGAAGGTTGTTGGATGCCTCTAAGAACCCTTAGTTTAGGTAATTGGTTTGTAAAGTGCAGTGGTTTTTTATAGTTGTAGCAATGAACAATGCACTAAGGGTTGACAAAATAATTCCTTTCCTCCATCAAATTATTCGGTTTCTTATGTCTGCAATTATTATCTTGGTGACCTTCCTTCTTGCACCTAAAGAATTTCTTAGTCCCCCTTATTTAATTTTATAGGTGTTTCTTTCCACACCTTTGATAAGTGGGATACAGAAATTTCATGGAACCTTTAGATTTATATATAATATTTCAAGAATAAAACTCCAATTTCTACTTCTCATCCCCATGATACCATTGGGATTCACCAATCTCCATTTCAACTTTGAGGGCACGTTGAACAATTTCCACATAGCTATCAAAGTCACGGATCTCCATGGATTTTTGTAGACTAGGTTTTATCCCACTAAAGAAGTAGTCAACCTTGCATTTAGGGGTAACAAAAAAACTAGAGGTGCATCATGAAAGTATTTTGAAGTTTTCCTCATAAACCCCTATAGATTCACCATCTTTTTTCTTGAGTTAAAGGAAATCCCTTTCAATTTTAATATGGAGAATGAGAGGAAAATATTTATCAAATTTGTTTTTTTCCAGAATTAATTCCACTACATCACTATGATCGCCTCCATAGGCTTCATATTATTGAGAAATATCCTAAACTAATTAGATTCACCCTCTATATGATAAAAAACCATAAGAAACATCTATTATTTGGAACATTTAAGGATGGAGAAGATCTTTTCAATGAAGTTTATCCATTTTTCCATGATTAAGGGAACATATGATCCATTGAATGTACCTTTGTAGCATGAAGATCTCGATTATGAATTGTTCCCTCTTGGGGGTGGGGGAGGTTTGGAACTCATCCTAATATAGGAAACTATTTATAACTCTAGTCAGCTAAGAGAGTATCAAGACAATGTTTTGGATTCTTGCTCCCATCAGATTGGAAATCTCATTAGAGAAGTCATCACATTACCCATCATATTAATTATTTACCCGATTCCTCCTATTTCTGTCCATTGTCTAGAATAAAGGGAAAAACCAGGGATGAGTATTTTTAAACTGTTAAATACATAAAGGGGAATCAAATTACATTAAAGGGATAACTTGTAAATATCATTTATCTACTTATTTAATGAATTCCTAGGCTTCAATCTATGTTGTCTATGATATATTTCCTAACATATATTCTTATGGGTTTTTTTATTCAATTAAAAATGGTTTTTAATGAGCTTATGAGCTTACCAAAGCATATCCCCTATGAGTATCAAACCAGGTTCCTAGTAAGGACTATTGTTATGTACCAAGTTACCCCAAGTCAGGCTTGTAACAACTTGTAAGAGTTATTACTCCTGGGTGTATTTGTGCCAGAACCACATCCAATTATACTATCTATAAAAGGATTTATTTTCTCGATAAAAGAACTTACTCTATACATACAAAAAATTTGGGATGTTTTCATTTTACTTATTATTATCCCTAAGGCTTTTCTTTAGAGTTTTCTAATCCTAATCCCAAAAATAACTAAACTTTTTATGTGATACCAACTATAACAACCCTATTATTTATTACACGTTAATACTTGATTTATTAAATAAAATTACACTTAATATAACCCAAAATATTGATAAGTGTAGTGTATTTGGAAATTTGGAAGAAAAAATAATATCTTGAATTGGGATACAATAACATCATTAAAAGCTTCCTTAAGATGCTTTATTGAAAACATCTTTAACTTGCTCAAAATACTCCTTTGAACTTAAAAAATCATAGGATAACCTAGGGACATACATAAGAAAGGGGTGAGATATAATTACCAAAAAATGAATACACATAGAATAATTGATACATGTTATACAATTGGCATATCAATTAGGAATTAAAGGAACAGGAATAACGAGGCATGATATAGCCTGATAATCATAACATGGGAAATATAGAAACAACTTAAAACACTGAATCATAAACACAGGTCAAGGATAAACTTCCAGTAATTCATGGTTGAAAAATTACCACAAATTAATTAGGTACACCACTATCCCAACATGGCGTATCATGATAGTAAACATTTCCCAATGCATTGGAGTGCTATCTGGGCGCACCGATCATAACCATTTCATTATCATGCTTAAGTGTGACACATAAATCATACGACATGGGTTCATTAATCATCATAATTTATTACAAAATAAAGGACTGTAGAATAAATACATGTAATTCCACAATTAATAAGTATATGTTCATAAAGGTGAATACCCATGATGGAATAATGGGCATGGTATTCATTACACAATTGTTTTGGCATGGAAAATCATGGTGAAAATTTGACAACATAACAACGTTACATAAAATTTCATAAAAATGGTTAATGAGAGAGAAATGGGTCTCTAATTAATTCGAAATAAAATGTAAAGCATTAGAGATATGGAAAATCATATCCCATCATTATAAATTTGAAAATAAAAGGCGCATGGTAATGAAGAAACATGAATAGAGAAAAGAATCCTTATAAAATTTCGTCACGGTAATAGGTGTACATAAAGGATCATGAGAGGATTAATAGGTGTGAAAGGAATCTATAATAATATATACATAAAATGGGAAGTAAGGGGGATATTTAATATAATATCCCATCCTAAAAAATTAAAATTGAAATACCTCACAAAAAAGGAGTTCTTGATAAAAGAGGAGAGTGGAATATCCCTTACTTGAGACCAAAGGCTTGGGAGGGGATTCTTGAAATATTGGGGGAACCTTGGGAGTACTATAGGGAGTGTAGGGAAGAGTGTGTACATTATTAAAATATTTTTAGAGAAGATAAATGAGTGATTAGGTGGGTTTATATAGAAAATGAGGGGGATTTCTATATTATTTTGGTTTTTGACTCTACATAATAAAATAACCATAACCAAAAACCGTCTCATGATTTTTTCCCATATTTTATACCAAATGGGAGTGGTTTACATTATTTTATAAGGCCAAGGGTCAAAAATATTAAAACGTTATCCTTGGTGATGTGGAGGTGAGTCACACTCTTAAAGAAATAATTTTAAAAATTAAAATATATTACATGTTTTGGAGGATTCACAATGGATTTATAAAATATAAAAAATAAACTCAAAGTCACATTATTTTTAAGAGAAAACAAAGATTTTTTCATTTATACCATTTATATTACTTATTACATCACTTTTGGGACATTGCGATTTCATAAAATACAAATTATATTTATACAATATTTATTTTTTACTTGAAAATTTTTCTGTTTATAAAAATTTTGAAAAATTAACTATTGGATAATTTCAACATCCTAATTCCATAATTAATATTAAATTTATCAAAATATTTTCCTAAATATGTGACTTTTCACTTTTAAAATAAAAACCAATATTTATTGGAAATGATGGGTTTTTTAAAAAATAACATTTTTTTGAACCTTTATAAAAATTACATTTGACTTCATAAAAATTATATGATAATTTATATCTAATAAACATTATTTAATAATAATATTTTATTAAAATACTATTTTTTTTTTCAAAAATCCATTAATTCTTAAATATAAATTCCTTAATTGAATTTGAATATTACCCAAAAATACTATTAATAGAAATCATTTATAAAGTAACAATAATAGGAAGAAAATATATTCATTATTATATAAAAAATTTATATATTAATATTTCCAGGGTATTATTACATATCCCTTTAATACAACAGAGAAACCCCTAATAATGGTAAGGTGCGTGCTGGTGGGACTTTCATGGGGTGTTTCAACGAACATGGTTTAGGTCATGATCTCGATGATATTGAACTTATACTGTAAATGATTTCTCTCATTATTAAGTTGTTATATCTTGGATTGTAATCTATTAAGGGAAAATACCAAAAATGATATCTCCCTCAGAATCTCTAATAAATGGGCTTTATAGGGTACGATCTTACTGGTTGAGGCCATCACTTTTTTGTCTGTGAAAATTGGATTTGTTAAAACCCTATATTTATACTAATTATGTGATCACTATTAAATGTCTATATTATCAATGGTAATGATTCATAATAGTTAATTAAATCCAAATAGATATAATAAAAAAAGTAAGTAAATGTTTTTTCTATAACCATATTACATAATAATACATTTAATTAAATTGTAGTGGAGATTTTATTTATAAAAGTTTGGGTTGTTACATAACCTCTTACTTTTTATTCCATGGGGGATACAATAACATCGCCTATATTTATGGCGAACAACCACCTCGGGAAGTGTTGATATTCATTTTTCACTAATGATTGACATGGAAGGTTATAAGGATAAATTTAATGAATATATGAGGTATCTATGACATAATTATTATATTAATAAAATATTCATATTTATAAAAAGATAATCTATCATTTTTTTCTTATTTTTCCACTCATGAAAAAAGATTACATCGTTTGTGCATACATGTGGTCTACCACCTCCACGAACCGATGTGATTATTTTTTCATCACTAAATCAAATGGATGATATATATAAGTATATTTAAGGAAATAATATGGTATTTATGATATTATTATTATTATTATTATTATTTTAAGATAAATTCTTACTTACAACTTTTTAAATATGATCATTGAAAAATAGAAATGTTACTCATGTGTATGTATAACCTACCATCACCATGATTTTAACATAGTTCATTTTTCATTACCAACACCCATGAATGATTTTAAAAGTATAATTAATGTATAAAAATTATAATTATTCCATTATTATTAGTTTTTTAGATTATGTAATTTTGACCCCATGTACCATGTTCAACAAACCAAATCAGGTTTTAAGTAATGAACCGAATGTCCTCAAAATACACGATGTAGACTTAACTTATTAAGAATTTAATTATTTCATAAAAATAAATAAAATAAATTATTTAAGTAAAAGATTTTTAAATATATAATTTTTTCTTAAGAAATAAATAAATTAAAATAATATTATTATATAGGATTTAAATGACATACATGGAAATTCTGTAATTGAGGTGAGAGACTTCATCTCAATTTTCCTTCATTGATCATATTTTCATATTATGCTCATAATTTATCTTATATGGTGTATAAAACTCCACTTTTAAATGTAATATCATGAATAATTTATAAATAATGGTATTTTAAGTTTAAATTTAAATTATTTTATCTATGGGGATTTTATTTAGAAGTTACAAAGTGGTAAATAATTTCATAACTCAATTTTTTTCATTGGGTTATAATACTTATTCATTTTATTTGGTATTCTAAAATTATGTGTGTAATAAATTTTTATTATATTATGTTTTATTTTCATTATGTTTTATCTTTATTAACATTTTATACACATAATAAATTCATTTATTAACTCTCACTTCAATATTGTGATCATTGTAAGGGTTGTTAGATTCAAATTTTCTTTTTTACGACATATGTTATGTTATATACCCACATTTCATTGTAAGGTGTATCTAATAACACTTTGATATATTATATAATAAATATAACTATGTTAATGATATTTAATGTGAATATGATGTTATTATTTCATGAGGATTATTATTGGGGAGTTACCTGAAAGAGGCTTTGTGGTACAATCTCTTTTTTTTGGGATTATTTATATTGGAGGTTCTTTGGGAGAAAATAATATGATCTTATTTTATTTAACCAAATACATTTTATTATACTCTATCCATTCATGAAATATTTATGTAATATTACCATTCTACTCTCTTTGGTACTTAAAATTATTGAGTAAATGTTTTTAAGAAAATCCGACATTATTTGTGTCTTCGGTTGAAAATCCTTTTTCTCCCAAATCCATTTTTTCTAAAAAATGTTTTGGATTTTCTTTTTATTTTTTAAAGTAATATTTATCAGTAATTGTATTATTAATAAATTTTTTAAAAGAAAACTTCCTATATTTTTCTAAATGAGTCACTTTTTGACTTTTACCAAAAATGTTAAAGGAATCTTTGTTTCAATGTAATCGGCATGAACACACATTTACTTCATCATGAACACTAAATGTTTTAAACCTTCCTTTTTTAGTTTT
Source organism: Viscum album (assembly GCA_963277665.1). NCBI lineage: Eukaryota > Viridiplantae > Streptophyta > Magnoliopsida > Santalales > Viscaceae > Viscum > Viscum album. Next base: position 1,061,295,221 of record OY728148.1, on the reverse strand, counting down.
AAGTTTTATTTTCAAATAAAATTATTTATTTAAAATTTGATAAAGTTTTATATCTTAAATAAGTATTTTAAGAATGGAAAAAATATTTTACTCAAGAAATTTTCCAAGTTATCTTTCAAAATTATTTTCCATCCAAGATGACATCATTTGATGTTACTCAAATTGAAAAAGTTTATTTTACTAAAGAATTTTTTAATGATATTTTAATGGTATTTACATTCAAAAAATAAAAAACTTTTGATTTTATTTACACTCTATTGGGGATATCTTGTATTGATACCATCATTATTCTTTATTTATATGGATTATAAGATTTTCATGGAACCTGTTTATTTACCATTAGTTAATAGCAGTATAAAAGAAAATTGGTTATTGTAATGATAGAAAGGTGAAGGACTCTAAATTTTCTATTCATGAACAATAATTTGAAATTATTTACAATTAATGGGTGATCCCGATAGAGGCTATAGGAAGGTTTGAGCCCTATTATAGCTCATGGGTGAGCCCGATATAACTCATACAATGAGTGCACCCAGATATCACCAAGTGACCATAATATATATTATAATATTGTTTCACCTAGATTGTTATCTAATTCATTGGGTAATATACCTTTTATTTAGATTAAAGAAGGAAGGAGTTACCAGAGGGTTTCTCATATGGATCTAAGAAGGCTCAAATTATTTCCAACACAGGTTTTAAATGGGTTATAAAGATGATGTTCCAAGGTACCATACATTTTATTTCTATTTTCTATGTTTTTAATGATTACTTTGATCAATATTGAAATCACAGGGATTGTGATTATTGATAATTATAACTACTTACTTTGATAAGGATTTATTCCATGTTTTATGATTTATGATACATTTATTGATGGGTATGGATGTTCTTATGTTATGCTCATGAAATTTCATTATGTCATCATACCCTTATGTTATTTTTATTCTCACAGATTAAATTTAATTGTTAATTATTATTATTACCCTTAATTAGTATTTTATATCTCCCTTATTATGTTTCCTATACCCCAAGTTATGAAGAATAATGATTAAATGTTTTGTGTCAAGAAAAGTTCCTAATGTGATGATTTTTTTGGGATATATTGAAGGATTAATATGGATTATAAAAAGAATGGTATAGTGGAAAAAATAAACCATTGAATTCATCAGTATTGTTCATGAAATATTTTATCCTAATTATATAAAACTCTAAACCTAAAAGTTCTTTGGGTTTGTAAGTTATTCAATATTTCCTTTTGATGTTGTACATTTTGGATAGAGAAAATTGGATCACCTTTATCCGTATCAAATCCATAAATTGAAAGATTATTTTTTTAGCATCGAATCTGGGAGTATATGTTTGGGGACATTATAGATGGTATCTAATCAAGGTTTAGATAATTTTTGTGATTATTATGTTTTCAATTGAGTGTTATCTTAAGGGTTATGTATATCATTATAGGCTAATGAGATTAAGGTTGATCATAAATTTAAAGGTATTAAAAACCTATAGGGTTTATATAATATTATATGATTAATGTTATTTTTAAGAGTATTCATCATATTTCTAATAATTTTATAAGGGTATAATTTTATCAAGAAGTACAACTCGGAGGCTAGGTGATGACCCATCACATCTGGTAAGGCTGCATGGCTTGAACCCACAACCGAAGGGCAGAAAGGGTGAAATCACTACCATTGGACCATTTTATTTCTTGGTTAGTATGAAATTTTTCTAACTTAGAAGTTTTTAAATATAAATATTATGTTTATTTTTGGAACATATTTTTTATCGTATAGATAACCATGGTATTAAAAAATGATTCAGTGATTAATTTTATTTCAGAAGAAGATCACTAAATTTCTTGGCCTGTAAGATTAAAGGTTTGAGATAAGCATTGAGGTTAAAACAATATTTAATGATGATGTTATTGTATTTATTTGGTATATATGGTTATTTATTTATGGAATTATTTAGTTTTTACTTTGAGTATTACTGTTGAATCTTGGAGGTTTACTCATTTCGGGAAACAACTTACCATATACTAACCATTTTCGTTTTGGTTAATGTATAAAGACAAGTGGAATAGATTAATTATCCATTTTATGGTAATGTGTTCCTTTAAAATTTTATTTTAGTTCTCCAGTCGTAAAAAATTATTCTTAAAAACTCATCATTTAGGGAAAAATGATATTTTTGTGGAAATTGATAAAAGGATAAAATTCAACTTATCAAGTAAGTATATTTCCTTATTTTCTTAGTCTAGATGGTAAGTAATTTCTTAAACACAGGAAATAGTTCTTGAAAATGAAAAAAATTATCCAATTTATTTAATTAATGATGAAATGATGGTCTTCTCACACCTCTTTGGTTTATGGTTTAGTGTATGTTGACTTTCTCATGGTCATTCAATTTCTTATAATAAATGATCTATATCACTGTTGATCATTATTTGGGCATTACTCTTTAATTATATTTAAAAATATTCACTTCCCACCAATGTTATATTATATTGAAACCTAGTATGCGTTATTCCTGATGACCCTCATACTTCCTTTTCTCTTTTATCACGAGGATATTTTATAACACTTTTTACAATGTGTCACTTCAAAAAAGTTATTTTCAATTGTCGAACATTTAATTACCAAGATAAAGTTAAAATTTCAGGTAAAAAAATTATTAAATGGGGGGGGGGGGGTATGTAACACCTAATGATTTTAAAAAAGGAAGCTATAATCGACAATGTACAAGACATGAAACACCGAGCTTAAATGAAACATGAAATAATATTATTTTAAATATGACAGTTATACCCCATCAATTAAATTGAAAGGTATGGATAATATTAACTAATTTATGATATATATATATATATAAATTTCCTACTCAATATAATTTTTTTGGTAAATTCTTAGTATATAATCAATCAATTTTTATGAAAGTCATTTTATTCATTAAAATATGTTTTCATCAAAAATGATTTTTATAGCTTTTTGTGAGAAAATATTATAATAAAATTTCATAAATTTTAGAAAATTTATTTTATAAAATGATATTAAATTTTTAAATAATTATAAAAAAATTAACTTTGGGTGAAATTTTGGGAGTTTTTTCAAAAATATTATTTTTTAATGAATAGTGAAAATAATGATTTTTTTTAAAACTGTCATTTATTTCTAATAAATTAAGTAATTTAAAAGGCCAATTATTATTTTAATTTTATTAAAAGTATAATACGTATTGTTTTTTATTATTTAATATAATTAATTACATTTTAATCATCTTTATACTATGTTTTGGTATAATTTTTTGGGTTTAAGAATAGGTTTTTTCTAAAAATATTTTTAAAGTGCATAATGTTTATCCATTTTTATTAATTAAGAAAAATCATAATAAGTAATTATTTAAATTAAATATATTTATTATATATCACTAAATATTAGTTTAAATCCATACAATGGTTATTACTAGTCATAGAGTTAATATAAAATCATCTTATGCATAGAAAATTCATTTATTGAAAAACTTCTTTTCACCGCATTTATAGATTTTATTTTTAAATTAAATTATACCAATTATGTGAATTTAATTTTTAAAATGGGTTCTATAATTTTAATCATCATAATTTTTATTATATAATAAGGTAAAATTAATTTTTTTCTATAATGAATATTGAAATCAATAAAAATATTTTACCAAGGTTGTTAAGGTGAAAATGAGTTTATTGGGGGTTAAACTAAAAGGATAAGGGTAAAAATGACCTAAAAACGTTTTTAATATCTATTTAATGAAAATATTTATACCTTATAATGTATAAGTATCAATAATGGTCTATTTTGGATCCTTTTGGTATGTGAAAAACATGGTTACACCTTTTTATTTTCAAAATTTACAAGTGTGCCACTCACCTCACTTATAAAAGGCCACCCCAAATTATCTACATTTTAAAACTTAAAATTATTTTGAATTGGAGAATAACTGCCCATATACATTATTTAATTATATCCCCATGTCCTATTTTATTTTTATTGATAAAAAATAAATCCAAATAATGATTTTTGTTCCAATATAAGGAGGTTGCCTGGAGAAGTGTTATCATGCTTAATCGAGCATTTTAATTACATTTCTTCTTCCACCTAATTCAAATATTATTAAATTTTTATGATTTAATAACACAAGTATCATTAATATATTTATATTTTATTATGTTAATGTAATAATCTAAATCCATCTCTTATTTTGTCAAATGAGAAAAAATCATTATTTGTGTGTACAATGGACCACCACCTCATGAACCAATGTGATCCCTTTTTCATCATCACCTCTCATGGTTTTTTATAATAATATATTTTAAGTATATGTATGATATTTTTAATATAATTATACTTTTTTATTATTATATCACATATAACTTCTTACTTTCCATTCCACATGGGATACGATAACATCACTCGTGTGTATAGTGAGCTACTTCCTTGTGAAGCGATGTGATTCGTTTTTCACTAACGATTTACATGGAAGGTAATAAGGATATATTTAATGAATATATGAGAAAAATATGAATTAAATATGATATTCATGAAATATTTATCATTATTTAAAGATAATATATCATTTTATTTCTTAACCATTCCACTCACTGAAAAATGATAACGTCGTTTGCACGTACTTGTAGAATACCACCTACACAAAGCGATGTGTTTATTTTTTAATCACCAAATAACAAGGATGATAGATATAAATATAATTAAATAAATAATATTTTATTTATCATATTATTTTCATTTTAAAAAGATAAAATATTACTTAACTTATTTCTATAACGATCATTGAGAAATGAAATTGTTACTCATGCGTACATTTAACCTACCATCTCCATGATTATAACATAGTGTATTATTTATAAAAAATAGTAATGTTGGGTTTTTAAAGTATAATTTATGTATAATAATAATAAATATTTCATGATTATTATTCTCGATATGATGGAACAATGTCCTCTTTGACCTCATTCAACACACCAAAGTCGTTTGGAAACATTGAACCAAACATCCTCTAGAAAATGATGTGGACTTAACTGATTAAGTATTTAAATATTTCATTAAAAGAAATAAAATAAATGATTTAAGTATAAGGATTTAAATATTTAAAATGTTCTCAAAAAATCAAATAATTGATTTAAAATTATTATATAAGAGTTAAAGGATATATATATGGAAATTCTACACTCAAAGTAAGGGGCTTCGTCTCAATTTTCATTCATTGAGGCATACTTTAATGTTATTCACCTAATTTATTTTATATGGTGTATATAATGAACATTTTATATATAATATCATAAATAATTCACACATCATGACATTTTTAGTTTCAATTTTTTTATTTCATCCATGAGGATTTGACTTGAAAGTTTCCAAGTTGTAAAGAATTTCATAACTCAATTTCTTTTCATTAGGTTATATTAATTTTTAAATTTATTTGATATTTCAAGATTATTTTTATAATTAATTTTGATTATCTTATGTTTTATTTTCAATTTTTACGTAGATTTACATTTTATACACATAATAAATTTATCTATTTATTCTCACTTAAATTTTATGATCATTATAAGGGTTTCTCGTCTCAAATTGTCTTCTTTGGGACATATGTAATGTTATACACCTATCTTAATTTATATGGTGGATCTACTACCCATTTTATATGTTATGTAATAAATCTAATTATCTTAATGATATTTAAATTTTATCTCATGTTATTGTTTCTTGAGGATTATATTAAAGAGTTATCAAAGTGACAAGGGCTTTATGATATAATCTCCTTTCTTTTTGGGATTGTTTATGTGGAAGGTTCTTTAGGAGAAAATAATATGATATTATTTTCTTGAACCAAAACTATTTTATTAACGTATGGTTATTCATGAATTTTTAAAGTAATTGTATAATTTTTATCTCTTTGGTACTTATAATGATTGACAATTGTTTTAATAATATTTGATTTCATTTCTCTCTTCAGTCGAAAATAATTTTTCTTCAAAATTCATGTTTTTCAAAAATATTTTGAAAAATGTTTTACTATGAATGTTTAAAGTCATTTTTACTGATAATTTATTTTTTTTATTTTTTTAAAATGAATCTTCTTGTCATTTTTTCCAAATGAGTTACTTTTTTACATTTATTGAAAATGCTGAAGGAATCATTATTTTAATATACTTGACACGAATGAAATTTTATACCATCATGACCACTCTATGTTTTAAAGATTAGTTTTTCAATTTAAAAGTTTATTTTCAAATAATTTTTTTATTTAATGTTTAATAATGTTTTAGATTTTAAATATCTTTTCTCAAAATGGAAAGGATATTTTTCTCAATAAATGTTCGAAGTGATATTTCCAAATCATTTTCCATTCAAGATGACATCATTTAATGTCACTCAAAGTAAAAAGGTTTTTTTTCATAAATAATTTTTTTAATGATATTTTAATGGTATTTCCATTCATAAATGACAACAATCCTTGACGTTACTTATGCTCCACTAGGGATATTTTGTATTTATACCATCCTTATTATTTTTTTATGGATATGAGATTGTCATGGAACCCATTTATTTTCCAAGGACTAATCGAGCTATAAAAGAACATTGATTATTATTATGATTTAAAATTGGAGGAATATAATATTTTTTCATGAATGATACTTCCAAATATTTGAGGATGAATGGTTGAGATAGATATAACTTATAATGAGGTTTGATCCCCATTATAGCTTATGGGTGAACCTAACATAGCTCATATGATGGGTGCAACTAGATAGTGATCCAATGCAATGGTTAATGCCCCTTGAATATATAGGAAATAAGAAGGGAGTAATTGGAGGGTTTCTATTATAGATTCAACTGGGCTCCAGTTATTTTTTACATGGGTTTAAAATGGATTATGGAGATGATTTTACAAGACACCGATACATTTTTATGATTTATATGAGTTTTAATGATTCATTTGATCAAGATTGAAATCACTTGGCTCAATATTATTGTTTATCATTACTCCTTCCTTATTAAATATTTTTGAAATGTTTTAGGATTTATGATATAGGTATTTATGGGTATGAATATTCTTATTTTATACTCATGCACATTGATTATATCATCATACCATTATGCTCTTCTTATGCATGCTAATGAAATTCAATTATTAATTATTATGTTTACCCTTACTAAGATTTTGATCCCACCCTTCTTATGTTTCATATTCCATAGGTTATTGATAATAATTATTAAATGTTTTATATCAATACAGGTTTCAAATGTGATGATGTTTATGGAATATGTTGAAGAATTGATAAGGAATACAAAAATATGGGAATAGTGGGAAATATTATCCCTTGAATTCATGGGTATTGTTTATATAAGTGTTCAACCTAATTATCTAAAACTCTAAACCTAAAATATCATTGGGTATATAAGTGATCCAATATTTCATTTTCATGTTGTAATTAGTGGATGCTAAAAATTTTGTCACCTTTATAAGTATCAAAGATAGAAACACAATGTTTATGTTTTTAGAATCAGACCCAAGAGTACAGGTTCGAGGTTGTTATAGTTTCAGGGACTTAATCCAAATCAAAAAAATATTTTTTGGATTATTTTTTAATATAAATTTATATCTTTACCAAAAGTACATGTCTCCTTTATTTCAAAAATAAAATAAAATAAAATATACATCAACCTAAAAAAATTTCTTTTACAAAATTTTGTTTTCCAGTAATAGAAATGCCCATCAAGAACATAATCATGCCAGGTTAACTTAGAGGTAGTAATTACTATATTATAAATTCCATCATCTATGTCACACCCCAACCCCAAAATCCCTGGAGCTAGTGAATTTTCAATAAAACATGGCATGTAATAATTTTTTTTATAAAATTAAATGCTGATAAATTACACATCATGTTCCATACATAAGATCTTTGTGGTTTTGGTTCTAGAAAACTAGATAAAAATATTATAATAATTAAAAAGTTTTACATAAAAGGCTCTACAAATCTTCCATCAAATAGTGTAAATCAAATATACTAAACCTGTAAAAATAAAATTAAAACGTAGGGTGAGCATAAGAATGCCCAATAAGGGAGTTTTAAAAGAAATGATTCCAATAAAACCTTTTATAAAATTCACTTTTAAAAATATTCATAAAACATTTTCTTATAGAAAGTTTCAATACATGAAGCACAACATAACCACTTTCCAAGAATTACTAGTGAAAATTTTAAGGAACATTAACACGCTACAATAAAACACGTCCCAATCATAAGCATGCTTATAAAAAATGCACGCTCAAACCAAATTATTCCAAGTGTCACATGCAAGGGTGCAGGTACAGAATTTACTCATGGAAATAGTACATGATCAGAGTTGCACATAGACCATGTCAAAAATAACTTATCACATAAAAATGCACAACATAAAATAACTGGTAAACTACCATCACTTGTATTAAAGTTTAGGAGATGGGTGGTGAATAAACATCATGCCATGTGAATTTAATTCATCTGATACTCATCTGTATAATCTCTTAACCAAGTATATTATACTAGTTGAATATCCACTTGGTTAATTAAATATTATAAACATAATGAGGGAAATTAATATTCCAAACATTCTGATCCTTTTCGTCAAGGCCTCATCTAAGAATTTTAAAAATTATTAAGGCCTCGACCAAAACCATATATCAAATTGGGAAAGGCCTCGACCAATTCCACATCTATTTGTCTCATGAGAACTACCAATTCATTAAGGGGATATATCAGGCCCCACCTATTACACAATAAGTCAAATGAATTCCTCATATGAGCAGGGATATACATAAACAACATATACATTCATATTGAAACTAACATTTGAAATGTAAATAACATTTCGCGAACATTAAGCTTAATCAGTAACCATTTAAAGTAAATTGGTGAATGGTTTTAGGATAGCACATCCAAAATAAATATATTCATAAACAATACAATAAAATATGGTAGATGATATCATAAATGAATAATCCCAATAATACAAAATAATTAACAAGAGTGTTGAAATAGACAAAAATAATCTTATAAAATCATTGAGTAATTCTTGAGATAAATGATATTTTATTTTGAAAAGAATATTTCTTTTGAAAAAGTATTTATATAAAACCATAAATTAAGTAAGATAGTGTTTTCATAATAAAATGGGTGATTTTAGAATTATAATGTTTAATAAAGTAGATTATAGAGTTCCCTTGAAAAGAGGTTAGAAGTTGAGAAATTCCCTTGAATCTGACTTGTATTTTGTTAATAATTTTGAAAGTTCCACTTAAATTGTGTAACTCCCCATAAAATAAGGAAAAATTATAGTTAGTACACACACATATATATCATTAAAACCATACATACATAAGGTTTATTCATAAAAATTTAAAGAATCCAATACATAAAAACACATAATTTAAGCCCAATTTCAATATTTGAAAATCATAATGTAAAACCGAGGGTTTGATTCATAAATAAATACCTATATATATATATGTGGGAATACATACATATTTATAATTTAATCAATATAAAACACCACAAAACCTAGCATGGTTCACATTCATTACAAATTTCATTAATGTATAAGTTCTTATTTCTTAAATAAAAGATACTGATATGGTTTAATTATGAACATATATACTCATATTTTTATATATTTAGTGAAAAATATTTAGGTAAAAGAAACATAAAACCCTTGTATGATTTTCATGACACTAATATCCTTAAAACCAAGAATTTTTTTTTATAAAACCATCCAAGAAATATCAGTAGGATTTAAGAACAACTGTATATATATATATATATATATCAATGTATATATGTATATATACAAACCATAAAAATTAAAGCAAGAAAACACTAAGGACCCTCACATAGTTCTAAAAAGAAGAAGAAGAAGAGTGGAGGTTTATGGAGGTTCTATAAATAGAAAACCCGTATGGTTATCGGTGAAAGGTGGTTATATATAAATTTCATATAACATATATTTTAAGTCAACTTGCAAGAGGATTAGAGGAACCTTATTTTAAAAAAAGACAAAGTGTGTTCGGTCTAGTGGAAAATGAGAAGGAGAAGGGGCCACTGGGCATCACGGGAGTGGAAAAAATGAAGTAAGTGATGTTATCAAAGCTACTAGTGGGGCGTGATGCAAAAGGAAAAAGGAAACGTGGAGGAGATGTGAAGAAGAAATGGATGGATAGGATTAGAAACAATTTGATCCAGCAGTTGAGGTGCATCTGTGGGTTTTTAAAAGGATCAATGGTTGAGATCAAGACGTGGCTCGGATCAGACAGTTGTGAGTGGAATGAGTTTTTAAAAAGGTTTGGACATCTTAGATTAGATCCAAATTGGATTGAGCTACTGATAAAAACCACAGAGGAAAACCGCAATGGTGTGGAATCAAAGGACATACCAATCAGACAGTCTAGATCCTGCAAGGCGAGATCAGATGGCCGAGACATGATCTTTATTTTAAAAGTCCATACCAAATCAAAATAAAAAAGGATTTTTGACTGTCTCTATAAGCCTCGAGCTCCCAGATTATGCTCATAAATCCCCTACCTCTCCCAGTACCACCCCTTACTGGTCTCTACAGGCGTGCTTCTACACCCGCTCCTACCACTATGCCGCCCCGCATGGGGGCACACTTTGCTAGAACCCATGCACACACCTGTGCATGCATAAGGCCTTATTATGAATGCCTGTGTGTGTGACTTAGCATGCGTCATGCATGCACTGCCTTGGGTATTTGACCTAGGGGATCTAAGTGAGATGCCCCCCATATCTTGAGTGGCTTGGATTTCTAGGTCTTCCTCAGTTGGGTGGGGTACTCACTTAACTTTTAGAAAAGTAAAATTCAATTTTTATTAAACATAAGAATATTTTTATATATATAAAGGTGTATTAAAAACAAGGAATATATATTCTCTATTATGGTTAAAAAAAATCCTAAAAACCAATATTTAAATTATCTTTTAAACATTTGAGTTTTAATAACATCAAAGTTCAAAATTAAAAATCAAAGTTTAATATTTCATAAAAGAAATACCATACTAGTATTATATTTGAAATCCAAAAAATATTTTTAATTAAAACCATGTTTTTATTCAAACAAGGATGAAAACATTTAAATGTAACTTTTTAAACCATTTGGAATACTTAAATATGTAATTCACTAAGTATATATAAAATACTAAATATAAACATGGTCATCAATTTCATTTTCAAAAAGTATGATTTCAAACTCAAAAACACATTTCTTTGTACCAAAAACCAAAAAATAACCAGTGTGTAATTCTCTTGGAATTTTCTTTAAAACACAGGGGTTATGATTTCAAATATATTTTTAAATTTTAAAAAACTATTCTTTCAAAATTTAAAGAAGATTTAATTACAAACTTGTATAAAGATATAACATTAATGCATACTTAAAATAATTGGAAATATCAATATACTTAAATACTTAAAATCAAATAAACATAATACCCAACACATATAAGTTATTATAACTGTTATAGATTAAATGGTCACCTAATGGAGGAAACAATCTAATTAACTTTAAGGACTTGTAAAAACATGATTAGGGTGTTCCAACTCAAAAAATCTTGGCAAATATAATGCTCATCCTACCCATAATGCTCTGTTCAGTTGCTATAGCTCTAGATATAATTTTCTTCGTAGTGTTAGACCCGAAGAACTTCCAATATTTTCTAGGTATTTTTGTTGTATTTGGTTGTCTCCCTGTAATTTTGATAGGTCTATTAGTAAGTATCCTAGGGTATTAAGGTTATTTTGACCTTGTTGAAATTTAATCATTTTCAGTGTTCCATTGAATAAAATGTCTTGTGTTTATTTTGAAATCACTTTTTTGGATATTATGAAACTTTAACAATGTAAAACCATACAATATTATTATTAAACATGAAAAAGGTTTGGGGTGTCACATTATCTTATCCTTTAAAAAATTACTCCCTCACAATTCTATTACACCTCAACCCTTCGAATATAAACCCCAACGTCCCTTTACCAGTACCACACGAGTTGGTGGTTTTCTGTTTCCATGGAATCCACAATATTTTTAAATTCATCGACTTTGTTGGTCTAGAAACACTTCATATAGTCAGATTTATACTCATGTATGCAGCGATCAGACATCATATAAAAGTAACGGTAGATGAAAAACTCAGAAACGTCAGAAAGGATTCAATTCTTATAGACCAGCCAAACCACCTTGTTTTCTAAAATTTTGAAATCATAAATCCTCCTATACCAACTGAAGTTTATGAGGTAGGTAACACAAAGGTCACCTTCATCAGTGGCTTCCTAAAATTTTTCTATAGCTGGATATATTTCAAACATGGTAAAGTATTTGAAGAGTCCATCAAAATAACTTCCTCGTCTTTCATGGAATGCAAGTTGTGCTTAGTCTAAGAGTAAATAAACAAAACTTGATTCCCAGAAGAATCGAAGCATATTGAAATAGTTAGATAATTGATAAAGATATTCCAATGATAACCGTAGAGAGGTTCAAATTCATCGAAACATTTCTTTAGCATTATTTTTTCTAGTATCACATTTGGTAGAGAAAAAATGTTATTTGGTGACCTTTTGTCTTCCATATAAAAATTTTAAGAAAAAATTTCTATTTAGAAAAGAGTAACCATATTAAAATAGCAATGTTATTTTTTAAATACACAATAAAGTATCAAATCAAAAAATATAAAATCATTAATTTAGAACAAGGTTTATGAAACTTGGGTTGCTACAAATTCATTTGTTCCCTAAAAAACTCATAGGCAAGGACCTCCTGACACCCACCATGATGTCCTTTCACAGGTACCACTGGTGTAGATGATTTTTCCAGTTCCCAGTAAAAAATATTCCTAAAGTGGTTCCAAACTCTTAAATCTCTTTGGTATCGATGCAACACGAGCAACTTGGATCAACTGTATGAGGGCATCTAAATTTCTAAGAGAGAAAATCATGAAGTGTATGAAGTTGGGAAACATCATCCTGAACTTGATGTCTATAATGTAAATGGGTAGACTTGTCCTCAAGAATCTGAAAGTCTGTAACATGACTAGAAAGAACCTATGTCAATATTTGACAAAGACACGCTTCTCAGAGGCCACCCTCTTGTGTAGCATCTTTGAAGTCCTCTAGGGAAGAAAAATTATCAGCTAGGGTAAATAACTTAAACAAACCCTCAAAGTAATTTCCTTTACATGTATAAAATGAAAATTGAGCATGCATCATAAGGAAATAGTCGAAGCCTGATCCTCAGTGGAGTTGAAGTACACGAGGAGAATTTGATACATGGTAGAGGTGTTTACAAGACATCTAAAGTTTTTTAAATGTCTCATAGCCTTTTAAACATGATTTTGCAACTATAGTATCTAGTATTTATGTTGGATGAGACATAAGGCTTTTTTTTTCTACCATCTGATAATTTTAAGAATAATTCTACTTAGTAAGACATAATAATGTTTTTAATGTTGTTCTAGTTTTCCAGGCTTTTCTAAACCGATCATCTGATACCAACTGTCATACCTCGACCCTAGAATCCCGAGATCTGGTGTGTTTTTAATAAAACATGGTGTGTAATATTTTTTTTATAAAAAGAAACACTAATAAATTACACATCATGTTCCATACATAATATCTTTTCTATTTAGATTCTGTAAAACCAGATACAAATATTAAAATCCTTCACAAACTTTACAGAAAAGACTCCACAAATCTGCCACCAAACAGTGTAACTTAAATCTACTAAACCTATAAAAATAAAATTAAAATGTAGGGTGAGAATAAGAATGACCGGTAATGGGGGTTTAAAAGTAATGGTTCAAATAAAACCTTTTATAAACTTCCCTTTTAAAAATATCCATAAAACATTTTCTGAAAGAAAGATGCAATAAATGAATCACAACATAACAATTTTCCAATAATTACCAGTGAACATTTTAAGGAACATTAACATGCTACAATAAAACACATCCCAATCATAAGAATTCTTATAAAAAATGCATGGTCTAACCAAATTATTCAAAGTGTAACATGCAAGGGTGCATGTACAAAATTTACTCATGAAAATAGTACATGATCAGAGTTGCGCATAAACTATGTCACAAATAACTTATCATATTAAAATGAACACCATAAAATAACTGGTAAACTACCATCACTTGTATTAAAGTTCAGGAGATGGATGCTGAATAAACATCATACCAAGTTCATTTACTTCTTCTGATACTCATAAGTATAGGCTCTTAACAAAGTATATTATACTAGTCAAATATCCACTTGGTTAATGAAATGTTATAAACATAATGAAAGAAATGAATATTCCGAACATTTTGAACCATTTCGTTAAGGCCTCATCAAAGACTTATAAAAAAATTTAAGTCCTTATCCAAATCCATATATCAAATTGGGAAAGTCCTCATCCAATTCCATGTCTATTTGTATGAAGATACATACCGATGCATCGAGGGGATATAAAAGGCCCCACCTATCACATAACAAGTCCAATTCTTTCTTCATATGAGCTGGGATAAACATAAACAACATATACATTCATATTGAAACTGACATATGAAATGTAAATAAATTTTCCTGAACATTTAGCTTAAACACTAACCATTCATAGTAAATTGGAGAATGGTTTTAAGATAGAACATCCAAAATAAATAAAGTCATAAACCACCCAATAAAATATTCTATATGATATCATAATTTAATAATCCCAATAATACATAAGAATTAACAAGAGTGTTGAAACAGACGAAAATACTCTTATAAAACCATTGAGTAATTCTTGAGATAAATGCTCTTTTATTTTGAAAACAAGGGTTCTTTTGGAAAAGTATTTGTAAAAGACCATAAATAAAGTAAGATAGTGTTTTAATAATAAAATTAGTGATTTTAGAAAGATAATGGTTGCTAAAATAGATTATAGAGTTCCCTTGAAAACAGGTAAGAAGTTGAGAAATTCCCTTGAATCTAGCTTGTATTTAGGTAATAATTTTGAAAGTTACACTTAAAATGTGTAAATCCCCATAAAATAAGGAAGGATAATGGTTGGGACACATATATAGATCATTAAAACCATACTTACATAAGGGTTCTTCATAAAAAATTAAGAATCCAATACATAAAAAAACATAATTTAAGCCAATCTTCAATATTTGAAAATAAAAATGTAAAACTGAGGGATTGTTTCATATATAAATACCTATATATATATATCTGAGAATACATACATATTTATAATTTCATCACCATAAAACACCACAAAAACAAACATGGTTGACATTCATTATGAATGTATTAAAGTGGAAGTTCTTATTCCTTAAATAAAAAAACCGATATGGTGTAATTAAGAACATATATACTCATATTTGTATATAGTTAGTGAAACTAATTTAGGTAAAAGAAACATAAAACCCTTGTATGATTTGCATGACAAGAACATCCTTAAAACCAAGTATTTGTTTTTATAAAACCTCCGAAGAAAAATCAGTAGGATTTAAGAAAAACAGTATATATATATATATAAATATATATATCCATGTATATATATATAAACCGTAAAAATCAAAGAAAGACAACACCTAGGACCCTCACCTGGTTTGAAGAAGAAGAAGAAGAGTATAGGTTGATGGAGGAACTAGAAGGAGAAAACCCATAGGGGTCTCGGAGTAAGATGGTTATATATAAACTATATATAACATACATTTTAACTCAAATTTCAAGGGATTCTGAGGAACTTCTATTTAAACAAAGACTGATTGCGTTCGGTCTTGTAGAAAATGATAAGGATAAGGGTCTACTGGGTGTCACAGGAGTGGAAACAAATGAATAAAGTAGTGTAGAGAAAGATACCGGTGTGGCGTGATGCGGAAGGAAGGAGGTGACACGGAGGAGATGCGAATAAGAAATGGATGTCTAGTATTAGATGTGATTTGATCTAGTGTATGAGGTGCGTCTGTGGGTTTTTAAAAGGTTGATTGATTGAGATCAAGATGCGGCTCAGATCGGATGGCTACAAGTGATGTGAGTTTTTAAAAAGGTTCGAATACCTGAGATTAGATTCTGACTAGATCAAATAGCTGATAAAAACCACAGAGGAAAACTTTAGTGGTGTGGAATTGAAGGATAGACCAATCAGTCAGTCCAGATCCCACGTGGCGAGATCAGATGACTGAGACACGACGTCCCTTTAAAATGTCCGTCCCACATCAAAACAAGAAGGATTTTGGGATGGGTTTATAATCCTAGATATCCCAACTTACAATTAGAAATCCCCTCCCCCTCCTGGTACCTACACGTACCAGTCTCTGTGGGAGAGCTTATGTGCCCACCCCTGCCGCCGTGCAGCCCCGCATGGCGGTGCGCTCTGAAAAAACCCATGGACACACCCATGCAAACTTAGGGCCTTATTATGAACACCTGTGCATGCGACATATCATGAACCATGCATGAACTGCCCTGGGTCTTTGGCCTAGGGGATCTGAGTGAGATTCCCACCAGACCTTGAGTGGCTTAGCCTTTTAGGTCACCCTTAGTTGGGTGGGGCACTCACATATATTTTAGCAAAGTAAAATTCATTTTTTATTAAACATAAGAATAGGTTTATATATATATAAAGGTTTCTTAAAATAGAGAATATAGATTCTCAATTATGGTTAAAAAAATCCTAAAAACTAATATTTTCATTAGTTTTTAAACATTTGAGTTTTAAAAACATCCAAGTTCAAAATCTAAAACCAATGATTAATATTTCATAAAATAAATTCCATACTAGTATTATATTTAAAATCCAAAACATATTTTTAATTAAAACCTTGTTTTTATTCAACCAAGGATGAAAAAATTTAAAATTAAATTTTCAAAACATTTGGAATAATTAAATACCTAATTCACTAAGTATAGATAAAATACTAAATACAACCATAGTCTTTGATTTAATTTTCCCAAAGTATGATTTCAAACTCAAAAACATATTTCTTTGTACCAAAAACCAAGAAGTAACCAGTGTGTACTTATCTTGGTATTTTTTTTAAAACACTTCAAATCCTTTTTAAAATTTTAAAACATTATTCTTTCAAAATTTAAAAAAGAGTTAATTACAAACATGTATAAAGATATAACTTTAATGAATACTTAAAACACTTGGAAATCTCAATATACTTAAATTATTAAAATCAAATAACTAGAATAACCAATGGATATAAGGTCTTATAACCATTATTGATTCAATGGTCACCAAAAGGAGGAAACAATCTAATTAACTTTAAGGCCTTATAAAAACATGATTAGGGTGTTCCGAATCAGAACAACATGGAGAATATGGTGCTCATCATACCTTTAATGCCCAGTTTAGTCGCTATAGTTTTGGATATAATGTTTTTCGTAGTGGCAGACCCGAAGGACTTCCACTATTTTTTAGGTATTTTTATTGTATTTGGTGGTCTCCCTATAATTTTTATAGGTATCTTAGTAGGTATCATATGGTAGTAAGGTTATTTTTGGCCTTGTTGAAATGTAATCATTTTTTACTGTTTCATTGAATAAAAAGTGTTGTATTTATTTTTCAAGTATTGTTTTTGAATAATATGGATCTTAAATGAAGTCAAACCATACAATATTATTAATAAACTTGAAAATGGTTCGGGGTGTCACAATCTAGGTGATTTTCTTCACAATATACATGCTTAAAGATGCAATTCAAGGAAGAAAGATAGTCAATACAATTATTCCATCAGCTCATCAGCTTCTATGAAAGATGAACAATACCATTTCTAATAGATTTCATAATAGAGGAGAAGTAAAATTCAAGAAAATAATTTAAAAATAATAATTACATTGAAAAATACACCACGTTAATAATTCAAATCATTTATGTATCAAGGGAAGAAGTGTATCCACAAGGACCAAAGAATCATCCCATTTATTCTTCTTCTTCATTTCTGAAAATCTATCAATAAATAGATAGAATTGGGTTTCTTAAAGTGGAAACATTCATGTTGAATTTGAACATGCCCAAAAGTGAATGAATCCACATAATATCCAAGGTTATATAAATAAATAGGTAGTTAACAAAGATACCAAAAAACATGAGCACAGTTTGATCATGAATCGAATTGTCACAATGACCATTATTCATGTCATTTTCCGACTTCACAGTAGAAATCACACCTGACAAAGTTTATTGGAGGTATAAGGTAGGACCACCTTGGGTAAGTATATTTTTTATTCTCTATATTTCATGCATAATTTCAGTTCAGGTCACCATAAAAAGTTTCAACAACTGTTGTGAAATTGGAAACATAATAAAAGCCAATAGATGATCATGTATATATTCTAAAAATGGAAAAAGAATTTCAAAAAAATTCCATGAACAATGTCTAAAGAAAATAATATGTGACACCTGATAAAAATAAGTTATCAATATTTTCCATGTGTTGATTGTAGAGGACACACATTGAAAAAAGACTAATGCCGATATCTTGAAAAAAATAATCAGTGGTTAACTTAGTGTGCATGATCCTCTAGGATAGGGATAATATTGAAGAAAGAATCCATCCCATGTTAAGTATATTATCCCAGCTAGTTTGATGTCCCTCCAAATCCTCATTATAGAAGGCCTTTGAGTAGAGCATCCCATTTGGTAAAAGTTCCCAAAAAAAGTATCATTACCATTAATGAAGTGGTAGTTTATAACCAATTACTTCATTTCAGTAGGAAGAACATCAAGACAGATCTCTATTTTCTATTTGATCGACACATTTGTCAATAAACATTTCAAAAGAATTAATAGTACTATAAAATGGAATAACTATCCAGTTATCTAACCAAAATTTTAAGGGTGAGTTGAAAGTGGCGAACCAATGTGAGTTAATTGAAATGTTGGAGAAAGAACATTCAAGAGTAGGGAAAATAGAAGAGTCTACATAATTAAGATTTCCAGATTTGATCATGTAAAGAAATATGGATCTCAAAAATTCGAAGCCTCCAACTTCTCATTGATAAGCCTCCACATAAATTTATCTTGAAAATATTGGTTAAAATAATAGATATATTTAATAGAAAGCCCAAAAAATTTGATTGATTTACAATATTGTTTCCAAGGAACAATTGTAATTTTCCTTTAAAGAATGATTCCAATGAAGACAATGTTTTTTATGGAAGTGACAATAATTTTAATGAGAACATCCTAGAAGGTATAAACCAAAAGGGAATAAATTTTCTTGAGATAATAACTACTTTTTAATGGATAACCCTTCATTCTATTGAGAGAGCCTTACCTTTCCAAGAAGCTAATTGATTTTTGATCTAGCTCACACTATGAGAAAAATGAAAAGCACTTGGTTTTCCTCAAAACATAAGAACACAAAGATAATTGAGTGGAAACATACCTTATCTAATTATCAAATCACCAATGATTTGAAATTTTATAATTATAGTAATATTTGTTTTCCAAAATAAAAAAAGACTTATTCCAGCCGATTTCCCACCCTAAGACTCTCATAAGGTAAAAGTGCATGTTTTATGTTCCCATTATTTATTTTATAACTTATTTAAAAATAATAATTTTGTTAGTATACAATAAATTATTGGTACAACAAGGCCTCTGACAGCTCTAATGGACTTGAATTTATTTTCATTTTCTATTAAGAGAAAGAGAATGCTCAAATATACTTCAAAAATTACAAAAATAATGGATGAGAGAGGATAAAATTACCTAAAACCTCTGGTACTCATGAAATATCCCTCAATGGACTCATTTATAATCACTAAGATATGTTATAAACTCAGAAATGTTCTAACCCAAATGAAAAAAAACATCATCAAATCAAAAATTACTTAAAACATTGCAAATGAAGCCCCAAACTAATGTGTAAAATGATTTTTAACATCAACATTGAGAGAAATGTGACCACTCTGGCAGATTTCCTAAGACTATTAATGTATTTAGAATCATTAATGAGATAATATTGAATATTTATACCATTAATGAAACCAAACTGGTTTGGAGACACAATCCTATTTCCAATGCTGGAAATCCTATTGGAAATAATTTTACCAGTAATTTTGTGAATAATTTTGAAAATATATACTTGTTTGAAAATATGTATCTTATTTCCATTCTCTACTTTAGGAATGAGGGAAATAAAATGATCATTAATTCCCTATGTTAACTATCCACCCTTAAAAAAATCATTGACAAGCATGAAAACATAACAATGAATAATATCCTAGTAGGTATGAAATAATTAATTTATAAACCAATCTTTTCATAGAGATATACCATTATTTAATCCAAAAAAAATATTCAATCTCAAATTCAAGGGTAAGTGCAGTATGGTATTATTTTTCTTCATCATTTTAAATCGAGAGAATAATACCTTCTATGAGATTTGATCTAGAATTAGGTACATTAAAGAGGTTTATGTAAAATGAAGAAGCATGAGAATCCAAGTCCTCTATTTTATCAAGAAGCATACCATTATCATTTATAATATCCAAGGGTCTATTGATCTTCCTGACTCTTTGAAAACAATTGAAAAATTTTGTATTCTGATCTCCATCATTAATACATTTAACTTTAAAGGCTTCCCAATGCATACATTCATTAACATTTAAAAGAGTATTCATCTCATGTATAACATTATTGTCTTGATCAAGACTAGTATAAAAATACTCACTATAATAACTCTCTTGAATGGAATGAAGAATAGATTAAAGCTACGTAATATTTACTTTTATATGGGTAAAGTTCTCATAAATCCAAACTATTAATCATATCTTAAACATTTTTATCTTTAGAACAAAATATAAGGTATCATTATTATATTTAAAACCGTTCCATGTGTCTTGAACTACTTTTTTATATTCAAGATGGAAATTCCAGACATGGTTGAATCTGAATGAAAAAGGTTGTTTAGTCTCTCTAGTGTCAAGATTCATTAAAATAGGGTGATGATCTGAATAGATTCTTAAAAGAGTGGAACATGAAACATATGCCCAAACATCAAGTGAAAAATAATTAAAAATGACATATCCAATACATTGTCCAAAAATTTATTAAGGTGGTTACTTCACCAAGTATATTTAGCACTATAAAAGTTGAATTAATGTAGACTAATATTCTCAATACATTACCTGAAATGTTTGGTTTATATAGAAGGGTTGACCATTCATAACATCTCATCCAGATTGATAATGGCATTTAATTCTATTAGAATAATACAAGGACCCTATAATGTGCTTCTAGAAGCCTAACTATCAATCAAATGATCCCATATTTCTTGATACCCATTACCAAAATATATGCACGAACAACAAATGAGTTATTCCCAAACAATTAAAACTGAATTTAAACATTTGATTAGTAGAAATAATGGGAGAGATACCATCTAGACTCAAATTGGAAAAGACACAAATCCTTTTTATGTCATTGCTATACTGGTTAGTGCTAAAAAGTTGATAACCCAACTTATCAAGAGGATCAAACTTCCTAGAAATAATATTCTTAGGATTAGAGACACCAAGAAAATTAGGCATGTGATTCATGAAAAAGAGATGAACAAAATTAACTGTTTTAGGGTTGGATAGCCCCTGAAAGTTATAGAATAAAATACTCATTTATTTTTTCATTTGGGACGAGATCCCCCCTTTTCATACCACTAGAATGCTTGATCCTGGCTGATTTTATGATTGAAACATCATTCTACCCATTAATGTTTAAAATGTTAATTTTGTATCTTTAGATAGTTTTAGAATTAGATTATACCAAAGTATTTATTTTATCTAATGTATTAGAGAAAAGATTAATTGGATTACCCTTAGTAGTAGAATCTACACTTCCCTCAATCATAACAGTATTTCTAGCCTTAGATTCATTCATATTGGATATGGAAATCGAAGTTTCACCCATTCTTCTCCTGTTTTTATCACCATCATTCTTTCCCCTATAATGTACACAATTTTTAAAAACTATTCTATAATAGTGAACCTCTCTCATGACTCCCAATATCACCTTTCATTGTTTCATAGAGATAGCTCATGGTTTCTACTAACCATGATCAAATAATAACCCACCAGAAACACTTCAAAAACATTCTATAACCTTTTAAAAACTTCTAAAACATAAGACTAGAATTATATAACATTAAATTACAAAAAATGAGGTTAAAGTACAAAATGTAGAGGTTTCTACATTCTCCTCACCATTTTAATTTCCATCCTTAGAAAGTGGAATTTTTTCCACTATTATAACATTTCACTTTCAAGTTTCCACATATATTCCAAAATCATATCATAATTCCTTAAATTCTATACTAAACTGATTATTTTCCCATGAAAGAGATTCTATTTCCCATATATAATCCATATAGACACATTAATCAACATATAATCATGTTCAAGATCAACATGGTCCCATAAAATCACATGGACAGATTCAGGTTGGTACTTCTTCAATTGAGATATATGAAACACATTGTGTACAAAATTGAACCTTGGTAGTAAATACAACCCATATGACACAACACCAACCCATTATAGTGGCTCCAAAGGAAAAAAGAATCATGGAGATAACTTTCCCCTCTTACCAAAACTAAAATTTCATAGCCTTGGTGATATTATCAAGAAAAAATTACTAGTACCCTCAAATGATAATAGTCACTGACCATGATCTACATACAATTTATGATGACTATAATAATTCAAATCATCTCCATTATCTCTTTCACAAGGCAAGGAATGATAAGTTACATCTGATTTGTTTCCACCGAACAAAATGAATAATTACAAGGAAGATCATTCTACACTTCTAAAGGGACCATATATATATATATAGTCCCAATACCAGTTATTGTATGAGAACTCCACTAATGATATATGATAATTCCATGAGCCTCCAAAATCTAGAAGACAATCTATAAGAATTTATTCAAACATTTAGATTGTCTTCTTAAAATAGACATCCATTTGAGGATGATAAGATGTGCCCATTGTCAGCTAGGTTCCAAGGGATTGCTTTAAGTACATCCAAAATAGATATGTAAACTCGGGGTCCTGGTTAGAAAAATTGAAACTATAACACCATATATCTTTACAGATTTTTGAATATAGAGTTTGGATAAGTGTTTTTCCATATTGGATTAAAAAATATAGATGAAGTGAGCCAACTTTGCGAGCCAACCCACACTCATCCATATAGAATTGTTTTTCCTAACCATTCATGGTATACATATGACAAATTCCATAATTATATTCCATCATTTTCACCTAAGAATAGGTAAATAATGTTTCTTACATGTTGGATTTGTGATCCACCTTGACATATTAACAAGTGAGGCATCTTAAGATAATGTCTTCCACTTTCCTCTTCATGAGATATAAATAAAACTATACCCTCACTGATTTATACATATTATAGATTCAAGGATGACAAAAACATATCAAATGGTGGTGGGAAAAAGTAAATGTTCTTGATAGGTTAGAGAAACCACAATTTAATATCTAAAACAAAACACAGATCTCCCATATACCATCCATCCCTCAATGGTCACCCCACTATTGAGTTTTGACCTTATTGTTAATCATTTATCATTAGATTTATGAGAATATTTGACTTGATCAACTAGATCAGAAATAAGATAAATAAGAAAGAAAATCGAAAAATCACCTTGCTCATTCGAATCTAAATGAATTTCAGATATAACCAACATTAACATCTATTGATCTAAATCCTCTTTCTTTAAATGATTATTTATATTCCTACTCATTGAATAAGCTACAAAATTTTCCCTTCCTAGTGTTTACATCAAGTGTATGTAAAAAATATAAAGGTATTACATCCATATGTATTTCATAAGATTTAAATCTATCTGTTTGAAATGTATTTCAGGGTTCTATGATCTGTGAAAACTATAAATTTCTCGCCAATAAGATAATTATTCCAAGTCTTTAGGGTATGAACAATAACATCCAATTCTAAATAATTTTTTGGGGAGTTTTTACCATGAAACTATAACTATTGTGATCTATAAAAAACAAAATGATCTCCTTGCATGGAAATACAACCCATACCAGATCATGATGAATCAAAATAGACCACATAATCATATCTTTACTCAGAAAATAGAAGGATATGATATGATGTATGGTGAACCTTATGTTCATTAAAATACTTCTGAAACTTATGGTTTTATTGGAAAGGAACAAATTTCCATACCAAAGTTAACATTGGTGAGTAATGTCATGAAAAACCATGAACAAAGAATCAGTAATATACTACTAATCTAAGGAAACCACCTATCTATAAATTGTTCTTCGTTGGTTTCTATAAGATAAAAATCTCAACATTTTTTGTATCTATTGAAACTTCTCTTTTAGAAATTAAGTTTCCAAGGAAACATATATATTGTATCTAGAAATTAAACTTTTAAACCATAACATAAAAGAGATTCTCCCACAATATATCGAACACTATATCCAAATGTTGTTCATTATCAACTTTTTTCCTATAATACTCTAGAATATCATTAATGAACACCACTAAAAAGGAATCAAGATACCTATGAAATATCTAATTCATCAATTATAGAAACACTTATGGTGCATTTTTAATACTAAATTTAATAACCATGTATTTTTAGTGTCCAAAATAGCCACTGAAGGTATTCTTTGGAATATCCTCCATCCAAACTCGTAATTGGAGATACCTCGGTCGTAAATCAATTTTAGAGAACCATTATTCTCCAATCAATTAATAAAATAGATAATCTATTAATGGAAGAGGATAATGATTCTTTATTATAACTTGGTTGATTTTATAATAATCTATACAAATATTAAGAGTTTAATATGGAATATTTTCATAAATAACTGATGCCACCTATAAAGACCTGCTTTGTTAAATGAACCCCTTGGTTTCCAACTCTTTTTTCTAGAATTTTTGTTCCCTCAGTTATATTTGTAGCATTCTATAATATGGAATTGAAATGAGATAGGTTCCTAATAAGAGATAAATTATAAATTTTTACTCTCTTTTGGGTATAAAACCAATGGAATTTTTGGAAAATATAATTAAGAAATTGGCCAATGATGGTTGGAAAGTTTCTATATAGAATTTCATCATCATATGCCAAAGTAACATCTATCAACTGGTATGATATAATCACAACCACCAATAACAAGATTATTTCTCTACTTTTATTAAAATATGAATTTCAATTAAAGATATGCTTATCTCCATTGGATGATGTGGAAATCACATGTTAGGAATAATATCTAACATGGTTCTTGAACGATGTCTACAAATCCATTCTGAAAATCAGTTCATGGATATTCATCTTGAGAATAGAGAAATCCCAAACCACTTTAGCCCCATCAATTGTAATTAAACACACATTACACTTAATGTCTTGACACTATAATTTTCACATACATAACTTATTTTAATTTTTTTTTAATTTTCCATTAATGCTTTGTTTTGGGGATTTCCAATGGTTTTATGGAGAATAGGTGAGTTTTCGTGAATTGGGCCAAACCGTGAGCCCAATTCCAGATTAAAAAATAAATTTTTATTCTTTTATAACTTATTCATTTTTTAATATTTTTCACTCATTCCAACTCCTAAATGTACTCCCCTGATATATTAACACTACAATTAAAATATGGAGCCTTTAAAAATCCATAACCATGGTTTAGTTGGATTTTTATTTAAGGGATTGGGCCTGCCCGGAAGCCCATATCTAGTTTTAAAAATTAAATTTATTAATTTAATAACTTATTGAATTATAAGTATTTTTCGGTGATTCCAAGCCTCATATGCGGACCTTACACCCAGCCGCTCCCCCAACCTCTTTACCCCCCTGTTTGGAGCTCTTAGGATCGCGATTTAGGGACGAACATCTTAGGGTTTCTAAAATAGGGCAGATTTGATGAGGTATGTTCATTCAATCATAACTCTCTCAATTCATACTCTTTTCCCTCAATTCCAATTCCTAAATGACCTAATATTTCTTGTGAGAAAATCCCCTGAGTTTTGGCCGTTTGAAATTTCAGATACTGGTGGTTTGGGGAGATTAATTATAGATTTCTCAAGTAAGTTTGTCCATTTCTTTTCCCCTTTCAAATTGATTAGGGTTTCATTCTATTTTTTTAGTGTTTCCTCCCTTTTTATTGAAGTGAACAATGACCAGTGGGTAGGGGTTCTAACCCAAGGTTTAACATTGGGTTTTCTTTGTCCAATTTTCTATTTTTAGGTTTGATCTACCCTTCTTGAGGTGTGGCGGTGGTGCGTTTGTGTTTTCGAACAACGGATTCAATGGTTTCATTTGATTTGGTAGGTGATTCCAATGTTGATGCAATCTTTATGTATTAGCATGATGTATTTATCATATTTTCAGATTTATATAATTTTATTATTGCTGAAAAAATTGGTTCTAATGATGTTTCTATTGCAATTGAATTTAAAATACCAATTTGGTGTGAAATTGGGGGTTTTCCAAAGAAGTGTTTTGTTTGTTTATTTGGGGATTCCCTATAAATAATTAGTTGTTTTTACTGATCTATAATAAGGCATAAAATACTTTTTATAATGTTTATTCCCTTTGGTAATTGCTGCAAAAAATGGGTTTTAATTGTGTTTGTAAAGAAAGTGAAGTTTTGGTTCCACTTTTGTGTGAAAATGAAGGTTTTACAAAGATAACACTTCTTGTTTAACATGGGGATGCCCGAAAATTGATTTTTTGTTTTAATTGATATTTATTGGAATGCCTTTACTGTTTTGGTAACTTAAAAGTGTGAACATCGTGTAAAAGTGGGTTTCTTAAGGGGTTTTGTGTGCAAAACTACACGAGATTTTGAGAAATTGATTTATTCAAATTCAAAGAGTTTTTTTGTGTGTTTTAAGTGGTATGAAATGAGATAGCTACTGTATTTGATTTATGTGACCATTAGTGGTGTTTTACATTAAAATGGATATGTTTTAAATCTTTAAATTGTTTGAACACAAAGGGGGAAGCCCGGGTACCTAGGTGGGGCGGATTTGTACTAGTACGGCTAGTGGACTAGATGGGTTTTATCCCTGTTTCACTTAGCATTTGGATAACGACAACTCTAAATAAACTATGTGGATGATGATTGGGGACCACTAGGTTATGGGTATATTCCCTACTAGTGTCTCGTGCACGAGAAAGGATATTACTGTGGTTGCATTACACTGAGGTACGAGGTACATGGGGCCTGAGACTATCTAGTGCCTAGGGGTGTTCCCGGTTTTGTTGCTTAGTGGATGTGTGGTATTTTCCCTTGTATTTCGGTGTCTTTGGAATTATAATTCAGTATCTAATATTCCTATTTAAATGTGTTAACATTCTGAAAGTTTTATCTTGAAAAATGTTTTCAATTTAAAGTTTCATTTCGTGGAATTTGTCACCGCTTTTAATTGCATATTAAAACTGCATGATTTTTCACCTTGTATTGAATGCACCTTGGAATCATAGGGTGGTATCCTATTGGGATTAGGCTCACACCCTTCTTACACCCCTTGGGTGTAAGTAGACATTTTTTGACCCAGGTAAAGGAAAGGCTAAGGGTGATGGCGGTTCAGGGTGTTAGTCCTCATCCTTGAGGTGGAGTAGTGGAGACGACATGGGGGTGATGACCCCTTGTCATGTGGAGTCCATGGGGCTATTTTGTTTCTGTTCCATTGTGACTTTGGACCTTTTTTATTGACTCTAACCCTATGTATTCAGTTCTGGTTTTTGTTTAAACATCATTTGGTATAAATTTTTCAGATTCAGTTTATTGATTGTTTTTAATGGTTTATGCCTTCATATTCGGGTAAATCGTTCCCAAACCTAAATAAATGATACCAGGGCACTTGTGCCAGCCCGTGGGGATAGGGAACGCCCTTCGGGTCATGTCACGGGATGGGTTTGGTGCCGGTTTTGGCGGCGACCAGATTCGGTTCGTGACAAAATGGTATCAAAGGAGGTTTTGGTTAACTCTTTGGGTCATGTTATTTAGGGAACAGTCGGGATAGATTAGAGTTAGAATTGTTGGGACTTTGTAGTTTGGTTATGGGTAGTGTTCCTGATCGCCACACCTCATGACAGGATTCGGGTCACCAGGGGAATTCGGGATTTATATATGTTCTTTGATTTTCTTGGTTTAATGATGATTAGGGGAAATGAAAAGAGAGTTGGGTTAATGGTCTCAGTGAGCTCACAGGGCCTGGCAAGCCATGTGGAGCCAGAGATATTCTCTAGAACACTCTCTGTGATAGTGAAGTGATTGGAATATGGCCTCCAACCATATTTCCAATTCACCCACTGAAACTAGTTTCCTCTCAGATTGTTTTGTACTATAGTTTTGCAATCTTGGAACTTTGGTTTTAAAAGGACTTGGTTTTAAGAAGTATAAAGTTTTTCTGAAATTATTTTCAAATAAATATGGAGTGTTTAGATTTATGAAATGGTGGAACTGAATTTTCATAATTGTTTTGAAATGGAAAATAGTATGCTTACACCTCTTTTGAAAGCCGAAACCATATTGAAGTTGGTTTTCAAAAGTGTTTCCAATATAGTTTTCTAAACGATTAAAGGGTGTTTTAATGGGATGAGATGTTTTGAAATTGATGTGAATAACTTGAAAGTGAGTTATTTTTTAAATGTTTGTGTCCTTATGAAAAGTTTTGTAAGATGTGAATTGGTATTTTGATCTCATTGTTAACAGTTTTGAGAAAAAGTTTGGGTTGGTTGAGCATTTTGTTTTTGAAAAGTGGAAGGAATTTTTGTTTTAACCTTTGGTATTTCCATGAGTGACCACATGCATGGGGTTATATGGGATGATGGATGGTTGATGGCATGACTGGATGAGTGCTGGGATGGTTATGAGGGGGGTGCCCGGTGTGACACAAAACATGCATGTGTGAGGCCCATGGGGTACCATTGGTGGATATGCTTACGGAAAAACCGTTTGTTTTCAAAGAAATAGTTTTAAAGAAATACATGATGTATTGATGAATAGTTTGGTATAGTTTGTATTATGGGTTTTTGATAATGTTGATGTTGTGGGATGTTTTGAGTCCAAGAACCCCTCCTGTTTGAACTGTGTTTTGGGTTTGTGTTTGGTCGGTGAGCTGTGTTGTATGGACGATTAGTGGTCTCTTTTGAAAAATGTTTTGGGATGACTTTGTGGTGGTTCCCTTCATGTGTTTGGATCTGGATTGTGGTATATCGTGACCAATATACCATCTTGGTTGGGTCCTTTGGTTCAATCGTTGGATAAGGTACACCCCATTAATGGTTAGTGCACAATTAAAGTGCAACCCGAATTGTTTTTCCTTTTGAAGACCCTCCAGTTGATCAATATAAGGAATATTTTTTCTTGAGATTTTTAGATTGAGTCTACACCCTTTCCTTTCTTTGATTTTTAGATCCTCTTGTAATGGGAGAGTGCTCATGGAAGGTTGACAGAGACCTTAGTTTCTTAAGTTTCTTGATTCGTCGAAGGTGGATATGGTCTAGGGTTGTTAGTGTGGATGATTGTCTCGATGGTGTCTAAGAGGGCCTTTGGGTTCTTCAAAGTTTCTTTGAATCATGAGTTCATGTTAAACCACTGGTGTGGGAAATATGGTCATGATAGGATATTGTGACCACTTTCTATAATTGTGTGTTGTTTGGGGATGTTGTATAAGGTCCCTCTCCATGAATTGTTTATATCAGTTGAAATGGTCATGTTTGGTGATGCCTTATGATGTCTTGTACTCGATTGACTGTATAGGTGAAAGTAGTGAAATCCTCTGAGAGTCCCTGTTATGTTGGGAAAATTTCTCCCTTGAAAAAAACTTCAAAATCATCTATTTTAGAGGAATGTGAGTGTAAGTGTTCTTTACTTCTATTGTTTCTCACCTAAAAAAACAAGGTGTGATGTGTGTGTATCTTCTTAGCCCTTGTTTCAGGGAAATATCGGGATCGGGTAAAGTGAGTTTGGAATGTGTTATGTCTGGAAAACTTATCTGGGATTGCATTGTAGCTGTTGGTTTCATTGAAAGAAGAATTATCGTTCATGGGGTTTTCAAAGCCTAGCTGCGAGGCTGAAGATGCTTCAATCATTTGAGCTCCATCCATAGGTCTCGGAGAGAAGCTGGCTCGTAGTCAGGGGAAATCACAGGGTCATTTAAACCCTTGTACAAAGTCATTTCCTCAGTATGAAAGATAGGAAGATTTTAAACCTATGGTGTCATAATCATTCTTCTGTTGTCCATGTTCGGTGGAAATAAGTGGAGGGCCGTGTGCCCATGTCATCACCCAATGTTATTCCCTCCCCCTTTTGGTTTCCACTGAGTCTTTAGAGAAAGGTTTAAAGTTTTTCTACACTGTTTGTGAACACAGTTTTCACTTGGATAATAGTGACCATGCCCCAGAAAACCATGCGGAAAGAAGGATCCCAACTATTAGTGTATGGCTTCCCAAACCGTACAAACTAACCATGTGGTCGGCCCAACTTTTTAAATTTTGGGGTCTTTCTTTACCGGCCAATGCTGGTTGGTTAAGATGATTGGTTCTTATGGTGGGGAGACCCACTATGAGTCTTATATAATTTCTTTTGTAAATTTCTGATGGAATTATATCCTTTGTACCGGTGAGTCCATTTAGTCCTCCCCCTGTTAGTCTCTTGATTATGTCTCAAAAAAAATATTGATTGTCTCTTATGGTGGGGAGCGTATTTGTGTCCCCCCGTACCAGTAACTTAGATTTTTCCATGGTCTTGGCTTGGTGTAGATAGTCTCGTTCAGATCTATCTAGCTACCAAAATCATTCTTGAGTAAACATTGGGACTGGAGAGCACCCAATGGTTTAGTTAAAGTAAAGTAAGTGTAACCTTGTTCAAAGTTGTTGTTCGTTTGGGTGAATTGCATGAGTATTGTTCAGATTGTGTTTGAGGAGTTTTTATTTGGGATAAAGCATGAATGTTATTGATGGTTTTAGGAAAGTGGTGTAAGTTTGATTTGTCAGAGTATTCCTTCCTTCATTGATCACTGGAGGTGTTTTGGCCTTTGGGGAAGAAACCTGGCAAGGGAGTACTTCTTGGTTTCTCAGATGGGTTTGGTTTTTGATTTGGTCTTGCTGTGACTTTCCGGGGCGGAAAGTTTTTATGGTGGGTAGAATTGTCACATACATAGCTTATTTTAAATTTATTTTTATTTTAATTTTCCATTAATGCTTTGTTTTGGGGGTTTCCAATGGTTTTATGGAGAATAGGTGAGTTTTCGTGAATTGGGCCAAACCGTGAGCCCAATTCCAGATTAAAAAATAAATTTTGATTCCTTTATAACTTATTCATTTTTTAATATTTTTCACTCATTCTAACTCTTAAATGTCCTCCCCTGATATATTAACACTAAAATTAAAATATGGAGCCTTTTCAAATCCATAACCATGGTTTAGTTGGGTTTTTATTTAAGGGATTGGGCCTGCCCGAAAGCCCATATCCAGTTTTAAAAATTAATTTTATTTATTTAATAACTTATTCAATTTTAAGTATTTTTAGGTGATTCCAAGACTCATATGCGGCCCTGACACCCAGCAGATCCAAAAATCTCTTTACCCCCCTGTTTGGAGCTCTTAGGATCGCGATTTAGGGACGAAAATCTTAGGGTTTCTAAAATCGGGCAGATTTGATGAGGTATGTGAATTCAATCATAACTCTCTCAATTCATACTCTTTTCCCTCAATTCCAATTCCTAAATGACCTAATATTTCTTTTGAGAACATCCCCTGAGTTTTGGACGTTTTCAATTTCATATACTGGTGTTTTGGGGAGATTCATTCTAGATTTCTCAAGTAAGTTTGTCCATTTCTTTTCCCCTTTCAAATTGATTAGGGTTTCAATCTATTTTTTTTAGGGTTTCCTCCCTTTTTATTGAAGTGAACAATGACCAGTGGGTAGGGGTTCTAACCCAAGGTTTAACCTTGGGTTTTCTTTGTCCAATATTCTATTTTTAGGTTTGATCTACCCTTCTTGAGGTGTGGCGGTGGTGCGTTTGTGTTTTCGAACAACGGATTCAATGGTTTCATTTTATTTGGTAAGTGATTCCAATGTTGATGCAATCTTTCTGTATTAGCATGCTGTATTTATCATATTTTCAGATTTATATAATTTTATTATTGCTGCAAAAATTGGTTCTAATGATGTTTCTATTGCAATTGAATTTAAAATACCAATTTGGTGTGAAATTGGGGGTTTTCCAAAGAAGTGTTTTGTTTGTTTATTTGGGGATGCCCTATAAATAATTAGTTGTTTTTACTGATCTGTAATAAAGCATAAAATACTTTTTATAATGTTTATCCCCTTTGGTAATTGCTGCAAAAAATGGGTTTTAATTGTGTTTGTAAAGAAAGTGAAGTTTTGGTTCCACTTTTGTGTGAAAATGAAGGTTTTACAAAGATAACACTTCTTGTTTAACATGGGGATGCCCGAAAATTGATTTTTTGTTTTAATTGATATTTATTGGGATGCATTTACTGTTTTGGTAACTTACAAGTGTTAACATCGTGTACAAGTGGGTTTCTTAAGGGGTTTTGTGTGCAAAACTACACGAGATTTTGAGAAATTGATTTATTCAAATTCAAAGAGTTTGTTGTGTGTTTTAAGTGGTATGAAATGAGATAGATACTATATTTGCTGTATGTGACCAGTAGTGGTGTTTTACATTAAAATGGATATCTGTTAAATCTTGAAATTGTTTGAGCACAAAGGGGGAAGCCCGGGTACCTAGGTGGGGCGGATTTGTACTAGTACGGCTAGTGGACTGGATGGGTTTTGTCCCTGTTTCACTTAGCATTTGGATAACGACAACTCTAACTAAACTATGTGGATTATGATTGGGGACCACTAGGTTATGGGTATGTTCCCTACTAGTGGATCGTGCATGAGAAAGGATATTACTGTGGTTCCATTACACTGAGGTACGAGGTACATGGGGCCTGAGACTATCTAGTGCCTAGGGGTGTTCCCGGTTTTGTTGCTCAACGGATGTGTGGTATTTTCCCTTGTATTTGGGTGTCTTTGGAATTATAATTCAGTATATAATATTCCTATTTAAATGTGTTAACATTCTGAAAGTTTTATCTTGAAAAATGTTTTCAATTTAAAGTTTCATTTCGTGGAATTTGTCACCGCTTTTAATTGCATATTAAAACTGCTTGCTTTTTCACCTTGTATTGCATGCACCTTGGAATCATAGGGTGGTATCCTATTGGGATTAGGCTCACACCCTACTCACACCCCTTGGGTGTAAGTAGACCTTTTTTTGACCCAGGTAAAGGAAAGGCTAAGGGTGATGGCAGTTCAGGGTGTTAGTCCTCATCCTTGAGGCGGAGTAGTGGAGACGACTTGGGGGTGATGACCCCTTGTCATGTGGAGTCCATGGGGATATTTTGTTTCTGTTACATTGTGTCTTTGGACCTTTTGTATTGACTCTAAACCTATGTATTCAGTTCTGGTTTTTTTTTAAACATCATTTGGTATAAATTTTTCAGATTCAGTTTATTGATTGTTTTTAATGGTTTATGCCTTCATATTCGGGTAAATCGTTCCAAAACCTAAATAAATGATACCCGGGAACTTGTGCCAGCCCGTGGGGATAGGGAACGCCCTTCGGGTCATGTCACGGGCTGGGTTTGGTGCCGATTTTGGCGGCGACCAGATTCGGTTCGTGACAATAATTTTCTTAGAGGTGTTTAAAGTTTTAAAACAAAAGGCATCATACCAACATGTCAACCCATATGGTCCACAACATGAGAATAGTTAAATAAAGGGATTCACCTATATCAAAAAAGGATTTCATGAGGGTAGAATTCAAAATAATTGTATTTTTAACTCTCATAGGACTAGATTAATCATCTATGGTCATATCTTGGATCCATAATTCAACTTACTATCTTATAATTAATTCGTTCTTCCTTATTGATATTACATAACTTGATGAGACATGGTGTTTCTAGAATCACCATGGCTTGCTCAATTTTAATGAGGAGAGTGATTCTAGAGAGACTGTCCTGTGGAGGTGTAAGATATCTAAGAAACATGAGATATATCTCCAAAACCAAAATCTAGAGCACTATGATAGTAACAACAAATATGGAAAATTTGGTTATAGTTGTGACATGCTCTAGGTAGTGTTGTACAATTTCACTTATTATGATAAGTAGAACAATATTAGAAATATCTAGGCTTCATACTATGTCATGGAGTGAAATTAACTAATCTCATGGTTAAATTATGAGATACTCCACTACATTAGTAGTGGGTTTCCCTCTTCCCCTTATTCCTAGTGTTTGAATTCCCAATTGTTCTCATGGTGATAAAAATACTTCCTCCAGCTAAATTTCCAAAAACATATCTTTTCACAACCATCGCTCTGTTTACCATATTTTTATAATTATTAATAAAAAATACATTTATCTTTGAGTGAATATCTATTCACATCCTAAAATAAAATATTCATGCCTTGAAGGATGAACTAGTATAAAATTATGTGGAAAATTGGACTACGTTAATCAACTTAGCTATATAATCTATCAAAAATATATTCTCTCACTTCATGTTGAAGAAATTGACTGTGCTTATGATCTTTAATGTGTGTGGGTAGAATTGTTTATTGAAACATTATTCAAAGACTAGAACATAATACCATGATTGAATTTATATTTGAAATATAAATCCCACAATTATCATGAAAGATCCTCCAACATATAAGTTTCCAACTGAACCATAAGCACTACAAGTGTACCCTATAATTTAAATATTCAGTTCATTCTATTCAACCATTATTCCTATTTTTTAGGTTTGAAACCCCCCCAAAAAATGGATGGATATTGTTTTTGGAATTGGATAGATTATTCCACTTTTTAAAGCTCATAATTCCCATTTATTTTATCAATATATTAAAAATC
Organism: Viscum album; assembly: GCA_963277665.1. Taxonomy (NCBI): domain Eukaryota; kingdom Viridiplantae; phylum Streptophyta; class Magnoliopsida; order Santalales; family Viscaceae; genus Viscum; species Viscum album. The sequence continues at coordinate 1,061,260,172 of OY728148.1, read as the reverse complement.
CTGGATGATGCTCTAGATAAGATGTTGATTCATCTGTGGATGAGGTGAAACCAAATTTTCTACAACTTATTTTTATTGATTCTTATGATATTTACCCTGTGCAATTTTCTATTGATTTAACAATACTCCATTTGGTCACCAATCACCAACAAATTAAGTCTTAAACAATTACCTATCACTATAAACAACAAGCCTTACAACAATCATTTCAAAAAATTAAACCATATTAACCATTTTCATAAATCATCAAACTCAACATTAACAATGAATTCCTAGTGGGAAGTCTCAATAACAATTAATGCTCTGAAACAATCATATACTAAACTCATGGTGATGAAAAAAAAACACATAGAAGTGTCTTAGAACACTTTTGTACTCATACACCCTTGTAACTTGAAGTTAAGCATAAATAGATCAACTACATCTTTTCTTTGATATATATTTCATGTTCTGGCATTCATATCTTCTTACTACCATCCTGAGAGATAGAGGGAATGGCATAGATTGATACACTTTGTAATATCCTACCCCTCACCCATTGGATTGGGAAGAGGTGGAGGTGTTACTGATCTTAGGTGACATCCCCAAGACCCCAAAGGATAGAAATAAATTCCAAGGGATTAAGAAAAATCTAGTGGATGATTGTCCCTTAGAGACAAAAAAACCTGAAAATATAAAATATATACATATAATCCTCTTATATGTTGCATTAATATAAGTAATAAAACCCAAATTTGAATCCAAAATAACTAAAAAATTAAAGTGAAAAAGGAACAAGGAATACCATCTAAAATAACTCAAAAGAAAAATCTCCCAAAGACACCGAAGTGGCATCATCCCAAGAACCAGTCTAACTAGATCTAAGCTCCAACACCACCTATGTCTCGGTATATAAAATATTTAAACACACCAAATTTCCGAAGTAGGGGGTGATTATAAAATTATAATTAAATCACAAAAAACTTCACAATTTATTCCCCTAGGATGAGAACTGGTCAACACATTTCATATTAAATAGTTGAAAAGTAGTTAAGGAATTTATATAACTCCATAAATAAAATAAATGTGATAGAAACATAAATAATCACATTAATATTCATTGAAATTTAGAATAACCATGACTATGCACACAAACACACAGACACTTCCATATATACAATAAAGTTTGGTGTTACCATTGATAGTGGTATTCGATGAACATAATCCATCCTACCTTAATTATGGAACTTTTTGACCACAATCCATCCACTTTGAATAAAATTCAACCCAATTAATTTAGATACAAAACAAATTAATTTATATAAAACATATATTACTTTGAAAAAATTTCATCAAGAATATTTATTTCATAAAAACCATTCAATAATTTTAAAATCATTATTTTCGATCCCTAATGCACTTTGATTTGACTAAATGTTTCTTTTGGATCAAATAGAATTGTCTTGGGATTCTAGGAGAAGAACTGAGTTCAAGACCATAGAATAATAGGATACTAATGACATTTTTGAGGCCTTAATACAAATTAAAACACCTTTTTACATAATTAATTACACATCTCATGTTTTATCAAACTACATTGCAACCGTGCATGAGCTACTTGAAAAACCCCAGAGAGTCGCATGGTTTGTGCTACATGGTTTGGAAAATTGTGCACCAATTATGAAAAGCTATTGTCCCAAGGCCATATCCTCACACAATTGGATCAAAAATTCTAATAAAATATCCTCCAACAATTCTTCTAACATTTTATCCATCCACACGATTCACCCTATAATGAAAATGGTTTAGAGAAACCGTGATCTAACCATGCACTTGCCGAGTGAATCCTAGCACCACCTTTCACAGTTCCTAGAGATAGTGTGTGGTTTCTAATAACTTTTCTCAATCCATGAACCTCCATAAACACTACAAAAACATTATTGAATCTTCCAAAAAGTCTTGAAACTTATCCCAAGCATTATATAATTTGAAAATTAATATATTAAGGTTGAAATAACTAAATTTGGGGCTGTAACATTACCAAATTCTAAAGAAATTATATATACCAATTAATAAAAAACAAATTTAATATTTCTAAAGTGAAACAATTTATATAATAATGAGGAACTGATCATTTATATATTCCTTATGATCCATGGATAAAGGACTAAATTGATGAACTCTATAGTTTTTTTAAATAATATAATCCTAGAGATCCCTTCACTACTTTAATATGTGGTGATACTTATATTCATTATTGGATAAGAACATAGAGTTTCCATACAATTGTCTTTACTCTTAGAAGATTTATCAACAAATAATAAGATACAATAAAAGTTAGTTCATGAAAAATTCATCTCAAATGTATAAATTAATTTAAAGATAAAATAATTGAAATCTACGTATCGAAATAAGATAGTGAAAATAATGTTCATAGTTGACACTTCTATATAAATGATTAGAAACTCCTCAAACCATTTTTTATTTTATAAAATATATGTTAAGGGTCATGGAAACCCCAAAAAAGTCATTTATAAGCTAACACTATAGAGTCCCACTACTACTCCATATTACACAAAAAAGAAACAACACACCAAAAGAGATAAAAAAAATGTAAATCCCGTCCATGGTTCATCAAATCAAAACCCTTCATGGAAATAATGAAAATGATCAATATAAATAACATATACTAGGAATAAATGAAAATGAAACCCATTAATGGAAAGAAAAAAAACAATGGTTTAGAAATGAGATTCATTGAGTAACATTTTCTCAATACCAAACTAGAGGCTTCAGGAGGATACACATGGGAGATAGAACCATATGTGGAATTCACTTATCTGGTGGAATGATCTATACAATTTAAAAAAGTAAAGGTCACTCCAATGTAAACTTTCAATAACCTCAACACCTTGAAATATATGGAATAAAATCCAACAAGGGTTTCACATGGATACAAATTAAATGAGGTTCGTTCCTTTAATAAGAATCTAAATGTGTCATATTAGAATAAACTACAATAGATGATGATGAAAGGATTAAAGCCACAATTTAATCAAGTTTATTCCAAAAATATATCTTTTACTATTAAACATGATCATATTAAGGGAATACCGACTGAATATATCACCTAACAAATCTAGAAAATAGTAATAAAATCACTTATAGGAGCTCAAAACTAATGAACCCTCAATTCCTGTGTAGCTAAAAACAAAGGGGAAATGTTTTTTGATAAAGGATAATGGTGGTGATGATGATGGGAATTTAAAATGATGAAAAATATTGAAAATTACATGATTCATACGGAGAGAAAAATATGGGGTAACTTGAATATAATTTAACACAACATAGAGGCCTTGTTTAGATAGTTTAATTAATGGATACAGTTGTGAGTACTATTGTAATTTTCATTAACGAAAAATACAAGGTTGGATAGAATAGTTCTATAGTTACACCATCTAGTAAAGAGTCCATGAAAGTTGTTCCATTGGTTATTATCAAGCCAACTATTTCACAACCATCACTAAAAGTTGTTGAATTATCTAAATAAATGTTTAATCTCACACATAAAAAGATATTAGATGAATTTAATGTAGTGAAGAAGGTTCATACTTGTCAGAGAAAAATAAAAGATTAATTTTTCAGGCTATGTTGGTTGAAAAATCAAGTTTTAAAATACATATAAGAGTTAAAAAATAATTTTAGATTTGTTATATATAGTTTAGATATGTTTGAAGGAAGTTTATAGATATTATGAAATAGAGGTTAGAAATAATATCATAGAAGTAAATATTTCCCTATGAGGTAAAATGTCATGATTAAAGGAAGACCCAATTATTTTTTGTGTATATTTGTTTGAATAAATTCATATCCTTTACCATGAATAAAAAATTCCACTCCATAATGTATTTACACAAGATTATGTATTTGGAAGATTATGGACTATGGGAAGCATATCACATCAAAATGGTGTTTCATAAAAATAAAAAAATTCAATGGGATAGTCACATTATAATTAAAAGGATCAAATTGAAAAGAAGATGACTAGGCCATTATAATACAACTATGAAATTTCTGTTTATTACTTATTAAGGACCATTACACTATGAATGGTGGATTTTATAGTGAATAATAGATCAGAAATATTTTTTGAAGACTCAACACACCTAAAAAATTAGAGTATGGATAAGATGGTTCAATGATTATCAAAAGTGGAAATATAATGTGTCTTATTCATTATCTTAACACATTAATGGTTTTGAGTTAAATATATTACCATGTTTTCAAATGTTATATATTTCTAGGAGTTTTAAGTGATCTTAATTAATAGCATTTGACTTAGTTTTGGAAGATTTTTATAGAAATATTTTACTGTAATAATCATGGTAACTTGAATATCATAAATTAGGTTATGATGGATGTTTTATAGGTACATTAGAGATATATTTATTTATAAAACAAAGAAAATAATATCAAAGAGTTATTATATATAGAGAGAATAGGAATTGTAGACATTTCAAAAAAGAAAAGAAGGAGAACCATGATAGATATGAAATAAAATAGGAAAATATTATTATACGACTCACTTTGAGTCATAACCTACGATATGCATGTTATGAATCATAAATAATGATACAAATATTCCATTAAAGTTATAGGATGACTATATTTTATGGTATGATGTAATAAATTACTTAAAAAATGTGATATTGGGTGAATGAAAGTTTACTTGAATCTCAAATGGTTTCATTTTAGTTTTAAATAATTTAAATGATTTATTTATGTATTAAAGATTATATTTTTTATTATTGAAATGTTTAAAAATCATAAAAATTTAATGCAAATACAATATAAGTAACGTATGGTGGCTTCGAAACATTGGTAATTAATGCATGGAATCCTTAATTTAATGAATAATTTCTATATAAATGACTTCATCCTTCTTATTGGGATGTGCGGTTCATTATTAAGCCAAGCCAAAGCCATTTTACTACATGTTCAATATTTGAATTCAATTAGAAGGTTCTAGAACACCGTTGGAATTTTATGGGACCTTACATGGCATAAATAGATCAGAGTTTCTAGTTTACTCCTTTTGGAGGGAAAATTTTGGTTGGTATTACTTAATGATATTCCTTAATTATACTCCATCAAGATGGAGAACACTGGAAATGATATATTCATATTTATGTTTATGTTATTTTTATATATATATATTATATAATGATAGATCCATAGAATTAATGGGTTTCTTCAATTGTAATAAGACTTTTATTTTCTTACAAAACCCATCAGTTTTATCAGAGAAACCTTTAACATTGAATCAAGATGTTTTCATATAGATTTTTTCAAAGAACATGTTTGCCATAAAATGAGAATTGTGATATTTTAAGGTATAATATGAAATGTCTAAGTGCTATTATTTGGATATCTATACCATTTTTATGATATGTGATATAATGAGGTGGGAATCTATGTTTTTCATTTTTATAGTGTATAAATAAATGAATAATAACATATGTTTAAAAAAACCCATGACTTTACACTACATCATAAGCTATGATAATAATTTTCATAGGCTTTAACTACTAAATCCGGGCTTACAAGTAAGGTCATTGTATTATAATGGTGATATAAGTGATATCATTTATTAAGATATAGTTTATGTAATTAACTATTCTATATGATAGTTCATATCATTAAAATAGTATATTTTATAAAATACAATATAGGAAAAAATGTGGAAAAATTAGAATTGTATGAAAAATGATTTTTTTTATAATCACTTATAAAAAGATAAGTGTTAGGAATTAAAAATTTATTATTTTTATGTATTAATAGAATAAAAATGTTTGTATTATATCTCATGTATGGAAAATAAATATATGCAATATTAATTTATTTATTCCTATTTAAATATTCATGTACATAAAATTTTTATATTATTTGAATATTATGGATGATTTAATTTATGGGATAAATTATTTTTATAAAAGTAACATCTGATGCATTATATGCTAGGTATGATAACATAAGATTTATGTTTCATCTACCCTGAATTATGTTAGTTATGATGATATGAGCCTGAATTTATAGATTGAGTATAGTTTATTAATATTTGGTGTTAGAGTTATGATGGAATTGAAATATATCATGAATAAAGAGATGTGGGTGGAAGGACTTTGGCTTGGAATGTTCACTATCCAAAATTCTTATTCTTTGTATTAAAATATGGGAGTTGGCTACTTGTTACACTATGCTTACTCTTGTGGGGTTTTTTAGTTTCATATAATTCTAAGCCTTTATATGAAATAGTTTTATGTAATACATTCATGTGATGAATTGAAATGTGTATAAATATATTTTTCTTATTTTTTTGGGTTTGTAACATACATTTTTTAGTCATATAAATTATTACACCTTAATATGGTCTGAACATATTAATTTTGAGGCTGGAATAAAGATTTAAAATATAAATCATTAGAATCATGCATACATATAAAAATAAAATATGAGATAAGAAAGATTATATGGTATGTAAAAATTATGGATTCAGTATGTATATTATTTTTATTAAATATGAGATATAAAAAAACCCCTAAAATACTAAGTGCGATATTCCATCCAAAGAAAACATATGTTAAGATCTAAATCATCAAACTGGGAAGGTAATGATAAAGTTGGGTGACCATGGATTTTCTTAAATAAGGAAAGCTGGGTATGGATGATTCTAATAGGATCAGTATTCCATACTCAATAATTCATTTTAAGTTACAAATGGATGGTAAACCTCTATAGAATTAAAATACCATAGGGGAATATTTTATTTCTTTAATACAATGGGTTCAAAAAAAGGAATTTTCACTCAACTATAAAAGAGTAGTATGTGATATGATTAAAATAATGACCAACCTAAATATTTAAGTAATGGAAAAAAATGATAAATAGGCCAAAATTATAGTAAAATATATTCCCTGTCCCTCTAATGGTAAGGATGTATGGGGTCATCGATTTATAAAAAGTACTTTCATTAAAATATCTTTATGAAAAGATATAAATCATGATACTCACCATATATATATCTTTGTTGTTTATTATGGCATGAATCATGATTATCATATTGATAAATATTATATTTATGACCTATAATATATTAATATATTATTATCTAAGGCTGTGATGCGTAAGATGCAAGATTCTACTTTAAATATTTTATTACAACGCATAATTTTATTTCATAATAGTATTTAAACATAACAGTAGAGTAATATTAACTATAAAAACTACAAATATTAATGTAAAAAATTATATAGAAATTATAAATACATTCCATAAAATTTAAAATAATACAATGGGAAAATAAAAATAAGTAAATAAAAAACTAGAGTTTTAAATTCTCATTCATCGCGGTCTAAAAGAATTATCCCACTTAGACACAATGATAAATATCAATACAATTTGAAATTTATATTGAAAATATTTAAATAAAAAAATAAATTTAAATGTGTATAAAATAGGTGGTATTTATATGAAGTATAAGTATTATATGACCTTTTGAATAGTAACAGACCACTGAAATAGAAAGTAACCATTGGGAATAATAAATAATTCAATAAAAAATATTTACGATGAATAAAATAATTAAATATAATAATTATAATTTAATAAAGTAATTTCTCAAATTATATAAATAAAATTTTGTATAAATGCAATTTTTTTAAAAAATAATGTATAATATATTTAGTAAAAAATTATTTTTTATCTTAAAGTTTAAATATTATACTGAGCTAACTTAAAATTTTATGTGATAAAATGGACCTCATTTTTGTAATTTACACACCGAAAATATATTAGGGTGATTTTTTTTTGTTTTTTGAAAAAATTGAATTTTAGGTGAACACTAAAAATAATGTTTTTGTGTATATCACAGGTTTTATGAAATCATAATTATTTCAAAAGGACTAAGTAATTTCAAAAAACTTTTGGTGACATAAAATTTATCAAATGAGTAAAATAATTCATTTAAAAAAATTAACATAATTTTAAAACCTATAGATGAAATTACAATGCTAAAAATATAGTTTTTTCTAATAAAAACTACTTTTTTCATTTACAAAGAAATAAATAAAAAATTGGTACCATTATGTTTTTTGTGTGTTTAAAATTCAATAAAATAAATAATTTATAATTAGATAATATTATTATCCACAATAATAAAATATAATCATATTCTATATAAAAATAATAAATTAATCAATATTTTAACAAAAAACTCATCTCTCTTTCGCTTATAAATACATCCCAACTATAACTATTCCTATCAACTTATAAAATTCTTTCCTAGACTATTTTCTATCTAAATTTATCCCTGATAATTTATTACCATGTTTTTAAGGGATGTTTAAAGGAAAAGATCATCCCAAGAATCCTTAAGGGGTGTTCTAAAGGAGGCGTCCCAAAGACAAAGTAACAACACCATGTCCTAACCCTTTTATTTCCATCCCTATCATACCCCCATATATATCAAAGTTATAAATATAATAAAATTAAATAAGTAACATATTTAAAATCCTATATAATTTTAAAATCTAAATATGTAGTAATTTTATACTATTTTATGAATTTTCTAGAAACACAATTCACACTATAGTGGGTGTGTACCACCTATAGCAACGATAAAGTTTTCTATTATAATATTTTGTAAATGGATATTAAAAAAATGTAATTAAATATTAATTTGGATATTAAGAACCCATTTAATTCATGTTTATGGTTCTATAGTGATAATATATCTTGATAATAAAAATATTTTAAATTAACAATTATGGGAATTTAAACCACTCAAAACAAGCATATCGCAACACACTTCATATTTTAAAACAATTATTGAGTATCTATTGAATTTGGAACATATATATTACTATAATTACATAAAAATAAATACATTTATTAATTTATAGATTATGGAAGATTTTTTTAAATACCATGAAATAATACTGTTATTCTAAAGTGATATTGGAACTGCAGATTGAAGAACACCAAATGATGGATGCAAAAAAATTGTGATGTATTCCCACCCTAGACCACTGACTAATGCCCAGACCGATTGAAGCCATGTAAACATAGTCATTCATCTCCATATGAAAAATTCTACTAACTAGTGGTGAGGGTTTGATAATGTTTTGTGGGGAGGATATAGCCTCATGGTTAGAGTATAACAATAGTGGTAAATAATATAAATAACATACATATATAAAAACACAATATGAGAATCATAAAAGATCAAATATAATACAAATTCGATATGATATCCAAGATGATGATACAATACATTCACATCTACATGTCATTAGTCACACACATCATATATAAAAAGGAAAAAAGTTAGGAAAATAGCGAGACTCAAAAGTGGTCTAAGCTCTATCCCAAAACCAATCATTGCTTCATCATAGCACACAATCAATCACTAGTCATTATATTCTTTCCCTTATTCCAACCTATATCCATGAAGTATTCTCAGGTTCCAAATGAAAAATTGAGTAGGGTGTGATTATGACATGGAATGCCACCTCCAATGAAATCCCTAAATAAGCTAGTTTGACATAATACATGAATGTAATGGTACCATATACAAATAATTTATGTATATGGTATAATAAATAAATTAAAATCCTAACTTGGTCTCTATGGTCACACCTAAGGTTTTACCCAACTACTTTGGTTGGTGTTGAATGTCTCTAAACATGTGTTGAGGACCAAACCAACCTAAAACACACTCGACTAGGGCCAATATACCCACACCATGACCTATATTACTTCTATGGAAAACATACCCATCTTTGGGGCCTTAACATCCCCCAAGGGCTATGTTTACCCTGAGTTTAATCGTAATATTCAACATCAACTCGAGGGATGCATTCACCCCTGAGTTTAACAATTATGTAACCCATGTACTCCTGGGGATGTGTTTACCCAAGGATTAACCATAATTTTTATCATTTTATTAATACTAAATAACTATAGAAACATAAAATATTTACCTAAAATTTTCATTACTAACACATTCCAACATCTATTTTCTAAAATTCCATATGTTTTATTTTTAAATTTTAGAAAGAAAGTGAATCAAGAGATATTCCCATTTAACAAGACCCATTCCAAAAAAAAATTAACCACATTTAAATTAAATTTCCATTTTAAATCACTTTTTTATTACCCAAATTCACATATTAAAGCTATATTTAATTTCTAATAAATAAACTATTTCCAAAATAATTTCCATTTCAAATGGATTTATATACCATTCTAAGGTCATATTATAAGGCTTAGAATAAATTTAGGATGGAACCATAAAAAATCATCTTGAGAAAAATCAAATATCACTTTAGGTGAAGTAAAGAGACTATGGGAAATACTTAGGGACCACCTTCTTCAAGTCATGGAAGAGCCACACACCATATATTTGTCCTTAAATATACTTTTAAGAAAAGGAAATAGAGTAATATATATATTACCCTAGAAACTAGAAAAAACTAGGTAAAACCATCACAACTCAATTGGTAGTGAAAAAAACCATGAAAAAAGGTGGAAGGAGTTATAGACTCACCTTGATGATTTTGTCTCACTACTCAGAGCTCCAATCACTAAGGGTTGATATAGATTGGCCATGGAACAAGGATGATAACATGGTTTACCATGAGTTAGGGATACTATATGATTGTTTCTGACAGGTTTTTTGGGGCACACATCTATTTTTTGAGGACGTTCTAGCTGTTTCCCTGCATTCACACTTTCCAAAGGCAGGCAACATCTGTCTATTATTTAAGAACATTTTCTACTTGATTGAAATGGGAAAATGTTATTTTAGTCTCTCATTCCATGGATTCTTCCTTGGAATTTTTCACCCAGTCCAGGTCTCCCTTAAGGACTAAGACTTTGTTTGTGAAACTCTTCCTGGTGCTATAACTTTATGGAATTCAGTTAATTACACTACTTATGTCAGTACATTCCAAGGGTTCAAGTCAGGTCAACATCTTTAGGTTAAGGGAGTAGTCACATTAGACATCACTGGCATGTTTGGATTCTGAAAAATTGGTACACCTGGATTTATTCCCCTTATTATAGGGCTTCTCGAGGGCACATAAGCCCGAGGCATCCCACATAGAGTGTGTGGAATTATATGCCATAGGAATGTACCTAAGTTTTTCCTCAACTTCCAAAGATTAACATGGGGTATTCCACAAGTTTAACATTTAGCGGAGATGGACCTGACTGATTGGAATGCTGGCATTGTAACGACCCTAAGATTGACGTACATGGACATTACATTACTTTTGCGGAATACTTAATACATAACAAAAACAGACACACAAGGACCGTAATAGTTTAGTGTCTTTGGAAACTTGGAACGTAATCTTTTAATCGTGGTGAAAGATCTTCAACATCTCCCATAAAGATCTTCCACTTTTTGTTTCCTGACCTAAAACCTTTCTTTTGATCCTGGGGGAAAATAAAACATAAAAAGGGTGAGCTCAAATGCTCAGTAAGGGTAAGCATGGATAAAATAAAACATACCATATACATTGGAACTTAAAAACATGAACATAATTTTTAAACATTAAAATCTTGAGCAACGACATAAAACATGGAAGTACATAAGGCATAGATCATAATGGAACATAAACCATGATAAAATAGCATGGGAATAAAACATGTAATTGTGGCATCCATTAAGAATATGTAATGATTTCCATAGTAGCCAAGGCATTTCTTAGAAGACCATCTTAGTGGACAAAGTCCCATTCTGAATCGAGTTTACTCCTCGTTTCAGTCCTACAACACTGAACCGGATTAACTTACCGTTCCAGCCATGTCTATCTCATGAGATATAAAATATTTACCCAATGCCTTGGAGGGAGATATAGGTCCCACCCATCTCATAATGAAATCATTATTACTTGTGCCACAAAATAAACTTAAAACATTCATCATAACTGAAGAATAAAATGGGTTTCAAAAACATCATCCCATTATCACAAAATCCATATAAAAGAAATGGATATCATTTCATAATAAGAAAAGTGAAACCTTATAAATAATAGAGACATGATACTTGAAACATACACATATGAAATAATGTCATCTTAGATGAAAAATGGTTTCGATAAAACACTTGAAATGAATTCTTGAGGAAAATATCATTTCTTCTTCAAAATCATTCTCTTTTCACAAAATTTCATGAAATTTTAAAAGAAAAGGATTTTGTTGAAAATATTCATGAAATATTTTGGAGGAATCTTCATGAAAATAAGGCTTTAGAAAATCGTAAATATCCATTCATGTCGTAAAAGTTAAAAAAACATTCTCCTCATACTTTTGTCAGAAAAGTCAAAAAGTGCCTCATACGTAAAAAAAGTAAGATTCCTTACATACCATGTAGTAAAATTAAAAATGGGTAAAAAGGACATTAAAAATACATAAAAACACTTTTATAAAACATGGACATGGATGATAACAATAACCCCAGTAAATACTTACGAATAAGCAATCTCGGATAAAAATGAGATTTGCAAAATTATCCCTTACTTTATGTCCGATATGCTTCATATGTATCTGAAACGCCTGTATAATAATTTAAATAATGTCATTGAATTATTATAGAATCATATTAATTGTTATGATATCATATATGGTTCACTTATGACTTTATATTACCCATTCTTTTGTAAATTCCATGTTAAAGAGTGTTTTGGGTAAAATCGTTTCATTTGTCGTTCGTGTTTTGACTTGTAATTATTCATATTATTACTTATATCACGATTACATAATTCCAGAATATAAAACATGATTTATATATAATATATATTCAGAATATACATATATATAAAAGATCGATAAATGGAAAGAAATACACCGTTCATGGAGACGGTAGGCCGTACGTACGCATGAACGCTGTTTTCGTTTCCTTATTGAGTTGAATGGAATTAAGTAGATGAAATACATATATACATAAATACAGTAGCTTTATAATGTCGTATATTTCCTTATTATTGCTTATATATACTTTATAATCATTCTTAAATTGTTAACATGGAGAATGAATCTCATCGCATCGTGGAGACGGTAGTCCGTACGTACGCACGAGCGATGATATCGTTTCCATAATTATTGAATTGAATTGGAGTGGATGATACAATATATCAAAATCAGTATGATGTTATAATAACTATGTATAGTTATTATTTACACCATTATACCCATCCATGTAAGGTGTTGGTGGAAAAACAGATTACACCACGACGTGGAGACGGTATTCCGTATGTACGCACGCGCGGTGATTTTGTTTTCCGTAGGATGGATAGAAGGTGAACTGAGGTTGTTTAATATTTATAATAAAAAATCAGTATATTAGTGATACTGATTTTATTACTTTATAATGAAACAACTAAAGAATAAGATGTTGAAGAAGAAAAAAGCATGAAAGAATCGGGAGAAGAAATTACGTCTTCTTCGATACACCTCTTTGAAACCTCCTCTTAGGGAAATAAGATTGGTCTTTAAAGTATAACAGAACCTCTAGGATGTTTATAGGGAAGTGGAGAAGATAATTTGGCAGGGTTTGGCTGATCTTGAAGGCTCATATTGGTGTCAGGAGGAGAGGGAGGAGGTGCCCTTTTATAAGGGAGGAGAGGGGCACCTTTGGGATTCTTAAAAATATTAATTTATAATAAATCTAACCCCACTTGAAAACCTCCAAAAATTACTCATATTCGAATATTATATGAGATAGGGTTGTTATATTATCAACCGATCAAATTTATACATGTTTGGATCTTATTTTAAACCTTATCATTTTGATTTATCCTTATTTAATCTATTTAAGTTTATTTGTGGTAATAAAATTATAAATTATAAATTATAACAAATAATTACTTATTTGTTGTTAATTTTCCATATTTGTTTACTTTATAACATTATATACAATATAAATTTAAATTTATAATTTTTAAATATTTTTGTGATTTTTAAACAATTTTATAATATGTTATTTTTATAAAATAACAATAGTGTCAATTTTGATACTATTCATTTATTTGAATTTAAATAAAATATATACAGAAGATATGTTCGAACTAAAAGCTTTAATAGATTTATAAAAGGTCATATGTATCTATAAAATTAGTGGATCACATTAAATAGTTCATATAATATTTATTTTATTATTTTTAAAACCATTTATTTGGTTTATCTCTTAATAAAATAATTACTACAACATTTTTGTATAATTATTTAATATACTTATTTGTTGCATAAAAATTTAAAATAAAATTCTATGATGAAGATGAATATATTACCTTTAACAATAATACTTGTAATCGAATTTATCATATTAAAATCACAATATTTAAACTGTTATAGTTATTAAATTATGAAGGTGACAACTTTGGCATCATTTAAAATAAAATAATATAAGTGTCATAATCACTTTTATAAGGATCCAAACGGTTATATATGAGGTCATTAGATGCTTATGGTGTATATATACACTACCAATAAGTTTTTGTCAGGTTTTTGGGCCTTTTAATGGGTATTATTATTTCAATAAAAACTATATTACTTATTTTCCACTTAATAAATAATTTCTGTATCATTAATGTATCACCATTAATGACAATTATTTAATCCATAAAAATTATAAATAAATTATCATGATGTATATAATTTTATTAGATTTCTGAATACTATTCATGTTCGATGTTTTATGATGTTTATCACTAAATTAAAATTATTATACTTATAAGATTTAAGAGAGTGACATGTTGTCACTTTCTTTGGTTTTAATGATAATTAAATTATTTTTATGGTCAAAAGTCCATAAAATGAATCAAATCCGACCCTTAGTTGATATAGGTTTACTTTTATCCATCAAATAGAATTTTGGAATGTGTTAGGGTAATTTTATAACATTATATTTACCCTTAATTACCCAATTTACCTTTAACTATGGTAAATAAAATTTACCGTAGTTACTATTCATAATTCCCAAAAATAAAAAGTAGCCTATTAACATAATTTGGACCCACTGATTCCAAATATGGAATCCATTTTTTCAAATTCAATACACAGAAGTTGCAGAAATTATATTAAAATGAATCCCGTTGTCGAATGAAAACAAGTATTTGTTTAAAACATTGCAAAAGATTGAATTGATTTAACCTACAACTTTAATGTAAAATCAATGATAATGACATAAATTATATTAAATGGTAAAAATATATTCTATTTATACTTTAAAACCATTCAATATTATAATTTAACCATATAAATTATTACGATGAAAAAAGTAGTTTTTCATTAAAATATAGCGTGTTTTTACTATTCATCAAAATATGAAAGTTACCAGAAAAATACGAAAAATTTATCCAAAGTAAATTATTATTTCTTGATTCCAAATAATAATTTTATTTTGTCAAATTGAACTTATTAACATTTCATAAACTAGATTTAAAGTGGGTGCTCCATCAAAAGGCGGCAAAACTGCATTTTTTGAAAAATACTTATTTTACCTGAAAAATTTATTTTGTTCTTATACCATGTTCTATAAAATGTGTAAGATGAATAATAATGTTATAAAATTGAAAATTTACTTAATACTATTCATAAAGGCTAGTTCATAATAATATTATAATAATATATCGTTGTTTAGTAAAACCCGGTATTGCGTACAACACACGCTATCGAGGAAGGTCGCGATTGCGTGTAATGCAAGCCAAGTGAGGGTTTCGTGTTGTAAAAGAATCCTTCGTTGTTTTGTATAACATAATTCATCCATATTTCATTTATACATTGAATATATATATATATACTCAATGTTGCGTATAATAACTATTATCAAAATTGTGTGTAACACGATCCAAGAATAATGTTGCGTATACTACAAGCTAATACGGTGTTGCGTATAGCACAAGGTAATCTTGGTGTAGCATACAACACAAGAAATTAATGAAATTAAAAGAATATTTTTCATAAAATATCGGGGTGTTACATTCTACCCCCCTTAAAATGAATTTCGCCTTCGAAATTCGTCGGGGTTATAAATGGTTTACTACTCGAAAGTTTGTTTAACAGAAACCCACATCGTAAAAAGGAATACCAAAACATGGATTTAAAAACTAAAGTATGAAATGTAACGGTTACCCAAATTAATTCATCACTGGGTTTCCACGTAGGAGAACATATGTTAAAATTTGGATTTGAAAGAAAAATCTAACCATCAAGTTCTGATGGAGAGTGGTAGAGAACATGGCTATGAAAAAGCCAACAATCACAAAGATATTGATTTGTGATGATCTAAGGTACCATCTTATTCATCGGATATAAAGGAACTAGGAAACATTTTTGGTTTTCAAGATCATTTCCCTAAAGTTGATGAATTAAAATAAATACTTGCATGATTTTGGTAAAATCTCACTGTTGTTCGTGAATTGAACAATTTCCACTTCATACCTTAAAGAAATGAAGTTGAATTTGTTATTCTAGATGTGTTAGTAGATCATGTGATAGAATGATGGGTCATTCCATCTCTTTCAAACAAAAGGTTAGGAAAAGTTATAAGTCCATCTTATGGTTAGATTAATCGTATATGGTTCCAAAAATGAACTTATACTTCATATATCATACCGCTTAATAAAATAAAACTAGTTTCTACTAACCAGGGACTTCCTGTAGGCCAGTGGTAGGTGATAAAGGCCAGTCGCACTTCGGTTGTGGGTTCGATTCCCACAGCCTTATCTGATGCGATGGGATGTCGCCCATCCTTCAGGTTGTCCTTTTTCTAAAACTACTTTACTATAACATCCCATTAATAATATCGAAAAAAGTTCTATATTTAAACAATACTATCTTATGTCCAACATAATCTATTCCAATCCTTAGGCTTATCTAAAATACTTCGGTCCAAGCTCATAGTATAAAGAAAATGATTACTTTAAATGACATCAACCAAGCATGTGAATACCATCATTTATCCCCCATATATCTTGTTGGTCACATTCCAATCCTTTGAATACCTTAATCATGTATTCTCTTGAAAAATGAATACCCATTAAACCTTAGTGAAAACATGAATGTTGTCAAAAGTTAACTCTTTCCTCATACCAAAATCCTCAAAATTATATATACTCAAACCATGATATCACTTAGTCCTTATATCAATCATGATCTCATGAATACAATCAAACATCTCATTATCTTCTTATTCCTTCATTATGCGCATATCATCTACTTTACAAAAATATCTAAATAACATTCCATGGTTACTGGTACCATTCAACATATAATTTCAAATACTTTTAGGAAAACAAAAGTGTAACAATCCTTAGATGATTCTTTATTCCATAGTACCATTAACTATACAACATAACTCTCGATAAACATACAATCATTCCAATACCTTCTAAAACAACCAACTGAGCTTCAACACTTCTTTCATCTCATATATCATTTGTAGTCTCCTCATCATCATCCACATAAATACTACCCATATGACCATGCTGGTTCTCTTCATGAGATTTTCCATTAGGGCATTGGTTTGCATAATGCTCGTACATTCCACATTTAAAACATCTAATCATTGTTGATGTCATAGAAATACCATTATCCTTATCCATGGTGTTAACTGAACCTTTTTCTTTGCACTTACTAGCTTTGTGTCCTTCTATCCCACACCCAAAGCATCTTCCAGTTCCTTTGAAACAATCTCCCTGATGCCTCTTCCCACACGATTTACATGAGGGAAATTGAAATTTATTTCTTCTATGATCATCATGAAACTCCATCTTTCTCTTATTATCTGAGTTGGGAAACTTACCAAAGTTGAGATTGTTGATCATATTATGAGATTGTTGATTAGGCATAATAACGATGTTTGGACTTCCAGATCCCGTTTCATTTGGTTTCTCATGAAGAAAATCATTCCATTGTCCTTCATATCCTCCATTATCATCAATCTTCCTGTTTCCAGCCATTTTCTAAAACCCAAAAAGAATAGTGTGAGGGGAAAAAATCATGCTAGGGAAAACAACATAGTAAAGGGGGAGCACCCTCAATATCTAACATCTTAGGATAAATTCTAAGATCGTTACCGTAGTTCTAGGACTATATCCTATACGTATTCTTATCCTTAGGTACATCCCTAGACATACCTTAGAAATATATCTAGGAATATCACTAATGTTTTTGCATCCTAGTTTCCAAAGGTTGACTAAACCTTTCCTCTGATACCAACTGTAATGACCCTAAGCTTGACGTACATAGACATTACATTACTTTTGCAGAATACTTAACACATAACAAAAACAGACACACACGTACCGTAATAGTTTAGTGTCTTTGGAAACTTGGAACATAATCTTCTAATCGTGGTGAAAGATCTTCAACATCTCCCATAAAGATCTTCCACTTTTTGTTTCCTGACCTAAAACCTTTCTTTTGATCCTGGGGGAAAATAAAACATAAAAAGGGTGAGCTCAAATGCTCATTAAGTGTAATCATTGATAAAATAAAACATACCATATACATTGGAACTTAAAAACATGAACATAATATTTAAACATTAAAATCTTGAGCAACGACATAAAACATGGAAGTACATAAGGCATAGATCATAATGGAAGATAAACCACGATAAAATATCATGGGAATAAAAAATGTAATTGTGGAATCCATTAATCACATGTAATGATTTCCATAGTAGCCAAGGCATTGCTGCCAAGACCATCTTAGTGGACAAAGTCCCATTCTGAATCGAGTTCACTCCTCGTTTTAGTCCGGTAACACTGAACCAGATTAACTTACCATTCCAGCCATGTCTATCTCATGAGATATAAAATCTTTACCCAATGCATTGGAGGGAGATATAGGTCCCATCCATCTCATAATGAAATCATTCTTACTTGTGCCACAAAATAAACTTAAAACATTCATCATAACCCAAAGAATAAAATGGGTTTCATAAACATCATACCATCATCACAAAATCCATATAAAAGAAATGGATATCATTTCATAATAAGAAAAGTGAAACCTTGTAAATAATAGAGACATGATACTTGAAACATACACATATGAAATAATGCCATCTTAGATGAAAAATGGTTTTGATAAAACACTTGAAATGAATTCTTGAGGAAAATATCATTTCTTCTTCAAAATCATTCTCTTTTCACAAAATGTCATGAAATTTTAAAAGAAAAGGATTTTTTTGAAAATAGCCATGAAATATTTTGGAGGAAGCTTCATTAAAATAAGGCTTTATAAAACCGTAAATATCCTTTCATGCCATATAAGTTAAAAAAACATTCTCCTCGTACTTTTGTCGGAAAAGTCAAAAAGTGCCTCGTAAGTAAACAAAAGAAAGATTCCTTACATACCATGTAGTAAAATTCAAAATGGGTAAAATTGACATTAAAAATACATAAAAACACTTTTATAAAACATGGCCATGGATGATAACAATAACCCCAGTAAATACTTACGAATAAGCAGTCTCGGATAAAAATGAGATTTGCAAAATTATCCCTTACCTTATGTCCGATATGCTTCGTATGTATCCGAACCTCCTGTATAATGATTTATATAATGTCATTGACTTATTACAGAATCATATTCATTGTTATGATATCATATATGGTTCACTTATGACTTTATATTACCCGTTCTTTTGTAAATTCCATGTTAAAGAGTGTTTTGGGTAAAATCGTTTCATTTGTCATCCGTGTTTTGACTTGTAATTATTCATATGATCACTTAGATCACAATTACATAATTCCAGAATATAAAACATTATTTATATATAATATATATTCATAATATACATATATATAATAGATCGATAAATGGAAAGAAATACACCGTTCATGGAGACGGTAGGCCGTACGTACGCTTGAACGCTGTTTTCGTTTCCTTATTGAGTTGAATGGAATTAAGTAGATGACATACATATATACATTAATCCAATAGATTTATAATGTCATATATTTCATTATTATTTCTTATATATACTTTATAATCATTCTTAAATGGTTAACATGGAGAATGAATCTCATCGCATCGTGGAGACGGTAGTCCGTACGTACGCACGAGCGATGATATCGTTTCCATAATTATTGAATTGAATTGAATTGGATGATACAATATATCTGAATCAGTATGATGTTATAATAACTATGTATATTTATTATTTACACCATTATACCCATCCATGTAAGGTGTTGGTGGAAAAACAGATTACACCACGGCGTGGAGACGATATTCCGTACGTACGCACGCGCGGTGATTTTGTTTTCCGTAGGATGGATAGAAGGTGAAATGGGGTTGTTTCATATTTTTAATAACAAATCAGTATATTAGTGATACTAATTTTATTCTTTTATAATGAAACAACTAAAGGAGAAGATGTTGAAGAAGAAAGAAGCTTGAAAGAATCGGGAGAAGAAATTACCTCTTCTTCGATACGCCTCTTTGAAACCTCCTCTTAGGGCACTAAGATTGGTCATTAAAGTAGACAAGAATCACTAGGATGTTTCTAGGGAAGTGGAGAAGATAATTTGGCAGGGGTTGGCCGATCTTGAAGGCTCAAATTGGTGTGATGAGGAGAGGGAGGAGGTGCCCTTTTATAAGGGAGGAGAGGGGCACCTTTGGAATTCTTAAAAATATTAATTTATAATAAATCTAACCCCACTTAAAAACCTCCAAAAATGACTCATATTCGAAGATTAGATGATATATGGGTGTAATAGCATCAAACAATCAAATTTAGACATGTTTGGATCTTATTTTAAACCTTATCATTTTGATTTATCCTTATTTAATCTATTTAAGTTTATTTGTGGTAATAAAATTATAAATTTTAAATTATAACAAATAATTACTAATTTGTCGTGAATTTTCCATAATTGTTTACTTTATAAAATTATAGACCATATAAATTTAAATTTATAATTTTAAATATTTTTGTGATTTTTAAATTTTTTTATAATATGTTATTTTTATAAAATAACAATAGTGTCAATTTTGACACTATTCATTTATTTGAATTTAAATAAACTATATACAGAAGATATGTTCGAACTAAAATCTTTAATAGATTCATAAAAGGTCATATGTATCTATAAATTTAGTGGATCACATTAAATATTTCATATAATATTTATTTCATTATTTTTAAAACCATTTATTTGGTTTATCTCTTAATAAAATAATTACTACAACATTTTTGTATAATTATTTAATATACTGATTTGTTGCATAAAAATTTACAATAAAATTCTATGATGACGAAAAATCTATTACCTTTCACAATAATACTTTTACTCGAATTTATCATCTTAAAATCACAATATTTAAATTGTTATATTTATTAAATTATGAAGGTGACAACTTTGGCATCATTTAAAATAAAATAATATAAGTGTCATAATCACTTTTATAAGGATCCAAACAGTTATATATGAGGTCATTGGATGATTAAGGTGTATATATACACTACCAATAAGATTTTGTCAGGTTTGTTGGATTTTTAATGGGTATTATTATTTCAATAAAAACTATATTACTTATTTTCCACTTAATAAATAATTTCTGTATCATTAATGTATCACCATTAATGACAATTATTTAATCCCTAAAAATTATAAATAAATTATCATGATGTATATAATTTTATTATCTTTCTGGAGACTATTAATGTTCGAAGTTTTATGATGTTTATCACTAAATTAAAATTATTATACTTATAAGATTTAAGAGAGTGACATGTTGTCACTTTCTTTGGTTTTAATAATAATTAAATTCTTTTCATGGTAAAAAGTCCATAAAATGAATCTAATAAAACCCTTAGTTGATATGGGTTTACCTTTAGCCAGCCAATATAAGTTTGGAATGTGTTAGGGTAATTTTATAATATTAAAATTACCCTTAATTACCCAATTTACCTTTAACTACGGTAAATAAAATTTACCATAGTTACTATTCATAATTCCCAAAAATAAAAAGTAGCCTATTAACATAATTTGGACCCACTGATTCCAAATATGGAATCCATTTTTTCAAATTCAATACACAGAAGTTTCAGAAATTATATTAAAATTAATCCTGTTTTCGAATGAAAACAGGTTTTTGTTTAAAACATTGCAAAAGATTGAATTGATTTAACCTACGAATTTAATGTAAATTCAATGCTAATGACATAAATTATATTAAATGGTAAAAATATATTATATTTATTCTTTAAAACCATTAAATATTATAATTTAACCATATAAATTATTACGATGAAAAAAGTTGTTTTTCATTAAAATATAGCGTGTTTTTACTATTCATCAAAATATGAAAGTTACCAGAATAATACAAAAAATTTATCCAAAGTAAATTTTTATTTCTTGATTCCAAATAAGAATTTTATTTTGTCAAATTGAACTTATAAACATTTCAAAAACTAAATTTAATGTGGGTGCGCCATCAAAAGGCGGAAAAACTGCATTTTTTGAAAAATACTTATTTTACCTGAAAAATTTATTTTGTTCTTATACCACATTCTAGAAAATGTGTAAGATGAATAATAACGTTATAAAATTCAAAATTTACTTAATACTATTCATAACATCTAGTTCATAATAATATTATAATAATATATCGTTGTTTAGTAAAACCTGGTATTGCGTACAACACACGCTATCGAGGAAGGTCACGATTGCGTGTAATGCAAGCCAAGTCAGGGTTGCATGTTGTGAAAGAATCCTTCGTTGTTTCGTATAACAGAATCAAACCATATTTCATTTATACATTGAATATATATATATATATATATATATATATATATATATATATACTCAATGTTGCGTAGAATAACTATTATCAAAATTGTGTGTAACACGATCCAAGAATAGTGTTACGTCTACTGCAAGCTAATAGGGTGTTGCGTATAGCGCAAGGTAATCTTGGTGTAGCATACAACACAAGACATTAATGAAATTAAAAGAATATTTTTCATAAAATCTCGGGGTGTTACAGGCATAAGTAGATCAGATGGGTGGATCAAAAATTTTAATGAAGACGAATTCGAGGATTCTTGGGTCCCTATAAATGGGACACAAAGGTTTACCATTGGATAGGATTGAACCTCATGGAGGCCTCCTACGTACCCTATATAAGAGACAGGGATCAAAACCCATGTAGTTTGATAGGGTGATGAATAAGGGTGTACACAAAGTACAACAACCTAGAGACATGCTGAGGCTTATGTGTGGTTAGAATCCCATCGCAAGAGGGAAAATCTTGATTGAATTATTATGGATTATTCGATGCTAATGTGTGGTTATAAGACTGGGTGCCACAAGGAGCGACAATGGGATGGATGAAAAGATCTTACTGGGATGTGGTGGCTTAGGTAGGAATTAGGATGGATGAAGGATGGTTGAATGAAGTGGATGTGAGAAGTGGGGTGGAACCGACATGAAGGTGATGATGATGTTGGGATTGAACCTTAGAGAGGATTATAATTTACCTTTATTGGAGAGGGAAATGATCAAAGTCCATGTAGTTCAGTGGGTGATGGGACACCTAAGGAGGTGGATCGTGAGAATGGACGCATGGATGGGACCCAAGGAAAGTTGAACCTATGAGTTGGGGAATGGACTTCCTAAAACACAAATGATCAAGGGAGAGACTAGGATGAGAAATAAGTGATGTAATTGAACCTTGGGGAGGCTTCCTATGTATCCCTGTGGGAGGGAATCAAAGTCCAGATAGTTCAGGATAAGGGCATAGTATCGGGGAGTACACAAAGGACAACAAATCGAAGACATGCTGGGGGCTTATGCATGGTTAGAATCCCATCAGAAGAGGGACCCTATTGGTTGTATAATTGTGAATTGAGTGTGGGGAAAACAAATGGTTAGTTTCTTAGGAGCTGGTCTAACACCACTAAGAGACGAACCAAGGATGTGGGTCTCAACAAAGGGGATGCTGATGTTTACCGGTGTTTAGGGCTGAACCTCGATGAGGCTTCCTATGTACCCTGCCTTGAGAGATTGGGATCATAACCCACATAGTTTAAAATCATACAATTTAACATCATACGGAACAAAAAAGGAATGCAGTTTAACATCATGGGTGATGAGGGTGAACCAACATGAAGTGGATGGGACTTATGGGTGATGGGATTGATCATCAGGGAGGCTTCATACATACCTTTCTTGAAAAGAGAAAGGATCAAATTCTATATAGTTCAATGGTGAGGTATTGGGATTTCACACTAAGTCCTCTAAGGGATGGTTTCATGGTCGATGATTACTCTAAGCCCATGTGAGTCATTCTTAGTGTGAGAAACAAGAAGAAAAAAAACCCGATGATCACGTCGCGAAAGGTGAATCTATGAGGAATAGAGCAGTGCTTACATATGGTTTGCGGCCCAAAGAGGAAACATGGGATTACTCTGGAAGATAAACCCAAGTGGGGTCCATATTTATAATGAGGATATGGCCACCATACCTGGAACACCCCATTAGAGGGTTCTGGGACTTATTTTGAGACTGTCCGAGGTGTGCATGACAACAAATCCTAGAGGGAAAGAGATAGTGGGAGGGAACATGTTCCCATCCCCCCTCTGATCATATTGGAACTGTCACTTATGAGGTGATCACAGTTTAACATCTTGTGTTGAAGATGTGGGTTCTTGGAAGTTTTTCATCTTGCAGGTTGGACAATTAAGAATCACTCCTCACCCCTAGGACTTACATAATGGGTGAACTTTAACCCTTAGTTAAGGGAAGGCACCAGAAATTCCATGGAGTGATGGGTTTTTGGATTGATCTATTGAAGAGATCAAATTAGCGTGGATATTAGAAGAAGCAATAGATGTTAGCGTACCTATGCAATGAAACATGAGGGAAAACAATGAAACATGAATTACTGGAAAAGGGACCTTCAAATCATTTCATACAAGCCTAAAGGGCCACACAAAAAAAAAGTTTTCTAAGAAAGAGGACGTGCTGAGAGGGGATTTGCAAATATCAAGGGATCGTAGAGCACATGGATTCACAAAGATAATGGATTCATAAAGCTCATGGGATCGTAAAGCATAAGGGCTCGCATAACACTTGACTTCACAAAGCACATGGCATGACAAAGAACAATTCTCATAGAGGATATGAATTTTCAAGGAGGAGAACTTCGCAAAGCATAGTGTCTCGGCCATAGCATAGAGTACACATGTTTTTGGAGGGAGATTCTTAAAGCGTGGGTGCTTTGCAAAGTCCTAAGTACCCAAAGGGGTCTCCTTCCTCGACGATGGACCATAGGCTCCACGAAGGGCATCCCTCCTTGAAGAGGGGGTAAAAATGAGTAAAGGGAAAGAGATTTCTCAATGCTCAAGTACCTCAAGTGATTCATTTTTCTAATGGTTCATAGAGGAAAGGGTGATTTTCGAGTTAAAATAATGGAAGGTTAAAGGTTGGGGTGTGGATCACTTTGGAGTAGGGGAGCATGGTATTTATAGGTTTCATGGGGGAATGATGCTCTGAGGGTGCGTCGTGAATCTGTTTTCACTTCACCATTAGAGTTGTATTATGTCAAGTTCTTCATAACCGCAATGTTGACCATCATACCCTATGCGACGCAGAGGCTTCCTTCATTCCCTCCATGGCGCTCGTAGAGGCTTCCATCAATTTACAAGGAATTAAAGTGGCGATCATCTTCCCTCCTCAAATTGAAGAATTATTTCAATTTATTCGTAACTACATTGTCGATTGTATCTTTCCCATACAGCGATCACAGAGGAGGCCTCGTCTTTGTGACGACCATGGTGATGAAGGGCTTCGTGAAGGTGCTTTGTGAACCAGCCCATTTTTTCATTGTTGTGTTTTGTTTATTATTTTACCCAAACAAATATTTTTTCACCAATAAATGGATCCCTTAGAATTGGAGCCATGGAGAAAATGGGGGTCAAATTATGAGGGTATATCGTCAAAATTTTAGGCATATCATGAAGTGAGATCACAAAGAAAGGTCTCAATGTGGATGTGAACTATGTGGGCTGAGAACACCGCAAATCTAATTGCGGCCTGGCACACTATGAAGCTCAGAGTTCGTATCCTATAAATTTGGGAGAAAGACTCCTATTTTTTCCATACCAATCTCCACAACTTGTGATTGAGCTCTCGGGTTGAGAAGCCCCATGCGCTCTATGATCACTCTTTGCAAACCAGGATGTCTTTTTCTCTGCACCACATAGAAAATATTTAGACTCTGAAATTGTACACTCTTTGAGTTGTGTTTGTGAGGTCTGCCATAGAACTCTGTGGTCAGTCTCTATGATCTAGCTCTGCGATAGAGCTCCATGATCGAGATCTGTGATCCAAAACAAAAAATCTAAATTCTTGGGATAAAATGGCTCACCAAGAAGCTGTAGGGGGGGGGGGGGGGTCCTTGTGAATGTATCCTGGAGAGAAGATATGGAAGATAACCTAGGAATTGGGGAATGTGTGCGGAGCCATTCAGACCATGAATCCGTGGTATTGATTTTTTCAGAAATCCATAAGAATTACCCTCTATGAAAAATATTGCCTCTATATGGGTCTGGTCTATGGGATGATGTTCTCATCCCTGAATCAAGTAGGGACGAACCAACCTATTGTCTTAGGAGTACGCCGTGCTAGCTCCAGTGGTTTAGGGATTCCGATGGTCATACATGGGAGGATAACACACACGTCAATGCTGATTACTTGTATAATAATGTCGACAATTTTGATTGGAAGGCGTTGTAGCTATAGGTATCTCCCCCAAAATACCACACCATCCTCAAGGCGGCTCTGGGGAACCAACAGAAAGGGTGGACTGATTATTGGGATTTGCACTAGGGTGACAATTTTACGGAATATTGGGAATGGACTTACTGGGTTTGTGCCTCCTAAAAGGAGTTCTAAGTAGAACTGATACGAGTAGGGATATATAAATCTTCATGGACCTCCCAATTCCATATTTACTAGTATAAAAACCTGATGCCAGAGTTGTTGAGTAGGTGGTCGTCGAGGACCAAAACTTTTAAAATTCACCATGGGGAGGTCGATATCATCCTCTAGGACCTTCACAAGATCTCAGGGATTCCAATATTGGGGGCGATGTATGATGAGTTCCTACCCACCGAGAATACATGGGAGGATATGGAGTAAATGTCATGGATAGAAAAGGTATTGATGGATCTGATGCTGGATGAGGACAAGAACTCGGTGAGGTACGTCCACTTCTTTTTGTGGTTTAAGAACTTTATCAACTTCTCGTTAGAGCCTTCCGCTGAAGGGAAGGAAGCACCCAAGAAGCTACAAGTCAGGCCTCCAACCTGTCCCAAGGGAGCCTAGCGCAGTAAAGAAAACACTTACTGAAAAACCATGGAAGACTTCCAATTGACCCTATGGGGGTACAACGTTAACAATGAGCAACCACCAGTGTTTAAGCTGGATGGGTTCATTTCTGTGCTCATCTACGGTTGGATGTTTCCGGTCTGGGACAAAAATACGGGTGTGAGGCCATGAAAATTCATCATGGCATCAATGTTGGCGATAGAGGAGCATTTCAACTTGGGGTCCCGATGTAGGAAAAACTGTACAAGGTGTTGTGGCACATTAGTGAGGGGAATAAGACGTATAGAGTGTGTAGACTACTCCATCTTTTGTATGGATGGGTAGTGACACACATGGGTGATTAAGAATATTATAATCCTATTTACCTTCCTGTATTAGACTTACGACCAGCTATCTTGAATGTGGTGGGGAGTTTCCCAGCCAAGATGACCCTACCACACATGATGAACCGAGTTTGGAGGGAATATGAATTTAATTTCCACCCATTCCAATTTCCAATAGGCCTATTCACTGATGATATCCAGGTAAATGAGGAGCATTGTTCCTATATCCTAGCCTTTTGGGGTAGAGTTGTGGTTCCATAGGTCGATCGTGAGCCTAATTGTGATCTGTACACCCCACATTGCTTTAAGAGGAAATCTCAGTGCATGCAGAGTTTGGCCCCACGAGTCTACATGGGAGTGTGCCATGAGGACCATCGATGTGTGATGAGGCAGGTGTGGATCATGTTTACATGGGGGGATAGAAATATGTGGAATGAGATTCCTTTTCCCACAATTATCTATGGTCTAGTAAAAGAGTATGCCAAGAGTTGGGAGGCATCCTACCCAGGGGAAATTTTGAAGCGGCGAACCATCTGTTCTAGTGACATGGTGACTCCTCAACCTTGAGGTCAGGGTTAGAAATCAACAAGAAAAAGACATGGTGGATGGGATGTATTAGTGGGGGAGACCTGCACCGATAGAGAGGTAGGTGACAACGACAGACTCGGTGGTCCCAGAGGAGCAAAGTCAGTAGGAAGGGAGGCCACCTAGGGGGTTTCATAGGATACCCACTCTAGATATGAGGAAGCAGCTACAACACATATATATTCCTTAGGATGATGTTTTCCCAAAGGCTTAGGACACCTGGGATGTTAACAGACAATTCCTCAATCCTTTCCAGATGTGGTACCATATAAACTATCTTGTGATGGATCTATCAGAGATCGGCCATGCTAGGTCCAACATTTCTGTATCGCAATAAGAAGTGGAGAATTACATCATCGATCTAGATGAATTCGTTCACTCTTGAGTTACTCTACATCTAATGACAGATTGAGTGAAGGTGCCTCTCAAACAAATAGTCCCACCATAGTTGTGTGCAGCTAAATTGGGGAATTTCTTCCCCCTACCAAAAGAATAAGAAGAGTCCTCCTGGGGGAAGAAGCTTCTAGAGGGATCCCCATGGAAGGTGGTGAGGTTGAAAACTCGGATCTGGAAGAGTTTGCAGAGGCTCTTGAGGTAAACCCTAATCTATTTTCCTGTGGTCCTTATTCAAGTCACTTAGGCTTTCTCAACTGATATTTTCTCTATGCAAGAGATCCTCATACACAAAACCCTCTCCCACATAATAGTAGATGCATCTTTGGTGTCTTCACATGTGACAATGGTGATTTCCAAATCTAGCACGGATATGACACCCAGGGTGGTTCTCTCTAAGCCTTTGGATTTCACAACCATATATGGGGTCCACACCTTAGGGTTCCAGTAGTAGCAACTCAAGGGTGAGACCAATCATTTGATCTTTATGAGTCCCCTTCTTCAAAAAATCCATAACTATTGTCCATTGAACTAGGAAAACTGACATCTATGAATTTTTATATATAGAGTTCTTCAAATTGTGTGGGATGCATTAGCATGGATGCATGGGGCCCCTGACACTGCCTTTCCTTGGGGAATTCCAATGGTCATTGAAGCAAACACCCACGCTAACCAAACCACAACGCTTCTAATTATAGGCGGGACCGTTGGCAGGATGGAACCAATGATCATTGAGGTGGAATCCGATTACAAGGATCAATCAGATGACATGGGACCTGGCCTACCCAACCAGATACTAGAGGAAGATCCTACTGATGAATTTCTTGAGGTTTTCTTTGTATATGAACAAGCCAAACCCAAGTATTGGGAAAAGACAACTTCCGATGAAGTGGATAGAAAGGTCATCCATTTCTAGTAATGGAAGCTGATAAAGAACTTCATCAGGGAGACCCCAGAAGAAGAATGGATAAGCCATATGGAGAGGCTTCATTCCCGGCTGCGTGAACTATGCGTTGGAGGAGTGGATTCCTAGCATCCTTATATGCTCATTCAAGACTATATGGACGAAAAAATATGGGAACATGATCGCATCGTTGGTGTGGGATATTAGTGGGGGGAAGTTCGTCAACATCAAGAGACTCAAGGAGGCAGATCATGGGATCCAACACTTGAGGGTGCAGGCAAACGATCATTCCACTTTCTGCAATGCACAATTAGGACTTGTATTGCGACTAAAGGCCCAGTTGGAAGATCCAGAGGAATAAATTAGGTGATCTTTTCAAGAGATAGATATTATCTGACCTAATGAGGATCATGCCCATATCACGGATGATGAACTATGCCCCATTTCCATCGAGGAGGAGTGAGATATTAATAGGAAATATCAGATCCTGGATGTCACGAGTGAGAGAATAATGAAGCTGGGACACTTTATTAAAGAGGTCAACCAATCTATGGGTTGGGACACTCCGTGAGCATTGTAATTTGTGAACTCATAAAAATAATTTCATTCTTTCTTGTTTATTTTGTGCATGCATGAGTTCCGTTATCTGTTTTCATTACTAAAACTTTATCATACCCATGAAATATTCAACGACCAATCCATAAGCTCATGTGGGTCATGCCTAATGTGAGAAATAGGGGATGACCACATAATTATTCTCTTTGGATACAAGAGTTACAATCAATCACCAGACATCTGGGGTCTGAATGACCACCCAGAGTTTCTGGGAAGAACATGGGGGGTCATGGCTAGATAATGGGATTCTCAAAAAAGTCAAAACCACCCTCTCTCAACATTCTCTAGTGCACGAGCAGGATAATTCCAGGGGAGTTAGAATCAATCCAAACAAAAGGATATGATAAGTTTGAATCACATGCCCAACATTTTGAACATAGTGAGGGTGGCATGAATATTGAGGATAACGTTTGACCATGTTCACAACATAATATCCATATCACATTATCCTGAAATGAAGACAAGAAAACGAGGGTCGAATGTTGACATTGTTGGATATACAGGACCTTACTTGAAGTGTTTTCCAATGTCCTCTGGGGAATTGGCCCATCACGTTAGGTGATCCATGGGGCCAAGAATCCAAACCATTAGGGGTCCTTCAGATGTGAAAAATGATGAAGATTCAAATGAAGGACATGCAAAGCATGAGGTGGAGTGATGGAATGCTTGAAAGGATTCCAACTCTTTTAAAATTATGCCACTATGATCATGGAATGAGACATCTTATTCTTTTCATATAAGGAATATATTATTTGGAATAAGAGGAATTCTATTATGGAATGTTAGAGAATACTACAGTTTAATGTCATGTAGTGAGGACATGCCCGTGTAGTTTATTATCATGCGGTAAAGGTAGAAAAATAGAGAACTATCAAGAAAGGTATGTGGTGTGGCTACAACAAACCTATCATGAATGAGGACATAAGTCCACACCACACTGAAAATATATGAGGAAAATTAGGACAAAATGTCACAAGAGGGTTCATAGTGATGCAGATAGACCACATGCAAAAGTCTGGGTGTCACTACCTATCTTGTAAGGATGGGAATCAATCCATACATAGTTCCTGAGAACAACA
This sequence comes from Viscum album, assembly GCA_963277665.1. Classification (NCBI taxonomy): domain Eukaryota; kingdom Viridiplantae; phylum Streptophyta; class Magnoliopsida; order Santalales; family Viscaceae; genus Viscum; species Viscum album. The sequence goes on along the minus strand of OY728148.1, from coordinate 1,061,228,878 downwards.
TGGTCAGAGACCAATGATAGTAGGGTAAATCCTCTCTAGAGAAAAGGACGACTCATAGAATAATTAGCATGGGGAATCCCTAACTTGTTTAGGGTAGGGGCTGCAGTTTAAATCTACGAGTCAAGGACATGGGTACCCAAAAGTAGAAATGCTTGATTTGGTTCATAACATGACATGAATGGGGATATAAATAGGTCTGTTCCACATTGCACATTCTTTAAAGAGTAGTTAGGATGAGAAGGAAAAGACAGGGAGTATACCATTCAGTTGGCTAGACCTAGGAATCACGTGCCCGAATGTCTCTACATATCTTTAAAGGGTAGGAATCAAGCCTTACATAGTTCTTTGAGGTGGTACGATAGGAATCACATACCTAAAATAATGACATCTTCTCAAGTGAAAACACCATATGTCTAGGTAATTTATCACTACACAGCCTGGAGGTAGAATATGTAAGGGGTATTAGTTTATGGTCATAGAGCTCATACCAAAAAATAGAAAGATTCCCGAAGTGGAAATATGTGATGTGGTGCCATAAATTAGACTGATGTGAATGAGGAAAAAATAGTCTACACCACACCAAAAATCTCTATAAGAATGCACATAGTTTAAAGTCATGATGCCCAGACTAAGGGAATGAATCTCCTAGTTTAAGGTCGCATAGTTCTGACCATAAGGAAGTGTAGTTATTTCATGTATATACAAATATTACTGGTATCCCTAATCCCACATGAGAAATGATCTATGTGGGAAATAAGATAAGAGAAGATCTTTGAAACACATGGAATACATAGATGGGGTAGATGGTGTGGAGTCGAGGATGACCCTCACAATATAGATTAAACCTCTTTAACGTGCATAGGTGCATGGAGGGATAACACCAAGGGGGTTGAAATTCCACTTGAACATGATGGAGTGGAAAGGTACATGAATAATGAAACCAATATTTGAGGCTTAATGGGGAGAGTGTAATGATTGATGATAACAATGAATAGTGTTCGAAACACAACATCCATATTGTGTAACCTGAAATGGGAACAAACAAATGAGTGTCGACCGTTGACCATATTTGAAACTGGGGACATGTGTCAAATTGTCATTCAAAATCCTCAAGGGAATTATCCCAAGATGGTAGGATAGCATAGAGGCATAGAATCCATGATTTTTAGGGGTCCTTTTGGATGTGAAATATGATGGAAACCCAAATAAAGGGAAATGTGAAGCATTGAAATGGATAAAAACATGTCCATGAATAACCCAACAATCTAGGTCCTAAACCACAATGCATCTGGGAATGTTGGTGAGGCATAATAAAGGTTTAGAAGTCTATAAAAGAAGGAGAAAAAATGGGTTTATGATCCTAGGTCTAGACCCGAGGATGAAATGTCCCGGAATTCCTACATATCCCATGAGGATGGGTATCACGCCATATGTAGTTCTTGAAGATGACATGCAGTTTATCATCGTGCGACAAGAAAATAGTATAATAGAAGGAATATACCCAAAATTAAGTATATGGAATGGATATCATCAACCTGGCATGAATGAGGACCCAAGAGGTCCTCACTACACCATGTTCTTCCGATATAGTTCGGGACAAGGGTTCAAAAAGAAGGAAGAATTTGAGGTACTTGGGGCTGGACCCGAAGATGAAATGTCTGAGTGTTCCTACATATCTTATAAGGATGGTAATCAAGACACACATAGTTCTGGAAAATGGCATGGTAGGGTACTAATTCCCCGGGAAATACTATTGTTCTGGTCTGTCCCATGAACCAAAAGAAGTGACATTTCATAGATCTTGTTTGTTCTTTAGTGTAGATATGTGTTTTTTGAAGCAAAAAACTACGGATGGAGAATCCGGGCATCTCCTCAAGAATCAAGAAATATATGGGCCTTGAAAAATGGAATGGTGGATGAACAATAACAAACATGATTTCCCCTAAAGCGAGGACAACACAATGTGGTGATGTTGTCCGTTGTGCAACCATGAATATTGTGGCATAGTTTAATGTTGTTCGATAGGACCAATGCATGCATTTTAACATTGTGAGACAGAGAAAAAATAGTTTAAAGTCACTTGTATTGGAAACATATAGAAGAACGAGGTTATAGAGGGAATGCACATGGCGTGATAAAGAAAACCCGATGTGAATGAGGACAACAGTCTACACCACACCACGTGCAACCCTAGGGGAAGGGGACCTTAGGAGAAGGGGCTAAAAAATATCAAAGGACATGGGTATGAACCCAAAGATGAAATTTTTTGGTGTTCCTATTTATTCCATAAATATGGGAATCAAGCCATATGTTGTTCTGAAAAAACCAAGTAGTTTAACCTTGTGTGGTAAGGATGGGGATAGGAGGGACAAACCCATAAGGGGAAGTATGAGGTGTGGATAGTGGTGAGGCTATTATAGACCTGACTTGAATGAGGGAATAAGTCCACATACGACACACCACACAATTCCATAAGAATTAGGGCCAAAAGTAAGAACATAAGAAATAATTAGTGGATCCTAAGCTGTACCCAAAGAATAAATGTTCAGGCATTCCTACGTATCCCATAAGGATGGGAATCCAGCTATACGTAGTTATGAAAAATCGTGCAGTTTCAAGACATGTGATAATGAATATGGGGTCTTAGTTTACAATCGTAGATCTCAGACCAAATGAAGTGAGATTCTCCCAAGTGAGCGTAAACCTTGACCAAGTCCCTAATCCCACGTGAACTGCGCTCTTTGGGGGAAACAATAGTAGATAAGTTCATTGAAACATGTGGAATACATAGAAAGGGGAAATGGAATGGAGCCTCGGATTACAACATGGCGTTGATTCATCCTCTTAACATGAAGATGCACACTGAGGGATAGAACCAAAAATGTCAAAATTCTAATTGAACATGATGGATTAGAAAGGGATGTGGATCACAAGTCCAATATTTAGGGTTCGACGGGGGTGTCACAACATGGAGGATAACTGTTGACCATGTTCAAAACACAGCATCCATATCACTTGACCTAATATGGGAACACAAAATGAGGGTTGATCACTAACCATATTAAAAATGTGAAACTAGTCACATAATTTTATTTTAAATCCTCTGGAATGTTGGCCCAAAATGGTAGGTGAGCCATAAGGTTGAGCATCCATACTATCTGAGGGTCATTTAGGATTTAAAAGATGATGAAAACCCAAATAAAGAAGAATGTGAATCATGTAAATGGATGAAAACATGTCCATGTATAATAAAACTCTCTAGGTCCTAAACCACCGTGTATTTGAGAACATTGGTGAGGCACAATAGCCGTTGAGGGGCCCAATTGAGAGTAGACGACTCAAGGACACGAGTGGAGGAAAAGGGGGGTAGGAGAGATCTCATGAGAGAGGTATGAAACATGGTTATTGAAAACCCAACTGAATGAGGAGATAAGTCCACACTACACCACATACCCCTAGGAGAACATAGGCAAAGTGGATGGAAGGAAGAGAAGGTTTCTAAAAATTAGTGTTGGACCTGAAGACAAAATGTCCGGGTATTCCTACGTATCCCATTTGGATGGGGATCAATCTATACATAGTTCTGAAATTCTGTGCAGTTTAACATCATGTGTTAAGGTTGTGGGAAAGGGGTATCACAAAAAGGAATGTGTATGGTGTGGTGAATAACCCAACATGAATGAGGACATAAGCCCTCATACACCACACCCTTTCATATTTCTAGGAGAGAACTCATGCTAAGTTGATGAGAGAAAGAATAAATGAACCTGAGATGGAACCGAAAATGAAATATTTGGTCATTCCTACATATCCCATGAATATGGGAATCAATCCATACGTAGTTCTAGAAATATCATGCTATTTAACGTAAAGCGGTAAGGACAAGAAGGATGTTCTAAAAGGATATGACCATAATGAGTCCATTCTTATCCCAACACGAATGTGGAAAAAAGGATTCCATATACCACACCACATGAAATCATTATAAGAGAACTAAACCTGAGGAGGGTGAAGATATTTTTTGGGCTGGACCTGAAGACAAGGTGTCCAGGTGTTTTTAGGTACCCCATGCTAATGGGAATCAATCCATACATAGCTTTGAAATAGGCTTGTAGTTTAACATCATGCGATAAGGATGTGGTTGATATTAGTTTATGGTCATAGATCTTGGAACATAGATGCCCAGTTTAATGTCATGCACATGGGATAAAAGGGAATAAAAGGTGAATCACCGCACCTATAATTTGAGAGACCATGAGAAAAAAATGAAGATTGAGTATAACTTTTGACCATGTTTACAACACAATATCTATCTCATGTGACCTAGAATGGGAACAAACAATTGAGCATCGACCACTAACCGTATTCTCCACGCAGGACTTGTGTCAAATTTTCGTTCGAGATCCTTTGGTATTTTGGACCCAAATGGTAGGTAAGACAAGGTGTCATGAAACTAGGCCTCTAGGGGGGCCTTTAAGATGTAAAATATGATGGAGACTGAAATTGAGGTATGGGTGAAGTGTGGTAGTACCCATGCTATTTAACATCTTGCAGTAAGGACGAGGGATGAAGGGGGGGTGTCTCGAGGGAATTTCTATGGCATAGAAAAAATATCTCGACGTTAACAAGGACTTGGATTCCATACCACACCGCAAAATCCTAAGTGAGAACTTAGTCCTTGAGTCCAGAAAGGTCAAGGGGCCTGAGGCTGGGCTAAGGATGAAAGGTCACGACATTCCTACATATCCCAAGAGGATGAAAATCAAGCCATACGTAGTTATGAAATGTTTTTACGGTACTAGATCTCAGAACATTTATAGTTTAACATATTATAGAATGATAAAGATTGGTTTAACATCCTACAAGATAGGGATAGGTAGTTTAACATATTACAGGATGGTAATACAATTTAACATCATGTGGGATGAGTTCTAGGTAGTTTTACTTCTTTTATCCTAGACATACCACACAGTTTTAATGTCATGCAGTGAAGATAGAACAATTTAAAGTCATGTGGGACTTTTAAGTGAAATAATACTTAAGGAATTTATAATTGGTGGGATGAGTAATATGCTCACCATTCATAGTGACCAAGGGTTATGCACCATTGGGGTACACCTTGTGAATGATATAATGCCCCTACCATTTGGGATCTAGCTTTGGCGGATTTCTACCATGTATCATTAGCGTTCTCAGAACCAATACCATGCCACCTTATAATAAAGAGAGGAGGAAAACTTTATTATTGAAATCCTTTGATATCTTGTTCTAATGCCTCTCTAAATTGTTTAGGTAATGAAGCCTATTCTCATTATGGGCCTCTAGTTCATCCAGACATATTTTGGCTACCTTGTCTAGTACCTTCTGATTATAGACGGTTGTATGTAATGAGGGTGACTAGATCTCGATGGGCAAGACTACCTCTGTTCTGTGAACCAGGGAATATAGAGTCATCTGATATGAATTTTAAGTTGCTGTCTAATATGTCTAGAGAGCGTTGGGGAGTTTTTCTAGCTAACTCTTCTTGTTCTAACCAACCATCTTCTGCAAGATGTTATAGAGGGTTTTGTTGAATTCCTTGATCTTCCCATTTTCTTGTGCATGATAGCGAGATGTATGATTAAAACAGATGTTGTACTTGGTGTACAAGTTATTTATCTCGGATTCCCATAAGTTTGTGTCATTGTCAGTAATAATGATGTGAGGGACTCTAAATTGGTGGATAATGTTGGAGATCACGAAGTCAAAGATTGAACGGGCCTTGACTTCCCTAAGTGAAATTTATTCTTCCCACTTGGAAAATAAATCTATAGTGGTCAGAATGAACCTGTATTAGAGATGTGTCTTCAGTAGATTTTGTCCCATGGCATTGAATCCCAAGTCCAAAAAATTTCAAGAGTACATGGTAGTGTGGAAAGGTTCTGGCGGCCAATGCACAAAATTACCATGGATTTGGAATGCATGGAACTTCTTGGAAAACCCGATACTATCATGGATCATGGTGGGCCAAAAATAGCCTAATCATTGGATCTGATGGGAGAGTTTTGTCCCTATATGATGATCCCCATAGGAATCAACATTAACTTCCTACATGACCTGATAAATCTCACCTCCTTGAATGTAATGGAGGATAATCTCATCAAACCAATGTCTGTAGAGGATCCTCTCAAGACTAGGACCAATCTAGAGGGTGAACTGCACTACGCATCGTCAGATACACTCACTCTTGGCCCAGTTTTACAAGAGATTATTATTCCAGATATACTCAATAAAGGGGGTTCTACAGTCAAGATTCACTTCCAACACCATGGTAGGGGGCCTTGAGGTTCTTATGTGGATACATCAACGGTAATGTGGCTTACCTATGAGATATCATCATCATCTGGAGTGACAGGCGCGATGAATCTTTGATTTTCCACATGGATAATCAAATAATATTGGCTAGGATCTACAAGAGATGTGGAAAGTCAAACTGAGGAATCAACTTGAACATTCTGCGATCGAGGGACATGAGTAACTTCTAGCCGAGAAGGGAACTTGGTCATCAACTGGAGAGTACACTCTAACAGCAGTACAAGATCTATATTATTGATGACGTATTCACTATTGATCTTCTTAATGACCATTTTAGAGTCCCCTTTCACATGAATGTGGGGAATGTTAATCTCGAGGGCCATATCATGACTAGTGATGAGAGTCTGACACTCTTCCTCGTTATTGGTACATCCTTCTGACAATAGCAATGAATAGGTAAGGGAATCTTGTACATGTGTGATGAAGATGATACCCAATCCCACTCTGTTGAGTCTGGGATCATTGAGTCTTCTTCCAATAGAAAATTTGGAAGTTCCATAAAATTTCATTTTCCAACACATAATGTCTTGATATACTGAGAGGAATGCCTCATCTAAAAAATCAATAACCATGGATTATTCTGTAAGAGAAAGATGGGTCAAAAGAAAGTCTTCCAATGCCTATCCCATGATATACTTTTAGGAAAAAAACCTAATGTCTAACTATTGAAGGATCATGACCCACAGAGATAGAAATCCTTTCAACATGGGGAAGTTCATAATGAACTTTAGTGGATCCACTTGGGACACTAGCTGTATCACATGGTGCTACACTATGAATTCTAGCACGAGGGAACTCTTCTCAATAGAGGAGTATATAGTATCTGTATTGAGGAGCATGCAGTTGAGATCGTATAAACTATTCTCTATTCCCTCATTATTCTTCTGGGAAAGAAGGGTGTTGAAGGAACGTTCTAGAGTAGTCACATAAAGGATGAGTGGATTTATGGGAATGGGTGGCAATAATATTAGAGGCTATAGTTGGTACTGCTTGATTTTCTGAAAAGAAGTATATCACTCCCCATCCCACTGATAATCAGAACCTTTATTCATGAGACAAGAAAAGGGATTACACTTTCCATCTAGATTCACAATGAATCAGATTATATAGGGTAAGTGTCCTTGAAATCCTCGAAGCTCCTAAATGTTTCTTGGAGGAGACATTTGAATGATGGACTTGATTTTTTATGGATCAATCTCAACGCCTATGTATTGGACAACGAAGATGAAAAACTATCCAGATGTGAACCTGGAGGCACACTTCAAGGGGTTCATCTTTATATAGTGGGAATGGAGGAATACAAACATTTTCTCAAGATCTTTGAGATGGTCCTGAAACTAGGAAGATTTAACCAGAATATCATCCACATAACATTACACAAATGTCTTGAGGATATTCTTGAATATGCAGTTCATGACATGCTGATAGGTGGAACCTATATTCTTTAGACCAAAAGGAATTACCTGGTAGCAATAAGTACCTCGTGGTGCACTAAATGTGGTTGAATCTTAATCCTCAAGGTCCATTCATATTTGATTATATCTGGAATACCCATCCATTAATCAGAGATCTTAGAACCTAGTGGTGGCATTGATTATTAGTTTCTTCATAGGAAAGAGAAAGTCATCCATCAGATAGTGATAGTTGAGATCCTGAAAGTTGATGCAACCTATAATCTATCAGTTCCTCTTCATGACAGGCACAAAATTATCCAACCATCTGAGGTACTTGACCTCCTTGATGAATTTAGATCTAATGAGATTATCAACCTTGGCCTCGACCATGGCACTATGAGAAGGGTGCATCCTTATTGGAGGATATTTTAACCCACAATGATTTGTTGGAAGATTGAGACTGTGAACGTTGACCTGAGGATCTAAACCTGTCATCTTGTACTAAATCCAAGTGACTACATCATGATGTTGCTTTAGGAAATCCACATATTGTTGTTTCGCTTCGACATGCATAGTGGCACTGATCAAAGTTGGTTTTAGATCCGTCTTGTTATTGAGGTCCACCTGTACCAATCCATCAGCCGTGGTTGAGAAACCCTATTAGAATGAGGTAGGGGTGTCACCTAGGTCCTCTTTTTCATCCATAGTGGGAGGATCATCAGTTATAGGCAACTATTCTAAGTTGAAAGATCCTAATGGGACATGGGTGGCAGCCTGAGTGGTAGTGTACACCTCATCGAGGGACTCCTACACCACTGAAACCATGGTGATGAAAGTTGTCTACCCGATCCCATCTAGACTTCAACCCAAGGTGCCATTTTTGATGATATCAAAGAAATAGTGGCACATCAGATTGAGATGAATTATCCCATCCTGATAAAACAAGACATTATGATGTATTACCATTGCCATGGGGTGGACATATTGATACTTTATAGGAGTAGGGGGCCCTGGGATCACCCGATCCTGATTAATGTAGGAACACGAGGTGATATTATACTATTCCTTGGACTTGGAAATGCTTCTCACCTTAGTTCCTGAGACAATGAAGAATTTCCACAACTCTGGTGTCGTGGAAACCAATCATTGGATTGAAAAAATGTAGGCATCATCCAGGTCTACCCATAGGTCGGTTACAGCCATGGCATGTTCAATATCATTTGTATGAATTTTCTTGTCATTTCTCTTATAATAGTCAAAATCCAAGTAGTGGGCTTCACAAGAGGAAAAGGGATACACATCACCTTGGAGTATGCCTAATCGACCATTAAGGGAGTACTTAAGGCAATGGTTCTATGAGGAAGGGACTACCAAATGTAGGTTAATCCATGGTATCCCCATCAATGCGTTAGAAGTGGTGTCTTGTGAGACAACCATGAATTTGGTGCGGGAAACTAGGCCACCTAACTGGGTATTCAAAAAACTTTTACCAACTGGTGTCTTCTCCATCCTGTCATAAACTTGAATTTTTAGGTTAGAGGGACTCATATTTGCCTCGGACAGTCCCATATTTTGGAGTGTCTAGGTCATGATAAGGTTGATCCCAGAGCCTATGTCGACAAGATAGTGAAGAACCTCCACACCATTGAAATGTAAAGAGATATACAATGAGAGGATGTGCCCCTGTATAGTGAAAACTTCATATTATCTATAGAAAGAAACAATGGATTGACTGTCCAAATGCTTGAATTCCTTATAATGGAAGGATTATGTGACTGATACCTCTATCTCAAACTAGAGGGGGATTTTTAAAGCCTCCAAAAGGGATTCACACATATCTGATGACAGGAAAAGAGCCTCAAGGATAGAGAGATTCATATGAATTCTAGTGAGATGCTTGAGGAAATCATACTTACGTGCTAGGAATACACTTCTATTGATAGAATATTTCTTTGTGGATGGAGGTTTTACGGGTGCGACTGCTTGAACAAGCAGCTGACTGGTACTGGGAATGTCTCGTTGCTCATTGGTAAAACCGCGTAGAGTGAATATCAGATGAGGTACAGGTGACTGAGGTCCATCCACAATGTAACATGACTGATCATATCACAGTCTTGGTGAATCTGTCTGATGAAGTAGTACAAACAGCAGTGGAGGCAGATCTCATGAAATGATATGAGAAGGATGGGCATGCCGAGTTCTACACTGGGACTATTGTATGGTCTTGGTGGAATGCAGGTCTTGGGTAGAAGCACTAACCAATGAATTCTAGCAATTCACATACACACGGTTCCGTCGATGCTGGCGTCGACTATGGATTTTAGGAGGATCCATCTGGTGTTCTTCATCATCAGGAACTATGTAGGGGTTTACCAGCTACATAGTATTGATCAAAGCATACCCCTGATCACCACTTGAATAATCGTCCATCATTGGGTGATTTCTGGGGGAAATATCCCTCTATATGGGCATGAAATAATAGAGAGTACGAGATGATGATGACATTGGTGGGGGACTTTGTCATCGATTGTTCCCCTTATAGGAAGAAGAAGGATGATATGTCGACATAGAAGTAGCGTATACAGGTAACGTGGAGACTTATGAAGGCTTGGGTTGATTCAAACATGAACGGATAATACCATGGGAATAGGTGACTGCCTGATGAGCCATCTAGTCATCTTATTTCTGAGACCCTTGGTTAGAAACCTACTCCAATTCACCTTCACTTTCACTATATCTGTTAGGCTTCATGAACACACATGCCACCTATTCTGGGGATGGACCTAACCTGAATATGTTGTTATGGACCTAGTCCTGGATCCTGTATTTAAACACACATATCACTTCTTAAGGGTGTTCCCAGGTATACAGTGATAGGGGAAGTAATTGGGGCGATCAGTGAGATCCACCTCTTCGGGCCTCTTGCATTCTAGAAACCATAGGATACCCTGATCCAAGGTGCTTCGAAAGTAACTATGAACCTGAGCCTCATTAAATGAGTAGGTCTGGTTCCTCCTAGATGGGTAGGGAGATCTAGGATCCTAGACCTAAAAGGGGACTAGCAGAGCTTGATGAGGAGGGGAGAGCTGATTGTCTCACATGAGTGGCAGTGGCACATTATGATGGGGTGCCTACCGATTCTGAGGTGGGAACTACTGGGTTGGAGGCTACGCCTGAGGTGGTGGCCCTCATCAATGATATGGAGGTGGTTCCATTGGTAATAACTCTAGCTACTTGGGGGCCTCTATTTGTGCTACTATAGTGGGATCGTCCTTAACGACTCTTCTCATAGGAAATACAAGAGGCAATGGACATGCCTTCCTGGCTTGCTATAAGGCTTTATCTAGATGCTGGGCATTGTTAGAGAAATCCAAAAATTCCTCTAGTTAGTTCTTCATGATAATATAAGGGACTAATTCATTTATGACATTCACCACACACATTTTTAGCAGCGGTTCCTAAGTCAGTGGCATATCAAGGGATCATGTGAGGCCTTTCCACCTTGTGAAAAAGTCTGTGATGCATTCATCAGGCCTATGATTTCACATGAAGAGGTCAGAAATACTCATATTTTGGGCCATGGAACTGATTTGGTAGTGAAAATGTCTATGTAGTTCTGCCAAACTAGATATGGATCTGATGGGTAGATGGTTGTACCAGACAAACGTGGGAGTCTTCATATCATCCTACCATGCTGGATATGACTTTCCTTTAGGAGGGATCACCACTTGTCGAGTTTCCAAATCCTCAAGGTGGAAAATTTTAGTAGCTATTAGATCATCTTTGCAGAGATTCCTATCTTGAGGAGGATCTATGACCACCGGTGCATTGGAATGTTCTTCAACATTGTAACTAGGCATAGTGGTCCATAGAGCGGTTGGTGGGTTGACTTGTAGGGATTCTAGAGGGATAACCCGTGGAGCGGTTGGGGAAACCTGAGATGGGTCCCAAAGAGGGTTATCATCCAACTCAGGTGGATTTGGTGATGAATATCACTCCATATTTCCATAAAATCCAGCCTCCACCCTGTCTATATGGTCAAAATGGTCAAGGTCACCAAGAGGCAACTCACCAGGGTGAGGCTGTACCTTCCCCTACTACCCTGGTTGAGGATTACCGTAATCCGGCCGTCATTCCACAACACATTTGGAAAGAAGGTTATTGACTATATTTTAATTTTGAAAAAGATATTGATGAAACACAACATTTTATGGGTCATCTTCTATCTTCTGAACTAAGCCTGATAAGTTAGAGGGTTTGATGGTCCCATTGTTCTCTTTACCCTTATTGGGGTCCCTATTGAAGGATAATGAATCAGAAGGTGCATGAAGGCCTAGAAAAATACTTTCTGGTTAGTAACCCTTCCCAAAGGATCCAACATGTGTGAAACCACCCCAGGGGGTAGTTTATCTTCAATGAGTCCTAACTCAATCCCTTTCTCCAATAGGACGACCATGTTTACTGTGATCGTACCTAAAGGAATATTCTCAACATCACATGGAAAGTCAGGCTGGTGCCGGACAAGACTGAAATGAATATATGGATAGTGTCTCCAACCAAAGATTTGAATGTTGGGGGAGGCCTTTGGAATAATTTTTTAGAGCACTGTAAAGCTCCGGACACATCATTACTGAAGGTTATGATTATGACTGGGTGACTTAGGGAACTGATCCATGGTGGGAATAGCTAGGTCGACCATGCGACATTACTGGACGATGTCAAATTTTTTTCCAGGATATTGGGGTAAGCCATCCATTGATTAAGGAGATAAAAGTGAGTTTCCCAAAGAGTTTGGTAGAATCAAATGACCTCCTCCGGGGTGAGAGATTCCAGAATACTAAAACATAATTATGAAATAGGTTATAAACTATCTGGGAATTGGTCTGCTGCAATGATGTCCCACAAGATCCTTAGCTCAGACTTAGGATCCAGACCTTTTTTCCCAACTCATCAATTAGGGGTGGTTGAAGGATTGGTAACATCACTTAAGAGAACCATTGCGATGACAGACTGGTTGGTGGAGAGTAAGGTTTGTGAGTTGACAAGCCACCGCATATTGTTCTATCTTTTTATGAATTCACTGATTGTGTCACCACATCCATATAATATGGACTAATGACCACTCCATCTCGCACTGGGGCTACGGTCATTGGTAGTGGGTTATGCTGTTGATCGTCCTCTATTAGTCCCTATAACAACTCTTCGTGATCTCTGGTTGAGGTAGAGAATGATCTTGTTGATGATAGGGAGGATTGTATAGATATGACTCAGAAAGAGGCCAAATATTCCTCCTCCTTTATGTATCTTTGGATGGATACAGGGATGCGTTAGAACTCACTTTTCAGAAGTATTAGGCTTATACGCCATTTTTATACCCCATCCCTTGACACAGAAGATCAAGATGAGGGTTCCATCACTGAATCACACTCTTCCTCAGAATCTGAAAAGTAGACAGGTTTAATAGCGGTTTGGAACTTCCTCATATTCATCCTTCAGTGGAGGCAACCCTACCTCTTTCCCTAGGATGGTTCTTCAGGACATGGTGGGTTTTTTACATGGGGTGGTTCTCTATGAAGATTGGTGCTAGAGTGGGGAGGACCTCTACCCACACTGGATAGGATATAAGGAGGGTATTTATATTGACCATTGATGACGTGGGGAGGACTTCCTCTCTATTGGGATAGGGTGCAAGGGGCACCTAAAAAATGACAAATGGAACACAGAGAGGACCTCTGTGGTTGACAGTGCTGTAGCAGGGAGGGATTCATCTAGAACTGGTAAACACATGGGGAGGACCACCATGGTAGCCATCCATCATGTTGGTAGGACCTTCTCATCAGCCAGCCCTGGTAGTAGTGGTATGTAGAGAGACTTTGTACTTGTTACATAGGATAAGAGAAGGGCCTCAGTGCTCACTGTTGAGGAAGCAGGGATGACCTTTATTTTGGTTATTACTGTCACGAGGAGGACCTCCACCTTAATCAATGAGCACATGGGGAGGGCCTCCATGGTGTTGGGTGACTAGGAAAGGAAGACCCTCCCATTGAAAACCTGGTATACAAGGGAAATTCTCATACTTGAGGCGAGGGGCACAGTGAGGATCTTCATGCTAAATGTCGATGGGGCAGGGAGGGCCTCCTCCAGAGTTGATGTTGGTGTATTGGGGATGACCTCCATACTGAAAAAAGGAGTGGGAAGGACCTCCACTCCATATAATATTGGTATAGGGAGGAGCTCCGCACTCGGTACCATCATCACATGTTAGATTTCAATGACTTTTTATTTCCCCGATAACCAAGATAGAAAATTAAACCTATTCATTGGGTGATTGGTGCCTCAAATTTGGCCGGACATGTAAGTGAACCTACTATGTAACCAGGAGGTTCCCTTTCCCAATGATGATATCAGGTTGATAGCTCGTGCTAGTGGTGGCTCAGGCTATTGAATCTGAGGATGATGGTTCCCCCTGGTGGGAATACTACTGAGAATTCACTCAAAATTGATTCTGGGTCAGCCAAACTAGAGTTGACTATGTACGGGAATGAACCGCCTACTCTTCGGACCGTATGACCGGCTGGCAATGTTAACACGATTGGGTGGGAGCCCTCCTTGGAATCTCCCTAGCTAAAATCTAGGTCAGGTGGACTTGAACATCACATACTTCATCTTCATAAGGGAGTGAGTCATAGGAGTACTCCAAGGATAGGCTCTTGAAGCTATTGAAGGTTGGAGTGGGTAGGAGTGGTTCCCTGTGGTGCCCTTGGGGGCAACGACACTGAAGGGGCACAAAGGCCTCTATGTCTTGGTGGGCCATGACCCTTATTGGGATGACCCCTTACTATTCATATCAACGAACACGAGTCTCAATCAAACTCCATTGAATAAATTCAGAGGGTGAGAGGGGGTGCGTGTGCCTAGTATCTGCAGGCATAGGAGTCATCATAGGGGAGTTAAAGTCATGAGGAATTGTCACATTCATATGGCCCCTGACCCCGTGTCCATGGGAGGGAGACGATTGGTTTATTTTAGCTTGAGATTGGGTCTTGAAAAGTAATAAAATTCAGTTATCAGTACAAAAAATAGGAAAGTGATGACTAGTGCCCCAATGCCGTTCAGTCTTCCATGGATGGATAGAAAGATCCATGATGACAACATCACAGACCGGGATGTCCAATGATCCACTGCCCCAACTCTTGGTGAGTTTCAAGCCAAGCCCACAATTTTTTTCATAAGACCTGAAACCAGATAGCTAGATCTGCTGACACACTCATCTTATGATGTCTTGAATTGTACTAATCTATATATTGAGAAGAAACATTCACATCGGGTTCAACATTTCTATTTCCGATGCTTTCACAGGGTTTGCATCTATCCATTGAGGATGCTCTGGCTATTTCCTCGCATTCCAACTTTCCAAATTTGTTCAACATCCATCTTTTATTCATGTATTGTTTCTCCTAGATCAAAATGGGATGATGGGATTTCAGTCTCTCCTTTCATGGATTCCTCCTTGTAATTTGTTGCCCTGTCCGGATCTCCCTTAAAGATTAATACGTTGTCTGTGAAACTCTTCCCTGTGCCATATCTTTGTGAATTCCAGTTAACTAAAATGATTTTATCAATAAATTACAAGGGGTCAAGTCAGGGAATTAACATTTAGTTAGGGTAGTATTCATTTTGGACATAATTGGTGTGTCTGGACATTGAAACATGGGTACACCTTGATTTATTCCCCCTACGATAGGCGTTCTCGAGGGTGCAGAATCCTGAGTCATCCCACGTTGAGTGCGGGGAATTATATTCCATAAGCATGTCCCAAATGTTTTCCTCATACTCCCATGGTTAACACAGGGTATTCCGCAAGTTTAACGTATAGTAGAGAGATATGATACGGATCAGAACACTAGTGGGAGTGGATCAGATGGGTGGATCAAAATGACCAATGAAAACATATATGATAATGCTTGGGTCCCTATAAAGGAGACACCGAGGTTTACCATTGGCTGGGATTCAACCTCATGAAATCATTATATGTACCCTATATAGATGAAAGTAATCAAAACCCACATAGTTCAAGAGGGTGATGAATCAAGGGGTATACAAAGGACAACAACCCAAAGACATGCTGAGGATTACATGTGGTTAATAGCCCATCGCAAGAGGGACACTCTTGATTTGATGATTATGGATTGTGTAAGGCTTATGCATGGTTAGACACCCAAGTTCCACAAAGAGCGGCGATGGGAGGGATGACATGATCTCAATGGGATGTAGCAGCCTGGGTAGGAATCAGGATGGATGATGTATGGTTGAACTAATTTGATGGGAGAAATGGGGTGGAACCAATGTGGAGGTGATGATGATGTTGGGATTAAACCTCAAAGAGGATTCCTAAATACCTTTCTTTGAGAGGGAAATGATCAATGTCCATGTAGTTTTGTGGAAAATGGGACACCTAAGGAGGTGCCCTGTGAGAATGGATGCATGGATGAGACCTGAAGGAAGTAATACCTCTGTGTTAGGGCATGACCATCCCCAAACACAAAGGATCAAGGGAGGGACCGAGATGGGACATGAGTTATGGGATTGAACCTCAGGTAGGCTTCCTACATATCTCTATGATATGTAATCAAAGTCAACATAGTTCAAGATGGGGGAATAATATTAGGGTGTACACAAAGGACAAAAACCTGAAGACATGTTGGGGCTTAGGCGTGGTTAGCAGCCCATCACTAGAGTGAAAATATTTTTTGGAGAAGTGTGAATTGAGTGTGGGGATTACGCATGGTTATCTACCTAGGAGCTGGTATGAAGACAATAAGGGATGGACCAAGGATGTGGGTCCCAATAAAGGGGATGCCGAAGTTTACTAGTGTTTGGGGTTGAACCTCATAGAGGATTCCTACATACCATGTCCCAGGAGATAGGGATAAAAACCCATGTAGTTCAAAAGAATATAGTTTAACGTCATGCGAGATGAAATAGGTATAAAGTTTAATATCATGCAGGATGAGGGTAAAGAGACATGAAGTGGTTGGGACTAATGGGTGATGGGCTTGAACCTCAGGGAGGATTCTTACATACCTTGATTTAAAAGGGAAAGGATCAAAGTCAATGTAGTTCGATGGTGAGGGATGGGGATTTCCCATTAATGAATCCCAAGGATGGTGTAATGGTTGATTCTTATGCTAATCCCATATGAGTCATGCTCAGTGTGAGAAACAAGTGGAAATAAATACCTGAAGATCACATTGAAAAAGGTGCATCCCTGAGGAATAAAGAGGGGTTTACTCATGGTTCACTACCCAGAGAGGAAAAAGGGGCTTACTATGGGAGAGAAGCCTGAGTGGTGTCCAGATCTAAGAGGAGGATAAGGATACCGTACCAGGAACACCCCATCTCTGGGTGCCAGGGCTTACGTGGAGACTACCCGTGGTTTTCAAGGTGACAAATCTTAGAGGTAAAGAGATAATGGGAGGTAAAGTGTACCAATCCCCCTTATGATCCTCTTGGACCTATCACTTATGCGGTGATCATAGTTTAACTTCTTGTTTTGAGGATGTGGGTGCTTGGCAGTTTAACATCCTATAGCTCAGATGGTGAGGATTCACTCCTCACCCCTAGGACTAACATAACTGGTGAACTTTAACCCTTGGTGAAAGGAAGGCACTAGAAATTTCATGGAGCTACAATATTGTTGAGTGATCCATTGATGTGATCATGTTAACATGGCTATGAAAAGAAGAAATAACCGTTAGCATGCCCATACGAAGAAGCATGAGTAAAAGAAACACAACATGAACCACCACCCAAGGGACCTTGAAACCACTTCGTACAAACATGGGGGGCCGCATAGAAATAGGGTTTTCAAAGAAAGAGGCCTTTTAAAGGGGGATTTTCAAAGCTCAATGGATCACAGAGCACATGGATTCATAGAGATCAGGGATTCGCAGAGCTCATGGGCTCACAAAGAATAAGGGATTGTAGAGAAATTTGATTCACAAAGCACAGGGCTTGGAAAATCACAAAGGCTCACAGAGTATATGACTTTACAAAGAGTAGAACTTCAAGAATAATAGTGTCTCAGCCTTAGCACGAAGTAAACATGTTTTTGGGGGGAGCTTTGGGAAGCTTGGGTGCTTCATGATGTCCTGAGTACCCAAAGGGGTCTCATTCCTTGGGGATGGCCCATAGGCTCCATGAAGGGAATCCCTCCTCGAAGAGGTGGTAAAATTGAGTAACGAGAAAGGGATTTCACAATTCTCAAGTACCTAGGATGATTCAGTTTTCCAATGGTTAGCAGAGAAAAGGGTGGTTTACGATTTGGGAGCTTGGGAGGTGAAAGGTCGGGGTGTCGATCCCTTTAGTGTAAGGGAAGCAGGGTATTTATAGGAGTTAGGGGGTGCGATACTATGAGGGAATGCCACGAAGCTACTTGCGCTTCACCATTGGAGGCAGATTGCATCAAGTTCATCATAACTACAAAGTCTACCATCATCCCCTCCATGGCATATAGGCTTCCTTTATTTAATTTGTGGCACTCGTAGAGGCTTTCATCAATTTCCAAGGAATCACAGAGGTGATATTCTTACCTCCATGGTGCAAAGACTTCCATCAATTTCATCATAACCACAGAGTCGACCGTCTATTTACTGTATGGTGGTCACAAAGGAGGCCTCAGCTTTGCACCAACCATGGTGCTGTAGGGCTTCACAAAGGTTCTTCATGAAGTATCCCCTTTTGGAATTGTTGTGTTTTTTTCCCATGCACATATATTGGGGCCAATAATGATTTTTGTGGAAAAATTTAGGTTATAATTATTTAGAATGGGGGGGGGGATTATCAAAATTCCTCCCATAAAAAAACAAAAATTGGTCCCACAAACTAGTAAGTGGTTAGTTACTGACTTGAAGATGACACTACAACCTATTGGCTATATGAATGGCCTCCTCCAAAGACTCCCAAATACTCTTTTGATTTTTTGAAACCAGTTTAACATCTTTTCAAAACTAAAAAATACCCCATTACCATGAATATATATCCATTGTTTATTAAAACTATGGTATTATTTCATATACAACCATGATTTTTTTAAACCGTGGCAATACCCTTTAGCCTTTCATGTGGACCCTTCTCCTCCATTGTTCCCTTCATCCGGAGGTTCCCTTATTCCCCTTAAATCCCCAGCCCTAGAATATCTACCTCCGGTGATCCTACCCCTTTGATATAGATCTGATGCAGCCAGGATATCTCATCATATACGCTACTCCAATGTGGCCTCCCCACCTCCTTGTCAACATATCTCTGATGTGGTCTCCCTAACTCCCAGATATTCTTCCACACTGTCCAGTCTTAGTGACTTTAGTATTCGATCTATGACACACCTGATATCGTCTCCTACCCCTCTAATGGATCTACCATCATATTTAATCATTCCAATCACCTCAAATCCATATATGTTTCATGATTTCCATCCATCATACCCCAGGTTGATATTGAATCCTACTCTAATCCCCTTAGGGTTACTCTTTCTCAACAGGAACTCTCCCAATGTTATTTATTAAAACCCTAATTTAAAAATCTTAATACTCATAACTTTCTTCATAGTAAACACTCTAAATTTTAGTGGTTCATATAAACTAACTTTCCCATTTTTATACAACTAATTTTTATTTCATTGAGATTGGTTATAGGTGTAAGTCCAGAATTGGGGATATCATATTAGGGGGTGTTATCGAGGTAAATTAGCATGGATAAAGTGAATCAATGGAGACTTATATGTCTGCGGCCAATTTATATTTCTTGTTTTTTTGATTAGTAAAAATTGAAACTTTATGATTTTAATAATCTATATTTGAATTTATTATTTTGAGTGATAATGTTATCATTCTTAATATTGGGTACTAATTGGTAGTATTAATGTGTTGGACACTTCAAAGTAATGATGTGTGGGGATCATTTTTCATGAAGATGTAGTTTTGTGTAATCTATTTAAATAATGTTAGCTTCATGTTTTTTATTCAATCTACCACTTTTTTTAGTTTTCATTATTAGTTTTATTGCATATATTTTTTAATCAATAAATTAAAGCATCAAACAAAGCATATATGAAAAGTTCCACTGTGTTTTTCTCCACATGAGAAGGATCATTTTTTCCTTATATTATCACCCTTTTTTTTTTCTTTCATTGTTTTCAAATATGAAAATCCTTTAATAAAAAAATTGATTTCATATTTTTCATTCACATAGACTAAGATATTGTCGATGATATCAACTTTTTCATGTATCGTGGTGCTAAATTTTGATTTGATGAATGGATTAAATAATTTAGTTATATAATATACATATATATTTTTTATTTTATGATTTTAAATGATCATTTTTCAATTTTTATTTGAATTCCCTTTTGAATTAATTATAATAATTTTTCACATGTCTACATTTATGCAATATTCATATTAACCACATGTTTTGGTTAATGTAACTATGCTCATGCATGTTCATTAATTAATATAACCTTATATATGAATGTTTATCAAATTTTACCTATTAAATTTTGTATTAGATATATGTTTGTTACCTTCAATGTTTTTCATCAAATGTAATTTCAAAATTGTTTAAATAATTAATTCACATAAAACATGAATTTCATTTTTTATTGTTGTATTTTATGTTGTTGAAATTAATATACATAAATTTAAATTTAATCTTAATTTATTTTTTATACCATCCACTAGATCCTAGAACGAATGCACTGGTGGAATATTAGGAAAATTTAGTGAGTTTCACCCTTTATATACTATTATCTGTGTTACTTAACACAAAAAATTTAGTTAATTTACACTATGTAGGGTTGATGTGTATTTTTTCCAAAATAGTGAATTTAAAATTTGTATTAAATTTAAATTATTTATATTTTTGGTTTATGTATTCTATATGATCCAAATAAAATTTCTACTGTATTTAGATATCATTGACATTTTATTTACTAAAATATATCGGTCCCATATTTTAAACATTTATGTGTACTATTTTTGGTTATTAGTTTCAAAATACGGTGTGTGTTTATACATGAAAGGCAAAAAAATATTTCAATACATTTACTATTAGGATAATTAATTCATTTAATTAGAACTATATTTAAAAATTAACATGTAATGAAAAATAAAAAACAACAACATGAATTAATGTTGTTTTTAGTTTATGATACATACATGAAATAATGCCTTCTTTTTTCTGCTATTGTTTTGGTTTCAAGTTTGCAGATATTAAAATAATTTGGATATTAGAGGAAGGAAATATCTATTTGATTTAATTTTTATTTCATTTTAATATTCTATATAAATGGAAATATATATTTTTTGTGTTATTTAAAATTCCTCCATTTGAATTTCCATTTCTTTAAAAAATAATTTCCATATATTCATTCACATTATCTGATTTTTTATTGTACGATTCATAAAATAATAAATAAAAAAAGGGAATAATGTATTTTTTTCATATTAAAATATTCTCACTATCATGAACCAACTTGGGTTGACCTCAAAATGGTCACCTGAGTTGGCCCAAGATATAGCCTGAGAGGCATTCCCCGTCCTCTCAGGATAGCGATAAGAACCAAGGGAATCAATGGGAACCAGATGGAATGAGTATTCCCAATATAAATAAAAAAATATCATAAATAAATAGAATAACCCAATATAAATAATTAAATAAAACAATAAAAAAACATCTTACAAAAACTGAGAATACAACAAAAATAGAACAAAAAAACCAAACCGAACTAGACAAACACTAAGAATCCATGTGACCCCGATGGCCACTCTCTGATCCCAAAACCCAACATCACCAACGATGACCAAGGCCAAACTAAAAACTACACTAGAATCTAAAAACAAGATGAAAATATAGGTATGAGAATTAAAACACATAAGGAATTCCTAAAAAGATATATTTCTAATGCATTTCATTAAAAAAAATGAAAAATCACTTACAGGTTTTAATTAAAATATAAGAAACTAGGTTTTTATACATTTTCCTATTTTAAATAAATAACAGTCCATTTCCCTTTTTCCAATAAAAAATGGTTTCATTTTTTGGAAAGGGGCATTAGAATTTAAAGGTTGAAGGACATATTTTTTTCTTAAAAAGGGGTGGAAGGAAGTGTATAAAATTTTCTAAGAATTTTAAATTAACACTTGAAACCATTTTCAATCACTTTTTTTAAAATGATACACTATAGAAAGAAGTAAGAACAAAAAACATACAATAATGAAAATAAAAGATACCCCACATGAGTAACCAACCTATAATGCATCTCAGTCATCTGCCACAAATATATAATTGCCGAAGTACATGAAAAAACATAGGAGCTTAGTGGATAATATAGAACACACTATACATATGAATCATCCTGAAGGCACGCCTCACCTAATGAAATTATTCTCTCCCACACAATTGGTTCTTACCCTACCTTGTCTAATTGTGGGGAACTATCCCAAAGTAGAGAAAAGTATATACTAAGGGCCACTAGCCAGAGCACAATCCCAAGATAATGTAACAACGATTCACTAAAAATACTCTAGCTATTCTAGGTTCCCATATCAAGACTAATGTGGGGTTATCCAATAAAAACCAAACACACAACCAGCCACATATCCATATATTACACACACAAGCATCACCACGAATCACCCCAAGGAAAAATCCATCCCTTTAAAACATTTTATCACAAGGGAGTCCAATATCGAGGAACTCCCACACCCTTAAACATAAATAAGGAAAGGAGATTATAACAATAGAGTTTTCATGAGAACTAATTTTATCAAAGTGCCAAATAGGACTCAATAAACCATTAATAAACTACACATTTCCAAAATAATCGAACATATCATTTACAAATCCAAAAAAACTTATAAATTCATTTAAAGAAACCAAAACCATCATTTTAGAAAACAAATAACTTTACCAAGGAAAAAAATTCCTTATAAATTGTAAATCACTTACAAAATCCGATCAGAAATTTTATCAAACAAATGGTGTGTAACACTTAACAAAAAAATTCCCTATACTTTAAAATAAGAAGTAAATCACCTCATTTAATTCTAAACAATTATTACAAAAATCATACATCACTAATTAACATATAATTAATGTGTTAAAAGAAATAAATCAATAATACTTAAATTTAAAGGAAAAGTGAAAAAGGAAACCTACGTAAAACCACAAACTCTTCAATAATTACCACCCAAAACAACTCCACAGGGATTCCAATAGAAAATAATATCCAAGGGAAACCATAGGAAAAAAAACAAATTTAAAATCAAAGAAATATGAACCCTAGATCTACAAGACTAATAAAGAATAATAAATCAAGAGAAAATGGAAGAATGAGGAAGAGAAATAATATTCTCTTGAATATTTGCCCCCAAAACTTGAGAAACTCCCTTAGATCCACCATATGAAGAGGAGGAGAGACTTAAAGAAAAAAGGAGGTGCTTCTCATGGGTCGCACAAGCCAATAGAGGGAGACATGGGGAGTTGTGGATAGAAAATATGAAAAGGTAGAAGTAAATTTAACATTTTTGAGACACTTGAGAACTACAAATGGTTAGGCTGCATGGTTTCCCAAACCCTTCACCAACTGTATAGCTCTTAATGGACACAATAGGTTCTAGAACAATTTGGTACATTGTGTGCCAACCATGAAGCATGGTTTTTTCCAAAATTAAAAAACCATGTTCATGCTCTCCATACAGTTTTACTAAATGTGATTATGCCCTTCACCCTCGACTAGAGACACCCAATCACTCATAAGGTTTCTCCTAGGAGTTTTAGGGTTTGGATCAAACTGTGTGCAGCCTGTGAATCTCAAACCATGGAAGTTCAAAATGAACTAAAAAAAGCTCAGCCTCAAGAGGCCACATGGTTACCCCTTAATCGTGCTCCTAAATAGTGAAACTGAATAAAAACAAAAAAAACTACAAAATTTATATTTGTAACACCCAAATACCGAGAGAGAGATCATGAAAAAATGATAAACCATAATAGAAGAAGAAAAATAAAAAATGGGGTGTGAAAATGCTCTCTAACATCATTATTTCTAACCCATAAAGCCTTAGAGTTTCTAGTTTATGAAATAAAATAGAAGGGTTCACACAACCACATGATCCTATTTCTAAAACCAAAGAGAGCCTTAACCACCACCAAGAGGAAAATCACACCTCTTTCCCAAAACAATCCAAAAACCCAAACCTATTATTCATAAGAAACAAAAAAAACTATAACTTCATAAAACATCCTCCAAGAAAACTACTAGTCCCACCCCAAGGGCCCAACATTCACCAGGAAGAGGAGAAAACAAGAATGACATGAAAAAAATGATAACATCAGATTCAGCATCAGAGGCTATAATTGAATCCCCACCATTTTAAAATTTCAGTTGCAAGCCTAACCAAACCACCCATTAACACTTTAAACCAGAATGAACACCCACAAACCACATAAGCAACCAAATGAATACAACACACCTTGGGACTTGCTTCAGTCAAACAAAAAACATCCCCCAAAACTGGGTATCACAAATACAAAGACACCATATTTCATCCCAAATGAGATTTAGAAAGAACAATACACACAAAAGGACACACATCCACTTAAAATGGAAAAAATTAGAATTAACCAAAGTAAACCATTCCATTAAAACATAGGTTCTCAAGAGATCACAATGCCCCTAAAACTAATCCTAGACTGGTACCTCATTCCTTCAAATGGGATGGGGTGTCTTCTGATGGGGTGGATCTGGATCCACATCACTTCTTAGAAACACCAATAAAAAACTTTTTCAAGTGTCCCAGAAATCCAAAGGTATGATAAGTCCTTTGGGAACTTGTACATGATGTATTAATAGGACTAGGACTGACTCATTGATGACACATCAGGATCATGTGTCTGGAACAAGTTAACGAAAGGTCTAAAAGCCTATTAACTCTATAACATGTGGTAAATACTTTAGGCTGATAACCAATATACTTACTAGGATCCCCTTAACCAATTATAGAGACTAAATAAGGACTGTCCACCTGGGTCACTCTTGATAACATAGATTTATCCAAGAAAATTTGCTTCACCATGTTGGAAAAACGAAGTCAGACCGAACTCTGACACCTTCAACTACAATTAAGGATGAATCCCATTCTTAAAATTTTGAGCATTCATAGAATTATCCTTGTCACATTCCAAAATATAGGGAATTATATCCACAAATCAATAAATTAAATCCAACACCAACCCATCACCTTTTTGAAGACAACACATCTCCATTGCCTTCCTCACCTTCACAATATTAGAGAAATACTTTTTGAAAAACGAAGCCTTGAACAAATCCCATGAAAGGAATTATTGAGGCTTGATGCTCATGAAGTACTTCTGCCACATCCAACATGAAATTTCAAGAATAAAGCTACAAAAATTCACCTTTATAGACTCAGGAAATTCAAGGAAACCAAATATCCTTTCAATTTTCTGCATCCACTCTTTCACTTATAAAGGATCCACTTAACCATGAAAGATATGAGGATTTGTTTTCTAAAACTCAAGAAGGAAGTCCTTAGGTTCATAAACTATAGGATCCACTAATAGTGAACCATATGTATATATAACTTGAATATAAATCATGTCTTTGGTGGGGGCATACACTAATCAAAACAGAAACTAAGAACTCAATCAGAACCAATTCACCAACAAAAAAAATCAAACTTGAAACACTTCTTAAACAACATTAAAAAATCACAATAAAATTTTCCACACAACCATAAATTATTAAATAATCACAATTTATTCCTATTAAATACACTTTTGAAAATAAGAAAAAAATTAATCGTCTTCATGCTCACCAATGGTGTTTCATAGATCCTTACGTATGAACATTATCATTAAAATATGAGCACACATCCAATAATTCTATCATTCATATACTCCCTCACACACATCTTTACATGTGAGAACTCATAATAATATTATGGGTAAAAATAATAATTTTTAATTTTGAAGAAAAACATTCAATAATTTTTTAATTCTCATTCCACTTCCCATTTCAAAATTCACATTTTTTTTTCAAAAGCACATTATCTGCCAATTCAAAAACCATATTCAAACACTACACTTTAGTCCATTATATTTTACTCAAAAATAAAAATCTCTTTCATTCCATCCAAAAACCAAAATTTTCACATTTAAAAACATTTCCATCAATTAAAAAAATCTTATTCCATCAAGATTTATTTGATTAAAAACTCATTTTATTAAAATGTTTTTTATTAGTTAAAATGTATTTCCAAAGACCTCTTTAAAATAAATATGAAAACTCATTTTTATATTTTCCAAAAACCAAACCATTACCACTTAAAATATGATCTTAATAACTTCAAAACTATATATTCTCACAAAATTTTAAAAATTGATAAGTACCCAAAAAAACTCATAAGGGGAAACTTGAGTCAATTGGTAACTTGGACATATGATCAGTGACCATATTCTAAGTATTTCTTCATCACAGAGAGTCATTTAGATCCATTTACCCAGCTACACATGCATCTCTAGGCCCTATAAGCTCACTAAGACCACATGACCAACTCCTAGTTTGTTTTCCCAAACACCAAACAACCCAAAAGAACCAAATAAACCAAAGAAAACCTAACATCCACTAGAATCCTAAGGTTCAACATAGAAAGTGTTGGATAGAAACTCCTTCATACCCACACCCCAAGTTCTGACAATCCTTTTCTATCGACCTTAAAATCCCATATAAAAAAGATAACTTTTAAATATAGGTTCTCTAATGAACCTATGTTATGATTCCATTTTGTCCCGATCCAACTTGGGTAAACCCTAAATCAGTCACCCGAGTCGGCCCGAGACAAGGCCTGAGAGGTGTTCTCGATGTTATTAGGTATATCTAAAGAGCCAGTAGAATCAATGAGAGCCAAAGAGAATTAGTTCACCTAATATAAGTAAACAAAACAATGAAAATAAATATACTATCCCAATATAAATAAAAAAACAACTGAACAAACTCTTACAAAAACATATAATACAATAAATATAAAAAAACAAAACCAAAATGAACCATAATGAAAATAAGCCTCCATGTGACCCTAAGGGTCACTCTTCGATCCCAAAACCCAATAAATCCCATGGTGATCAATACCAAATTGGAAACTTCACCAAAGATAATAAACAAGAAGAAACTATAGACATGAGTATTATAACTCAGTAGGTATTCCCAAAAAAATCTATTCCCAATGAATTTTATTTAAACTAAAGAACAATCAATTCTAGGTTTTAAAGACAACATATTAAACTAGGTTTTCACACATTTTCCTATTTAAACTAAATCATGGTCTATTTTCACTTTTCCATTGAAAAACTAGTTTAATTTACTAGAAAAGGGAATTATTATTTTAAGGGTGAAGGACGTTGTTTTTACTCAAAAATTTGAGGAAAGAAGTGTAAAACATTTTCTAATAATTTTTCACAAACACTTGAGACCATTTTTGGTCACTTTTGGAAAAAATATACACTATAAAAGGAGGTATGAAAAATAAACATATGACAAGGTAAATGGAAAATATCACTCAAGAGTATCCAAAGAATAATGCATCTCAATCATCCACTATAGACAACTATATACTGAAGTACATGATAGAACCTAAGAGGCCAGTGGATAATCTAGAACATACTATACTTATTACCCATACTATAGGCATGCCTCAACTGATGACATCATTATCGGGCCCACATGATCGACTCCTACCCAACCTTGTCTAACTGAGTGGCACTATCCCAAAGTAGAGCAAGGTCCATACTAAGAGAAACTAACTTGAGAATAATCCTAATATGGTGGAACAACCATTCACCAAAAATCATCTAGATATCCTAGGATCCCATGTCAAGACTAAAATTGGGTTCGCAAAGAAAACACATACAACCAACCACATATCCATGTATCACAGACACAAGCATCACATACAAGCATCACATTGAATCACCCCAAGGAATAATCCCTTTACTTTCAACAATTTTATCATAAGGGAGTCTCATAACAAGGACCACCCACACCGTTTAACATAAATAAATGAAGAAGATTGTCCAAAGAGAGTTTTAACAAGAACCAATTTTATCGAAGTGCCAAATGGGCCTCAAGAAACTATTAAGAAACCGCACATTTCTAATAGAATCCAAAACACAATTTAAAAAAACAAAACTACTTAATAAATCCATTTAAGAAAACCCAAACCATAATTTTAGATTTCAAATACCTTTACTAGGGAAAAACCATTCCTTAACAATTAAAAATCAATTATAATATATAACCAGGAATTTTATGAAACACATGGTGTGAAACACTTAACAAAACAATACCATATACTTCAAAAAAGAAGGAAATTACCACATTTTATAATAAAAAATTGTTCAAAAAATCATAAATCACTAACTAACATATAAGGAAGGTTGGAAAATAAAAAAATAAATAATAATTAAATTTAAAGGACAAGTTCAAAGGGAAACCTACCTAAAACCACAAGCGCTTCAATAATGCCCAACCAAAAAATCATCATGAGGGTTCAAAGAAGCTAGAATATCCAAGAGAAAATATAGAAAGAAGAAACCCAAAATTTAAACTCAAAGAAACATGATCCCTACACCCAAAATACCATATAAGAAGAAGAACTCATTTGAAAATAGAATAACAAGGACGAGGAATGTCACATCTAGACTTTTGTGTTTTGTTTATTTTATTATTTTCCTAGATTCAGATATCCTTTTCAGGATTTGGATGAGTCCCATTTTAAATTTTTGATATTTTATTTAAAAATGGATGTTTTGGTCTTAGTGGCATCTGGCGCATAAGCAGAGCATGGTTTGTTGACTATGCGACTTTTCTCTAGTCACCATGCAGCCCACCTGTTATTCAAAATAAATTTAAAAATTAAAATAATAATGAAATGAAGTTGAACAAAAGTTGAAATAAAATAAGGAAAAGTAAAATAAAATTTTAAAGTGTTGTTTTAATAATAATAATAATAATAATAATAATGATAATATATTATTTTATAGGTAATATTATTAATATTAATATTAATATTATCATTACACTTATTAGAAAATCGTTATTAATTTCTATTATTATTATTATATGGAATTTGTGATGGGTTTTAGTCTGGTGTGCGGGCACTGTACAGTTAGCTGAGACCATGCGATCTACTCAGGTACCCATGAGGTAGCTTCTGGAGTGGGTAGACGCTATCCCATGGTTCACAAATGGTTTCTTGAGCCATGCATGGACTTCCCATTTGCAAAATTTAAATAAATAAAATAAAATAATGTGAATTAGAAGAAAATTTAAATTAATCTAAATAAATGTTTAAACCATAATAATGATAATATAATTTTTTCACAGTTAATAATAATAATATTATTAAATAGTTTTTATTGTTATTATTATTATTATTATCAAGAATTTTATTATTATTATATTATTAGATACATTTTTATTATCATGTTTAATAATAATAAAATGTTTTTATTATTATTAATAAAAACAAAAAGAAGATTATTATTTATTTTAATATTAGACTATTATTATTATCATCATTATAATTAAAATTATTGTTATTAAGACAATTTTTTTTATTAGGTTAGTTTTTTATTTTTTTCAGGATTCCCTCTCCCTCTCACCTTCCCCCCTTCTCCCACAACACCCCTTAGTGTGCACACCCTTTTATAGTGTTCCCCTTGTTGGTTCGCACCTCCAGCTTTGGAAACTTCCATCTCTGACGCCCCTCCCCCGACATGCACCGCCCAACCCATGTGAAAACCATACTCATGCACAACCTGGCTGGTGAAAATCCTTTCTAGCATGCACCTCCATCTCCGGCGTGATCCCCTGGTGGCCAGCCACTTCTAAGGTAGCTGTGACCTCGTCAACGACTCCTCTTAGGTGCGTGCAGCCCTTCGATACACTCTTCTTATCCTCCTTTAGTTTCTCCCAATTTCCTTCTTCTTCTCAACCCTAGAGGCCATCTTGGATGAATTTATTTTCCATAGTTGCTCGATTGATGGAGATTTTGGTTTTTTAGGATTTGATTTAGCTTTTTTTGAGTGAAAATGAGGTGAGGTTGAGTTTTCGCACTGGATTATAGACCTTTTTTTGTCATTTTAGGTAGGACCCCTTCGTACATAGCCTTTAAATTAAATAATTTTTGATTTTTTGTTTTTCACACCTTCATTGATAGTTAATTAGGGATCTATGATTTTTTGAAAAATTGTTTCATGTGAAATTTGATTTGAAATGAGTTTTTTTTTCTCATGTGACATAAGGTTTATTTTGTATGAAATTATTGTTTTGTTTCTTACCAATATTTATATAAATTTTTTAAATAGTTTATTAAATTATGTAGATTCTTCCAATTATAATTTGAGATTGTTTTGATGTGTGTTTGAACTTAAAGAGAGGATTTGGGGTGTATTTTGGGTGTAAAACTATATGGTAGTTTTTGAAATGATTTTATAAATAGTTTAGATTATTTATTGAAATATTTAGGTTTTTAAAATAATGTTTTTAAAGGATTTTAGTGTTCATTTTTTAAAGGGGGATTCGAATATTTTTGGAGTAAAGGCCTTGGGGAATTTATTGAAAATGGTTTAAAAATTGTTTTAATG
This sequence comes from Viscum album, assembly GCA_963277665.1. Taxonomy (NCBI): domain Eukaryota; kingdom Viridiplantae; phylum Streptophyta; class Magnoliopsida; order Santalales; family Viscaceae; genus Viscum; species Viscum album. Next base: position 1,061,198,408 of record OY728148.1, on the reverse strand, counting down.
GTTTATTAAATTATAAAAATTGTGTGAAACATGTTTGGAGAATGCTTTAGGGTGTATAATATTTTTAAATGGATTTTGAACGTGTGGTGTGTTGTTGTTGGGTTTTTCCACACCAAGTGTTGGTTAAGTTTCCCAGATGGATTTTCTAAGTAGTTTGTGATTTCTAAAGACATGGTTTGGTTTTGTAAATGATAGTTTGATGTTTAAATGGTGGTTGGTGTTGCCAAATTGGATTTGTAAATTGGTTTAGTGTTGAAATTGGATTGTGTGTAGTTGTTTGTTAAGGGTTTGATGCATGAAGTGACATGAGGCCTGTTTGGAATCACTAAAATGGTTTATTTAGAAAACCCTTTGAGGAGTGAGTCTTGAATTATTGGTTGAACATGGGATGGGGGTATCCTTAGTATGAGACCCCCTTGTATAAATATTGTTTAAATTCAAGGACTACTCCTCGAGGAGGCCAGGGTGGTGCTAGTTTGTGTGTGTTAAGTGTGGTGATGTATATATGTCTTATTGCTTGGTCTTGTTTGGAACCCCACCCCCCCTTTATGAATATAACATGGGAACCTGGAAGAGCTAAGAATATTACAAAGAATAATTGATGCACTGGTAGTTTATGTACTAACCAGTGGCCCAAAGTAGGTGGATATATTTAGGTTTTTTGAAATGGGATTGGGTTCCTCATTCTGTCCTGATTTAGGGTGGTTAGGCATTTGGGTGTTTTGATTTCATCGTGTCTATCATGATACCTGGGATGATTTCTCATGTATTAGTATGTTATGGTTCTCCTCTAAGTTCCTAGGTATTAATTTTTTCCTCTGATACTAGTATGGTTAGTGTCATTTCCCTCATTGTGTAGGATCATATTCCTCATATTTGGTTTTGGTGTTTTCTTGTGAAATAGTGAGTGCATGGATTTATCTAAAAGGGTTTTTAAGAATAATGTTTTCAAAGGACAAACAATTTTACCTTTTTTTCACCTTTATGAAAAATTAATTTGTATTTGGTTCTCCTTCCCCAACCTTCCCTTGAGCCTTATTTTAAATCATGAGGGAAATGGAATATGAATTTTTATTGAAGAGCAAAGTTTGGAAAACCTATATTTATTTTTTGTTGTTCAAACATGTTAATAAGTGTTTATTTATATAAAGATTGTACATTGGGAATAGAATTATCCAAGCCTAACTATGGAGTTTTAATACTCAATACTATAACATTTCATTGTTTTTAGTTTTTATTTCTGATTTCGGATTGAGTTCAATCGCCTCGGGTGATAGTTGGTTGTGGATTAGAGAGTGGACCTTGGGGCCACATGGAAATTTCTTGGTTTCAAGTTCAATTTTCAGTTTTTCTTATGTATATTTTTTATCCAGCTATTGTATTTTTGGTTATAATGTAAATGATATAATGTTTGAAAACCATTTTGAGTTTGGTTTTTGCTTTTATTTATTCATTTTCATTGTTTATCTTGTTCAGAAAAACCATTCCCATCATACTATTGATTCCATTGGTGTATGTTACTAGCCTAGGAGGATTAGGAACACCTCTGGACTTTCTGCAGATTGGATCAGGTGGCCAGTCTACGGTCTATCTGAGTTGGTTTTTCACAAAAATTGTATCAGAGTAGGTCAGCTCATTAGTGGATCTTTATTATTAGAGATCCCATTGTTACTTGGGGTTATTAATGCATAATAATTATTATTTTTGGGTCTCAGGATGTAGGAATAGGAAAGATTTCATCAACCCTTGTTTATTATGATCATTAGGTTATTATGGGATGTTTGGGGTTGTTGGTGTCTTTTGCTTCCTGTGGATTTTTTGGTGTTGTGGAATGAAAAGGGAGTGGGACAAGTGGCCTTTGTGAGTTTTCAAGGACTGACAATACATGTGGAGCTAGGGACATGGTCCAAAATAACTCCTCATGATTTTGGGGTGATTTCCATATGGGCGCCAACTACATGGCCAAGTCACCCACTGCCACTACTTTCCCCTTGTTAATTGTTTGGATCTTTCTTAATTATGAATGTTGCTTTTGAAATTCCTACTTTGGAATTTTGGAATTCTAAATTAAAAATTGGTAATGAATTTGTTGGGATTAAGTTACTTTTTCATTGTTTCCTTTTTCCTTAGTTTCTTCCCCCATGAAGATTCAATGGATCCCCAATGTGTAGCTTTGGGTGGTGCATCTTTAGAAAACACCCTAGTTGATCATCCCATAAACTACGTCCTTATGTTTTGTAAGTTGATCCTTCCTATATTTTATGGTCATGTTGATCCTCTTGAGGTGGAAGAGTGGATGTAGAAGGTTGAGAGAGATTTCATATTCCTTTTTTTTGCCTGAGTCATTAAAGTTAATGTTTTATACCTTCTTGCTTGAATGTTAAACCTATAAATAGTGGAAATCCATGTCTCGAAGAAAGCCTCAGGAAGATCTTACCTGGGAGTTATTCACGTCATCATTTATCCAATAACATTTCTTTAAGACGATGAAGGTGAGAAAGAGATTGGAGTTGTGTGGTTTTCAGTAGGGTGGTGGATAAGTATTATAATTCTATCATCACTTCCTAGATATAGTTCCATATTACCTAGGGTATTTTGCAAACAATCCCATGAAGGATCGAAACTTTGAGTTTGGGATCTTTCTTAAAATGAAATAGAAGACGGAAAAGCTCAACCTAACCACTTTCTCTAATGTGTTGAAAAAAGCATTTTGTACCGAAGCTAAGTTAGAAGGAGGGCTTGAGATGAAGTATCCACTCCTTGTCTTTGGAAGTGGTGAATAGGATGATGGTAAGAAAAATGGGAAGCAACCAAATGTTGGTAGTGCTGGTAGAATAATTAAGAGTCCTTTAAACCACCGATCAACTTCTGGAGATCATAATTTCATGATCTATCATTAATGTGGTAACCATGTCATAAGAGCTCATCATTCCCGAATAATACAAGAATCATCCACACCTATGAAAATTTGGGTAACTTGAAATGGTTTTTCCAGGGTGTTTCCAAGAAGCCCTATAAATCCAGACCCATCCTTTCAAAGAACACCACATCCCATTTTCAAGAGTAAAGCAATGTTTGGGAATTAGTTCATAGTATTTATTGTTGTAATGTTAATTGAATGTAATAGTTTTTGTCTCGTGTAATTTTGTGGGGTTTATTTCTTTTTCAACTGTAAGGGTGGTTGTTGAACCCCTTTTAACTCTTATTTCAGTAGAAGTTTGTTTTATGAATTTTGATTTTTGCTATCTATTTGGGGGTTTCTAAATCCTAACATCAAGGCATGTGATGCTTTAGACATTAGATCTCCATCCATAGGTTTCATAATGAAGTTGAGGCATAGTCAAGAGAACCTAGCACTGTAAAAAATCTTTGTTTTAATATTTATCCTTCATGGTTTGTTTTCATCTGGGGGTGTGAAGTGGTTGGTAGGTTGATGACTATAGTTTTGATGCCCTGTTAGTTGGACCCTTACCTACCCTCCCCTTGTGGTAGGGTTTTTTTTGTCTGTGTCGAAAGACTTTGAGTTCGATTAATTTTTTTAGTTCTTATTATGGGTAGACCCATCATGGGACTCTCTAAATTCATTATTAGAATATTTCTTATGGTGGGGATTCTATTCAGGCCTCCCCTTATTAATATCTCAGTTTAATTCCTAGTATCAGTTTGGTAGTGGTTGGTCTTATGTGGTACCCTCTAATTCTATGTTATCATTTTGAGTAAATATAGAGATGGGAGTATTCCTATGGATTTTGATAGAGTAAATATATAAAGGTATTCATGGGATGGGATTTTAATTCACTCATTTGTTTGAATGGATTGTATGTTTTCCACTTGGTGATGTTTAAGATGTTCATGTTTAGTGGCAGGATTTAGTGTCGTGACAATCCTATGTCTTTTAGAACGATCAGCTGGAGGTGTTTATACCTTTGGGGGGAATGTGACACTTAGAAAAGATTCTATTCTATGTCTCCCAAGTTTATTTTATAAATCTTTTTCTTTGTTGATAGTGACTTTTTCTCTTCATATTTGTCAATTTTTGGGGATCTCCTTAAACTATGAAGTAGTATCTGTTTTTGTTTTTGAGTTAATCCTTGTTATGGATTTTCGAGGGAAAAAAGTGTTATGTTGTGGAGAATTGTCACATCCTGACCTTTGTGAGATCTTTATTTTATTATTTTCTTGGCTTCGATTAAATTGTTTGGGGTTCAGGATGAGTCCCAAATTGATTTTTTAAAATTTTTATATAAAAATGGGTGTTTTGGGATTGGCGGCATCTGGCACATAGACATAGCTTAGTTTAGAGACCATGCAGCTATGCCCTGGTCACCATGCAGTCTGTACGGTATTCAAAATAAATTAAAACTTTAAAATAATAACTAAATGATGTTAAAAAAATTGAAATAAAAATAATGAAAAGTAAAATAAAATTTAAAATTATTGATTTAATAATAATAATAACAGTAATGATATTATTATTATTTAATTTGGATATTTTTTATTATTATAATATAATTATTATTAATATTAATATTATCATTATTATTACTAAAAAAATTCTATTAATTACTCTTATTATTTTTATAGGGAATTTTCGGTGGGTTTTAGGCTGATGTTCAGGCACCACACGGTTAGCAAAGACCATGGAATCAGCCCTAGTACCCGTGCGATTGCTTCTAGAGTGGGTAAAAGATACAACATGGTTTTTTTCATGGTCTCTTTAGCCATGTGTGGACTACCTGATTACAATATTAAAATAAATAAAATAAAATAAAGAGAATGTGATGAAAATTAAGATTGAGCAAAAAAAATGTTTTAACCATAATAATGATATTATTATTTTGTCATGAATAATCATAATAATATTATTGAAGAATTTTTATTGTTGTTATTATTATTATTATCAATAATTGGATTATTATTATATTATTAGTATTATTATTATTGTCATTCTTATTAATCAACAAATAATTTATTATTATTATTATTATTAAAAGTGAAAAGAAGATTATTACTTATTTTAAAAATATGTTATTATTATTATTAGGATTATTTTTATTAAGATAGGTTATTTTTTATGAGGTTAGTTTTATTTTTTTAGGGTTTCTCACTCTCTCTCCCTTCCCACCTTCTCCCACCACATCCCTTGGTGTGCACTTCTTGTACAGCATGCCCCTTCTGGGTGCGCACCTCCAGCTCTATCAACCTCCTGCTTCGGCGACTTCCATCTCTAGTGCCTCTCCTATGGCATAAACTGCCCTTCCAATGTGACCCCCTTATTACACACAACCTAGACAACACAGATCCTCCCCGACATGCACCACCATCTTCGGCTCGACCCCCTTCCAACTGTCCTCTTCTATGGCAACCACGACCTCATTAGTGACTCCTTTCCAGTGCGTGCAGCCCTCCGGTACTCTCTTCTTCTCATCCTTTTTTTCTACACATTTACTTCTTCTTAATAACCCTATAGGCCATATTTGATGAATTCGTTTCATAGGGTTTCTCTATTGACGGGGGTTTTGGTTGTTTAGGGTTGGATTTAGCTTCCTTTGGTTGTGAATGAGGTGCGATTGAGTTTTCACACCAGATTCTGGAAGTTCGTTGTTATTTGAGGTAGGACCCCTTTGAATATATACATTAAAATAAATAATGGTTTATTTCTTGTTTTTCACACCTTTTTTGATAGATAATTAGGGATCTAATATTTTTAGAAAAATTGTTTCACATGAAATTGGATTGGAAATGAGTTTTTTTCTCTGAAATTCTGTTTATTTTGTATTCAAGGCTTATTGTGTTTCTTACCAATATTTTTATAAATAGTTTAAATAGTTTATTAAATAATTTAGATGCTTCCAATTATAATTTTTGATAGTTTTGATGTGTTTTTGAACATAAAGAGAGGATTTGGGATGTATTTTGGGTGTAAAACATTATAGTATTTCTTGAAATGATTTTATAAATATTTTAAATGATATATTGAAATATTTAGGTGGTCCAAATCAAGTTTTGAATGGATTTTGGTTTGAGTTTGGTTATTAAAGGGGGTTTTGAGGGTATTTTTGGGGTAAAGGCCTTGGGGAGTTTATTGAAAATGTTTTAAAAATAGTATTAATGGGTTACTAAATTATAAAAAGGCTGTAAAACATGTTTGTAGAATGTATTGGGGATTCGTATGATTTCAAAATATATTTGGAATGTGTGGTGTGTTTTTGTTGGTTTTTTGCACACCAAGTATTGGTTTAGTTTCCCAGTTGGATTTTATAAGTAGTTTTTGATTTCTAAAGGCATGGTTTGGTTTTTTTAAATGATAGTTTTACGTTCAAATGGTGGTTGGTGTTTCCAAATTTGATTTCTATATTGGTTTGGGGTTGAAAATGAATTTTTTGTAGTTTTTTATTAAAGGTTTGCTACGTGAAGTGACATGAGTCCCATTTGGAATCTTTGAAATGGTTTATTTGTAAAACACTTTGAGGAGTGAGTCTTTCCTCGTTGGTTGACCATGGGATGGGGGTGTCCTTGGTATGAGACCCCCTTGTATGATTATTGTTTAAAGGAAATGAATACTCCTTGAGGTGGCCAGTGTGGTACCTGTTTTTGTGTGTTAAGTGTGGTGATGTATATATGAATTGTTGGTTGGTCTTGTTTGGAACCCCCTTTACGTAAATAGCATGGGAACCTAGCACAACTACGAGGATTACTGAGAAATATTCCTGCAATGGTAGTTGAGGTACTAACTAGTGGATCATAGTAGGTGGATATATTTGGGTTTATTGCAATGAGATTGGGCCCCTTGATCTGTCTTGTGTGAGGGTTTTCATATGTTTAGGTGTTTTTATTTAATCATGTGTGGTATGATATCAGGGATGCTATCTCATGTATTAGTATGTTCTAATTCTCCTATGAGTTATTTGGTCTTCCTTTGTTCCTCTGATACTAGTATGGTTACTTCCATTTCACTCATTGTGTAGGATCATAATCCTCATATTTGGTTTCAGTATTTTATTGTGAAATGGTGAGTTCATGGATTTATCTAAGAATGTTTCTAAGAAGAATTTTTTGAATGAACATGCACATTTATCTTCTTTTCACCTTTATGAAAAATAAATTTTTATTGGGTTCTCCTTCCCCTTTATTCCCTTGAGGCTTGTTTTAAATCCTGAGGGAAATGGAATATGGTTGATTTTTTTAAAGTTAAAAGTGAGGAAAACCAATTTAAATATTTTGTATTTCAATCATATTAATCAATATTTATTTATTTAAAGCATGTGCATTGGAAATAGAATTAGTCAAAACTACCTATTATGTCTTAATACTCATGAATATAGTTTTTCCTTATTTTTAGTTTCTCCTATAGGTTTTTGCATGAGTTCGATCACCTCATTCAATAGTTGGTTGTGGATTGGAGAGTGTCCCTTGGGGAAACATGGATATGTCTTGGTGTCAATTTCAATTATGATTTTTTCTTATGCATCTTTGTTATCCTACTGTATAATTTTTAGTTGTAGTGTAAATTATGTAAAGTTTGAAAACCATTTTGAGTTTAGTTTTATCTTATATTTGTTTATTTTACTTGTTTATATTATAGGTAGAAACCATTACCATCGACTATAATAATTCCCTTGACACTTTTTTTCATCCTAGGTGGATCAGGAACACCTCTCGGGCATTGTCGCAGATTAGCTCGAGTGATTGGTTCAGGGTCGACTCTGTAAGGAAGAAGATTAACCTGCAGATTCTCCTCCAAAACTTGAATAAATCCCTTATATCCACCTTAGTAAGAGGTGGAGAGACTTTGATAAGAAGTTAATATATCATCTTGAGTTTCACCACCCAAGAGAGAGATAAAGGGGGAATTTGGGGGTAAAAAATAAGAAAGTGTAGAAAGGTAATTTAACTATTTTAAGAAACCTTGGGCACTATGAATGGTAATGAGACATAGTTTCTAAAACCATTTTCCAACCATGAACCCCTTACTATAAACACTAGAAACCCACACAGTTTGGCTGCATGGTTTGGTAATCTTTGCACCAACCATACGACATGGTTCTGTCCAATATTAAGAACCTTTCGTACACCTTCCACATAGTTTTCTTAATGGTTCTTAGGTTGTGTGCCCTCAAACAGAGACACACGAGAACACAAAAAATTTCTACGAGGATTTGAAAGGTTGGGATCAAACCACACAAAACCCATGCAACAAAAACTCTGCAAGTTCAAAACGAACTGAAAAGGAGCTCTACCTCAAGAGGTTGAACGATTACCCCTTAACTATGCACCTAAACCGTTCAAATGAAGATAAAAAATACAAAACTCAAAAATTTAATTCCATAACACCTGACTCCCCAAATAGAGAGAGAGAGAGATAAAGAATGAAATGATAAACCATAATAGAATAAGAAAATAAAAACTTGGGTGTGCCACTGACATTGTTATTTGATATGATATTAAATATTCTCTATGTTATAATAGGTTCTTGATAAAATGATTTTGTTCTCAGGGCATTAGGATTCCTTTAATTTTTCTTCCATCAATTATTATTATTATTATTATGAATTCTAAAAATTATTTTTAATAATATATTTTTTCTGTATGTTATGATGTTAATTAAGTTTCATTCAATATTTTTTAATTTCTTAATTGCATGAAATTATTTATTAATGAAATTTTCATTGACATAATTCTAAAATTAATTTTATTTTTTTCTTATGTTTTCCCAAATGTTTTAAAATTTTTACTTGAGTAATTCGGTAATACTTCCTTCTTATAATTAGGAAACATGAATTTTTTCTAGAAACAAAAATTCAAGCAAAGATCCCTAGCTAATAGTAATTTTAAAATTATCATTTGAGTAATTTTATTTTAACTATATGATTCCATAATGTTTTTAAATTATGTCGGTCTTGACTATTGATTATTTATAATTCTAGTTTGATTTCTTCTAGTTAATCACATTATTGAATCCCTTTGCTCTTAGAGAAGATATGGGTCTATACCATATGATTATTTATTTTCCTCTTTGAGTTAGATGACCTGTCACTTTTTCATAGTGTAATTATAAGTTTCATTATGTCCTGGTGATAAGTTAAACATATTTTTTAGGTTTTATGGGGTACATTTTCTATTGAAATGGTCATTTATGCATGTGTAAATTAGTATTTAAGAGGGATAAGTATGTCAATCCTATTTTGGTGAATTAAACCAGAATTTATGATGATGTTTCTTAAATATATTTTTATGGTGTGAGTTACATGTTGAATTTATATGTAATGAAGCTTGAAATTAATCTTTAAATGGTTATATAAGAAGAATAATTGGGAAATGGTTGGGTAAATAAACCTTGATAGGAAATATGGGGTATTTAGATAGTATTATAGGTTATTTATGTGTATTGGGTTTTATAAATTATGATATTTAACATATATAATGGGTTTTTATTTCCATGTTGATTTCACGTGCTATTCAGGGGGAATAAAATGACAACATGAGTTGTCATGGGAAAAAATGTTGTAATATTTTTTGTTTTTATTTATTTATAAGATGTTCATCACTAACCGTATTTTGATAAATTTTATATATAGAAACGGTCCCTTATAATGGATTATTTTTGGATGAGTTATGAAATTACATGGTATGGAATAGTTGGACATGAAGGTAATTGACAATTTTTGAAATTAAACTAATACTTATATATTGACATACTAACTACATGAGTTAATAGAGGTTATTGTGATATTTAACAAGGATTATGTTCTTAATCACTATACAGAACACCTTTTGTTCATACAAATTGAATGCATTATGTTTCAGGTAATTGATAGTGGCCTTTTTAGATGAGTGTTGATTTCTAGTGATAGTTTGAAGATTATTCTTCTTTCTTACTGATAATTAATGAGTATGTTGTCCACAAATACTTCCTTTATCTATTTCACTTTCATTTATTATGTATTGGTATGTATGAATAAAAATAAGATGTTTATGTTTTAGTATTTGATCACTTTATTTGTATTTAAATGGTTTTCTAATTCTTTAGTGTTAATTCATATAAAATAGCCCCACTATTTATTAAATAGTTTATACATTATAAGGTTATTACAAGATAATCCTATACTTTCCTCCCATGAAAAAAGTACAAAACTAATTTTTGGAGACCACATTTTCAATGACTAAGAGCATAGTGGATATTATTTTACTCAGAATCTTATAGATAATATTTGAAAGAACCATGTGTATAAAAATTTCAAGATAGTCAGTAGATCCATAATTTTGTAAATAATATAATAAAATATGAGTCCACTATTTTAGGAATAATAAAATTTCTAAATAAAATATAAATACTTTTTAACAAATAATTATGAAAAAGGTCATAGAATTCCTAGAAGAATAGGTTGGTGAACCCATATGGCCTATGGGCATTTGAAGGGTTGAAAGAAGAGATTGAATACTTAACCTCCTCTGGGTCACACATTATAGTGAGCATGATATTCTCCAATTCATCAATAGTCACTAGGATGGAATCCAACATATCCATGTCATTCACATTTGAGATACTATTGAAAATTAACTTAAATTATCTCAATTTGTTCTATATTAGATCTTGCCTCCCAAAGATTACATCATTACTAATTTTAGGTAGGTGATGGTCTTATTGGCCTTCCTAGTCCTCTAGAGGTTATTGAATAAAGAATAATTTATATCACCATCCTCTAACTATTTATCCCTAAAATTTTATTTTAGGATAATTTCATTATAGTTGATTCTATGATTTAATTTAGAAGTAAAATAAACTTCTCTACTATTATGAAAAAAAATCATACCCGTGGTTATTAAATTGATGCTAAATCTCTTTATATGACATAAATATCCCTATATACTATATATATGTGTTGGGTTTTCCCGATACCACATGTATTCTCCACATTTCATGAATTCCTTCAATTTTTTCACCACTTCTGAATATTCTTTCATATAACTTCATACACATCATTAGTGTATATTGTTTTATATAACTTCATACACAACATTAGTATAAGTTTTTAACTGATATAGATAAAAGAGAAGTATGAATAATTCCGAACAATTAAGTACTTTAATATAGTTCAAGAATATCGAAAATTATAGATTAATTATAATATAGACTATAATAAATACTACTAATAAGGATAATACATACCAAACGTTTTGAAAATACTTGGAAAATTCATTACAAAACAATGTTTAATAAATCAGAGATTTTAACAATTCAAAAGTCAAATCCTTCATTAAAATTTATAGTGTTACATAATATAAATTGTAAATTTATCTATATTTCTATTGACACACTTATCACATATATTTAAGAAGTCATTATATCTCACATATTTTCCTATTATTTTCTTACAAGTGGTTTATTATGATGCAAGTTCATGGTTAATTGAATTATACAAAAGACCAAACTATGTTTATTTACTTAGCGGTGCATATTTAATATACAACTATTTTATAAAACTTTAAACTAGATAAACATCTATATTTAGTTCTATTAATTCTGTAATTATCATTAACCCACATATTAGTTGTTTCCAATTATGAACTAACTAGATCATATGCTATAATTTACATATAAAAACCATTTTAGTTAAATAAATAGTCTCAATCAATTTTCAACCAATTTTTCAAAAACAAACACTTCTATAAGTTTGAGTTTAGAATAATAACATGGTTCAACATTTTAAGTAAGTATTGAAATAAAAATTCACTTAGAAATTATTCATTAGTTAGTTAACTATAGTTCTACATGGGATTGTCTAGTGCAGGGAATAAGAGAGTCTCTATGAAGTCATTAATGTTACATATAGATACCATGAATGTGATACCCATATCAAGAACATATTCTGGGATCTCCAACAACACATTTAACATCAGCTAAAATGAAAATGTTATAGTCTACACATATCTAAATAAATATATTATAACACTCAAGTACAAGGAAAAAATTTCCCCCTTTCTTATATTATTATTATAAACAAACAATCCCTATTTAAAAACATATTTTTATTATAAAAGCAAAGACATGTAATGTGATTGGAATTATCAGTAATACAATATTATATAGATTATTTACACAATCATCATTTTTTCATAAAATACATCAATTTTGGTAGTATCTTATTATAAAACCATTTTTTGAGGGATACACTCTATTCATTATCATTGAAATTGATGTTAAATATGATAGACATCGTTTTTAGTTGTAAAAATACTATAACACTCATCTAGATACCCCATTAGTTTATTTACTTAAATTTTTTATATATTAAAAAAACCAAACAAAAATTTAGGGAATAGGGAAGGATTTACATGATCCTTAGTATAATTAGTAAGGATGAGAGTTTCCTCTCCAACATAATTATCATATATTCCCAGTTTTAGTACTAGAGAAACTCTAAATTCCTATATTTATAATGTTTTTATCATCTATCATCATGATAAATATTCTTTTCTCAATAGTATCCATGTGTGGATATTCCCTCTATATATGGTCCATAAATTCTCATTCTTATTGAGATAACTTCACCATCCCTGTCCTTATATTTTCTTTTTATATATATAGAACTACCATGAATTCCATTTTAATATTCCTAGTTTGTTTAAATTTTTTTTAATGATCCTCATGATGATTGGATATACTTTTGAATACTCCTTCCTACCATAAACATGAGAAATATTTGTTACTTCCACATTTTTTCTTTTTTAAAATAATTTATTTGACCAGAATGGCCAGATTAGTTTTTATTTATTTGATTTTTTTATTAGTTTTAGTATTCTAAAATAGATTTAGTTATCATTTAATTATTAGAAGAATGAAATAACTAGTCACATCATCTATAAATTTCTTCCATAAAATAAAAAAATTTCTTAAGTAAATAGACTTTTAGAATTTAGGATGCATAATACCTAGTGGTGGAATGTTTTCAAAAAACAATGTCAAGAAATTGAAGTAATTCATTATGTGATTCAACTTGTCTTACATTAAAAAATATTCCTTGATGGTATAGGCCATCCCTCATAAAAAATTAAATAACAACCTTGAATTTACTTTCTCACATGTTTCGAAAAAGTTAAATTAGAAAATATTTCAGAAAAATAGACAAATCACTAAAAAATGAAACACAAATAGAAACACAAAACATATGTAAAAAAACATGGGTTTTATTGATCCATATTACTTATCTACCAATGTAATTTTAAACTCATTTTATTTATAAGTCATTGTTAATGAAAAAGGACACATCACTAAGGGATAAATAAACACATGTCATATTGATATTGTTTGTGGTTTATCTACTCAAAAAAAAAAGTTGTTATCTTTTACAAGACACCTCATTCCTGTCAAACATTTTATGGAAAAAAAGTTAATTTAATTGATTTACTTAAAAGGAAGGGTTTTATTGCTTCACTAGAAGAACCCCCTTCCAGGAAATTCATATACTCTAACTTTTTTTTAACCTAATAGGGATTAAATTTCTTATAAATACCTCCAAAATAAAATATTAACATATAAAATAGGTTGAGATGTCATTATAGCAACCTGATGAAGATTGGGGTAGCTCAGTGCTGCTTGGGAAATTGCTTCTCATAGATTAGAACTTACTCCATAGATATCCTCGTAATAACCACCACGACCACTACCCCCAAAACATAGTCTATATAGAGCATGTAACTCCTATTCCTATGAAAAGGTATTGGTAAGGTCCACATAATTATTGTGATACCATTACTTCATACTTAGGATACACAGTATCTAAAACTCCTCTTACTCTGGTATGATATTAACTAATTATTTATTATAGAAAAATTTGTTACATGAGTTTTTCGATGAAACTATTGAAGTCAAGGGAGGTTATGATTTTGATTTGTACACTAAAAAATCATTATCCATTAGCATTGAAAATCACAGGAAGAGATATAAAATGAATGATACTATTGTTATTATTATTAATTTTATTTTCAATTAGTTGTATAAGTTTTTCATATGTTCAATTATAGTTAACATATGAAGTGTTATTTTCATAGATTCTATTTTTGTGATTTTTTCTGTTGGGTCATTCCACCACTACTGATAAAACTAAATGATTTATTTGAGCATTAGTTTGACTAAAAAATGATCCCACTATTTATCGTTGTTTGAGATGCCTAATATTAAAAGATATATTTGTTCATAACAGATTCAAAAAGTTTCATATTTTTTACTACATTATTGGATTTGATGAATTATTTAGGTTATTATATACCATGTTATTAAACTAAGGTGTCACCAATGTTAGGAAATTATGAATTTAGTTTCTTTTTAATTAGTTTTAATTCCATTAAAAGGTTTTTATTGAAAGTGAACTGGAATAATGACCTCTTCATTATTATGAAACATCATATAAAATAATTGCGTTAAACTTTACACTAGATTTAAAATCATGATGTAATGATTAAAATATTTTATGAAACAATTGGAAAAATTCATTACATTTTTATAAAGTTATATTTATTTATCTCATTTTTCCTTGTTTTCATCATCTAGGTTTGATTTACTCCCTACTTCATGATAGAAAAATCATTTTGAATTTATGGAGAAACAGGGCATCCACTATATAGTTGCATCAGTGTAGTTTTCATCCTTCAATCCCTAAATATATTTTTTATTTGATTTATGTTTTATTCCTCCAAACTGTTACCTTTTTCTGCATAGTTTTTCTTATGATAATTTATATTTTTTGGGAAGTAGTTACATTCCTTCCATTTGAAGAAAATATATTCCATTATACATGTATTCTTTGTAATTAATTTAACATGTGTTGTTTGACATATGTTACATGCTATCTTTTAATATAAATTATTTCAAATTCAAAAATTTTTATTCCCATTTAGGTTTATCATTTATGTATATATTTTTTATAACTCAACATTATGAACATGTATTCCATTTAAAATTCCATGTACTATGGGGCTATAACTTATAACTACAAGAGAATTTGGAGGGTAGTTTTTAATGCCACGTATAGGATAAATCCATGATTTTAACTATGCAAGTATCCTCAAATTTACATGGTTAAACTATGTCTATATATGACATAATTCCATAATTTTAGCCATTGAAATTGGATCATATTTCCATGGTTAAACAATGGATGTAGATTAAAATAGGCATGGTTTAAATTATGGCTATAGGTGACCTATATCCATGGTTTAAACCCTAAAAATAGGTTCTAATTTACATGGTTAAACTGTGGATATAAGTAACATATAACCACTATTTAAATAATGTAAATAGGTAAGACCTATTGAAATGGCTCTAGCTCTTATGGTTTTCCAAAACTGTGGCAATAGACTATTACTATGATTTTTTTGGCCAATAGCCATGGTTTCAAACTTTAGACATAGGAGAATTTTATAGTTGTGTTTTAGGAAATAAATAAAAGGTTTTTAGGACAATTTAAATGTTATAGACCATATTATATGGTCAGGGTTTTAAAACCTCCCCACTATTAGTTACCTCATCCTAGAGCTATACTATCGATCTCTCTTAGTGTCCTTAGTAAAAAGTTCTGTCCATTGGGCCTGACCATCTCTCTCTTGCTCCCAAATTTCCTCCTAGTTACAACCAAGATTTTAGAGTAAATTTAGAATATTAATGTCTTTCCCCTTAAGGGTATTTTCATTGTGATAAAAAATAGGAATGAGGCACCCCTCAAAATAATCTTCAAACTCTTAATGAATGTCAGCAACATTAAGAACATGAGATGAGTCCAGGTGATAAAGACAAAGATGAAAGAAATGGAACTTATCATAAGTCACCACATACCATTATGGAAGAGTTAGATAATAAGAAATAGAGAAGAATCACCCAATTATCTTAAAATGATTGATTAATTTTGGTCCCAACATTCCCTCTGAATCTAATTCTTCCCCAACCTTAGTGACACATGTATGAAGACCATGTCACCAACATGAAACTACAAGGTACATCATCACTGGTGTGTATAAGACCTATTCCTATGCTGATTGGTCATCGATTGCTTCCTAATAAACTAAACCTATTAATAGGTCATCTAAACCAAGATAAACCCAAGCATAACTGATTCCCAAGACTCTAACCAACATAAGGAAAATCAACAAGACCAACCATACAAGGATTTAAATGGGTCCATCTAAATAGATACCTGAAAACTTTTTTATATGAATATTTTACTAAGGATTGATGAATTTCCCAAGAGATACCAAAATTGAAGACACATGTTGAGAGAATAACCTCAAGTACCTGTATTTTACACTCTAATTTCCTATCAATCTACAGGTGGTATGATTTTTTCAGATGAATATAGGGGTCAATCACCCTTTGGGGACCCTGTTAGAATATCAAGGTGAAATAGGGGTCCCTATCATATACAATGATTCCTAGAACTTTGTGTAGTCATACCATCTCTGAAAAATAGATTCTATTGAGATCATCAACTAAAAAAGACTCATTGATGAGTAAGAAATGGGATAAATTCACCAATTGATTGATAATAACCCATACTAAATCATGACCATGATTATTCCCTGTTAAATCCACCCAACATTCCTTATAACATCATCCCATTTATTCTTTGGAATGGAAAATGGATGGAGGAGTCAAAAAGGATGATAATGCTAAGCTTTCACCTATTGAGAGATAGATCATTGAGAAAAAAATTGGATATATATTTATTCATTGTAGTCGACCAATACCAATTACACATGTCATGATATATCTTAGATATCCCAGGATGCACGAACCATATATAAGACTGAAATTCCCTTATCAATTCATCACACATTCGTGTGGGAACTTCCATTCGTCCTAAAAAATCCAAGATATCACCATCATTTAGGGAAAAATCAAGAGAAGGTTCCCCACCATAAATATCATCCCACATCAAAAAGAAGTAAAAATATGACAATTGGTTCTCTTTTACACTTTCAAGGAGTGAAGGTGTAATGGATAAGGAAGTTAACGTCACCCTACCTAGTATTACTCAACATCTTGGAGCATCTCTACAAACAAGTCCAAGATATTCCACTCTAAATTAAAATCCTGAACCAATTGTGGATGAGTTTTCCTATTTAAATAATCATTTACTAAATTTCCATTTATGGGATTATAATCACTGTCGAAGTTAAATAGTTTCAAATAATAAACACACCTTATCTGCCTAATATTTATGTTGTCCTGAGAGAAGAGGTATTTTTAACTTTTAAGATCTTTATAAACCAAAAACCTCTCCCTCAGAAGGTAGTGACACCAACCTCTCAATAAATAAACCACAAAATGAAGATCCAAATTATGGTTTAGGTAGTTTTTTCTATGTGCTATAAAACACTTGGATCTATATTCAACTACTCACCCATCCTATATAAGCACTTCCCTCAAGATGACTCAGAAAACATAAAAAAAGAGTGTACTCATTATTAATATCAGGTAAGTTTAGGTTCATTATAGATGTAAACCAATTATTTAGATCCAGAAATGTTGTCTCACATTCATAAGACCATAAAAACTTCACCCCTTCTTGGTAAATATCTTCAATAAAGACTTTATGTGAGAGAATTACTAGATAAAGATAATGTAGTTTCCATCTATTCCTGGGAAAATATGAATTTAAAAATATATTCTTAGAAGTATCCCAAGAAACCAAAATATTTAAATTCTTAGGATCCAATAAAACTCTATTCTATTATATAAAATTTCCCAAAAAGTGTACCTGATGAAACTAGAAAGGACATTTCGATATATTTTTTAAAATGATAGTGACCTTGATGAATGTAAAAAACTATCTACATATGCCTGTCATGATTTTACCTGGTCTTGGCTGACACTAAGATATCATCAATGAAGAAAACCAAAAAAGATTCCAAATATAGGTGTGAAAATCTATTAATTGGGGCTATAAAGACTATAGGTATGTTTCTTATCCTGAATGAAGTAAATATTAACTCATAAAAAATGTACTTTATCCAAAAGGATATGTGAGGAACATCAAATAACTGTACTCTTAGATGGTGATACCATGGATGCAGATCTATCTTGGAGAAAATATTTTCACCTTTGAGATGGTTGAATAAATCATCAATTCATGGGTGTGGATAATGGTTTTTAACCATAACCTAGTTAATAGTTAGATAATACATGCACTGTCTCAATGTATCATCCATATTATTAAAAAAATCATATCACCCTAAGGGGAAGTGCTCGGTCATATAATCCCATTTTCTTAAAAATCCTCAAAATGGGATTTCAGTTATTTTGGTTCTATTGAAACCATTCTATAAATAGAGATGGATATGGTTTCTATACCTAGAATTAGCTCAACCACAAACTTGATTCCATTTAAAGGTAGTAACCTAAAAAATTCCTCAAAGAATAAGTCTTTATAAAAATATACCATATGATGGAAAATATGTTGAAGAGTATCCCTCTCATACAAGACTTGAATAATCTCTTGAAAGTGATGCCACTTAACTGCTAAAGATATGATCTGACATGACCTACACAAACATACCATTATCCCACATACTTGTAGTTTCCACCCTCAAGTTATGTGAAATAGATGAACCATTGATAACATTCGATCTGAGAACAGTACTAGATGAGGTTATCCATCTCCATTATTATGCTAAATCCACCCATTTCTATCATGAATAAGTCTTAGAGAAAACAACAGTTACTGATTACTAGAGGACAACCAAAACAATTCCAAATTCCCTCTAAATTTGTGCCCAAGGGTGTGTCAAATGAAAGTAAACCATAGAGGAATTCTATTAAAAAATCCAAGTGCCCAATGTAAAAATAATATATAAATGATTTTGAGTTCCATGTGTCAAAATGTAAAGAAGCAAGGTTAGATGTAACCGAAATTATTCCTCCCATGACCGAAAGACTAACATCCTGATCTACATGCATATGATCTATCGAGTATGGATTTCCAAAACAATAGCCTAATAGTGAAGGATAACTACCCTATTTCATGAATCCCTATTGATCATTTTTCCTTGAACGAAATTCCCATGAACACCACCATGACTGGGGGGGGATATAGTATCCCAACCACCTGAATGATGTTGCGTAATAGTCACTCCGATTCTAAAAATCTTACCTGATCTAAAACAAAACCACCATCCAATTTGACTCTACAAAAATTTCATATTTTACCCATATTCTTACATAGATAGAACTACATGGGTGGTCGAGGTATTTGAGATCTCACGTGTGCTGCACAAATACACTAGTAACATAAAAAATCACTACACTATCAAGAATGGTGAGAGGATTCACTATCCCACCTTGAATGACCACCATCACCCTAAAGGTAGTCATATGATCACCTATTCTGACTACTACAATACCTACCATCACTAGTGCTTGGCCCTGAGAATGATATTATCTGGTGATAATGACCTTTATTGAGATTCATTTCTGAGGTAAATACTTAGTTCATGATATGTATGAAGGTATAAAAATGGAATACGTCCACCAGTACCTTGATCTTGTAAAACATATCTTAATCAAAATTTCTAGACCTATCAACCACATAACCTACTAGGGTCTATGTGAACCACTAAATCTCAATAAAATGAGTATTGTAGTCAATAATGTTAATGCCACCCTATTACAACCTCATGAACTCATGAGCCTCATTTGAACATAGATCCTTAGGGAAGAAGTGGATATAGATGTGAGTATATAAATCCTTCCTAGTTAGACCAATGTTCTATTTACCCTAGAAAATTATTCCCCAATACCTTCATATCATGCCACACAATATGTAAAAACAATTACCCTTTTATTCTCCTATGTCTCTAGTTAGTCAAGTATGGTCTGTGTAGACTCCATCCATATCTTGATCACTAGTGGACCACCATCACTTATGAATAGTGAAGGATGCTGACATTGGAAATCATGAGTACGTTTTGAAAAGACTTAGTGGCTTGAGGTAGTCTACTCTACAATGTTTGAGATAATAGCAAGAGGATCTCATAGAGTAGATCATTAATAACAAGACCCTGAATAGTCAAAGGTTCTATTCCACCCAATGGAGGAACATGATTACCCTCTCCCTCAAGGCATGGGAACCTAACTCTCCATAAAGGAATGAATCTACAAGGATAACATAAGAAATCATAATGATATAGTTAAAAAATATTCATCAATAACATTAATAGAAAAATAGACATAACAAACCATTTCCTTTCCTGATATACCCCATATTTTTTTAAACCATTTGTTAAATAATTCTCACATTTCTGTTCTCTCAAAACCCTTTTTTATGGTAGAACAAAATAGAGTTTCATTCACAATCTATAAGGGAAATATCCTTATATGTTTATTACTCATAATTTATTTGTCCAAAACTTCTTTTTAAAAATCTATTTATAAACTTTTTTTAATGTCTTTTCCGGATAATTGACGAAATAATATGCCAAAATATAATTATATGGGAAACGCTATATAAGAAAATTTTAAAAATTTAAATGGTTGGCCCCCATTTATCCATAGGGATATGTGTATATAAACATGTATATCAGGTATTCACACAAGAACAAAATATTGGTAACCCTATATGCCTAACATAATGCATGATCACACCCCCATTTACTTTCCATTACTTTCCAATAGAGATAAAACCAAAATTCAATAACAATATATAACAAGTGAAGCACTCAAGGTGGAAATATGGAAATTGTAAAAGAAGAAAAATAATAGAAAACAAAACCGGATAGCTTGGCTCTTACCCCATACATGGGATAACTACTTATAATAACATGATCATTACCAAGACATGGAAAAATTCTAGTCTCCCATTAACCAACCCATCAAAAACTAAAAAATCTTTGATAACACTTTCTCACATCCTTCCATCATAGACCACTGACTAGTTCCCCAACCTACGACATCCAAATCACATTTGGGGAACCTTCCCATACACCAAAGGCTACCAACTAGTGGAAAGGGTTCGATAAGGATCCCTGGGGAGACTATACCATCATGGTCTGAGTATAAGAACAATTGTATGAAATAGAAATAGAATACACATGTAAGGACACAAGTTGAGAATCATACAATGTCAAATATAAAACATAAACCATATCGTATCAAATATTATACTACAATATAGTCAATACCACATGTCATCAGTCACACACCTTGGATGTAAAAAGGGTAAAAAGTAACAAAATAGTGTGAATACAAAGTGGAATGAGCTCTATCTTGGAACCCATCCCATATCTATCTGATCCCATAGTCAAGTATTTATCATTGAGTGATTTCTGCCATCCTTTATTACATCTATGAAGTCTACTTGGATATTAAACGGTGGCCTAAGAAAAGTGTGAGAATGATTCTGTGGGATACCACAAAAAAGTCCCTAAATAATATAGTATGACATAGTAAGTGCATGTGATAGTGCAGTGTTCAAATAATTTAGATAAATTGAATAATATATATATATATAAACCTGAACCTAGTTTCCATGGTGACACTCGAGGCCATACCCACCTACTTTATCTAGTGTCAGATGTCTCTAAGCATATCGCATGGATCATGTCAAGCCAATCCATAAAAGACCAGATAAAATATACATTTCCTTAAACCTATATGACACCTAGAGGAAATATACCTATCATCGAGGCCATAGAATCCACTTGGAGGCCATTTTCACCTTGAGTTTATGCATAATATACAACATCCACCCAGGGGACATTTTCACCCTACGTTTAACAATTAAGTATCATGTTTCAACCTAGGGGTTGTGTTCAACCTTGGTTTAACCATAATTTTCAGCATTAATATAAAAAAAATAACCATATAAACACACCATATTTATATAAAATTTCCATTAATAAAATTTTCCTACTCCCATTTTTCAAAAATTTCATAAAAAACCAATTTTAAATTTTAAAAAGAAAGGGAATCAAGAGTGAAACCCATTTACCAATACCCATTCCAAAACCATTTAACATCCTTGAATGAAAATTACTATTTAAAATCACTTTGGTAACGCAACCCAAATTTTCATATTCAATTTCAAATCAAAAACCCATTACCAAAACGATTTCCTTTTCAAAGGGAGTGTTATACCATGATAAGGTCATGTTACAAGTATTAGAATAAATTTAGAATACAATCATGGAAACCTATATTGAAAAACATCACATAGAACTTTATAAAAAGTAAGGTGAATTTGGGAAATACTTAGGACCCTCTTCCTCAAGAAAAGGAAGAGGAACACACAATGTATGAGTATTTAAGTTGAACTAGAATATAAGGAAACAAAGTAGTAGGAGATTACACTATAAACCTGAAAAATCTCAGCAAAACCATTAGAACTCAATCGGATGTGAAAGGCAGAAGTAAAAAAGGAAGGAGTCATAAAATCAATTTGAGGCTTTGACATCACTGATCAAAAGCTTCAAACACCAAGTTTTTATAGATCTTATCCATGAAATAAAGAGGAGGATAGAGATACGTGTGAGGGAGGGATCCTATGTGATTTAAGGGGGGGGGATTTAGGTTAGAGGTATTTAGAAAAGAGGGGGATAAATGAAAAAATTACACTTAAAAAGAACATAAATTAGACCCACCAGTGGATTGATGGTCATATACCAGTTAGCAGGTGACACTGTAGCCACTTAGCGGTATATTCCATCCTCCTCCTAAGCCTCTTGAACACTATTGTGGCACCAAAACCACCTATAATGTCTTTTTGAAGAGAAAATAAAATCAGTTTGGAATAATTTAAAATAAACATACCTCATCAGAAGGGTGGAGTTTTACACAAAATAATCTAATAAATGAATGAAATATGATAATAATTGGGATATAATATATTAAAACAGAATAAATAAGGTATTGAATTATGTAACCAACATATTCAATTCAACTATTTAATAGGCTAAAGGATCATGTAAGCTATTTAGGACTTGAAGTAAGGGTTTCGATTCCAAATCCTCATTCGATACATTTATTATTTATCTATTGTATATATTCTCTTATATTTATTATCTTTAAATTATTTAAAGTATAAATTACTAGTTTTCATTTTATTTTTTGGTATTAATTATCATGTTACCTCTCTTATTGATTTATATTTCATGCCATATATTGTTCATAAATGTCTCTCCGACTCTTTTTCCCTTTTTGGTGATTATATCCTTAATCACTCTCCATATCTATCTTGATATTATTTTTTTCTTCCATGTACATGTTATTTATATCAAGGTAGTATTACATTATTTTTCAATCATTTATTTATTTTTTATATTATTGAATTGAGAATATACCCTTTACTATATATGGTAAAAATACTCTATAATTAATTATCATGATTGATGAATTTTTACCTAGAATTTTATACTATTAATTTGATTGGGGAACTATTGAAAATAAACATACCCATTATTTAAATATGGGTAATTATTGATTATTTTTCAATATTTTTATAAGAGGTTCCTTAGGAAACACTTTGTATTTTATCATTTATCCATTTATTCATTTAATATACTGAATATATTGGACTTACTTAGTGATAGTTGGGGCTCAAAATTATATATCCCCTTAATGCATTGATAGGTTTCATGAGAAGTTCTAGTTTGAGTATTTGATATATTCCTACTCATTTATATAAGATTCCTTATAAAAAGGTATAACATATAGAACTGGGTTAACCCAACCCATTACCTAACCTAACCCGCCATAAGGCTTAATGTGTGTTCCAGATCACCCTAGGATATTAACTTGTTTTATGGAATTAATAATAATCAATGGGAATTATTTCCCTATTCGAAACCAATTAACCCCAACAATGTTACCATTCAAAATCCCAAACCAAATCATCCATATGTCATATATAAATACTCTAGAATAAACCTTTTTTCAAAAAATAGAAACAACCAAATAGAGTATAGTAAAGATAAGAATAATTATCCATTACTATATAACAAAAATTAAAGTGTTCATGAAAACATGAATACAAGATAAACCCAAAATATCTTAATGTTGACATGATCAATACATCCACCATTTCAAAAATGACCAACATAGAGGAACTCCCAAAATAATCCAAGATCAAATATCTCTATAACCCATGTTCACCACCATATACCATACTGATCCAAATTTCAAATATCAAGGACCACCACTGTATGAAAAGGTTCCCTTTACTTTAACTGTATCATGAAAAAAATGTTTTCATATGCCCAAAAAAATATATAGAGTGTGAAGAAAACCCTGGCAGGATAGCACCATGAATGAATATAAAATATTTCACATTATAAAATATAAGTTCTAGTTTGAAAAAAATTCTTTGAAATACCCACAATATTTCATAAGAAAAAATATTTTGAAAAATGTTCACAAACCCTTTGGTTTTCAATAAACACTGCTTGTTTTATAAGTTAACCCGAATAAAAAATAAATAATAAAGAATAGAGAGAAACATAGAATAATCATCATATTAATATCCAAACAAATAAAACATTTCCCTAAATCATAAAATGTATAAAGAATTAAAATTTCTATACATGGGGCTCAAACCTTAGGCCTAAAGGTAACTTGGGATTTTCCCAATGAATACTAGGAGATCTTAATTCATAACCAAGTCTAAAGTATAAATATATTTTAATATAGATCTACCCAAGATATATCTCTTATCTAACACATAATATATACAAGGGATTAACCTGTATATACCATCTATATGTACCCAAGGTCTCCCATGTTTACACCATACAGAAAATTCAAGATAACAACCACAATTATTCTAGTAATCACAATATCACTGAAACATTTCAAAAAAATATCAATCCAAATCAATTTATTTTCCAAAAAATCTTTTGAAAACAACTTTTAAGATAGAAAACTCTTTGAGAGATTCTATCAATCATTTATAGTGATCAAAACTTGTTTTTAAAAAGGAAACCAAGTGAAACAACAATTATTCAAAAAACCCCAAAAATTATATATCATAAGAAATAATAATCTATAATAAAATAATTTGAAAGACAATAATCCAATTTAAAACAAAGTAAAACCAAGAAATATAGCTATGACAAAGAAGTTATGGGTTATATAGAGACACATACCTCAAAAATAAAGTAAAATCATTTCCTTCACTTAAAATCATAGAAGATGAGAATAAGGGATACCCATAAATATAAAAATCCTATTAATTCAATTAAACCCCCATAAATAACCCTCAATTCATCCCCTATGGGTATCTAGGGAATGAAAAGAATGTAACCAATAAATAATGATGGTATAGAATATAATAAAAGAGTAAATCTAAGAGAATCCATGATTAACTGTAGGTATTTCCACATAAATCAAACAAGTACCACAAAAGGATCAAGGAGAAAGGAAGGAGGCTTGGATTGGGCATCAGAATATCATGAATGGAAAGAAATGAAGGGAGTATAAGGTTATAGTTCAATATGGAAAAAATGGTAAATTCCACTTCGGTTAAAAAAATAAGGTATGAGGCTCCACAGAATGGTCATGATGACCAAGGTGTGAACCCCACCAATGTTGGGCCGCCTATAATGTGAACTCTTAGTATATTTCATGGGAGGTCCCAAATAGGTAGTTCTCCTACTAACACACTATATGAAAAAACCTTTAGAGATATAGTGTGGTGTCTCATTACCTGTGCCCCTATAGTGTGGGCCTATAGGATGCATCATGGAAGGCTTAAATATGGTAGGGTAAGGGTTCTTGGATCCCCATTCCTCTAAAAAACAACACATAAGAGAACAATCAAATGCTTCCTTGACACCCTAAACAAGGAATGGTAGTCATTGTATATGGTTTAGTGACCTAGATTTTTTTTAATCCCAATCTCCAAAATACCCATCAATAGATAAGGAAAATAATCCATATATAAATTTAAGAATGAAAAAAAACAATAGAAAATTTCATATAGGAAAATTACTTAGGGGTGTCACAATTCTCCACACCATTCCACATTATATCCTTAGAAAGTTCTAATTTCCCAGCTTCCAAAAACTGATGAGGCCATTTCTCCCTCACTAAGACTTCCCACTACCATTTATCATGGTTATCCCTACCATATTTCAATAACACATGGACTTAAGGGATAGATTTATCAAAATGTATTCTTTTCTAATAATCTACAATATGAATAGTTTTACCAACCATAGTGGTTTTAGGTTATAACTTCAAATCCTCCCACTCAACTATGTGAGATGGGTCCATGTTTTATTTCTTCAGTTAGGACATTTTAAATACATCATGAATTGATGTCAACCGTGGTGGTAAGTCCATCAGGTATGCTAATTTTATAATAATCCCTAAGATCTCAAATGAACTGATAGGAAATGAATTATATTAACCTAATTACCCAACTAATGGTGTCCTAATTGAATTAATACCCTAGGAAAAACTTGATCATAAACCAAAAACTCCAAAGAATGATGATGACATAAGACATAGGATTTTTTGAAAATATAATTAATCGCTAACCTCTTCTGAATGAACCTCACCTTCTCTATCATTTATGGAATAAGACTAAGTCCCAATAATAAATTCTCACTCAAATATAACCAAAAAAGAGGAACTATCATGTCCATATATACAACCCCTCAAAGGGTTTCAACTTGACCAAAGACTTATAATTGTTTTTATAAAATAATTCAACCAATAGTTAGTGCTTCTTCCAGGAGCCCCAAAAATAAATAATGTATTCTTGGGGTTTACCCTGATGGATGTTGATAGTTCAATCTGTTTGAACATCTATATAAGGTTGATATCTCATGATAAAAATTTACTAATAACCCATTACCTACTATATATCTTTTTACAATCAAGAAGTATATCATGGATCATGATTAAAATGATTGTTAAAGACATGCCATAAATCTTTATAATTTTCATGACCAAGAAATGTGTAAGATATTTTAAATTAGTAAAATATTTTTATAGGAAGAAAATGGAATGATTCTATTAATTGATCAATAATACCCCAAACCAAATTCTTCCCATGTGGAGTCCAAGGTATCCCAATCACAAAATCCATGGAAATCACATCCCATTTCTATACTAGAATAAGAAAAGGTTGAAATAGACCTATGAGTCTTTGATGATTCTATTTTAGAATTTAAAAAGTGGCACATAGAGATAAAAACTCTCAAATTTCATACTTCATCCCAATCCAAAAATACCACCACCTAATTTTTTAGTACATTTTGGTATCCCTAGGGTGAACGACCCAAATAGAGAGGTGAACACCCTCCATAAATTCCCACATCAAGTTCAAAGGAACTATAAGCCTCTTTACAAAATAAATGTATCCATAGAGATACTGAAACAAAATATATAATGTATTACCATGATTAAAAATCCCACTTTCATGATAAAAATCAAGATCCACTACCTGGTCAATCCATAATCAATCATCTAAGGAATATGCAACCTATGCACTAGACAAAAACATATGGACATCCTAATCTTTCATATTTAAACATAGCTCAATAAAAGATCTCATCAAGCACGATTCATCCCCCGAATCTTTCAAAACATGGGATGATAATTTTCTACTCAATGAATTACCGTATATGTTCACTTAAATAATAATTAAGGATATACCAAAGTCAAAATCTGATAGATACTTCACCCAATTTATCTATTGAAGGTTTTGATATCTCGAGGAGAAAATAAACCTATTACATTTATAATTAAAATATACCATAAAACTCTCCCTAAAAATTAAGTGGTGATAAGTATTTAAATAATTAATAACCACTACCAATTAAGGGTTATGGGTGGGGGTAGTTATTCTCATGTTGACATAAAAGGAGAGATCCATAGAACAATGTACAATCCCACTACATTAATACAAACCCCAAACCCATACACAAGGCTTCAAACAACATGATATATCCTTTTACAGGATTAAGAGGAATCAAAATAGGAGAAAACATCAACCCAAAATTCAACTCCACATAGGATAAATCAAACATCTCATCATAGTCAAACATCACCTACAATGCCCTAAAAATATAAAGTAGGAACATTGTATTCGATAGCGTGTTTGACACGTAACACCAAATGCGTAAGGGAATATAATATCCTGAGAATTTAAAAGATATTTTCTATTTTAAATAAATTAAATATATTTTATAGCTTTGAATGCACGTCTCCCTGAGTTAGAGTACATCAAATGAAACAACTATTTTCTTCAATATCTTGTTTTATACGCAAGAACTAGTTTTTCCAAATAATAATATATTATTAAAATATTATTATTTAATATAATAAGATATAACCTAGCTATTAAAATTAGTGATTATAAATATTATTAACATTCTTATGTAAATATATGGTTTAAAAAATATAAAACTAATCCATTGGTTAAAAATTAATTAGAAATGAAAATAAAAAGAAATTAAATATAAAAAGAGTATTTATGTAGAAAACTATTTTATGATCATAAAGCTATTTTATCCTAGTAGATTAAAATATTTATAATTAGTGAGTTATATTAATATAATATATATTACAAATTTAGTAAAATATTATTTCTATTCATCCAATAAATTTTATAGGTATAAGATAAGAACAAACTGAGTTTTACGCATAAAATACTATATTTTTATTAAGGCACTTTTAACGCCTTTTAATGGAGAACCTATTTTAAATAATTTTTTTGTCACTTTTAAAAATATTAAATGTAAAAATAAAGTTAATATTTTAAATATAAATATAATAATTAGGTTATAGTAAATTTTTTGTATTTTTTTGTGGTGTTCTATTTTTGATGA
Organism: Viscum album; assembly: GCA_963277665.1. NCBI lineage: Eukaryota > Viridiplantae > Streptophyta > Magnoliopsida > Santalales > Viscaceae > Viscum > Viscum album. Next base: position 1,061,169,587 of record OY728148.1, on the reverse strand, counting down.
ATAGTAAAAAGTACGGCCTGAAAGGCCTGAAGGACATCATTTTTTATTTATAAGGTTAAATTATATTTTTAATTATTTTTAAATTTTAATTAGATTATATTTTTTAAATTAATAAAATTTGGTTCATTGGATTCATTTTCAATTTTAATTTGAATATAAAAAATGGAAAACATTTGAACGTTTTTTACTTTAAAAACCCGCATTGTCATCCTTATGTGGGATTAAATTTGAATTAATTTTTGAAAAATATGATATTAGATTTTGGAATCATAATAATTTATAAATTAAAATAACCTAAAATTAGTTATTGAAAAAAAATATTTGCGAAATTAATTAAAATTAATTACAATGATTAAGGTGAAAGTAAACTTAACAAGGGACTGATCCTTAAAATTTAGGGCAAAATAACCTATAAACTTGTAAAAAATCCATTTCATGGAAATATTTAGACCAATCCTCCATTATATCTAAGTTTTTTCATTAATTAATTCACTTAAAATGTAAAAAATATGGGTTAAATTCCATCTTTCAAAAATTTATAGGAGTGACACTCCTCTACTATAAAAGGACTCATCTCCTCCCACTTCCTCACACCTCTAAATCCACTTTGGATTGAAATATATATAAAAAAATATATATTATCCATCCTTACAATTATCCTATAATCCCCCCATTTCTAAGATAATCATTCATGGAATCCCTTTGGTTTAAACCAAAAGGAGTTACCCGATTAATTGGTAACATATTTCTTCAAGCTCTTTAGTTTTATTTCTATTATCCACAACCTAAAATATCTTTATTCCATGATTATATAAAAAAATATCCTAAATATAATGATATGTTTTTATGTTAAGTGTTTGACCTACACTTTCACATACTTCCATCTTAATGGGAAACAAACTTACTGTTCTGGTGTATGGCGAACTACTGCCTCAGAAAATAATATTGTTCATTTTTCCTTTATCACCATTCTTGGTTGGAAATTATGATGGAAAATATATTTACATTATATATATATATAATATTTATAATATATTTATACTTATGTAATTCTTATATAATACATTAATTTATGCTTTCCATTTTGTGTAAATATGATAACATTGTTTGTGGAAGTGTGGACTACTGGCCCCTCAAAGCAATGTGATTTGTTCAAACTATACAGGGAACATATAAAGGATTGTTTTAATAAATCTATATAACATATATGACCTAGATATAATATTGTAATAATAATATACATATATATAATTTTATTTTCATTCTTTTAATATGACAAAGATATGAAATTAGCATTCATGCGTACATACAACATACCGTCTCTATGAACAAAGCATTTCATTTATTATCTCCAAATGTTATTAATTATTATAAATAAATATATAATAGATATATATGATAATAAAATCATTGTTTCAGTTTTGGATATGATGAAATCATGATAGGAACAACAAGTAACAAGTTAAAATATACTAAAAAAACTGGTCAATTAACACCTAAAATAGAGAAAATAAAGAAATATTACAAGTAAATAGGTAATAAGATATTACAAGAAGAAAATAAATGATATTATAAACATTAATATGGTTCTTTAATAAGTTATTAATACTCTTAAAAAAATTATACATGAAGTTAAAGGATGTTCACCTGAAAGGAAATGAAAGGTAAGGGATTTTATCTCAATTTACATTCCATTAAGACTTACTTGTTGTTACACACTTAGTTTATTTTATATGGTGTATATACTACCCCTTTAAATGTTATATCATTAACCCATTTTTTATCATGATATTATAATTTTAATTTAATGTTATTACTTCATGGATATTATGATTCTAATGTTTTAATGTGGTATGAGACACTCTGAAATGTTTAAAGATTATTCTCCTCGAGAATTTTTTTAATGATTATCTTTACAAAATCATTTCATTTTTTGATTGTTAACATTCTATTGAAAAAATCACTTTAATTTTGTGTACCTAATTTTTTATATATTGTGTACATACTTCCACTTTGTCACATAATATCATGATTCATTAATTCTTCATCATATTTTGAATTTAAATTTTAATTATTTAATCTAAGGGGATTTGAGTTAAAAGTTACCAAGTGGAAAAGAATTTCATAACTAAATTTATTTTCATTGGGTTATAGAACTACCTAGTTTTCATTAATATTATATTTCTATGTTTATAATAAATTTGAATATCTATTTATGTACTTATAATTCCTTATGCGGATTTACAGTTGATCCCCATAATCTACCCATTGATTGATTCTCACATCAACGTTATAATATTTTCATGGGTTTACTTTACAATATCATTTTATTCAGGATTGTTTACACCAAAATTTTTTATCAGCGGTAATTATTTGATCATTGTTTAATAAATCATTTAATTTTATTCTCCTTCGGTTATTCATGACTTTTTCCATGTAATATTACCATTTTTACACTCTTTGGCACTAAAAATGTTTTAGAATAAGTTTATAAGAAAACCCAACTTCATTTATCTTTTAGTCAGAGAACCTATTTTTTTTCTAAAAATCCTATTATGTACAATGGTTTTCAAAAATATATTTATTTATTAAAAATTTATTTATTGAAGGAAATTTTACCATTTTTTATCTTTTACCAATGTTTTCAATGTAACCTTTCTATATCTTTCCGAACAAGGTGTTTTTCTAACCTTTTACCTTGTAAAATGAATGTTCCTTTTAACTTGTATGGCATGTAAAAATTTACCTATCATTATTTATTAGAATATTTATTTTCACATTTAAAAGGTTAGTATTTAAAAAGGATGTTTTCAAAAGTTGTTTTCAAAGAAAATGTTTTTCAAACGATTGAAAAAAAGGAACTTTTCCTCAATAATATTTTTAAAGATATTTTTATAGTATTTATATTCATCACTGACAAAAACGATTTATTTTTACTCCACTAGGGATATGTTGTATTGATACCATCCTTATTATTCATATATATGGGTTATGATTGATTTAGATAAGGATAGTATTCAAATTCACTTCCTCGATTACTTCATTAGTCCCCTTGAATATTAAATTTTCTATGATCATTTAACATTGAATTTCCCATAATTATCCATACCACTTATCATGGATATTTTCATTAACTAAACCATATACCATTTTTTATATGGTGTTTATTTTGAAATGTAGTTGATTATTTAGGAAAATATTAATAAATCTATATCCTCTATTCCATACAGATATTTGATAAGGCACATTATTAAATGAATTATTAGATATATGAGGAATGCTTTGGACAGTTATTACATAGGTGGGGACCAATTATAGATAGACCCTCAATGCATTCATAGTATCATGGGAAGAGTGATTTGGATAGCCTTAGATGGGTTTTTACACGATATGCTAAATTGTCTTGTGAATGTTCTTTATGAAAATGGGTAAATATACGTAAGAAACATGGCATCTAATAATTAATCATTTCCCACATTTTTTTACATTTACTTTTCCTCCAAGAGATCCTGTGTTGAAATTTCTATGGATATATTTTATTTTCAATTCATTGATTAAATAATATGTGTTTAAGTTTATTTCATTTCCATATTTATTTTTCCTTATCTAGATATTTGAATGGAATTATTTTTAAGTTATTACCATGACATATTGTTATCTATTTAGTTTATTGATTAAATGGAATGTGTGTTTAGTTATTTACCTTTCCATAATGATTATTATTACAGATTCATAATTGCTTAAGATGTACTTTACCCTTACTAAGCATTTGAGCTCACCAATATTTTTTTTCATTCCCCTAGGAACCCAAGAAGTGCAGTAAGAAACTTATGCAAGGATAAAATAGATGGAATAGAGTTATTATCCTTTAAATTAAAATATATGTATTATAATTAGCATATTTATTTTTAATAAAAGACTAATGAATGTATCTGGTTTACCAATACTACTAAACTATTATGTCCTTTGGGATGCGATTAATTGTATCTTAATCCAATGTAATTTATAAAAGACACTAACTCCAAGATTTCTAGAGTCGGGTTGCTAAAATTGGTATTAGAGCAAGTTAAGTAGTAACTATGAGAAATATATATTGGAAAGAATAGATTAGATAATATAGCCCTAAGGTAGACTTGGAGGATAAGTATATAAGAACATTCTCAAATTTTGGTAATGAAAATATTGAAAGGATCTTTCTAGAAATACATCCCAATATGGATACTACAAGTTGACGTGGTTTTTTGTATAAATGTACCCAGGAGTAAAAACTCTGACAAGGTGTATCGAGCCTAACTCTACATTACCTGGTGCATGAAAATGAGCCATACTGTGCACCTGGTTTTACAATATTGGGGGATACACTTAGGATAATTCACATTACCTTTACAAACCATTATTAATAATTTGAATAAATAATGAAAATTAGTAACCTAGGATAAACCTTAAACTCAGGAAGGAGCTATGTGAGTAAAATAGATGATGTGTTTATATACTGGGGTTGTATTAGAAACCTTAGTTAAAAGGATATTTTTTTATTAAACTTATTTAAAGGATTTCCATCATTTTTATTTTGAAAATTTTATTAATTTGGTTTTAGAAAAGGATAACATGTATGTTGGGTGAAAACCCATCAAATATGGCAAGGCCACATGACATGAACCCATGACTGAAGGATGATAAGAGTTTCATGCCAACCATTTACCTACACAATTCCTTGTTTAATATTTCATTGTATTTAGTGAACTTATTTGATGAATAAATATTAATTATTAACCTATAGTGTTACTTTTTTAAGTTAAGATATTGATGTAATAACCATATTAGTTTCAGAAAATAGTTAGAGTCATATGAAAATTATTGTATTATGGGACTTACAATCCATTAAAATTTTATTTTAGTTCTTTAGGAATCAATGATAATTTTTGGATATTAATTTAATGGAATATAGGGATAAATTATAATTTTATTGGAGCACAAAAAAAGATAAAAATTATGTTTATAGAAATATTTCAAGAATGTATCAGAAAAAATATATATTGTTCTAATACCTTAATTTATGTTTAACCGATGGTCCTCTATATTATCATATATTTATGGATTTTAGGCCCCAAAATTTCCATTTATCATTCAATTGTTTGTGATTTATGACCTCTATCGATCACTATAAAAATTTATTCTTTTCATCCACATACGTATCTCTACTTTCAACTAATGCTCTTGTACTTAGAGACCTAGTTACTCATTAGTCCATGTGACCTTTTCAATTCCCATTATCTCTTTTCTATAGGATTTATTATGAACCCTTCTCAAGATGTGGGATTTAAAATATAATAAATGTCAAACAATCTATCACTAAGATCGAGTATAAATTGCAAGGATGAAATTTAATTAAGGTGGGTAGAGTGTAACGCCCTAGAAATATAAAGTAGGAACATCGTATTCGATAGCATATACATCATGGAATACCAAGCGTGTAAGGAATTATAATATCCTGATACATTAAAATATATTTACTATTTTAAATAAATTCAATATATTTTATATTTTTTAATACATGAAACACTGAGTTAGCATACGTCACTCGCAACAACCAGTTTCTTCAATAGCTTGTGTTACACGGAAGACCGGGTTTTACTAAATAATAATAAATTATTAAAATACCATTATTTAATATAATAAGATATATTATAGCCATTAAAATTAGAGGTTATGAATATTATTAACTAACTTATGAAAATCTATGGTTTACACAAATATAAAACTAATTCATTGGTTAAAAATTAATTATTAATGAAAATAAGAAGCAATTGAATATTAAAAGAATATTTTTTATAGGAATTTTTTTATGCTCACAAAGATGTTTTATCCTAATAGATTAAATTATATACAATTAGTGAGTAATATTATTTTAATATATATATTATATACTCAATAAAATATTTTTTATATTCATCCAATTTAGTTTTTAGACATAATATAAGAACAAATCCAATTTTTCGTATATAATACAATAATTTTATTAATGCACTTTTATAACCTTTTAATGGGGGACCTTTTTGAAATTCAATTTTTGGGACTTTTGAAAATATTATATATAAAAATAAACTCAATATTTTAAATATAAACATAAAATTTTTTTTATGGAATTTTTTTTCATTGTTTTGTGAAGTTTAATTTTTTATGATTACTGAAAAATACTGAATTTTAACTTAAAACTTCTTTTTAATATAATTTATTTATATGGTTAAATTATTTTTTTAATTAGTTTTAAAGTATAATTATATTATGTTTTTTATAAATTAATCCATTTTATTTCATTTTAATTAATTTCACTTCGAAATTTAATATAAAAACATAGAAATTTTTTGAATGTTTTTACTTTAAAAATCTATATTGTCATCCCATCAGCTAGATTAAATTTAAATTAATTTCTTCCACTTATGTGATTGGAATTTGGAAAAATGGATTCTGTATAATTAAAAATTATAATTTATAATTTCTAATAAATCCAACTAAGTTTTTGATACAGACTACTAGTTAATGTAATTAAAATTAATTACAACAATTAAGTTGAAATTAAGATTAACAAGGGACTAAACCTTAACCCGAAGGGAAAAAATTCCCTATAAACTTTTCAAAAATACATTTTATGGACATATGAGACCCTATAATCCATGTTATATAACATGGATTATTATTGGATCCAACTTTAATGGAAAAAAAGTTGGTGGAATTCTCTTTTCCAAAAATTTTCAAGAGTGCCAATCTTCTACCATTATAAAGATGCCTCATCTCCTCCTATTTCCTCAAAGATCTCAAGAAACATTTCATAAAACAAGATCTTCCAAAATAGATCCAAAAAATAACTCCCCTAATCCTAGAATCCTCCCCTTTAGCATAAATCCATCCAAGGACTCCCTTTGGTGCAAATCAAAAGGAGTTACATGATTAAGATGTAACATATGTCCTCAAGATATTTAGTTTTATTTCTATTCTCCACCACCTCAATTACCATTTTTCCATGATTATATAGAAATAAAAGTTCCCTAAATATAATTATATATTTTTATGTTAGGTTTTATACCTATAATTTCACACACTTCCATATAATGGGCAACGAACTTACCGTTCTTATGTATGAAGAACTATCACCTCATGAAATGATGTTGTTCATTTTCCTTTACCACCTTTCATGGTTAGGAATTATGATGGAAAATATATTTATATTATATATATATATATAATATTTTAATTTATTTATTCTTATTTAATTATTATATAATACACTACTTTATGCTTTCCATTTTGTGTAAATACGATAACATCGTTTGTGGAAGTATGGACTACCGCCCCCTCCAAGTGATGTGATTTATTCACACTATACATGGAATGTATATAGGATGGTTTTAATAAAACTATATAAAATATATGAAATATATATTATACATGAATTATACTATAAATACTTATAATTATTTTTTAATTCTTTTAATATGACAAAGTAATGAAAGTAGTGTTCATGCGTACGTACGATCTACCATCTCCATGAATGATGAATTTCATTTATTATCTCAAAATGTTATGAATTAATATAATTAAATATATAATATATATATATGATAATAAAATTATGGTTTATGTTTTGGATATTGTAAAACCATGATAGTAACCACAAGTAACAATTTAAAACATACTTGACAAACTAGACAATTAACACCTAAAATAGAGAAAAAAATGAAAGATTACTATCAAATGGGAAATAAGATATAATAAAAGATATATGATATTATAAACACGAATATGGTTCTTTAATTATTCAGTAACACTCTTAAATCCATTATAAATTATTTTAAATGGCATTCACCAGTAAGGAAATGCCAGGTAAGGGATTTTGTCTCAATTTACATTCCATTGAGACTTGTTGTTATGCAGCTAGTTTCTTTTATATGGTGTATATAATACCCCTTAAAATGTTATATCATGAATATATTTATTAAAATGATATTATAAGATTCATTTATTGTTATTAATAAATGGATATTATGATTTGAATGTTTCAAAGTGGTATTGAACACTTTGGAATGTTTAAAGATTATCCTCCTTGAGAACATTTTTAATGATTATCTTTGAAAACTCACTTCCTTTTGTGGTTGTTAGATTTTTATTGAAACAATAAATTTATATTTGTGAACCTAATTTTCTATATATGGTGTACATACTTCCTATTTTTCACATTATTTCATGATTCATTAATTCATCATGATAATTTAATTTTCAATATGAATTATTTTATCTAAGGGGATTTGAGTTAAAAGTTAGCAAGTGGAAAAGAATTTCATAACCCAATTTATTTTCATTGGGTTAAATTACTTCCTCATTTTCATTAATATTCTATGATTATGTTTATAATAAATTCAACTATATCTTGAGGTATTTCCAATTTTTTTGTTGTTTTAAATTTGATACAAAAAATCTACAAATTTATTGATTCTCATCTAAATGTTATAATATTTTCATTGGTTTACTTTAAAATCTCATTTTGATTGGGATTTTTTACACCTAAATTATCCATCAGTGGAAATTATTTGATCACTATTTAATAAATCCTTTAATTTTATTCTCCTCTAGTTATTGATGACATTTTCTAAGTAATAGTATCATTTTTCCACTCTTTGGTACTCAAAATGTTTTAGAAAATATTTTTAATAAAACCCAACTTAATTTCACTTTTAGACAAAGAAACTGTTTTTTCTAAAAAATATATTTCTTATAAATATTTTAAAGAATGTTTTTATCCATTTGAAAATGATTTATTAATGAATTTTTACCCCTTTTTTATTTTACTAATGTTTTCAAAGGAATATTATTGTGACTTTCCGAAAAATGTGTTTTTATGACATTTTACATTGAAATTGGAATGTTCTTTTTACCTCATAAGAAATGTATGAATTTACCTACCATAATTTCATTGAATATTTATTTTCATGTTTAAATTATTATGTTTTGATTTTGTTTAAAAATGTAATTTTTATAGAAAATGTTTTTCAGTTTTTTTAAATATTTTCCTGAAGAATGTTTTCGAAAGATATTTTTATATTATTTTTATTAATAAATAAAGAAAACATTAATTTTTAATCTACATGGGATATGTTTTATTAATACTGTCATTATTCTTTATCTATATGGTTTATCATTGATTTGGCTAAGGATATTATTCACATTCACTTCCTTGATTCCTTTCTTAGCCCCTTGAAATATTAAATATTCAATGATCATTGAACATTCAATTTCCCATAATTATCCTTATCATTTATCATGTATATATTCATTTCCTAAACCATATTCCATTTTTCATTAGGTTTTATTTTTAATTTTTTTTTGATTATTTGGGGAAAATTGATAAAGCTATATATGAAAAGGCACATTGTTAAATTGATTATTCAATATTTGAGGAATGATTTGGAAAAGTATGACATGGGTGGGTCCTAGTTATAGATATCCCCTCGATGCATCCATAGTATCATGGGATCAGTTTTTTGTATAGCCTTATATGGGTTTGTTTATCCGATATGATAAACTGTATTGTGAAAGGTCTTGATGGTAATGGTACCATGTACCTAGAAAACATAGAGTCCAATAATTACTCATTTCACTAATTTAGTTTTAGTTATTATTCATCCATGATATCTTGTATTAAAATATCCATGTATACATTTTATTTTTAGTTCGTTTATTATATGAAATGTGCTTTAGTTTCTTACATTTACATATTGATTTTGCCTTATCTAGTAATTTTAATAGATGTTTTTAGTTATTACCTTGTCATATTGTTTATTAATTAAATTTATTGATTATATGGAATGTGTGTTCAGTTATCACTAAAAAAATTGGGAGATTAGAAGGGGTTATTTTTTAACTTAGAATATGTTTTTACCCACTCTAAAAACATCAGTGGTGGTTACCCGTAACAACTGCTTTAGTGTCTTCTTAATATGATTAGGGGCTGTTATGGGTAACCACTGGTAAACTATGCATGTGTTTAGCGGTGGTTAGATTATAGAAGGTTTTAAACCCATATAATTTTCCCCTAAATTCATTGTAAACTAATAGATTAGATGTGGTTTTAACTACCTCTAATTGAAACACCACGTTAGGGATGGTTAGAACCACCCCTACTTGATTGTATTGAGACTAAGTTTAGGGGTGGTTATACTATAACCGCCCCAAAAATACCACTTTATATATATATATATATATATATATATTGAACTCCCAATGCCACCAGACAACCCCACCAACACCCAACCAGACACCACCTAAGACACACCCCCAAGACACACCCTTAACACCCCACTAAGAATCCCTACAACCCACCATAAAAACTCCCCCACCTTTACACCATAGGACAACAACAGAAACACCCTACTGAGACCACCGTGACAACCCTCGAGACCCCCATAAAATCCCTTAGGACACCCACCCGGACACCCCCAAACCCTACAAGACACACCCTACAGACCTGGACAACATGTTGAAAAAAACACCCTTCCTGAACTAAGGTAAAAATTCATTTGTGTGGCTAAACATACAGGAGGACAACTTGTCTTGTGCGAGGGTTGTAACAATACGATCGTTGTGTGTCGAACCTAGGACCGGTCAGAAGAATCCTTAGTGAATGTGTAAAACCCCAAACTTCTACTGTATGTTTCCCTTAGAATAATGCAATAGCTTACATTATACATAACTTCGAGAATCTAACACACCGCGACCAATTAAACTAGCTGATATGAATAGTAATACCCACATTTTGAAATTTTATAAATTTTATCTTTCAAAATGGAATTCATTTTTGGATTTGGAATATAGAAATTAGCTTAGGGTGAATTTTTGGTTGAAAACATTCAATTTTTTATGAATAGTGAAAAAACACCGCATTATTGGTTAAAACTGACTTTTTATTTAAATAATTAGTTATTTTATTTTAATTTATTTTACATCAAAATAAATACATAATACATATATATGTTCAATGTAACTCATTGGAGTCATTTTATAATAAGTTTAGATATATAAAATTTTATCGAACTATTTATCGTCTTTTACCTACCTCCTAAGAGCATTTGCAAATTCATATAAAACTTAATTTTACCACTTCTATGAGTGTAATTTCAAAAATATGAGAGACACAATTGATATCAGTAAGAAAAATGTGGTTCAATAAGATCAAAATAATTTTTGGTGAAGTGTAACTTTTTTACTTTTATTTACCATGGTTAAAAGTAAATAGGGTAATTAAGGGTTAAAATGATAATATTATTACCCTAACACATGTCCTAATTATATTGGATAAGTGTGTATCGACAAAAAACAACCTTAGGAATAAAATATGATCCTTTAGGTCCACTTGGATTAGATTAAGACATTTATTATTATTTTATTTAAAGAAGAGTTAAAAGAGTTAAAATCAAAGCTTAATAACTAAACCATTTTTAATATAGAGTTATACATAATATAAAATCAACTATAAGTATTAATTTTAAAGCTAAAACTATTTCCTAAATAATGGAAATTTATTTATAAATTTTAGACATTTAATAATTAAATTTATTTATGACACAATGATGATGCAGTAATTACCTTATTAATGAAAGATTAAAATAATTGATATAATAAAGATCCAAATAAATCTAATTTGAGACTTTTAATGAATTTCACTAATTTTATAGGTTAATGTGAAATTTTAGGGTTGATTAAATGAATTGTTTTCGAAGTAATATTTCTTTTATCAATTTAACAAAAAAAAATACCAAATAGTGTCAAAATTGACATAAAAGAGTTTTTAAAAAAAATATTATATTATTAATTGATATTATATTCCTAAAAATCTAAGGTTCAGCCAAAGGGCTTAAATAATATTATATGATTCATTAATGAACCACTTGAGGTTTTCTTGGAAGTTTATAGTAAGTTTATCAACCATATAATATAAAAATAAAAGAGACATGGTAAATGTAAAAATATTTAACTAAGAGTTAAATCCAAAAGATAAGGTTAATATGATGACCTAAACTTGTCTAAAACCTATTGGTTGAGAGTTTTTAGACCCATAACCACCTTATAAATTAAATAATTTATTTTTTAGCCATTATAAACCGAATTTATTTTATTATAAAATAATATTTCAAGCTTTTCCTAAAGTGACCCTCACCTCTCTTATAAAATGGCACTTCCCCTTCCCTCAAATTCATAGCTTCAAACCCATTTTACTTGGCCAAAACCAACTCAAATATAATCTCAACTGTCCTACCTTCATTATAGTGGACTTAATTTAGTCATAAATCCAACCTATTGAGCCCTTTTGATCAAATCAAAAGGAAGAACCCGAAGAAGAGGTTAGTATTTCATCACCTCTTTCAAGTTCTTTTCTTCTACAACTTTCTCTTTATTTGTTTTTTCCATTCTAAAATAATAACTACAGTATCTTCTATATATTTTGATGTTATTATAAAAAATTTACAACCAAATTCATTATTTTATCCATCCTATAAATGACAAAGTCAACATACGTGCGTACGTACGGATTACCGTCTCTACGTCGGGTGTTGTTTGTAATTCAAACACTTCATCATTTGGATGGGTATAATAATGAGTATAAATGTTTTAAATAATAAATATAACATGATAATTATTCTTTATATATGATATACCATCCAAATATATACGATTTTATTATCAAAAGAATGATATTGTCGCTCGTGCGTCCGTACAGATTATCGTCTCCAAGAACGCGATGAGATTCATTCCCCATCATATCCATTTAAAACTAATTTTCATTTGATGATTAAAAAATAATGTTTAAAGAATTAATATCATTATTAATATAAATAAGATACATCATATCCATAAAAAACATTACTTACGTAACAAATCATATAAAGGAAAATGAATCCCTTAACACCCGGAACGATGATAATACTAAAATATTATTAACAAAGTAATATTAGAAGATCATATATGATATCATATTTACTTATATGGTTCTTGTATAATTTAATATAAATGATTTTACTATTATACATGAGTTTAACGTACCCTTGACCAAGGAAAAGTACAATTTAAGGGTTAATTTCACAATCTCTTTATTATCCCAGGTTGTTTTATACATGAGTATCTACTTGGACCAATTTATCATCCACATCCGTGTTATCTTAAAAATGTATTTCAGTTTTTTTAATATTTACTAGAAAATGGTTTAAAGTCATTTATACCCTTATTTGACCTTATATGTTTTGAAATGAATCTTTCCTTCATTTTTCCAACAAGGTACTTTATGACCTTTTCAACAAAATTAAGGTAAGAATGTATTTATTTAACTTATATGGCGGGTGAGGCCATTTTCCACCGTTATAACATCGTCAAAGATTCCCATACAATATTATAAGAATATTTTCAAAATAAATGTTTTCTTTTATAATTATATGACTTTTAAATGATTTCATAATAGAAAGACATATTTCTCTAAAAAAAGTTTTGATTTTATCTATGTAAACATATTTAATGGATTTTGAGCTTGTTTGAAGTTGATTTATTATAATACAAAACTTCTATATTATATTGAAGGTTTTGTGAAATGTTTGACTATGGATGTGTTATTTTTATACCATTCAAGGTTTATGGATTAAGTATTGAAATTTCATATGCTAGTTTTAATACGAATGTTTATGTTATGTTTAAATCTTTTCATATGAGGAATGTATTGGACTTAGTAAGTGATGGGTAGAGAACACTATAGCTCCTCGATGCAGTAGTAGGTCTCATGAGACAAACTAGTGTCTTGGAACAAGGCCTTTAAAAAATATTATTTGTAGTCTTGGCACAAGGCCTTGACTATGTGGTTATGAAGTATGTCATTATGCATTCTATCATTATGAAAGTGGATATTGATATTGCATGTGTTTATTCAAATAGTAGAATATCCATGTGAATAAGAAAATGTAATTATTTTATTTTATATTTTCCATATTATGCTGAATTTAAAGTTTAAAAGGATTTTGTTTTATTCTTACATTTCTTTAAATGTTTATGCTTATTTATAAAAGTTTCTGCTATATTGTTTTCCTTGCTGAGCATCTGAGCTCACCCCTTTCTATGTTATATTTTTCCAAGGATGTGAAGAAGTATATTTTGACTGACCTATAGGGATAGTATAAGGGATATGAGTGTGGCATATGGAGACTATGTTGTTTTAGTTTTACATTTTATAATTTAATGTAAAACTTTTAAATGTATCTAGTATTTACAAGGATACTAAATTGATCAGTCTTTCGGGATTTGATCCCTTATGATCATGAAAATGTTATGTAATAATGCACCAACTCTAGGTAACTAGGGCCGAGGCGTTATAGTTGGTATCAGAGGATGTTTAGTACAAACCTTGGAAGCTAGATTTAGAAAAACTTTGATTAGAGAACATTACCTGAAGATTGAATTTGAGGATTAGTATAGAAGAACTTCATAGAATTTTGGTGCTGTAGAGATTTTTTGATTTTTCCAATCAATATATCCCTATCTGGATAAAATAGGGTAGAGGTGGATCTGGCATAGATTTATGTAGTGGTAAACCCCAAAAACATTGCTTTGAGCTAAACCCGAATGAGAACTGGTGCATGACAATGGGCCTTACTGCACTATTGGTTATGACACTCCTGAGGTATATGCTTAGGATAATTATCATTTTCTTTACAAACCATTATTAAGGGTTTATTAGTATATAATTTCTCAAAGAAAACATTTTTATGATTATGGATTATATCCATAAACAGTTCAATTTATGTTAACTGTTTTACAACTTTGGAAATATGTATTGAGATTCATAAACTAATATAATGTATGCCATTGTTTAGAAATGGTTTCTAGTGGAAGGAATGGAAACTGTATCAATGCACATAATCCATGAAGGTATTTAACTCTTACTCAAGAAAATTATAGTGGAGATGGTGAAGCAACTGGTGCTGATCATCTTATCACCATACTAGGGCAACTCACTAAGGTTATGAATAATAACCTTACCCATTGTAGGATCGAAATAGTGATGTTGATGCTCAATATACAAGAGGGGGGGGGGGGGGGTGAATTGTATACTTTAAAAATTCTTTTGGAACCTTTAAAGTTAGTTACAAATAACTATGTTTTCCTTAAGCAAAGGAAAGGGCTAAGTTTAACCAAGTTAAACTAAGCAAATTCACAACACCTATAACACCGAATGAAAACTTGGAAAGAGATTCCAAAAGTAGGTTCCGGAAATAAGGTTCCGGAAATTGAAACTTAACAAAAGATATAATATGAGATTCTACCTTAAAGTGTATAGAATCAAAATGAAATAGAGTATAAGTAAGGAAGTATAAGAAAGTTATACTTTCCTTATAATACAAAATGCAGCGGAAATAAACAAGTAGTAGAACTACAAGTAACAAGATAATAGTCTTTTAACCCAAAGAGAAGGGTATCCAACAACCTTGGATAAAGGTCCCTTGATTTATACTTTCAAGAAAGTCTGTCTTACCCACACCAAGGTAAGCCCTCGATACGAAGATCGGAGTGTCTCTGTCTTGATATCCCCGCATGCCCTCAACTTCAAGGTAATTGGAAACCTCTGTCTTCCTCAGTAAGGAAGCCCTCGAACATCAAGGTAGTCGACACCTCTGTCTTCCTATCCCCAGAAGTCCTCGAATGTAATCACAAACATTCGGAGTCGCACGAAGCTTTGAGAGTTAATAAGAGCCTCTCTCTCTAGAAATCACTTCAAAACCATGTATGCACAATAACAAAGTTGTTCATCCATCAGTTGTGAGCTCTTTAAAATGAGATCCTATTTATAGGTAAGGTCGGCCTCCTTCCCAACGGTCATATCTTCCTTAAAAATCGGAGGGACCTGTACACGTTTCACTTAGCCAACGGTTAGTTTAAAACAGAATGGATGACATCGTTTTATAATAAAACAAGTGTAACAGAATGTACAACATCATTTTAATTCTAACTTAAAAGTCCAGAATGAAAGCTTCGGAGTGAAGCTTTGGAGTGCACGGAAGATAATAAAGAGTAGTCAAAATATAAAGGAATAAGAAAAATAAAAGTTCGGAGTCTAACCAAAATAATTTTCGGAGTCTGAATAAATTCAGAGTGTATAAAACAAAGATGATCAAATTCTGTTTAATAGGTGAATTCAGAATGAGAATTCAGAATGAGAATTCGTCATTAGAATTCGTAATGAGAATTCATCATCAGAATTCGTAATGAGAATTCATCATTAGAATTCGTAATGAGAATTCCTCATCAGAATTCTTAAGAAGAATTCGTTGTCGAACTTCATAAGGATTCGTATCCTGAATCTGGAGTAAAACTGTATCTGGAATTCGGAATGAAACTTTATCACAGTTCTCATTCTGGATTTCAGAGTGAAACTTTATCACAGTTCTTATCCAGAATTCGGATCCTAAGATAGAATACTTTATATCAAAGTTTCAAGCAATTCCGAGAAAGTAGAAATGAATTCGAATCTTATACTTAAGAAAAATATGAATGAAAATATGATAAGTATAATTTTTCTTACAAAAGCGATTCTCCTTATAAAAGCAATTTTCTTAAAGATAAGGTGTTTGTGATTTTCAAAACAAGAAGGAATGGAAAAGTCATAAGGAAAACCTTATTGAAACAATAATCTCCCCCGTTTTGGAAATCACAAAAATCCTTATGAAAAAGAATTTCTAAGGAGAAAGAAAAACATTAAGGCTTATCTCCCTTTTATTTAAGGATATTGATGAATACGACTAACTCCCCCTTAGGCTTTGAAACTCTAAGGACCGTATTCTAGATTTCCGGAGTGACATTTCATTACGAATAAGAAAGTATTCTTTAATGAAAAACTCCCCCTTAGATAAGCTCTTATTAAAGTTCTTTTTCCTTAAGAATATTTTTCTTCTCCCCCTTTGTGATTTTCAAAAAGAATTCGAGGGAATGGAAAGTATAACAAAGTACCTGAAAAATCAGTGTTAACAACAAAAGAAACGACAAGCACAATTTTCATTATGTTTGAATTCTCGGCAAAAAAGAGAATTAGATACAACAAAAAGATCGGATTTAGATATTTTAGATCTTTTTCCTTTGAAATGAGCCCCTTAATAATAGTCTTGATCTTCTTCAGGTCTTTATGATCTTCTTCAGCTTGCTTCTCTAAGACCACTATTCTTGCCGATTGATCTTAAATCTTTTCTTCCTGGGCTTTCATCTTTTCTTCCTGAGCCTTGAACTTTTCTTCCTGAGCCTTAAACTTCTTTTCAAACTCGATCCAATGATCCCTTTCAAACTTCCAGTTTTGAGAAACGGAATTCAGTTTCCCATTCAGATCTCTGACTTCTTGAATTCGGAAGTTCTTTTAATCTGTCAGTTTCTCTTCAAAGGAAGAAGTCAGCTAATTTATTTTCCTGTCCTCAGTCTCAAAAGCATCATTAACATTTTCTTGAAATTCGTCGAACAACCTCATTTCTTCTATAGTCTTCTTCGACCAGTTTTTCATCCTCTTGCAAGATTTTCTAGTTCATTTTCTCAGATTTCACTCTCACTAGATTCGGACTGGAAAATAACTTTCTTAGACTTGGATCTGGTTACTCTCTCAGGAGTCTTAGCATTCATCTGATTTGATGTTTTAGTAAAAGCAACAGTACCATTTCCATTTTTCTTTTTGATGTTGTCAGCATCTCTCTTCATTCTGGTTTCATGTTGGAGAAGAGTTCCAAATAACTCATCAAGAGTAATCTGAGTCACTTTCATGTTCTCATCTATAGCTGTTCTTTTGGATTCCCACTCATTGGGCATAATATCAATTATCTTATCCCCAAGAGCTTAATCATCTAAACCTTTCTCTCCCATAGACTGTAGGCTGTTGACGATAGTCATAAATCTCTGTTGAACTTTATAGATTGGTTCACCATAAGGAAAATTGAATCCATGATATTCAGCTATAAGCATAGCTCTCCTAGTCTCAATCACCTTATAAGTTCCAAAGTGTGTAACCTCTAACTTCTTCCAGATATAGTTAGATTCTTCACAAGAAAAAATTTGGATATATATATTTCTAGTCATTGAACAAAGTAGAGTATTTCGTACCTTATAGTTGAGTTGATATTCTTGCTTTTCCTGGTTAGTAAAAGTTCAAACTTCTTTGTTAGGAATTTTATAATCACCAGTAAGAATAACAAAATTATCTACTCCAGTATTGATAAAAAAAAGTCTTCATTTGATCTCTCCAGTACTCATAATCATTACCATCAAAGATTGGTGATCTTGTATGATTTAGATTATCAATTGAACCAATATTAATTCCTGCCATACTAAAAATAACCTTCGGCACACAAACTTGTTAGTAGAAAAAATTCGTAATGACAAAGTTTGGAATGGAAAAGTTCGGAATGATAAAGTGAGCAAGAAAAACATATACGTGAGTATAAGTATTTCGGAAACCTCCTCTGATACCAATTGTAGGATCGAAATAGTGATGTAGATGCTCAATATACAAGAGGGGGGGGGGGGTGAATTGTATACTTTAAAAATTCCTTTGGAACATTTAAAGTTAGTTACAAATAACTATGTTTTCCTTAAGCAAAGGAAAGGGATAAGTTTAACACAGTTAAACTAAGAAAATTCACAACACCTCTAACACCAAATGCAAACTTTGAAAGAGATTCTGAAAGTAGGTTCCGGAAATAAGGTTCTGGAAATTGAAACTTAACAAAAGTTACAATATGAGATTATACCTTAAAGCATATAGAATCTAAATGAAACAGAGTATAAGTAAGGAAGTATAAGAAAGTTATACTTTCCTTATAATACAAAATGCAGCAGAAATAAACAAGTAGTAGAACTACAAGTAACAAGATAATAGTCTTTTAACCCAAAGAGAAGGGTATCCAACAACCTTGGATAAAGGTCCCTTGATTTATACTTTCAAGCAAGTCTGTCTTACCCACACCAGGGTAAGCCCTCGATACGAAGATTGAAGTATCTCTGTCTTGCTATCCCCATAAGCCCTCAACTTCATGGTAGTTGGCAACCTCTGTCTTCCTCAGCAAGGAAGCCCTTGAACTTCAAGGTAGTCGGCACCTCTGTCTTCCTATTCCTGGAAGTCCTCGAATGTAATCACAAACATTCGGAGTCGCACAAATCTTTGAGAGTTAATAAGAGCCTCTCTCTCTCTAGAAATCACTTCAACAATATGTATGCACAATAACCAAGTTGTCCATCCATCAGTTGTGAGCTCTTTCAAATGAGATCCTATTTATAGGTAAGGTCGGCCTCCTTCCCAACGGTCATATCTTCCTTAAAAATCGGAGGGACCTGTACATGTGTCACTTAGCCAACGGTTAGTTTAAAACAGAATGGACGACATCATTTTATAATAAAACAAGTGTAACAGAATGTACAACATCGTTTTAATTCTAACTTAAAAGTCTGGAATGAAAGCTTCGGAGTGAAGCTTCGGAGTGTAAGTAAGATAATAAAGAGTATTCAAAATATAAAGGCATAAGAAAAATAAAAGTTCGGAGTCTAACCAAAATAATTTTCGGAGTCTGAATAAATTCAGAGTGTATAAAACAAAGATGATCAGATTCTTTTTAATAGGTGAATTCGGAATGAGAATTCGTCATCAGAATTCGTAATGAGAATTCATCATCAGAATTCGTAATGAGAATTCATCATTAGAATTCGTAATGAGAATTCCTCATCAGAATTCTTAAGAATAATTCGTTGTCGAACTTTATAAGGATTCGTATCCTGAATCTGGAGTAAAATTTTTTCAGGAATTTGGAATGAAACTTTATCACAGTTCTCATTCTGGATTTCAGAGTGAAACTTTATCACAGTTCTTATCCAGAATTCAGATCCTAAGACAGAATACTTCATATCCAAGTTTCAAGCAATTCCGAGAAAGTAGAAATGAATCTGAATCTTATACTTAAGAAAAATATGAATGAAAATATGATAAGGATAATATTTCTTACAAAAGCGATTTTCCTTATAAAATAAATTTTCCTAAAGATAAGGTGTTTGTGATTTTCAAAACAAGAAGGAATGGAAAAGTCATAAGGAAAACCTTATTGACTCAACACCCATTTGGAGCACCCTAATCCACAATGCGGAGGATCAATGTTAGACCGCTTCATGAGGAAACAACCACCAATATTCAATGTAAGTACAAATCCACTAGTATTTGAGCAATGGATAAATTCCTTAGAGAAAATGTTTCACACTTTGGGGAGTAGGGAAAGGGAAAAAGCTTTCATGGAAGTTTATCGTGTCATGGGAGATGCAGATCAATGGTGGTCATTGATTCAAAACACAAAGGAAGATGGAGAAGTATCAAATATGGAATGGAGGGAGTTTAAAGAAATTTTATTAGAAAAATAATTTCCTCAGGACCATCAAGTGGATATAGAAAGACAATTTCTGAGTCTGAGGAAAACCGAGGATGAGAATGTTGAAATGTATGTGGATAACTTTACAAGGTTAGCAAGGCATGCTGAAAATTATATACGTAACCCAATAAGTAATATTTATCATTTCCTTGATGGTTTAAAACCATTTCTTCATCGAGCATTAGTTTCACAATCCTTCTCGTCATACGAAGATATTGTCTCATGTGCTATCAAGATAGAAAAATAATTCTCTTTGTCTTATGAATTTAAAGAAAAAAAGTAGAAGAAGAGATCTTCTGAACACTCTGGAAATGGAAATAAGGGGAATAAGAGAAAAGTTGAATATCCATCATGCGGTAAATGTGGGAAGAAACACCCTTGTACTTGCCTGAAGGGAATGAGAGTCTGTTACAATTATGGTGAAAAAGGCCACTAAGTTCTTGATTGTATGGGGAAGAAAGAGTCTGTTCAATGCTACAATTGTAGAGAAAAGGGGAATTATGCAAATGAATTTCCTAATCACCAAGGGAACTTACCTCAGAAAAGGCCAAGGGATCAAGGACAAGCTTATGTGATCACTACTGCTAAAGTTGAAGCTCTAAAAGGCATGGTGGTAGGTAATTTAATGGTTTCCTCAAGTTTAGCCAATGATTTATTTTATTCTGGATCATCGCAATGTTTCATATCTTCCCATTTTTCTATGAAAATTAGATATTTTCAATTTGACTTAACAAAAGAGTTGTCAGTCAAACAACCTAAGGGAAGTATCATCGCAAAAAAGTTTTGTGAATCAGTTACCATTAGGGAATATAAATCTTCTTTATCTGATGATCTCATCGTCATACCAATGATTGAATTTGATATAATCCTTAGTATGGATTGGATTTCAGACCATGATGCAAAAATTTATTATAAGAAGAAATAGGTTACAATTTTTGATGATGATAAAGAGTACCATATCTTTAGAGCAGAAACATCACCACCTAATTCTTATCTAGATCCACCCCCAGTAGCTCTACTAAATTCAATTATTAGGGAGGATGAGAATGAAATAATTATGGGAGAGGAAAATAATTTTTTAATAGAGGACATAACTATTGTGAAATAATATGTTGATGTGTTTCCAGAGGATTTACCTAGACATCCCCAAGAATGAGAAATTGAGTTTTCCATTGATTTAATTCCTAGTTCAAGGCCCATATCGAAGAACCCTGATAAAATGACCACTGTGGAATTAGTGGAACTAAAGAACAAACTAGAGTAATTGAGTAATAAGGGATTTATTCACCTTAGTGTTTCCCCATGGGGAGCTCTAGTCCTTTTTGTCAAGAAAAAATACAGATCTATGAGGTTGTGCATTGAATACAAGGAGATCAATGCTATAACAATAAAGAACAAGTATCCCTTACCTCTCATTGATGATTTATTCAACCAAATTCATGGAGATAAATATTTTTCAATGATTGAACTTCTATCTGGATATCATCAGTTTTGTGTGAAGAAGGATGACATTCCAAAAACAACATTTTGAACCAGGTATGAGCATTACAAGTTTAAAGTAATGTCTTTTGGGATGACTAATGAAACCTATGTTTTCATGGATCTAATGAACAAAGTTTTCAAGGAATATATTGATGAATTTTTAGTGGTATTTACTGATTATATCCTGTTATAATTCAAAATATATAAATATCATTAAAATCACTTGTGAACCATTCTAAAAACCCCCAGAAGAAATGAATTATACGGGAATTTTAGCAAGTGGGAATTCTGGCTTCAAGAGATTTCTTTTCTTGGCCATATTGTCTCTAAGGATGGAATATCTATTGATCCTTCAAAGACCAAGGCAATCTAATAATGGCCATCACCGACGAGTATAACCGAGGTACACAGTTTTATTGGTTTAGCAGATTATTATCAGTGTTTTGTCCAGAATTTTGCCCGATTGGATAACCCATTAACGAAGCTCACACGTAAAGGGGTTAAATTCTTTTGGACAAAAGAGTGTGAAGAATGTTTTTAAGAAAAAAATAGAAGATTAGTCAATGCTCATATATTGACTCTACCATTAGGGAATGATGGGTTTGTTTTTTATAGTGATACTTCAAAGAAAGGACTTGGTTGTGTCCTTATGCAGAATGATAGAGTTATTGCCTATACATCACAATAGCTAAAAATTCACGATCAAAACTATCCTACTCACAATCTTGTGTTATAAGCTGTAATCTTTTCCCTAAAAATATGGAGACACTATATCTATGGTGAAAAAATGTGAGATATATACTAATCACAAGAGTTTGAAGTATATTTTCTCACAAAAAGAACTCAACATAATGCAAAGGTGATGGCTTGAACTACTCATGGATTATGATTTCACAATACACTACCACTTGAGGAAGGCAAATAATTTGGCATATTCTTTGAGCAGAAATGATCATTGAGTTTTGAACAAGATGGGAGTTGAAAGGGACCCAATTTTCATGGATCTAGTGAAAATGGATATGGGAATAATCATGGAAGGTAAAACATTAATACTTTTTCAAATTGTTTCCAAATCACATTTACTAAAAAGGATAAAAAGTTCTCAAGCTGATGATGAGGAGTTTCAAAAGAAGATTATAGCTGTGAATGATGGGAGGTTGAGTGACTTAATATATGAAGATGGGATTTTAAAATTTGGGAAGATACTTTGTGTTCCTAATATATCAGATCTAAAAAGGGAATTGGTAGATGATGCTCATAGATTCAATTTCTCTATAGACCCTAGTAGCACCAAGATGTATAGATATTTGAAGGAACATTTTTGGTGGGACAACATGAAGAGGGAGATTTTTTATTTTGTGTCATGATGTAAGGTTTTTAAACAAGTGAAAGACGGAATGAAACATCATGGAGAAGTCATGAAACCTCTTCCAATACCTGAGTGGAAATTTGATAATATTATGATATAATTTTTCATGGGGAAACCAAAGACTCTTAGAAGGAATGATGCAATATGGATCATTGTTGATCGTCTTACCAAGTCAGCACATTTTCTTTCTATAAGAGAAGATTTAGCACTTTAACGTCTAGTAAGATTATATATTAATAATGTTTTAAGACTTCATGGAGTACCCTTATCGATTATTTTTTATCGTGATCCCTATTTTACATCAAGATTCTAGAAAAGTCTTCAGAAATCCATGGATACTGAACTTTGTTTGAGCACTTCCTACCACCCTCAAACTGATGGACAATTAGAATGGACTACTCAAACCTTAGAAGGCATGTAGAGATCTTTCTCACTTGACTTTCAAGGTATGTGGAATCAATATTTACCTCTGGTAGAATTTTCCTATAATAATGGCTTCCATTCAAGTATTTATATGGCACCATATGAAGCTTTATATGGAAGGAGATGTCACATGCCAACTTGTTGGGATGAAGTTGGTGAAAGAAAACTCGTAGGCCCATAACTTGTCGAGGAAACAATTTAAAAGGTGATGGTTGTCCAAAACCATATCAAAGAATCCCAATGTAGGCAAAAAAGCTATGCCTATAACCGAAGGAAGGATTTGAAATTTTAAGCCGAAGACCATGTTTTCTTGAAGGTATCTTCATGGAAGGGTGTTATACATTTCAGTAGGAAGGGTAAATTGAGTCCCAGGTACATTGGATATTTTAAAATTCTAGAATGAATTGGAGTTGTAGCATATTGTTTCGCAATGCCTCCAAGTCTCTTCAAAGTTCATGATGTGTTCCACATATCACTGTTGAGAAAATACATGCCTGACCCAACGCATGTACTCACCCATGAGAAAATTAAATTGGAACCTGATTTTTCTTATTATGAAGAGCTTATCAAAATTTTTATACAAGAGAATAAGTGCTGAGAAACTGGATGACTCGTCTGGAAAAAGTTCTATGGAGAAACCATAAGATGGAAGAGGCAATGTGGGAACTAGAGAAACTTATGATGAAAAAACACCTGAATCTTTTTGTGAGGTAGTATTATAGAAATTTCAAGGATAAAATTATTTAAAGTAGGGAAGAATGTAACACCCTAAGCTTCCACGGTACATTTCCCTTTTAATAATGCAATAGCTTTCATTGTATGCAACTTCAAGATTCTAACACACTACGACCAATAAAACTAGCAGTTATGAATAGTAATACCCCCTTTTCAAAATTTTATAAATTTTATTTTTAAAAATGGTCTTAATTTTTGGATTCAGAATATCGAAATTATCTTAGGGTGAATTTTTGGTATTTTTCTGAAAACTTTCAATTTTTTATGAATCGTGAAAAAACACTACGTTATTGGTTAAAACAGACTTTTTATTTAAATAATTAGTAATTTTATTTTAATTTATTTTAGGTCAAAATAAATACATAATACATATATATTTTCAACTTAATTCATTGGAGTCTTGTTATAATAATTTTAGACATATAAAATTTTATCGAACTATTTACCGTCTTTTACCCACCTCCTAGGAGCATTTACAAATTCGCATAAAACAAAATTTTACCACTTTTGGGAGTGAATTTAAAAAATTTGAGAGACACGGTTGATATTAGTAAGAAAAATGTGGTTTGATAATAAGAAAATAATTTTTTGTGAATAGTATCTTTTTACATTTATTTACCATGGTTAAAAGTAAATAGGGTAATTAAGGGTAAAAATGATATTATAATTACCCTAACACATATATTAATTCTATTGGATAAGTGTAATGAAACAAAAAACAACCTTATAAATAAAATATGATCCTTTAGGTCCACTTGGATTAGATTAGGACATTTATTATTATTTTATTTAAAGAAGAGTTAAAAGAGTTAAAATCAAAGTTTAATAACTAAACCATTTTTAATATAGGGTTATACATAAGATAAAATGAACTATAAAGATTAATTATAAACCTAAAAAGATTTATTATATATTGGTATATTATTTTTAATCTTTAGACATTAAATAATTAAATTTATTTATGATACAATGATGATGCATTAATTACCTTATTAATGAATGATTAAAATAATTGATATTATAAATATCCAAATAAATCTAATTTGATACTTTTAATGAATTACCATATTTATCTTGGTTAAAATTACATGTTAGGGTTTATTTAATGATTTTTTTTCAAAGTAACAATGCTATTATAAAATTAACAAAAACAAAATACCAAATAGTGTCAAAATTGACATAAAAGAGTTTTTAAAAAAAATATTATATTTATAATTGATATTCTATTCTTAAAAATCTAAGGTCTGGCCAAAGGGCTTAAATAATATTATATGTGTCATTAATGAACCACTTGAGGTTCTCTTGGAAGCTTATTGTATGTTTATTAACCATATAATATAAAAATACAAAGAGACATGGTAAATGTCAAACTATTTAACTAAGAGTTAAATCTAAAAGGTAAGGTTAATATGATGACATAAACCTATCTAAAACCTATTGGTTGAGAGGTTTTAGACCCATCCCCACTTTAGTCTTTAAATAATTCATTTTTTAGCCATTTTAAACCGAAAATGATTTTATAATAAAATAATATTTCAAGCTTTTCCTAAAGTGACCCTCACCTCTCTTATAAAAGGGAACTTCCCCTTCTCTCAAATTCACACATTCAAAGCCATTTGGCTCGGCCAAACCCTTCCCACATACCATCTAAACTATCCTCCATTCATCCCACAAGCCTTTATTTAGTCATAAAGCCAACCTATGGATCCCTTTTGATCAAATCAAAAGGAAGAACCCGAAGAAGAGGAAAATATTTCATAACCTCTTTCAAGTTATTTTCTTCTTCCACTTCCACTTTCATTGTTATTTCCATTATAAAATAATAACTCAAGTATATTATATATACTGTGATGTTATTATAAAAATGGTACAACTCTATTCATTATTTTATCCATCCTATAAATGACAAAGTCACCATACGTGCGTACGTATAGATTTCTGTCTCCACATTATAGTGTAGTTTGTTATTCAAACACTTAATCATTTGGATGGGAATAACAATGAGTACAAATGATTTAAATAATAAATATAACATAATAAATATTCTTTATATATGATATAAAATCCAATTATATACAATTTTAATATCAAAAGAATGATATAGTCACTCGTGCGTACGTACGGATTACCGTCTCCACGAACGCGATGAGATACATTCCCCATCATATCCATTCAAGACTAATTTTTATTTTATGATTAAAAAATAATGTTTAAAGACTTAATATCATTCTTAATATGAATAAAATACATAATATCCATAAAAAACATTACTTACATTACAAAGCATATAAAGGAAAACGAATCAGTTAACACCCAAAATGATGATAATACTAAAATATTATTAACAATGTAATATTAGAAGATCATTTATGATAACATATTTACTTATATGGTTATTATATAATTTAATAAAAATTATTTAACTATTATACCGGAGGTTAATGTACCCTCATCCAAGGAAAAGTACAAGGTAAGGGTTAATTTAACAATATTTTTATTATCCGAGGTTATTTTATACGTGAGTATCTACTGGGACCTCTTTATCATCCACATATGTGTTTTCTTAAAAATGTATTTTAAAACAATTTTTTAATATTTACTAGAAATGGGTTAAAGTCATTTATACCCTTATTTGACCTTATGTGTTTTGAAATGAATCTTTCCTTCATTTTCTAAACAAGGTATTTATGACCTTTTCGACAAAATTAAGGCAAGAATGTATTTTTTTTACTTATACAGTGGGTGTGGCTATTTTCTGCCATTATAACATCGTCGAAGCTTCCCATTAATGATTATAATAATATTTTCAAAATAAATTTTTTCTTTTATAATTATATGACTTTTAAATTATTTCAAAATAAAAAGACATATTACTCTAAAAAAAGGTTTGATTTGATATATGTCAACATCCTTTGATGGATTTTAAGGCTGTTTTATGTTGATTTATTATGATACAAAACTTCCATATTGCATTAAAGGTTTGGTGACATGTTTGAATATGGATGTGTTATTTTTATACCATTCATGGTTTATGGATAAAGTATTGATATTTCATATGCTATTTTTAATATGAATTTTTATGTTATGTTTAAAACTTTTCATATGAGGAATGCATTGGACTTAGTAAGTGACAGGTGGAGCCCGCTATAGCTCCTCGATGCATCGGTAGGTCTCATGAGATGAAATATTGTCTTGGAACAAGGCCTTGAAAAATTCTTATTTGTAGTCTCGGAACAAGGCCTTGACTATCTGGTTATGAAGTCTGGCATTATCCATTCCATCATTATGAAAGTGGATACTGATATTGCATGTGATTATTCGACTAGTAGAATATCAATGTGAATAAGTAAATGGAATTATTTTATTTTCTCTTTTCCATATTATGATGAATTTCATGTTTAAAAAGCTTTTTTTAGTCTTACATTGCCTTAAATGTTTATACTTATTTATGACAGTTTCGACTATATTGTTATCCTTATTGAGCATCTGAGCTTACCCCTTTCTATGTTTTATTTTTCACAGGATGAGAAGAAGTATATTACGACTGACCTACAAGGATAGTCTAAGGGATATGAGTGTGGCCTAGGGAGACTATGTTGTTGTAGTTTTATATTTTATAATGCAATGTAAAACTTATGAATTTATCTAGTATTTCCAAGGCTACTAAACTGATCGGTCTTTCAGGATTTGATTCCTTGTAATCATGCCAATGTTATATATAATGCACCAACTCTAGTTAAATAGGGTTAGGGCATTACAACATTTACTACTAGAATATGATGTCTTTCATATAATGTATACAATTTTTTATATTGTGTATAATATATATATATATTTGTGTATAAGAAATATATAATTTATTTGTGTATAATATATGATGTATATATTTTTCTATAATATATATATATATATAATATTAGATACATAAATTTGAGATAATATATAATATATTTTTGTATAATATATATCTATATTATATTTATGTATATATAATAGATGTATAAATCATTATATTTACATATATAAATATATATTTTGACATATATTTTTAAATACATTTATATTTGTCCTTGTGTATTTATTTATGTATATGATATTTATAAATATGATATAATTATAATATATACATATATATATAACTATATAATCATTTTTATATATTTTTAGATATGTACATGCGTGTACCAATAATATTATTAAGTATTATTATTATTATAATTAAAACTATTTATTAAACTATAAGAATTATAAGTTGGTTTTTTAAATACTATACATTTATACATTTTATAATGTATATTATACATATATTATATGAAATAAATTTATATTATATATTTATTTATGTTATTACATACATTTATATTTTATCATACATATATACACAAAAAACATAATAATTTCATATAATTAGAAATATCTAATATAATTAAATGATATATATATATATTAAATTAATTTATAATTAATATGATATACTACAATATATATAAAATATTTATATAATATATAATTGAATATTTATAATATTATATATATAATATAATTATATAAAATATTTATGTATATTTATATTTAATTTTTTAATATTATATATATTTGTATACATAATATAATATAAATTTATTTATAAAAAAATATGTAATAAAAATGTATTTTATATAACAAATGTATAATATAAATAAAAAAGTATAGTATGTATAAAACCACTTATAAATTTTATAAATTTGTATAAATATTTTTATAATTACATTTATATTATGTACACTAATATTTTTATATGTATAAGTATTTATTTGAAGTGTTTATATAATGTCCTTATATATATGTATGTTTATAATGTATTTAAATACATTTATATAATGTGTTTATTTAATATATATATATATACACAAGCGCGCACACACACACATATATTATAAAATTTGAATTTTTTTATGAGATTTATTTTAAAAAATAAATAAAAAATTAGAAAGTGTTTAAAATCCCCTCAAATTAGAGGGATTAGGGGTGGTTCATGATGAGAATAAAATTTCTTAAATTAATTGGGGTTAACAACACCCTATAATATCATAAATTAGAGGGGGTTCAACCCCCTCCTCAAATCTCTTAAACTATAAGGGGTTCCAAATCTCATATTATTTCTTAAATTAGAAGGGGTTCAAAACCCACTCAAATTTCATGAATTCAAGGGGGTTCAATACCCCCTCTAATTTCATCAATTAGAGGGGGTTCAAAACCCCATCTAATTTATTAAATTAAAAGGGGTTCAAAACTCCCTCTAATATAATTTATTAGAGGCAATTCATGGACCCCCCTATAATATCTTAAATTAGAGGGGGTTGGGAAACCCCAATATTTTATTTTAAAAAAACCAATTATATATATATGAAAATGGAGGTGATATATATATAGCGCCTATAAAATCAAACAGAATATATAATTCCACTAATTATTAAATTTTCAGTGGTTTTGACATAACCACATATAAAATCAAACAAAATATTAAAAAAATAATTCAATAAAATTTATAGGGGGTTGTGTACCCCCTCTAAATTTGATGATTAAAAGGGTATGTGCATAAATGCCTCTAAAATGAATTTATAGGGGGTTATTCATAACCCCCTCTAAAAACCCACCACTAATCTGCTATTTTTGTAGTGTATTTACCTCTCCATAATGATTATTCTCATTGATTCATTATTAATTCTACTGTACTTTACCCTTACTAATCATTTGATATTGTACTTATTTTGTTTCCTTTCCTCAAGAACCCAAGTAGTGTAATAAGAAATATATGAAAGGATATTCTATATGGAATAGAGTTATAATTCTAATAAAGGAAAATTTTTGTTGCAATTAATGTATTAATTTTCAATACAAAACTCGTGTACGTATATAGTTTACCAAGACTACTAAACTTTTCCGTCATTTGGGATGTGATTTACTAGTATCTTATGCCAATGTAATTTATAGTAGATATCGACTTTGGGTTTTCTGGGTTCAGGTTTCTATGTCACCCCTTACTGGTCAAAGTTGTCAAGGTATATTCTTATAGGTTTTGGGCACAATAGAAGCGTGCGATGGGAGTTTCCCAACATAGATTTCTATCATAATCGATGATCAATTTGAAATATATGTGACAATGAACACCATGATTAACATAATTTAATCAAAGAAATATACAATGGGTAATTATTTGAGAACCGAGAGAAAGGATAATCACATATCATTTATAATTAATTTAATTAAATAATGAATTACCTTTGTTGGAATTATTTATTTGTTAATGAATCCAATGACAGATCGACGGTACACCATAATGGCATTGTGGAAACCAAGTGTAGATTTCTCCTAGTGGTGATCTACACATGTTCCATGAATCTCCAGATTTTTCTGAAGGAATCACCAAGTTCAATCCTAATAGATCCTTATGCTTTCATCATCTACCATTGATGGCTTCAAGAACCTCTCGCAAAGCATTCTCATTGATCTCATGGAGGAGTATAGCTCTACATTATTGGGATTATTCTTGGAGAAGGTATCTCTATATTATTGAGAGGATTCTCCAAATCCATTGTGCACAACCAAGACAAATGAATTGTCTCTTTAGAAAAAATAAAATAAAATAATCAGGTATTTATATTTCTAGTGTTAAAGTAAAATAATTTCATAAGTGAGCTTAATTATTTTTTTAATCCTAGAAAAACCCCATGTCAAATAATAATGACAATATTATCATTTCTCAACATGTGATTAACAAGAAAATTAAAATTAAATATTTTTTAAATAAATAATATTCAATATTTATTATTTTTCATAGGACCATTAAATTCGCTTCACCATTCCTCTACATTATTTATCAAGACTTGGATAATGTATATCTATTTATTAAATAAATATCACTATATTACTTTCAAATAAATAAATAAATATTATATTCATAAAATATAAAACAAATATTTATATGTGATAAAGAATATATGAATAATTATTAAACCATGTATGAGAATAATATTCACTCAACTTGTTCAATAATAAATAATAATATACTATTTAACCGAGATTCTGGACACACTTAGTGTGTGACCCTTTAGGCCTCTTTCTTAGTGGCGTTAGGAGAAGCAGCCTAAAGTCCGAGGTTAGTGTCTAGGAACACATTGAGGCACCCATAAAGAAATAAGTTAATTCCAAAATGAATTGTTACATTATACATATGATTATTATTTATTATAAACCCTTTATCTCAATATCTATAATCAAGAAGGTTGCATGATTGCGCCATCAACCTATGTTCTCAATGTATCTTTCTTTGAATTCTCGAAAAATGAACTTGAATTTTCAATTCCATGGCTATGGATTTGTTTAGGCTATATCATTTTCATCATAGGGCCTGAGATATCAACTTCTGTTAATAAAAAGAAGGTAAAAATACTTTATCGCATTATTCCTTAATGAAACATTACTCGTGGAACACCTGAGATATCCTACATCACCACGAACACCTATCATCATAGTTTTCATCAATACATCTAAGTGTGCGACTGATTATACTCATTAATATTAATATTAATGTCTAAGGACCAATACACACATCCATTGATAGGAACATCCAATGACACATATAACTGTGGATTTCCTACTGGTGGGTCTCATTCTCAAAATATCCTTCTTGATATTACCAAGTAAATAAACTATGAGAAGGTTCCTCAAAGACTTATGAATTTGCACCCCTGATAAAATATATCATTTATGTCCCTTAAATGTGATCAACTAGATATAAAACATATATTCAAGAATAATGTTGTAGCACTTTCAAGTTCTCATCATAGTGGGGAACTTCTATGACCTTTTTGTGCTACAACTACTCTTAGGAAATTATCACATACCATGTTATGTAGAAGAAAAATTATGATGAGATAAGTAGTTTATTAATATTCAAAAACATGAATACAATGTTATCATAATGTACAAAAAAGTCGGTTCTAGGACACTAACTCCGAAAAACTCCCACTTTCACTAGAGCCAACTGATAACAACATTCATTCCTCTAGCTCTCACATGATACTCATGCTTTTATTAAGATAGGCCTTTAGTCAAGGGGTCCTCCACGTTCTCTTCCATGGGTACTCTTCTTACTTTAACATCACCCCTTAGATAGAAATCCCTCAATACGTGATACCTCTAGAGTATATTCTTTGTCTGTTGGCGTGACCTTGGCTCTTTTTCAAGAGCCACCACTATTGTATTATCATAATACAATGTGATGGGATTTTTACTTCTAGTTACCACATAAAGATTTTGTTCAATGTTCTGAATCCAAATGGATTCCACAACTACATCATAACCCGCTATATACTCAGAATCCACTGTAGAATCAGTGCCAACTAGCTACTTTGTACTTTTCTAGCTCACAAATCCTCTATTAAGATAGTAGATATATCATGATTGCAACTTCAGATCATTCTAATCTATTTGAAAACTGGCATCAGTATAACCTCTGATGACCAGCTCCTCTTCTCCTCTATACACTAAGAACATATCCTTATTTCTTCTTAGATACTTAAGGATATGCTTAACAGCAGCGCAATGCGGTTCTCATAGATCTTATTGATATATTATTACCATGCTCAATGCGTAGGAAATATCAAGTCTAGTACATAACATAAAATACATGAATGATCCTATCACCAAAGTGTGTGAGATCTTACTCATTCTATATTTCCCATATTGTGTATATGGATATATTTTTTTATAAAGATATAAACCATGCGAGACTGGAACCAATCCCCTCTTGGATTGTTTCTTACTAAATCGATTTAGTATCTGGTCAACATAAAAACTTTAAATTAGTCCAAGTAGCTTCTTGGATCATTCATATATGATCTTGATCCCAAAAATATAGGCTACTTCACAGATTTCCTTCCTGGAGAAACACTTGTTTAACTAGTCCTTGAATAACTATAAGACAGATATTTCATTTCCAATAAGTAATATTTCATCAAATTATACTACTAAGATAATGACCACATTCCCACTAAACCACTTATAAACACATGACTCACATTCATTTTTAATGAAACCAAATTATTTTATGGATTCATTAAACCGAATGTTCCATGACCTAGATGCTTTTTTGAATACATAAATTTATCTTTGAAACTTACATATCCTTTTGAAATCACCAAGAGTCATAAACCCTTCTGGTTGTGTCATATAGACATATTCTGAAAGGTTCCCAGTAAGGAATTAAGTTTTGATATCCATATGCCAAATCTCATAGTCATGGTAAGATTTTATAGAAAGTAGAATTATAATGGATTTAAACAGGTAAACTGGAGAAAAGGATTTATCATTTTCAATTCCTTGATGTTTTTAAACCCTTTATCCACTAACATTGCTTTATAAGTATTTAATTTACCTTCCATTCCAAGTTTTCTACTGATTACCCATTTTCATCCAACATGATTTACATCACCCAACACATCAAATAGAATTCAAATGTTTTTATAATATATGGAATCAATTTTAGAATTCATTGATTGTTTATATCTTTCCTCTTCTAATATTTATATTTCCTCCTTTTAGTATATATGTTCATCATTGTCAACAAAAAATATGTTACCATCCTTGGTGACTAAAAAACCATATCTATCTTATTCTCTTAACTCTCTTATTCTACTATGAAGTACATGAGTTTCATTAACTACTTCTTCCATGTAGAACTATGGAATCTGTTCCTATTCCAACTCTAGTGTATCTTGAGAATTAACTACATCGAAGTAAATCTTTCTCCCACAATCATTTTTGACTATTTTCTACCTCTCAAGAGATACAACTTGTCTGGAGAAAATTAATTTATTATTTGAGGTGTTTTATAGGTAGTATCCATTTATTTCCTTAGGATAATCTATAAAGGTACACTTCATTCCCCGAGGTGCTAGTTTGTTGCCCAAAAAGACCTTACAAAATTCCTCAAAACCATATAAAAATGTATGTGATAAAATGGGTTTCATTACACACTATATTTTGATTTAAATTTCATTTTCCACTTTATTTGGAACTCAGTTTAATGTGTATACCTCAGTTTTTAATGCATATCTCCAAAAGGATAATGAAGAACTTTCCTGACTCATCATTGACATTACTATTTCCAACAAGGTTCAATTCCTCCTTTCACTAACACCATTCCACTATGGTGTATAATGTGGATTGAGTTGAGATATAATCCCAAACTTCCATAGAAAATTGATGAACTCTTGGTAAAGATATTCACTACCTCAATCTGATCAAATATTCGTTAACTTATTGCCAACTTGATTCTCTACCTCATTCTTGAATTACATGAACTTATTAAAGGACTTATAATTATACCTAATCAAATAGATATATCCATATATACTGAATTCATTAGTAACATTTACGAAGTAATATTATCCACCTCTAGATTCTATAGGAAATGGTCCACACACATTAGTGTGTATAAATCCTAAAATCTTTGTAGCCCTTTTACCCTATCCACCAAATGATGGTTTTTTCATTCTTCCTTGTAAAAAATCATGACATCTTTCAAGTGGTTTTAGCTTAGAAGAGTCTAAATATCTATCTTTACATAGATTTTTCAAACAATTCTCATTTACATGACCAACATGGTGGTGCCAAATCTGGGAATTATATGAGTCATGTGAACATGATTCACTATGAATTTCCAACACTTAGTGTTTGTAATGTCATACATAAATACCATTTTTTAAATGTTCCATAACATAATATATGTTGTTCTTATAAAATAAACAACTCTTATTTCCTAACATGAAAATAAACCCATATGAATCTAGGAATGATATATAAATTATGTTTTTGGTAACTATAGTAACATAATAAAAAATTTCAAAACAAGAATAATTCCTATTGGAAATGAGAGGTGGAAGTCGCTAATAGCTAGGGAAGCTAGCCATGCTCTATTATTTGTTCCAAGACCCACCTCTCCTTATAAAATCTTTCTTAATCTACTTGTTTCCTACATTTGAAAATATATGTGAGAACCATAAGCTATATCTAATACCCAATGTGTATATTTGGGATTATTTCACTCGATAACTAACACAACATTATCTTCCCCTTTCTTCTTGATGTAGTTCCTATTTTAGTGACCTAACTTACCACATGAAAAACATACTACCTTATTTTATTTACCCTGCCTACAGACCTTCCCCTTCTTAGAAGGATGGTGCTCAGGATCTTTAGACTATTTATAAGTCATGGGCCCCTTTTACTTGTTCTTATTTTTCTTATTCACAATAAGGACCACATGTTTATCATGACCCATGTCCTTATGAACTTGGAGAATCAAGGTTAGAAATTATGAAATACTCTTATCATTATTAATAATATTATAATTAACAATAAATTTGAAGAAGGCCTTGGAAAGTGATGAAATAATGATATCTATATGAAAATCATCTAGGAATTCAATCCTTAATATGTACATGCATTAAATGTATCCAATAAGATTGAATACATGAGGCCCAACTGGTGGAGACTCTCCAATTTTAGTTGTAAACAAAGCATTTGAGATCTCATCTCTTGTCTCACCTTCTCTTGATAGAGATCCTGAAGGTGAGACATCATATTATAAGCATCCATATGCTCATGTTTCTTAAAAATATAATTGGATATGGATGATATCTTCAAACACATAACATTTTTTGTATCATTTAGATGTTTATCAAAGAGAGATAATTATTCATCACTTTCCTCATTACCATGTGAAACCAGAGAATGTTATTCCAAAACAAAAAAATTCTTTTCATAGTGAAGGATGACACATAAGCACCATTTCCATTATTAGAAATTTGTACCGGTGATAAGGGTTTCATTCTAAAGTATGGATCATAATGATATGTTTGATATTATTTTGATGTTGTTTCTACAAAATAAGATAACCATTATTTCAATACTCTATCTGATAAAATTTATACAAATAAATAAATATTATATTTATCAGTCTCTACTATTTTTTGGAAAGCCAATATCCCTAACCATTAGATTTAGAATATCATATTGCAATGATATTCAAGTGGTAACGATCCATATTCCCTTTCTCATTACCCCAACACGGGTTTTTCAAGAATTATTAATGGTTTTAGGTAGGTATTTCAAATGACAACTGGATTGAATCACATTTCATTGATCATCTAAGTGGACTCCCCAATCTTAAAATCCTTAAATTTTGTTTCTTCAACCTTTTCCTCTCAGTTACACCAATTCAATCTTGGGCAATCAACCCTTGATGTAAACTAAGTTATGTAAACCCAAAACCTCAAGTTGAAATTCCTTGATAATTGAAATCACCCCAACTTGGCTTGATCAAGCACTTTGAACTATGGTTTTATTTCTACCAAAGTGATGGATGGAAATACTGACTTAATATATATAAATGAGGTATTTTATATTTTATGACTAAATTGCCAATTATTATTTTTTTCTCATGCATTTCAATATTAAGAATATTTACTTAAGTTATTAACCATGTATTAGATAATTTGTATGCATTAGACAACTTATTTTAGGTATATCTTGCATGCTCGTTAATTTCATTAAATTATGGGATCACAATAAAAAATACATAATGAAATAATAATTAATCTTGATAGAAATAAAATAATAAATAGGTATGATCATAACCTTATACTAGTGGTTAGTTTATATAACAGTTGATAAACTAACTTTTGACCTATGGGAAAAACACCTTGAACCAAATAAGGCTCGTGTTTCTTCTTTCCACCTATCCATCTAGGTATCTCCTTGGATTGGTTTCACCTTGACTCCAAACATGAACTGGCTCTACTACCTTGATAGCTCCATCCATTACATATGCTTTTAATCTCACGTAGGTGATGGGAAAATAGTTTACATAAAAGAAACCATGGGCACACAATCCCTACATAATGAAAGGATAAAAGGAACACATACCAAAAATTTAATTTAATAATAAATTAAAGGAAAATAATCACATAAAAAGGTCTTTTTATCTCACGATCATCCAAATGCATGCTAAGAATTATGCATTTAATCAAACTAGCATTCAATTTTTAATTATTCTTATTTAGGATAAGTCGTGCTCTAATATATTCATTATTATATTTAATTTATCAATTATTTTATCTTAATTATCATCTAAATTGTGTTGATATTGTCATCCATTATAATTTTAAACAAATTAAATAAATTTATTTAAAATTAATTGTGTTCATAAATATACCTTGGAGGAAACATAATGAATTCCGTCTAATTCTCCCAAACATGTATTATACTCATATACTATTTTACTCTTGTGGCATATGGAATACACGAATTATCAAGTACTTTCACAACATGTAATTCACAGATGATAACATGAATTACATGAATTTTTTGCCTTGTGTTATGCTTAAATGCACACAGAGTAAAAACTTGTAATAAGACTCATACAAGATATATAGATATAAATATTACACATGTATTAATTATCCATTTAAATATTTATGTATATTAAATCCTATCACATGGAGTGACCTGTCTTTAAAACCACCAACAAGTACATATCTCAAGGTTCACATAGTAAAATAAATAAATTTTAAATCTATGTAACTTAGTATAAGTATCAAATATGTGCATCTAAGCTACATGGGATGTACATCTCTTAATGTCAATCTAAGGTACATTCCTAGGGACTCAGCATGTGAATCATACTTTAGAAAATTGAGTACATGGTGTGTCCTATGGGATACACACTATGTGACCCTCAAATTACATGGTCACCAGTTAGGGAGGCCATGTATTGAAATACGCGACATGTATTTGACTCAAAGGGAGCAAAATTCTTTTACATGGGCTATACAGTGTGTAATCTATCTAATCGTGTGCCATTATATTCTAGTAAATACGTAGTGTGATTAAAGCGCGTAATTAATGCATAATCTTGAATTAAATTCCGAATCAATTATGATGCATTGAACATAACTACACGGTGTGTAACTCTAGTTACATGGTATTTAGTTCTGTTTTTTCCAGCCAAAAACCTTGGAACCTCTGTATGAGTTCCTCGATTTTATTTTAATCATAAAATTAATTGTCTTAATTATATCTACAAGAAAAAATGGTGGAAGAAGCATATCCCATGATTCAGATTAAAATACCTATTATACTTGAATTGAAAAACTAAATTAAAAATGTGTAAATCACCAACAATATTTAAATAATTATAAATAATTATGTGACTACTCTGACACCACTTTTCTGTTATGGGTTCAGTAGAAGCATGCGGTGGGTAGTTCCCAAATTGGTTTTCTCCACAATCGATGATCTATCCGAGATCTATGGGATAATGAACGTCATGATCAACTGAACTGAATTACTGAAATAAACATTGGGTAATTATTTCAAAATCTAGAGAGAGGATCATCCCATATTATTTATAATTAATTTAATTAAATAAATATTTACCTTTGTTGAAATTATTTCATCATTGATGAATCTAGTAACATATCTATTTTTCACCATCGTAGAGTTGCAGAAACCAAGTGTAGATGTCCTCTAGTGCTGATCCACACATGTTATATGAATCTCTAAATGTCACTGAAGGAATATATGGTAGATAGAAAATAATATTTTTATTCTTGTGTTTTCCACATTTGATTTCTTTGAGAATTCCTTCTAATGAATTCTCCTTGATCTTGTGGAGGAGGATTGATCTATGTTCTTGGGAGTGTTTTTAGATAGGTGATCTCTCAAGACTTGAGAAGATTTTCTAAAATTTTTGTGCAAAACCATGATAAATAAATTGAATCTTTAAGGAAAATAACATAATCAGGTATTTATATTACTAGGGTTAAAATAAAATAATTGCACAAGTTCTTATAATTATTTATTTAATCCTAGAAAAACCCCATGTCAAATAATGATAATAATAATAATAATATCATTTATCGACATGCGATAAACATGACAATTAATATTAAATATTATTTAATTAAATAATATTCAATATTTATAATTTCTCACCGGACCATTAATCTTAATCCTCTATTCGTCTAGATTTTTTATCGAGTCATGAATAATTTTGATTGATTTATTAAATAAATAACAATGCATTATTCACTAATATGTAAATAAATATTATATTCAATAAATAAAAAATAAATATTTATATGTGATCTAGAATACATGAATAATTATTAAACCACACATGGAAATAATATTTATTCAACCTTTTAAATGATGAATAATAATATATTGTCTAATTGAGATTTTGGACACACTTTGTGTGTGACTCTCTCGGCCTATTTCTCAGTGGAATTAGGTAAAGCAGCATAAGCCCAATGTTGGCATCTATTAACATTCCAAGGCACCCATAGAGAAACAATTTATTTCTATAATGACATTTTACCTCATACGTATGCTTATTGTGCAATACAATCCCTTTATCTCGATATCTCTAATCAAGAAAGTTGCATGCTGGTGCCATCAACCTATGTTCTCAATGTCTCCTTTGACTTCCCAAAAAATGAACATGATATTAGAAAACAATATAATTGGATTTATTTAGTATATATAATTTCCATAAAATGTACTGAGATATTAACTTCCATTAACAAATAGAAGGGACAAATCCTTTCTCACATTATTCATTAATTCAATATTACTCATGACACACCCAACATATCCTACTTCACCATGAACATATGTCATCACAGTTTTCATCAATAAATCTATGTGTGGAACTCATAATACTCCTTAATAATAATATTAAAGTCTAAGGACCAATACATAGGTTTTCATATAGGAACATCCAATGAAACACATAAATGTGTATTTCCTACTAGCGAGTCTCGTTCTCATTACATCATAATGGATATTACCAATGGCGTACACCATGAGAAGGTGACTCAATGTCTTATGAGTCTCCACCACTGATATAATATATCATTTTCCCCCCAAATAATATTATATATATATATAAAACAGAAATTCAAGAATATTTTTGTAGCACATTTGAGTTCTCATCATAGCGGGGAACAACTATGACCTTTTAGTGTGAAAACAACTCTTAAGAAATTATCACATACTATATTATAAAGAATATAAATCATGATGTGATAATTAGTTTATTAATACTCAATAACATTAATACAAGGTTTTCATAAAGTACACAAAATTTAGTTCTAGGGAACCAACTCTAATAATTATAACCCAAAACAATACTATAAAATCCGCTAATAGTACCCATCCACACTGAAAAATACTATTATATAAAAAACATTCATGGGCCTCTCATAATACATCTCTTCTTAAATATTCTTAGGAAAAAATAGATATACCTATCTCATAAACCAACTTTCCCAAATATTTCACCTCTCAGATAAAAAAATTACACTTAGACTGCTTAGAATACATGAAACACTCTTTAAATATTCTCAGAAAAATATATAGGTGGTTCTAATAGTCCCCTCTCATCATGGAATAGACTAATATTTCATCCATAAACACCACCATACTGGTTTTATAATAATATTGGAAGATTCATTTCTTTTAATCCATTAAAATAACTAGGGCTTTAATGAGTCCAAAAATAATAACTAGGTATTCATAATTCCCATATATTAGTTTGAAATAAATCATTGGAATGACCAATTTACCGGACCTTAACTAATGGTCTCTTGACTAGAGGTTAATATTTAAATTCCTTTTTTCTCCCCTCGGCTAATCAAAGAGATAATTAATTCACATAGAACTTATTATTCATGGTCACCTAGTTGAGATTCTATTTATCAATGAAAATTTAAAGGCCACCATACACATTCTTTGTAAAAATAATTTGAGATTCCCATGAAGACCAATTAGGTAAATAAAATTTTTATCTTTGGGATCCTATAATTAATATTATAATTACTTCAACATGGAAGGATCCATTTGGTAATATGGTAAGGTGATAAGTACCACCAAAAGGAGTAATTAGATGAGAAAATATACTTATCATTTGGGAATATAAAAAGAAAAATCATAAATAAAAACCTTAGTATACCTATTTATCACTTTGGTAAGGTTACAACCTAAACCATTATCTGTTAAATTAAATAGAAAACTAGAAAAATGATAAGATATAATACCAACATCTGGCATGATAGGTCCTGCCTTATCTGATATGAGGTCCCACTAACCATATAATATGTGAGTGATCCCACTAGGGTAAAGGAATATAACTCTACGATGATACAAAATTATCTAATCCTTAAAGATAACCATAAAATATATACTAATAATAAGGTAAAATATATATAGGTATAAGACTAGAAAATCCCACCCAACCTCAAAGTCAGCTATCATTACTTGACACTCATAGAACATGAAGCCCTATACTTTTTTCTTCTTAAAGGGAGTGGAAAGTTCCATTAAAAATGGAATCATATTATCTTATTGTTATAAATCTTCAATTAGGTTGTGCGTGATAAAAAAAATTCTATGTTCTTGAATCAAACACTTTCCAGTACCTAGAAGAAGTGATAAAGTCCATTCCTTGAATAGTAACTAGCCCATCCTTAGAGTCCTCTGGTATATATTCAATTGCATAAATACAAATAGATTCATACCCAATCGTATCCTTTTACACTGACCAAGAATATATTTTTTTCTTGAGAGTAATAACTCATTACCTTGGACATATCAAAGTGAATATGAGAGCCTCTGTGAAAATAAGATATAAATTTTCTTCTATAAGGAGGTTTGTTATAGAAACACCAATAATTTCCCAAATTCCAACACCATTGGAACATCTTAGGGTTCTCTTGGTAGTCCTATATAGT
This sequence comes from Viscum album, assembly GCA_963277665.1. Classification (NCBI taxonomy): domain Eukaryota; kingdom Viridiplantae; phylum Streptophyta; class Magnoliopsida; order Santalales; family Viscaceae; genus Viscum; species Viscum album. The sequence goes on along the minus strand of OY728148.1, from coordinate 1,061,127,270 downwards.
GTGAACTAACTTCCCACAAAGAAAGAAAAAAAACCAAATTACACTATAAGGATTTCACTAGGAACAAATTATATGAGAAATGATATCTTCCTCCACCATCTCTATGATTTTTCTCATGCATTATATTATTTCCCAAGGAAGAACTCTGACTACACCCCGTAGAAATAAAATCCACCCTCAGAACCCCTGAAATAGTCATGATTGTTTCCACCATTTCTACTTTATCCACCACTTATGAATAGTTTATCAAGAATAGTAGAATGATCATGGATAAAATTTCAGATTTTAATCCCATATTAAAATTATTACCTTTAAGGTAGTCATTTATTTATAACATGTAAGAAAGATGGACCAAATTGAAGATGTAGGTAGAATAATCCATCACTACTTGAATCCCATATTCCAGGGTAAAAAATCCGTAGTATTAGACTCATATAATGTTTTAGGATATAGTTATTATTTAAAAATATGACTAAATGAAACCTATGATACATCATAATGCTGTTATCCAACAAAATAGAGTCTTGCAACTTTTATCTGGGACTCTCTTGAATATACATGAAAATCATTTCCTTAGAGGTCTCATGAGTCCAAGAAAATCCAAAGGTATGGTCAATTCTCTCCATCTATTCCTTGGGATCCTAGGTTCCTTATTCATCCTAGAAAATAAGTGTATTTATCATAGTAAATTATTGAGTGTGATCCATTATTCGGGTATAATATCATTCCTCTCCTTCCCTAAAGACTGAATTGTCTATAGTACTGATTGAAAAATTTAAAGTTAACTATAGGGTTATCCTTCAAGGTATACTCTTTGGATCCCTCTTTATAGTTAGTTGAGTACCTTCTGGGTGACATGATCTATATAACCCAAAAAATCCAATCTATACATAAAAAAATCCCAATATAATGAATAAAACCTAAAAAATTATCCACTATAAACAAGTATTAAAAAGAAACCTTATTAAATAAAATAAAAATACCTAAGAGTACATCTCAAATCAAGAAAAGATTATTGAACACCCATGGTATATTGAGGTTTAGTATAGAGAAAATCTAGTTGGGAACTCCTCACACACTCTACTCAAGACCTGATAATCTTATCTCTTTACAATTATAATTCCCAAATAAAAATGGGGAACTGATACCATTTGTAATGAATTGACCCTATTTAACTTGAAACATAACCTAATTTCTCATGTTAAAATTCATAAGTATTTTTTCACATCTCCCCAATATAGAAACTAGTTCTAGAGAATTAAAACTAATAAATGGTAATGATTTCACCCTTGGAAACCAATTAATCACAACACAATTTCTACTCAAGAACCTAACCTGACCCATCTATATGTCTGACATTGATTATCCAAAATAAATATTTTTTGAAATAAGTGATAAAAATGAACAAATTATAAGTATAATAATAATAACCATCCATCACTACATAACATAAATTAAAGTTACAAGGAAAACATAAATACAAGATAATCCTAAAAAAAGTCTTGGTTTATACAGTCGATACATCAACCATTGCAAAAATAAAAAACATAGAGTAACTTCCAAATACTCTATGATATACTCTCTTTGTGACCCATGGTCAACAGTAGATACCATACTTGTAGAGATGGTGAATATATATTAGTGACACAATATGAGTTGGTTCCCTTTCCTTTTACCATATCCTACAAAACTACATCTGTATACAACCAAATAAGTATGAAGGGTGCGAGGAACATCCTAGTAGGATACCACCATGAACCTATATAACTTATTAAAAAATGATAACCATTATATCTAGTTTGAAAAACATTTATTTAAAATACCCAATTTATGTCATAATATCAATGATTTGGAAAACATTTGTATCAATCCTTTGGTTTTTAACATACAAAAAAAGTTACATAAGTTAATACAAATAAGGAATAAATAAGATATTATTGAGGAAAAAATGGAATAATAAACACCATAATATCCAAATAATGGAAACATTGGAAAAAATCACAAAATGGAAAAATATGCACAATATTGCCTCATAAGGCTGCAACTTTAGGCCCAAAGGTAACTAGGACTCCCACAAAGAATACCTACCAATATATGTGAAACTAACCATTCTGGGATCTCTTATGGATGTAGTAAGACAAAATTATCCATCCCTCTTACTCTCAAGATACTTGGGTAACATCCCCAAATCAAATTAAAATCAAGGGAAGCACCCATCCATGTCACCCATACACACCCATGGTCTCTTATGTGCTTCAATATACGAGAAATTCAAAATTATAGCCATAATAATTCATGTAATCACATCATCAATATTAACATTTCAAAAAAATATAAAAAATTAAAATTTATCTTCTAAGACATATTTTTTAAAACCTTTCAAGAAAAAAACCACTTTGAGATATTTTATCAAACATTTTGAGGGCACAAAACTATTTATAAATTAAACCAAGAGAAACCACTATTTTTCCAAAACACACCAAAAATCATATGTCATAATAAATAATAATACCTAAGAAATGAAATTCAATCATAATCAAAAAATTAAAAATAATGCAAAATAAAGAACTATGGGCATGGAAAAAAGATATGGGTTGCATAGAGACATATATCTAAAAGTCGGTGTAAAATCATTACCTTTTCTTAAAATCATAGGATATGAGAATAAGGGATCCAAAAAACGTAAAAGACTAAGTAATTACATTAAAACCTCATTCCTAGCCCTAGTTTTTTCCCGTTTTGGAATCTAGGGCATGAAAGGAGTGGAACTAAGAATTGAAAAGGGTCTAAAAGAGATGTAAAGAGAAAATATTAGAGAAATCATGACAAAACTTGGGAACTTACAGATAAATAAATAAAAAATCATCAAAGGAGAATAAAATAAGGGATGAGGCTTGACTGGAGATTCAACGTCACATGAATGGGAAGAAAATAGGGGAGGAGAATGTTGTAAACCAATAGTAGAAAAGTGGAAAACACAACTTCTTTAAAAAAACCAAGGAGTAGGATTCAGGATATGGTCATGAAGACAATGGTGTGGATCCACAACTAGTTGGCCTTCTGTAGCATGGGAGGTCCCTAATGGGAATCTACCCCAATAAAATCACCCCAAAAAAAATCTTTATGGTTATTGTGTTGTTTCCACTTACCTACACCGTTTCAATGTGGCCCTATAGGCTATAACGTAGAGGGTCTGAATACGAAATTGCTATGGTTTTTAACCCATCATGAATATATAAGGAAATTATAAAGACCATGGAATGATGCTTCCACCTCACCCTATTTGAAGTATGTTATTCCTCATCCATGATGTAGTTATATGTAAAAATACATATTTCTAGTCCAAAATACAAAAATATCAATAAAAAAGGAAAATTATATGGGTGGGAGAATAACTATGAAAAGCAATTAATAGAAATTTTTTTACTTAAAAATGAAACAGGGGTGTTACAAAAAGGCTCAACGGAATTTTTATTATGTTCATAATTATGTATTCTATCATTACAAGATATGTTATTATTATCTTTGTGATTATATACTTCCATTTTATGGATATAATATGTTTTGTATTCACTTACATGAAATTTATTTATTTATTTACACTTTTTTTATTGTTATTTTCATGTTTATTCAATATTAGAATCCAGTATAAACTATCCATTACTAAGAATTTTATCTCCCAAATTGTTTCTCCATTTCCCCTGAATGCCATCAAGAAGAATTCATGCAATCTAAGGGTAAAATAAATAATGGAATAATGAATAACTTAGTGTTTTTATTTTATAATTTAATTTATAATGTAATTAAATTATAAAGAAATATTTAATTTCTTTAGACGATTAATTTTTTTATATCATAATTTTCCATTATAATAGATGAACACCATATCTTGGTAGCTGGAGTTTGAGTTGTGCCAAGAAGTTCTCTTAAGGAGAATCATTCTAAGCATATGCATGTGAATATTATAGAGATATATTTATCTAATTCTGACTCATAGATATTGGATACTAGGTATATATCACAAATTTTTATTGATAAAAAGACTGAGAAGTAGTATATAATTGATCAAAGGAGAATTAGATCGATGTATTGGTAATGGGGAATGTGTTACTGCATTAGAGGTTAGACCATATAATCTAAGTCTACCTAGTGGATTAGTTATAGAATTAGAAGTATGTTATTTTGACATTTCCTTAAATAGAAATTTGTGTTATGTATCTTATTTGTACAATAAGGATTTTTCATTCATTATTAAAAACAAATGATAATATATATATATATATACAAATGACCTATTTTATGGAACTGGGAATGTGCTGAATGGGTTTTAAAATCTAGAAATGGATAATAAAATTTATATAATTCATAATAATAATTTTAGAATTTATTCTTACATATATTATCTTTGGCATTGTGTCCTTGGTAATTTGAATGGGAAATACATCCATAAACCCATACATATGTATTTTTGGAATAATTAAATTATTCATCATTTAATCATTATAAATATAATTTATTTTAAAAAACGAGAAGATAATCTTTTAGTGGAAACAATGAGAGGTATAATAGACTATAGGATCTTATACATAGTGATGTATGTGGACCAATGAGTCCTAAATAAAGTGGTGTTTATAGGTACATCATAATGTTTACTTAGGATTTTAATTAATATAGTTATGTTTTTATTATAAGAAATAGTTTTAAAACATTTAAAAAGTATAAATAGTTTTAAAATGTAGTATATAATCCACCAAGAAGAATAATTAAGATTCTCCAATTGGATCATGGTGGTGAATGATTATCCCAGGTGTTCAGTAATCATTTGAGAGATCGTGAAATTGTTTTAAAACTCACCCTCCTAGAAAAACATAATGGATTGGTGTATATGAGAAGAGGAGTCGTAACTTTTTTTATATTGTTTGATTTATGATGAGTTAGTTTAACCTTTCTATATATTTTTGGGTATATAATCTGGAAGCCACTACATTCTTATTCAACCGTATTGAATCAAAAGAAATCATAAAGACACAATTTTATACTTAGATATAGAAATTTCTAAATTTTTATTTAATTCGCATTCATGAATATAAACTGTAAAAATGATATTTTGATTATGATAAAATTAACCTTGAATAAAAAAATGAATATATTTTTTATCCCAAGGAAAATACATGATTTAATTTCTATAATCCTATTGAGAACAAAGTGTTTGTGGCTTGAACTAAAATATTATATGAGAAGGAAAATATAGATTAAGGTGTCAGGGAAAGTAAAATTAAACGTGGAATAGTTATAAATGAATAAATTGGAAATTTTTCTAAGATAGAACATGATCCAGTTCTAATAATATTTTTAGAATAATAAATGACTCTAGTTGTAAAATAACCTTGAAGGTCTAGTAGGATTCATTAAGATCCTAAAAGATATGTATTTATTAAGATGAAAAATGATGAAACCACTACCCTTTAAAGTCCATTGCGAGTTCAAAATCCATGTAATGGTTACAAGATATAACAAATGAGATAGACTTTATATACCCAAGTAAGAATAGAGTTTTATAGATATAGCTAAAGGGGTGATACATTTTTGGTTTTAAGTGGTATTACCTTAGGAAAACTAACATATATTATAGATTGTATAACAATAAATATCATATAGTAGAGAGATGTTACAAAAGATTCATGGTATTGACCTATAGTCCCAGTGTACTAGTGTAGACCGACTCGAGGGGGGGGGTAAATCAGGCGTGGTTAAGTTTTTACGAAATAATCATTACATCATGTAACATTTTAACTCATGTAGGATTTGATGCTTAGTTTATGGTTAGAATATATGGATATTTTTTTATTTAACCTAACATACACCTATATGAAATGTAGTAAGGAAAGTAGAGTGTAGAACATGTTTTTATAGGATTTGGCCCCTCCGAATAATCCTACTCATTTTTTTTGTAGGATGTATGAGTTATATATTTTTCACTATAAAATTTATCTAGAATTTATATGTGTTTTGGGGGAGTTTTCATCCCACACCCACTTACAATATTACAAAGTTGAGTTATTCACTATATTATGAAAGTGAAATAATTACCTATATCACACAAGTGGACTATGAAACTTCCCACATGCACTTTATACTATCAAACCAATTTCAAGTTCAAAACTTCATCCTTCTTGAAGTATATCACATATTTTTCAAATATGGTACTACATCCAAAAAATATAACCTACTACCTCAGTCAAAGTTTCTTTGACTACCCATCAATATCCAAGTACAACATATGAAAATTAGTCTCAAACAAGATCCTTGTCTTCTAATATTTTCTAGAATATATTTGTTGAATTTGTCATCTCAAAATTAAGAAATATTGACATCCACAAGATTTTCTATTATAACTCTTTCACATCAACCTTACTCACCTCTTATTAAAGAATCAAAACTCAAAAAATATTACCTAGAAAGTAAAAAAGGAAAAAAAGTATATTTCTTAGTTATAATAACATAGAAGACTTGGATGTATTCTTTCCCACTACTAGAAGACTCTTTAAATTCTAATTCTTCTTCCTCTATTCCTCTCAAACTTATGTAACACTGAGTGTAGCATGGAATAGTTATATGAACCAGAACTATCTCACTTTATCTTCTTATCTAATTTTCTTTATATATAGTATTTATTTTCTATATAATATCGACACAGAACTTCAATTTTTTTGAGATTTTATGTTATTCTATTGGTACAGTCACTTCCAACCCACTCCTGTAGTATATAATTTTTTTTTCTATTCTCTTTTATCTTCATATTTTTCAACTCTTAGCTATACAGGAGGCATAAAAATTTCTTTGGGTTCATTTATTATTTTCATAAATGTAAATATCACAGTTATAATGTGAGAACAAAAAAATCACATGCACAAACAGTAAAAACCTGGACCTTATTTTCAGGTATATTTTCCTTTTCTGGTCGTTTTTGAGAAAAAGAAGAAATTATTGAAATTTTAGAAGTACACATTGTGTAATTGGTTACCTTAGGTAGCAGGGTGCTGGCCGTGTAGTGGCCATGCACATGACCGTGTGGGGGTGACTTGGAGGACACCTAAAGCAGAGTACGGAAACGGCCAGTACACGCTGTGTACTTCAAAAGTACACGCCGTGTACTTTATTTTTTTCATTAAACACATTGGGGTTGCGTCTAATCACCAGAACCATATTCTTCTAGGTTTTCTTCATCTGAGAGAACCTGTACGACCACGATCTTCCTTCGAGCCCCCGACCAAGAATCTAAACTCTGATTCGACCGTCGTCAATTGTACTGGGATCACCTCAGTAAGATCTCTCTTCTTCTTGAGATTCGTCTCAGGATTCCTCCTCTTTCTCAAGTTATCCTCTAGGGAACGTTTTATACGTTTCTGTATATCCTGGGCATTCTAAGGTGATTCAATCCTCAAGCTTCATGTATAGAAATATCCCAACGCCGAGGTATGTATTTTTTGCATTTCTATTGACTGTATTTGAGTATTATGTGCAATTTTGACCAATACCCTTGAATGGGATATTGCGTGTTTACCATTTTAACCCTGTTTATTTATTACCATTCTTGTATGATTGTGTAGATATTAATTGGTTATGAATAGAGTTGAGTACTATTCTTTGGATTTTTTACCCATGCAAGATCTGTTTACGACCGTTTGGTCCTATATAGACTTTTGGACACTTTGCATGTTTTCTATGCCTATTGCTGTAGGGAGGAGAGTTTGTATTCTGACATGCTTGTTAATTTTTAGTCTGGTTAGCTAAGTAGTTCTATAGGTTTACTTTGGCCATATTTCATTTCCATGCTCTTTGACCTACACAGGTCCGTGAGAACCTAGTGTAGTAGAATATAAGGGGAATTGACCGAGTGAGCTTCCTAATAGAGTCTTTGAGAACTTTAGGCTATAAGAGGGATTGACTGAGTGAGATTCCTCAGAGAGCCTAGGACCACTTAGGGATATAAGGGGAATTGACCGAGTGAGCTTCGTTGGAGAGTCATTGACTACTTTAGACTATAAAGGGAATTGATAGTATGTGATTCCTTATAGATTCTTCAAATTCCCTAGGCTATAAGGGGAATTGACCGAGTGAGCATCCTCAGAGAGTCCTTGAACTTGGGATAATAAGGGGAATTGACCATGTGAGCTTCTTCATAGAGTCTCTGACTACCGTAGAATATAAGGGGAATTGACTGTGTGCGCTTCCTTAGGGAGTCTTTATATTTTCTTATGACTGAACCAGAGGGGTTAGGCTGAGTGTACTACCCGGAGAGTTGCATGTAATTATTAGGTATGACCAGAGGGGATGGATGTGAGTACTTCCCAGAGGGTTACCTGTTTGTGTTTAGCTGCTTGTTTAGATATATCTTGATATTGAAACTGTGGATTGTTTACTGTTGAGTAGTTTCCTATTTAAATCTTTTTGTACTTTTACCTGCCATATATTCACTGACTGTTAGTAATAGATCTTCGAGTGGTTTCCTACTGAGATTTAGTCTGACACCCTGTTTGGGCCATGCTTTTGGGCCCAAATAGATTATATTGCTGCAGGTTTAGATAAGGTAAATCACCCTTCTACTTCAAGTACTTGACTTGCTGTGGAGATGGAGAGCATGGGACCAAGCTTCGGGTTGCGACGCTGAGGAGCTGTTTATCTATTTCTTTTGTAATTTGGTTTAGTAATGTTTTTATTATAGCATTGTGATTGGTTTAGATGATTTCCTAGACATATGTATCATGAATTATTTATATATATGTGCTCTATTTAATTCTTACTTTTAGTCTTCCGTTGTTTACTCTTGTATGGATTATTACTGCTTCTGCTATTGCATGTTGTTTACTTCTGCTGTGTTACTCTACCAATGAAGGAATAATTTCCCCACAATCACACCTAATGTCCTCACTACTAGTCGATAGTATCTGGAATTTGGGGAAATGCACTTGAGGCCATGTGAACAACCATGTACGGGGAACCTCTAGGTGGCTTCTAGAGCCAAAACATTACAAAGTGGTATCAGATCTGGTTCTTTTCTCTTGACTTACTATTTGGAGCCTTTAGCCAGGGATAGGATGGAATAGGTACTTGGTAATAAGCTATGCCTAAGAGTAGTTAACCTGTGTATAGTAGAAACCCAATCTACACCATTTAATGCAATTTTTCTAGTTTTTCAACTTTTTGGTTGATTTGATTTTCACCATTAGGTGATTCACATGTTTTTTTCCTATTACCATTAATGTTATTGAGGTTTTATTTCTATCGCAACCAGATGAGATGAGGGTGTGCCATCTCATGCATCAAATAGGCACTTGCTAGAAATCACAAGTCATGCATTCTTTCCATGAAATCTAGGATGCATTAGAGATTTCATGTTGTTGTGAAAGATGTTGTGTAAAATATGAATGATGTTGTGATATATGCCTTGATAAAAATAACTGCTGTTTGATAGGGTATTGTTTATGTAAGGTTTTTTTGAATGAATTCCAAACTTTGGTTCTTGAGGTGTTATGGTCCCTCATAGACCAGAATTTGGTGGATTATTGCCTTTTTTTTCTTGTTATAACATGTGTATGATGACAAAAATTGATTCGAGGGGATTATAAGCCCTCACGGATCATAATTTGGAACTTTTAATGTTCGTTTAAGTGTTTTTATGGGTTCTGGAGTAGTTTTGAGGCTTACTGTTGGAAAAACCCAGAATACACGCCATGTAATGTTAAGTACACTCCATGTGTTCTTCTATTAGAGAAGAAACTATTTTTCTTATGTACATTCCATATACATTATGTACACTCCATGTAGTATCTAACCGTGTCATAGGCCATGTGGGAAGAGACACGAGATATGAAATTTATTGCAGGAACACACTATGTACCAGTTGACCACGCCATGTAGTGTTGACTCAGTGTCTGCCCATGTAACTAACAACATAGAAGGATAAACATTAAGCCATACACACTATTTCAGGATCGAAAACGCCGTGTAGTTTTACCCAGGTACCCGACTGTGTCACTAACAACACGGGTCAGTGTTATCCTTTCACATACACGCTGTGTCCACCTTGAACACGTCGTTTAGTGTGATCCGTGTGTCAGGCCGTGTCACTAACAACATGGGCCAGGTGAATCTTGTCTAGTACACACAGTTTCTACCGTGAACACGCCATGTAGTCTTGTCTTAGGAGAATTTTGTGGCTTAATCGTGTAAAAGGACTCAGGCAGAGAAATAGGATTCAAGTACATGCCATGTATTAAGACCACACACCATGTGTTTAGGGTGTTACATGACAAGTTTTAGGCATGAGTAGACGCCCATGTAAATGACTTAAGGGAACACGTCATGTAGAAATTGTACACGCCGTGTAGTCATGTTTTTTAAAACATGAGTTCTTTCTTTCTCATATTCCCTTTATTACACTTCTAGTTTTTAGTATTTGATAATATTGTTTTAATGTGTGCACTTGAACTTGAAGAGTCCTTCCATTGAGACGTTTTCCGGTTGTACACCTGTTTCTAGGTAGTGATGAGACACTAGACATAGCTGATCTGGGACTACCTGTAGATCCTCCATTTGTGCGAGTCTTGGTACCAGTGGTTATACATGATGTAGGTGCTGATTAACAGTTCAGAGAGGTATTTTTGAGGATGATGCAGACCTTCCAGGAAGCGCCACCTCCTACCCCGTCGATGGAAGAATTGACGTGGGTATTTCAGCAGTAGCACCCTCCTACTTTCTCAGGGGATGGAAGACCTCAGGCTGCAAAGTCATGGCTAGAAGGCACACTGACAATTTTTAAGAATCTGGAGATACCTTCAAAGAAGAGGGTGAAGATCGCTACCAACATGCTTCGAGACTCTTCCAAGAGGTTGTGGGATGTGATCTCACAGTTGGGACTCCAGGAGAATATGGATTGGGATGAGTTTCATCCCTTTTTATATGATTACTAAAATCCAGAGACCTTAGGGGCCGATCGATCCCGAGATGTCATGAGTCTGGAGTAGGGAACTCTTTCTATTATGGAGTATTCATCTCGCATCACTGATCTACATCGTTTCATGGATATTCCAGTAGGTGATGAGTTGTTCCTTGCATGAAAGTTTTAGGATGTTCTGAGTCATGACATCTGATCTCAGGTGAACATCTTCAGGTTGACTTTGATATCCTATATCGTCAACTAGGCGCTAATCAGAGAGTGCAATCTGAGGGATTTTGGAGCTATGAGCCAGGGTGGTTCGACATCTAGAGTTAATATTCCTCCTACTGATAGCAAGAAGCGTCGCAGGGAGCTTTCACGAGGAGATCAGAGTAGGCGGGATGCATATTTTGGTATCCATGTGGTGTTCTACCAGTGTGGAAAGAGCGAGCATACGAGGCCACATTTCCCAAAAGACCCAGTGGAGTGATGATCTTACGGAAAGATGGGTCATCTTCAACATTTTTGTCAGTTCTTCTCACCAGAAGCTGGTGACAAGGGTTCTTCTATGAATCCTTGTTCAAGATCAGTGCCACCAGTTTCTCACCAGTCTGGGAATTGGAGTTCTTCAAGCCATTCAGGCCAAGGTGGAGGTCATGGCCATGGTATACAGTCACCTAGTTTTTAGAGACATCAGGGTGGATCAGCTCAGAGTGGTCAACCAGTGTCACAGGGCCATGATACAGGTCAGACTTTTTTAGTGGAGTAGACCTAGTAGAAGCAGGATCCGAGAACCTCTATAGTTTGAGGAAACTTCTTAGTATCCTCAGTTTTATCTTCATCTCTTTTCGATACAGAGGCTTCCCATATCTTTATATCTGTTGTTGTTGTGGAGAGTCTTGGGATCTGCATCTCATCTTCTACTGATATCTTGACGCTAGACACTCCATTGGGGACTAGAGTAGTAGGTGTACATCAGTGTAGGGAGTTCCCTCTATAGGTTTGTGGGTGTCACTTCTATGGGTCCTCTATGTCCAAAATATGACTTTCTATGATATCATTCTTGGGATGGTCGAGTTAGTTCTATTATAGGAATTCGTTGACTGTTATCGCCACATGGTTAGTTTCATGTCACCAGAAGGTGAGTATTTTCTTCATAAGGGCAAGTGGGTTGTCCAGGCGAGCAGAGTAGGACCCGAGCATCATGAGATGGGAGGAGTTACAACCCATATTTCTATTCTATATCTGGATGACCAGGGGATATCACAGGTGAAGTTTCCTCCAGTGGTGGATAATTTCAGAGATGTCTTTCCAAAGTACTTTTCAAGGTTACCTTTGGAGCGTGAGGTATAATTTTCTATTGAGATTGTGCCAGGGGAAGAACCGGTGTTCATTCCTCCTTATAGGATGGATGCACCTGAGTTTCAAGAGATCATGAAGCAGTTGTAGGATTTATAGGAAAAGTGTTTCATCTGACCCAGTACTTCTCCTTGGGGATTTTTTGTCCTATTTTAAAAGAAGGCAGACGATACCCTTAGGCTTTGTGTGGATTACCGGAAGTTAAACCAGTTTATGGTCAAGAACGTATATCCCTTGCCTAGGATTTATGATCTCTTTGATTAGCTTCGAGGAGCTCGGGTGCTCTTGATGATCAACTTGAGATCCAGTTACCATCAGTTGCGTGTTATACCATCAGATATACCTCTTACAGCCTTCTAAAGTACGTATGGTCTATAAGAGTATATGGTTATGCCGTTCGGCCTCACGAACACGCCTGCAGTTTTCATGGAACTGATGAACTGAGTGTTCCATCCATATTTGGATTCCTTCATAGTTGTTTTCATGGACGATATCTTGGTGCACTCTCACACTTGACACGACCATGATACCCATCTTGAGATCGTTTTGAGTACACTAAAATAGCATCAGTTATATGCTAAGATCTCAAAATTCCACTTCTGGATAGATTAGATTCACTTCTTGGGTCATGTTATTTTAGAGACAGGATTATTAGTAGACCCAGAGAAAGTGAGAGAAATAGTTTTCTGGGATCAGCCTAAAAACTTCTCTGAAGTGCGGAGTTTTCTAGGGCTGGCTGGATACTACAGACATTTCATATAGTACTCTTCATGCTTAGCACCACCACTGATGGTTTTGACTAAGAAGGGTAAAAAGTTGCTGCGGTCAGATTCATGTGAGTCAGACTTTTAGGAGCTGAAAGGGAGGTTGAATTCAGCACCGATACTAGTCTTTCCAGAGCCGGGCGAGATCTATATTGTTTACTGCGATGCATCAGGTATCGGGCTGGGAGAAGTGCTTATAACGGGAGATGGATTCGTTGAGTATGGGTCTTGGCAATTGAGGCCATAAGAGAGGAATTACCCGATGCACGATATCGAGTTGGCGGTAGTAGTTCATGACTTATTCTGTTATAGACATTATCTTCTAGGAAAGCATTTCATGGTTTTCACCGACCATAAAAGTATCAAGTACATTTTCACTCAGTGTGACCTGAATTTGAGACAGTAAAGGTGGGTTAAGTACCTTCAGTCCTTTGACTTTGAGCTTTCCTATATTCCTGGGAAAGTCAACATAGTGGCTGATGCATTGAGCAGGAGGATTCAGATATAGGCAGTTTAGGAGGCCATTAGTGAGTGGCATATTATGGATCTGTTCTCTAAGATGCATTTGGAGGTTCACAATAGACAGGGGAATACATTTATTTCTTCTATAGCTATAACCTCAACTCTTCTTGATCGAGTGTGGATGAGGAATCTATTAGATTCATAAGGCCTAGTCCTCCGGGAGAGCATGTCAGGAAAGAACCCTATTCTCGGATTGACCATAGGAAAGGATGAGATCTTTCATTTCTAGGGGTGAGTATGGGTGCTAGAAGACATACACGAGGAGATGATGTGAGACATTCATTCCTCAGTTAGGATAGTTCATCCTGGTGTCACCAAGATGTATCATGATCTACACCATCAGTATTGGTGTCCAGGCATGAAGAGAGACGTTGCTGATTTTTTCATGAAGTGTTCCACCTATTTGCAGATGATGGCGGAGCATTAGCGACCATCATGAATTTTGTAATAGTTAACCATTCCCAAGTGGAAGTGTAACGATGTCGCGATGGATTTCGTAACAGGGTTTCTGATGTCGCATCATGGGAATAACGTAGTTTCGGTTGTCATTGATAGTCTTACGAAGATTGCTCACATCATACAGATTAAGGAGTCCTTCAATGTTGATGAGCTGGGATAGTTGTACATTCGTGAGATTGTACATCTACATGGAGTTACACACTCCATTGTTTCAGACAGGGATTCCCATATTACATCTCGGGTCTAGAAGAGACTTTCGAAGGCTTTGGGTACACAGATACTTTTTAGTACAGCTTACCACCCTTAAACAGATGGCCAGTCCAAGCATACAATTCAGGTGCTTGAGGACATGCTCCCAGCATACGTATTGGATTTTGGAGGTTCTGGGGAGAATCATATACCTATTTTGGAGTTTTCCTACAATAATAGTTATCAAGAAACTATTAAAATAACACCTTATGAGGCTTTGTACGGTAGGCCATTCCGATCACCCTTATGTTGGCTGGAGGTAGGAGAGTCAGCTTTGCTGGGACGTCATCTTGTTCAGGAGACCATAGATCAGATAGAGTTGATTAGAAAGAGGATGGATGCTGCACAGTCTTGATAGAAGTCTTATGCTGATCAGTAGAGACGAACTCTGGAGTTCGAGGTCAGGGATCAGGTTTTCTTGCGTGTTACACCGAGGTTGGGACACATGAGGATTAGTAGATAGGGTAAATGTTTTCCGAGGTGTATCTTCCATCTGAGGTGTTGGAGAGAGTTTGGTCGGTTGCCTATCGGTTGTAGTTACCCCAGAGGTACCAGGCTTTGCATGACATTTTTCACGTTTCTTAGCTTCAACGTTACTTTTCAGACCCAACCCATGTCTTTCAAATTGAGGAGGTTGAGCTCAAAGTGGATGCATCATTTGAGGAGAATCCTATCTGAATTTTTGATCATAGTACAAAGGTTCTCTATGGCCGGTCTATTCCTCAGGTACGAGTGCTATGGAAGCACAGGCGGCTATAGGAAAAGACATGGGAGAGGGAGGCCGATGTACGAGCACAGTTGCCGGAACTATTCGAGTGTTCTTCTTCTACGCTGTGCTAGAGAAATTTGGGGATGAATTTATTTAAGGGGGGATGTTTGTAAGAACCCAGTCATTCTTTTCAGTTATTTTTTCCTTTTCTGGTCATTTTTGAGAGAAAGAGGAAATTCTATAAATCTTCTAAGTACACACCCTGTAGAGGCCATACACACGACCATGTGGGGGTGACTTGGAGGCCTCCTAAAGCGAAGTACAGAAATGGTGAGTACATGTCGTTTACTTTAAAAGTCCATGCTGTGTACGTTTTTTTCATTAAATGCAACAGGGTTACGTCTAATCACTAGAACCATATTCTTCTAGGTTTTCTTCAACTGATAGAACCTGTACAGACGTGATCTTCCTCTGAGCCCCCGACTGAGCATTTGATCTCCGATTCGACCACTGTTGATTATGTTGGGATCGCCTCAGTAATCTCTCTCTTCTGCTTGAGCTTAGTTTCATGATTATTCTTTTTTCTCAAGTTATCCTCTATTGAACGTTTTAGAAATTTTGGTATATCTTTGACATTATAAGGTGATTCAAGCCTCAAGATTCATGTATAGTGTTCTCACAATGATGAGGTAGGTGGTTTGTGCCTTTCCATTGAAATTATTTGAGTATTATGTACAATTTTGACCAATACCCTTGAACGAGGTGTTGCGTGTTTACCATTTTAAACATATTGATTTCTTTCTAGGCATGTATGCTTGTGTAGAGATTAATTGGTTATGAATTGGGTTTATTACTATGATTTGGATGTTTTACCCATGTATGATCTATTTATGACCATTTGGTCCTGCTTATATTTTTGGCCTCCTTTCATATTTTCAATGACTGTTGCTTTTGGGTGGAGAGTTTGTATTCTGAGATGCTTGTTATGCTATAGACTGGTTATCCAAGTAGTTATGTAGGTTTAGTTTGGCCAAATTTAATTTCCATGTTCGTTGACCTACATAGGACCATGAGAACCTGGTTTTGTATACTATAAGGGGAATTGACTGAGTGAGCTTGCTTAGAGGCTCTTTGAGAACCCTAGGCTATAAGGGGGATTGACCGAGTGAGCTTCCATAGAGAGCCTAGGACCACTTGGGGCTATAAGGAGAATTGACCGAGTGATCTTCCTCAGAGAGTCCTTGACTGCTTTAGAATATAAGGGGAATTGAGCATGTGAGCTTCCTCAAAGTGTTTTTGAACGACCTGGGCTATAAGTGGAATTGACTAAGTGAGCTTCCTCAAAGAGTCATTGACCTTGGGGAAATAAGAGGAATTAGCAGTGTGAGCTTCCTCAGAGAGTCCTTGACTATGTTAGACTATAAGGGGAATTGAATGTGTGTGATTATTTAGAGAGTATTTATATTTTATTATGACTGAACCAGAGGGGTTAGGCTGAGTGTACTACCTAGAGGGTTGCGTGTACTTGTTATGTAGGACCCGAGGGGATGGATGTGAGTACTTCCCAGAGGGTTACCTATTTGTGTTTAGAAACTTGTTTAGTTGTTTATTGATATTGAAACTATGGATTGTTTACTATTGAGTACATTTCTATTTACTTCTTTCGGTACTTTTACCTTCCATATATTCACTGACTGTCAGGCACATATCTTTGGGTGGTTGCCTACTAGGATTTAGTCTCACACCTTATTTGGGCCATGCTTCTACGCCCAAATAGATTATATTGATGCAGGTTTAGATAAGTCCAAGCATCCTTGTACTTCAGGTACTTGACTTTCTTTGGATCTAGAGAGCATGGGACCAAGCTTCGTCTTGCGATGCTGAGGAGCTGTTTATCTGTTTCTTTTGTACTTTGGTTTATTACTGTTTTTATTTCTCGCATTGTAATTGATTTGGCTTCTTTACTAGACACATGTATCATGCATTATTTATATATATGTGCTTCAGTTGTTTCTTACTTTCAGCCTTTCGTTGTTTACTCTTGTATAGATTATTACCTCTTCCTCTATGTCATGTTGTTTACTTCCACTGTGTTACTCTTCCAATGAGGGCATAGTTTCCCCACTATCAAACCCAGGGCCCTCTATACTAGTCAGCAGCCTCTAGTTTTTGGGGAAATGCGCTTGAGGACACGTGACAAACCAAGTATAGGGTGCCTCTGGGTGGCTTCCAGAACCAGGACGTTACACACATAGTCTCCATGATCATTTTTTTTCAAATTGATGTCTTATGGAGTATTATAAAATATAATTTCTTTTTACATATTACCATTTAATTCATTAGATAAATATATATTCCAGATGAAATATAACATCATCAAGACTCATATTCATAAAAATATTTCCAGAAAATCCACATTTAAATATTCTTCATAGCTATATTTAAAATATAACAAAATAATTTTTGGAGCGGAAAACTCTTTTGGTGTTAAACTTACTATAAATCCTATTATATAATCAAGATTGAGTCTATACACCATAAAAAATACCTCAAAACTTTCTTGTTAACTTATTAATCAAGAATCAGAAAGACCATGTGGTATTTAATACCTTAAATCATGTAACATGCATCAACATTTTTTTATTTATTGATTTATGAAATTTGAAAGTTCTTCTTTTTTAGGGAATATAAATTTCCAAATTTCTATCTCAAACCCTCTTCATATTCTCATGATTCAATAAAATATTCTCTAATATTAATGATGTTTTTAATAAGAAAGATAAAATCTTGCATCATCCATTTTTTTATTTCCTTCATAATCATCGAATCTAGAAATTTTTGATTTTCAGCTAGTATGTAAGGATAAATACCTATACATGTATTCCCTTACAAAGATATTCTAACTCTAGATTCCCATAAATCAATGAATTTTTCTTGTATCCCCTTACATCAACCTTCATCCTTACTTGGATCCAAATATGTTTCTCACCACTCTTTCATTGATATCTATACATGGTATGGACCCCCTTACATTGAGCTCTAATATAACTCCTCTTATATAGAACTTCATACATTATTATGGATCCTTTTATGATAGAATTTATCTATATTTACTTATATGAATCACATTTTTTTCTTATTAAAATTCCTAATCCCTTTATTTTAGTACTTGGTCATTTTTCTAGAATTCCTTCTGAATTCCAAAATTTCTTTGAATGACTTTAGGATTCCATTAATGCCACATTAATGGACTTTTGGCCATTTTAAAACAAATTAAAATCATATTTTATTAATCTCAAATAATTTTTGGTATTATTAGAATAATTTTAAACCTTTCCATCTTAATTCCAACGGATTTTTTTTAGTATTTAAATACATAATTAATTTATTTACATAATCTCAACTATCTCTATGATTCTATATTAACTTCATCCTTTATAAGATATTATCCACAAAATTTTAGACACTGAAAATTGTAGTGTTAATGATAAATATAACTAGGATGGTTGGTCCAAATTTATGATATATTACTCTCACAAATATAAACTTATTTATAAGTATTTTAGGTTCAACTCTATATATTTTCTAATACATTTCAAAAACCAATAACTTCTCTAAATTCTCTTATTTTTTAACTATTTTATTCCACACTCTAACCATTATTACATATCTTATAATTGAGGTTAAACTCTATAATCATCTAATATTCATTTTGGGTTTCTCACCAAGAATCTGTATTCATTAATTTTCCCATATACATGGGCATATACTTGCCTTATAATTTAGGTGGACACTACTTTCATCATGCATAACATCACCATTTAATAATTACATTGAAAAAATATTAAAAATAATATAATAGAAAAAATAAAACTTAAACCCACAGGAAACATCAATCTCCCCCTTTTTATTTTTTTCAAATTCAAAATTTCCCCAAAATTCAATTTAATTCTTCTCACCCAAATTGAAAATTAATTCAAAGGGAATGGTTATCTTACCCTTACTGATACCATGGGTGTATGGTATGGAATCATTATATCAAAGTACCATATTAACCATTTTTATTCATTCACTTTATTTCTTATCCCCCTTCTTATGAGAGTCAATCAATTCCTTGGGTGAATGGTGATATGACATGATTATTAGAAACATGATATAAACTGACCATCTCTGAGTCTACTTGGGATAACTTGGTGTAGAAAACCAGAAATTTAAATTTTGAATTTTTTCCCTATAATTCACAGTGAGACACCAACTCAACCTTTGACTTATTTGGGGATTTTCAAACAAATTTACAAGAGATTTTGTAAGCCTTAACTCAACATTACAAAACACATCAAAAAATTTCAAGTGAAAGGTACTTTCTACCAATTTTTTAGATAGTCACCCCATGATAACCATAATCAGTATAAACAAAAAATATTATTAGAGAATGAAAAAAACCTCAACCTTTAGGATTTTAGGGGAAATCTAGAATTACATATTCTTGTCAAGTTGATAAATCTGTGGAAGTTTTTACTTTTTTTATAGATCTACCTCAAGGGATGCTATTTAAACATAATCACCATGGATTATCATCTCTTTTTATGAATTTATTATAATAGTTATGAGATGAATACCAATTTATAATTTCCATTATGGATAGTTATTTTAATCTATATATAAGTCAAAACATACATCAACTCTCTCATTTTGAATATTCATCTTAAATAACCCTTTAAAAAATGTGAAACCCAGCACAATATGGGAATAATGTGGGTCTCCCATTAGATCTTCAATGTGATAAGTAGAGATGATATTTGAATCAAGCTCAGATACCCCTTTATTAGTCACTTCCAATTGATCAAGACATATGATTATTAAATACTTTGGCACATTCACATTCTTTTTCTTGGATGTGGATTCCTTTATGCAGTAATACTTTTAGAACTTTATGTACCTTTTTTCCATTTATCTTTAAAAAAAATTATCTTTTTCTAGAAACCATGTCATTATATTAATATAAATATATTAGTAATTATTGAACCTTCAACACACCACTTTATTAGCCTTTTTATTTCCCTTCTTTGAAAACATTTCATGAAATTTTAATTTTTCATTTGGAGTATCACCACTATTCAAATCACGCTGTCTCTTTCTTTGATTGAATCACTTTTAGATTCTAGATTGTTCCTTTAGTTCTTTATTTTATTATACATATTTAAATTTTCTTATATGTATCATCTATTACCATAATAAAAATACCCTCTTTTGTTTAGTATGGAGTCCTTATCAGCTTTCATCACTAACTTATTGGGTGTAATTATTTCAACACTTATATTAACTGAATTAATTAACAAGGTAGAATTGATGAAATGTTTTTCTTAGAATTCTGCTACAAACATCTATTCTCACCAATATAATATATTCTTTAATAAATTACATGAAAATAGTCTTCATAAAATTTTCTATATATGTGTTAAAAATAATTAAATTTCTCAACGTGTTAAAATATGTTTTTTCAAGGAAAAACATTCTTCATACGTGAAAATTTTTTTTGTTCAACAGTTATATCCCTTTACATAGATTTTCTCCCCATAAATTAATTAATTATATTACTTTAAAATGTTAAAATATTATTTCAACAATCAGTGAAATTTCTTCCAAATCTATAACATCACCAAAATCTACCAAAAAATAATTTTTATCTCATTTACAACAGTTTGGTTAAAATTGGAATCTTAGTATTTATGGATGAAAATAAAAATATTTTAGGGTATATATGAGGATCATATATTCTTATAAATTTATTTATTCACTCTTGGTGGTGTGGATATTTTTTTTGTAATTTTTTTCCTTCCAAATTTGTAGATATTTTGACATCACTACCACATTTAAAGTTAAAATAGATTTAGTGAAAAAATTTTATCAGTGTTGTGGGATATCTTCTTCAAATATATTTACATATATAGATCATTAGATGATTCCAAGATCATATATCTTACATTAAGATTATTCTTAAAGGTAATTATCTTCTCTAAATTTTTTGTGGTAAAATTTTTCTTTTCAATAGTTTGGGAATTTCTAGGCATAGCCTAATCTATATTTTTTTGATTTCACATAGAGTTCGAGACACTTCATATTGAGGTATTAATTCTAATAAAAAAATGATTCTATATATTTTCTCAATACTTATTAATATTATTAATTTGATCCTCATGAATATCACTTACTTTTTTCATCATGTTTTAAAACACTTTCATCACATTTTACTTGATGTATAATTAAACAATTTGGACATCTGTTAAAAATTTATAGAGATTTTCAAATGAATGTATCAATTAATTTAAAAATTTACCATGAAACTATTTTTAATAAATAAATATATTTAACTATTTATCAACTAATGAAACTATTTAATTTAATAGTTATATAGATTCATCCTTTTCTTTTACAAGTCTTATGAGGGTGTTTCAACTACTTACATTCTTAGTTAAAGAATCCTCAATTTCACCAACTTCTTTATCCAACTATGGATTATAATCATGAATTTAATTTATATATGAATATATATATTTGAAAACTTCTTATGGTACCTTATTAAAGTAATATTTTATAAACAAATTACTTATTGATTTAGTAAAATTAACTTCTCCATAGCTTGAGAAACTCAATTCTTCAAGGGAATAATCATCAAAAGATATGAAAAAACTCATATCATTATGAATAAATTATAATAATGGTGATTTATATTTAATCTTTAAACCTTTTCCATCTATTTAGCCTCTTTCCTCTTCTAGTTTTGTAAATTATTTTAAGAAAATTACAAATCTTTTTTAATAGGGATAAAAATTGATTTTACATTCTAAGGATCTTCTATTTAAAATCATAACATTATATATATTAAAGTAAAAACAACATAATTACTATAAACAATAGATCCAATTAGAGGTAACCAAGGATATTTTACAAAATAAATGACCTGGTGGACTGGTGAATACACACCTAGTTAGGGGGGATAAAATAATTATGGTTAACTTTTAAACAAATTCCGATTTATTCATAGAGATTTTAAACCCATTTGGATGTTAAAATAACATTTTTTGTTATGATAGATTAATAATTTATTCATTAACCTAAAATAAACCTATTTGAAATGTACTATGAAAATTTGAGTATGGGAAATGTGTGTATATGAGGTTTAGACAATCCTAGGAATCTTACGCCTTGGTTTTATCTAGATGCCCAAGTCACATATTTTTCACCATAAATATTATAATAAATTGACAAGTTGATTAGAGGTAGTTATCATCCTTAACCATATAACACAATTATATAGGTTATTTATTCACTATATTAAATTATTAAAATCATTAATTATGTTATAAAAGTGAATTGAGGTACATCCAATATGTTCATTATACTAAAATCACACCAGTTTTCAGTTCATCACTTCCTCCTTTTTAATGTCGATCATAGGTCTATCCAGGGTGTCACTTCATCCAAAAAATATAATACAATTAATTAATAAGAGAGTCTATGATATATTTTTAATATTCAATAGAAACACATACAAATGGATATATATTATCTTCCAAATTCAAGTTCTTTCAGAAAATTTGTTTGTTGGTTTTATCAACAAAAAATCAATGAACATTGACAACAAAAATATTTTATTTATTAACTACTACAAATTAGGAATTCTAACTTATTAATTAGGAATGAAAACCTAAAAAATATTAACTAGTGAGTATACAAGTAATGAAATTGATCATCTTTATTTGAGATGAAGACATTGAACACAAAGGTCATTTTTTTCTCCCTACTAGCAGAATCTCAAAAGTCTTCTTCTTCTTCTGCTCTTCCCCCCAAACTTTTACATAAATGATTATTGTAGGGACAAGATATATAAATCATCAAAATTTTATTATTATTTAATTTTATAACTTTTTCGTGTTTCTTTTCTATATATTATTGTAAAAATACTTATTCTTTTTCTTCTTTGGGAGTTCCTACTCCTCTCTCAACACATTTAGTCACATCACACTCCAATAGAGTACAAATATCTTATCTTCTATTTTATTTCTATATTTTCCAATACCCACCCAAATATGTGTATTCAAATTATCTTTGGTATTATTTACCTTTTCAATAAATTTCAATATCATTGATATAACATGAAATAATATTAATCACATGTTCACACAATCTCCATGATTTTTTTTCAAATGGTTGTATCAAAGAGTATTACAAAATTACCATTTAATTTTATTTATTCTCATTCTTATTTTTGTTGAACATATATTAAAAATAATCTATAATACACTCAAAATAGATATTATCTAAAATAATTTCACAATAGTATAATTTAAATATTCTTCATAGTTATATTAAAAATATAACAACAACACTTGAAACATGGACATATCCTTTGGTTTGAGAGCTTCCATGAAATCAAATATAAATCAAGATTGGGGCCATACACAATGAAAAACACATAAAAACATTATTCTAAACTAATTTATTATGTATTAAAAATATTTTCAATATTTAATTCAATAAAGTGTGAAACATGTATCGATATAATTTAATTTCTAGATTTGTGATGTCTATAAGTTCTTATTTTATAGGATAGATAAATTATTAACATTATATATTATATATATTATTCTTATTGGGATTAAATGGTAGATTATCTAAGATTCATGATTTTTTAACACGAAATAATAACTATTTCATCACCCTTTTTTATTTCCTTTAGAACCATCAAATATCGATATTTTGGATTATTAGCTAGACCACAAGGATAAATCCCCATATATGGATCCCCATATATGGAGTTTTAATTATGGATCCCCTTACATCAATGAATATAGCTTGGATCCCCTTACATGGATACACATACCACACCCACCACTCTTAAATTGATCTTTATATGTGGCATGGATCCCCTTACATTGAGCTCTAGTGGGGATTATTTTAAATAAATTAAAATATGTTGATCCAAATCCCTTTTCATTGAGTATTATCCTGATTCACCTATGTGAATCACCTAACATGTTTTTTCACATGGAGTATACTCTTATGTGAGTACTTGTAATTTTTTAAACAATTCCTTAAAAATTCCATAATTTCATTGAACCACTTTAGGATGCATGAAGGACACTTAATTGGACTTCATGTCATATTAAATACACTATAAATAATCTTGGATAATCCTACAATAATTATGGTAATTATTATAACTATTCAAAACTAATCAAAATTTACTCTAAATTATTTTTTAGCATTTAGATACTCGATTATATTATTTTAATAATATCAAATTCCACAGTGATTAAAACTTCACTATAAACTTTTTCAAACCTCATCCACAATATGTTAGACACTAAAAACATAATAATTCATTATAAATATCCAAAGGACAGTTACTCCACTTCAGGATAGCTTATTATCACAACTTTGAACATGTTTATAAGTATTTTAGTTTCAAATCTATAGGCTATCTAGTATAGGTCAACAACTACCTCCTTCACTAAATTATTCACTCATTTATGTCTATTGTAGACAACACTACAACTATTAGTATACGAATTATACATGAGGTTCTTCTCTCTAATAATATAAATTTTATTTAGGGTTTATAAAAAGTATCATTCTTCATTCATCTTTTACAAAATAAAAGGGTAACTCTTTCACTTTTCATTCAGATGGATACTACTTCTATAACACATAAATCCACCTTTTCATAATTACATTGAAAAGATCTTGACAAAAACACTAATTGACAAAAAATACAACTTCAAACCAGAGGTAAAATTATTTATTATGAAAAAACCTTTTCTTTAGTGGTGATGATAAAGTCTATTCAGATATTTACTTTAAAATAAGCTCACTATGCTTATGAGATATATCGAATGGGTGTTAAAATCACTTTCCTCAATAAGAATTTATTTGAGGATGTGTACACAATGAAATAAAAATATTTTAACGTGAATTTTTTTAATAATATGGTTTCCAAGTTACAAATGTATATTTATTAATTAAAAAAAGATACTTAGATTTTAAACTTCTAGTTTGATGATGCAATTAAAGAGTTGTGTTTAATGACTAATGAAGAGGATTACTGTGTATATAATTAGGTTAGTTGGTGAAATTATACTAACCCCCCTCCATTGGTACCCCTATCATGATGGTATTAAAGAGAAGGAATGACCCACGAGTGTCACTTGCAGTAGGTCATTTGTTAGCGACTAAAACAAAGGGTGTAAAAGACTCAAATGGTAGGCATCACCTTAATTATATAAAAAATATTTAGTAAAAATATGAAAAAAACTACATCATATAAAATAAATAAAACCAAAAAATATGATTTTTATATAAAATAATAAATATTAATGTATTAAAAATAATTCCAAATGGGGAACTTATAGTATAAACTCTACAACAAATATAACCTCTAAGATAGTAATGTCTAGATCAGTCACCAAAAACCTCCTGGAAACCTAAAAATTAGTCTATATACCTATGGTAAGAATAATATATATACCAAGTAGGATCATACCCAATGTATACCTGGAAAATATAAAAGGAGAATACTAATGGAATAGTGAAAAAATAGAAGAACCAATAATCACTTAAATATATCAAGTATCCAAATGATATATTTTTTTGTTAGGCACTAGTAGGTCTTGTATGTGTATGGTAGACAAACCACATTAGTCAGACTTAGTGTGTGATGCATAAAAGTATATCATCTAGGAAAAAAGTTTTTAAGGTCCCCTGTGATTTTATACAAGCACATTAAGCTTACTAAACACCTTAGAAAAGATAACACTAATTACAGAATAGAGACATAGGGGAGGTAAAACATCATGTTTGTTTTCATTTTTTATTGATTGGGGTGTTTTGTGAATTCAAGTAAATATTATTAATGAATATAAATAAATTTCATACTACCATACTTAGGGTTCATTCACTTATTTTTTCCAGATATGGATCCTGTTCATTGTCTGTGTACATTTTAGATGGTATATGTTCAATAGGTTTATCAAGTCGATCATCATACGATTAATTTGACAGAGCAGAAAGATATGTGGTATAGGGTGTTTTGTGACTTATAGTGTCAGGTACTAGAAAAGTATAATGGTATTTTATTTAATCGAGGTATGAATCATTGAATAGATGAGATTGAGATTTCATTTAGTATGATTTACGACTAAGTTTATTACTTGGATTATTTGGTTGTTAATTAGATGAAAGTGGTGGCATGTTAGTGGTGGATGATGTATCATATAGAGTAGAAGGAAATAATGTTTCTTGGGATGAATTTTAGAATTTTTTCTCTCAAGAGTTTTTATTGTCGATGATAAAGGAGTGAAAGTGCCAGGAAATGATCTCCCTTCTGTAGGGGTGCTTGATTATGTGAGAGATTGAGATTAATTTTAAGTACCTCCTTCATTTTTATACTGATCTCTTAAAATAATAGGATTCTACAACATGATGTATTATAGATGTGATTTATTCAGTGATCAGATACACAATTACTCCATTTACACTTCCAACATATCATTAGGTGTAGAAGAATGATGATGTTATAATGTGGATGCACATGCAAGGATAAGTTTTTTGAGTGGGAGGTTATCATATATTCATGAAGAGTATAGATTTAGGCAGGGTAGAATAGAGGTCAAGGTATTCATTTTTATGATCATTATGGAGTCATTCACAATATTTTAATTCGTGATTTACCAAGGCTAGTAGTTTTTGAGCATCTAAGAGGAGCTTCCACTTTACATTTTATTCCAGTAGAGGTTAATTTCATCATGATTATTATTTCTTGAATGATCAGAGAGGATGGTTTGTTTTGGGTAGTCATACCCCTTTCCTATCGTAACAACATCAAAGGTTTCCCTCATTTGTTCACTAGTTGATATGAGGTGAAGATGGTAGAGGTCAACCTTGTGATTACCCTCATCCTTCGGGACATAGAATAGTGCATGATCATGGAGGTCAGCAGTAACAAGGCAGAGGAGTTGGACATGGATAGATGGAAGTTCCAAAAGGACTAGAGTTTGTTTATGGTATGCACAATTTATCATCTACCTTAGTTTCTACTAATTTATTTTAGAGTTTCTCACTCCATTGAAACAAACTTGGAGGATTCATTAGGACTAGAGGTAGAGATACTTCCACTAACCATATTTTTTTCATTCTAATTAGAGGCCATAATTTATTCTTTTATCAATTTTAAAGATGTAGAGTGATGTTTAGGAAACATCAGTCTATGAGGAACTTATTATAGTTAAATATAAAGCCATACAATATCATATTTGGTAAGGATTGGTTGTACTATATGCATGGATATTTTGACTGATTTCAAAGTATATTCACATTTTATGATGTGTAAATATAGTGAGTGGTTTTAATTGGTGATAAAATATGTCAGATGTGTGGAAAATATATAGTGAATCTTCTATATTAGTTGGAAGAGTTGTTAGTAGAGACTTAGGCCATGTAGGATTTCAGAATTATTGAAGAGTTTCTCAATATTTTCTTATATTTAGTTATGAAACTACCCAATTTATGTGACATTGAGTTTATAATAGAGTTATAACAAGAAATGTATCCTATTTTTATTGTTCATTATCATATAGAACCCATATATCTATCTGATTTGAGGATCTAGATTGATGATTTACAATATATTAGATTTACCTAGCCTAGTGTATCTTTAAGGTGGTTCTGAAATGTTTTTTTTTTCAGGAGAGCATATAATTGTTTGAGGATGAGTATGGACTACCATGTGTTGGATAAGGTGAGAGTAAAAATAAAACACCTCTTATGAGAATAGATGATCTATTTGACTAGCTAAAGGATATTACCAAATGGGGGTGAAGATGAGGATATCTGGAAGACTTATTTCCATTGCAGGTATAGATACTTATAGTTTTTGGTCATTCCATTTGGTTTCATAAATACACCAACTATATTCATAGGGCTCATGAAATATATATTTCACTAATTATTGGACCATTTCATAGTTGTGTTCATCTATAAAATCCTTATATACTCCATGTTAGAGGAGGATAATTCCAATCATTTCAAAATTTTCTTATATGTTATTTAACTCCAAAAACTCTATGTAAAGTTGTCCAAGTACATGTTTTGGACATGGTAAGTTCATTTTCTTGGAAATGTTGTGTTTCCGTAGTGTGTGGTCATGAACCCATCAATGATCAAGGAAATTGTTTCTTGGGTAGTACCCAAGAACAAGGCAGAGGTTTACTAATTCTTTGGTATTTCAATCTATTACTAAAGGTTTGTGTCCTAACTCTATTGAGTTATTTCCCAACAGATATATTTTAAAAGGAAGGGTCTATAATTAATATATAATGATTAATTTTAATATTATTTGGACTACCTAAAGAAGAGATTGATCAATTACCATGTGATTCAGTTTCCAAAGGGAGGGGTGATGTTTTTGGTATTTTGTGATGCTCCATGTCTGGAATTGGGATGCATCTTGATGTAGAAAAGGGAATTATCTCTTAAGTATTAAGGAAATATCATACACATGATTGTAAGTATTAAACTCATGACATGGATTTGTATACAATAGTGTTCTCCTTGAATCTTTGGAAACACTACCTTAGTGGTAAGAACATTGTGGTCTTCACAAACCACAAGAGTCTCTAGTTTGTTTTCTCTTAGTGGGATTTAAATTTTCATTAGTGGAGGTGGATAGGGTCCTTATAGGATTATTATTTTTATAGCTTCTACACCCCATGAAAAGAGAATATAGTTTCGGATTCATTAATTCAGAAGTCAGGAGGATGCCTGAAAAGGGATGGAAGAGCTTGAAAAAAATGAATCTCAATGAATAGGGAGTTAGTGTTAGAGGTTGTATATATCAGATGATAGTTGAATCACCATTAATTTGGTAGGTGGATGAGTCCTAATGAGGATACATATAGGTGTAGGTGATGTGAGACAATGTTAGTCACGATGACACTTCAAAGCGGTGGCCTGAGGATAATCAGAGCCATGTGTTATTTTTAAGGATATTTGTTTTCCATTGGCCATGGAGAATTAACTCCCCATGAATTTCATAGTTATACCTTAGCGGTGCATCCATGCATATCCCAGATATACCATGGTTTTAGGAAGTATCTTTTGTGACCTAGGATGAAGTGGTAGGCAGTGGATTTCATGACATAATTTCTAGGTTTTCAGTCGGTTAAATAATATCATCATGTTCCTAGAGGTTTGTTACAACACTTAGATTTATTTGAGTGGAAGTGGGAGGAAATATTAGTTGAATTAATCACCATGAAACACTAGGCTCTAGGAGGTTTGTGTTGATGTTTGGATGATCATGAACCAACTGATAAAGTTAACCAATCTTATAATGACTAGGGAGTCGAGTTCTGTGGATGCTCTATTGTTGTGTTATGTGGATGAGGATTTTAGATTCCATGGGTTAACAAAAACCATTTTATCTTACCATGGTTGTCATCTTACCTTATGGGTCTAAAGAGGATAAAAAAGTGTTTTCTCTCTGAACTCCACTTTATCACTACTTTCCATTCCTAGATAGGTGGGAATATAGAGTGGACCATCGAGATACTAGAAGATAATTTGTAGAAATGAATATACAACTTTCAAATACTGTGGATGACCTACATACCATTAGTTTGATTTCCCAAAAAAATAGGTATCCCTCATCCATTGTTATAACTCTATTTCAGGAATTTTATGGGAATTTCTGTTGTTCTTCATTATGATGGTATGAGTTTAGGGAATAAATATTATTTAGTTATGATGTTTTTAGAGAAAAAAATAGAAGATATTGGTTATTAGAGAGTGGATAAAGGTATAACTTGACTATTGTAAGGCCTATTATGGTCATAGGTAGAGTCCATTAGAGTTTGAGGTCATATAACTTTTAATCCTAAAGGTTTACCCTCATTGGGGGTAGTATAGGTTTTGTTGAGGGAGTAAGATTTACTATAGGTTTGTTAGGCCATTCAAGGTGTTAGAGTGTGTTGGGGAGGTGTATTATCAGTTAGTACTCCCACTATAGATTAACAGAGTTCACCATGCCTTCCACATGTCCTAGCATCATCGATATATTCATGATGACTCTCATTAATTTCATTGGGGATAATTGGACATCAAGTATGACATATGGTTTGTGGAACATTTAGTTAATATCCAAGATCATCAAGATAATGTTCTATGTTTGAGAGTTATCTCCTTGGTTTATATATTGTTGAGGCATGGTGTCTTGGAGGAGATCACTTGGTAATGGGAGTCATAGATACGTTCTCAATACCCCAAGTTTCTTTTAATGTTATTTAATTCCATTATGTTGAGATTATGATTTTAAACGTAGGATTTATATGATTTTAAGTCTCCATTGGTTGATAGTGTTTCTTGGATATTTTTTTATCCTCCAATATGTGTTGTTCAATTTATTATAATGAGATACTTGAGGTGAATCTCATAGGTGATTATCTACACCCCTTTAAATTTTCTAATCCAGGTATGACTAATTATTTAGAATTATAATGTTTCGATATGTATATGATATAAATTATTAGGTTATGAAAATATTTCCTCTGTGATTTCCCAATACTTGGAAGTGTCAGGATGGAGATCAAGGACCTTTATATTTTAAATTTCAATGTATTCTCTCACTGTCACTTGACAGGCTATGAAATCTCTTTTGTCTTTGTGGGTCCAGTTGTATCCTTGGTTTTGTTAGTTGGTTCCTTATTTTGGTTAGTTTGTTTCTTCATAAAATAGGTTGGTTTCTTCTTGTGTCCATTTGGATTATTCACACGGTTAGTCGGTTCCTTTATATGATTGGATGGTATCTTCTTGTGGTCACTTGTTACTTTTTGTAAGAACCCATATCTTCCTTTTAGGTTTGAGTTTTTATTTTCTGGTGTTTTTGGAAAAAAGAGGTGAATTTGGAAATTTAAGGAGTGCACGCTATGTACTTCGGAGTACATTCCATGTATCTGGTTGCCACTGGTGACCGTGTACTGGCCATGTAACGGCCAAGTACATGGCCGTGTGGGGTGTCCTGGAGACAACCTAAAGCAGAGGCCGATTAAGGCAAGTACACACTGTGTACTTTTAAGGAACACACTGTATACTTTTCTTTTTAATTGTTACGTCGAGATGGGGTCACGTAATTTATATGTATTTCTTGACATACACACGTGGAATGGTTTTGATTCTGTTATGTTATGTGATTGAGTTATTTGGTTTTTATTCATCTTTTATCTTAATCATTTTTATATAACGAGGGAAATGCCTCCCATTTTAGTGTTCTATACCATTTTCTCTAGTTTCCAACCCAGGGCTAACTCGAGGTGGGTCTCTGGGGTCATACTTTCTCTTCAATACTATCCCATTAAGGGTAGCAGTGGACGGGGGTTTGGGACATGAATTTTTATATTTATAATATCATATATGTATTATTTTTTTAACTAAATCACTAACCACCACACAATTTAAGTCACTATTCCATGTACAATATCATCACATGGTATATAACAATACATCATAGTATATATGATAATAACATCAGATACCATTCAACCAAATATACCAATTTTATTGTTAGATGTTCTTTGGATATAAAAAAATCATATGATGTTTTCTAAGATAAATTTTAATTTTAAAAGAAATTTAATTTTAATTTTAATCAATGAAGTGGATTCCAAAGAGTTTTCAAATTTCACAATATTTGAAATTATATAAACTTCAATAATAATTTGTATTTTATTAATGTGTCATATATAAAGGAGTTAGAGCAATTCATTTTATATACTAGTGATCATTACTAACTATAAAAATATCTCTCAAACTATTGCTTCTCTATTTTCCTCAAAGAAGGTTCTTTCACACAATTTAAATAAAATAGGTCAGGTAAAAGCATTTAACAATTCAAGTGGATGGTAGATAATTTTAGTGGTAATAATACATTGATGTTTTACAGAGGAACTTGATAAAACTCACCATTGATGAATATAGAAATATTTTATAGTGAGGTAAACATGGATTATCATTTTATCATTTAATTTTATCATTTTTATGGTAGGATATTGGGTATAATTTTTTTCCCTTCTATTACAAAGAGTCAATATGATATCCTATAAATCCCATCAGTGTTGTCAGAGTAACTAATGATGAAAAATAAATAGAAATAAGATCCATTGTGTATTCCTAAAATAGTATACTCTTAGGAACCAAAAAATTTCCCCTTAAAAACACCAATATCTATTTTTAATTTTTATAAACACAATATCTATGAATCTAAAATTATAAATTGTAATATAAGACTATGTAATTGTTCATGTAAAATAATAATAACAAAAAATCAAGGAAAAAATGACATTGTATTCAGTGTGTCAACACTATATTCTGGATATTTTTATGTCATGGATAGACCATGAAATAAATGGAAACTTTTAAGTCATTTTTGACTTTTGATGTCCTTACAAAAAATCCATTGGTAATGAAAAATAGCTTAGCCAAAATAGATATCCTAAAACAACATGCTATCAAAAATGACATACATAATATTATTGGTCTATGATATGACCATATAACCAAAATATCAAGGTGTAAGAGTATAATTTAAAATAAAAATATATTTATTAAAATTATTATATTCATTTTCCAACATTGACAAAAGATCCCATGCCAAATCCACACAACTTTAGACAATTTCAAAAGTGGATTTTATAAAATTTATCTTCAAATAATGTGGTACATCATGTTGAATTATTAAGATATAATTATTCATATATACAAACTATTTTCATGATGTGAATATTTTAAACTTTATTTTTAATTGTTTCAACATATTACTATAAAATTTACATACCATGAATTACATGATATGTATGAAAACCTAGGAGTTGGTTTTAATCTTCCTTCACATCAATTTGTTATACAATTATAAGATTAATTTTAGAGGTTGAGTATAATTTATAAATATTATGTGTTAGATTTATGTTATATTTTTTTTCACTCTTTAGTAAAGAACCATGGTTCGAGGGACTTTAGGTTAGAATTTTCACTGGATTAGTGGATTATGTGTTGTCTAGAAATCTTATGGTTGACACTTGTTACCCCATGATTAATCTAAAAGGGATTATTAATTACATAAAATTACAAACCCTTACATGAAAGGGTTTTATTTACCTTTTACATGGGATGATTTTGGACTTGTATAAAAATATTTTTGTTTAATTTGGGTTATTAATATAAACTGTGAGTTTTGTAAAGAGTTATATATTAATATGGTTTTAAAATATCAATTTAGTGTGCAAAATAGTGATTCCAAAACTAAATAATTAAAAGAATATATATATATGATTAAAACATAAGATATTAATAATTACATGTGTCAAAATACTTTTGAATTTAATATGCATGTGATTTATATAAAAATGGCGAGATAAAGAAAACCCATTAGATACTAAGTTCAAGATTCCATAAAAATAAATTAAATGTCAATAACTCAATGTTCCAACAAGGTAGGTTTATGCTAAATCTGGTTTCCCATAGACTATCTTGTATAAGGCATGGTGGTTATGGGTAACCCTAAGATTTAAGTATCCAATTTCTAATTCGACCATTGGGTTACATTTAAATAGAAAACCATATGAGATAGAACATAAGAGGAATATAGTTGAGTATTTTCCATATGATAGATTTGGAAAAAGGGTTTTCAATTAAATTTTCCATGAATCACATGTCATATGATTATCATGATGGATTATATAAATTGTTAAGATTTCGGAGGAAGACTAAATAGAAGAAAGAAAATAATAAAATATGGATATTGGCATACTCAAGGTAATGATGTCTTGGGTAATAATTATAGTGGGATTAATTTTATTAAAATTCCTCGATGAAAAGATATAGAACATGATAGTCACCCATATATATCTATTTTACATATATTTTGGAAGATATGACGATTATAATTTTGGGATATCTTATATGTATAACCTATAAAATAAATATAGATATGTATATATGGTTGAGAAGTGTTTTGAAGGAGAAGAATTATGATCATTTGGGTATGAATGGAATGGAAATAAATTTCTTTAATTTTGAATTATGGATATTGGATACCAGGTGTGCATCACACACTTTTTCTCATAAAAATTGATTAAAAAAATAGAAGATAAATTATCAAAGGTGAATTAGACTTATGTGTTATGAATGTGGAAATATTTGTTTGTAATTAGAATTTTAATGTTGTGTTACTTACATAAATATAAACTTTATTTATGTATATTTTTTGGACAAGAAAATATTTTCATTCATTATTAAAAAAGTGTTTTTCAATATATATTCCTGAAAAATTGTATGAAATGGTGATTATGATGAATATTATATACATTCTGGATATGAATAATACTTTAAAAAAATCCACGATACGACGGTCAAGGTTTATTCTAAGACTACTAATATTTGGAATTATTTCCTTTGGAATATAAATGAGAAACACATCCAATGAAACTATACTATATGACTATTTAATTCATTATATTATGTATAATTTGACATATGATAATATTTTTTATTAGGAAAAAAACCAATGAACCTTTTATTAAAAAAAGTGAGAGGGACAATGCATTATTGGATATTATAAATAGATATGTATGTGGAATAATGATAACTCAAAAAATTAATGGTTATATATTATTTATTAATTATTTTATTCTATATAGTTATGTGTGTGAAAAAAAGTGAAAAACCTTTGAAAAAATCAATGTATTGGAAATTGAAGCATATAGTCCACTATATAGAAGTACTAAAATTCAATAATAAGAACAGGGTAGTAAATAATTAGCTAGGAATTCCCAAAGAATCTGATAGAATATTGAATTGATTCACAACTTTATCCAACTAGAACACCATAGTGGAATAGTGTATCTGAGAGGAGGATTTGTACTTTTTTGGAAAAGGTTTTAATTATGATGAGTTAGTGTGACTTTCTTATATCATTGTAATTATATGTTATAGAAACTACTATATTTTTTACTTTACCATGTTCTAAATGAATCAATAAAAAATAAACCATATACTATATATATTGAGAGGTCTATTGATTTTTCTTATATAAATAATTATGATATTTAATTATACATATGTAATTTTATTTCTCATTAACTTTATCATATGTCAGATATATGCTTATTTATTGGTTATCTAAATGTGATAGTGGCATATTATTTCTATAATCCTACCAAACACAATGTGTCTATGGAATGGTACGATATTTTAACTAATAAGCATAACATGAATCATAATATTAGTGGGAGGAAAATTTTACATAGCGAAGTTCATTACCATCAAATAAGAAGTGTTCCTAAGATGCAATTTGATCCATTTCCATATG
The DNA here is from genome assembly GCA_963277665.1 of Viscum album. Taxonomy (NCBI): domain Eukaryota; kingdom Viridiplantae; phylum Streptophyta; class Magnoliopsida; order Santalales; family Viscaceae; genus Viscum; species Viscum album. Next base: position 1,061,091,853 of record OY728148.1, on the reverse strand, counting down.
AAGTTTCTAAAGAATGGCAAACTCATATTACCTTATATTCATGAAGGTTTGGTATGATTCATAAGAATCCTAGGAGATATTGATTTCTTATAGATAATTATGATGAATAAATGTTTATGGATAACGAACCTACTACCCACCGAGAGACCACTTAGAGTTTTTATTTTGAGAAATGGATTAATGCTTGAAGTCTTAGATGGACTCCATGTAGAATAACTAGGTTTGGAATGTGGTAGATGAAGTAGAAGAGGAGAGATATATAGGATTAAATTAGGTTTTCTATCAGAAAAGTGATGTGGATGGTAGAGTGTCTACCAAGAAATCTCATATGGTAACTAATGGTTATATAAAAATTCATTGTATTGACTATAAATATCCCATTTAATTAGTTGTGGTGATAAATTTAATTCAATTATTTAATTACATAGTAGCTCATTATGATTATAAGATAAATAAATTGTATTTCAAACCCCAAATTTATTAATTATAATTTAGTTTAAGATGTGCATATGATGGAAACTCATGTTTTTGAAGTAATAAATGAGCATGATAAGTCTTGCAAGTTGAAATGATCAATTTAGGGATTGAATAAAGTCTCTCAAAGTTGGAATAATTAGTTTGGTGATATAATCAAGGATTCATGTTTTATTATAACATATATGATTCTTGTGTACAAAAGAAGTTTAGTGGGGGGGGGGGGTGCTTTGGTATTTCTATTATTGTATTTTTATAAAATACTACGTCTCAAAAACAACATACCAACTTTACATTATAAAGGTGGTGTGTTTGGAAAAATTATTCTCAAAGAAAGACATGGAAAAATTAGCCTATATACTAGGCATGGAGATATATATAGAAATTTTATATAGGTTTCATTGGCTTAGTGAAAACATATATATAGTGAAAATGTTAGAATGATTTTTAATGGAGAACTACCTATGAAATTTTTACCTATACTATATGTCAAAAATATTATCAAGGTTTAAGATCCTCCTAAAGAGTTAAAAATCATGGAAAGGATTTCATATGAATATTCTATAAGATCTATTTAATATTATATATTGTAAACTCAACCTGATGTTGCTTATGCTTTGAACATAAAAAGTAGATAACAATATAATCTAGATAAGAGTTATTATAATTCTTTCAAAAATATCCTTACATACCTAAGAATAAGTAAGGACATGTTATTAAAATTTTGTGGAAAATATGGAATCACTTTAGGGGTTACACTAATTATAGTTTCCAAAAAAACAAGGATGACATGATATGTTAATATGGATTCTTATTTTTTCTCAATGATAGAGCCATTTGTCATAAGAGTTACAAATATGCCACTATAAAGGATTCAACAACATCAGTGGTGGAAATCACTATGTTTGATGATATAAATAAAGATTTTTGGACTAGTAAGTTCATTACAGAACATGAGGGGGGGTGGGGGGGGGGGGTCTTGGAATCGTGGGAGAAATTGAGCTTTACTATGAAAATAATAGTGTTAAAACTCAGTCTAAGGAACACATATATCACTAAAGTACCAATTATAACATTTTAAACTACCATTTTATTCAATATATCATTGAAACGAGAATGGTAAAGATCTATTTTTTGGCTACAACATATAATGAAATTGATCTATTAAAAAAATATGTCAATAAAACAAAAACATGAGGGTTCAGTTGAATTTCTTGGTATTAGATACAGAAATGATTGGATGTAATGGTCATAAAATGTATCACGGTTTTATAATAAAGTTAATATCTATTTATCATTCATTAACATGTAATTAATATATAACATGAATAGTCAAATTATAATATATCCTCAATGTATATCTTTGAGTAACCCTTAATCAATGATCATCATGGAATATTATGGGTTGTGATGATATGTTATGACTAACAAGACTGGAATATCAAATAAAATATATAATAAAATCATGATATAACAAGTAGATACATATTATTTAAACTATTCAATGAAGGTATATTACATGTATAATACATTAGGGTGAATTTTTAATTATAATCCCCATTACCTAAGATTGAAATGATTGTTAGTGTGTGAACCTTCATACTTATATACCTTACTTATAGTAGCCTTGTGGATGAGATAATAAGGGGGTGGACGGGTATGTTTCTAATCATGTCATCGGTTGAGTTTAACAAATTTGGGATTTCTTATTTTTTTATATGTATGACATCTAGGACCATTATTGAATTAAACTGAGAAAATTAATGACCAAGCTTCTTTGAGTGACATGTGATGAGCTAAAATACTTATATGAATGACATGTGATGTATCTATTCATACTATTCAGTATATTTTAGAGAATCATATACATATGAGTTATCCTGTACTATATTGACTTATTCCCTGTTTGGTGGATAATAAATGCCTTAGATAAAGAGATTATATGTGATAAGAAAGTGTGAATTCTAATTTCAAGTTATATTTATTGTTTTTAGAAGGGGTGACTCTGGAAAAAGTTATTTGAGATAATGGAATATTATGAAGCCAAGAGACTGACTGAATGTAGGGTATTTTAGAAAGATAAATTTTAGAACCATGAGTATTGGTGGCCATTTCTTGAGGATGGGATTGGGGAAACTATAAATCAAAATATAAACACCTTGATGGTGTCACATAAAGTGTGTCTAATAGATTTATAAGGTTTTATATGAATAATAAATAGGTTACATGAGGATGAATCACATTGTTCACCAGAATATAGAAATTTTGGAAAAGGGAATTTTGGTAAATTGGAGATGGTCATGATCACTAGTGGGTTATCTGTAAATCTCATAATGCGGTGGAAGAAATGAGCATCTTAGACCCACTATAAATATGTTGGGTGGGACCACATGTACATGGGACTGGTAGTGATATAATATTGAAAAACATAGCCAATTGTGATTTCAATTTTTTCTTATTCCTTATAGGTACTTTTAGTTTTATACTATAGATGTAGGACTAAAGACTTAACCATATAATCCTCAGGCATCCATTCATTGTTTTCTTTTTCTTCTTCTTGTTTTTTATTATTTGAGAGAGTAGTTTTTATATTGAGTGTGTAATGGTGTCAATCTAGTTTGTTTATTGGGGTATGAATGGACTTCACAATTCCTTTATATTGAATTCCAACACTATAAAATATACATTTAGTAATATTTATATTTGGCATCAACCATGATTATGAATATCATTAAATTGATTAACCATATTTTATAAAAACACTGTTAAATGATGTGTGGTTAAATTAACCATGTTTTTACCAAACATACAAGTGTTTCTAATAAATGTTAGTAAATGACCCGATACTATACTAATGGTTTTTAGAATTATGGCTATTTATTGTTTTATTAAGTTAGTTGTTTCCTCTTTTACACTGATACCCCCTACTTCTCCCTGACTTCCTATCGATACCTCTAGCCCATGCTTCTCCCCACCTTCCCATATTTTCCCCCACCTTCCTAGTCCCCACTTCCACCAAAATCTATCATAGACACCTTCACCCATCCCCCACTCCTCACTGACATAAAACACTCCCTGTTAAAATATAATTGTGTGTTGTGAGGATCAAACCCATGACATGGTGGGTAAATAAGAACACCCAAACCACTCATTTGAGCATTGTTTTTATTATATAAATTTATTATTTTATTTATATACAAGTTAATATAATGTACTTATAAATTTATATATTAATTAATATTTTAATATATATAAATTTATATATTACTTAATATGCCAATACACACACAAACACATATATTAATTATATATATATATATATATATATACATATCTATTAATGATCATTTATTTAGTTATTATTAATTAATATATGTGAATATATAAATATATATATATATTAATAAAAATACTATTGTAAATAAATAAATAAATAAATAAAAATTTAAATATTAATGAAAATTTATTTATTTATTATTAATTAATTATAACTATGTATTAAATTTTATTTTTATGTGCATATATGTATGCATCTATCTACGAGTCTATATATAGACATAATTTTTTTATTATCTAATACTATTATATATGTAATAGTACTAAGATATTTATGCATACATAAATATATAAATTAACACACACACATATATTAATTAATATAAATATACGCATATATATAAATTTATATATTAATAATAATTTATTCAGTTATTATAAATTAATTATAATTACGTTTTAACATTTTTATTTGTGTGTTTATATGTATGTATGTATGTATATATTAATTTTATATAAATAAAATTTATTTTTATTTCTATATATTACATTCATATATGTAGAATTATTTATATGTTTATATATATCTATGTATATGTATATTTATATCAGTATAACAGTACTTATAAATTTATATATTAATTTATAGATTAATATATAAATTAATATATATATATATATATATGTGTGTGTGTGTGTCAAAATGAACATTGATTAACTTATTATTAATTAATTATAATTATATTTTTACATGAGTGTGAGGGTTTATATGCATGTATATATGTATTTGTGTGCATGTATATATATATAGATGTTACATAAGTACATTTCAATTTCTTATTTAATTTGGACACATTATAAAAAAAAGTTAAATGTAAATTAGTGATGTTTTAAAATGTGACTTAAATAAAAGAGACTAAATCAACAAAATTATTATGAAAGCATGGATAAATTAAAAATTAGACATTTTTTTTGAAATCTCGAATAAAAAAACATGGAAAATTATCCCCAATTTTAAGAAAACAAGACTAAATTAAAATTTAACTAAATTTTTTAATGAAAAAAATTAAGAAATGTGCATATTTTTTTTACCATGATAGAATTATTATGAAAACAGAATATCTAAATCATTGTTCCATGCTCGAATATTTCCCTATTTTTTAGTGATTGTTGGTTCTGAATCCCAACAATTTGTACCCAAGCTTATTATTAATCAAGGTTATGCACACTTGGTTGTAGAATATTTTGGGAACATTCCTGTCCCCAAGATTTTTATTTCAGTGGGAGTATAATATTTCAAAAATAATATCATTGGAAGAATGAATGACTTCGATAGATGAATTCTATAGAAAAAAATTTGGTTTCTGGAGGATAAAGATGGAGGATTATTTAGTTCAAAAAAATTGTGAGGTTCTATTGAAAGGTGTTAAAACCTAAGAAATGTATAATGTTGAATGTGAGAGGATTGATACGAAGACACATGTAATGATTTGGACGTCACTGAAACTGAACGTTGCCTATAGAAATGGGGAGATAAAGACTATAGTGGGGATAATGAAGGTTTGAGGAGATATTTATAATAATCCAATAACAATGAACAAATAATTCATGATGAAAAGGTTATTCGACAAGGTAATTTCAAAATGAATACTAATGAATTATAATAATAGTGAATTTAACATGATTTAAGTTCAATTATAATCAAATACAATGAAATTATTAAAAGATGTGTGGGATTTATTTCTTCAGTTATCACTTCCAAAATCCTAGGATTAAATAGCGGTTTCTATAATATTTTTTATGAATATACTAACCTAGTTTTTTAGGACATATATGATCTCATAATTATTGAATAATTATAGAATAAATAAGTCCATGAACCTATTAAAACCATGATCAATGTAGAAGGTATAATATGTTTTATTCAATATAAAGGTGGCCGGAACCCAAAATATCAATCAAGGGAGAAGAGTGTAGGTAAATCATCTATGACCAAACCCATATGTTGGAATTATAGGAAGAAGGGGAACCTGAAGAAATATTATAGGGATCACATGTTGAATTATAGAAGGAATTATTCTGGATGTTCTAGTTCCATAAATACCATAAATAAATTATGGATTATAGATTCCGAGGCTTTACTCCATTATACAATTGAGAAGGGATGCATAGTGAATTATGTGTCTAGAAGGTTTGGAATGGTCTATCTAGCTGATTATGAAACTCCTAAGATCATAAGGAATGGATATGTGAATGTTAAAATTTAAAATAAAATATTCTTTCTATTATAGAGAATTCAAAACTTTATGGGGTTATAGAAGAATTTAATTTATGTTAGTTAGTTAGATAAAGCAGGTTTCAAAATAAGATTAATATATTGTGTACATAATATTTCTTAGGGTTCCATTGTTGTGTCCATAGGTGTCAATGATGGTATGTTCTCTCTGGTAGGATGATCAGATGGATAAGTAATTTTTGAAACAACAACATTTGAAAGTCTAGAGTTGTATAATTAACATATTGGGAACCTAAACGAGAAGAAAATGAATGTCTTTGTGGGAAAAGGGAACTGAAGCCTAGCCACATGGATTTCAGATCTTGTTAGAATATTATCCTAGAAAAGTAGAGAAAGGTTTTTTTAACACCGGAATAAGGACACTTATGTATCATAAGTTAGTTCTCATGCATATAGATTCTTGTCAACCTATTCCATTCTGTTCTCATAGTTTGTTAATGGACTTTTTCACATTCATCTATGATTTAACAAGGAAAGTGTGGGTTTACATCCTTAAACACAACTTTAAGGTGTTGAGGGTGTTTGTTCAATGGTGGTTTATTGTGAATAAGGTTATGAGAAATAATATTAAATTATTAATATTCGATAATGGAAAATTATATAGTAACATATAATTCTAGATGTTTTATTAGAGAAAAGGAATTAGATTCAACAATTTTATTTATAAAACATACAAAGAGAATAGTGTAGTCGAGAGGATGATCCAAACACTGACTGAGAAGGATTGGATCATGACACTAGATTTTGGAATTCCTATGGAGTTTTGGGAGGAAGAATTCAATTTTATATATTATTTTATGAATATGAATTCTTCTGCAATGTTGGAGTATGGGATTATGGAATAGACGAGGTCTGAAAAACTAGCAGACTAACTAAAAAGTTTTTTGACTCTCACATGTTTCTAGGTTAATTCCAAATATAGGAAAAATATTGAATCTAATTCCTAAGTATGATTCATTGTTGGGTATGAGAATGAAAAAATTGGGTTTTTTTAGAATGATGAAAATCGAAAGATCATTAGAAGCTAGAATGTCCTCTTAAATGAGTTTGTATTGTGGAAATATTGGAATATGGTGAAAATTGGGGTAGGGAATATAAAACTTACTAGACAAATACAAATTTATTTTTGTTAATGAATTGGTAGTTCTGAATTTTGAAAAGGATTAGATAGAATGAAATTTTTTTTGGAATAATTACAGCTCAAATATATACCAACAAGTATAGGAACTATGTAATATTAGGGAAATGATCCAGAAAATGAATTTACTATATTAGTGGCTCTAGAAATAGTATAACTATAGTTTGAGTTAAAAAGTTCTAGTAGGATCATATGAATGGTTTATAGGTTTCAAATTGATATTATTTACTTGTTTTTATATATTTAAGAGATCCTAGGATCCAAAATGAAGTGACAATTTTCAGTGATTCCAAAAATTTAGAGTTAATAATGAAGTATAAAATGGATTCGTTGTTTAAAAATAGAACTTAGGAGAAGACAGAACTACTACATGGGAATAAATAAGTATTTAAAAATAGTTTAATTTTTTAATGGTAGAAAAAGGTTATAGTAAGAGATTTATGGCTAGAATTATTGTGAAATGGTTTTAACAGAATGAAGAAGTGGATTTCTCCAAAAGTTTCTCACCTTTTGTAAAACATACAACCATACATATGTTATTGTGTTTGGATTCTTATAGAAGATTGAATTTTAAGATTATAGTCATGATGATTAAATTTTAACTTAGTGATTTAGAGGAGAAAATATATATGAATTAGATAAAGGGTTTCCTGGATAAATAAAATAAGATCATGATTTTCAAGCCAAAGAAAATAATTTATGATTTGAAGAAAGATCAAAACTAATGTAATCAGAGGTTTTGTTCCATTACAACTAATAATGGTTTATTATAGAGAAACATGTACATTTGTTTCTCTATAAAATGTTCAAGGAGGGGAGATACATCATCTATCACTTTTATATGGATTAAATGATCTTAGCAGGTCTGAACGTTAAATAGATTCAGATGGAGAAAGCTATTTTTTCATAAAATAATGAGATAAAGGACCCTGAGGAAGAATTAAATATTTATAGTATAATGATTAAAATAAATAATATTACTATAAATTTAGTTTTTTCTCTATGGGAATATATTAATAAGGCCAGAAAAATATTTGGAATGGTTGGATTTAAACTTGTGTCTACCCCATCAGTTAGAAACTTCATGTTATCTAAAGAAAAAAAATAGAATATGAGTAAAATTATATTTTGAATGTTCCATTTTCATCAATTATAAATAACTTGATATACACCACAATTTTTATAAAGTTAGAAATTACACATGTTGTGGGATTTTTCTATTCGTTTATTGAGAATTTAGGAAAGAAGTAATGAGAAGTCATGAAGTGGATTATAATATACCTTAAAGGGTTGTAAGTTGTAGTATTTTTTTGAATAGTTGATTTTAGGAAAAGTCTTATTTACATATAATCTATAAGGGATATTGATTCATTCAAGAGTACCATTGGTTTGGTTTTTACCATTATAGAGATTACCATATGTTAGATGTTAATCTTGTAGTTGGTTTTTTTACTACATATAATAGAAGAAGAGTTTGTGGTCTTTACACAAGAAGGAAACAAATCTATATGGTTAATGTATTTATTAAAATAACTTAAAAGGAGTAAATATAGTGGGTTAAATTTTTGAAAAAGTTAGAGTGTAATTAATTTGTCTAAAAGTTTTTTGTTTCAATCATGAATTATGACCATTGAGCTGTAGTATCATTTCAGCCAAAAATACTGAAGGATATAGTGATGAAGCGACCTAAAATCAGTATAAGTTGAAATCTAACTAACATGTTTACCATGATCATAGTATATGAAAGTATATTTTAGTATTATTATATAATGAAACCTAGGTGAATAGAAGGTAAAATATAGATGTTGACTTATGATGTGGAAGTTGGTTTGATCATGAATTACTAAGTATCACAGGATGATTGAATCTAGGAAATAGGTCTTCAAGTAGGAGATTGGTAGGAAAGTGTTATGTATAATTGCATGTTTTGTTTATTAAATTTTAGAATATTTACTTTAGAAAAATAGACTTGGAATGATGGAGGCTCCCCAAAGAAGGAGGCCTACATGAGGCATGCCAGTCTAGAAAAAGATGTTCTAGAACCAGAATTTTAGTTAGCCATGTCTAGGTGATGGGAGTGTAGAAGCTCTATTATAAATAATAATAATTTTAATTTTGTTATGAAATTAGTTTATGGTATTTTTATGAAGATTCATATAAATCATCAATGTTCTATAAGAGAATGAATTTCACTATTCAATGAAGGATAGTGGTTAAGGTAGATAAAATCATTTGAAATCAGTGGTAGAGAAAACCAATGGTGGGTCCTCTACAAATATCAAATTGTGGGGGAATCGATTGACCAGATGGAACCCACTATAAATAGGTGAGGTGATACCACTTGAATGTGTTACTTGTAGTGATATAATATAGAATCAATTAATCAATTGTGATTGTAAATTTTTCTTCTTCTGTGAGTTTGATGGTAGAATTAGTATTCTCCCATAGATACGTGACTAATGTTTGAACTGCCTTAAATACATTTTTTTCATTCATTTTTTGATTTTATTTTCACTTGAGTTTTTTTAAGAGAATTATTTTTATTAAGTGTGTGATGATGTAAATATGGAGTGATGATCAAGTTATGGTCTATGTTACAAGTTTTAGAACATCAATTTTTTGGTATTATTTTGATTATATCACTTCTTGATCATTTTTCTATTCTTGAATATTCTGATGTTTTAATTTTGGTGATTGGTGGTTCTGAATCCAAAAAATAATGAGCATGGATATAATGTATAGAGAAAACAATTATGGTGGGAATATTCATAAAGGATAAATGAACCTTTGTAACAAGAGTATAAATTATGTTTTTCCATTCTAATATTTTATTAAAATTATAGATTACACAATTAATCATTTTTATCAATTCTATGAAGGCTCATAGGGTCACACATAGGGTCCTAGAATGAGGATTAATTTTGGTAAATAGTTTTTGTATAAAAATTAATATGAATTATTATAATAATATCAAAAAAAGTTTGGATACATTCTAAAAAGAGTTGTGAAGTTATTCATTGCTTTTAAGAGGCTTTAGTTTAAGTGGGAGATTTTTGAATTATGCGCACTAAAGCAATGATCGAGATAGGGAAAAAGATGACACATCATGACTAGTATCATCACGTGGTATACATTTCTATGTCATGGTGTATATGAGAGTGGTACGAGATTACATTTGATCAAGTATTCCAATTCAATTTTCAAATGTTCATTAGAATTAAACCCAACATATGATGATGCATAAACTAAATTAAAACATTAAAAGAGTTTTAATGTTTAGACTAGTCATTAAAGTCCAATTATTTTATCATTTTCATAATTTTTAGAAAGTTATAAACTGAAATGCTAATTTTCAATTAATGAATGTTCTACATATAAAGGAGTTCATGAACTTCATTATATATATTAAAGGTCATTATTTTCTTGATAATGCTCCACAATCTCTTGATTATCTATTTTCATTAGTAAATGTGCTATCACACCATTTAGAGAAAATAGGTTTTGTTGAATCGTTTGGAAATTCCAATGGCTATTGGATTTTTTTATAGGAAAGATATATTTGGATGTTGTAGTGGGAATTCAATAAAACTCACTTTTAATGAAGTTAATACCTTGGATAGTGGGGAAATTATTTCAACCTACCTTTTTCTCTTATTACTATTACATCATTTTAAATATAAATTACATAATAGTAATACACTTCAGAATCAAAAGGATTAGTATATCATAAAAAATAGGTTCATACATCACTAATACATAATAAAACACAATCAGTATTTAAATCACTCTTCATAGTCCTAATAAATCTCTCATGTTCTCCGAAGAACTTGTATTCACCTAAGGATATACATCTAATAATGGGGTGATATTAAATCCCCGTAAGAGGATGAATAATATAGAATAAATATATTATATGGTCAAGTATAATCATTCTATTCAAATCATAATCATATAATAATAATAATAATAATAATTAGGGGTTCATTTGAAAAATACATTTAATGTTTAATATTCATATAAATGAATCATCGTAATGTAGTGGTCAGATACCACACATATGTTTTCAGAAAATCTTGCATCACGTTTACACACAAAATATGTTCATAAATCATAAAATCATAGTTAATAAAAAGTATACTATCATGTTCATTAATTATAAACATAATATCATGAAATATATCACATTAAATAATGAATTTTAGGGATATATAATTCTTTTCCCACCCATCACATTATAAAAAGAACATAATCAAGCGTGCCACAGAAGAAGAAATCAAATAACAACTGCCATCATGATATAAACCCATGGGAAAGAATGAAATTAATAAACATGTATTATAGAATAATTTAATGAATAATATTTGGGTTCACGAAAATAGTAATATAGATTATATTTTGTCATAAAAGATCATAATTCTATGAGTGAATAAGGAACAACACAAGAGGATTCAATGAGATGTTTTGGAAAACAATGTCTTTTTGAAAACTATTTGTAACTATATTTGAAACATTTTCAATGATATAATAGCATGTATACCACAAAAGATTATATGGATATTTAAGTGGAAGGATATTTATAGGAAATTAGATAAGAATCCATAAGGAAAACTATGATTAAGAGGAGATAACCCAAAAGGAAAGAGGGTGGTTTAAGAATTCCCCATACCTTATCTCATTTTTTATTTCATCACCTATTTTTTTTTCATAAATAATAAACATAAATGTATTAAATCATAAAATTTTTAGTGAATTGTGTTATTATTTTTCACTCTTGATCAATTATAATCATTTTATTTTACTTATTAATTTTCTTTGTTAAAGGTGTAAGGTTTTTAAATTATATTTTCATTAAAATTACCCAATCTTGTATCGATTTTTTCATCTTATTTATTTAAATTTATACACAAATATGATAAAATATATAAGATTATAAATAAATATATTTATATATTTATATATCATTTTTTTATTTCCATCTATAAATACAATGATAAAAATAGAATCAACAATGTCTTCATTGGTAGTTAGACAATCGTTAATGAAACATTATCCAAAGAGCATGTGAAAGATGTATAACATATAATTAGGTTTAAAAATTATCCATTCAAATAGGTTTATATAATTAATATATTTTAAATATACTTATTAATGAATTTTAGGAGGTTTGGGTTAGAAAATAATATTATTATTGAGGACGAGAAGAGGAATATGAAATGGAAGATACCGAAGAATCTTACCTCATTATTTATATTGTTCCATTGCCTTAGGTTTTAAATACATGAAAGCATTGAGTTACATGGATCTATAAATAATAAATTTTTTATTAAGGGTTTAAATCAAGGTAATTGGGATGAGATTTGGTTTTGGTAAGTGGAAGTCAAGTGGTTTTCCAAGGGGAGGGAGAAGCTGTATTTATACTTGAGGAGATGTGTATTTTTAGGATAAAATATTGAATAAAATATAATTTTTAATGTTAAATTTTTAATTGTTATATTTTTGACACTATGAATAATATTTGATTATATATATATGTTTTTAATACTTTAAAAACCTTTTAAAATTAAATCAATTAGATTATTAAAAAGGAATGTGGAAAATTTTAAAACTATTTTATTAATGGAAACTTTAGACTTTGGAAAATAATTTTTTGGTTTGAAAATTGAATTTCATGAATTAATTAAATTATTAAACCTGTAATTTTATGATATTAAAATTATTTAATTTTTTATGTCATTATAGTATATTTAATGATAGAATTTAAAACATAATGGTTAGGTAAAAACTGTTTTTTTACTATTGAAATAAAAATTGATGTTTTTCTAAAAAGTTCAAAACAAATAGCCCTTCATAAATTCAATGTGATAATTATAAAAATTAAATTAATTGTATCAATTTTTTTAACATTTCCAATTTTTTATTATTAACATAAAAAATTATTATTTTTACAAAATTTGTTAAAATAATGTTTATTAAAAATGCGCTTATAATTTCTTTGAGTTCTTAATCTTGATATTTATTTTGTAGAATTAAAATATTAATATTTTCTAAAATTATTCATTATAACAATTAGTTACATTTTATTTTAATATTTCTTGAACAATTAGCTATTGTAGTGGTCATGTTACTATTTCTAACAATCAAGTTATTATTCCAAACATTCATATTACTCTTCCAATGATCATATTACTATTTAAAAAATCATATTACATATTATTAATACCTATTTCTTCATCCATTAATAATTCATTTCGAATACTATAAAGGTTATACACTATTCATTTCTAAAATTTCTAAAATATTATTAATGTTATGTTTCCTTTTTATAGTTTTCTTTACTACTATGATGATTCTAAGGGATCAAGATATTCCAAAATTTACTAATCTCACAATTTTATGATTTTTTTATATTTATTCACCAAATAGTAAAATATTTAATTTTATTGTATTTAATTATTTAATAAATGTAACATTTTCAATAAATAAAATTAACTATTATTGTTTGTGATGCATGTGAATTCAGATATACCCTGATTCTCATTGGTATATGTATGGTATAATACTTATTGAAAATGATTTTCCAAATTTAAATTCAATAAATATGTGGATAAAAAAATTATTCATGAATAAATATATGGATTAATCGTCCCACATTCTAAATATAATGATTTAAAGAGATAAATCAGATTGGTTTCTTATACAGAGTTAGAACACATATATTGGTAAAGTGTTAAAAAGTTTTAACATAGAGAACTCCAATAATGAATCTTTAAAAGTGTTTCATGGAATTAATCTTATAACAATTTAGTATCCTTCTAATTAATAATAAAATAATGATTAGATTACACATTCATTCACTATTAGATCTATCACGTATTTCATGTTGTGTACTAAAACTAATGTCGCTTATTTTTTGATCATAATAAGTTGATACTTGTATAATGATGGGGAGACTCCCTACATTTTTGTAGATAATATAATTAAGTACTTAGGTTGATAAAAGGGTACGCTCTTGGTCTTTGGCGGTGAGTATGATCTTATTTTAAGGGGTTGAACTGATAAACAATCCATGCTGAAAAAGATGATATGAGATCTTAATTAAGTTTCATGTTTTTCCTCATTAGTGGATGCATCAATTAGAAGGGTTATAAACAATACACTCTGATAGTATCAATAACAGAGGCACTATATCAATTTCTATGAAGGAGGCTGTTTGGATTAATAAGTTCATTACTAAACTTGGGGTGTTTCTAGGATACGAGGGACAAATTGGGCTTTACTATGACAATATTGAGGTTATTTCTTAGGATAAGGAACCCTGGTCTCACCAAAAGACTAAATAAATCCTTTTTAAATACCATATCATTTTAGAGATCATTAAGTGGGGATATAAAAATATTAATTGGGTGTATATAGTGGATAATGTAATAGATTCACTAAAAACCCATTATAATAATAAGAACATGAGTGCCATGATTAATATCTGGTTATTAAATACTTTAAATTTTGGATATAATGGTTATAAAATGTATAATTATTTAACAAAAAATAAAATCTTATTTTATCATTCATTTATGTATGTTTATATTTTTAAACATGAATAGAAGAATGATAAAATCCCCTCAATTTGTGAATTTAATTTATCCCTAATCAAATATCACCACGAAATATTATTGGTTGTGATGATATGTAATGGTAAGTGAGAGTAGAATTATATTACATTATATAACATAGAATCATGATATAATGATTCAAGGATTATTATCTTGACTAATATATTAAATCATTTCCCTTGGAATTTTAGACAATATTTAATATACTTTGGGATAAAATATTATTATTAAATCATTATTACCTAAAGTTGATAAGATACTTATTATATGAGACTTTATATATTGATACCTTATTTATTACATCCTTGAGGTTGATCTAACCGGGGGTGTTTGGGTATGTTACTGATCATTCCATCAGTTGAGTTTAACTAAGATGAGATTTTTCAACTTGTATGGTAACAAAATACACAAGCTCATTTGATTGATTGATTTTTGAAATTCATGTGAATTCATATATAAGTGACATGTTATGTTCTTATCTATTAAGATGTATGACATGTGATGTAATCACTCTATGTGATCAATTTACTCATATAATTAATTAATTATGTGTTAGCCTATACTATATTGACATTTTCCTTGTTTAGTTTCTACTCAATGTCTTAAAAAAAGATTATATATATAAATATGATTTATATGATAAATCTTATTTGGTTTATTTTCATATAGATATATGAGTAAATTTTTTTAGGATTTCATTGAAACCATTTATATATTTTGTAGTAATAACCTTTTTATTTAGGACTCTCTTCACTTACACTTATAAATTTGGGAATTCAATTTTTTTTTCTTAAATTATGAAAAGTTCCATAGGGTTACAAATTTAGGTCTTTTCATAAGAATTAAATTCATTAAGATGTTTTTTATTTAAATGATGAGAGTTTGATAAACAATATCAACATTATTTTGGATTTCTTCCCAAAGAGGTGTAATGTTTTTAATAATGTACTAATTGGATTTTAATGTTAATGTTATTTTATAGATAAGAAATAAAATAGGTGAATCAAATTGTATAATTTTACTTGATTTAAAACCTAAAAACTTCCTGTGAATCATATAATTGGAAATGAAATAGATGTATCATTAAAGGCATGGGATACTTATGTCATATGATATGAAATTTTAAAAGACCAGTGATATGTGATATAGGGTTCTTAGAAACTAGAACATCTCTTAAATCGTTTTATTATAGTTATGAATCATTGTGATGATTAATGATGGATTACATGTTATATTATTACCATTAAAAAATTTTAATGAACATAATACCACAATGTCCATATTTTATGCATAATACATTGTAGCTTCCAAATGTTGGTAGATGATACTTGATCACCTTATTTTAATAAATAGCATCCATATATAGGATATAATACTTTATATTGGGGAATTTGGTGTATTTTTAAGCCAAAAAAATCGTTATTCCACTTTTTCTCCACTTTTCATTGAGTATAGGATGTTATCATTCATATTGAATTTGAGGTATTGTTACATAGTGTATTTGGATTCTAGGGTCCATTGTATAACCTATAGAGAAAAAACCTTGAGTGTTCTTTCTTAGTGATCATCCTCAAGCATAATACTTAAAAATCATAAAAAATGGATTTATGCTACACATTTTTTTTATTTATAATCATTTTTTATAAATTGGATTCATGATGATAGATCTGAAAAATTAATTGGTTTGTTTAACCATTATGAGCATTATATGTTCCAAAAAAACCCATAAATCCCTGATTTCACCACACTAGAAGTTCATGGACATTCATAATGTGGATGGAGGAGGAGTATATTGATACACCATCATTGGTGAAATTATAATTCTTGTGTTAGGGAAGATCAAAGTGTTGTTTTGAGGAGTTGTGCATTTTTTTAAATTTGGATTGCACTATGTTCTCTATATTTTTGAGGGTTGTAAACCTAGAGAGCTAGTGAAACCAAATAGAATTTATAATTAAAAATAAATGTTCTTAGTTTATTTTTCTACAGTTGTACATTTATGAGTTTATGCACCTTTTAAGTATCCTATTATGGGTGAACCAAGTAAAAATTTCTTATGTCACTCTTTTATCATCTATATTTTCCATATTACATTGTGATGGTGAGAAGAGTGTATTCTTAATCACGAAACAAGTTATTTAAAAATGTTATTTTGAAATTTATATACCCTAATTCTCCACCTCTTATGGTATATTCTTTATGTGTGACAAAAAGTGGTATTAGAGAAGAATTTTGAACTTGAATGTGCTTTCTATATTTGAATCCATGACAAAAATTGATAATCAAAAAGGAATACCTGTATTTGAGGAAAAAAATTTCCAATTATAGATGAATTAGATGAAACAACACTTTTACTCATTGTAAATCTATGTCTATATAGATTTCATATATGGTATTATGTTCAACATGGAATATAGAGCTTTCTCAGCAGGAAATCATAAGGTTCAAGATTCTAATAGAAAATAAATCAATGCGATAAGGGGAGATTTGTTTAACCAAATCCACAAAAGGTGATGTTTTGTAAATCCTCACACATAATGTAGGAATAGTTTCTAAATATCCATGAAGGTGACTCAATGATATATAAATATAAATTTCATGTTTTATATAATATGTAAGAGAAATTAAGGATGAAGCCAAATGAAACCATTGATACATTCTTGGATCATGTGAACAATATTGTGGATCAAATTAATTGACACAAAGGAACATTCAGGGTAATCATTATTATAAAGTATATTCTATTAAGGTTTCCAACTCAATTAAATTAGAAGGGTTTAGTTCTCAATGATTAGTATCTAGAGAATTTTACATTGGATGTTCTTCACATAACTCTTATTATATACAAGATAAAAACTAATGACGATGATATATATAGGTAAAGAAGAAGTTTCATGAAGTATAGTTCAAGGAAATTTAGATTATCTTAATAGAGGATGTCCCAAAATAAGTGAATTTTGATGAATTTATGTCATTTATTTCATAAAATTTAAAAATGGGGAAATGTAAAAATAAGGGGGAAGCTTCCCCATTCTTTTAACTAGTTTGTAAAGGCTGTGAACCCTGTCATAAGTTTTCCCAAGAATTTTTGAGATGTGGAGAAAGTTGAAGTAAACATGAATAAATATTCAAAAGATGTGAAAACAAAGAAGAATTCATAGTATATTATGTTTAAAAAATAGAATTTTTATCATAGATGCATGTAAGATAATAAGAAATCAGAGTAGAAGAGATTGAGAAAAAGAAATACCTTAATAATAATGTTATTGTGGATATCATATATAAATTATAAATGGGTGATAATTATAATGGTGATGAAACTAAAGTTCCAAGAATAGTAGAACTAAAAGTAGAGATAGTATTAGTTCAATATGAGAATTAGATCAAGGCAATGTGTAAAGATATTTACAAAATTAAAAAGAATAAAAATTGGAAAAATGTTTTGACTTTTAATAATAATAATGTTATCACAACCAATTTTATTTTCCTTAAAAAACTTAATGAAATAAGAATATTGATTTTAACATAGTAATGAATCATATAGAAGTGTCATTACAAAATTTAATAGATCTATATGAATGATATGTTTTATATCTTTCCATGTTTTTAAATGATTCAATTATTCTTGGGAATAATAGTAAAAAGGGATTCAAGGTATTATAGATGGATATCAAATCACAATTTATTAATGGATTCCTTTAAGAGAATTATTTCATTGATTATATATATATATATATATATATTTTATTACTCTAGAATATAGGAACACAATTTTCTTATTGAATAAGGAATATCATGTGCTTAATCATGATGTAATATCTTAGTATTCTAGGCGTGATCAATACATTAGAAAGTCTAGTTTACAAAATAGAGGAGTTAATATAGACATTATATCAAAAAGGATAATTATAAAAGGATGATTGTTCTTATTTTTATGGATGATATGATATTTATAGGATAAGATGAAGAACATTGAAAATGTCAATGAAAATGTCAATGATTGGTGAGTTGAAATATTTCCTTACATTACAAGTCATGTAATGAAGGGAACTTTTATTTACCAATCCAAATATTCTAATAAGTTTCTAGGAATATTATTAATAAAGGTCTCTAGGGGTGTGTAAAAATTGATTTCTACTTGAATGAAAATTTTTAGGGATGAAAATGGTAAAGTTATCAATGTAACGAAATATAGGTAAATCATCAGAAACATACTGTTAAAAACAATGAAATGACCTAATTTTTTAAAAATAAATAAAAAAGGTACCAGAGTTATCCTAGGTAAATCGACATGAAAAAATTGAAAATAATACTATGATAAGTAAAAGTCATGGTTGATTTTAGGTTGTATTACAATGATACATTACAATAGGATTTATCAAGATTTATGTATGAGAATTATTAAGGTTCAAAAGTTGAAATGGATTCAAAATTAAGAGGTTCAGTTTTTTGAGATTTTTTTTATTTCTTAGCCAATCATGATATTAGATTACATATCATTGAGAAATATAGAAGATACCTAAATAGAAAAAAATCAATCTTGTATACTAATCATATGGATAAAGAATTTGATGGAGGATATTATAGTTAAAATTAAATATCCTATTTTAATTATGTTTTATCACTCAAGGGATATTAATCTTAGAATAAAAAACTATTCTTTCAATCAAGGAATGAAACATAGATATCAACTATCAATTCCTTAAGAAGAAGTTTGATAATGGGATAGTGAATATAGAGTATGTGTTTACTCAAATTAAAGTATCATACATTATGAATGGGGAACTATAGAAAGAAGGTTTTGTGGAGAATTAGTTGTCTCTTGGAATCGATCCATATTTATCCACTTGAATGGTTTAGAGAAGGTCCCTGACTATCATGAGGTATTTATTACTCTACAAATATGGAAAAAATACCAGTATAATGTGGTTCATGTTAATGTATTTTAATCTACCATAGTTTGATTTATTAAGAATATTATTTCTCACTATTTAACATTTATCTAAGTGATCTTTGGGTTTGTTTACATAAGGAAGATATAAGTTTGAAATTTCTTCAAATGGGGAGATATAACCCAAGTTAGTGAAAGATATTTCTCAAATAAATATTTTTGAGTGTTCTATATTATTTTTCAAAAAGGTGGAGAGATGCAATATTGAAAAGGAGGATATATTATTTCATTTATAATTTATTAGGGGAGAGTACTTTAATGTTTTTAAGGGGAGTTTGATAGATGATTGGAATGCATAATAGTAAAAAGTGGATCCACACAAGTTTTTTCTAAAGTAGAGTGATATAGGTGCTGTTAATTTGTGATTTAAAAGTTATTTTTGAACTCAAATATTTTTTTAGATCATTTTTAGTTTTTTTATCAAAGTAATTATATGTACCAAGTTGTGTTTAGAGAAATTGGGTAAGGATAATGAAGGGTTTCATGAGTAACTTTTTTTTATTATTTATCATAGTTATCATGATGCATGTAAGATTATAGTGAACTATTATAAAATTATTGGATACAAAATCTGAATATGTATGTTACACTTGAAGGATGGCGTGCTAGAGAAGTGACTTGGATTTTTGTTGTGTTTCCAACAAACCTAAATATGGGATTTTTAGTGAAAATCAATGGTTTCTTTTTTGGGATGTGTTCATTAACAATGAATGGATGAAATTATCTTGAATAATTTTAAAATAATCAGGTTTTTTTATTAATTAATTTGGAATAATTTAAGGGAATTTTATAAATGTTCTAATTTGGAGGAAAAAAATCATTCCATAGCAACAAATACTTCATCACAAGGTATGATTTCCCACCGTCCGGATGACCCAATGATTTTTAGTCTATATATATTT
Organism: Viscum album; assembly: GCA_963277665.1. Lineage (NCBI taxonomy): Eukaryota > Viridiplantae > Streptophyta > Magnoliopsida > Santalales > Viscaceae > Viscum > Viscum album. The sequence continues at coordinate 1,061,071,206 of OY728148.1, read as the reverse complement.
AAATCAATTAATATATTACACCATGAAGGATAAAATACCTTACATAATGAATTTATTTATGTTAATTAGTTTGGTAGAGTTTTGATTAAAAAAATATCACACTGTAATAGTGTTGTGTAGGAATAAAAAAAAGTTATTTAATAACCATTATCATAGGTTCATGCTAAAATTAAAATTATTTCACTATAAATAAGTTAAATTCATAGTGTAATAAATGTCATTAATTTTTTGTGTTTTACTATTTGAGGACTACTATTCCATGGATGTGGATTTCACCATGAATAATTGATCGATGATATTTTTTAAATGGTCAATAAATCACAATAATTAGAGTAATAATTATCTGGTTCCATGATTATCGTAAGAGAAATAACATTTCACAATTATAATGGTAATTCTGATTTGAAGGTTTTGATTTATAAATATTACCTAGTTTTCAATGCTTTTATCATGTAATGAATTTTAAGAGATCTGAATTTAAAGTAGCTTACTCATATTTGGAAGACTTTTATGGACTAATTTTCGTATCATAATCATTGTAACATGAATATCTTAATTAAGGTTATGATGTTGAATCTTATGGGAGACTAGATATATATTATTTTTAAAAATAGAACTTAATAATATTAGAAATTAATTGTTTTATATAGAAGAGTAATTATAGAATTTACTAGAACGAAAAGAAAGAGATCCAAGAGTTCAGCTTACTAATATATTATAGTGATATATTATGTAGATGAAGGATGAGACTACACCATCATAATGTAATAATCATTATTAGTTCATGTAATATCATTGTTTCACTTAGAGGGTTATTATATTCTTTCAATGTGAGAAGTGGGGTATGTAATCTATCATTGTAAGGGTTATAAACCTACAAGATCAGAGATACATCTATGATTTTATAATTAATATGTAGTGTTCCTAGTGGGTTTTGGTACACCATTAAATTTGAAAGTGTAAACTCCTTGGATATATACAAGCATGGGATATCCCAATAAAACTTCTCGTGTCTCAATTTTATACTTTATCACATCATATTACATTATATGGGAGATAATATTGGTAAGCATAATCATTGAAAAAGACCATAGGAAGGGATATTTTTAAATCCAAAAACCTTATTTCACTCCCTTATTTAAGTATGTTCCTTGCATGTGACTAACATGACTACTGAAACCCCTATGAATAATTTGAAGAAAAATATAATAAAAAGAAGATGTTTCTAGAATATTTTAAAAAATATGTTGGTTTTACTATTTATCCCTTAGAATAATTTACCAATTGAGATAGGTGTTAACTAATTTTCTTTTATTTTAGATTTACATGGATGATTGTTCTCTAAAATTTTATCTTGAACTAAATCAATGAGGTATATGTATCTATATTTGTGTGGATTGTTGTAATAGTGTGTGCCCTATACCCAAATTGAAAATAAGTTTGATTTCCATATCTTATATACAGTTAGATATACATGATGTATTCTTACCATTATAATATATACTTTTCTGCATCCCCTATTTAATGTTAATATCCATAGATTAATTATCATATCAAAATGTTATAGAAGATCACATGCTATAATTAAAAACTCAAGATACTATGAAATTAATCTTAAATAGAGTCCCTATGGTCTAGATACATCTTACTAATAGGACACAATAGATGATTGACAATCAGGTGATGGGGGATCATAAACCTTGAGACTTATTCTCATGAAGTTCACACTTGGTGATCTCTAGTAGTGAGATCATGAGTAAAAACGCACCAATAGTAACACCACATGTTTTTAGTGTCATTGGATGTTCCTATATATAGACACGTGTAATGGTATCCTGACTTTATATCATTATTAATGTGTTCCATTGGATGCAAGGAAAAATCTATTATAATGAATTCATGGTGAGGTATCTTGTGTTGGGTGCTTAATTACTAGTATGGCATTGGTTGAATGGACAAGAAAGAATATTTTTTTTCTTGGTTAAGGAAGTAATATATCTCAGGACTGGTTGATTAGGATGGTAGTACCTTCATAAATATATGGAAAGGGAATTCAAGGGTAAATCAATCTTGTTAGATCAAAAAACAATAAATCATGAAAAAGATGATGGCATGAGTGTGCATCTTTCTTTATGTGATATTAAAGGCATAGAGATTATATTACACAGTGCATGTTCATAGGTTGGTTGTCATTGATATGGATATCCTTATCTCTTTAGAGGTCATGGTGGGTTTTATATCCCACTCTTGGTCTTTGAATACTATTCACTACTATAGAGATAAGGTCCAAGAGGGTCACACACTATAGCATATTCATGAATCTACCCTATTTAGTTGAATATGTATATAGAACATGGTTGGACCCAACAGTGGGGTTTGTGTTTTGTCTAAAGATATACGATCACTAAATGAATAAATAAATTAATATAATTTTAAGTTACTAATAAATGTCATGGAATTCTTTTATTATATGTATTTACAAATTTTAAAGTAAATACTGGAAAAACATTATTTGAATGAATATTAGTTTTAAATATTAAAGGTTCATTTAATATTTTCGAGATTGTTGATTCGTGTTAATGGCTTAGTTATTATCACATAATATATTTATTATATTAAAATCATGTGATAATAATACAAATTATATTTATGGCTTAGTATATTAATCATAATATCATTTATAATTTGTGTACAAATATTTAGGGGTCGGGGAGGCAATTTTGGGTAATCTCAAAACATGCTATAAATAGAGGGGAAGAGTATCTTTCCAAGTGAATATTCCTGGAAATATATTAAGATATTATCTATCCTATCTAGCTTTATAGAGATTTAATCTCTTTATATATGTTATTTATATCGAGATATCTCTCATTCTTCACAAGCTAGGTGATGTTGGGATCGTTGGATCGTCAAAGGTGTCATGAGATCTACACATTATCACCCTAAATTTGATGATTAGAGCTCTTAAAATTTCATGAAGTGAATTTGGAAGATCTAGAAGAATTTAACTTTGGATTTTTTGAGGAGATAACACTAAAGAAGAAAAGATGTCAAGTGCAACTTAGGATCTGACCAGGTATTTGCAATTTATTATTTTGGGCCTAAAATTCTATACTCAGGATCCTCAGATGTTAATCAGGCAGTGTTTCAATAATTATGATGAGATCTTGTCGATATTTAGTGTAAATGATTTAAAATCCCACGTTTTTTGACCCATTTTGACATGAAATAGGTCGGGGTGGGTCCGTCTGACCCAAAATAGGATTGGGCGGACCCACTCGACCCATAACACCCCTTTACTGAGTCTCCACACAGGATCCTAGTACAGAAGACCCACATAGGATCCAAGTACATCCTCAGACCCACACAAGATCCTATTACAGCAGACCCACATAGAATCCAAGAGTAGTCCCATGTGGATTCCTAGAGGGGATCCAAGTGACACACTTGAACACATACCGACAATGGATCCCAAGAATAGACCCACAAAGGACCCCTTTCTCATGTTACAGCCAACTACAAGGTTCTAGTAATAAGCTCACTTGATTTCGAGAAGATCCTCTCCCAAATCCACAGGTCGATACTCTAACTGCCATGAAGTACCCTAAAGAAGTATCCTAAAGGACCACTATGTAAAAGGGTTCTTAAAACAATACATAGTGTGCTAATCGGATGTCTGGTCTGTAAGTTATTTGCCTTTTAGTTTGGAGGGACCGGTTGCATTCATGTTCGATCTAATCAGGCCATACACCAAATTTATCCAAAAATTATGTGGGGTATACCAAAAGTTCCGTCTCACTCCAAGGTTTTCGACGCTAGTGACGGTTCGTCAAACGTATGCTTGTAGCTCAAGATATGACCAAAATGGAGAAAGTGGGTCGAAGTTGGTCCGGGTCCAGTTCAACCTGGCCTGGGCCGACCCGACCTGGGTCGGGTCGACCCGACCCACTGGGTTTGGGCTGACCCGTAGGTGCGGCCTGGAACATGAAGCGGCGGCCCGTTGGGCTCACGGTGTGGTGGCCCGCTGAGCTCGTGGTGTGGCGGTCCGCGGTGCGGGGTAGCCCGTAGTGTGGCGGCCCACCGTGGCTAGCCAGACGACCAACCGCCTTCTCCACGCAGTGCGTCATGCACCGTGCCTTCATCGGCGTCCGACTCAGCCAGACTCCCTCCCTTCGCCACCGCGGCACAAGCCTGTGACTCTTGCTCGTGGGGTGGCGTAGACGCATGTCGCCGTCCACTTCGTGTGGTTAGCCTTCGCTGGCCGCCACCTTTGCTCTGCCATGTCGGACGGGCTGCTGACCTTCTCTGGCAGTGTGGTCGTGCCGCCACCTTCTTTGTGGATGGCCGTGGTGCCGACCAATATTCCTGATCCTGACTGGTGTTAGTCTCCATCCTCATCCATCGCAAAGAATAGATCATGAATCAAAAAAAAATTGTAGAGAGGTTGGGCCATGTTTGTTTGGCCCAGACCCTCTGAGTTAGGACAGTAGCACGCAACTCAATAATTCTTGAATCATGAAGAACGTCAAGAATGGGTAAGGTGGGTATAAATCAACAAAAAAACCTACAATATACCCTGAAACAACATCCCACAAAGACAAAAAAATCATGGGTCAACCCGTTAGTCGATTGACCCTCGTTATTCATATAAATTCAAGAATGGGGAGGATGAAAATAAAAAACACTCAAACAAAATAACGCCTACCTCATGTTCATTGGAGAGTGTTCTCATTTGAGGGTGTTTTAGAATTTTTCATCCCCCAAAACTAGCCTCCAATGATGTCACTCATTCTTCAATCTTCAGTTTGGGGTTTCGGTGTCGCTCGTCACCTCCCACTAGTACCAGATCTATCTTCCAAGGGTTTGGCGTCACTGCACTTTGTCAGCACTTCGTTTCTTGGCGAAGCAGTGCCAACACCTCTCCCAAATCTCTATATAAATAGGATAGGGGAAGGGTGTGCAATGTTCATGGGATTAATGGAGGCCCATTAATTAGGAACCTTCTTAATTCCCCAATGGTGTAGCTACTTATAATTTAATGGTCAATCCATTTATTGTCTTGACACATCACCAGTCCCACCTTACCGCTCATCTGTTGGAGGAATAGAATAAAAATAAAATAATAAAGTTATTTTATTTATTCTATTAAAAAGTTCCAAAAACTAACTTTTTCATTGGACCTACTACAGTCGAAGAGAAGGTATCTTTAAGCGAATATCAGCACTGTGAGTTGAATGGTGCCCTTAGATTTTAATTCTGAGCATTGGTTCAAAATTTATATAACGCCGCTCGTGCGTTTACTAAACGTACTTGAAAACAAGTTCAGAAAAAATTATAACAATCACCCCTGACCTGCACCGGTTGAGGATAGGCTTTGCCTAAGTGAAAGACACCCCAATGAACCCAACAGTAGTCTCAGATATTCCATCCAGGTTTCCATTTAGAAGTTAGGAATTTTACAATAAAATAATTTTCACTTATTTTTTTTATTTACGGAAAAAACTAACTTTCACTGGTGGCCTACACTGGCCAATGATATTATCTTCTTAAATTAAGCATTCCCTCATAGGTTTAGCGGTGGTCTCATATTTTTTATCTGAGATACTGTTTGTGAGTTATAAGCATTCGAGAAATAAAATAATTTATTTACTTACTTTATATACAATTATGCCATTTTCGGGTTTTCTCATAGGAGGCCCATGCCGACTAAACTTAAGTCGCGCCTAGGGTAAACCCACCGTCCTGAGCACAACGGTGCCATTAAATTTCTGATCTGAGTAACCATTTATGATTTATTCCACTTTTTCATAAAACTGCATACACACGCTATTTAAAATCTAACAATATTTTAATGGACCATTCCGGGCACTCCGGGTCTCAGAATCACGCGCCTTCAAATTTCTCAGTCTTGAAATAATTTCACATATTTAAAAAAAACTTGTATGGAATTTCTGGGACATTAAAAATGCACATTTTATACATTAGAGTTATGATATAAGGAGTATCGATGTTGTAATTTATAGAAATTTCTATTATATTTCATGATGTGTTTAAGAAATAATGGTGATATACCATAACCACAGTACTACTATAATGATTAATGGATATCATAATTGTTGTATTATGATGGAAATCCACTATCATAAGAACATGTACATGGATGCCCAAAGTTTTTTAGGACATAAATAATGTTGCATCCAAAACAAACACATTGTTCATATAAAGTAATAATACATATTATTTCATAGGATATTATTAAAATCTCCAAATTGTAAGATGTAGTCAAGTTATAGATTATTTCCATATAAGGGTTCACATATCTAATAGAGATAGTGGAATCTAGATTTACTTGGGTTTATTCATTGCTAGAGATGCACAAGTAGTTGGAATATGAACTAGTTCCATAAGTATATGTGGATCATGAATGTTTCAGAGACACATACCACATTAGAAGGTTAGAACCATAATAATGGTTTTGAATTCACAATAGTTGATGATACATTATTCATTGTGAATAATGATTCCCACAAGTATGAAATATATAGAAATTATCTAAGACTGAAAAGATCAATTAAAATTCAATAATTTATTCCATTCATCAAAGTGAAAAGGGGTTAAATATTTTTAATACTATGGTGGGTATTCAAATATATGGACAGTTCAAGTGACGTACAAGTAAAGCTCAATTGGTAAAACTAAGTCAATATGCGTAAATCCATTAAAATTTTACTTATCATAGCTAATATCTATGATTTCTTTATTGAAAATTTGATTTCATGGATACCAATAAGAGATGTTTTCTATTTGACACAACCAAGAATGGATGGTCATGTCATAGAATGATAATAAAGTTTGAAAGTTACTAAAATTAAATTTAGGATTGAAGTAAGAAACTAGATTATAAAACAGTAATTTCCAGTTACTGTTTTTCATGTGTTTATATAAGGTTAGTGGGAGAGATAATGTTTTCCAAATGAAATATTTGTGGTAATAGTTGGAAAAAAGTTATCAGCCTTAGAGTTTGTTAAGACTAGTTTAAAAGTAATTCTCTAGTGATTGACTTAATGTTGCAACCTATTTTCTATGGAAAATGATCTATTGAAGTACAAATTTCTTAGACCTAGTAAATAGCATATATAGTGACATGGTATTAAAAAATACATGTTGTAACAATTCAAGAGAGAATTTCTACTAATGTCATATGACATAAATGTCTCCAAGTTGATAACCACAGGGATATGAGAAGATTAACACAGTGTGTCGAATTCCATACACATTAGTGATGGTTCAATCATGTATTCCATGATCTGTATAAGATATTATATTTATACTATATTATTTATAGTAGGAAAATATCATTAATATCCAGGAAAACATCATGGTATGTAATTAGAACTATTTGAGTGTACTTGGGAACGTACAAAACATTAGTACATGGTAAGTGGAGATGAAAGGATACTAGTTTTTAGGGGACACGAACTTGTCTTCCTTGGCTCTATCTGATCTAATATCATAGTTAGGATAAGGTTTTGAGAAAGATAATCTCAAATAATCCACTAGTAGCCATACCTAAAAATACTAAGTTCATTGTAGTTTCTAAGGTAGTTATGAAGTAGTAAAAAATAATGAACTTTCTAGTTATTGGATTCAGACCTAGTATGTGAATCACTATAAAAATGTAAATTATGATATTATAATTGGAAAATATTTTAGGTTTTGATAAATAATAATGCTATATACTCAGGGATAACATATTTTGAAAGGTTTTACTCAAGGAGATGAGGTCGCATATAGCAAATATTTAACATGGTGGAAACATGGGAAATCTAGTAACCAAAGCTCCGAATCAGTAGAAACATGATCTTAATCATGTGATAGCTAACCGTATTTGTTAGAAAGTTAGATCTAGTTCAAGTGGGAGTGTTTTACTAGTGTAATCCCCAGAACTAACTTGAACAGTGCTTTTGATTACCATATTATGTATACTGTTATATATACATGATGTATTCTTACCATTATAGTATATAATTTTCTGCATCCACTATTTAATGGTAATGTCCATATATTAATTTTTGTATCAAAAGGCTATAGTAGATCCTAGGTAGTAATGATAACCTAGAGATACTACGACATTAATCATAAAAAAGGTTCTATGGTATAGACACATATTACTCACTAGACACAGTAGATGTTTGAATATCAGGTGTAGGGGGATCATAAGCATTGAGACTTCTTTTAATTAAGTCCACACTTGGTGATATCTGGTAGTGAGATCATGATGATGATCTTCCAATAGTAACAGCACATGTTTTGAGTGTAATTAGATGTTCCTATCTAACGAAATGTGTAATGGTCTCTTGACTTGAGATCATTACCAATGCGTGCCATTTGATAGTGTACTTTAGATCAAGGAAAAAAGAATGATAATAAAATTGTGACAAGATAACTTGTGTTGGGTGTGTCATTGGTGGTATTACATTTATTGAATGGTCAAGAAAGGATTTTCCACTTCCCAGTTAAGGAAGTAATATATAGCAGGCCTGATTGATTAGGATGGTAGTACCATCATAAATCCTTGACCATGGAAGACAAGGGAAAATAAATCAAGTTATATCAACAAATAATAAATAAAGAACATGACAATAATATGGGTGTGCATCATGATTTATGATATATTAAAGGAAAAGATATTATATTACAAAGTGCATGTTCATAGGTTTGTTGTTATTGTTATGACTATCCTTATCTCTTTAGGGGCCATGATGGGTTGCTAGATCCCACTCATTATCTATGAATACTATTTAATACTATCGAGATAAGGGCCTAGTGGTTTACACATAATAGTGTATTCGTGAATCTTCCCAATTTAGTTGAATAGGTATATATGACATGGTGGGCCCCACCACCGAGGTCCAAGTTTTTTCCAAGGATATACAATCATGAAAGGAATATGTAAATTAATATTATTCAAGTATATAATAATTTGAAATGAATTTATTTATTATATGTATTTAATAGGATTAAAATAAATACAAGGAAAATATTATTTGAATGAATATTAGTTTAAAATATTCGAGGTTCATTTAATACTTGTGGGAATGATGATATTAGTTAATGGATTTGGTATTATCACATAATATATTTATTATAAAACAATAAGGTGATAATAATATAAATTATAGTTATGTCTCAGTATAGTAGTCGTACTATCATTTATATTGTGTGTATAAATATTTGGGGGTTGGGGAGGCAATTTTTGGTAATTTCATAACACATATAAATAGAGGAGATGATGATCTCTCCAAGTGGATATTCATGGTGATATATTGAGATATTATTTATTTTATCCTTCTTTATAGATAGATAATCTCTCGATCCAACTGATTTGGATTGAGATCTATCTCATTAATTGCATGTAAGGCAATGTGGTGATCATCAAAGCATAAAAGGCTTCGCCGGATCTCCGTGAAAGCACATACAATTCGATGATTGGTGCTCCCAAGGATTCTTGAAGTAAATGTGGAATATCTATAGGATTTCAACTTTGGATTCTTCAGGCAGTGATCACTAAAGATGAGCAGATATTGAGCACAACTTATGATCTAACAAGGTATTTATAGTTTATTATTCCATGCTAAAAATTCTACACACATGATCCTCCGATGGTAATAAGGTAGCATTTCACCAAAAATTATGATCTTATGTCGAATATATTTGGAAATATTTTAAAATACTATGTTTTGGGTATTTTTCTGCGTGCCCGATACCTTCATGGTAAAATATTTTGTGTGTTTTGTTGTGTTTTTCTTTAGAAAATGGGTAAATTTCATGGTTTGATTCCAATTTTTTCTTAAATGGTGTTGTATGCATCATAAGTGTTATATAATTTTCCATTGGTGTTTTTCTACAAGAAATTTTTAATTCATGATATTTTGTACCAATTTTTATTTCTAATGTGGGGTTTCCTCTTATTTAAAAGATATTTCCTTATTTAAAAAGGGGTGTACTGATGTATATGATCACTTAATGGTTTCATTGAATTAATTAAGATTATGATTTTTTGGGTTGGTTCCCATGTATTTACAAATTTTTAATGTATTTTTAAAATGTATTTTCAAAGGATTAATTCTTGGTTTTAATGTAAAATCTTTTTTGGAACATTGTGAGAAAAGTATTTGATTGATTGATGGGTACACCCTTATGGAGCCCTGTTGTTACCTTTTGTTTATGTTTTTATGCATGTGGTGAGGATTAAATGATTTTTTTCTTCTGTTTACATGTTTTTAAGAGAGATAAATATTTAATTAGGTGTATTTTAGGTGATATGTATATTACTAGTGTTGTGTTTTATTGCCTTTAGGCTATATGATTTTCATGTTATTAAAAATGTCCAACCTCCTTTAACTATTCCATGAGGAACCTGAGGCCAATAAGTGGGAGATCAAGGGACTTTTTATTTAATAGTTGATATATAAACATTTTTTAGTTGATCCTAATTAAATTCAATGACATGGATAGGGTATGTGTCACTAATGAGGATAGTTTGGAGTGATTTGGGTGATGAGTTCTGGGACTATTAACTTATCGGTAATTGGTTCCACTTATGCATGTTGAGTAATATACCATTAGTCACTAGGATGTTGCCTCATTATATGTATCCTATATGATATCTCTTATTTTTTCTCATCATGTGAGTTTTTTATTTCAAAGATGGTGTTTTTTTTGTTTTGAACATCCTTAGGGTTTAGTCATAATGGTGACTAGTTTTTCTCCATTTTGGTATTGTCATTAATTTATGATCTTTCCATTGATTAATGTTATATTATGGTATCCATTTTATCTTTTATCATGTTTGATGAGTGTGTGTAATGTTTAAAAAAGAAAAAATGAGGCTTAAATTTTTAATGTTCTCATTTTCAACAAAATACATTTATACTATTATTCAACCATGTTATGGTTTATTTTAAAAAAATAATGTTTTAAATAGAAAGTTATGCTTTAAAATACCGCTAACAATGAAATGTTTAGAATTATAATGATTAGATTTAAAAAATTAAATACCTTGGAAAGATATATTTGATGGATATTTCATAAGTGGTATGTTTTATGAAAGGATTTTCAGGATTTTTTGTTTATTTCCATATTGTATCAAGGGTATGAAAACCTATTCCCTATTATCTATTTTAAAAATATATTTTCTCTATTTAATATATAAAATGAATTAAATAGACTATTATTCTTGTTGGAATCCTATTGGGTGTTGGATCACACCCAACATACTCACATAGGTTGGTATTTAGTCTTCTTACCTTCTACATGCCTTATATGTTTTGGATTGTAGGGTTGTTTTACTAATATACTTTGGTATAGAGGTGATGTTGAGTTTTGTTGGTGAATTGAGAGTCACAAGGTGTTGGTGGGGTTTCTCTCCTAGTTTTTCCGGAATAATTTGTGTTGTGTTATGTATCAACCACTTCGAAATCCTGTTTTTTTAGTTTTATCCCTTATTATATTATGTACAATATTTGTATAAAAATGTTTGTATTGTTGGGAAACATTTTTGTAAAGACTTTCGATTATCATTTATATTTATTTCAATTTTTAATGTATTTTTTATTTTATTTATTCTATTCATATGGCATGATCGTCCAATGTATTGATACTTCATATTAGTATTTCACTAAAAAACTATTGTTTTTCTTTGTATTATTGAGTGTGAAATAGTTCTCAAATAGTTCCTTTTGATTTAGAATAATTAGTTTCCGTCATAGGGTGATCAGGAATTCACCTCTAGACATATAGAGAAGTAGTATGGGTGACATATCATGTCAATTTAAGCTAGTTAATTAAAAAATAGTATAAAAACAACCTTTTATTTTGGGATTCATGTTAGATTTAATATAGAACCATTGTAAGTTAAGTGGTGGGTACATAAGGGTGTCTATCCAGCTCTTCCACATGCTAAGACATAAGTTTCCCTAGCTGGCTAGGATTTTTTATTTGAATTCTGGTTTTATATATTTTTTTATTTATTTAGATATTTTGTTTTCTTGTGATGATACTTTGAGTTATTAGAAGATCCTATGAGACATTTTGGGAAGGTCCTAGTTTCAAAGTGAAATTGGTTGAAGTTTAGGGGAAAACTGTTAAGGTTCATCATTTTACAAACCATGCATAGGCCATGTGAAACTATTCTGAACACCTTTTAAAGGTATACCCTCATTTGGAAGACATTATAACAAACCATTCATCCAAACCATGTGTTGGGGATAAATTATGGTATTTCTTTATTCTTTTGGTGCTTTAAAACTATCTTATTATTGATGGGGATTTTTTAGAGTATTTCATTAATATTTTTATGGTAATTTTTATATTGTTGGCAAAAAATTTAATAAAATGTTATATGATTCAGTGTTTGAGAATGTTTGAAAACCATGTTTTTGTTATTTTGAATATCCATTTTGAAACATCTTTAACTTCAACATTAATGATTTTTGTTAAGGAAATGATAACGGTGTTTGTTGATTTGTAGGGGATAATTGTTTTTAAATAAGTTGGTTTCATATATTTTTGTCCTATAAATATTTAAATATTTTATAATGGGTCGTTTAAAAGGATATTAATGACCCTACATGGTGTATTAATGTTAAAAGGAGGCCTTATTAAGAATTTTATGAAAATTTATTACAATGTGTGATATAAAATCTTGATTTATTTGACTTGATATTTTTTATCCATTTTATTTATTTTTGGGATAGTTTGATTAAATGTTGTGTTTTGGTGATGTTTTAGAATGTGAACCCATAATTGAATCAAGAAGTCAAGAAATTAATCTCTTTGGTTGTCATTCTTGAGATAAAATAGTTTACATTCAAGTATTTGGATCTACCTAGACTCTTGATGGAGTAGTGGGGTGATGTTATTCTTGGATCATGGATCATACATAATAGTTTTTAAAATGACATCCTCCATTTCTTGATAGGGATCAAGGATATTTTAAAGTGATGGAGGGGCTATATAAGGTTTAAGATATATTTGAGTCATTCTGAAATCTAAAAACCCCTTGAGTGAGAAAAACTAAACACTTTTCAATGTATTGGGTTTAGATTGGAGGATACTCACTATGCACATCAAAATATTTGAGTATTTTTCCTGGGGACATTTAAATGACACCTTCATCTATCAATTTTATATTGATTAAGTGAGAGTTTAGAAGGATTTAGAGTATTTTTGTGTTCAATAGGGAAAGAATTCAGTGAAAGACTATTAAATTGTTTAATAGATTTATCCATTTATACCTAGAGTGGACAATTGATGGATCATGGAAGTCTTGGTTATTTAAAAGAGTCCTTAATCTAGATATTATTTAGGTGGTTTTTTAGTATGAAATAACAACCTATATGGAGGTGGTGTATAAAGCCATCATCACTGGGGAATTTTTGAAAGGGAAGCCTATGGAATGAATCACACTAAATTTAGTTAGTTTAAGTGTGCATGACCAGAACAGTGAAAAGTGGAAGTAAGATAGTGATAATGATGGGAAGATAACTTCTTAACTCATTGTTCCTACATTTAAAACAAAAAAACAATAGTGTGGTTCTAGTGTGGGACGTTTGGGTGTTAATCACTATCATATAGACGATCCGAGGACCTATCATCTATGTTGAAGTATTGGTCATCTCCAAAGCTTTTAATAAGATGAACTAACATAATAATAAGAAGACTCAAATCATGATTTGATTTTGGAATTAGTTTGGGGTATTGCTTCCAGTAGTAATTCTGGTATCATTTTGTGGTTTTGGGGTTCTTTTATTTTGTATTACTTCTTTTGTTGGACCTTATTACATTTCTTTGTACCCAATAAGTTTTTTTGTAATGAATGAAAGATCATTCAACTTAAATTGATGTCTTTTTGAGATATTCATTCCTTGTTGAGTCATGATTCATGTTTTTATTTCTACATGGTTTAGAAAATGGGATGAGGTTTTTTTGATGTATGACATGTGTATTACTTGGGTGTGGGAAATGGTAATGGGTATAAGATTTTTGTCATCGGTTAGACCATGATATCTAGTATGTTGGGTTTTTTATTTTTGGATCACCGTGAGTGGGTGTTCCATGATCTTGGCCCTGAGTTTCCCTCTGGGAAGATTCATTACCCATGGGAAAAACCATGCCATTTTTAATTGAGCATGTTCATGTTTGGGGTGAATCTTGTTTTAATGAATGTGATATCTTGTTGATTTATCCTAGTGACCTTTTAAATGTTTTTATTGTGGATGTTTTATCCCATGGTGTTTTTAGTTGGCTGTGTTATGATCATCCATTTGATAATATCTATATGGTATCTCACCATTTTAGATAAATTATAAATGGTGGTGTGATCTATGGATAGTCTCCATATGTTTTCCTTGTTCTAATGTGAGTTACCATATTAGATTATTTGGTGGGGATGTGATTTTTATTCTAGTAATTTCAACCTAGGATGTTCTAGAGGTTTCCTTTTTTTATTTTGTATGATTCAGGACTCAAGTAGTATTTATGAGTTATGTTATGTACAAATATTAATGTTCTTAAATCCAAAGTAGATCATAAGAGTGTCCATCCCAATGTTTCATCATCTTGATCCCTTTATTTTCTTTTGGTGAGGAATTTTCTTTTTGTATTATTTATGCTTATTTGGTCAGTAAATCAGAAACAATTTTGGAATGACTCTTCTAATTCATGGGTGGTTCATGTTCTGTGTTTTTTATCAAGTTCAAGATATTGAGTAGATAAATGGGTCCTTATTAGAGGTATAGTGGTCTTGAAATTCCCTCTTATTTTAAATGTTTGATGACATTTTAGGGGAATAAAGTGGTACGGTGAGGATAATTGTGACACCCTACAATGTCAATTTCTTTATTATGTATATAAATTTGAATTTTACCATGCTTTTCGGGTGCCTCAGGGTAAAATTTTGATATTTTAGACCTTTTCAATGATTCATAGTTATTTTCATTCTTTGAAAAACTATACATTATAAACCATGTGAACTCTATAATTCTTTGTTGTGTTTATTTCAAAGTTTAGTAAATAATGTGATTAAACCATATAACCTTATTGGTTTTGGGAGTTCTAATCTTTAAATCTTTTATTTTTATTTTTGGGGTTCTCACATTTCCTTCCCCCATTTTAAACCATCAACCTAGAAACCTCCCAAGACCATCTATTCAACTTCTAAGAAACTTTATGGTTGCATTTAGGTGTTTTCTTAGAGGATTCTTACCAATATTAAAAGGTTATGTATTTTCCTTAAATGTATTCTTGGTTTCTCCCAATTTGTCCCTCTTCTCTAACCCCAGTTTCCACATTTTCAAATTTATATTGCTAGGGTTGTTAAAAAATTGGGGGTACTGGTTTCTAGAGTTTGTGATCCCACTATATATACATAATCTAGTGGTATTATTTATGAGAAACATGTTTATGCAGGTTGGGGTTTGTGTTTTTGTTTTATTCCCTTTTATTAAATATTTAAAATGATTCTTGATGTTTAAAATTTTATTTTAAAGTAATTAAATGAGGAATATCTTTTTTTTATTTTTATTGTAAAAGAGATTCTTAGTTTTATTGGGTTTTCCTTTGAAAAAATGGGTGAATTTCAATGTTCAATGATTTTTTTCAAATGGAATTTTAGACATTATAAGTGTTTGAAAAAAATTACATTGATGGTTTAATCTATGAAAAATGACAACCCATGATATATTAGTCCATGTTTTATTTCTAAAGTGAGGTATTACCTTTTTAAAAGGGGTTTCCTTATTTAAAAATTGGTGTGTTGATGAATTAGACTACTTAGTGATTTCCTTGAATTCATTAAGATTATATTATTTTGTGGTGTGTTCCCTTGTATTTACAATTTATTTTTTAAATGTTTTATGAATATAGATTTATAAATGTGGAATTCTTGGTTTAAAAGATAATTCATGTATTTCACCTTGTGAGAATGGTATTTGGTTGATTTATGTTTACACCATTTAATGAGCCGCACTATTACCCACTATTTCTTATTTTATGAACATGATGATTATTAAATAAACTCTGATTCATATTTAAGTGTATGTGAATAGGGATTTTTATTGAAAGGTGTGTGTTGGAGGTGGGATGTATATAGTTATAATGTTTTATTTCCTTTGGTATTTGTGATTTTCATGTGATTAAAATTGGATTGATAGTGGACCACAACCTTTAGTTATCCCATGAGGAACCCTACGCTACTATGATGGAGATCAATGGATTTTATAATTACTAGTTAAGAGGTAAAAATTTATTTTTAGCCTCTAGTTGGATTTTTGACTAGGCTATGAGATGTGAAAAAAACGAGGAAAGATGATTGAGATTCATGTGATGAGTTGTGTGATAGTTTACCTATCAACAGTTGGTTCCACACCTATACATTAAGTACTATCCAATTAGTCTCTAGGTTGTTTTCTAATGATATTTATCTTGTGTGATTCTTCCTATTATTTATTAGAAAGTGTGTTTCTTATTTCTTATATAGAGATTATTTTGGGGTTTTATTCATTATTTTTTTAGTATTAATGTTGGATATTTTAAAAAAAATAGTATTTTAATTATTTTATAGCCTTTAGATTTCTTAATGTTCCATTATGGTTTCCCTTTTCTCTTTACACATGTTTACTGAGTGTGTGTAATGTTTTCAAGGGAAAAATCAGGGGAAGTTGTTTTCAAAGTGAAAAACATTATTAAAATTCCTTTTAATTTTTCTTTCAACCATGTGATAGTTTATTTTCAAAATCGAGGTTTTTAATGGAAATATAAGGTTTAAATTAATTTCTTTAAAGGTTAATGTTTTTAAATGGGAATGGTTGATTTTTAAAAATAAAATACCTTAGGATGATATATTTGATGAACATTTTATCTATAGAGTGTTTTATGAATGGATTTAAGGTATTTTTTTTATATTCATTTTACATAAATGGAATGGAAACATATTTTCCCTTATCTATTTTCAAACTATATTTTTTGTTTTTCTATAAAAGGAATGAACTAGAATTTTGATGTATTTCTACCAGGTATTGGATCTCACCCTATATACTCGCATTAGTGGGTATGTGGTTTTATTGTCTTCTATAAGAGTTTTAGGTTTTTACTGCAGGATGGATTTATAGCACCCTACTTTGGTAAGTGGGAGATCTTGAGTTATGGTGGTGACTAGAGAGTCACATGGAAGTGGTGGCATTTTTCTCCCAAGTTTACTTGATCAATTTGGGTCATGTTGTGTATTAGCCTCCCCAACCTCCAATTTTTATTTTAGTTTGATCCGTTTTTATGGTACCTAAAATATTTGTATACAAATGGTTTAATTATTTGTAAAAATTATGGTAAAAGGTTTCAGTTATCATTTACATTATTCCAAGTATGGTTAGATTTTTTTTGTTGTGCCTATTTTATTCTCGGGGAATGATCATCCAATTCATGGATTCTCTATGTCAGGAATCTTGTTAAAATCCATTTTTTATATATGTATTCTTGAGGGTGAAATAATTACTCCGTGATAATGTTTGATTACATAACACTAGTTTCTTGCCTAATGTGATTAAGAATGTGCTTTGGGGATTAAGTTGAAGTAGTATGGGTGACATGGTAGGTCAACCCAGACCAATTCATTACAAGGAAGACCAAATGTTTCATGATTGTAGGGTAGAGTGATAGATCATAGAGGGAGATGGAAGCATGGAAAATTGAGGATTTATGGGATTGTATGGGAATAATGAGACTGGGTGATTAGTGGATAAGAAGTACCAACAACCATCAAAACTTTCAGTGCACACATGGAGGGATTTCCTACGCCATGCATGATGGTTCAAACTTAAGGAGACATATGTCATTGGGGCGAGTGGTGAAAATTTAGAGTGTCAGCAACCAATGTGGACTGTAGTGCTCTCTTATAGGATCAACCACCACTGTAGAGATCCATGGGGGATCTGACCACGTAGTGACTGATGCTTCATGAGGAATGTTAGAAAAAATTAGTTTATATAATTGTGGGACACAATTCCTTAATTTTACTATAAAACAGCCCCATTGGTGTGATTAGGTGTCACCAAAATGGTCTAGGCTACCCACCCAAGATAGTGCAATGAACCAAACCACACTATTTGGCCTTTTTATCCCCAAACCCATGACTATCCCACAGGACCTAAAAACCTGACCCAGTCAGTAATTGGGTGAGGTGTGTGGGTTTCATCATCTCAACCTAAACTAGTGTGTAATACATGGATAAATACAATCACACCTAGGTGTGTCTTTGATACATATGTTCGTCACCACTACCTTCCATGTGGTGTTCCCTAGAGGCCATCACATGGCCTAGTTTTCACCTTTTTACATGTTCATAATTTTTCACTAGGTTCCCATTTTAGGTACGTAAATAGCATATCAAATTTTTTTCTATAAAACAAAATAGATTATCCTATTAAACCATTTATAAAAATTGATATGGATATATGTCCATACATTGAAATTAGATTTGTAGGAATGACAATGAGATTCATACATGATGATCATAGTGTTTGGGGGGAAAATACCTCCCTCTGATATGTTTTGTGCTACTAATTTACTATGTGTTATATCCAATTACTATGTAACAACTTCATCTACTACGTGCTATCTGATGAGGTATGGACTCTTCTTTATGAAACGAATAATGCAAAAATATTTCTAGTTAGTTATTATAATTTTCAAGGTTAGTTCATATTATCCCATGACTAATTTGTGTAGATTAGAACTTCATTTAGAGTTTTGGAATCACTCTCTCTAATTAATATCTATGTTTAAAGGATTATTATTCCCTTCTCACCAATATGGTTTTATTCTCCCTTATCATTAACATTTTTTTCCGGTTTTATGGAATTTTTATAGGTATGCATATACTAAACCCTTCATGGGAATCTCTTCCAACATGTGTCATTTATTCTGTATATTCTATATAGATTTGTTGATATCTCTATGAATGAGGTGTTAACAATTATTAGTGTTACCTAGTAGTGGTTGTAGCGGGCGGTGTTTGTGTCAGTAGTTTGGAATTGTAGGGAAATATTTTGTACTACTCATTAGGTCGATATACTTCCCTTTATAGATATTGTTGGGTGTTTATTATTACCTTGTAATTTTTAATTGTATTGTTTATGTATTTTTTGGACTTAGTGGTTATCAAATTTAAACATGTTATGTATTGTTTTTAGTTACATATATTAATTTTCTTTATTATGATCAGTTTATAGGTGTGTGTTAGGTACATGTGGATTAGGTTAAGTGAATTATGAATGTTATGAAAAATAGTTATAGTCACTAGAACCTAATTGATTATAGTTAGTTTTTTGGTTCCATTATTAGCCTACCACTTCCTAGGAGGGGTCTGATGGGTCATACCATGCCAAATTTTTATTAAAGATTTTTTGTAGGTATGATGTTTGGAGTTAGGTGTTATGTGAGGATGGATGGGAATTAAGGAAAATAGAGTTAATGTGTCTTGAGTTTGGATTCAAGGTTAGGGTACCTTATTATGGTGTGACATTCAATGTATTCACTCACCAGGACTCTCATAATCCCAATATCAATTTAATACCCTATGACACTTGTTATAAGGACAAATAAAGAAAAATTCATCAAATATTAATCAATCATTGATTTTCATGTCATTATTGAGTTATCTGTGAAAATATTATTTTTTAAAAGGGTTAATATTGTTAAATATAGGATAAATCCAAATAGGTATCCAACCAGGATTATGAGGTAGGTTTGGTATTCACCCATTCTTATTATTGAAACCCTTGTTGATAATAGAATGGGAAATGAGGCTTCCATTCAGGGTTCAATTAAAGAGTGGTTTCCATTAGGAGGACAATGAGAAATACCTATACTTGTGAAATGAGTGGACTCCCCAACCATATTTTGGGAAAAAAATTCTCTTTGTATTGAGTGGTTCATTATTCTGACAGGATTAGATAAAGATTTGTGAAAATGATGTTCCTTAATAAATTATTATGATAGAGAAAACCTAGGTTCTGAGGTGAGCCCAAACCTAAGGTCATTGAGGACTGTCTAGTTTCCATGTTACAAGTCTTACACCAAGTTCAAGTGCCCATAAACCATATTGAAGCTATTGAATCAAATCTTATTCATGGTGTGGCATGTCACTGGTAGGTCCTAATCATTTTGACTTACGATGAGTCGATTATTCCATGGTCTGAAATCAAGCTCATATTACGTGGGGATTACACCACAATGAAATTTCATTCTATATCCATTCAATATATCTTTGAGTTTTAGAAATGAAGTACGAAGATCAATGAGTATTTATTTTTATTCTAAGAAATCACATAGTACTCCATCGCTATGATCCACAATGGATTCTTATGAGCATAGAAGTTTTGAATGGGGCCTCCATAAGGATATGCAAGAAGTATACATTCCCCTCTATATTGACACCTATGTTGGGGTATTGAAGAAATACATGGTGATAGAGAGATTCTTGTAGGAGGGTTATCAGGTGACAAGATTTAGAGGTGGACATTATAGATTAGAGACATTATATACACCCAATTGGTGAGGGGAATCAATATCATTACACAAGTATATGGAGTGAAAGTTGTCTTAAACCCAAGGATTATTAGTTCATGAATCATGCTGAGGATCTATCTAACTAAGGGATAGGATTTTATATTCTTATAAAGGGGAATTATATTTAGAACATGACTTCACAACCCTTTTTCATGATGAGGGAATCCACGTGGTCAGTGATCCTTTACCTCATAGATAATGATGTAACCAGATACCTCCTAGGGGTGGTTGGGGTAGTCTATTGGGAGGTGGTTTTAATATAGGATATAATGGTTCACTGGGGGGAGGATATGGGGGAGGAAGATGATATGAACTACATCTACCACTGCCACTTATAGGTAGTCTATTCTAGGCTCCAATGAATGATAGTAGAAAATGTAGTCAGATGCAGGGGATGGAGTGTTATGACTAGGTGACACTGATACGATCTAGGTAAAATTGTCTTTCTTTTATATTATAGAACTAGTAATTTTAATCCCCACTACAAGATACTATTTCCTTTTCATATTCCTTATATTAGTGATATATATTTTTGTGGATCCTTAAGAGAAACTCATGTGGTTGGTGACTCATACTGGGAGAGATCGCATGCTCACTCACAATTACAAATTTTTCAACCTTGCACTTGGTGTAGAGAGGTTTTAATGGGATCTCATGGTGTATATAATGAACTCATATGGCCTCATCCTTTGTGTAAAATATATATATTCAATATATTCTTTGATAGACTACCAATTTGGGAGAGAGAGGTTCTTTTGAGTCAATGGATCATGATTTTTCTTTTTGGGTGAGGCAAAATTTTTGATGAGATGGGAAATAAATTTACAAGTGAAGGTATAACCAAACAATCATTAGTTAGAGAATTTGGCTCTAACTATAATAGACACCTAAAGGTATTTGTTTCCAAATATGGTAGAGGAGTTCATAAACATGTTTCCTTAGGACATACCATGATTTATCCCTCATATATAGGTTGGTCTGTTCATAGAATTACACCCAAAAATTATCTGATAATTTCTATAACTTATTGGATGGCCCCAACTAATCCTTGATATTTAAGGGTGTATTAAGGTACCCTATAAAGAAAGGTTTTGTTATAAATAGTGTGTAAACATAGAAAGATCCAGTTTTTTTCACTATAAATGTTGATGGGAGCTCGAGGATGTGTATTGACTATAATATCTCAAAACAATTGACAACCACAAAAGATACCTGTTTCCAAGGACTAATGTGCACTTTGACCAGATGAATGGATTGAAGTATTTTTCTAAGATTCATATAAATTCATATAATCACCATCTTTATGTTCATTAATAGGATAACTTGGATATAGAATTTTAGTGTTAATATATCCATTATGAGGTTTTGGTCATTCCCTATGGCATAAATAATACCCTGGGTGTATTCATGAGTTCTAAGAAATATATTTCCCAACCCTTTTTGGACCATTTTGTGGTTATTTTCATTGATGGGTTTATCATTTTTTCATAATTTGATGTTGAGCATGTTTTCCACCAGTGAATTATCAAAGAATTTTCATGAGATAACCATCTGTATTAAAATATCTCTTCATGTATGTTCTATATTGGAGAGGTTTACTTACTAATTTATGTTGTCCAAGAGGGTAAAGTAGCCATATATCCAATAAAGATCGAGGTGGTCTTAGAGTTATAATCCTGAAAGAGTGTGTATAAGGTTAAGAGTTTGCTTGGATTTGAAGGGGTATTATTAGATATTCACGGAAGATTTATTTATGATTTTGTGGCCCATGGATACTCTTACCTGAAATTGGAAATAATTTTTTTGATCTAAAAAGTGACATAATGAATTTTAAGATCCATGATATAGTTTGAATAGTGCTCATATCCCATGGTTTCGAGAGCAGGGAGTTGAGTACAATGTGTTCAATGGTTCCTCTGGAGCGGGACTCAACTATGTTCTAATAAAGATGTTGATTATGATTACTTATTTGTCTTGTTTGTTGATACCCAATGAGAATACTTAAGAAAACCATGTTTTAGAGTTCTTCATTGTAGTATTATCCTAAAAGACATGGAGGAACCATTTTTTCATAGAGTGGTTCGTAGTCTATTCAGACCATCTGAGTCTCAGTTATATATTTACCCATAGAGATATCAAACTTAATTACAGGCACTAGTTGTTGTTCATATAAGATTACAACTTTAATATTGAATTTTATTTTGGGAATGAAAATGTTATTGTGTATACCCTTTTAGGAAGTATAATTATTATTTTTTAGTGTAGGTTTTAGAGTATTTGGACTTATTGTAGTTATCCTTGGTAGATGAAGTATGTGTGGAATATCTTTATTATATGGCCATGAACCCTCTTCTTATTCAGTGATTTTTGGGGGCTCAACTCGAAGATATTGTAAAGACCTGTAAATTTCAAGGAAATTTTTTTTCTTAATATTTTTTGGAATTTTACAAGAACGCAGTTTCTGACGGGACCTGATTCCGAGGCCCGGTGTGCCCGGAATCATTTTCCAAAGTTTGGCTCGGGTACATTTAGTGAACGAACGAGCGGGTTTTTATAACTTTTAGACCGGTGCTCGGAATCAAATTCCGAGGGAACCGATGGAATTGTAGAGACCGTTTTTGCTTAGAAACGCCTCTTCCGGAGCTGCGTTTGCTCGGTTGTGGTTTTTAATTTTTGGACTTTAAGTTAAGAAATAAAATAATGTGGTACGGCAAACTTTATTTTATTTCACTTAAAGCCGCTTAAAGCCACTTAAAGCTGCTTAAGCTGA
Source organism: Viscum album (assembly GCA_963277665.1). Classification (NCBI taxonomy): domain Eukaryota; kingdom Viridiplantae; phylum Streptophyta; class Magnoliopsida; order Santalales; family Viscaceae; genus Viscum; species Viscum album. The sequence goes on along the minus strand of OY728148.1, from coordinate 1,061,047,811 downwards.
GTTGAAGCGGATAGGGTGAAATTCAAAATATCCTACCCTCATGGTAGGATATTTATGAGGTGGGGCCCGCACGAGCCCCACCGTTTCTTTTTCCCTAAGTAACGCACCCGCAACCCACCTCTTAAATGAAAGTCAACTGGGGCATTTCCTTAAACTCTTAAACGCTCCTATTAATTGGGTTGTTTATTCGTTGAAATTAATTCTAGGAATTAATGGGTCGTTACTTAGTTGTTTTACTTTTGTTGGCATGTTAATAAAATAAGGCCAACACACCTTCTTCTTGAATGTTGTGTTAAACCTTTGGAGAATCTCTAAAGATCTTCCTCCTCCTTCGCGAAGAACGCGAAGAACATGAAGAACGCGAAGAACGCGAAGAACGCCAGCCTCCGGCGAAGGGCGACGAAGAACGCCCAGCCCCCCCCGGAGATCGACGATGTGATGCCGATGATTCTCCCTCCGCGACGCTTCTTCCGCGAAAAATCTTCGATCGTCCATTGAGGTAAGAGATTGCGGTCCTTTTAATTCCTTTGTGGTTTTTATCCTCAACATGGATTTAATTGTTATAATTAAATCTATGTGTTTCTTTAACCCTCGGAGATCGTCGACGCGACGCCCTTCCCCGACGCGACGATCACCTCCAACCGCGATGGTCAATTCCGCGACGTACTCGCACTAGTCCGACGACCGCTACGAGGTAGGGGTCGTTTTGAAAATGTAATACCCATGTTGTCTTCCTCCAAGGAAAGAACGCGGACCAACCAATTAACAAGTTGGTCTGCGGATTATTATTGCGGGTCAAGGTTTATTAATTGCTGGGATTTTATGGTGTTGTTTCAAACCGATAATGTGGTGGGTGTGGACCAACGAACAAGTCCAACCCCACCGCCCTTTGTTCTTGGTGTGCGGAACGGCGGACGACGACAAAACGAGTCGCAGAGACGATTTGTTAATTCCGTAGTGAATAACGGGACCCAGGAGGAGCTATGACGCAGACAGAAATGGAATCGGACCACCGGAGCAACTCCGGTGGCCCGCGGACTCCACCGGTGGCCGACCAGACCCACGACCGCGTGGGTCCGGCGAGACATGGGACGTGGATTTTCCACGTCTGCTGACCAAGCGCGGACCCACTCGGGGCCGCGACTCCTCTTCCTGTGGGGACAGCACGCCCCGCGGCTTCCCTTGCTCGGCCGCTCGGCCGAGCCGACTCGCCGGCCGGGTTGCGCCCAGGCCGGGCCGGGCAGCCCTGGCCGGCCCGGGTCGGGCCGGCCCAGGGGGGGTCGGGCCGGGTCGGTCCGGGCCCAGACCCCCCGTTTCCGGACCTTTTCGATCTTTTGCTCATAACATGAGCTACCGGCCTCCGAATGATGCGCCGTCAGTGGGGATGCGATCCTTGGATTGAGAAGGTCATTTTGGTATATCACACTCAAGGTTTCAGAATACTTTGGGTTCGTCCGGGTTGGTTCGTAAACGAAACCAACTGAGCCCTCGGAGTGGAAACGCTCATATTTTGAGCTTCAGACGTCCGATTGACGTGCCGTCGACTTTGTTGTATTCCTCTAAGAGAGACGGATCTTTTGGCATACTTCGCCCGAGGTTTGGACGCAGGTGGAGTACAGTCGGGTTGGTTTTGCCTTTAAAACCAACCGGGCCCTAGGACGAAAAAGCCAATAACTCTCAGACCGGGTGTCCGATTGACGCGCCGTCTGCGACGTTGAGTTCCTGTTGGCGATACGGAACTTTTGGATACATCAACTCTGCACTATGTGTCAGTTGATGTATCAGCCTCTCAGCTCGTGGAGCGGACCCTCCCGAACAAGCTTGTTGTGTGCGGGTACCCTAGAGCTGGCTGCTACTACTACTGTGACGACGACGACTGTGTAGAGATCCTCAGTGGATTCGACAGCGACGACTACAACACTCATAGATCCTTTGTGGGTCAGTTCTACCGATCCTGTGTGGGTCCGATACAGTGTGGGTCAGCGCTCAGCGGTCCTGTGTGGGCCAACACCTACAGATCCTGTGTGGGTCCGATCCTGTGTGGGTCTTTGCGGGGGTTAGTTACCTATCGATCCTGTGTGGGTCATTGAGGGGGTTAGTGCCTATCGATCCTTTGAGGGTCCGACGACTTAGATGGATTAGTGATCATCTCTATCATCATTCGAAGAAGTATACCTATGTGAGCTGAAACCCTGTTTTGTTTTCCTTTGTGGATTGTGTTGTGCTATCCTGTGTGGATTTACGTTTTGCTTTCCATTGTGGATTGGGTTGTGCAATCCTGTGTGGATTTACGTTTTTCTTTCCGGTGTGGACTAGGTTGTACTTGAGCTCGGATGTTGGAGTTGAACGGGAATTGATGACATAGGTATATGTATGGGAATATACCTAAGCAGAGTCAGATGTTACTTCGTGATTTTATCTTTCCTTTGTGGATTATCCTTTGTGGATTCTGGGAGACCTTTGGGGTTCTCGGGGTCCCTACTGAGTAGCTTATACTCACCCCTGCACGGGCTATGCCCGTACTACGTTGTGTTGGTTGCAGACAACGGACAGCACTGACCGTGGTGGAGGCTTGCGGAGTAAGACGATACTTGGAGGTGGACCACTGGGTGGGATGTACTCGGAGCGGTCAGCTGGACCCGAGGAGCAGTGGAGGCTATCTGTACCCACCCTTCAGGTGGGACTTCCTGAGGACGGGTCGACGCTGCGGCTTTTTATTTCAGTTGCTATTTTCCCCTTTCAGTTGTACTTTACAGTTGGGCTTGTATTTCCAACCCCCTTTACTTTTCCTCACTTACTGTTGTACTCAGTTTTTACTTAGTGTTTACTTCTTCTGCTGCTTACTCTGTGGTGTTTGTTGTTTACTTTACAATGGAAATGCCTTCCCTTTACCAGGATTTACGCCTTGGTGCTAGTCGCCATCCCCTGGCCTATGGAAGGTGGGCTTGGGGTAGTCACGACACGGGCCCCGAGGACGGGTCATGACAAATTGGTATCAAAGGAGTTCGGTTCTACCACAGACTCTGATCTTTCTTCTATGTGAAGCAATAGTGTTAAGTGTATTGGGTGTGGTTATCAGTCCAGGGAGTCCAGTATTGGTGCGGCGGCCGACGTATCCATACACCAGGACCCTGACTTCTGATTTCCGACTTAATGCACAAAAACATTGATTGGGTGTGTGTTTCAAATTTTCTTTGTGATTACTTTGTGTCAGCTCACCAGGTATACTGTTCTAACCGTGGCGCACCTGTTTCTTTTTAGGATGGCCCCATGACGTCAGCCAGCTAGGGTTCCGAGAGTTGAGTGTGACGACAGCCCGCCGAGCGACGAGTCCTCGGTACAGGGCCCTTTGACAGCTGAGGCACCAGCGGTACCTCTACCCGCCGAGCTACCGATGCTTCCAGCCCTAGCCGCTGACGATGCACGTCGCCTCAGTGCACTGCATGAGGTCCAGCGCCAACGACCGCCTAGGTTCTGCGGGGAGACAGACCCCCAGGCAGCCGAGGACTGGCTGGAGGCAGTGGTGAGAGGTTTCTGGTTAGTGAGGACACCAGCAGATCTCATGGTGATCCTCGCAGCGAGCCTACTGCACGCAGCAGTGGGCCGATGGTGGATCTTGATGCTCCAGGTGCACAATGAGGCATCTCTCCTCTGGACAGACTTTGAGGGCCTCTTCTGCTCAGAGTTCGTCCCGGACACCCTCCGTGTGGTGCGCATCCAGGAGCTTCTTCAGCTGCCGCATGGCAGCTTGACGGTCGCCCAGTACTCGGCAAGATTTACCGATCTGTCTCGCTACTCGACAGACATGGTACGGGACCCGTTCTTCCGGGCACGGACCTTTGAGCAGGGTTTGAGACATGAGATCAGGGCATCGCTGATCTCCCTCAGCATCCTGACTCAGGAAAGAGTACTGGAGCGAGCCCTTTTGATCGAGAGCTTCCTTGCTGAGCCTTCATCAACAGCGAGACCTACCGCAGGGCGGCAGGTAGCAGAGTCTTCCACAGAAGGCAGCCGAAGGATGACTCAGGGGTCCAGGCAGACCAGACCCTCATGCAGACGACCTCAGGACACTGGCTCAGTAGTGCGGGGCACATAGCGCGGAGCCAGTCTTTCGAGAGGCAGGTAGAGCACCAGGTACCGGTAAGCTTGGAACAGCCCTTGGAGGTCCCGAAGTGGAAGTGGGATGGGATATATATGGACTTCGTGACTGGACTTCCATGCACTTCCAGAGGTCACGACTCCATTTGGGTGATTGTCGACCGACTCACCAAGTCGTCTCACTTATTACCCATTAGAGAGCAGGGATCAGTGGAGAGCTTGGGACATCTCTACTTTCAGAAGATTGTACGACTTCACGGTGTTCCATCATCTATCGTCTCCGATCGAGATGCTCTCTTTACTTCCCGGCTTTGGAAGGGGCTGCAGGAGGCGTTCGGGACGCGGCTACGTCTGAGCACTGCCTTTGACCCTCAGACGGATGGTCAGACGGAGAGGACCATTCAAGCTCTCGAGGACATGCTCCGCACATGTGTCCTTGACTTTGGTCTTAGCTGGGAGGACCACCTACCCTTGATGGAGTTTGCGTACAACAACAGCTACCACTCCCCCATCGGGATGGCACCATACGAGGAGTTGTACGGCAGAACATGCAGATCTCCGTTGTGCGGGACAGACCCTGGGGAGTCAGCACTTCTGGGATCAGAGATGGTCCGGGCCATGACAGAGAAGGTCCAGGTCATCCAGGAGTGGATGAGGAGAGCTCAGAGCCGGCAGAAGTCTTATGTTGGAAGGAGGTGGAGGCTACTAGAGTTTTAGGATGGCGACCACGACTTCTTGCGTGTCTCACCTCGACGTGGATTACGGAGATTTGGCCGAGGCGGCAAGTTTTCTCCATGCTTCATCGGACCATTCTCGGTCCTCGGAAGGATTGTCAAGGTGGCTTATCTCCTGGCTCTACCACCTCAGTTGCACCGGGTGCACGACGTCTTCCACGTATCTCAGCTGAGGAGATACGTGCACGACCCGACGCACATCATTGACCATGGGGAGCTGGACGTTGATGATGGGGAGACTTTTGCGGAGATCTCAGTGGGGATCGGGGATCAACAGGAGAGGGTCCTACGTGGACGGTAAATTACTCTAGTGCGCATTAGATGGCAGCACGAGAACCTCCAGGAGAGCACTTGGGAGCGGGAGACTCAGATGCATGCTCATTACCCACATTTGTTTTCCTAGCTTATGATGTATCTTTACGGGGACGTAAATACCTGAGGTGGGAGTGATGTAAAGACTAGTAAATTTCAAGGACTTTTTTTTTCTTAATTTTTTTTGGAATTTTACAAGAACGCAGTTTCTGACGGCACCTGATTCCGAGGCCCGGTGTGCCCGGAATCATTTTCCGAATTTTGGCTCAGGTACGTTCAGTGAACGAACGAGCGAGTTTTTCTAACTTTTGGACCGGTGCTCGAAATCAAATTCCGAGGGCACCGATGGAATCGCAGTGCCGGTTTTTTCTTAGAAACGCCTCTTCCAGAGTTCTGTTTGCTCGGTTGTGGTTTTTAATTTTTCGACTTTAAGTTAAGAAATAAAATAATGTGGTACGAAAAACTTTATTTTATTTCACTTAAAGCCGCTTAAAGCCACTTAAAGCTGCCTAAGCTGAGTTGAAGCAGATAGGGTGAAATTCAAAATATCCTACCCTCTTGGTAGGATATTTGTGAGGTGGGGCCCGCACGAGCCCCACCGTTTCTTTTTCCCTAAGTAATGCACTCGCAACCCCCCCTCTTAAATGAAAGTCAACTGGGGCGTCTCCTTAAACTCTTAAACGTTCCTATTAATTGGGTGGTTTATTCATTGAAATTAATTCTATGAATTAATTGGTCGTTACTTGGTTGTTTTACTTTTGTTGGCATGTTAATAAAATAAGGCCAACACACCTTCTTCTTGAATGTTGTGTTAAACCTCTGGAGAATCTCTAAAGATCTTCCTCCTGCTTCGCGAAGAACGTGAAGAATGAGAAGAATGTGAAGAACGTGAAGAACTCCGGCCTCCGACGAAGGGCGATGAAGAACACCCAGGCCCCCCGGAGATCGACGACGTGACGCCAACGATTCTCCCTCCGCGACGCTTCTTCCGCGACAAATCTTCGATCGTCCTTTGAGGTAAGAGATTGCGGTCCTTTAAATTCCTTTGTGGTTTTTATCCTCAACATGGATTTAATTTTTATAATTAAATCCGTGTGTTTCTTTAACCCTCGGAGATCATCGACGCGACGCCCTTCCACGATGACGCGACGCCCTTCCGCGACGCCCTTCCGCGATGCGACGATCACCTCCTACCGCGACGGTCAATTCCGTGTCGTACTCGCACTCGTCCGACGACAGCTACGAAGTAGGGGTTGTTTTGAAAATGTAATAAAAATGTTGTTTTCATCCAAGGCAAGAACGCGGACCAACCAATTAACAAGTTGGTCCGCGGATTATTATTGCGGGTCGAGGTTTATTAATTGTTGGGATTTTATGGTGTTGTTTCAAACCGCTAACGCGGTGGGTGCGGACCAACGAACAAGTCCGAACCCACCGCCCTTTGTTCTTGGTGTGTGGAACGGCAGACGACGATAAAATGAGTCGCAGAAAAGATTTGTTAATTCCATCATGAATAACGGGACTCGGGAGGAGCTACGACGTAGACGGAAATGGAATCGGACCACCGGAGCAACTCCGGTGGCCTGCGGACTCCACCGGCGGCGCGGGTCGCCAGTGCGGCGGCGCCGGCAGCAGGTGGCGGTGGCCGACCACACCCACGACCGCATGGGTTCGACGAGACATGGGATGCGGCTTTGCCGCATCCGTTGACCACGCGTGGCCCCACGCGGGGCCGCGACTCCTCTTCCCGCGGGGAGAGCACGCCCCACAGCTTCCCTTGCTCGGCCGCTCGGCCGAGCCGAGCCGAGATGACCCACCGACCAGGTCGCGCCCAGGCCGATCCGGGCCGCCCTGGCTGGGTAGGGTCGCACCCAACCGTTTCGGACTCGGGTCGGGTCGACCCGGGGGGGGGGGGGGGTCGGGCCGGGTCGGTCCAGGCCCAGACCCCCCATTTCCGGACGTTTTTGGTCTTTTGCTCATAACATGAGCTACGGGCCTCCGAACGATGCACCGTCAGCGGCGATGTGATCCATGGATCGAGGCGGTCATTTCAGTATATCACACTCAAGGTTCTGGAATACTTTGGGTTTGGCTGGGTTGGTTCGTACACGAAACCAACCGGGCCCTCGGAGCGGAAACGCTCATATCTTGTGCTTCGGACGTCCGATTGACGTGCCGTCGACTTATTTGTATTCCTCTAAGTGAGACGGATCTTTTTTCATACTCCGCCTGAGGTTTGGATGCAGGTGGAGTACGGTTGGGTAGGTTTTTCCTTAAAAACCAACAGGGACCCTAAGACGAAAAAGCCAATAACTCTAGGACCGGGCGTTCGATTGATGCGCCATCTGCGACGTTGAGTTTCTGTTGGCTATATGGATATTTTGGATACATCAACTCTGGACTATATTTAAGTTGATTTATCAGCCTCTCAGCTCATGGAGCGGACCCTCCCGAACGAGCTTGCTGTGTGTGGGAACCCTAGAGCTGGCTGCGACTGCTACTGTGACGACGACGACTGTGCATAGATACTCAGTGGATTTGATGGCGATGACTAAAACACTCAGAGATCCTTTGTGGGTCAGTGCTACCGATCCTGTGTGGGTCCGATCCTGTGTGGGTCAGCGCTCAGCGGTCCTATGTAGGCCAGCGCCTACAGATCCTGTGTGGGTCTGATCCTGTGTGGGTCTTTGCGGGGGTTAGTTACCTATCGATCCTGTGTGGGTCAGATCCTTTGTGGGTCATTGCGGGGGTTAGTACCTATCGATCCTTTGTGGGTCTGACGACTTAGATGGATCAGTGATCATCTCTATCGTCATTCGAAGAAGTATAACTGTGTGATATGAAACCCTGTTTTGCTTTCCTTTGTGGATTGTGTTGTGCTATCCTGTGTGGATTTACGTTTTACTTTCCTTTGTGGATTGTGTTGTGCTATCCTGTGTGGATTTACATTTTTCTTTCCTTTGTGGATTGTGTTGTGCTATCCTGTGTGGATTTACGTTTTTCTTTCCTGTGTGGACTGGGTTTTACTTGAGCTCGGATGTTGGAGCCGAACGAGAATTGATGACTTAGGTATATGTATGGGCATATACCTAAGCAAAGTCGGATGTTACTTCGTGATTGTATCTTTCCTTTTTCGATTATCCTTTGTGGATTCTGGGAGACCTTAGGGGGTCTCGGGGTCCCTACGGAGTAGCTTATACTCACCCCTGCACGGGCTGTGCTCGCACTACGTTGTGTTGGTTACAGACGACGGATATCGCTGATCATGGTGGAGGCTTGCGGAGCAGGACGGTACCTGGAGGTGGACCACTGGGTGGGACGTACTCGGAGTGGTCGTCTAGACCCGAGGAGCAGTGGAGGCTATATGTACCCACCCTTCAGGTGGGACTTCCAGAGGACGGCTCAGTGCTACTACTTTTTCTTTCAGTTGCTGTTTTCCCCTTTCAGTTTTACTTTACAGTTGGGCTTGTATTTCCGACCCCCTTTACTTTTCTACACTTACTGTTGTACTCAGTTTTTACTTTGTGTTTACTTCTTTTTCTTCTTACTCTGTGGTGTTTGTTGTTTACTTTACAAAGGCAATTCCTTCCCTTTACCGAGATTTACGCCTTGGTGCTAGTTTCCAGCCCCTAGCCTATGGAAGGCGGGCTTAGGGTAGTCACGGCATGGGCCCCGAGGACGGATCGTGACAAATATCAATTGTTAATTTTTTTCAAGATAATATATTCAAAAGAGGTGCAAAAAATGGATATTATATAGTAGGAAAGCACATAATATTATTCTAAGGATATAAGGTTGTATTAGTTGTGCTATGTGAAGTGGTGTTGAGGGAGTTATATACTTCACCCATTGAGGTGAATCTTGTAGTGTAAAAGATGTACCAAGACCTTTAGTTCCATTTTCAATGGATAAGGATGAAGAATATTGTGGTTGAGTTTATTTCTTTAAGCATCACTTGTAAAAATTTTAAGATAGAGTACCAGGTACAAATAGGTTTGGGATAACCCATTTAAGTTCTAGAGTGGAAGTGAGATGAAATATCAATGAATATTCTAATAGGACTCCCTCAAATAATGAGAGGATAAAATTACATTTGGGTGATTATAGAATTGATAACCAAGTTGTAACCCTTCCCTTCTATCTAAAAGTAGTGTTCAGTGGAGAGAATGTGATACTTGTATGTAGAATAAATTATATTATTGTATTATATTACGATGATGATAATTTCTAGCCATGATGCCTAAGTCACTTCCTGGTTATGGAGAAGCTTATAAGAGTCCTTATGGATCTAGTTTTAGATGATTATAATGTTTAAATTTCAGACATATTTCTAGAATGAGAAAACCATTTAGGTTATCAATGAAACGTTAGCATCATTCATGTTAGATTCCACTTGGAGTTTGGAGGATTACTTTCCTTTACTGGAGTACACAAACAAAAATAATTATTACTCCACTATTTTCAAGGAAACATTAGAGGACCTATACAGAAGGCCGTGTAAGTCACCCCTATGTTGAATGGAGATAAGAGAGTCATTACTTATATAGCTAAATCTAGTGCAGGTAATGAAGAAGTAGGTTCATGTGATCCAGGAATAGATGATAATTTCTAAGATCTATAATAAGTCTTACACTAATTAATGATAGTGATCTATTTATTTTTAGGTGAGAGATCATGTATTCTAATTTTTTTTCCTCAGTGTGTTTTTTGGAGATTTTTTTATGGAATTATTTCATCCCATATATTTATTGGTATATTCCAGATATTATGCTGGGTAGAAAAGTTTTCTTACCGCATGGGTTTTCCTTCAAAGTTATATTGGGTGAATTATGTCTCCCATGTGTAGTAGATGAGGATATACATGTAAAATTCATCCCAAATTCATGATTGGGGATATTTAGACATCAATGATGGATCCACCTTCTTATAGAACTCAGTGAAGATCATGGATCAAAATGAAAAGACCCTTAATGGGTGATTCATTTCACCAGTTTTCATCCTTTGAAAACAATGATAAAATTTACATAAGATCAAGGGAGTCATAGGGTCAGATACGGGGCTCATACCCTCACTTTTTTGAGTATGTTATGATTTTGGGGTAATGTTATTTAAAGGTGGGGAGGATATAAATACATTAGTATTTTTATTAATCCTTTAGAATATTTTAAATAATATTTTGGGACCTTTTTAGGTTCCAATACAAAGATATGATAATCCTAGAGCCTTTATATTTAGATATTAATAAAAATATATTATTTTTTTCCAATAAATATTAATTATTGGGAAAAATTATGTTCCTCCAAAGCTTAGTGTTAGACTTAAATTATAATTTCACAATTGTATTAGCAATGCGGATGAACCCTAGGAGTTCTATAACTTTTTTTCACATCCGGATCTCATGTCTTTCCCATTGATGGAAAAATGAGTTCTGATGTTAAAAAGTTATGTTTTTGAATAGATTATTTATTCATTATCTAGGGATTAATTGAATAATGCTAGAAATGATCTCAATATGTTCATATTTATCTTCTAGAACATGGATCTCCTATAAAAACACTAGGTTTTGGAGAGTTGTAATGATAAATTTCTTGGGGATAATTGAAAACGTTCTCATTAGAACAATGATTACAGTGGGCGTAAGACTACCATCATCTAGGGATCCTTTTTTTAATGTAGGTATATATGATTATTTTTATGGTTTTTATTCACTGAATTTCTATTAATGATATTTATTTTAATTTTTTATCTATTTCTTTATGGAATTCAGGATTTTGATTATTTTTATATTATCCTTTCTTTATGGTTTCTTCATTTTAGGGTAATACAGACCCTCATTCTACGTGATTTATAAGGAAAATCATTATTTGGATTATTATTATATTATGTTCACCTAATTATAGAAAATTTTCATTATGATTACATTAATTAATAGAAGAATTTTTATTATTCTCCTTTCTCTCTCTCTCCCTCTCATATCTCTATTTTTCTCTCATCATCCTTTCTCATGGGGACATTGGCTGTCAACCCTAAAAATAAAAAATGATAAGGTGGAAACATGATGAGGGAGATGATGACATGAAATAGTGGGGATTGATAGGATAGTGTGGTGACGGTGAGCCCAGTCAATGAGAGAATGGGGATAACCAGTTGTTGTCACAAATAATGGTGCGTGTAGAAGGTGACCATGTCAAAACTAACATTACATGTGAGACGATAGCCCTATTCGGCTACCATGACATGACTTTTCTAGTGAGACCAAGTCCCACCAGACCAGGTCAACCCATTCTTACCTTTGGGTTGGGTGGTTCCCCTTGGTTGGTCCAACGGTCTATACCATAAAAAATATCCCATGTGGGCCTAACCCTATGGCCCAACCCATTAGACTGGGTGACCTGAAATAACTAGTTTCCAATTGAGGTATGTGGGTTAGGTTTTCCTAAACTGAACTTGAAGGTAGAAAGTAGTCACATTCATCCATTTCTAGTTTTATGTGTGGGGTGTATGTTCCTCACTTCTATGAACCATGTGGTGCAACCCTTGGGTTTCTATGTGGAATTTTTTTCTTAGGTGTGTTGTTCCCAACATTTTCATCATGCACCATTTTTAGGAAAGTAACTAGTATATCCCAAGTATTATTCTATGTGGATTATAATGGTGTGGTCCTCTTGGATATCTGAGGATCATTATAAGACAATATTTTCATAATTTTAAATCATCTCCATAAAATCGACAATGGGGTTTTGAAGTGATGATCATAGTGTTTAGGGGATCGTTACCTTTCTCTCATATATTGTGTGCTACATATGATTTCTATTTGATACCCTTTTCTCTGTCATTTTATTTGAATATGGTAGTATTCTTTACTATGAATCCATTAAATATATGAGACTAATGGTTGTATATTATAATTCTTGGGGCCTTGTACTAATTCTCAATGGATCTTTTTTCAGATATAAACTTATTTTCAAGTTATATTTTCACTCTCCTTAAAGAATTTCTGGGTTTAAATGATTATTTTTCCCTAACCACCTCTTATATTTTGAGATTACTTGTTTTATAATTTCTTTTTTGGTTTTTAGGGAATCTTACTAGGTATGGATATACTCACCTTGGAATAGGAATATTTTCTTACACATGTCATGATGTTTTCAAACAAGATATAGTTTGGTGGAAATTTTGGTCAATGAGGTTCTGATAGAACTTTGTCTTCCTTGAGAGTTGTTACAACGAGTTTGTTTGAAGGTCTTATCGTTACAAGGACATCATATCTACTATTTATTAGTTTGGATAATTTACCTTTTTATTCATTATTTGGAATTCATTTTTAACTGGTTCTTTTATGTTATACTGGTAATTTCTGGGTGGGACTTATTTATTTTTTCATGAATACCGATTATATATTTTTCATATTTAATTATATTCATATACATTTTTTTGATATATAGGAATGAATTGTACACTGGTGCCTTAGAATAAGTACCCTCATTATGAGTTTTATGAAAACTAAGTGATATTTACTAGCCCATATCCAATTAGAGGAATGAATGAGGTGAAAATATTTTAATTAAATATACACTGGATGGGTCCTAGTTGGCCATGATATACCAATCCTCCCATTGAAATTTATTTGAGTGGAAAAAATTTTTGACTAGGGTGAAGCTTTATGTTAGAAGAGTTTAATGGTTTTAATTATTTATTAAGATGAATATAATTTGATTTTTGAATTTTTTTTTAAAATTTATAAAACTAGTCACAATCCTTTAGAATTGATATAAATCACTCCTAATTTAAAATATATTTTATGTACCTTACCTCCATTGACTAAATCAGTTTCATTAACCATTCAAAGAAAAGAAGTTACACCATCATTTATCAAAATTATGGGAAAGATAGTGGGTGATGTATTGAAATATCTAATATAGAGTTTTTCTAGTATTAGAGAGAATACATATTTTGAGAAATAAAATGATACAGATTTTATAAAATAATGATATTTTTTATTTTAGTTTTTGAACTTTTTATAATGAAACTTTATATTCTATTTTTAACTAAAATTATTTTATTATTGAAATGTTTTAATTTTACTATATTATTTTCCTTTGATATGTATATTATTAATACTTTCCTTTGTTTTTTAAAAGTTTAAATGGGGTGATGAATCATTTATCTAAGGTATTTTTTGAATATTTTTGTTAACCCCATTTAAAAATCAATGGGTTAAAATAAAACAATATTTTTTTTGAATAAATATAATTTTTTGATTTTTTTTCATAATAAAAAATTTTCTCCCAATAAAAATTGAAGTTGTAAACATGAGAGTACCAATGTACAACTCGATCCCATCAGCATGACTATAGCATGACATGCCCAGAAAGATCACCTTGGGAATTATGAATACCATTTCCATCTGTAATCTAAGACATCATCCCTTAAAGGGACACTCCCAATCTGGGGAGTCTATTAAGAGTTTCATATTTAGTCAACACCAAAATTATATAAATTTATATATCGGTGGAAACCTTTTCTTTGGTTAGTAATTGAATGTGGAGAAACAATTAATATACATAAAAGAAATCACTAGGTTGTTGAATCTTCTAAAAAACACCTTGACTGCCATAATTTTTACATTTTTATTTTTGAGTTCCGTATCATAAAAATAGTAATCGAGAAGTACAAACTATGGAATTGGTGATTCTACGATGTTTCATCCAAAATGTGACATAATATATGTTTTTAACCCTTATCTCATTGACGAAAGAACCCTTTACTAACCACATTAATTTTATTTTTTCTTTTATTTTTATTATCCATTTTTATTTGATTCCATCGTCTCAAACAACAAATTCCCAAAAAAAGTGGTGTCAGATCCCATGGGTTGAAAACAAAAATAAAGTAGAGGTGTATTCTAATGGAAAAAAATTCAATTTCATTAAAATAAATATTTAAACCAATTTCTAAAATATCTCATCAATATTATTCCAATTACTGAGATAACATTGAAAATGGATAAAAATTGAAGTCAGTAGAGCTAGTCAAAGTTCAGGTAAAACCCAAGGCGCTACAGTACCCTCTTTCCTACGAAGGTGAAATTATTCATACTAGAGGATACTTTTTGGTGAATTATACAACAACATCTTCAGTGAGACACAAAATTACTTCATAATCAACATATCTCAACCATTTATCCTATTTTTACAACATGTGGGTCAACATAAGTCTATTTTTAGCAATCTAGTGATTGACTACCACTATTTGGACCATTAATAACACATCCATAAAATCATTTTTGTTGGAACATAAATATTTTTGGCCACTACCTCTAACTATAATGGAATCAATTATCACAAATCATGTCATAAATTAACATATATCCAACCTTATGTAAGATATTAAATTATGCCAAAGAATTATCTTTTATATCAGATCATTTCAAATCATATAACTTTTTATGTGTTTTGAAGTCTAAATAAGCTTATAACTAATTATATATGTGTAATTATGGGTAATAAAAATCTCTGATTTTTTTGAACTGTAAAACTGATAGAACATCTAAAATTATCTATGAATTTGTCAATAACACCATTGGATGGACTCACGGATTCATATGACTCACCGACACAGATGACTCACCGATGCATATGACTCACCGACATAGATGACTCACCGTTTCATTTGACTCACTGATATAGATGAACTACCATTAGTCCAAGTGACCTACTAGTTCATGGTACTACTAAATCAAGGACTCACCATAAGTTGAAATGAGTCACCAATAGATCAACTGTATCACTGATAGAAGGATGGACTCACTGTTGAAACAGGTCACCGATTTAATAAGCCTCCGAAAGAATGACATACCGATAGGTTGAGACACTAAAAAAGGAGTCACAGATAGAATTACATACCAATGGGTTGAGACACTGAGAGAAGAAGACACTGACAAAAGAAGACACCGACATAAAGAGACACTAACAGACGAGTCACTGATAGAATATTTAAATCTTTATTTATTAATATTATTTCTAACGGTCATATTTGTTAATTTAAGGATACTCATGTATCTTATAATAATTTTTAGTAATTTTATCATTCATTATGAGGAACAATGATCCTATGAACATGTAATGTACATTATCTTTGTCGAACCTCAAAGATAAAAAGTATTTTTTAAAAGAGATAAGAGACATACAGAAGTGTGTGTATGGTTCATGAATGTACACGAGAGAGAGGCATACTTAAGAACATATGAAAATCTCCTGAAACCACTGTGATATCAAGAACAAAAAGAAGAACACAAAAGAAACTCTAAGTTGAGCATAACATCTAATTTACAAATCACTTTAGAATATAAATGAAATAGAAGAATATACTTGCAGAACCATACTAGTACCAGGAATCTAGAATACGACACTCTGTTTTTGTTTAAACATCATGAAGAGGACTCATAATTCATCTCAAATACATCTGAAGAGTCAAGAGCTATATCTCAAGACACAAAGAGCCTTTTAAATCATTTGTCATATTTTTTTCTTTATTGTGTTCATTTTTACATACTTTTGACCAGTGTAGGTATATGTCTATTAAGAACACATTGTCTTCACTTTCTAAATTAAGGATACAAGATATCCTTTCAATTATAATTTCTTAAATCTTTTTACTCCCACAGATAATTTTTAAAGAGTTACTTTTGTGTCCTGGTAGTTTATTCCCTTGAAGAATAGTGGAAGTTTTCATGTTATCTAGACAACCTTTGTGCTGTTGTGATTCCCTATCCATGGTGGGGATCAAAATGTTTTATAATTTAAACTGCTTGGTAGCAGGTGATCACCATTCGGAGAGGATTAAGTATCTTCTTAATATAAAACCTCTTGTTTTATTTTCTCTATGTTTTAACCTTTTAGTTTTACTAAATTTTATCATATATTTCATAAAACTAAATTAAAATCTTATAGATAGTCTTAAGAAAGTTTTTATAAAAGAATTGACTTATTATGTTAGTTTCAAAAGTTGTATTAATTATCAAATTTATATAACTAAGAAATAATAACTATTTTGAAAAATTAATCGAACAATCAAACTCTTATAAATACACTACTGGCTAACTAGGAAATTGAATTTTAAATATTAGGGTAATATCAAATTATAATTTTTAACAAAAAGTTTTACAGTTACTCATTCCACCCCCCTCTTGAGTACTCTACTCTGACCAACATTCGGTATCAGAGGTTTTAGGAATTTTGAGTTTTCAAATATTTTTCAACTATGATTTTAGATTCATTTCAAATATTTTAAAATTTATGTTAATACTAAATTTTTATATTTATAAAATATTGTTCCAAAATTTTATTACAGATAATAGGCTGGAAGGTGTTGCTACAAACATACATCCATTCTTTAATGTAACAAATTATGCTAAATGGAAAAGTTAAATGAAAATTCACTTAGAAGGTATGGGTTTTATAATATTTTCTTCAATTGTAGATGAATATAATATTTATTCTACTTATAGAACTATATGGGAGGACACAACTAATAATTATTATAAAAATAATTTAAAATCCATGAATGAATTATACTGTTCTCTAGGATATGAGGAATTTAACAGAATTTCTGCATGTAAACAACCCATGAAATTTGGGATACTTTTTCTGCTTCACATGAAGGAACTTCTAATGTTAAGAAAATGATACTCAACACATATACTATTAAATATGAATATTTTATAATGAATCATTATAATCCTATTTCAAACATGTATCTATGTTTTTATAAAATTTTGAACACTATTATTTCTTTGGGAAGAGATGTTACTATCAAAGAACAAATTATGAGGATTCTCAGATTCTTACCTGATAGATAGTGAAGAACTTCTGTCTCCATTAGAGAATAATGTGACATAAGCAAACTACCAGCCAAATAACTCATTAGAAAACTAATGATGTATAAGGAAGAGTTGAATTTCAACAAATAAGAATAGGATTAACCTAAGAGAAAATCTATAGCCTTCATGTCTACAACCTATAAGAACAACGAAAAATAAAAGGTGATAGCCTCTATGGAAAGCTATAGTAATGATGAATCAACATTAGATAGTGAAGAAGAGATGTATCACCTAGTCAGAAGATTCAAGAAATTATATAGAAAGAATAATTTCTTTAGGAAGAACAATTATAAAAAAGATATGATAACATGGGAAACTGAAAAAAAGTACTGGAAAAGAAATGGAAAATTAGTGGAGATTTTTTACTATGAATGCAAGAGGAGAGGACATGTTAAAGATGACCATCCAAAAATTAAAATACAAAAAGAATTATAAATACAAAGACAATAAGTATAATAAAGATATAAAGGCCACCTGGAGTGCCTATAAATACAAGTCCAGTGAATTATCGTCATCTCATGATGAGAAATATGACATGGAGAATATGTGTTTTATGGAAAGCATATCTGTTGTAACTTTATATTCTCCTTCACAGAATTTCTATTTTTCTGAAAATGAAAGTGATTATGAAAATATGAAAAGTGTTGAATTATTTGAGTACTATAACATGATGGAAGATATTTTTAATGAACTAAAATACAAATATAAATCTTTAATGAAATATCACGCTCTTACTATAACAATTAAGTCTGAACCATCTAATTAAAATTAAAAGAATGTTCAACTATTCAAAGAAAAAAATGAATAAAAAATGTCTAAAGAGAAATTAAGGAAAGATATAGAAAATTTTACCAATTATAAAAACACTCTTACTCAAATTATTAGTAAACCGATACCTCCTAAGTACACTTCTAGTTTTAGATATCAGCATGGACAAAGAAAACTATCTAAAAAACATTTTATAACTAAATCTAGAAAATATTTTCTTCTACCTAAAAATAAAAATCCTAATTCTAGTTACAGTTCTGGAAAATATTTTACAACCTCTAGTTTTTCTAGAAAAAATAGTTTCTATTTTTCAAATATTTTATATAATACTTATAGAAAATCCATATAGAAAATGTGGGTACCTAAATCATTTATTACTAATGTCACTGGACCCAAACAAGTTTGGGTACCAAAATCGATTTTTGTTTGATTATTATATAGGAAAGCTATTTGAAAAGATCCTGCAAGAGTTAGTGGTACTTGGATAGTGGATGTTCAAGACACATGACAAGAGATTATTCAAGATTCAAGAACCTAATCAAGATTGATAGTGGATATGTCACTTGTAGTGAAAATTATATGGGAAAAATAATTTTCTTAGTCCAAATTGGTAACTCTAACTCAATTTTAATTTATAATGTACATTTTTTTATGGATTGAAATATTATTTTCTTAGTATTTCACAATTATATGATGATGGATTTCATGTTAAATTTTAAAATGATTCTTGAAATGTTTTTAACTCAAAAAATAAATCAGTATTTTCTTCTTTTATAAATGAAAATATATATTCTGTTAACATAGATTATTAAGCTTCTAAAAATGTTTCTTGTTTAAGTGTATTTCATAAAGTGTGTTCGATTTGGAATATGATATTATGAAACTGTAATGCACACTCCCTTAACAAAATCACTCGAAAAAGACTAGTCAAGGATCTACCCAAACTTGAGATTCCAAATGATAATGTATTTAATCTTTGTCAAAAAGGTAAAAAACAAAAGATATATTTCGAATTAATGAAATAAGATTCAACATCTCAACATTTAGAGTTGGTTCACATGGACTTGTTTAGACCCTCTCAAGTTTCTAATTTAAATGGAAAGAAATTTGTCTATGTTATTGTAGATTAATATTCTTTGTATACATGGACTTATTTCTTATCTCAAGAAAGTGAAGCATGTACTTACTTCACCATGTATGCCAAAACTATGGAAAATCTAATTGGACTTAGAATAAAATCCTTAAGAAGTGATCATGGAAATGAGTTTTAAAATCAAGAGTTTGAATCTTTTTTCTAACACAATGGATATAGTCATAACTTCTATACCCTAAGAAACATCTAAATAATGGAGTTGTGGAATGAATAAATAAAACCTTACAAGAGATAGTATGAACAATGCTTAATGAATATGATTTTCCTGTTTACTTTTGGGTTGAGGCTATGAATACTACATGCAATATAATTAATAGTCTTAATTAGACCTATCTTCAAGAAGATTCATTATGAGCTGTGGGACAATAGAAAACTCAAAGTTAGCTACTTTAAAATTTTGGGTTGAAACGTCTATATTTATAATACTAAGGATAATATTTACAAATATTCATCAAGGAGTGACGGAGGAATATTACTAGGTTACTCAACCTCTAGTAAAGCCTATAAAATATTTAATAAAAGAACCAAATGTGTGAATGAATCTATGAATATAAAATTTTATGAAACAAATCCACATGAACCTAAAATATCTCTAGACAAGCTTGAAGATGATATGTCAAATTTTGATATAAATGAAAATTCATATAATCCTCTTGTCTAGGAATCTGTTAAATAGAACAGTTCTAGAAATTCTTAAGAATTTAGACACGATGAACCAAAATTTTTAGATGAACCTGAGGTTACTAGCCCCACCTTTTCTAGAACAACTAGAACTCTCAAGTACCATCCTTTAGAGTCTATTGTTAGAGACCTAGATAAAGGGACCAAAACTAGATCTTATCTTATAATTCAGGTTTAATATTAATATTTCTTTTCACATATTGAACCTAAGAATATAAATGATTCAATTAAAGATGAATTTTGGGTGATGGATATACAAGAGGAACTTAACCAATTTGAAATAAATAATGTTTGGAAACATATGGATAGACCCAAAGACACCCTGAATATAGGCACTAAGTGGGTGATTAGGAATAAATTAGATGAATATAGTAATATTGTTAGAAAAAAAGCTAAATTGGTTACAAAAGGTTATAGTCAAGAAGAAGGAATTGACTTTGAATAAACCTCTGAATTATTAACTAGAATTGAGGCCATCAGAATCCTGATTTCTTATGTTGCCCATATTAATTTCAAACTTTATCAAATGGATGTTAAAAGTGAATTATTGAATGTTTATATAGTTGAGGATTTTTTTTTGTAAATAACCCCAGGTTTTATAAACCATCATTTTCAAAATTATTTTTTCAAGTTAAAAAATATCTATATATGGTTTAAAATAATATCTAAGAGCTTTGAATGATAGATTAAGTAGTTTTCTTATTTACAATTATTTTTCAAAAGGAATTGTAGATCCAACTCTTTTTATAAAACTATTTTTAAAGATGTTTTAGTTGTTCAGATCTCTATTGATGATATTACTTTTGGATCCTCAAGAAATTCTTTATGTATCGTGTTTCCAAAAATGTTGCAAAGTAAATTTGAATTGAGTTTGATGGGTGAACTATAATTATTTCGTAGATTTCAGATTTTTCAAAATAAATATGGTATCATTTTAAATCAAAGTAAATACACAAAATATCTTTTAAAAATATTTTAATTTTATAGTATCAAAATTAGTGACACACCAATGAGTACTACTTGTAAGTTGGATATTGATGAAGATGGTAAATTTGTTGATAAAACCACTTACCGAGTAATGATTGGATTTTTTCCCTACTTTAATGCTAGTATTCTAGATAAAATGTTTAGTGTGTGTATGTGTGCCTGTTTTCATGATAATCCCAAAGAATCTTGATTAAATGCTATTAAAAGAATTTTCAAATACCTTAAAAATACTATCAATTTAGGTTTGTCATACCTTAAAGGATAATCATTTCACATAGTGAGTTATTGTGATTATGATTTTGGTTATTTCAAGTTATATAGAAAATGAAACTCTAGGACATGTCACTTTTGGGAAATTCATTGGTTTTATGGTGAAGTATGAAACAAAATTATGTTGCATTATCTAATGAAGGAGCTGAATACATTGCTTATGGTAGATGTTGTGCACTAATTTTGTGGATGAAACACACTCTACTAGATTATGGATATCAATTTAGACAATTACCTATAAATTTTGATAATACAAGTTCTATTAAGTTTTCTAAGAACACAATTTCTCATTGTGGAACAAAATATATTGATGTAAGAAATCTCATTTGAGAGATCATTATCAAAAATGGAGATATCAATTTAGAATTTATTAGCACTGAATATCATCTCACTGATATATTCACTAAGCCATTGGAATCTAAAATAATGAATTATATCACACATGAGTTAGGAATGACACACCAATAAGTCATTGTGTTTCCTTTCCATTAATCCTTTTATGTAAAGTTATCATGCTGACCCCGACACCACTGTCACACTAACACCATTACACATCGACGCCATTGTCATGTCTACACTATTTTCATGCTGACACCATTTTCACACCAAAACCATTGTCATGCCAACACCATTGTAATGATGAAACCATTGTCATGCTGACACCATTATTATTATGAAGAATCTATCTTACATACACCATTAGTGTTATGAAAAATAAATCATGATGACATCGATGATTCACTGTTTCTATAAGTTTTATTTTTTTTATCAAAACATCACTATTTCATTAATTCTTTTGAACCTCGTTCATATTATCAAGATTTCATAATTTAAAAACCCATAAATGATATAAAATGTAATTGATAAAATCTACTTCTTTCCTACCAATCTCTCTCGGCCATCACTCTCTATCTTTATCCCACACCTTTCACCTTATGACCTCCAGAATGAACTTATTGTAATGGTGTTTGTGAAGAGATATCATGAATATGATGAGTCTCATGCTTCTAAAAAACAGAATGGTAAATCAGGCATATCTTCAACTCCTATAATTCGTGTTCTGGAAAACCATGTTGTAACATCATAGAATTAAGTAATGGGGGAATGTATCTTAGAGAGAAAGTATTTGTTGTTAAAGGTGATGAAAGATCAAGGATGGCTTGATTGGTTCAAAAAATGGAAGTCTTATACTCAAAGCTAGTCCATGAGTTTTACATGAATATGGAACTTCTGTTGGAAGGAAGTGATGTCACCTAGGTCACATCGATAGTAAAAGAGAAGATAATATCTTTCTCTTAAAGGCATTGGGATTAATGTCTTAAGTTTCCCCTTGAAGAAATTTTTGATAATTATCAAGGTACATCTCTACCCAAGACTGAATTATTTTGTTATGAGACAGATCTGAAAGAGATAACTAGAAATGAGGAACATAAGAGAACCTTTGAATCATAGTTAAATGGTGAGTGAATAATTTTATTTTTGTTTATTCAACACCTGATTTGTCCTAGAAAAGGGGAATTTGAATCTCTCAAGTATTATGATGTATACTAGTTGAATTTTTCTATATAAAGGAGTTAAATGGAATCTATGATGATATCTAATGGTTCAAATAAATGAGATGATAAAACTTGGTTGTAAGTAAAATTCTTTTTTCTACTCCACAATTATTTTGGAAATTCTAAAGGAGAAAGTCTGTAAATGTGATGTTTATGATATAGTAGTTATTAAATGTAGTGGAATCTTCATAAGTTATGACACAAGTAAGAGAATGAAAATTTACTGGAAAATATGGAGGAAGGAATTGGTTGGTGATGTAGATAGATGTTATGAAAGGTTAAATATTATAGATCATCCATTTAGACCAAGGAATCTAGTAGATCTTGGCCTCAATCCAGATGATCAAGTGTTTTATTATTTAGATGAGGAGGAGCCTCCTACTCTTTTTAGAGATGTGGGATCACCAATTGATGAAATAAGTAAGCCTGAAACAACTAGACCAACAAAAAGTGTTTCTATTTGACCTCTAAGTCCACCTTTAGACTTACCTTCTCATGAACTTGTTCTCCAATCTACTGGAAGTGAAGAGACAAATGCCGAAGGCTATGTAGAATATGTCATTGAATCTATTAAAGAAGAAGATGAAGAAGTGGAAGATTGTAGTGGTGAAAGTGGTTTAGAATCAGGTAGGGAAGAATAATATGAGAAAGTTAGTAATTAAATTGGTGATGAAAAGAGTGAAGATGTTGACAATGAAGAAATTAGTGAAAGTGGAAGTGATAGAGAATCTGATCATCCTGATAGGAATCCAGATGATGGTAGTATGAAGATTGTTATAGCTGATGCTGGTGTATCTTTTAAGGGTGCTATTGTAACACCCCTAGGTTTTGTAAATAAATATAGAATTAAATTTTATAATCTATCCTCTTCTATGTTTTGAATTTCAAGAAATGTTCATCTAGAGTTGTGCTCAGTAAGTCATTTGGAGTCTGATAGAACAAACTTGTTTTTTGGTGAATAGTAACATACCCTTATGAATAGTAATATGAATAGTAATATGACCTCATGAATAGTAAATATTATTATTATTTTATTTTCCCAAGGCAATAGGATAATGGGATCTTAATTAATTTTCCAATGTCATATAAAACTAGTTGCACTTAAATATTGTTATTTTTCGAATTAACTGTGACCTTATTTAAAAATTAAATTAATAATATTTAGAAAATTATTTTTGAAAAATGGATTTCACTTTTGAATTCTACACGTCGAAAAATGGTAGGGGTAAATTTTTGGTATTTTTCTGAAACTCTTGAATTTTCAGTGAATAGTGAAATACGATAAAATACCGTATAATCAATTTATCAGTAAATATGAACTATTTATGACATCATAAGTGATGCAAGGCCACTTGCTTCAAAATCACATGATATTATCACTATTTAGGGCCACTTGGTTTGAGATTATTCATAGTATTGATAAAAATATTATAATAATGATTCAAATAATCTAAAAAACCTCCCCTCCTCCACTATAAATACCACCCTCACTCCCCTCTTCCTCCCACACCTCTCAAGCCTTGATCATTGTCTAAATTATGCCAAATTCCCTCCCCAATCTTCTTCCCCATGTCCTAGAGCTGGTGGTCTCACCAAAAGACCAAGACCAAAGCCCTTAAAGAAGATCTCAAGGAGAAGATATCAAGAGGTAAACATCCTCTTTCATTTTCATTCTTTTCTTCCATTTTATGTTATTCTCTTCCTTTCCCTTTGTCTTTTGTTGGGATATTTCATTAAATATTTCCCCTTACTGTCCAAAGTTTGTATGATGATGAGATATTCCATTCCTCTCATCAATCTTGTTTTTATGAAATTTTAAGAGGCGCCGTTAGGCTGCCGAATTTTTGTAAGAAATTTCTCATGTTTTCTTTATTTCATGATTCCTTCCTTTTCTTTCTTCACCCCCTCTTATCCAAGAGGCATGAAATCTCCAGAATCATGTATATTCTGGATGTTTTCATGTTTATGGAAAATTAAAAATCATTATTCCTCTCCTCTCTCACTTATTTAAAGAATCAAAAAACATTGTCCATTTGTGACGAATTGCCGATATCGTGGGCGATGCATTTTCAATTTCCATTAATTATTTCAGGTCTGGTCATGAAACCATTTATATGGTTGAACCATGTTATAATATATGTTTTATTACTCCTATAAGGTTCTGGAATTCTTTTGTACTCATGATTCAAATTTATAAGACTAAATGAAGTTGTAATTATCAAAGAACCACTTAAATGATCTAAACGAACATAATTAATGTTTTAACTTATAAATCATCATCATATAAAGAATCAAAGTGATAAATGGTAAAATTTATGGTACTGTAAATATGTAAATACTACTCCTTTCTAATTCTGGAGTTTCACTTCCAATCAACAAGAATGATTCATCATGAACCGATCGTGAAAATCACAAAAGAACTCACCCAAAATAATGCAAGGAACAAAATACTAACAAATAAGTGGTGAAATGAGGTTATGAAATGATCATATAAGATGTTATAAACATGAAAATGTTTCTGTAAAATACTAATAACAGTATTTTAACCAGTATACTGGAGGTTTTAACAAGTTTGAAGTAAGACAAGATTAAGGCAAGGGTTTCTTCATCTCACTTCCATTTTTGTGAGATATTCCGTAATCACTATTTTTACTTTGTATGGTGTATGTATACTGCCCATTATTCTCGCATATCATGAATATCTTTATTTTTATGATATTCAATTTATCATTTGACAATCATTAATTTTGGGTCATACAAATCAATTGATTACAAAGTTGTAAGCGGTTCCTCGTCTCACTTTCATTTTTGTGAGATTTTAGTCATTCGCCGCTTATTTCTTGTATGTGGAATATGTGTACTATCATTTGATATATATAATAGCGTTATTCTCTTTATATTCATGTTATTCAATGATATAATTCATATTTATTATGTTCTGGTCATATGATTCGACCGATCACATTGTTGTAAGGGAATTCTTAACCCGATTTCCATTCTTTGGGTTAACATTCTACTTTATAATTTATGTGCTATTTAAATTGTTTGTGTGATGGGTTTTGTTTATATTATGTTTCATTATGTGTATTTAAAGAGTATATACATATTACATCCACTCTATTAAGCCTCACTTCAAGTATATGATGTTTATAAGGGACTTTTCTTCTAAAATCCTCTTTTAAAATTCTGTTTTATAAGATTCAAAGGCAATGTTTTTATGCTATTGTTTATGTTGTATGATTATGTTTTGGTTATTGGTCATTGTTTATGATAAAGGTTGGGACCTATATTTCCCTCCAATACATTGGTTATGAGTAAGTTGGAGGTCGGCCGTATGGTTACTCCAAGTGTAACTGTGATGGTTACACAAAGTAAGGTAGCTGTGAGGGTTACAAATTTTAAGGTAGCCAAGATGGTTACAAGATTATGTAATTAATGCCCCAAGATCCCTCTATGACTATATTTATGGTCTCATGTTTCATGTGGTTATTCGACTAGTAGAATACCCATAATTATGTTTAATTATGGCATTATTTGTTTAGCTCATATTTCTACCATAATATGTTTCAAGTTTATTATTAAAGGCATGTGTTTTCAATTATTCACCATGTCTAATGTTTATATTATCTTCCGCTGTATTGCTTACTCTTACTGAGCGTTTGAGCTCACCCCTTTCTTATGTTTCATTTTCTCAGGATATGAATAAGTAATTTGTGAATGACTGAAAAGTATAATCTAGCAGATGAGATGTTTCTAGTGGATTAAAATAATTTTTCTGTTTCCCTTCATGATGTAATGATAAACTTATGTATGTATCTTGTTTCAAATAATACTAAACTACTCGGTCCTTCGGGATTCATATTCCTTGTATGTATGAAAACATAATAAAATAAGGCACCGGCTCCGGGAAACTGGGGTCGGGTCCTTACAACTATTCAAGATGAAAATGTTGCGCTAGCCGAACCAGTTTCTCATGTTTTATATACTAGAAAAATTACTCTACATATGGAGAAAGAACATAGACAAGAATCATTAAGTTAGGGAATAAAACTATCAAGAAATCATACACTAATGGGGGACCTCAAAAAAGAGTAGATCAAGCTGATGAAGAGAATAAAATTGGAAGAGTAAGGCTAAATAATTTTACTCCTCTAGATTTGGATATAATGGATAAATGGGAAAGGAATCCTTGATATGTTGAACTGGCATTGGATTATGAAGATTTAGATGATGAAGCCTTTGAACTTACTTCAACAGAACTAGTGATAGAGACATCTTCTAGTGACTTTGTCACTAAGGACGACTTTAAAAAATTCAAGCAATACATATGTTCCTCCATAAGACACTTAGTACAATCTTAGACGATATATGTGTTTGATGAATCTAGGAGAGAGAAAACAGAGATGAATGACAATTTTAAAGCTATCCGATCTATGGTTGATGGTGTATGGAAAGCTATAGCTTCTAGTTCTACTCCTGCCTTAACCAGTGTATCTCAAGATGATGTTGCTTCAGTTTACAAGATGGCGATAAAGGAAATTCAGCCAAATTTTATTACAACTATAGAAACAATTGTGAAAAGAAATACTAAGCTTGGGAATGAGATGAAGAAGTTAACCACAAAATTCAATGCTTGAACCACTGAGTACATTAATACAATATAAAGTATCATAAAAGGACATTAGAATCTTGCTTCTCATTTTAATGATTTTGATTTTTCCAAACTGAGAAAAGAAGTTAAAGTGTTTTCCTCCTTTTCTCTTGCATCAACCTCTACTACACAAGTTTAGCCTTCATAATCCATGAGTCTTGCTTCTTTTTATTCATTTTTGAAAGATGTGTTTCAAGCATTAATTTCAGGTGTTTATAGGATTTAGAACAATTATGATAAAGCTCATGACCATGTGAAGTATTATACAAGGGGTTATTCACACACTTAGGAAGAGATGACCAAATTGATTAATGATATTTTCTCCAAACTCATTGAAAAGAATAAAATGAACAATTTGTTTAAGTATTTGGCGCCCAATCTTACTCTTCCTATACTGATAAAGGATTTCAATGATCAGATTTAGAAGCTGAGAGAATTCACTCCCCTATTGGAAAAGTTCATAGAAAACAATTATGATTTAGGAAAGGCAATGAAATATGGTGGTGAAATCTTTGAAGTGTTCATAAAGATGTTAAAATCATATCTCCTTATCCAAAGTGAAGTAATTGTGGTACCTAATGCTGCACCACTTGGACCTACTAGTTCATTTCCTTTGAAAGATTAGATGTTAGTTTCTTAGGCTTTATCTCAAATCTAACTCATCATTACAGATCCTGTTTAGCCTCAGATTATTTAATAACAAATACCTTACCTAGCTTCTACAGTTCCTAAATAAGTGTCTCTACCTCCTCTAAAAATACATTCAAACCCTCATGCTTCTCATCCTAACCCTCTCACTGAGCCATCCATTAATAATTCTAATAAAGGGAAGGAACCACTTAACCCTACCAAGTAGTGTGGAATGATTATTTTTTGATAGGGATGAGTCCTTGTATTTTTGGTATTTTAGTGTACTTTTCTAATGAATGACATTTCACTATTCCTATTTTTCTTTTTTCATTCTGTTTTAACCTTACAGTTTTTTCTAATCCCAAAATTGGGACAACATTATTAATCATTATTAGGTGTTTATACATTATTATATCTAATCTACTTCACTTCACATAATTATTTTTGAGTATCTTCATCTTTATGGGATCTCAAAATCTAATTGTTTAATTTTTTCATTCTCTAATGGTACTTAAAATTCCATGATTTGTGATCATCAAAAGGAGGGAGATTGTTGTCCCATAGATATTTCTGTCCATTATCTCTAACTATAATGGTTTTAATTATCAAAAATCATGTTATAAATTAACATATATACTACCTTATGTAAGATGTTAGATTATGTCAAAGCATTGTCTTGTGTACCGGATCATTTAAAATCATATAACTATTTATATATCTTTAAGTATAAACATTATTATAACTTATTATCTATGTGAAATTATCAGTATTAACACTCTCTGAATTTGCTGAACTATAAGATAGACATAACATGTAATATTATCTATGATGATTCAACACCATTGGAAGGACTCACCGATGCATATGAATCACTGACATATACGAATCACCAATTCATATGACTCACTGACACAAATGACTCACCATTGTGTATGAATATATGACATAGAAGAACTATCTTCAGTCCAAGTGACCTACCATTGCATGGTGCTACCGATGAAAGGTCTCACCGTTAGTTGAAATGTGACATCGATAGATCAACTGTATCACTAATAGAAGGAAGGAATCACCATTGAAACAAGTCACCGATGTAATGAGTAATTGAAAGAATGACATACCAATGGGTTGAGACACAAAAATAAGGATTCACTGATATAATGACATGCCGATGGGTAGAGACACCAACATAAGGGGACACTAATAGAAGGAGACACCGACAGAAGGAGACACCAATAGATGAGCCATCAATAGACTGTTTAAATGTTCATTTATTAATATTATTTCTAAGGGTCATATTTGTGTCATTTAATAATAATGACATATTTGATAATCCTTTGTAGGAATTTTAATAGATAATACGAGGTACGATGAACCAATGCACATAGAAAGTACATGATCGTTTTCATCCATCAAAGATAAGAAGTATTTTTTAAAAGAGAAAAGAGACATAAAGAAATGTGTGTGTGGTTCATGCATGTACATGAGAGAGAGAGAGAGAGATATGGAAGAACATATAAGACTCTCATGAAACCAATTTTAGCTCAAGAAAAAAAATAAGTACACACAAGACACTCTCAACCGAGCTAAACATAAAACTAACAAATCACTTCATCATATCAAAGAAGGAGAAGAATATACCTGCAGAACCATACTTTTACATGGAAGCTAGAATACGACACTCAATTTTTGTTTCAACTTCTAGAAGAGGACTCATAAATCATCTCAAATACATATTAAGAGTCAAGAGGAACATCTAAAGACACACAAATCCTTCAAAATCCTTTCTCATATTTTTTCACTATTGTGTGTATTTTTACATACTTTCGAACAGTGTGTATCTGTCTATTAAGAACACACTATCTCCTATTTCAAACTAAAGGATACGATATATCCTTCCAATTATAATTTATAGAATCTATTTACTTCCACATATAATTGTAGAATAGGTACTTATGTGACCTGGTAGTTTATACCCATGAAGAATAGTGGAAGACATCTTCTGACCTGGGCAACCTGTGTGTTGTTGTGATCCCCGATCTAGTGTGTGGATAAAAATGTTTATTAATTTAAAATGCTTGGTGGAAGGTGATCACTAAGTGGATATGATTAATTATATTCTTGATACGGAACCTCTAATTTTATTTTCATTGTGTTTTTACCTTTTAGTTTTACTCTATTTTATCATATATTTCATAAAACTAAATTGAAATCTTATAGTTAGTCTTAGAAAGTGTTTATAACCTTATTTACTTATTTGGTTATTTTCAAAAGTTATATTAATTATCAAATTGATATAACTGAGAACCAATCACTCTTTTGAGAAATTAATATCATTGTCCTGATATTATAAATTCACTGCTGGCTAACTGGGTAATTGAATTTTAGATATTGGGAGAATCTCAAATTATACTTTTTAACACAATTTTTTATAGTTACCCTATTCACCCCCTCTGGAGTAATCTACTCCGACCAACAATTGTTTTGGTATTTGGACTAAATAAATGGAGTAAAATACTAGTAAAATGAATAAGAATATATATTTTAATTATACTATCTAGATAACAAAAATGGAATATATTTTGTATAATAAAGATTTGTGAAAACTCATTGCGGATACCATTAAGTCCATTGAAGTAAAAGTGAAAGAGTCATCATTAAGTGATGAATATGGTGAGACTAAATCTACCAGTACCTGATAAGTTGATGTAGGGTGGTCCATACTAAATTGGATATGATTTTCTTAAAATTGGTATTTGATTGATAAGAGTATTGTCCAAATTTTTTCTAATAAACTTGATGCAACTATTCTTTTGAAAAAAATCAGAAAATTTGTATGCAATGAAAATTGCACATAATAAATAAAACCTAATACAATGACTTTTCAACCTAAATTGAAATGATGATATAATCATATCAGATAATATGAGTGACTTCCATGGTATCGTTGATAAATTAAATTCCATGAAAAAAATGATTGATGATGATTTCTAGACCATCTTGATGTGAGTTATTTTCCAAATACATGGTACACATTAGTTGTTTCAGTCAAAAATTCCATTCAGATGGAAAGATATCTATAGAAATAGTGAAATATAGAATGTTGAATAAGAAATCTAGAAGTATGAATGAAATATGTACCATAGAATTAGATTCTCTTATCACTAAAATATAAGGGATTTAAAATGGCATGGAATGAGGTATATGAATAGAATATTATGGTCAAATTCAAAAAAGGATGAAGAAATTGAAACCCCAATTGAGATTTTATATGAAGTTCCACCATTATGGTAATATAGAATCTTAATTTGATAGTTTTAGAAAAATAAATTAGAGTATAGTAATCACAAAGGTAAAACCCAAAATAGTGATTCTATAGTTGTCAATGAGGACATCACTATTTTATTGGAAGGACATGTAAACATTGTAAACCAATAATAGAAAAGGGTGTTTAATTAATGAAACTTTGAAAATTTCACTTATTGAAGATATATCTTATCATATTAAACCCCAAGTTGTTTTATATACAATAAGATTTTAAATAATGATGTATTCAAAATCACCAGTATTGGAAATGTGTTTCTAGAGACTAATACTAGTTGCAAATTAATTTTGAGTGATGTGAGTCATGACTGTAATATTTTACAGAATTTGATATCCACTGGAATTCTTGAAGATGATGGATACATTAGTTTATTCAATTATGGATAATGGATACATACCAAAGGTAATATAATAATTTTAAAAGGTAATAACTATACTTTTATCTACCTCACAGATTCCAGGATGTGTCAAGGATAAGTTAATAGACCAAGAAAAGTGGATCCCATAGAAGTAAGTCATAGAACAATTAGTCACATAAGTGAGAGAGGAATTAGAATGATATCCATAAAGGATCTATTTCAAGGAATTAATGGTATAGATTTGGATATGTGTGTTTTTTACATCATTAGAAAACATTTTTTAGTATTATTCCAGGATCATTTACTATCTAGGAAAGAAAATGTTTTAGATTTTATTCATTTTGATATTTGGATCATGATCACCAGAAAATTATGAGGTGATATTTATTTTGTGTATTTCATTGATATTCACTCTAGAAAATGTTGGTCATTTTATTATAAAACTAAATCAAAATTATAAGATTTTTTTTTAAGAATTTACATATAATGGTGGAAAGAGAATCATGCAGATGATTGAAGTACGTTCTTGGAGACAATGGAAGAGAGTACCATAGTCTATTTAAAGAATTTTTTAGATTTTTTATATCAAGGTGTAAAAGTAAGTACTGAAAAACCTCAACATAATGGTGTTTCTTAGAAGAAGAAAATATCCATCTGTGACAATATCTAATTTATGCTCTAAAAAGAAAAGCATCCAAAAAACTTTTGGGGAAGGAAATGAGGATTAGGATTGATCTTATCAACCATTCTATATAATTTCTATTGAACTATGATGAACTAAAAAGTGATTATATAGGTAAACATGTTTCATATAATCACATGAGTGTTTTTGTTTATAAGGTATTTGAAGAAATACACAAAGATGAGAGGGAGAAAATAAATGGAAATGGAAAGAAATGTAATTTTTTAGGAACAAATAATGAGGATTTTGGATACTAACTATGATATATTATCAATAGGTGGATTTTAAGAAGTAGAGATGTGGTATTTTTTGACGATAAAATTATTGACGTATTTGAAAATGCATAAAATCCAAAAAAGTCACATTTTGAGAAAATTCCATTATGTTTGGAACTATTATTACAAACATAAATTCATGATAGTGTATGATATATTTTTTATACCAATTATATATCACCACTAGAAAATATATAGTGACTCGTTATTCTAAAACATATATATTACATCATATTTTATGAATATTCAATACTTTACTCAAAAACATGCCTGAGGATTGTAATAGATTAGTTTATTTGAAGAATAGGGGCAGAACATTTAAATTTGGTGAAATATTATCAATGTCTGACAAAGATCTTCCCATTAAGTATTTTTCAAAGAAATACCCTACATGATACAATTCATCATAACCTGAGGAGAGGAAACAAAAGAAAGGGTGAGATCCAATTTTTAGTAAGGGTCAACAAGGGATATTTGTAATCATAACATGAACATTAGAGTATGATAACATGATCATAATATTTGAAAACCATACCCTCCATATAAAATATCACAATCTTGAGTCATGGAATAATGATTGGAATTTTATAAGACATGTATCATAAGGAAATAGCAGAACATAATTTAAGAGGGAATAACATTAGAACAAGAAATAGACATGTGAAAAATAAATAATCATATAAAATATTATATCACTGATATCGGCCAAGAAATTCATACCATGTAAGGCTTGGTATGACCACTCATTTACCTACTTCGGGCTAGAGATAGCCACAAGTATACCCTATTTTCAGGCTCGGGATAACCACCTGTGCACCCTTTTTTCTGGTCATAGGAAACCACCCATGTACCCTCTATGATTGTAAAACATTTATCAATACACAATGAATTTGATGGAGGTATCAGTTCCACATTTCATATAATGAAAATCCTAAATATTTGTGTCACAAGATCATAAAACATTCATAATATCATAACCCCTGAAATGAAATGGGTTTCAAAAAAATAATAATCATAACATAATTCATTGAAAATGGATGGATTTCATTATTATTTTATCATGGTATAACCCATGGAATAGAATATTTTTCCTAAAATTTTTATCATTGTATAACCTATAATAAATAAATGGTTTTCATAAACATGTTTTCATCAAAAATCATTCAAATAAAGACTAATAATCTTATTCTTGTTTTATATATATAATAATGAATAAGTTACATCTAAGGATTCTAAATTATATGGAAAATGATTTTAAAAGACAAATCACATGGAAGATTTCTTGAGGAAGATAACTATTCATTGAAAATATTTTTTAAGACTAATAATTCCAAAAATAGTTTAAAAATAAAGTAATTTTAAAATAATCCTGAAAAATATAAATAAATTTTTAAAAACAATTTAAAAACTTTTTATAAGAAAATATTCTTTCCATTTTGAAAAAATCTTCTCGAAACATAAAAAATTTACAAAATATTTTTCTTATAACCTTGAAAAATTATAAATTAATCTTCAATAAAAATACAAGTCATGATGATGGGAAGTTTCTTTCACACCATACATGTTAAAATAAAGATTCCTTTCACATTTTTGGTAAGAGACAAATGAGAATTATTTATAAATTGACATGAATTTTCATTTAAAAACCTTTTAAAAAAATATAAATATGGGTAAA
This sequence comes from Viscum album, assembly GCA_963277665.1. Taxonomy (NCBI): domain Eukaryota; kingdom Viridiplantae; phylum Streptophyta; class Magnoliopsida; order Santalales; family Viscaceae; genus Viscum; species Viscum album. Next base: position 1,061,013,778 of record OY728148.1, on the reverse strand, counting down.
AATGAATTTTAAAAATCATAGCAGAATAAAATAAAAAAATTAAAAAACTTTTTAGAAAACAATTTTTTGGAAGAATACGGATTTCTAGTAGAAGGGAGAAAAAAAAACGGTTTTCATAAAAAATATTTCTCAATTATTTTAATTACCAAAGATATGAAAATGGTATTATTAATTGAAAATATCATGAATAACCAATGTTGAATAAAATTCATATTTTTCTTAAGAGACGTGTCATAATATTTTATCATTAGAAACATTATCATAAACAATCCAAAAAAATGATGATATTGTAAAGTAAAATCATTACAACTTTGGTATCTATGAATCGTAATCCCCTTCGAGAAATAACATAAAGTATAGCTTAAAATATCATGACTATAAATAAATTTACAGTATTACATGTCAAATATGTTTTATAAATACCTCATGAAATAATATAGGTTCATAACATAATGTACATCTCAAAGAAGGAAAATTTAGAGAACATTCCATTACCAATTTACTGATCCTATGAATAATAATTTCCACTAAAAAATAAAATTAAATGAAACTTTAAATTTTATTAAGAAATCGTATTTATGATATAATATGTCAAGGGTCAGTATATTCACTACAAAAAGGAAACGAGTGGTCCCGGAAATAAAAAGAAGGCCAAAAATCCCTTACCTTAAGTCTTAACATTCTTCATACATGTTTAAACCTATTGTATAATAAATATAATTTTAATATAATAATATTAAATAATATTACTTATATATATATCATACCATATATGATATACTTATGTCCTCATATGACACTTTTATTTAAAATTCCATGTTAAAGTCACATTTTAGGTAATAATCACTTTTTTTCATATATGTTTTGATTTTTTGGAAATAATACTTTAATCATGGTTAAATTATAAAAGGAATGATAAAATTTTTATAAATATTATATCATATATATATATATATATTCATATAAATCTATAAAAGTGATATTGTAACACCTCAAGCTTCCACGATACACTTCCCTTTGAATAATACAGTAGCATGTGATGTATGCAACTTCGAGTTCTAACACACACCACAACCAATCAAAATAGCCATTATGAATAGTAATACCCACTTTTTGAATTTTTTTAAACATTATCATTCAAAATTGACTTCATTTTTGGATTCTGAATATCAAAATTATCCTAAGGTGAATTTTTGAAATTTTTCTGAAAACGTTCAATTTTTGATGAATAGTGAAAAAACAATGAGTTATAGTTTAAAACAGAATTTTTATTTAAATAATTATTTATTTTGATTAAATTTATTTTATTTCAAAATAGTTACATAATACCTATATAAGTTCAATGTAATCTATTGGATTCAGTTTATAATAATTTTAGATATATAAAAATTTTATTGAACTTTTCACCATCTTTTACCCATATCCTATGAGAATATGAAAATTCACATAAATCTTAATTTTACCACTTCTGTGAGTGGAATTTAGAAAATTGGAGAGACACGGTTAATATCAAGGAGTAAAATTTGGTTCAATAAGATAAAAATAAGTTTTGGTGAATAGTAACTTTTTTACTTTTATTTACCACTGTTAAAAGTAAATAGAGTAATTAAGGGTAAAAATGATATTATTATTACCCTAAAACATGTCATAATTCAATTTGATAAGTATAATTCGACCAAAATCAACTTTAGGGATAAAATATGATCCTCTTCGGTCCACTTGGATTATATTAGGACATTTATTATTATTTAATTCAAAGTATAGTTAAAAGAGATAGAATCAATGTTTAATAACTAAAACATTTTTAATATAGGGTTATACAGAAGATAAATTCGATTATAAATATTCATTAGAAAGATAAATATAGTTTCTACATAATATTAGTTTATTTATAATTTTTAGACATTAAATAATTTAATTTATTTATGACACAATGGTGATGCTGTAATTACCTAATTAATGAAATATTAAAATAATTGATATTATAAATATCCAAATAAATTTAATTTGAAACTTTTTATAAATTTAACTAATTTTATAGTTTAATATGACATTTTAGGATTTCCTAAATGATTATTTTTAGAATTAATAATGTTGTTAAGACATTAAAAAAATCATTTGTTAAATAGTGTCAAAATTGACAAAAAGGAATTTTTAAAACAAATATTACATTATAAATTGATATAATATTCATAAAAATCTAAAGTTTGGCCAAATGACTTATATAATGATAGTTGTATCATTAATTAAACACTTGGGGGGTCTCTTGGAAGTTTATAGTAAGTCTATTAACTATTTAATATAAAAATACAAAGAGAGATGGTAAATGTCAAAGTAATTAACTAAGAGTTAAAACTAAAATATAAGGTTAATAAAGTGACTCAAACCTATCTAAAACCTATGGATTGAGTGTTTGTATTCTTTTACCCAAATTATCCTCGATATAAGTCACTTTGGAGCCATTATATACATAACATGAATTTATTATAAAAGAATATTGTAAGTTTTTCCTAAGGTGCCCCTCACCCATCTTATAAAAGGGAACTCCCCCTTCTCTCAAATTCATACCTTCAAAGCCTTTTGGATCGGAAAAACCTTTCCCAAAGATCCTCTTAACTTCCCTCACTTCATCCTAAAGGCCTTCCTTTAGTCAGAAAGCCAACCTAAGGACCCCTTTTGATCAAATCAAAAGGAAGAACCCGGAGAAGAGTTAATAATTTCACCACCCTCTTTCAAGTTCCTTTCTTCTTCCACATCTTCTTTATTTGTTATTTATATTATAAAATAATAAATACAACATCTTTTATATACTTTGATGTTATTATAAATATAGTACAACCATATTCAGTATTCTATCCATCCTTTGAATGACATGTCATCATACGTGCGTACGTACGACTTACCATCTCCACGTCAAGGTGTAATTGTTATTCAAAACATTATTATTTTGATGGGTATGATAATGATGTGTAATTGATTTAAATAATAATTATAACATGATAATTATTCTTTATATATGATATACCATCCAATTATATATTATTTTAATATCAAAAGAATGATATTTTCGCTCGTGGGTACGAACGGACTACCGTCTCCACGAATGCGATGAGATTCATTCCCCATCGTATCCATTCAAGTATAATTCTCATTTGATGACTAAAAATAATTTTTAAGGACTTTATATCATTCTACATATGAATAATATACAACCTATCAATAAAAAACATGACTTATGTAACAAAACATATAAAAGAAAACGAGTAAGTTAACACCCGAAACGATGATAATACTAATATATTATTAACAAAGCAATGTTAAAAGATAATATATGATATCATATTAATGTATATGATTATTGTATAATTTAATAACAATTATTTCACCATTATATGGTAGTTTAATCTACCCTCAAGAAAGGAAAAGTATAAGGTAATTGTTCATTTCACAATCTCTTCATTATCCGAGGTTGTTTATACGTAATTATCTACCGAGACCTATTTATCATACACATCCATGTTTCTTTAAATTGTATTTCAAATAATTATTAATATTTTCCAGACTATGGGTTAAAGTCATTTATACACTTGTTTGAATTTTTATAAGATGTTTATAAAGGAATCTTTCCGTCGTTTTTCAAACATGGTCCTTTTTAACCTTTTCGACCGAATTAAGGTAAGAATGTTTTTTCAACTTATACGGGGGGTGCCGCTATTTTCTGCCATTATAAAATCATCAAAGCTTCCCTTACAAGATTATAATAATATTTTAAAAGTAAATTTTTTATTTTATAATTATGTGACTTTTAAATGATTTCAAAAAAGAGATATTTCTCTCGAATAGTTATGATTTCATCTATGTCAACATCCTTTGATGGATTTTAAGCTTATTTGATGTTGATTTATTATGATACAAAATTTACATATTGTATTGAAGGTTTTGTGATATGTTTGACTGTGGATGTGTTATTTTTATACCATTCATGGTTTATGGAGAAATTATTGACATTTTGTATCCTAGTTTTAGTACGAATGTTTATGTTATGTTTAAACCTGTTCATATGAGGAATGCATTGGACTTAATAAGTGATGGGTGGAGCCCGCTATAGCTCCTCGATGCATCGATAGGTCTCATAAGACAAACTAGTATCTTGGCACAAGGCCTTGACAATGTGGTTATGATAGTCTGGCATTATGCATTCCATCATTATGAATGTGTTTATTGATATGGCATGTGATTATTCGACTAATAGAATATCCATGTGAATAATTAAATGAAATTATTTCATTTTATTTTTTCCATATTATGTTGAAGTTCAATTTTAAAAGGCTTTTGTTTTAGTTATAAATTGCCTTAAATGTTTATTCTTATTTATGAATGTTTCCACTATATTTTTATCCTTACTGAGCATCTGAGCTCACCCCTTTCGATGTTTTATTTTTCCTAGGATGTGAAGAAATATTTTATGACTAACCTGCATGGATAGTCTGAAGGGGATATGAGTGTGGACTATGGAGACTATGTTATTGTAGTTTTTCACTTTATGATGTAATGTAAACTTTATGAATGTATCTACTGATTCCAAGTCTACTAAACTAATCATTCTTTTGAGACATGATATTTTTTGATCATTCCAATTTTATGTAATAATGCACCGACTCTGGGTAACTGGGGTTGGGACATTACAGTTGGTATCAGAGAAAGTTTAGTACAAACCTTGGAAGCTAGATTTAGATAAACTCTGATTACAACACATAGACCTAAGATGGAATTTTAGGATTACTATAGAATAACATCCTAGAGTTTTGGTATTCTAGATATTTTGTGAGTTTTACAAGAAATACATCCCTGTCTAGATAAGAGCAGGTAGAGGTGGCTCTGGCATAGATGTACCTAGGGGTAAAACCCAAAAAACACAGCTTTGAGCTAGACTCGAACGGGAACTGGTGCATGACAATGGGCCTTGCTGCACTCATGGTTACGATACTCCCATGGGATATGCTTAGGATAATTCTAATTTTATTTAAAATACATTATGAAGGGTTTATGAGTATATACTTCTTCAATGAGAGAATTTTTATGATTATGGATTATATCCATAAACTCTTCATTTCATGTAAAGTGTTTTACAAGTTTGGATTTATTTATTGTGATTCATAAACTAATCTAGTGTATGCCATTGTTTAGAAATGGTGCCTAGTGGAAGAAATGGAAACCGTATCAATGCACGCACTCCATATAGGGATTTTTCTACTGCTCAAGAGAATTATAGTGGAGCTGGTGATGCAACTGGTGCTGATCAGCTAATCACCATACTGGGACAACTCACTCAGGTTATGAATAATAACCTTACCCGTATAGAGCAGCCAGATCCACATCATGGAGGATAAATGTTAGAATGCTTCATGAGGCAAAATCCACCACAATTAAATAGGAGTAAAAATCTAGTATTAGTTGAGAAATGGTTAAATTCCATAGAAAAAATATTCCATGCCATGGGGAGTAGTGAAAGGGAAAAAGTTATCATGTCAGTTTACCACCTCACTAGAGATGCTGAACAATGGTGATCATTGATTCAAAACACAAAGGAGGATGATGAAGTATCAAATATCCAATGAAGGGAGTTCAAAGATATTTTCTTAGAAAAATAATTTCCTCATGACCATCGAGCAGATATGGAAAGGCAATTTTTGAGTCTGAGACAAAAGGAGGATGAGAATTTCACAAAGTATGAGGATAACTTTACAAGGTTAATAAGACATGCATCGGATTATATTAATAACCCATGGAGTAATATTGATCATTTCATTGATGGGTTATAACCATTTCTCCGTCAAGCATTAGTCTCACAATCCTTCTCGTTGTACGAAAAATTGTCTCATGTGCTATCAAGACAGAAAATTAATTCTCTATGTCTTTCAACTTTAAAGAAAAGTAAGAGAAGAAGAGATCTTCTGATCACTATGTGAATAAAAATAAGGGTAATAAGGGAAATGTTGAATATCTATCCTATATTAAATGTGGGAGGAAACACCCTTGTACTTTCTTGAACGGAATGGGAGTCTCTTACAAGTGTGGTGAAAAAGGCCACCATGCTCGTGATTGCAAGGGGATGAAAGAAGCTACCTTTGTTCAATGCTACAATTGAATAGAGATGGGACATTATGCAAATGAATTTCATAAGATTCAGGGGAACTTACCTCAGAAAAGTCCAAGGGACCAAGGAAAAGATTATGATATCACTACTGCTAAGGTAGAAGCTCTGAAAGACGTTGTGGTAGGTAATTTAATGGTTTCCTCAAGTTTAGAAAATGCTTTATTTGATTCTGGATCATTGCATTGTTTCATATCTTCCTATTTTTCTAAGAAAATTAGATATTTACAATTTGATTTAACAAGGATGTTTTCAGTCAAAAATCCTAAGGGAAGTATCATTGCTATAATGTTCTGTGAATCAGTTCCCATTAGAGCATATAAATGTTCTTTATCTGTTGATCTCATCGTTATACCTATGATTGAGTTTGATATAATTCTCGGTATGGATTGGATTTTGGAACATCATAAAAAGATTTATTGTAAGAAGAAGGAGGTTATGATTTTTGATGATGATGACAATGAACACCTTATCTTTAGAGCAAAATCATCACCACCTAATTCTTATCTAGATCTACCCCCAGTAGCTCAACTAAATTCAATTATTGGGGAGGAAGATAATGAAATGACTTTGGGGGAGGAAAGTAATGTTCAAATAGAGGATGTACCTATTGTGAAATAATATTTATAAGTGTTTCCGGAAGATTTACCTAGACATCCTCCAGAATGAGAAATTGAGTTTTCCATTGATTTAATTCCTGGATCAAGGCCTATATCAGAGACCCCTTATAGAATGGACACTATATAATTAGTTTAACTAAAGAAACAACTAGAGGAATTGATTAATAAAGGATTTATCCGCCCACGTGTTTCTCAATGGGGAGCCCGAGTCCTTTTTGTTAATAAGAAAGACAGATCTATGAGGTTATGTATTGACTATAGGGAGATCAATGATATAACAATAAATAACATTTATCCCCTACCTTGCATTGATGATTTACTTGACCAAATGCATTGAGATCAATACTTTTCATAGATTGACCATCGATCTGGATACCATCAGTTGTGTGTGAAGAAGGACGACATTCTGAATACAGCATTTTGAACTAGGTACTAGAATTACAAATTTACAGTAATACCTTTTGGATTGACTAATTCACCCTCTGTATTCATGGATCTAATGAATAGAGTTTTAAAGGAATATCTCCAAGATTTTGTGGTGGTATTTATTGATGATATCTTGGTATACTCCAAAAGCTATAAAGATCATGAAAATTACTTGCGCATTATATTGAAGACTTTGAGAAGACATGAATTATATGGGATGTTTATCAAGTGTGAATTCTGGATTCAGGAGATTTCTTTTCTTGGCCATATTGTCTCTAAGGATGGAATCTATATTGATCCTTCTAAGACAAGAGCAATCTAGGAATGGCCAGCACCAATGAGTATAACTGAGGTACATAGATTTATTTTCTTAGTAGGTTCTTATCAGCATTTCATCCAGAACTTTTCCCAATTGGCTAACCCATTAACGAAGCTCACACGTAAAGGGGTTAAATTTTTTTAGAAAAAAGAGTGCGAAGAATGATTCAAATAACTAAAGAGAAGATTATTAAATTCTCTTATATCGACTATACCATCAGGGAATGATGGGTTTATTATTTATAGTGATGCTTCAAAGAAAGGACTTGGTTTTTCCCTTATGTAGAATGATAGGGTTATTGCCTATGCATCACGATAGCTGAAAATTAATTAGAAAAACTATCCTACTCATGAACTTGAGTTAGCTGTAGTAATCTTTTCTTTGAAGATATGGAGACATTATATGTATGGTGAAAAATGTGAGATATATTTCGATCACAAGAGTTTTATGTATATTTTCTCATAGAAAAAACTCAACATGAGGCAAAGACGATGACTTGAACTAGTCAAGGATTATGATTGCACGATACACTACCACCCAGGGAAGGCAAATAAAGTGGAAGATGGGTTGAGTAGAAAGGATGATGGAGTTTAGAACATGATGATAATTAAAAGGGATCCTATTTTAATGGATCTAGTGATGATGGATATGTGAATTACCATGGAAGTTAAAACATCAATAAATTTTCAAATGGTTTCCATACCATATTTACTAGAAAGGATAAAGAGTTCTCAGACCGATGATAATGAATTTCAAAAGAAGATTAAAGATGTAAATTATGGGATATTGAGTGACGTTGTGTATGAAGATGGAATTTTGAAATTTGGGAAGAGACTTTGTGTTCCCGATATAACTGATCTAAAAAGGGAATTGTTGAATGATGCTCATAGTTCCAATTTTTCTATACACCATGGGAGCACCAAAATATATAGAGATTTGAAGGAACATTTTTGTTGTGACAACATGAAGAGGGAGATTGCAGATTTTGTGTCAAGATGTATGGTTTTTGAACAAGTGAAAGCTGGATGGAAATAGCCTGGAGGAGTCATGCAACCTCTTCCCATACCTGAGTGGAAGTGGGAAAATATTATGATTGACTTTGTCATGGGGCTACCAAATACTCCTAGAAGGAACAATGAAATATGGGTCATTGTTGATCATCTTACCAAGTCAGCACATTTTCTTAATATAAGAGAAGACCTACCAATTGAATGTCTAACAAGACTATATATTAGTGAAGTTGTCAGCCTTCATGGAGTACCCCTATCGATTGTTTCTGATCGTGATCCAAGCTTTACTTCAAGATTATGGAAGAGTCTTCAGAAGGCCATGGATACTGAACTCCGTTTGAGCACTTCCTACCACCCTCAAACAGATGGACAATTAGAATGGACTATTCAAACCTTAGAAGACTTGTTGAGATCATGCTCACTTGACTTTCAGGGTATGTGCGATCAATATTTACCTATGATAGAATTTTCTTATAACAATATCTTCCATTCAAGTATTCAGATGGCACCATATGAAGCGTTATATGGAAAGAGATATTGCACACCAACCTGTTGGGATGAGTTGGTGAAAGAAAACTCGTAGGCCCATAACTGGTGGAGGAAAAAATGGAAAAGGTAAAGGTAATCCAAAACTACATCAAAGAAGCTCAAAGTAGGCAAAAGAGATATGCCGATAACCAAAGGAAGGATTTGGAATTTCAGCTAGGAGATCATGTTTTCATGAAGGTATTTCCATGGAAGGGAGTTATACATTTTGGTAAGAAAGTTAAATTGAGTCCCAGGTACATCGGGCCTTTCGAAATTATATAACGAATTGGGGCCGTAGCTTACCATTTGGCAATGCCACCGAGTCTCCCCAAAGTTCATGATGTGTTCCACGTATCACTGTTGAGAAAATACATGCCTGAACCAACACATGTACTCACCTATGAGGAATTAGAACTGGAACCCGATCTGTCTTATTGCGAAGATCCTGTTAAGATTCTTGATACTAGAGAACAAGTGTTGAGAAACCGAACGACTCATCTGGTAAAAGGCCCATGGAGAAACCCTAAGATGGAAGAGGCAACATGGAAACTCGAGGAACTTATGATGAAGATCCACCCGAGTCTTTTCATATGGTAGTATTCTAGAAATTTTGAGGATGAAATTATTTGAAGGAGGAGAAAATGTAACACCCCAAGCTTCCACGGTATGATTCTCTTTGAATGATACAGTATCGTGTGTTGTACTCAACTTCGAGTTCTAACACACAACACAACCAATCAAACTAGCCGTTATGAATAGTAATACCCACTTTTTAAAATTTTATTAATTATATCATTCAAAATGGACATCAGTTTTGGATTCGTAATATCGAAATTAGCCTAGGGCAAATTTTTGGAATTTCTCTGAAAACGTTCATTTTTTGATGAATAGTGAAAAAACACCAAGTGATTGTTTAAAACCGACATTTTCATTAAATAATTATTTATTTTATTTAAATTTATTTTAGGTCAAAATAGATACATAATACAAATATAAGTTCAATGTAATCCATTGGAGTCAGTTTATAATAATTTTAGATATATAAAAATTGTATTGAACTATTCACCGTCTTTTACCTATCTCCAAGGAGAATTTGAAAATTCATATAAAACTTAATTTTACAACTTCTGTGAGTGGAATTTAGAAAATCTGTGAGACACATTTAATATAAAGGAGTAAAATGTGGTTCAATAAGATAAAAATAATTTTTGGTGAATAGTAGCATTTTACTTTTATTTACCACGGTTAAAAGTAAATAGTGTAATTAGGGGTAAAAATGATATTATTATTACCTTAACACATGTCCTAATTCTATTGGATAAGTATAATTCGACCAAAAACAACGTTAGGAATGAAATATGAACCTATTTGGTCAAATTGGATTACATTAGGACATTTATTATTATTTAATTCAAAGTAGAGTTAAAAGAGATAAAATCAATGTTTAATAATTAAAACATTTTTAATATAAGGTTATACATAAGATATATTCGATTATAAATATTAATTAGAAATCTAAAAATATTTCCTAAATAATGAAATTTTATTTATAATTTTTAGACATTAAATAATTTAATTTATTTATTAGACAATGGTGATGCAGTAATTACCTAATTAATGAAATATTAAAATAATTGATATTATAAATATCCAAATAAATGTAATTTGAGACTTTTTATGAATTTAAATAATTATCTAGGTTAATATGAAATGTTGAGATTTCTTAAATGAATTTGGTTTGAATTAATAAAGTTTTTACGACTTTAACATAAATCAATTATTAAAAATTGTCAAAATTGACATAAAAGAGTTTTTAAAACAAATTTTATATTATAAATTGATATAATATTACTAAAAATCTAAGGTTTTACAAAAGTACTTATATAATGATATTTGTATTATTAATGAACCACTTGGGGGTCTCTTGGAAGTTTATAGTATGTTTATTAACTATATAATAGAAAAATACAAAGAGACATGGTAAATGTGAAAGTAATTAGCTAAGAGTTAAAACTACATGATAAGGATAATAAAGTGACCCAAACCTATCTAAAACCTTTTTATTGAGTGGTTTTCTACCCATAACCACCTTAGACTCGAAATAAGTCACTTTGGAGCCATTAAAAACTGAATACCAATTTATTATAAAATAATATTTTAAGTTTTTCCTAAGGTGCCCCTCACCCCTCTTATAAAAGGGAACTCACCCTTCTCTCAAATTCATAGCTTCAAATCCTTTTGGTTCAGACAAACCCTGCCCAAATATCCTATACAATTCACTCAATTAATCATAAAGGCATTCATTTATTCAGAAAGACAACTTAAGGATCCCTTTTGATCAAATCAAAAGGAAGAACCCGAAGAAGAGGTAATAATTTCCCCACCCTCTTTCAAGTTCCTTTCTTCTTCTACTTCTTCTTTCATTGTTATTTCCGTTATAAAATAATAAATATAGTATATTCTATATACTGTGATGTTATTATAAATACAGTAATACCATATTCAGTATTCTATTCATCCTTTGAATGTCATGTCACCATACGTGCATACATACGACTTACCGTCTCCACTTTGGGGTGTAATTGTTATTCAAAAAATTATTATTTGGATGGGTATGATAATGATGTGTAATTTATGTAAATAATAATTATAACATGATAATTATTCTACATATATGATATACCATCTAATTATATATTATTTTAATATCAAAAGAACGATATTGTCGCTCGTGCGTACGTACGGACTACCGTCTCCACGAACTCAATGAGATTCATTCCCCATCGTATCCATTCAATTCTAATTCTCATTTGATGACTAAAAATAATGTTTAAGGACTTGATATCATTCTCGATATGAATAACATAAAACCTATCCATCAAAAACATGACTTATGTAACAAAACATATAAAAGAAAACGAGTAAGTTAACACCCGAAACGACGATAATACTAAGATATTATTAACAAAGAAATATTAAAAGATCATATATGATATAATATTAATGTATATGATTCTTGTATAATTTAATAGAAATTATTTCACCATTATACAGGAGTTTAATCTACCCTCAACCAAGGAAAATTACAAGGTAATGGTTTATTTCACAATCTCTTCATTATCTGAGGTTGTTTATACGTAATTATCTACTGGGACCTCTTTATCATCCACATCCATATTTATTTAAAATTTATTTCAAATCATTCTTACTATTTTAAAGACTATGTGTTAAAGTAAATTATACTCTTGTTTTACTTTTTATTAGATTTTTATAAAGGTATCTTTCTATCATTTTCCAAACAAGGTCCTTTTTAACCATTTCGACAAAATTAAGGTAAGAATATTTTTTTAACTTATATGGAGGGTGCGGCTATTTTCCACCGTTACAAAATCGTCAAATCTTCTCTAAAATCTTATAAGAATATTTTAAAAGTAAATGTTTTATTTTATAATTATGTGACTTTTAAATGATTTCAAAATAGAGATATTTCTCTCAAATAGTTCTGATTTCATATATGTCAACATCCTTTGATGGATTTTATGCTTATTTGAAGTTGATTTATTAGGATACAAAACTTCCATATTTTATTGAAGTATTTTTTGATATGTTTGACTGTGGATGTGTTATTTTTATACCATTCATGGTTTATGGAGAAATTATTGACATTTCGTATGCTACTTTTAATATGAATGTTTATGTTATGTTTAAACCTGTTCATATGAGAAATGAATTGGACTTAATAAGTGATGGGTGGAGCCTTCTATATCTCCTCGATGAATCGGTAGGTATCATGAGACAAACTAGTGTCTTGTCACAAGGCCTTGACAAAATCTTATTTGTAGTCTTGGCACAAGGCCTTGACTATATGGTTATGATAGTCTGGCATTATGCCTTCTATCATTATGAAAGTTGTTATTGATATTGCATGTGATTATTTGACTAGTAGAATATCCATGTGAATAAGTAAATGGAATTATTTAATTTTATTTTTTCCATATTATTCTGAAGTTCATGTTTAAAAGGAATTTTTTTAGTTATACAATGTCTTAAATTTTTATGCTTATTTATGAAAGTTTTTGCTATATTATTATCCTTACTGAGCATCTGAGCTCAACCCTTTCTATTTTTTATTTTTCCTAGGATGTGACGAAATATTTTATGACTGACCTGCAGGGATTTTCTGAAGGGGATATGAGTGTGGACTATGGAGACTATGTTATTGTAGTTTTTCACTTTATGATGTAATGTAAACTTTATAAATGTGTCTAGTGATTCTAAGGCTACTAAACTAATCAGTATTTCGAGACATGATCTTTTGTGATCATTCCAATGTTATGTAATAATGCACCGACTCTAGGTAACTAGGTTTGGGGTGTTACATAGTTATTGAAAATAAAATATACCACTCATAGAGATGGTAATCCGTACGTATTCATGAACATTTTTTCCATTTTATTGTTCGATTGAAAGAAATAATGTTTAATGCAATATTGTCATTAAAAATAATTTTTATGTTATATATATCACATATTTTTAATAAATACATCCTTATTACATTTCATCTAAAGAATGAACGAATTACATCGCTTCACAAGGCTGCAGTCCACCGTAAACATGATTAGCATTATCATATTCTCAAATAATTGAATGCATGAAGGTATGTGTGATATAATAATTAAATAAGCATAATGATATCATAAATATCATATATAAGAAATAAATACTACATTATGTCCCTCTATGATAGGTGATAATGGAAAAAATGAAATACATCGGCTCGCGAGATGGTAATCCACCTTATACACGAACAATGATTTCCTAACCCATTTAATGGAAGGGGGTATGATTGTAGGTCATGAATATAACATTAAAAAAAATCTAATTTTATATAATATAATAAGTTCATTATATCATCATGGTATAATAATAATTTATGGATGTGGAGGAAGAAATATATAAAAATTCTCATTGATGAATGTTAGCTATTCTCCTAGTATCCTATGTAGGTTTTTTCCAAAATCCTTTTATGATGGTTTATATCAAAAATAAGGATTATATTTTGTGAGTAGGGAGGTTTTTTAATGATTTTGTTGGGTATTTGAAGAACCAAAATGGTTTGATGGTGTGGAGAGAAGAGGAGAAGGGGTGGCATTTTATAAGTGACGTGAGTGGCACATTTTTAATTTTTATTGAAAGAAAAAATTCCACCCATGTTTTTTTATTGTCAAAAGGACACATTAAAAAACCATTATATATAATAGAATATATAAGGTATAATATTTGTAAAAAATGGGTGTTTTATTAGTTTTGGATTATTTTTAACCATTTTTATTTTAGTTTAATTCAACCAGAAAACACATTTTCACCTTAATCATGATAAATAATATTTACTTTCTTATAAATACTTTTTCTCAAAAATTGATTTGACCTTATTATATATAATATATTATTAAGATTATGAAAATGGAATCAATTTTTCTTAATTCCATTGACATAATTATACAGTTTTAAATTAAAATTAATCCTATAGATGCGATGAGAATACATGTTTTAAAAAAAATTCACAAATCTTTAAAACATCTTTATATAAAAATTAAATTTAATGATGATTACAATGATTTAAATTGGATTCAAAGAAGTATAATTTAAATAATTATACTTTTAAACAAATTTTAAATATAATTTAACTTTGTAAATATATTAAATGGAATGACATTTTATGATTAAAATTTATTATTTTTTACTATTCATAAAAAATAAATCTTTTTAGAAGAAACCTAAAATTTAACCATCATTTAATTTTGATACGATGATTAAAAAAATTATGTTTATTTTTAAAAATAAATTTTCTAAAATTTATGTAAATTAATTAAAATATTTTCTCGTAAAAAGATTTAAATATCATACTTGATGAAAACATATTTTTAAAGTATATAATTACTTAAAAAGTTTTATTTTTTATTTACTATGTATATATAAATAAATATATATTGAGTTGTAAATTTATAAGTATATTTCACAAAGTAGTAAATACTATTCACAAACACATATTTAACAAATATGCTATAATGATGATATTGAAAATAATATTATTTCAGGGTTCACTGATGCTCAGTGTCGCGTGTCATGCATTCTATTCAAGAAATTTGTTTTTTAATATATGAAAACTAAAATCGACGATAGTTATAATTAAATATATCTAAAAATTTTATTTACTTTAAAAAAAATCATAAAATATTAGGTTGTAACATTATACCCCATCTAAATTGAATTTCTCCATTGAAATTCATATTGTTAATTAAATTTTTAACATTTAAAAATTACTTCATAGAAACCCACATCGTAAAAATAAATAAGAAATCATCCTCCTAAAAAAGAGAAAGGGATATGTGAAGGTAATTTGGAATAACATATAATAGGTTTCAAAATTAGAGAACATCAGGGGGAAGTGAAAATGTGGATATAGAAGAGATAACTGACACCCAAATACTAATGGAGAGTGATAGAGAACATGTCAAGAGAATGTTAATGACCAAAAATAAATAAACCAAAGATTCATGAAAATGGTAATTTATATAATAAAAAATGATGATAGATGATAAAATTTTATTTAAAGATCCTTTTCCTAATATGGATTAATTCTTTTTACATCTAGGCTGAGAACATATAAAAATGTACTTACATGATATATTATTATTTTTTAGACACAATTTCATCCTTTGGATGTGCCTTGATTAATTTTCAATTCATATATTAATCTTATAGGGGATTCTTTTTCATGTCTTAAGTACTAATTAAAATACATAAAATAATGATAATTCATTCCTTTTATGTAAGGTTAACACTGGTTATCCAATATTGATAAATATTCATATGGTGAAGTAATACGTTAATCTTTAAAATCTCATCCAATGTTAAAATTAAACCATTCAATAAATGGTTAAACATATAACTATTCCAAAATTAAAAATTTATAAATAATGTCACTGTTTTTTTAAAATAATTATAACATTAATCCCCCATATATCATAAAGTATCACTTGATTGTCCCATACAAAACTTGTGGATAACATCATCATGTATTCTACTAAAACTTGGTAATAACCTAAATTAAAATAGAATATCAATGAAAAAAATAAGGCTTCCTCATTAATTTAATAAAACCAATTATTATAATATATATTCCATATATCAAATAATGTTATAAAATCCATAAATTATATCATAAAACACTTTGTCTATAAATCATTAATATGTTACAAGTTCATCAATACTGTCAAATTTACTTTATCCAAATCAATATTTTCATTATCTCAACATCCTTATCTAAAAGTCAAGAACATATAAAGGGTTTTATTTCTATTAATAAAAATATCACATTTCCTTTAAATCAATTTACCATGTCATCAACATCTTTCAACATATTTTTTCAAATCCTTAATGAAAAACTTATTCGGAAAAAATATTATATAGTTCAAAATTCATTTAAAATAATTCTTAAATCCAAATAAATAAATAAATTAATCCTTCCACTTAATTTATTGGAATAGAATAAGTAGTTCCTTAGTATAGATGTTAATTCTTTGTTCATGGAATTGATTTGGGTAATTCCCCTGTTCCCCACAAAAAAGACATCGATATCCTCAAATATGTTTCACTCTATAACCCTTTTCCACTTAGATAAAATCTTTCTATCCATTTGATATAATCTTATAGGTTCTTTCTACCACCTTTTTGACACATAATAATATGAATTCTCTTACCTCTATATTCATTTCCACATGAACATTCATAAAATTACATCTTCCCCTTATTCGTTGTGTATGAATCTCACCAAAGTTTACATTGTTAATCATAAATTACAATAGTTGATTGGGGATCATCAAAATATCATTCTCTCTATCCATAATTGAATTTTGTTGTGCATAATTACTAAATACTCTCTTTGATTTAATGTTAAGAATATTTTTTTTGGTTCCATCCATTGACTTGAACAAAAAATAGTAATGTGAGAAATAATAATCATATAGGGGAAGCACGTAATCATGAAAAATCACTTATGGGGTGCCTAAATCATGAAATTTTTATTAATATATGAAATATTAGTTTTATAATAGTTCATTCATACTCATAATATTATTTAAATCCTTTACTATGGATTATAATGATTTTTTGAATTTCCAAAGTATATCCCTCAAGAGTGTCAAACTAGGTGTACATCAAGACCCATTGTTATGAACCAAGTGATGAACGAGTCCAGATCAATGTTCCATTTTTGGAGTTATTACCCATAGGTACCACCTTTCTAGATCCAAATCTACTTTGAGTATCCAGATAAGGATGTAATTTTATAGAAACAACTTTCTCTATCCTTGACCAAAATTATAGGACATCTTAAATATACATTGACTCATGATTAGACTTATCCTTGGACATGTACTTAGGGATCTCACAAAGGTTTTATCATCATAGCTTCCAAAGGATAACTAATCCTATGCTTCAATACCAACTATAGTTACCTAATAATCTCAAAGATATTACATATTTTTTGATGAATATTCCATGCATTACAAAAACACATGCCAGAGGACCGTACTAGTTTAGTGCCTTTGGATACAGGTACAAAATATTATAATTTGGTGAATGAAATTCAATTTATTCAACAAAGATCTTACAATCTAGTAATCTTTATAGAAACACCTTACTTAAAACCTTCATTCATAACCTGAGGAGAGGATACATAAGAAAAGGTTAGCTTGGATGCTTAGTAAGGGCAAACAAGATAGATATGGAAGCGTAATGTGAATGTAAGGGTGTGAGAACATCAGAATAACAATTGAAAACCACAAACTACATATTAAATATAATAATATTGAGTCATGACATAAATACAATCAGTTAATAAGACATTAATCATATAGAAATCAAATAAGACGATCCGTGATATTTCAACATTGAAAAAATACATCGATATGAAGAAAAAATATAATCTTAGAAAACCTTTTGTTAAGGATACCATTCATTCCATTCCTACAATTATAGGATTTTTGGTAATCACCTATGTAACTACTTCAAGATTTGTCTAGCCACCTGTGTGTCCTATTTTTTAGGCTTTGGCTAACCACTTTTGTACCCTCCTTTTTCGACTTGGGATAACCACCTATGTACCCAATGAGCTCGTAGAACATTTATCATTACCCAATGATTTGGAGGGAGATATAGGTCACACCTATCAAAAAATAAAATCCATAAATATGTGTTCCAAAAGATTATAAAACATTCATCACATCATCAATCAAGAAAAGAAATGGGATCCTTAAAACATTTCACCACAACATAACCCACTAAAAGAAATGGTTTTTATAAACATTTCATCATGGAATAACCTATGGAAGGGAAATGGTTTTCATAAACATTATATGTTTTTATAACCCATGGAAAAGAAATGAGTTTCATAATCATATGTTCATCACAAAATATTAATATAAATAATATGAATGGTATCATTGGTTCATATCCCTAGTAACACATAAGTTACATCAAACGATGTCATCTTAGATAAAAAATGAATTTGAAAGATAAATCACTTGAAATGTTTCATGAGGAATATTTTTTTAAATCCATTTTAAAACTAAAAAAATTCATATCATTTTTTGAAAAAACTATTTATTTTAAAATACTCTTGAAAATATATAAAGGAATCTTTAAATATCATTTAAAACACTTACTGAGGAAAATATACTTTTATCTTTGAAAAATAATTTAAAATGTAATTCATTTTTAAAATATTTTTCTTTTAAAATAACCATTAAAAATAATAAACTAATATTTAAAGAAAATAATGGTCATGGTGATATGAATATTAATTAATGTTATAGAAATTAAAAGAAATAATTCTTTCACATTTTCATTAAGATCCAAATGGTAATTGTTTGGAAATTGAGAAGAAGATTCCTTTCAAAACTTTTCTGTCAAAAAGGTAAAAAATGTATAAAATTATTTAAAAAATCCTAATAGAATAATAAAACATCTTTGAAAAAATGTTGAGAAAACATGTTTTTATAAGAATATGGATTTGTGACCGAAGAGAAAAATAATATTGGATTTAATTAAAAAACATTTTCAAAATTATTTGTAGAACCAAAGAGTAAAATGATAGTAGTATTACTTGAAAATATTTTGAATAACTATAGGTGAATAAAATTAATGAGTTTCTTGAGATATGGATCAAATTATTTTATCATCATACCATAATAATAACTAATCCTAATAAATAATGGGATTGTAACAAAAAATCCTTATAACTTTGGTATCTTTAAATCTTGATCCTCATGAAGGAATAATATAAAAATGATCTTCAAATATCATGAGGATATTTAAATTTATTATATTACATGAAAAATGAGTTGTATATACACCTCATGAATGAATATCGGTGCACAACATAACATATGTCTCAGAGAAGTAAAATTGAGAAAAAATCCCTTAAAACATTAGTGATATTTTAAACCATAACCCCCAATGAAGAAAAAAATAAAATGAAACATTAAATATAATGAAAATAATGGGATTCCTGATTTTTAAATGGGAGAGTATATAAACCACACAGAAGAAATGAGTGGTGAATTTTCACATCTCCCCGAAATAAAAGAGAGACTTAAAATACCTTAACTTAAGTCTCAACTACATCACACATGTTAAAAAATCATATATAATAAATATTAATTTATAATAAATATATTAGAGAACAATAATTATATAAATCCTACCATAAATCATTTAATTTTATCATTTTACTTCCAATTTATTAACAATTCCATGTTAAAGTCACTTTTCTGGTAATAACTACTTGGTTTTTTATATATGTTTTGATTTTGAAATTATTCCTCATACTTTGATAATATTTTAATAAACTATATACTGATAAACATGATAAAAATTTCATATATATTCATTATATATGTATTTATTTTAATTCATAGAAGTTATATATAGAAAATGAAATACATCGTTCATGGAGACGGTAGCCCGTACGTACACGTGAATGTTGTTTCCATTTTACTTTCATATTGAAATAAAGAAAGGTAAATGACATATTATCATAAAATAAGAATCCTTATTTCATAAATACCACATATTTTCATTAAAACCATCCTTTTATACCTTCAATGTAAAGCATGAACGAATCATATCTCTTCGTAAGGTGGTAGTCCTCCGTACATATGAGCAACATTATCATATTCCCAGAAATTGGGAATCAGAAGGTATGTGTGACATAATAATTAAAAAACATAATAATAAAAAATATCAAATATAATCAGTAAATATAAAATTATTTTTAGACATTATAGGTGGTAATGGAAAAAAACAAATGATATGAGTTCGTGAGGTGGTTGTTCGCCGTACACAATGATGACTTCACAACCCATTTAATGGAAGTAGAGATTGTTGTAGGTCATGAACATTACATATAAACCTTTCAATAAATGGAATATTATTATGTTATTATATCATAATGGTATAATAATAATTTAAGGAGGTTGATATGGAAATTAAATGAAATTGATTGTTGATGAATGTTACCTATTATTTGTGCGTCCACCTTAGGTATGCACCAAAAGCATTCCTAGGTATGTTTTTATAAAAAATAATTATTATAGGATGTGTGATGTGAATTTGAGACATTATTTGGGAAGGTATGGGTGTAACCAATATGGTTTTAAGTTATCAAGTATGGAGGAGAAGGGGTTTCCTTTTATAAGTGAGGTGGGTTACACACATGTGATTTTTTTGAAAGAAATAATTCCACCCAAGTTTTTTTCATATCATAAGACTCCAATAATGAAATTTTTTCTAGAATATAATAGATGAGGACAAAATATGTAAATACCATGGTGTTTGGAAATGTTTTGGGTTTTTTTAACCTTCATATTTTTTTTACTTTAACCCCCCTTGGAAAACCCATTTTTAACTTTACTTGGATAAATAATTTCTACTGTTTTTACTATTCATTTTGGTAAAACATTATGTTGACCAATTTAGATAACATAAATTATACTGATTCGAAATATGGAATAAATGTGTTCTAATTCCATTAATATAATTGGTAATATATAATGTAAAATTAATCTCATAGAAGCCTTGAAAATGGGGGGTTTTTAAGACAAATTTCGGTGTTTAGAAGGGAAAATGTTTAAATGTTTAAAAAGGATTTATAGAGAAATTCATTATATAATTAATTAAAATGACCTAATTTTTTTAATGGATTTATAATTGAATTAATTTTACATTAAAACCAACTAAAATATAATTTAAATTTATAAATAAATTAAACAAAACAGAATTTTTCAATTAAAATTCAATAGTTGTCACTAGTCATCAAAAAATAAAACTATTTATAAAAATAAAAAATTTCATCATAAAATAATGTAGATATTATTATTCAAAAAAATTTATTTTATAAAATAAATATTCTAAATTTTCTCTAAATTAATTATAATTTTTTTTCATAAAAGTAAATTGAAATTATTTTTGAAGAAAACATGTTTTTGAAGAATAAAATTAATTTACCAAAAATTAGTTGATTTTTTACTATGAGTTAATAAATAAATTATTATTGAGAATGAAATTATATATATATATATATATATTCATAAATCAGTTAATACTATTCATAACCAACTTTTTAATGGATTGTTTATAATAGTCATATTTAAAATATTATTTTCCCATGATTTACTGAAGCTCGGTTTCACATTTCATATACACTATCAACGAAACTCATTATTGTGTGTAAAAAATATAAAATTAGTGTTGTGTGTAAAATAAGATATCTAAAAATTTATATTAATTAAAAAAAATTTCTTAAAATTTTGGGATGTTACATAGTAATTCTCAATTTATAGATATGTGTTCATCAAATGACATATCTGTGGAGATCCCACCCGAATAATAGTTCAGTAGATCCATCAGAGAACAATATACAAGTCATAGATACTAACCATATGAGTTGTTGATTCTCATAGATAATGTATTTCAAAATTTTAATGATGATTCCATAGATTGTTAACAAAATATGGGATGGAAAAAGGCCTTGCAAAATGAGATGAGATCCTTACATAAGAACAACACATTTCATTTCGAAAATCTACCACATATAAATAAGCCACTCAAGAACAAGTGGGTGTATAAAATTATAGGAAGATATGGACTATCACATCCATGATACATATCCAAGATTACTGTTATAGGATTTAATTAAAAGAAAGGTATTGGATTGGACACATGTTTTTCTCATGTGGTAAAAATGTTATCTATTAGAGTTATTGGATTGATAGAAAGTCTCAACCTAGAGGTTTAACAAACGGATGCGAAGACTGAATTATTAATTTTTGACCTCGAATAGTATATATACATGGATTAGTTGTAGGTATTTCAGGTGAATTGAAAATAAAATTTGGAAAATAAAATTATCAAATTTTTTTAGAAACTGAAACAAGGATTGAGGTAATGATACATGAAGTTTAACTCTTTTATGGAGAAAAATGAGTATAAAAGAACAACTTATGACCACTATGATATCATCGAATGGTTTTTTGATGGTTGTTTAATTATTTTGTTTCTCTATGTTAGTTATATGATCATTATTAGAATAAATTTTATCAAAATCGATTGTTTGAGCAAGGATTTGAACATATATATTAAAATAAAGGACTTTAGGGATCCTACTCACATTATTATAATGATTATTACTTATTACCAAAGGAATCATAAGATTTTTATATCTCTGGATTGATACAATGAAATAATTTGTGAAAGGATTAACATGAATAAAATAAAACTAGTTATTAATCAACTTATGAGTCATTTTATACTGATTATGAGATGGAGTTCCCTGACAAAAGAGGAGAAAGAGGGAATTGAGAAAATTCATTATCATCTTGTACTTGGAAGTCTTATGTACTCAACGGTGTGCACTAGACCATATATTTATCATGAATCTAAAATTGTAAGTAATATATTACCAAAACCTGGAAAAGAGAATTGGTTATATGTTAAATGAATATTTAGTTATCTTAGAGGAATATCTGATCATTTTTTATGTTTAGTAAATGTTATACTTGTTTTTGGAAGGATACACAAATAGATGTACAGATAGAGATATATAGATGAGGAAATCTGTATCTGGGAACCTCAAATCATTTTTTTAGGGTAGTGGTATTGTTGGACTCCTCATGTGTTAATCATGTTTTAATGACCACAAATCCTATTACTGTTAATTAATCTCAATCTTCATTGAACATCTTGCTAATGCTCTTCAATCTCAATAATAACTACACATCATGTTTTAATACTAACAAATCTTAGGGATGCTGATTACTCTCTTTATTATTTACAAGTCTTATGAATGATGACAAATCTCACATATATTATCACAAATTTATATTTATGATTCAAGCTCTTTTACTCTCTAATGATTAAACTTAATCCATATTATGCATATTACTGTCTAAGTCCAAATACAGATATTTGTCTAAGTATGGAGACACCATGAAGGACTCACCGTGACCAGACACCGTGAAAGACTCACCGTGACCAGACACCGTGAAGGACTCAACGTGACCAGACATCGTGAAGGACTCACCGTGACCAGACACCGTGAAGGACTCACCGTGACCAGACACCATGAAGCTCATATCGTGAGCCACATACCGTGAAGAAGACACCGTTTACATAATCACTGTGACACCATTTATTAACTTTTTTTCAATATTATTTAAATAATACTAACAGTCTTATTTGATGTTTTTAATACAATTAATGTTATTTAATGATAGTTGCTGGCATGTCAGGAAGCTGTATCTCATACCATGGAAAAGTGAATCATTCCTACTGCTAGAACTTGTGGAATATGAGGAAGATTAAGATGCAGTAAACTAAGAGAAGCGGTGTGCAAGTGTGAATTTACAACACGAAGAACTTACATACACCCGAGTGCACTATACTGAACAAGTAGAACAATCCTGAACAAGAAGGGGATTGCAAGTCTTTCATAGAACTCTCATGAATGCAATCCAACACTTCTAAAGAACAAATGTCGAATCAAGAGATCATTCTCACTCCTGAAGAAGACAAGCTGACTAAGACACTCTGTTTTTGAACATAAAAACCAGAGAAGGACTCAGAAGCTTTCCTGCTGAATCCAACGAGTCCAGAGTTGAATTGATAATCACTAGATCTTTCTAAACTCTCATCTATCTTCTCTATGTGATTTATTAATTAACTTTTGAGCTGTGTGGTGTACTCTGTATTTCATATAAACACACTGTCTCCTATACTGAACTGGAGGATATCAAAATCCTCACTCAAAATCTCGTAACTCTTGTTTACCGACGTCAACTGTGGAAGAGGTCCTTGTGTGGCCTAGTCTTTGTTTTTTTCCCACGAAGAACAGTAGTATAGGTCCCTGTGTGGCCTGGAATGTTTTTGTAAACTGTTGTTAACCCTGATCCAGGGTGTGGATCAAATTTATATAAATTTGAGAGGACTAAGTCTTGGCTTGAGACTGAACCTCTTGTTATATCTGCTGTGTATCAATAATTTAAGTTCAAAGTATACTACATAAATATTATTTATTTCACTGCTATTACTTTGAAATACAAAACTATTTTAAATCTACTTTGATAGTTAAATTAGCAAGTGTTTACACTTATTTTAAATAAGTAGATTAGTTTCAAAAGTCAGTTTGATCTTGTGGTTAATCTAATTGAGACCTAATCAATCTTGGAGAAGCTAAGTGAACATTTACAATCTGTATAAATTCACTACAGTTTAACTTATTTTATAAATCGGTGGATTTCAAATAGACATTATTTTTAACAGAAATTTTATTTGGAACTCAATTCACCCCCCTCTTGAGTGTCCACTCCGACCAACATTTGGTATGAGAGGATTAAAAGATTTTTGAAATTCTCTGTTTTTTCAACTGTGATTTTAGTTGTATTTTAAAGGTCTTAAATTTTTTGTTATTTCTAAATTTTTATTTCATTAAATTATCTTTCTAAAATCTAGTTATGGATAATAGACTATAAGGTGATGCAACTAACATTCCACCTTTCTTCAATGGTACAAACTATGCTAAATAGAAGCTGAAAATGAAAATTCATTTAGAAAGCATGGGTTTTGATATTTAGAATGCCATAGAATCAGAATATAAAATTCCCACTACTGTTATATCCACTTGGGATGAACCTACAAAGACTGCATACAATAATAATTGTAATGCTATGAATGCCCTGTACTATGCTTTATGAGATGAAGAGTTTAACAAAATTTCTGCTTGCAAAACTGATTTTGAAATTTGGGATACTTTGGGTGTTTCTCATGAAGGAACAAAAAATGGTAAAGAAATGAGATTAAACACTTATACTATTAAATATGATAATTTTAAAATGAATACTGATGGACCTATTTCTGATATGTATCTCAGGTAAAATGAGATAGTCAATACAATAAATTCACTTGGTAAGGCTGTTCCAGCAAAGGAACAAATTATGAGAATCTTGAGATGTTTACCAGACCGATGGAGAGGCACATCTGTTTCAATCAGAGAGTCATGTGACATTGCTGCTCTACCTGTCAAAGAACTCATTGGTAAGCTTATGATGTATGAGGAAGAACTCAAAGTGAATAAAGAGGAAGATGATGAACCTAAGAGGAAATCATTGGCTTTCAAGACTACTCCTTCAAGGACCAAGGACAAAGATAAATCTCAAATACCTACTGACAGTTCAACCCGTGAAAATTCAGACTCTGATAGTGATGCTGAAATGGATTAGATAGCCATAAGGTTTAAGAAGTTTTATAGAAAGAAGAATTTTTTCATAAAATCAAATTACAAAGGAAAGTATGACAATAAGGGAAATTGGAAGAAGGATTGGAAAAATCCAAATAAAAGTGATAAAGTTGTTTTCTATGAGTGAAAAATGAAAGGACGCATTAAAGAAGCCTTCCCAAAGCTAAAATTCAAGATGAAATATGATTACAAGGACAATAAGTACAAAGAAGATATGAAGTCTACCTAGAGTTCTTATGAAGATATAACAAGTGAATCTAAAATGTCTGATTCTGAAAAGAATCATGTTAAAATGTGTTTCATGAAAAACACATCTGAGGTAACTTTAGATACTCTTGTTTTAAATTCTTATTAATCTGGAAATGATGCAGAATCAGATTCTGATTCTGAAAACATGACTAGTGAGGAATTATTTGAATATTGTAATATTATCAAAGAGACATGAAATGAACTCAAGGATAAATACAAATCATTAAAGAAACAACATTCTCTCACTTTTGTTGTTAAAACCAAACTTACTATTGAAAAAGAGAAAAATGCTCAACTGTTAAAGGAGAATAATGAATTGAAAATGTCAAATGAGAAACTTAGAAAAGACTTATAGAATTTCATAAATGGAAAGGATACACTAACTCAAATGATTGGAAAGCATGTTGCACCAAAATACACCACTGGAATAGGCTACAAACCTGGACAGAGACAGATTACTATGAATAGATTTATTCCTAAATTTGGATAGAACACTGCTAGTTCTAGCTCTGGACATTCATATGCTTCAACTAGTTATTCACATAGTTATAAATCAAATAGAGTTTATCTTTCACAATCTTTTGATTCTGTAAATTATATGAGACCCATAAGACAAATTTGGGTACTGAAAGCTTTGATTGCTAACCTATCTGGACCCAAGAAGATCTGGGTACCAAAATCATTTCCTATCTAAATCTATTTTGTAGGAAACCTGCTTGAAGAGTTCCCATAATAAGACATGGTATTTGGACAATGGATGTTAGAGACATATGTATGGGGATTACTCATGCTTCAAGAGTTTAATAAAGGTTGATGGAGGTCATGTCACCTTTGGTGACAATTCTAAAGGAAAGATCATCAGCCTAGGCCAAATTGGTAACACTAATTCAGTTTTAATTTCTGAAGTTTTATTTTTTGATGGACTTAAATATAATCTGCTAAGTATTTATCAATTATGTGATGATGTATTTAATGTGATGTTTGAAAATGATTCTTGAAATGTTTTTAATTCTAAAAATGTTTTAGTCTTTTCTGCTTTAAGAAATGAAAATGTTAATGCAGTTGATTTAAATTCCTTAGCCAAGAAAAATGTTACCTGTTTAAATGATTTTCAAAAAGAATCTTGGTTATGGCACAAAAGATTAGGAAACTGAAATATACACTCACTTAGAAAAATATCTTGGAAAAAATTAGTTAGAGACCTACCTAAACTTGTGTTTTCTAATGACAAAGTTTGTAATACCTTTCAAAAGAGAAAGCAACATAAGGTTTCTTTTAAATCAAAGAAAGAAGTTTCAACTTCTCAACCTCTCAAGTTGGATCACATGGATTTGTTTGGACCATATAGAGTTTCTAGCTTAAATGGGATGCACTATGTCTATATCCTAGTAGATGACTTTTCTAGATATACTTGGGTATACATTATAGCTCACAAAAGTGAATCTTGTTCTTACTTTGTTAAATACTCCAAATCTGTAGAAAATCTTAGTCGACTTAAGATTAAAACTCTAAGAAGTGATCATGGCCGTGAGTTTGAAAATCATGAATTTGAATCCTATTGCTCACACAATAGCTATAGTCATAACTTTTCTGCTGCTAGGACACCTCAGAAAAATGGTGTAGTAGAAAGGAGGAATATAACCCTTCAAGAAATTTCCAGAACTATGCTTAATGAATATGACCTGCCTATTTACTTTTGGGCTGAAGCTGTGAATACAACTTGTTATATTATTAATAGAGTATTAATTAGACATGTTCTTAAGAAAACCCCATATGATTAATAGAACAATAGAAATCCTAAAGTTAGTATCTTTAGAGTCTTTGGCTGCAAAATTTTCATTCTTAATACAAAAGATAATCTTGATAAGTTTGATTCTAAGAGTGATGAAGGAATATTTTTAGGATATTCTTTAACCAACAAGGCGTATAGGGTTTTCAAAAAAAGAACCAAGTGTGTGGAAGAATCCGTTCACATCAAGTTTGATGAAACTGATCCACATGAGCCTAAAACCTCTCTTGAAAATCTTGAAGAAGATTTATCTATTCTGGACCTTAATGATAAAATCAATGAACCTGCTATAAAGACAAACAGTTCTATACTTATTCCAGAAGCTGCCTCATATGAACCTGAACCTAGAGAAGAACCTGAAATTTATAGTCCTACCTTTACTAGATCAACTAGAATTCTAAAGAACCATCCTTTAGATGCTGTTGTAGGAAATCTTGATAGAGGGACACAGACTAGAGATTCTCTTAGATATCCGATTGAACATCAAGCCTTCTAGTCATAACTTGAACCTAAAAACATTGATGATGCTATTAATGATGAATTTTGGGTAATTTCTATGCATGAAGAACTCAATCAGTTTGAAATAAATAAAGTTTCGAAACTTGTTGAAAGACCTAAGGACACTTTCACAATAGGCACAAAATGGGTTTTTAGAAATAAAGTAGATGAATCTGGAAAAATAGTTAGAAATAAAGATAGGCTAGTTTAACAAGGCTATAGTCAAGAAGAAGGTATTGACTATGAGGAGACTTTTTCTCTAAGAGCCAGATTAGAAGCCTTTAGGATTTTACTTGCTTATGCTGCACATCTACATTTCAAACTATATCAAATGGATGTCCAAAGTGAATTCTTAAATGGATATATTGTTGAGGATGTTTTTTTTGAACAACCACCTGGTTTTTCAAACCCTCATTTTCCAAATCATATTTTCAAATTATTAAAAGCTTTATATGGTTTAAAGCAAGCTCCAAGAGCTTGGTATGATAGATTAAGTACTTTTCTAATTTCCAATGGTTTTACAAAAGGAATAGTTGATCCTACTCTATTTATAAAACGAATTTATAAAGATGTTTTAGTTGTACACATTTATGTAGATGATATTATTTTTGGATCTTCAAAAACTACATTATGTACTGATTTTTCAAAAATGAAGAAAAAGGAATTTGAAATGAGTTTAATGGGTGAACTTAAATTCTTTCTTGGATTTCAAATCTTTCAAAATGATGATGGAATTATTTTAACTCAAAGTAAATATACTAGAGATCTTTTAAAACGTTTTGGATTGGATAGCAGAAAAGGTAGTGACACTCCCATGGGTACCACCTGTAGGATGGATCTTGATGAAAATGGTAAATCCGTTGATCAAACCACTAATAGAGGAATGATCAGAAGTCTACTCTACCTGACAGCTAGTCGTCCTCATATTATGTTTAGTGTGTGTATGTGTGCTCATTTTAAAGAAAACCTTAAAGAGTCACATTTAAATGCTATAAAGAGAATTTTCAAATACCTCAAGAATACTCCCAATTTAAGATTGTTCTATCCCAAAGGTCAATCATTTGAATTAGTTAGTTATTTTAATGCTGATTTTGCTGGATGTAAGTTAGATAGAAAAATCACCTTTGGAACATGTCACCTTTTAGGAAAGTCACTAGTATCATGGTGTAGTAAGAAACAAAATTCGGTTGCATTATATACTACAGAAGCTGAATACATAGCTGCTGGCAGTTGTTGTGCACAAATTTTGTGGATGAAACACACATTACTAGACTATGGATATAAATTTAGACATGTCTCAATAAATTGTGACAACACAAGTGCTATTAAAATTTCTAAGAATATTGTTTCTCAATCTAGAACAAAACATATTGATGTAAGACATCACTTTTTGAGGGATCATTATCGAAAAGGTGACATCACTTTGGAATTCATTGGTACTGAATATCAACTTGCTGATATATTCACTAAACCATTAAATTCTGAAATATTAGACTACATCATACATGATCTTGGTATGATTGATCATAAATGAATATCTTACTGATCTTAATTTTTAATACTTTACTGTACTTTACATTACGGTTTCATACTCACTGTTTCTAAGTTACTGTGTTATGATCACGGTCTCACCGTCAAGACTTTATGCTCACGGTCTGTCAACTCACTGTCTCACCATGACTATACAGAATGCTCATTGTCTCACCATGACGACTGCCAACTGTCTCACCATGATGACTGTTTTTCATCTCACCGTAATGCCTACTCACGGTCTCACCGTGAATATTTATTTATATTCTTATTTTAACCCATATCGCCCTAATTTTTATTTCACCGCTATTTGTTTTCCAGCGTTTTTGTTTTTATGATGTTGACATCACCAAATGATAAAACTTAAGGGTTTCATTCGATTCCTTACCCGAAATCTCTCCTAAACCTTCTCTTCCCTCTCGCCCGAACCTTCAGTGAATGCCAAGGATGAAGCATCAATCCTCACCTTCGTCTGAGAAGCGCCGCTCTAAGAAACAGAAGAGGATATCGAGGATAGCTCCTGAAGGACCTCTAAACCCAAACCTGATAATTCATACAGTTGTACCTAAAAATGAGGTTTGCCCAGAGTGGTTGTTGTCTAGCAGATCTTTAGTTTTGAAAGTTTTAAGAGAAGTAGGATGGCTTGAATGGTTCACTGGACCGAATAGACCAATTTACCTGAGACTGGTATCTCAGTTTTATCAGTATGTGAAGTTCTCCTTTGAGTTTGGAGAAAGCTTTATGGTGACAAACTGGATAAATGGTCAGAAGTGCTCTTTCTCTTCAAGGCTGTGGGCTGCATTCCTAAGAATTCCACATGAAGGAGTTTGTGAAGATTACTAGAGAGACCCTCCTCCAACAACCGACATCTTTGACCTGGAGAATGCTTGGGAGATCCTGATAGGAAATGGCACCAAGCGAAGGTCCATAGCTGCTGAATTAGATGGGGAGACTAGAATTCTGTTCAAGTTTGTCCAGAATTTGATTAGTCCTAGAAAAAGAGACTTTTCTAGGATGAAGTATCAGGATGTGTTCCTGATCCACCTGTTTTAGAATGGCCATAAGATCAATCATTGTCAGTATGTTATCAACCATATTTGTGAGCTGATCAAAGTCACTTCCAAATACAACTCCTTGTTTTACTCAAGGATGATCTTAGCTATGTTAGTTGAAAAAGGGATGGTTGTACTAAATGAAGAAAAGCTAGAGGACCTTGATTAGTGCCTATCCATGTCTATCATCAGAAGGATGAAGATTAGATGGAACCCCTGAAAAAAGCAATGGGTTGAGGACAATGATCAAGTGTATAAAAAGTTTAATCCTGTTTACTATCCAAGAAGGCCTAAAAATAAATATGATCCTGGTTTGGAACCAGATGAAGTGGCTGAATATTAAGAAGAATAAGAAGAAGAGGAAGTAACAGCTGAAGTATCTCCTAGAGAAGAAGCTAGAAGACCTCTAATGGAAACATCTACTATTGAAAAAGAAAGGACTGTCGTCCTTGCTGTTATCCTTGCTGAAATACCTCAAGGAGAGGAAGGTGGTGTTAGTTTGAGAGAAGAGGAAGCTCCTGCTTCTAGTGCAGATGTAAATCCAGAAGGTCATCCTAATGTTGCAAGGAAGTTGGTTTTTCCCGATTTAGAACAGCAAGAAACCTTAGAGGAAAATCCTATTGAAGAGAATATTTCTATTGAGAAAGAAGCAAGTCTGGAAGCTCAACCAGTGGAACAGTCGATTCCTGAGATTATTCCCTCTCCTGAAGAGAGGATGGAAATTTCCTTTCATATGGCAAGGAAAGAGTTTTCTGAAGAGATTAGGGATGATCTTGAGGATCTTGTCAATGTTCCCGAGCCTCAAGAATCTGGAAAAGAAGCACAAGTTGAGGGGGAGGAACCTCAAAACCTTGATATTGTGGAAGCTGGATCTGCTAAAGCTTCTCAACCCTCTGTCACATATTCTGTGTACACTCGGTATGAATTCCCAAGCTTTTATGATGTGAATGAGTCACAAAAAGTTACTACAAATGGAGTGGATATTTCTTCTCTATTTCAACTGAAGCCTTTAGATCATCCAGAACCAGTACCAGACCAAGAGCCCCAACCTCAATCTGAATCAAAATATGAGTCTGAATATGACTCTGAACCTCAACCAGAATCTGAACCACTACCTTTCCTCCACCCTTACTTGAGCATCACTCCTTTGTGACCAAAGATGATTTGAAAATTTTTGGAGAGAGATTGTTAGCTGGAGTTGAGAAAATTGTCTCCACTCAACCTCGTCCAGTGACTCAGTTAAGTCAAGAAGAAGCATCAATTATCTTGGAAAATATTATCTTGCATATTCAACCAAGGATGATCCGATAAATTCAAGAATTTGGAGTAGAGAATAAGCTGCTGAGTGCTGATGTTGCAAATCTGAAAAGTATGGTAGCATGTATGCAGAATGATTTATCTTTAAGATCAGAGCCTGCTCATGTTTCTTCACCTGCACCTGTTGCTAATTCTCTTGAGCCATCTGATTCCCTCCTTGATAGGGAGATTGTGTCTCAAGTTCATCCATACCTACTATCTTTTGATGAGAAGATTGTAAAAAGACACACCAAGATGCTAGAATGCATGAGAGAGCTTGTGGAAAATCTGAATAAGCTTACAGATGAATACACTGGATGCCTACAAAAAGTTATGAAATAGCTCAAAGTTCTAACCGAAGCTGTCAAAGCTTCACCTACTTCTGGTCAGCCCTCAACATCTTCTGTGGATGATTCTATGCTAAGATCCATAATTAAGGAAGAACTTAAGGGTGCATTCAGTGGCTTGGATCTATCCTCTCTGTCAGAAGTGATTCAAAACAGTGATATAGTATTGGACTTGGTTGGAATTCATTCTAAGATAGAAAATGATGCTCAACAAGAGATCATAAAGAAAATAGATTTGTATCTCTCCTGGATTTTCTCTAAAAGTGATATGATAGATCACTTTAGATATCTTGTGGAAAATTTGAGAATCCCTCCGGTGACTCAAGCTTTTAAATCTCAAGTTCAGAAACTTACAGAGTTCACCAGATTGTTGGACATATTTCTGGAGAATAAGGATGATTTTGAAAAGGATATGAAATATGGTGGTGAAATCATTACTGATTTCATAAATCTTTTGAAGCCGTATCTTCATGTGAAGAGCACTGCTATAGTTTCTCTAGCTTCTGCACCCCTTAGACCTGGTCTACCTACCTTAGCCTCAACTTCCATGACAGTTAGCCAAGCTCTTTCTCAGATCCGGCCAGTCATTCTTGACCAACCACAGCCTAGATCTTCTACTGCTCCCTCTTTGGCTCCATCTGTTTTTGAAGGTCTACCCTTACATTCTTTTTCTACCATATCTATGCCTTCTTCTACTTCAGCACCAGCTCCTGCTGCTGATAAAGGCAAAGACAAGGTGGATCCCTGAAGGGTCCGAGGACTGTTTTTTTCCTTTTTATGGGATGTCATTTCTTGTTTACTGTTTGTACTTCTTCTGTATGTTCTATTTTGATCCCTTTTTAAGGCAAAATACAGTGTTTCATTTCATTACCACTACTTTTTAATAATCCCAAAAGGGGAGAAAAACTCCAAGTATAAAAGGGGGAGAGAAACTACAAGTGTTAGTACTATAATGATTTTTTCTATTCTGATATGCTAGATTCTTTAATGCTACATTTCATTTATATTTTTACTACATATGATTTGTGATCATCAAAAAGGGGGAGATTGTTGGACTCCTCATGTGTTAATCATGTTTTAATGATCACAAATCCTATTACTATTAATTAATCTCAATCTTCATTGCACATATTGCTAATTCTCCTCAATCTCAATAATAAATACACATCATGTTTTAATACTAACAAATATTATGGATGCTGATTACTCTATTTATTATTTACAAGTCTTATGCATGATCACAAATCTCACATATATTATCACACCTTTATATTTATGATTCAAGCTCTTTTACTCTCTAATGATTAAACTTTATCCATATTCTACATATTACTGTCTAAGTCCAAATATAGATATTTGTCTAAGTATGGAGACACTGTGAAGGACTCACCGTTAACAGAAACTGTGAAGGACTCACCGTGACCAGACACTGTGAAGGACTCACCTTGACCAGACACCGTGAAGGACTCACCGTTACCAGACACCGTGAAGGACTCACCGTGACTAGACACCGTGAACCTCATACCGTGAGCCAAATACCGTGAAGAAGACACCGTTTACATAATCACTGTGACAACGTTTATTAACCTTTTTTCAATATTATTTAAATAATGCTAATGGTCATATTTGATGTTTTTAATACAATTAATGTTATTTAATGATAGTTGCTGTCATGTCAGGAAACCGTATCCCGTACCTAGGAAAATTGAATCATTCCTACTGCCAGAACTTGTGGAATATAAGGAAGATTAAGATGTAGTACACGGAGAGAAGCGGTGTGCAAGTGTGAATATACAACACGAAGAACTTACATACACTCGAGTGCACTGTACTTAACAAGTAGAAAAATCCTGAACAAGAAGGGGATTTCAAGTCTTTCATAGATCTCTCATGAATGCAATCCAACACTTCTAAAGAACACATGTCGAATCAAGAGATCATTCTCATTCCTGAAGAAGACAAGCTGACTACGACGCTCTATTTTTCAACAGAAAAACTAGAGAAGGACTCAAAAAGCTTTCCTGCTGAATCCAACGAGTCCAGAGCTGCATTGATAATAACTAGAGCTTTCTAAACACTCATCTATCTTCTCTATGTGATTTATTTATTAACTTTTGAGCAGTGTGGTGTACTCTGTATTTCTTATACACACACTGTCTCCTGTACTGAACTGGAGGATATCAAAATCCTTACTCCAAATCTCTTAACTCTTGTTTACCCACGTCAACTATGGAAGAGGTCCTTGTGTGGCATGGTCTTTGTTTTGATTCCCACTAAGAACAGTGGTAGAGGTCCCTGTGTGGCCTGGATAGTTTTTGTAAACTGTTGTTAACCCCGATCCAGGGTGTGGATCAAATTTATATAAATTTGAGAGGACTAAGTCTCAGCTTAAGACTGAACCTCTTGTTATATCTGTTGTGCATCAATAATTTATGTTCAAATTATACTACATAAATATTATTTATTCCGCTACTATTACTTTGAAATACAAAACTATTTTAAATCTACTTTGATAGTTAAATTAGCAAGTGTTTACTCTTATTTTAAATCAGTAGATTAGTTTCAAAAGTGAGTTTGATCTTGTGGTTAAACTAACTGAGACCTAATCAATCTTGGAGAAGCTAAGTCAACATTTACAATCTATATAAATTTACTACAGTTTAACTTATTTTATAAATTGGGGGATTCTAAATAGACATTATTTTTAACAGAAATTTTAATTGGAACTCAATTCACCCCCCTCTTGAGTGTCCACTCCGACCAACATGTATCATGAAAATAATGACATTTGAAGTGTTTTTACTTATAAATCATAGAAGAATAGTATATCATGTTCAATGAAGGCTGAAAATAGATAATATGTTTAAAAAGGTCTCAAAACAATTCGGGACATATTCATGAGAATTATAATCTCAAATGTGATAGTCAAAATACTATATATCTCAACAGGAACCTTTCATTTCATTCTAGGTCAAAACACATCAGTGTATGAAATTTATTGAATGATCATGGGGGTAGACTTGATGAAAATGATTCAACCAAAAGGGAATATGGAATCCTATAATGAGATTTAAATTATAGATTATACCCTAAATTGGTTGTGATGGGGAGATTTTTGGGGGAAACACCCAATTTTTTGAGTCCATTATGGGTGTTATATTCAGTCAAAACTAACATGATAGAAATTCATATATCAGTATCAAATTATTTTTTGGTCATTAACTAAACACCAATACAGTTGACAGTCGATGAGGGTTTAATGTGGTTGATGAACTACCCAAACCGCCACCTTGACTACTATGATTTTAAAATCTATAAATCTGAGAAGAAACACTAGAAAATTGTATCATGGAAAAACTGTTTTAAAACACTAGATATCTTCCCTTATTTCATCCTAAGATTAAAATAATATAAGTCTGAACCTCTTCTAGCATGGATGTAGGAACACTTTCCAAACAACATTAAATTTAATTATTCTTAAATTTTTATTCTATGTATGTGTATTATTTCATCATATTATAATTATAATTCCACAATAATCACTGTGAGAACCTATCAGAATCAAATTTGATGAGAAAAACACCACTATAATTTCTAGAAATAAAACCAAATTATTGTTGAATTGAACTAACCTAAAACCTTCAAATAAACCAACTATTTGAATCCATTATAGAAAATTGGAGGACTAGAACCCTGAGAATTCCTTGAATAAAAACACATAACCTTAACTACCAAGATAAAATCAACACATAACAATCCATCATAATTTCATTTGAAAATCATGGTGGATGGAATTATTCGAAATAATTGAACCCTAAATGTACAGAAACCTCCCTTCAATTATATAGAGTGATGATATTATTAATCCACAAGGTCACTATTGAATTAAGGGAGATAGAACAATGCCTTTATGGACTAGAAGGAATATACCCAATCTATATGGAACCACTAGAAATTCAACATAAAATGTCCTAAAATAGAAGTTTCACTGTGTTATTTATTTTAAACCAGGAAAAAACTTGGAAGTTTGATGGAAGTTGGTGAAGATGGAACACACCACTAGGAGGGAATTTGAGGAGCTAAAATTGATGATAAGGGTTCTAAAATGGAAATGGTCAATCCTTAAAAGATAATTTGATTTAAAATATAAGAAACAATACTAGATAAAGAATACAAAATTGAGGGGAAAACCACATCCCTATAAACATCATGAATAAAGAAAAGTTAGTGTTTCCAATCACGGGTGTGAGTGATGAAACCCTTGAATAGAGAGCACTAATTGAGTTCAAAGGGAAAAAAACCATCCCTTTTTTTAATATTACTGGTAACTCAGTTTATATATTCCATTTAAATTATTTTTTATTAAAACAAAATTTTTTATTTAAATATTAATTTTTGATTTATAGATGATTATTTCTATAATTGTTTTAAAATTATTTATATTTTTCTTGGTTTTAATTACTTTATTAATAAATATATATTCTTTATCTAATGAGTAATATCTAGATAAACTTTCAATATCTTAGATTATTTTATTCTATCATTTTGATTCTATCTTAAGGATACAAAATTTATAGATCAATGGGATTAGATATTTATTTTTCATTGAAATTTATAGTGATTTTATAATTTTTTCTATTGGAATAATCTTGGGCTAAGGATCTATGAATCCTTCAATATAACATGTCTTTATTGTGTCTTTGGTTATTTTTTTGATGATTAAAAATATATTATTATTCATTGATTGATTATCATTAAGTAAAGATTACAGATTAATTATTTATGTGGAACCATGAATTTCAATAGAAAAATATTTCTATTTGAGTTGAGTTTTCTAGAATGTGTGGTTCATCCATCCATCAATATTATTAATTAAGAAATGGGGATTTTAAAATTATATTTAATTTATTTACTGAGTAGTGGATGGTTAAATTATTTTCACCATTTGGTGATTAATTTAATTAAAAATTATTTTTTATGGAAAATTAGTTTTGTAAAAAAAACATGGGAAACATATATTTTGTGGATGAATAGTTGTAATGTCATTTGGAAAACATTTAACAGTGAATATATAAATGAAAAATTATTTTTTGTGTGACGAGCCAGACCCGGATTCAACATAACAGGTGCCCCGAACCAAGTGGGCCACATTGCCTCAATCGCATATTCTTGAATTCCAGAGGCTTTAGAATAGCATTTAGGGCATAGGGTGTATCCATGGAAAGACTATTCCCACATTAGAAGAGTGTAGCACATTGGAAGGAATATAATGGAATAGTAAACAACAAAAGTAATATAAATAAATAGTGGAAGCAAACTGATGTAATAGATAAACAAGAATAACAATATCAGTATCAGCTGAAATAGTGATAATTTAATGTCATGTCACTAGAAAACATGAAATCATGGATACAAGAAAATAGGCATAAAATTTTCAATAAGGAAAAGGAAAACAATTCTACTCCAAGCATCATGAGATCCTACTCAGTCATCTGCTAACAAGTTCCATCCTATCAGCACATAATAAAATATTGGAAGCTATATTGTTGAGACCCAATCTTGATGTACATGGATATTACATTACTTTTTCGGAATAATTAATACATAACAAAAACAAACACACAAGGACCGTAATAGTTTTGTGTCTTTGGAAACTCGAAAAAAATAATCTTCTAATCATGTTGAAAGATCTTAACAATCTCCCATATAGATCTTCCCCTTTTGTTTTCTTAACTACAACTTTTCTTTATATACCGGGGAAAAGAAAAAAATTAAAAATGGTGAGCTAAAATGCTCTGTAAGGTTAAAAATAGAAAACATAAAACAATCCACAAACATTTGAATGCTAAAACTTGAACATAAAATCTAAGGATAAAAATCTTGGGCAAAGACGTTAATCTTGGAAGTACATAAGGCATATATCATAAAAGAACCTCAATCATGATAAAATAGAATTAGAATAATACATATAATGTGGAAAACCATTAAGCACATGATATGATTTCCGTAGTAGCCAAGGCATTTCTACCAAGACCATATTAGTGGAAAAAGTCCCTTTCTGAATCGAGTTCACTCCTCGTTCCAGTCCTGTATCACTGAATCGGAATAACTTACCATTCCATCCATGTCTATCTCATGAGATATAAATATTTACCCAATGAATTGGAGGGAGATAAAGGTCCCACCCATATCATAATTAAATCATTCTTACTTATGCCACAAAATAAACATAAATCATTCATCATAACCCAAAGAATAAAATGGGTTTCATAAACATCATCCCATCATAACGTAATCCATATAAAACGAATGTATATCATTTCATTAGAAAAAGAATCTAACCATGTAAATAATAGAGACATTATAATTTATACATAAAAATACTAAATAATTTCATCTTAGATGGAAAATAGTTTTGATAAAACATTTGAAAGGAATTCTTGAGGAAAATATCCTTTCTTCTTCAAAATCATGTTATTTTCTCAAAATTCCATGA
The DNA here is from genome assembly GCA_963277665.1 of Viscum album. Taxonomy (NCBI): domain Eukaryota; kingdom Viridiplantae; phylum Streptophyta; class Magnoliopsida; order Santalales; family Viscaceae; genus Viscum; species Viscum album. Next base: position 1,060,974,609 of record OY728148.1, on the reverse strand, counting down.
AATTTTAAAGGAAAAGGATTTTGTTGAAAATAATAATGAATTTTTGTAGATGAAGCTTCATTGAAATAAGTCATTATTAAACCGTAAAAAATCCATTCATTCTGTATAAGTTAAAAAACATTCTTCTCGTACTTTTTCCAGAAAAGTCAAAAAGTACCTTATATGGTAACCAAAAGAAAGATTCCTTCCATACGATGTGGTAAAAAGTCAAAAAGGGGTAAAAATTACTTTAAACATACATGGAAGAATAATAAAAATTTTAGGAAAACATTTTTAGGAAAAAATGACATGGATGATAAACATAACCCTAGTAAATACTTACGTATAAGCAATCTCGGATAAAATTGAGATTTGAAAAATTATCACTTACCTTAGGTCCGATATGCTTCGTAACTATCTGAACCTCCTATATAATGATTTAACTAACATCATTGATTTATTAAAGGATCATATTCATTGTTATGATATCATATATGGTTCACTTATGACTTTATATTACGCGTTCTTTTGTAAATTCCATGTTAAAGCAGCGTTTTGGGAAAAATCATTTTATTTATCATATGTGTCTAGACATGTTTTTCTTGATATTATTATTACTTATATAATGATTTACTTACTTATAGAATGTAAATCATGATTTATATATTGTTTTACTCCTCATGTATTAACCATGTTATAATGATCACAAATCTCAACAATAATTATAAATCTTATTAATGTTCACAAATTTCACAAATCTTATCAATCATGTGTATTTATGTTTCAAGTTATCTCATAATTGATAATGTATAAGCTCAATTAATTTTATTCATATTACTGTTTAAGTTTGAATAATGTTATTTTCCTAAGTATAAGACACCGTGAAGCCAGGTACCGTGAGCAAGACACCGTGAACCCAGACACCGGGAATCCTTAGTCTCTGACACCGTGACCAATGAGATATCATGACCATGAGATACCGTGACATAGTAAGCCTGACACCGTGAAGTAAGAAACTAAGAATAGACACCGTAAGATAGACACTTTGTTTGCCTAAGTGCCAGACATAGTGAGATGTAGTTATCAAGGCACCGTGAATCCAGAAATTATTAGCAAGGCACCGGAAGCCAGAAACCGTAATCGAGACACCGTGAAGGAGACATCATGAAGGGGACACCATGAAGGAGACATTGTGAAGAAGACATCGTGAAAAGGAGATACCGTGAAGAAGACACCATTTTCATAACATAATCTGACACCGTTTCATAAACTCTTTTGTGGTCTTTCAATTTAACTTTTTTAATAGTCATATTTTACGTCTTTAATGCACTCTCATAATTAATGTTTTATTGTAGACATAGTACAAGGTACGAGGTACGACATATATGGATCCTGTCAGCTAAAGCTCATGCATTGTGAAGATAAAGAGAAGAGTGGCCAAGAACAAAAAATGAGACAACTCAAAAACCAGGAGTACACTGTACTCAACAGAACACAAATCTTGATAGCAACCAAGAATAAGATATTACAAGATATTCAAAGAAGAAATTGTCTCATGCATGAAATAAAGCACTACTGAAGAACACATGAAGTACACTGTGATCAAGAGAACATCGTCACTCATGAAGAACACAATCTGAACCATGACACTTTATTTTTCAATAGAAAAACAAGAGAAGGACTCAGAAGCATTTCTCTCTTATCCAGGGAGTCCAAAGCTGCACTGCTAATCACCAGAGCATTCTAAACTCACATCTACTCTATCTTAGTGATTCTTTTATTTATTTTTGATCAGTGTGTGTACTCTGTATATTTTACACACACACTGAATACCACGCTAAACTTGAGGATTTAAAAATCCTCATACTAAATTATTTACTCCTATTTACCCACAACAACTATGGAAGAGGTCCCTGTGTGGCTTGGATATTATTTTGTTTACCCATGAAAACTGTGGAAGAGGTCCCTGCGTGGTTTGGACAGTCTATGTACTATTGTTACCCTGATCCAGGGTGTAGATCAGAGTTTATTTATATAAACTTCTTGGTGGAAGGTGATCACCAAGTGCAGTGGATTAGGTCTCAGCTTGAGACTGAACCAATAGTTTTATATCCGCTGTGCCATTTAAATTTAGTCTACTCGGTTTTACTTCATTACTGCACAATACATAAAAATAGTAAATTCACTTTGATAGTTAGTATTGGAAAGAATTTATATCTGATTTGTCTTAGTAGGATAACTTCAAAAATAATTTTAATAATACAAATTGAGATTACTGAGAATTAATCAATCTTCTAAGAAGTTTTTTAAATAGTCAAAATATTATAAGAGTATGACCTTGATTAACTGGGTTGCATCTATTTTTGGGGATATAATTATTTGTAAAATTAATATCTTTTAAGTATAAATTTTTATAGTAACTCAATTCACCCCTCCCCTCATGAGTTAACTACTCTGACTAACATTTGGTATCCGAGTTTTCTTTATTAGGACTTTGTGTAATCTCATCCGACTGTGATTATAGTTGTACTTTAAAGATCTGTAAATTTCTGCTGATTCTAAATTTCTAGCTCTTTTAAAGTAATTTTTTTAGTATGCACAATATATTAGAAGGTGTTGCAACCAATATACCACTATTCTTTAATGGAACCAACTATGCTCAATGGAAAATTAAAATTAAAATGCATCTAGAGAATATGAGCTTTGAAATTTGGTCATAAATTATATATGAATAAAAACATCCCGTGACTGGTAGAATTAAATGGGATTAACCTACAAAACATTCCTACAATAAAAATTGCAAATCCATGAATTCTCTATACTGTTCCTTAGGAGATGAAGAATTTAATAGGATTTCTGCTTGTAAAACTACCCATGAAATTTGCGATACCTTGTCTGTCTCACAAGAAGGAATATCTAGTGTAAAGGAAATGAGACTTAATACATATAATAGAAAATTTGATAATTTGAAGATGAAACCTAATGATCCTATTTATGTTATGTATCTTAGGTTCAATGAGATTGTCAACACAATGATTTCTCTAGGAAGAGAAGTCACTGCCAAAGAACAGATCATTAGAATTATCAGATGTCTACCTGACAGATAGAGGGGAACCTCTATCTCAATTAGATATTTATGCGACATCAGTAGGATCCCTATAAAGGAACTCATTGGGAAACTGATGATGTATGAGGAAGATCTAAAAGTCAACAAATAAGAGGAAGATGAAACAAAGAGGAAATCTGTGGCATTCAAGACCTCCCTCTCAAAGCACAAAGACAAAGGAAAACTGGAAGCTTCTATAGACAGTTCCACTACTAAAAAATCATCACCAAACAGTGATGAAAAGATGGCTCAACTGGCTAGAAGATTCAAATAATTTTACAAGAAAAAAAAATGTTTCTAGAAAGCCTAACTTCAAGGGAAAGTATGATCAAAAAGGAAACTGAAAAAAGGACCGGAAGAGAAGTTACAAAACTGATGAGATTGTATGCTACTAATGTAATCGAAAAGGACATATAATGGCTGACTGTCCAAACCTCAAATATAAGATTAAATATGAGGGTAAGGATAAGAAGTATAAAAAGGCAATGAAGGAAACCTGGAGTGCCTCTGAGGATAGTTCAAGAGTCTCAGAGACATCACATGATGAAGAGGCTAACAAATCCAAAATGTGTTTTGTGAAAAACACATATGAGGTAACACTGAAATATTCTATGCATAATTCATACTATTATGAAGATGAAAGTGACTCTGAATATATGACCAATGAAGAAATGTTTGAATATTTCAACATTCTTGAAGAGACATGCAATGAATTAAAGGATAAAAATAAATCATTGAAGAAACATCATGCTCTCACTGTAACTGTTAAATCTGATCTTACTACTGAGAAAAAGAAAAATGCTCAACTTCTCAAAGAAAACAATGAACTAAAAATGTCTAATGAGAAATTAAAAATTGACTTATAAAAGTTTACTAATGGTAATAATACCCTTACCCAAATGCGGGGAAATTAAATTTCTCCTAATTATAATACTGAAATTGGTTATCAACCTATTAAATGAAACCTTGGAAGAAAAAATTTTGTTTCAAAGTCTTGGACATATAGTTTTGTTCAATTTTCAGGACACAATTCATCTAGATCAAGTCATGATACATATTCTACACTTTCAAGTTTTTGTGGACCAAATAGAGTTTATTTTTCAAATACTTTACACAATGATTATAGGAAACCTATGAGACAAATATGGGTTCCTAAAGAAATTATTACTAATGTTACTGGACACAAACATGTATGGGTACCAAAATCTGTCTTTGCTTGATCATGTTATAGGAAAGTTGCTTAAAGACCTCCTGCACAAATCTGTGGTACATGGACAGTGGGTGTTCATGGAACATGATAGAAGACTACTCATGCTTCAAGAATCTGATAAAAGTAGATGGAGGATATGTCACATTTAGTGACAATGAAAAAGGTAAGATCATTGGCTTAGGCCAGATTGGTAACTCTAATTCTATTCTAATTTCTAAAGTACTCTTTTTTAATGGTCTAAAATATAATTTTCTTAGTATCTCACAATTGTGTAATGATGGATATCATGTTAAATTTGAAAATGATGCTTGTAATGTTTTTAATTATAAAGATGAATTAGTATTTTCTGCATCAAGAAAAGAAAATGTTTATTCTGTTAATTTAGATTCCTAAACTTCCCAAAAATTTTCATGCTTACGTGTATTTCATAAAGAATATTGGCTTTAGCATAGGAGACTAGAACACTATAATGTTCAATCCCTTAGAAAACTGAATAGGAATAACTTAGTCAAAGACTTACCCAAACTTGATTTTCCAAATGACAAAGTTTTAATCATTGTCAAAGGGAAAACAACACAAAATCTCTTTCAAACCAAAGAAAAATGTTTCTACTTCTCAACCTCTTGAATTGGTTCACATGGATTTGTTTGGACCATCTAGAGTTTCTAGTTTAAATGGGAAGCACTATGTTTATGTTAGAGTAGATGATTTTTCTAGATATACCCGGACCTTCTTCATGGCTCACAAAAGTGAAGCATTTTCATATTTTACTAAGTATGCCAAGTTTGTAGAAAATCTTAGTGGTCTTCAAATTAAATCTTTAAGAAGTGATCATGGATGTGAGTTTGAAAATCAAGAGTTTGAATCCTTTTGCTCACAAAATGGTTATAATCACAATTTCTCTACCCCTAGAACACCTCAACAGAATGGTGTTGTAGAAAGAAGAAATAGAACCTTGGAAGAAATTTCTAGAACAATTATTAGTGAATATGACCTACCTATTTACTTTTGGGATGAAGCTCTTAATACAACATGCTACATAATCAATAGAGTCTTGATTAGACCAATTCTCAAAAATACCCCATATTAACTCTCGAATAATAGGAATCCTAAGGTTAATTACTTTAGAGTTTTAGGTTTCAAAGTCTTTATTCTCAAAACTAAGGATAATCTTGACAAATTTACATCCAAAAGTGATGAAGGAATTTTCCTAGGTTATTCAATTTCAAGTAATGAATTTAGAGTATTCAATAAGAGAACTAAATGTGTGGAAGAATATTTCCATATCATGTTTGATGAAACAGATCCACATGATCCTATAACCATCCTAGAAACTCTAGAGGATGATGTATCAAATCTGAAAATCAACTCAAAATCCTCAAATACCTCTGGGAAAGAATCTATGAAAACTTCTAATTCTGTAAATTCTGTGCATTCAAGTCATAATAAAACTGAATTTGTTTATGAACATGAATTCACTAGTCCCCATTTTTTTGAATGGTTATAACTCTTAAAAAAATACCTTAGATGTTTTTGTAGGAGACTTATAGAAAGGAACACAAACTAGAGCTTCTCTTAGAAATCAGGTCAAATATCAAGCCTTCTTTTCACGGCTGGAACCTAAAAACATTGATGATGTTATCAATGATGAATTTTGGATAATTTCTAAAAAATAAGAATTCAGTCAGTTTGAAATAAATAATGTTTGGAAACTTGTTGAAAGACCAAAGGACACTTTTGTCATAGACACTAAATGGGTGTTTAGAAATAAGGTAGATGAAGCTGGATATATAGTTACGTATAAGGCTAGATTAGTTTCACAAGGCTATAGTCACGAAGATGGAATTGACTATGAGGATACTTTTCTCCAGTAGCAAGACATAAAGCCATTAGAATTCTACTTGGTTTGTTGCACATCTAAATTTCAAACTATATCAAATGGATGTTAAGAGTGCATTCTTAAATGGGTATATACCTGAGTATGTTTTTTTTAACAACCCCCTGGATTTAGAAACCCTCATTTTCCAAATCATATTTTCAAACTGTCAAAAGCTTTATATGGTTAAAAACTATCTCCAAGAGCTTGGTATGACAGATTAAGTACTTTTATTATTTCCAATGGTTTTACAAAAGGAATAGTAGATCCTACCCTTTTCATAAAACGAATTTATAATGATGTTTTAGTTGTTCAAATATATGTAGATGATATTATTTTTGGATCTTCAAAAAATCCATTATGTATTTATTTTTCTAAAATGATGCAAAACAAATTTTAAATGAGTTTAATGGGTGAAAAAAATTCTTTTTTAGATTTCAAATCTTTCAAAATAATGATGGAATTGTTTTGAATCAAAGTAACTATACTAGAGATCTTATAAAATGTTTTGGATTGGATAGCACAAAAATTAGTGACACTCCCATGAGTACCACCTGTAAGTTGGATCTTGATGAAGATGGAAAAATTATTGAACAGACCACTTATAGAGGAATGATTGGATGTTTACTCTACTTAACTGCTAGCCGTCCTGATATTATGTTTAGTGTGAGTATGTGTGCTCATTTTCAAGAAAATCCTAAAGAATCTCATTTAAATGTTGTAAAGAGAATTTTCAAATACCTCAAACATACACTCAATTTAGGACTGTTCAATCCTAAAGGAAAATGATTTGAACTAGTTAGTTATTATGATGCTAACTTCAGTGGATGTATGTTAGATAGAAAGAGAACCTCTGGAACATGTCACCTTTTAGGCAAGTCACTAGTATCATGGTGTAATAAGAAACAAAATTATGTTTCATTATCTACTGGAGAAGATGAATACATAGCTGCTGGTAGTTGTCGTGCAAAAATTTTGTGGATGAAACACACTTTACTAGATTATGGATACCAATTCAGACATATACCAAAAAATTGTGACAACACAAGTGCAATTAACATTTCAAAAAATCTTGTTTCACATTCTAGGACAAAACATATTGATGTAAGACATCACTTTTTGAGAGATCATTATCAAAAAAGGGATATTACCTTGGAATTCATTGGCACTAAATATCAACTTGATGATATATTCACTAAACCATTAAATTATGAGATAATAGATTACATCATACATGATATTGGCATGATCAATCACAAATAGATAACTTACTGGTCTCACTGTTTAATATTTTCTACTTTTTTTCTTTACTGTTTCATGTTCATGGTTTCTTGGTTACTGTCACATGTTTATGGTCTCACTGTTATCTCTTTCAATTCACTATCAGTCACTGACTGTCTCACCATGAACGAGCAGTTGCATACTGTCTCACCGTGAAAAAATAGACCATTCACTATCTCACTGTGTCGAGCATTTACCATCGCACCATAATGACTATTCACTGTCTCACCGTGAAAATTATTTATGATTTTCTTTTAACCCGTATCACAGTAATTCTTTTTCACTACTTTTTTACTTTCCCGTGTTTTTACTTTTGTGACATTTGACATTCCCAAATGATAAAACAAAAGGGTTTCACTCGATTATTCACCTGAACTCTCTCCTACTCACTCCTCTCGAACCCTCTCAAACTTGAAACCTTTCTATTTATCTCTTTATAAAACCTTCAGTGGATTCCAAGGATTAAGCGTCTATCTTCATCCACACCTGAGAAGCACATCTTGAAGAAAAATAAGAGAGCACTGAAGCTGGCACCCGAAGGACCCTTGAATACAAACCTGGTAAACTGTAGCGTTGTACCTGAAATGGAAATTTGTTTTGAGTGGATGTTTTCTAGAAAATCTATGGTTTCAAAGGTTTTAAGAGAACAAGGCTAGCTCGAATGGTTCTCATGGAAGGATATACCCATTTAACTGATGATGGTAGCTCAGTTTTATCAGTATGAACAATTTTATTTTGATGCTGGTGAAAGTTTTCTTGTGAGGAGTTGGGTCAATGGACAAATATGCTCCTTCTCATCGAGGTTATGGGATTAATTCCTTAGGATACCTCACGAAGGAATCTATGATGATTTTCAGCGAGATACCCCACCTACAACTGATTTCTTCAACCTGGGAAATGCACTAGAAACCCTAACTGGAAATCAAACCAAGAGAAGGTCCATAGTTTCTGAACTTGATGGGGAGACAAGGCTATTGTTCAAATTTGTTCAAAATATGATTTTCCCGAGGAAAGGTGACTTTGATGCCTTTAAGTATCAAGATGTATTTATGATTCATCTTATGAAGAATGGCCACAAGATAAATCTGTGAAAATATATCATTCACCATATGTTTCAATTGATCAAGGTCACATCCAAATCCACATCTCTGTTTTACTCTAGACTGATTTCAACTATGCTTGTTGCCAAAGGAGTAATTGGACCCAATAAAGAAGTACTGGTGGAATATGAATATTTTTTATCTAAACCTACCATTAGAAGGATGAAAATAAACTAGAACCCCTAGAAGAAGGAATTGGTTGAAGATAATGATAAGATTATGAGAAGTATAATCCTGTGGATTATCCAAGAAAGACAAAGGACATTACTGATCATGTTTTGGAACCAGATGAAGTTGCAGAGTATCCAGAAGTTGAAGAAGAAAAGGAAGAGGAAGCTGATGTACAACATAGAGAAGAAGATGATATACCTCATAGGGAAGAAGTTGTTACTAAGGAAGAAAGGACAATTATTCCTCCTGCTGTTCTTGAAGAAGAACCTCCTACCCCAAGATATGATGTTAATCTGGAAATCCAATCTAAGGCTGTAAGAGAATTTGTTGTCCTAGATTCTGAGCAGCAAGACATGGAAGAGGATATAGTAGGGGAACTCCCTACTGTGCATGAATCAAATAAAAAATAACTCCCTGTTAAAGAAGAAACAAATCTGGAACAACTCCTTCCCGTGGAAGAATCAAATCTAGAAGAAATCCTTGTTAGGGAAGATGAAAATCAAGAAGAACTCCCTGAAGAGCAATTTGTTCCTAAGATAATACCCTCTGCTGAAGAGAGGATGGATATAGCCTTTTAGTTGGCTAGGCAAGAAATAGATGAGGAAATTATAGATGAACCAATGGATTTAAATCAGGTACCTGAGCATCATGGTCCTGAAAAGGAAGCACATGTTGAGGGGGAGGAACCTCAAAATCTTGAGACTAATGAAGCTGAGGAGGATGAGCCTAATGAAGCATATCAACCTACTGAGTCATATTCTGTGTACAATTGGTCTATATTCTTTAGCTTATATAATGCGAGTGAATCTCAATAGGTTAGTACCACTGGGATTGATCTTTCTTCTTTGTTTCAACTGATATCTGCCACATACTTTGCACCTGAACCTGAACCTCAAACTGAACCTCAACTTGATCCTGCACCTTTACCACTTCCTGCACCTACAACTTTACCTGAAAAATAATCTTTTGTCAGTAAAGATGATTTGAAATTCATTGGAGGCACTATCTTATCTGGAGTTGAGAAACTCTTGTCCTCTCAACCTCTTCTTGTGACCCAACTGAGTCAGGAAGATGCCTCACTTCTTTTTGAAAAGACTATCTGGCACATTCGACCCAAGATGTTCCATGAAATTCAAGAAGTATGGGTTGAAAAAAAGTTGCTCAGTACTGAAGTTGCAACTCTGAAAAGCATGGTTTAATACCTACAGAAATAACTGCATTCAAGATCAGCGCCTGCTCTTGCACCTGCTCCTGCTTCTCCTGAGCCTTCTGTTTCAAATATCTCTCAAGACATTCTGTCCCAGATTCATCCATACCTCTTATCCTTTGATGAAAATATTGGAGAAAGTCACACGTAGATGATGCACCTCATGAGAGAGCTTGTGGAGAACCGAAACAAACTCACAGATGAGTATACTGGCTGTCTTCAGAAGGTCCTAAAATAGCTCAAGTCTCTAACCACAACTGTAAAAGCTTCTACTCCCTCTGGTCAAACCTATACTTCTTCCTTGGATATTACTTTGCATAGATCCATATTAAAGGAAGAGATTCAGAATTCCTTAATTGGATTTGATATGGCCTCTTTATCTGACGTTGTTAAGAACAATGATAGAGTGCTTGACCTGGTTTAAATTCACTCAAGGATTGCCAATGATGCTCAGTAGGAGATATCTAAGAAAGTAGATTTTTATTTCAACTGGATTTTCTACAAAACTGATATGACAAACCACTTTAAATACCTTGTAGATTATCTGAGAATTCCTCTTGTAACCCATGCCTTCAAAAACCAAGTCCAGAAGCTGACCGAGTTTACGAGATTGTTGGACAAGTTCATGGAAAATAAAGACGGTTTCGAAAAGGCCATGCAGTATAGAAGAGATATTATTGTAGACTTCATTAAAATTATTAAGGTCGTATCTTCATGTGCAAAGTACAACAATTGTTTTTCCAGTGGCTGCTCCTCTCAGACCTGGATTACCTACTTTCACTTCTACCTTAGCTTCCACAACCATGTCTGTTGGCCATGATCTTAGTTAGATCAGGCCTATCATTCTTGACCAGCAAAGACCAAGATCCTCTACAACTCCAACTTTGGATCCCTCAGTATTCGAAGGTCTACCTTTACCTTCTTTGTCTACCACTTCTATGCCTTCTTCTACATCAGAAACTGCCCCTATGGCTTCCTCTTTTACTGTTGATAAAGGAAAATACAAGGCCACTTCCTAAATAAGACCAGTGATTTTTTTATGGGGATGTCATTAGTTGTTTGTATTAACCATGTTTTAATGATCACAAATCTCAACAATAATTACAAATCTTATTAATGATCACAAATTTCACAAATCTTATCAATCATGTGTATTTATGTTTCAAGTTATCTCATACTTGATAATGGATATGCTCAATTCATTTTATGCATATTACTGGTTAAGTCTGAATAATTTTAATTTCCTAAGTATAAGACACAGTGAAGACAGGAACCGTGAGCTAGACACCGTGAACCCTGCCACCATGAAGCCTAAGTCTTAGACACCATGACCAATGAGACGTCGTGACCACGAGATACCGTGTCATAGTAAGCCTGACACCATGAATAAAGACACTAAGAACAGACACCGTAAGGAAGACACTTTGATTGCCAAAGTGCTTTACACAGTAAGCGAGATACAATCAACAAGGCACCATGAATCCAGAAATTATGAGCATGGCACCAGAAGCTAGAAATCATAAGTGAGACAGCGTGAAGAAGACACCATGAAGGAGACACCGTGAAGGAGACACCGTGACAAGGAGATACTTTAATGAAGACATCGTTTGCATAACATAATGTGACACTGTTTCTCAAACTCTTTTGTCGTATTTAAATTTAGCTTTTTTAACGGTCATATTTTATGTCTTTAATGCATTGACATAATTAATGTTTTCTTTTATACATAGTACAAGGTACGAGGTACGACATATATGGAACCTGTTGGCTAAATCTCATGCATTGTGAAGATAAAGAGAAGAGTTCCTAAGAAAAAAACACAACAACTCAAAAACCGGGAGTACACTGTACTCAACAGAACACCAATCCTGAGCACGAATAAGAAGAAGATATTGCAAGATCTTCAAAGAAGAAATTGTCTCATGCATGCAATAAAACACTACTGAAGAACACACGAAGTACACTGGGATCAAGAGAACATCTTCACTCGTGAAGAACACAAGATGAACCACGACACTCTCTTTTTCAATATAAAAACAAGAGAAGGACTCAGAAGCATTTATGTCTTATCTAAGGAGTCCAAAGATACCCTGTTAATCACTAGAGCATTCTAAACTCACATATACTCTCTCTTAGTGATTCTTTTATTTATTTTCGAGCAGTGTGTGTACTCTGTATATTTTACACACACACACACTGACTCTTGCGCTGAACTCGAGGATTTCAAAATCCTCATAACAAATTCTTTACTCATGTTTACCCATGAAAACTATGTAAGAGGTCTCTGTGCGGCCTGGAAATTATTCTGTTTACCCACGAAAACTGCGGAAGAGGTCCCTACATGGCCTGGATAGTCTATGTACTGTTGTTACCCCGATCCAGGGTGTGGATCAGAGTTTATTTATATAAACGGCTTGGTGGAAGGTGATCACCATGTGGAGTGGATTAGGTATCAGCTTGAGACTGAACCACTTGTTTTATATCTGCTATTACATTTAAATTTAGTCTACTCTATTTTACTGCTTTACTTCACAATCCATAAAAACACTAAATTCACTTTGATAGTTAGTCTCCGAAAGAAGTTATATCTTATTTGTCTTAGTAGGATAACTTCAAAAGTAATTTTAATAATACAAATTTAGATTACTGAGAATTAATCAATCTTCTAATAAGTTTTTTAAACAGTCAAACTCTTATAATAGTATAAGCTTGATTAACTAGGCTGTATCTATTTTTGGGGAAATCATTATTTGTAAAATTAATATATTTTAAACAGAAATTTTTATAGTAACTCAATTCACCCCTCCCCTCTTGAGTTAACTTCTCCAACCAACATATATCATATATATTATATATATATATATATATAATAGATAGATAATTGATATGAAATACACCGTTCATGGAGACAGTAGGCCGTATGTACGCATTAACACATTTTCCTTTCCTTATTGACTTGAATGGAAGTATGTAGACGAAATATATATATATATATATATATATATACGCATAAATCCAGTAGCTTTATCATGTCATATATTTTATTATTATTCATTATATATACTTTATAATCATTTTTGAGTGGTTAACATGGAGAATGAATCTCATCTCGTCGTGGAGATGGTAATCCGTATGTACGAACGAGCGATGATATCATTCCCATAATTATTGAATTGAATTGGAGTGGATGATATAATATCTCATAATCAGTATGATGTTGTAATAACTATACATATTTATTCTTTACACCATTATACCCATCCAAGTAAGGTGGTGGTGGAAAAACAGATTACACCACGGTGTAGAGACAATATTCCGTACGTACACACGCGCTGTGATTTTGTTTTCCGTAGGATGGATAAAAGGTGAAATGGGATTTTTTAATATTTATAATAACATATCATTATATTATTGATACTGAAGTAATTAATTTATAATGAAACAACTAAATAAGAAGAAGTTGAAGAAGAAAGAAACTTGAATGAATAGGTAGAAGAGATTACCTCTTCTTCGACTCACCTCTTTTAAAAGTTCCTGTTAAGGCACTAGATTTGGTCATTTGAGGAGACCACAACCTCTACAACATTTATAGGGAAGTTTAGAAGGGGAATTGGCATGGGCCGGCCGATCATGAAGGCTAAAAATTGTGTGAAGAGAAGAGGGAGGAGGTTCCCTTTTATAAGGGAGGAGAGGGGAACTTTAGGAAAAACATAAAATATTATTTTACAATAAAGTAATATTCCATTTATAATGGCTCCAAAGTGAATTATTTCAAAGATAAAGTGTGTATGGGTTTAAATACTCTCAAAAAATATATTTTAGACAAGTTTAGGTTACTATTTTAACCTTATCATTTAGATTTAACTCTAAGTTAAATAATTTAACTTTTACCGTGTCTTCTTGTTATCTTACACTATATGGTTAAACAACTTACTATAACAAACCAGAAGAACCTAAAGTGGTTCTTTATTAATATATATAACCTTATATAAGACAGTTTTCTGAACATTAGATTTTTAGGAATAGAATAACAATTAATAATATAATATTTGTTTAAAAAACTATTTTATGTCAAATTTGACACTCTTTGGTAATTGATTTTTTGGAAACTCATAACAGAATTATTACTTCAAAAAAAGTAAATTTGATCAATAATAACATTTCATATTAACCTAAAAAAATATTTTAATATATAAAAAGTCTCAAATTACATTTATTTGGGTATTTATAACATCAATTATGTTAATATTTCATTAATAAGGAAATTACAACATCATCATTGTGTCATAAATAAATTAAATTATTTAATGTATAAAAATTATAAATAAAATACCATTATGTAGGAAATATTTTTATATTTATAATGAATATTTATAGTCAAATTTATCTTATGTATAACTCTATATTAATTTTTTTTATGTTTTTAAACTTTGATTTTAACTATTTTGACTCTTCTTTAAATAAAATAATAATAAATTTCTTAATCTAATACAAGTGGACCTAATGGTTAATATTTTATTCCTAATTTTTTTTTGGTCGAATTACACTTATCCAATAGAATTAGGACATGTTTTAGGTTAATAATAATATCATTTTTACCCTTAATTACCCTATTTACTTTTAACTGTGGTAAATAAAAGTAAAAAGTTACTATTCACCAAAAATTATTTTTATCTTATTGAACCAAATTTTACTCCTTAATATTAACAATGTCTCTTGGATTTTAGAAATTCCACTCACAGAAGCGGTAAAATTAATTTTTATGTAAATTTTCAAATTCTCCTAGGAGGTGGGTAAAAGACGGTGAAAAGCTCAATAAACTTTTTATATATAAAAAATTATTATAAAATGACTCCAATGAATTACATTGAATTTATATCGGTATTATGTATCAATTTTGACCTGAAATAAATTTAAATAAATAATTATTTAAATAAAAAGTCAGTTTTTAAATAGTAACCTAGTGTTTTCACTATTCATCAAAAATTGGAAGTTTTCAGAAAAATACCAAAAATTCACCCTAGGCTAATTTCGATATTTCAAATCCATAAATGAAGCCCATTATGAAAGATAAATTTATAAAATTTCAAAAATTGGGTATTACTATTCATAACGGCTAGTTCATAATAATATTATAATAATATATCGTTTAGTGAAACTCGGTATTGCATAATACACACGCTATCAAGGAAGGTCTTGATTGTGTGTAATGCAAGCCAAGTCAGGGTAGCATGTAGTGAAGGATTTTTTTGGTGTTGCGTATAACACAATCAAAACTAATTTCATTTATACATTAAACAAAATCTATACTTAATGTTGCGTAGAATAATTTCCACAAAACGAACTTGAAATTCTGTGTAACACGATCCAAGAATAGTGTTGCGTATACTGCAAGCTAATACGGTGTTGAGTATAGTACAATATAATCTTGGTGTAGCGTACAACACAAGACATCAATGAAATTAAAAGAATATTTTTCATAAAATCTCAGGGTGTTACATTCTACCCCCCTTAAAATGAATTTCTCCCTCGAAATTCGTCGGGGTTATAAATTGTTTACTACTTGAAAGTTTCATTCATAGAAACCCACATCGTAAAATGGAATAATAAATCATCATTTTAAAAAGGAGCTTTAGAAACATAATGGATACCTAAAGTAACTCATCACTGGGTTTCCACATAGGAGAATATAGATGAAAATATGGATATGGAAGAGAAATCTAACCATCATGTTTAGATGAAGAGTGGTAGAGAACATGGCTATGAAAAAGCCAACAACCATAAAGCCATAAATTAGTGATGATCTAAGGTACCATATGATTTATCTGATATGAGAATACTAGGAATTTTTTTTGGTTTTCAAGATCATTTCCCTAACGTTGATGAACTTTTACATAAGGATAAATACTTACTTGATTTCAATGTATTATCATCATTGGTCATTCCATGAACAATTTCCACTTCATATCTATTTAAATAAATGAAGTTGAATTTTTCATTCATGAAGTGTTAGCAGATCATGTGATAGAAAAATATGTCATCCCATCTGTTTCTATCACATAAAGGTTAGCATAAGTTATTAAATATACCTAAGTCCATCTATGGTGAGATTAATCGTATATGATTCCAACAATAGACTTATACTTCATCTATCATACTGCTTAGTAAAATAAAACTAGTTTCTACTAACTAGGGACTTATTGTATGCCAGTGGTAGGCAATAATGGCCTGTCTCACTTCGGTTGTGGGTTCGATTCCTGCAAACTTGTCCGACGCGATGGGTTGTCGCCCGTCTTACATGTTGTCCTTTTTCTAAAACTACACTATTATAACATTACAGAAATAATATAAAAAAATTGTTCTATCCTTAAACAATACTTTATAATGACCAACTTAATCCATTCCAATCTATAGGCTTATACAAAATACTTCTATCCAATCTCATAGTGTAATGTAAACGATTACTAGAAAGGTCATCTACCAAGCATTGAATACAATCATTTATCACCCTTATATCATAAGATATATATATCTTGTTGGTCACATTCCAAAAATTTTAATTACTTAATCATATATTATCTTGAAAAATGAATACCCATTGAACCTTAGTGAAAACATGAATTCTGTCAAAAGTTAACTCTTTCCACATACCAAAATCCCAAAATTTCTATATACTCACACCATGATATCACTTTTTCCTTATATAATTCATGAGATCATTAATACTATAAAACATTTTATTTTCTTCTTATCCCTTTATTATGCTCATATCATTTTCTTTCCAAAAATATTTCAATCACTTTTCATGGTTACCAGTACCATGTTCTTATAGAAAACAACAATGGACCAATTCACAGATATTTCAATATACTATAAAAGAACCTCAACAACATTATTATTGAATTCTAATACATAATCACTTCAATCCATCCTATTCAATGATTGGAATGGAATAATTCCTTCCTCAATTTTGAATTAACTTCTTAGGTTAGATAATTGAGTTGGGTAATGCTCATGTTCTCTACAGAAAAGACATTGGACTCCATAAAAGTCTGTCACTCGATGACCCTTTTCTCCACATAGATAACATCTTCCCCTCCATTTGAGGTATTCCTCAAGGTTCTTCTTCCCTTATTTATAAATCTCAATCTTCATTTCTCTATTATTCTCACCATGCGAACATGAAAAAAATTCCATCATCCACTTATTTGATGACTTAAGAATACAACTAAAGTTCACCTTGTTAATCATAAATTGAGATGACTGATTCGGCATAATCACAATATCGTTCTCTCCAGGCGTTCCACAATTTCGTTGATCATAGTCACCAATTTGTCCATTGGAATCAATGTTAACTAAATTCCTTCCCATTCCTTCCATTGACTAAGACCAGAAACCATAGTGTAAGAAACAGTTAAAATAACGAGAAACCACATAATCATAAAAAGTCACTTATGGGATGTATAACATATCCAAAATTATTTAATCCATGACACCTTATGTTCACCCTAGGTTATTCATGATCAAAAACATAATTATATCACTCTAACATATACGTATACATAACCTTAGGGACATCCCTAGACATACCTTAGAAATATCTCTAGGGATCTTACTATGGTTTTCGCATCCTAGTTTCCAAAGGATAACTAAACCTTTCCTCTAACACCAACTGTAGAGACCCAATCTTGAAATACATGGACATTAAATTACTTTTTAGGAATACTTAACACATAAAAAAACAAACACACCTGGACCGTAATAGTTTAGTTCCTTTAGAAACTCAGAAAAAATAATCTTCTAATCATGGTGAAAGATCTTCAACATCTCCCATAAAGATCTCCCCTTTTTTCTTACCTAAAACCTTCCTTTATATCCTGAAAAAAACATAAAAAAGGGTTAGCTCAAAATCTCAATAAGGGTAAACATAGAGAACACAAAACAATCCATAAACATTTGAGTGAAAAAACATGACCATAAAATCTAAACATCAAAATCTTGAGCAAAGGCATAAATCATGGAAGTACGTAAGGCATATATCATAACTAAACATCAATCATAATAAAATATCATGAGAAGAAAACATGTCATTGTGGAAAACCATTAAGCACATGATATGATTTCCATTGTAGCCAAGGCATTTCTTCCAAGACCATCTAAAGTCCCTTTCTGAATCGAGTTCATTCCTCATTCCAGTCCTGTATCATTGAATCATATTAACTTACAATTCCCACCATGTCTATATCATGAGATATAAATCTTTACCCAATTAATTGGAGGGATATATCGGTCCCATACATCTCATAATGATATAATTCTTACTTGGGCCACAAAATAAACACAAATCATTCATCATAACCCAAAGAATAAAATTGGTTTCATAAACATCATCCCATCATAACGTAATTTATATAAAACAAATGGATATCATTGCATCATAAAAATAATCAAACCATGTAAATAATTGAGGCATTATACTTGAAATATAAACATACTAAATAATTTCATCTTAGATGGAAAATAGTTTTGATAAAACACTTGAAATGAATTCTTGAGGAAAATGTCCTTTCTTCTTCAAAATCCTTTTATTTTCTCAAAATTCCATGAAATTTTAAAAGAAAATGATTTTTTTGAAAATAATCAGGAAATTTTGTAGAGGAATATTCATTGAAATAATTCTTTATGAAACCATAAAAAATCCATTCATTCTGTATAAGTTAAAAAAACATTCTTCTCCCACTTTTTCCAAAAAAGCCAAAACGTACCTTATATGATAACCAAAGGGAAGATTCCTTCCATAAGATGTGGTAAAAATTAAAAAAGGGTTAGAAATTAATTTAAAAATACATGGAATAATAATAAACATTTGATGAAAACATTTTTTGAAAACACGGACAATGATAATAAACATAACAACAGTAAATACTTACGTATAAGCAATCTCAGATAAAAATGATATTTGCAAAATTATCCCTTACCTTAGGTCTGATATGATTCATACGTATCCGAACCTCCTGTATAATGATTTAAATAATGTCATTGACTTATTACAGAATCATATTCATTGTTATGATATCATATATGGTTCACATAAGACTTTATATTACCTGTTATTTTGTAAATTCAATGTTAAAGCAGCGTTTTGGGTAAAATCGTTTTATTTATTGTACGTGTTTGGATTTGTTGTTCTTGATATTATTATTACTTATATCATGATTTAATTACTTCTATAATGTAAATAATTATTTATATATCATATATATTCAGTATATATATATAATAGATAGATAAATGAAATGAAATACACCGTTCATTGAGACGGTAGGCCGTACGTATGCATAAACGCTATTTTCATTTCCTTATTGACTTGAATGGAAGTAGGTAGATGAAATATATATATATATATACAAAAATAAAGTAGATTTATCATGTAATACATTTCATTATTATTCGTTAAATATACTTTATAATCATTCTTGAGTGGTTAACATGCATAATGAATCTTATCGCGTCGTGGAGACGGTAATCTGTACGTACGCACAAGCGATGATATAATTCCCATAATTATTGAATTGAATTGGAGTGGAAGATATAATATCTCAGAATAATTATGATGTTATAATAACTATACATAGTTATTCTTTACACCATTATACCCATCCAAGTAAGGTGGTGGTGGAAATACATATTACACCACGGCGTGGTGACTGTATTCTGTACGTATGCACACGCGGATGGATAGAAGTTGAAATGGGGTTGATTCATATTTATAATAACATATCACTATATTATTGATACTTCCGTTATTATTTTATAATGAAACAACTGAAGAAGAAGATGTTGAAGAAGAAAGAAACTTGAATGAATCGGTAGAAGAGATTACCTCTTCTTCAACACACTTCTTTTAATCTTTCCACTTAAGTCACTGGAGATGGTCTTTTGAGGATACCAGAACCTCTATAATGTTTCTAGAGAAGTTTAGAAGGGAAATGGGTAGGGTTTTTCCGAGTTTGAGGGCTCAAAATTGTGTGAAGAGAAGAGGGAGGAGGTGCCCTTTTATAAGGGAGGAGAGGGGCACTTTTGGAAAAACTTAAAATATTATTTTATAATAAAGTCATATTCGGTTTATAATGGCTTGAAAGTGACTAATTTCGAATATAAAGTGGAGATGAGTCTTAATAATCTTAACCAATAGATTTTAGACAAGTTTAGGTCACTATTTTAACCTTATAATTTATATTTAACTGTAAGTTAAATAATTTAACTTTTACCATGTCTTCTTGTTTTCTTACACTATATGGTTAAAAAACGTACTATAGCAAGCCTAACGAACCCCAAGTGGTTCATTATTAATATATATAACCTTATCTAAGTCATTTGGCTGATCCAAAGATTTTTAGGAATGTAATAACAATTAATAATACAATATTTGTTTTAATAACTATTTTATGTCAATTTTGACACTATTTGGTAATTGATATTTGCGAAAATCATAACAGCATGATTAGTTCGAAAAAAGTTAATTGAATCAATTATATCATGTCATATTAACCTAAAAAATTAGTGGAATTTATAAAAAGTCTCAAATTAATTTTATTTAGGTATTTATAACATCAATTATGTTAATATTTCATTAATAAGGTAATTACTGCATTATCATTGTGTCATAAATAAATTAAATTATTTAATGTCTAAAAATTATAAATAAAATTAAATTATGTAGGAAATCGTTTTAGATTTCTAATGGATATTTATAGTCAAATTTATCTTATGTATAACCATATATTAAAAATTTTTTAGTTATTAAACTTTGATTTTAACTATTTTAACCCATCTTTATTTAAAATAATAATAAATGTCCTAATCTAATCCAAGTAGACCTAAAGGGTAATATTTTATTCCTAGGGTTGTTTTTGGTTTAATTTCACTTTTCCAATATAATTAGGATATGTTTTAGGCTAATAATAATATCATTTTTACCCTTAATTACCCTATTTTTTTAACCGTGGTAAATAAAAGAAAAAGTTACTATTCACCAAAAATTATTTTTATCTTATTGAACCACATTTTGCTCGTTGATATTATCTGTGTCTTTCGGATTTTCAAAATTCCACTAATAGAAGCGGTTAAATTAATTTTTATGTAAACTCTCAAATTCTCCTAGGAGGTGGGTAAAAGACAGTGAAAAGTTCAATAAAATTTTTATATATCTATAATTATTATAAAATGACACAAATGAATTAAATTGAACATATATAGGTATTATGTATCAATTTTGAACTAAAATAAATTTAAATAAATAATTATTTTAGTAAAAATTCAGTTTTTAAATAGTAACCCAGTGTTTTTACTATTCTTCAAAAGTTGAATGTTTTCAAAAAAATACCAAAAATTCACCCTAGGCTAATTTAAATATTCCAAATCCAAAAATGAAGTCCATTTTGAAAGATAAAATTTATAAAATTTCCAAAAGTGGGTATTACTATTCATAATGGCTAGTTCATAATAATATTATAATAATATCTCGTTTAGTGAAACTCGGTATTGCATACTACACACGCTATCAAGGGGGTCTTGATTGCGTGTAATGTAAGAAATGTCAGGGCAGCGTGTATTGAATGCTCTTTTTGGTGTTTTGTATAACATAATCAAAACATATTTCATTAATACATTAAAAAAAATCTACACTAAATGTTGTGTAGAATAATTAGCACAAAACGAACTTGAAATTGTGTGTAACACGAGCCAAGAATAGTGTTGCATATACTGCAAGCTAATAAAGTTTTGCGTATAGTACAAGTTAATCTTGGTGTAGCGTACAACATAAGACATCCTTGAAATTAAAAGAATATTTTTCATAAAATCTCGGGGTGTTACATACTTGCTTCCCTTTGTCAATGCCTGCAACCATGTAATCTACTCTAGGTACCAAACATTGCCCAGAGAGGGTGTGAGATAAATCTTTGTGGACCACCACCAATGGGGTCTATAACAGTCTTCTCGTGTAATAAAATATAGTAGTGTGAAGGCATGCATATATAAAGTAAAGCAAGCAGTACAATATAACTAAATAACCAAGTACCGACTGCATCCCTCAGCTGGTGTTTGAACATGTAACTAGTTAATTAATTAATCAATTACCATATAATGATAATTGGTCACATGAGGCATAGCCAAAACTGAAATTACCTCATGATTGTATACGTAGTGAAGGTCCCAATACGCAATAAGGCAACCAGACAATGATATCCAGTGAGGGAGTTCCAGGGGAAAAACTAAGGTAACGCACACTCATGTAAAGTTAACTCAGTAGTATCTAAGTCTATCTAAGGGGTAAGAATGTAATCCAAGGAGTGTAATTGATAAAATTCTACAATAAGGAGCCTACTGAGTCCAAGGTGATCGACCAAGGTAAAACGTAGATAAGAAAAGACAGGGCCCTATGAGAGTTCACCCTGACACCTACTAGTCAATGCTGGATCCAAGGAGTGTATCCAAGGTATCCTATAATATAGAAAGGGACACTATGGTATTATACCAGGAATCCAAGGAATATACAAGAACTAGAGTCTAGGTGATTATCAACTTAAGAAAACCATATCCTTGAATCATAATGGGGTTCCCAAGACCCAATGTATTCTCCTTTTAGAATCCATGTCAAGCTAGAGTCAGTCCATCCCTATTTGATATTGAAATCATGTAGGAATTCATTTGGTTCATGTATTTACTTCCAGTAGTGTAGAATGGTCAAGTAGAGTTTAATCCATTTATTCATTGGTCAAAGCCTTGTCTTTTATTAGTTTAGATAGGCCAAGTAGCATTGCAACTACTTAATCAAGTCTTAGTTAACCATTAAGGAAAACTCAATTATTGGGTTTCAATCCGCTACCTTCCATCAACATGGAATGGGATGCTACAGACATGTAAACTTTATTAAAATCCTTTAAATAAGGCCATGTTATATACTTACTATACATTCCATTTTACATTTCACTTTTCACTTTTAATAACCATTTTTAAGCACTTAACTTAGAAGGGTTAAGTGGTGAGAAAACATGGTATATGCCATTATGAAATTCGCATTAATAACAAGAAATATATGATATTAAGACTCAAATTTAAAAAGGACAAGAAAATCAACACCCAAATTATGGCTCAAATGTGCCGGAACACTAAAATATTAATTATGGCATAACCTTCGACATGAAGTGGATTGAGTTTTGGGTGTAACCACTGAAAACTAATCACATATTTGGAAAGAGAATAACTATATAATTCTAATAAGTATAATCATGGCTTATAAATTTAAGAAACAGTTCCCAAAGAAACCGATGGGCCCCACACAAACATTATAAAAACAACGAACTTTATGGATGAGTTATAGACCACCCCCCTTAGGGTTGTATGATCCTTCTCCTTCGGTATCTGCCCTAGGTTTTCCTCATATCAGAGTAGATTTATGAAAATTTGAAAAAATGCTCACATGGGGATATCTAGGTAAAGAGTAAAAGAGAAGAATAACGACTAAAGGGACCTCGAGTACTTTCTGTTGTGAATCCAATGTGATGAAGAAAATCTTGATCAGTTTTTAGATGAAGGAGATCTCATAATCCCAAGATTTTTCCTTCAAAAAGCTCCAAAATGAATGAGAATTAGGTCAATCCCACATAAACTCAGATTAGGGATGAATGGGTTGGCTTAATAAGTCATTAAGATTTTACATAGGTTTTTAGCCTACGAACAGTTTGTCAAACCATACGCAAACCGTGAAAGATGGTTTCCCAAAAACGTATTCCTCTGCATGGTTTGATCAAACTGTGCACCACCCATTCATGGTTAACTGAAAAAAGGGGTGTTCTCATGGTTTGGATACATGGATATGCAGCAACCATGAATGGTTACACTGTCTGAAAAAACACCTTTCGAGCAGTTTGGAAAACCAAGTGGAAATCCCACACGACTTACTCTAAACAATGCGCAGAGTCTATTTCCTCCAAAAGGATGGGATCAATGATCTGAAAAAGTCCCAGACACCCTTATACGCTTTACTAACTCATTAGGAATCCACATTAGGTCCAAAGAAAATATTTCTACAGAAATTTTAAAGGATCCACACATGAGTGAAAAAACAATGTTCTTACAGTCTTTCCCATCCTCAAACGAACTCCCCCCCGAGTTCTCTTTATAAGGATATGTAATCCCCATTTGAGAACATCTCTTCCCATTGGGCATGTACGTCAGATTCCCCCTCCCAAGTATCATCCTGTACTTGGCTATACTTCCACAACACTAGTACGAGTGGGATAGACTTGACTCATAGTGCCTTCATGGTTCGATAAACATTGCATACTCGATACTCCTCAAAGGTAGCATCAGCTTCTAACTCAACATCATTGGGATCAATGGTTTGATATGGGTCCACATTATATTGGTGAAGTTGTGAGACATGAATGATGTCATTCATGACACAGTACCTCTGAGTTAGTATCAACTGATAAGCTACCAGCCCGACTCTCTCTAGAATACCGAATGGCCGGACGTAACAACACGACAAATTTCTCTTCTTCTTTAACCTTATATACCCTAGCCTGGGTGATACTCAAAGAAAAACATGATCCCCAACGTCAAAATCAAGATGTCATTAACGACAATCGATAGAATATTTCTGTCTTGACTGAGTAGTAGTCATAAAATTCCTAATTAGCTGAACCTGTTCTAAAGTCTCCTTAATGAGATAAGGATCATGTAGGGATACCTCACCTACTTCTATCGAACATAAGGGTAAATGACCTGGACTTCCAAATAAGGCCTCAAAAGGATCCATCTGAATTGTCACCTAAAAATTGTTATCATAGGGTACCTCGATGAGGTGGATATGCTTCTCCAAAGAACCTCCAAAATCAAGGATGCATGATCAGAGCATATCCTCCAAAACATATATTGTCCATTCCAATTTTCCATTGGTCTGAGGGTGAAAAGGTGTGCTTATAACCACCTGTATTCCCTTATATTTCTACAAACCCTTCCAGAACCGTGAAGTGAAATGAGAATCCCAATCTGAAATGATATTACATGGACCTCCATGTAGTTGTTTGATCTCATGGACATACAGTCTTCCCAGCTCATCAACTGAGAAATTCACTTGAATAGGAATGAAGTGGGATGATTTTGTTAGTCAGTAAATGAATACATAAATAGCATCGCCATACCTTGGGTACTTAGGTAAGATAACTAAAAAATCCATAGAAACATCTTCCCACTTCCATTCTGGGACTAAAAGCGGCTATAATAAGCCTACATGTCTCTGGGGTTCCGCCTTCACCAGCTAACTAGTGGAACACCTAGTAATAAAGCCTATAATCTGATGTTTCATCCCAAACCACCAATACTAGCATCAAATATCTCAATACATATTCAATATGAGTCAATGAACATTCCACTAGTAAGCCTGTAACTCTTTCATCAAATCCTCTCTCACATTTGTAGGAACCCTGATACATCCCCATAGATGTAGAACATCGTCTCTGTCCACAAAAATTCCAAAGGCCAGTTATCTCTTGATATACTCTCAAAGGGAACCAAACCATAAAGATTTTGATAATTTCATACTCCTCACCTTCTCAAGGAGAGAATATGTAACTCTTAAGGTAGAGAGGTATTACTGATCATGAATATCGTGAAACTCTATATGAAGTTTAAAAAAGAGATCCATTAACCGTTATTCATCACTAGCATCCTATACGGCCTACGTTTTAGTTTTTTGACTCAGTGCATCTGCAACCACATTTCCGTTTCTAGGAATATATGAAAGCTAAAAATCAAATAAATGTAGATATTTGACCCATCTTCGCAGTTGGAGGTTAAAGTCACACAGAGAGAAGATATACTTTATTCTATTCTGATATTTATATAGCACAATGTGCTCGCCCAAGAGATAAAGTGTCGAGAAACATAAGGAATGGACAACTGCTTCTAGATCGAGGTCATGCATTGTGTTATTTTTCATGTGAGATCTCAGCTACCGAGATCTGTATGCAAATAATTTGTCTTCTTTCATTAACACTGCTCCAAGGCCAATGCCCGATAAATAATAGGATATGATTTAACATTTACTAGGTTCTAGAAGAATTAGAATAGGTGTCGTGACAATCATCCCTTTTTACTCCAGAAAGGATTTCTCACATGTTTCTAATCATAGAAACTTAACATGCTTTTTTTAATTCCAGTAAGATGTGAAGCAAGATGTGGGAATTCATGAATGCTATTCTTGTAATATCCAGTGAGCCCTAAGAAACACTTGATATCAAACATGTTCTTAGGATGCTCCCATGAGTCTAAAACACTAATATTTTTTGGGTCAATAGATACTCTTGATTATTAAATAACATGGAACAAGAAGTGAACCTTGTTAATCCATAAGTCACATTTAGAAATATTGGCATAAAGATGATGGTCTCTTAGTGTACCTAGAACGATCTCAAGATGTTTGGCACGATCCTTATGAGTGCATGAATACACCATGATGTCATCCAAAAATACAATGAAAAATGATCTTAAATAAGGATGGAAAACCCTATTCAAATATCAATGAAAATGGCAGGCATGTTCGTAAGACTGAACAAAATAACAAGATACTCATACCAACTATACCTACTATAGAAAGTTGTATGAGGTATGTATGATTATCTGACTTTCACCTGATGAAAACTCAATCTTAGGTCGATCTTATAGAACACCTTTTCTCCTCAGAGCTGGTCAAAGAGATATTCTAATCGAGGATGTGGATACTGGTTCATGACCTTAAGCTGGTTCAACTTTCTGTAATCAACTCATAAACGGATATTTCCATGAACCATAGAAAAAATCACCGGTGAAACCCAAAATGATGTACTAGGCCGTGTAAATCTTTTGGATTCTATGTCCTCTATCTCCCACTTGAGCTCCTAAAGCTCAGTAGGTTCCATCCTGTATGGAGGAATGGACAATAGAGTAGCTCCTAGAACAAGCTCTATTGCAAACTCTACCTCTCTCTTTGGAGGTAATCTAGAAATGTCATCAGTAAAGTCATCCTTGAAATGATCAACTACTAGAGTAAAATGAGTTTGAAGAAAAACAGGATCCTCCATGAAAATATTTTCAATCTGGGCAGTCACTCCACCTAGCCCGTGATGCTTCGGTCCCAGTCTCCTTGCCTGGACATCCCACTTTCCTTTGAAAAGATAACAGTTTCCTTCAGGTGATGTAAAAAAACACTTTGGTGATAAAAGTATACAAAGCCATGATAGTGAACCAATTATTCCATCCAATGAATAAAATCATAGGCCATCATACAAATAAAAAAGATATTCCACAAGAAAGGGTAATTTCCTATCTCAATGGTAAAATCCCTATACTGCCGTATGTCATCCATCTGTATTCCCTAGGGTGTATCGAGCGTCATTACAACACAATGATACTGTATCTGTAATACAATACTTTCCAGGATTGATATAGAAATATAATTATTTTATGCACCTATATAAAAAATAATAAGTGACAATATTGGAGTATACTAGAATAAAAACCCATACTATAGATGGTCCCATGGCCTGATCCTCGGGTATTGGCTGTAGGGAATGAAACTGACCTAATCCATGGCCCTATGAAATAGATAGACTACCATGATCATGACTTCTCTACTCGTGCTACTGGTGATCATGTATCAGACTACCACAACCAAAAACTCCTTCTTGGCCAGACCTTCCAATGCTACTTCAACTCCCTGCCTGACGTGGTGAAAAATAACTCGCTCCTAAAGGTGGAGCTAAAGCTAATTCTTTTCCACTAGAAGCTCTTGGAATGGTCCTACAAAAGTTCTCAACATGACCCATATGTCCATCACCACGAAACTCCATAGGGACTCTATCAAACTTGGGATTCTTATGCCCTGGTTTTCCACACTAATGACATACTATAGAGCTATCAAACCAGATACTCTCACTTCTACTACCCTGATGATAAATCTCAAGGGAACGTTTCCTGTCACCGAAAGAACTATTGTCCTAATGTGGGATTGATCCTTTAAACCAATTACTTGATCCTTACCTTAGTTTATGCTCAGTGATAAGGGAAGGATAAACTATTATAGAGAAGGTAGAAAGGTGAAAGACATTCACCTGAGTTCGGATGGCGTACTGGAGCCCATCCTCAAATTTTCTAGCACGTGAAAGATCATCACCAGCTAAAAGTGGTGCAAAGCACTGTAAATCAGTGAAACATTCTGAATATTCCATAACTAACATAGAAATATACTCGAGATACATGAAATATCTTGCTCCATCCTATCTCAATGACTGAGGAATGAACTAATAATAGAAGGCAGTCTGAAAGTCAAGCCATATCGTTCCCTGATAACGTTCATCCTGGTTAACAACATCCCACCAATGCTTCACCGAATCCAAAATCATGTATATAGAAATACTGACTCTTATATTTGGAGGAATTTATAGATGTTCAAAGATAAATAGCATGTCATATAGATAAGAATCATTTTCATGATATCCTCCATCCACTGAAAATGTAGGAGGATGCTGCTGTTTGAACTCAAGGGTCAGATCAACCATTGTAGGTGAAACCCGTGGAGAACCAATCATGGAATTAATCATGCATAAGAAACTATCATGGATTAGGGAATCTGTGCCCGGATTGGGTACAACAAGAGGTTCCATAATAGTAACTTCTGGAAGTAATACTGGCGGCTCAAGGTTCACCATATCTAGTACATGATTTTTACCACCCTCCTAGAAAATGACACGAGGACGTCGTGGAAGAATTGGTCTACAAATGAAATGAACACACCATAGAAAAATCTTATAATAAAGGGGATAAAATCACTAATAAAAAAAGGGTCATAACTCAATTCATTACCCAAGGCATACTACCCAAACTACCCGCTTAGATACCCAAGTATCGGTAAGTGCTCAAGTATAAAATTTATATCATTTCATAGTTAATTCATAGGTTCAATACTTTACCTCTCATAAACATGAAAAAATGGATAAGGATGTGCAACCAATCCATTTTAGGTTTCAGGAATCACTTTATAATGGATAGTCATTTCCGATGAATCAGTTCCCATACACCTATCACCAGAAATGACACCCAATTATCTATAGTATAATGGCTTGACTTAGTAAATTACTCACCCAAACCCATGAGGGGCCATACACCTCATGAATTAACAAAGGAAATCACTCAATAAATTCCAATGTAATACAAGTACAATCAACTATAACCACATCACTCAACAGTCACATGAATATCAAAAAATTAAAAGTAGTGAAATGCACCTATATGGATTAGAAATATGCATGAAAAGTGAATTATAGGTGCCTATGATGATGCATGTAGAAACGATCCTTTCTCTCATATCATCAGGCCAAGGATGAAATAAATTCCCAAAGAGTAATAATCAACAACACCACACAAAATTTGAGTCACCCAATGGTGAAATAATATCAACTATAGTAGGAAAAATAGATCAACAATTTCATTATGGGAAACATGGATTTTACCCCTGAAAATATGTTCGTGATGCCAAAGCATGACTTATGACCACGTCCCAAGAGTTCATATTATCTAATGTATTGTGTCCAAATAGTCAAGAAATAAATTAAATAACCTCTAACAGCACTTTGTGATGACCGAGAATCGGATGCCACTTAATAGGTTCCCTGAGCCTGGGGGCCTACATGGCCTCAAGTGCATCTTCTCGAACACTAGAGGCTTCCGACTTGAAGTGAGGGACTAGGGTGTGTCCATGGGAAGACTATTCCCTCATTAAGATAGTGTAGCATAGTGTTTGGAATATAATATAATGGTAAAAAACATAAGAAATATAAATAAATAGCAGAAGCAAACTGATGCAATAGATAAACAAGAATTACAATAATTGTATCAACTAAAATAATGATGATGTATTGTCATGTCACTAGAGAACTTGAATGCAAGGATATAATAAAATAGGCATATAATTCTCCACATGGAAAAAGAAAACAAGTCTACTCCAAGCAAACCGAGATCCAACTTTGTCATATGCTATCATGCTCCATCCTATCAGCAACAATCTAGTATTGAAAACTGCATGCTTCCATTTTTTAATACCTGCAACCATGTAATCTACTGTGAGTACCAAATGGAGCCCATAGAGGGTGTGAGATAAATCTTAGTGGGACACCACCAACCGTGACTATAAAATCCGACCCATGTAATGGAATATAGCAGTGCGCATGCATGAATATATAATGTAAAGAATGTAGTACAATATAACTAAATAACTAAGTATCTATTTCAGACCTTAGATGGTGTATGAACATATAACTAGTTAATTAATTAATTAATTAAAATATAATTTTAATTTTTCATGTGAGGAATCGCCAACATTGACATTACCTCATGATATTATAAGTAGTGAAGGTACCAAGATGTAACCCAACAACTAGATAATCATATCCAGTGGTAGAGTCCCAGGGTAAAAACCAAGGTACCATAAACTCATGGAAAGCTAACTTAGTACTTTCTAAGTCTAGATAATGTGTAAGAGTGTAATCAAAGGAGAATAATCCATGGTATTCCACAATAAGGCACATACCGAGTCCATGGTGATTGACTAAGGTAAAATACAACTAAGAAAAGATAAGGCCCTATGAGCTTTCACCATGGAACCTACTAGTCAATGCTGGATCCAAGGAGTGTATATGAGGTATCCTATAATAAAGAAAGGGACCATAACATTGTATAAAAATAATTCTAGGAATATAAAAGAACCATAGTCTAGGTGGGTATCAACCTATGAAAACCATATCCTTGAATCGGAATAGGGTTCCTGAGACCTATGGAATTCTCCTCTCAGAATCCTTGGAGATCACGAGTCAGTCCATTTATATTTGATATTGTAATCATGTAGAAATTAATTTGGATAAATTATTTCCATCCATTACTATGGAAAGGTGAAATAGTATTGAAACCATTTATTCATTGGTCCAAGCCTAGTCTTCCATTAGTGCGGATAGGCCAAGTATCATTGCAACCATTTAATCAAGTGTTAGTTATCCATTAATGCATATTTAATTGTTAAGGTTCAATCCACTACTGTACATCAATAAGTAATGGGGTTCTATGGACATGTAACCATTATTTAATTTCATTAAAGAAGGCCAAGTTATATAATTATTATACTTTCCAATTTACATTTCACATTTCACTTTTAATAACCATTTGGAAGCACTTACCTTAGGCGGGTAAAGTGGTGAGCATACATGGTACATACCATTATGAAATTATATGTAATAAAAATCCATTTATGATAAGAAGACTCACATTTATAATTTTAATGAAAATGAACACCCAAACAGTGGATCAAACTTGCCGGAACACAAAAAATCCAATTATGGAATATCCTTCGACATGAGTTGGATTGAGTTGTGGGTGTAACCACTAAAAATTATCACATATTTTGCAATAGAATATCCATATGATTCTAAAAATTACAATCAAGGAATATAAATTTATGAAATGTTTCCCAATGATATCGGTGGGCCCCACACGAACATTCCAAAAACAACGAACTTTAGGGATGAGTTATTGACCACCCACCTTAGGGTTGTACAATCCTTCTTCTTCGGTATCGGCCCTTGGTTTGACTCAGATCGAAGTTCATCTAAGAAAAGGTGAAAAATTCCCACTTAGTGATATATAGGTAGAGAGTGAAAGAGAAGAATAATGAATAAAGGGAACTCGAGTACATACCATTTCACATCTAATTTGACTAACAGAAGATTGATCCGATGCCAGACAATGGAGATCTATTGATCCCTAGATTTGGCCTTCAAAAATCTCCAAAATGAGAGATAATTAGGTCAATATCGTATAAACTAGGATTAGGGAGGAAGAGGTTGGATTAATAGATCATTAAGGTCATTTAGGAAATTTTAGAGAGGTTTTAGCCTGCGCATGGGTTATCAGCATGCTTTTTCAAACCGTGCACAAACCGTGTGAGATGGTTCTTACCAACTAGTCTTCCTCTACACGGTTTGATCATACCATGTGCCACACATGCACTATTACCTGAAAAAGGGACGTTCACACGGTTGGGCTACACGAATGTGCACCAACCCTGTGAGGTGACACTTTCCTAAAAAACACCTTCTGCAGGGTTTAATCTAAACCGTGCGTAGAGTTTGTTTTCTCCATAATGACGGGTTCCGATCTCCAAACAAGCCCTGAACACCCACAAGAACTTTACTAACTCATTAGGCATCCACATTAGGTCCAATTTAAATATTTAGACCAATATTTTAAAGGATCCATACCTGAGTGAAAAACCAGGTTCTTACATTTTTGATAACTTATTTTGAAACCTATAAACATTATACATGGTAAGGTGAAGAAATATATATTGTGCATTGAAGTGTAAAATAGTCAGGTTGATTAGGGGTCAAGTGTCCACCCCAGGGTTTGGTGTGTAGATTTGTGGACTGATGATGAGTTGACCCATGTGTGGTATCCAAATGAGTGAGAACAATATTCATGACAGATGAATGATAATTATTTCTAGGTATCAAGATAAGAATTATTTTATTTATTGGATGAAATATCTTGGTTATCCATTAAATTGATGGATTTTATGGAAATGAGGAGTTTCTATACATTTTAGGGAAATAATTTGTTTCCATGGATTACTAGAAGTATAGTGTTTCCAAGGATTTTGGGAAAACATTAGATTTCTAGTAGAACTTGGAAAAAAATGAGAATTATAAAATGATATTTTTTTAAAGAAAATGTTATTATAATTATTTTTAAATCAAAGAACTAATTTTTTATTATCAAAATATGAGGTTTTGATATAGTAATATATTCATGGTTTTGATAAATTAATTTTTCGAGACAAAACTATTTTGATTTATCTTTATTGATAGAAATTATATATTTTATTACACTAAAACATGGTAAAATATAATAAATTTACTATATAAATCTTATTGAGTTTATACTTGTTGGAACCATGGTCTTCAATGCATGAATTGGAGTATGGTTTGTGTTTGTTGTCAATCCTCAGTGGACATTCAGAATGTGCACCAGAAAAGTGATCATACAGTTCAAGAAGACAACAGTATTGAAGGTGGCGCCATTTCCTAGTGTTTTCCAAATTTTTGGGCCTGAAAATCAACAAAATAAGAAAAGTGTTTTTTGTAAAGAGACTTGAAAACCATGTACTTGAAGGAGAGGAATCTTGTGCGCTATATGTTTTTCAAGATCAGAACATGGAAAAATGGATAAGGGATAAGTGCCATGAAAGTTTTGGTCTGTTCACGCAAGTTACCTGTGCGCCGAGAAAGGACTTGCATGCCGGTGCCTCGGAGGATTGGAAAATTGCGCGCCTATTGTTCTTCATGATCAGATCATCAAAATATAGCAAAGGGAAGAGGGTCGCACAAGTATAAGTGTGGTTGCGCATGTGAGTAGTGCGACAGAGGCTAGGGCAGTTGGAGCTGTGCCACAGGACTTGTGTGCCGTGAGGACACTTGCACGCCACCATGCAGGGGGTCCAGTTTTCCTATAAATTGAGTACCACACCACCTCATTTGGAACGGAGTTCAAGACTTAGATATTTTTCAATCTCTCATCACGCATGTGGTTGAGTCGCGCAAGTTGTAGTTGGGTCGCACAAGTAGAGGCTGCGCGCCGGTTGTTGGCTACGCGACCAAGGCAGTTTGGGAGTTAAAGGTGCCGAGTCGTGCAAGTTTGGAGTTGAAGGAGGCAGTGTCACCCAAGTGGGTTGGTGTCAACTACGTGTTGAATTTTTACCGCGCAAGTGACTTGCACGCTGGGATTGAAACTTGCGCACCGGTCTTGGAGATGCATGCTAGGGTTGATGATGTACATCCATCTTTTTGAAGTTGCACGAAAGCTAGAAGATTGCCTAGTACCCTCAATGCAAAGTGAGATTCGTCTACTAGTGAGAGTTGGAATTCAACAGAGCAACTACATACAACAGAGGATGCATTATTTTGCAATGATGAAGATAACTTCACGTCTATAAACTGAGTGGGACATCACCAAAGGCAGTGAGCCTGGGAGAGTCAACAAGACTTCACAAAAGGCAGTGAGCCAGGGGGAGTCAATGGGAGTGACCTTAGGGAAGCAGTGAGTTATCCCGGAACCTATATAAAGGTAGTGATCCTGGGACAAAGTGATTGTGCCCGAACCTTTGTAATCCACAGCTAGTGAAGTATAGTGGTTTTTGGTATGACCAGAAACTTGTCATAGTATTCTCCTTGGACGTAGCTCTTAGTGGTGAACCAAGTAAAAATTGATGTGTCATCTCTTTGCATGTGAATGTTCCATTACTAATCATATCCATCATACAGGTTTAACTAGTTCTTACCAACCTGGGAACGAATTACACAACTTTAAAAAGAAAAATTTGACATTCTGATTCACCCCTCCACTCTTAGGGTGTCCCAGGGTCCTACAAGTGGTATCAGAGGGAGGTTACTGGTGTTGAATCTATCCTTTGTTATCATGGAGAATGCAGTCAATGTCAAGGGAGTCCCTCTCTTCGATGGAAGTAATTTTGAGATTTGGAAGAACATAATGATATCTCCTCTAAGATCCCTTGGATTGTAAGTTTTGTTTTCCACTGTACAAGGTATAAATGCTACTGATCCAATAGTCCTGGCTATGACTGATGCAGACAGGAAAATTCTTGATGCAGATGATAAAGCACAAAATGAACTCACCACAACCCTTTCTGACCAGATCTATCTAAAGGTGATGAGTTGAACCTCAACAAAATCCATGTGGGAGAAACTCTAAAATATTTATGAATGAGATAGCAAAGTGAAGGAGGAAAAGTTACAAGTCCTGCACAATAGGGTTGATGATATAAAGATGCCTCCAGACGAGAATGCAGACTCATTCTTCAATCCAATTACTAAAGTGGTTGGAGCAATTCGGGGTATAGGCGAAGAAATCAAAGACATTGATATTGTAAAGAAAATATTAAGAAGAATTATACCCCTGTACAATGAAAATGTGTCAGCCCTTGAGGAAAGAGATATTTCCAAACATTCTCTGGATGATCTACTAAGCAGCTTGGTAGAATATGAAATGAAAGTCAAACCAGAAGATGCTACGACTCGTGTGAGAAAGGAAATTGCATTCAAAGCCATGTATAAACTGAAAATCTCAAAAGATAGTAGCTATGAAGATGACGAAGAAAAAGAAATTATTTCTCTCATTGCAAAGAGGTTTCAGTAGGGAAAAGGGAAATTCAAAGGTAAGTTACCTCTCGCATGTTTTCATTGTGGAAACATTGGGAGAATTGCCTCTTAGCGTTTAAGAAAGATCAATGATAAAGATAGTGAAGATGAGAACATCGAGAAGCCTCGAATTTTTTTTTCAAAAAGAGAGACTTCAAATCTAGAAAGAAAATACAGAGTAAGTGTTTTGTATGTGAATAAGAAGATGAGGATACTGAATTTTGTGAAGAAGAGGAACCCAAATTTAAAACAGGAAAGCATGCTTCCATGATGGCTACCATTGAAAAGTCAGAACCCTCAATCAATAAAGGTAGAGATAATCAGATTACTTCTAATGGTGATTCAAAGAATCAATATAAGGATGTTTTTTCCAAGATTGAGAATAAATTTAAGAGATGAAATAAGTGGAAGGAAATGGTGGAAGAATTATTAGAATATGTTGATGAGATTGAAGCAGAGATTGAACGACTAGAAGAACTAGTGAGAGTTCAGTCTTCAATCCTTGAAAGCACATATGATGTTGTGGAACTAAAGTTTAAAATTGAAGAACAAGAAAAGGTCATAAATGAACTTTCATCCAGATTGGAATAGAATTCAAAGACTGTTGAGGGACTTGAGTAAGAAGTTGTTAATATTAGAAGTAAAATTGAATGTAAATCAACCACCAATGGGGGAAAGAAGAAAATTAATTTTTGAATATTATAAGATGCAGAATTACTAGCGAGAGCCAAGTGTGGTTATGATGGGGTTGGAAAAATATTATGTGATCAACGTCCCGCTTGCATGGGAGCGAGTGGAATTGGATGTGAAGTTGAGACATCCACTGCTGGAAGTAAAGAGAGACAAAATAAAGAAAAGATGAAATTTCGACATGTGGATGCATTAACTGAAATGCTGAAAAAGAAACCCTCAATCCAAACTAAAAGAAGAACTGAAAATTATCATCAAACATTCATAAATGACATGCAGTTCAACTATTCTCCCAAGGAAAAAGGCATGAGGGGAAATTCAAGTGAAAAGACATTTCCTCTCATGAAGTGTCAATTCTGTGGTTATGTGGGCCATACCATGTCATACTACGAAGAGGCATAGAGCTACTTGAATGGGGAAGATCTGGGAATTCAACAAAGAAGAACAATTTCATATCCTCCATCTTATAGAATAAATAGATTCTATGGTTACAGTTTTCATTGTTCTAACTTTGGAAATAAAGGTATGTATTGCAGGTAGATGTCTAACAAGAGAAATTCATACAACTCTCAAAGATGGACCAGTTTTAACCATCCTGATGGTGTTGTTCTTAGAAACAATTTTTCTCTTCTGGAAGTAGATTATGGGTATGAAGAATCAGTTTATGTGGAATAAAGTATTAAAAGTCCATCAGTATCCTATGCTCAATCCAATATCTCATGGAAAGAAAAGAAGAAGATCGAGAAATCCAATCTTGCAGAAGTAGCCCTCAAGGATACAAAGAGCAGCAACACCTGGATCCTTGATAGTGGATGCTCTTCCCATATGATGGGAAATGATGACCTTTTTAAGAACATTGAAAATAAGGTTGATGGAACAGTACGATTTGTTAATGATGGTGCTTTGAAGATTAAAGGCAGTGGGAATACTGCTCTCACCAACGAAGAGATGAAGAAGACTGATGTTCTTTAGGTGGACACTCTTCGCCAAAAATCTCCTCATTGTAATTCAAGTATGTGACTCAGGGATTATAGTAACCTTCAATCAAAAAGGCTAATCTATAAAGGGAAAAATAAGAAATTCTCTTATTAAAGGGTGTAGAACAGATGGAAACTTATATCCGGTTGACAACAAAGTAAACTCCTGGTATTTGTCTGTTGAAGCTGAAAAAAATTTGTGGCATCAAAGGCTGGGGAACATTAACCAAAAAGACATGGAAAAGATATCAAAGGTGAATATATTCATGGATATCCCCATTTTGAAACGTGAACAGTAAAAGTCTTGTGATGCTTGCATTCATGGGAAGCTGGTCTGTAGTTCAAATCTGCCAAATAAGAAAAGGGCATCGCATCTTCTTGATCTCATTCATACAGACGTATATGGGCCAATAAATGTTGCTGGAACCCATGGAGAAAGGTACTTTGTCCGTTTCATTGATGATTATAGTAGTATGTCTTGTGTAATGGTGATCCACAAGAAGCGACAAGAACTTTATTGCATGAAAACTTATCGTTGAATTTCCGAGAATGATACTTGATAGACAATAAAAGTCTTACAATCTGATAATGGAGGGGAATACATGTCCATTGAGTTTGAAAATTACCTATAAAAACATAGAATACAGCATGAGGTTGGTACTGTGAGAACTCCATAAAAAAATGGAGTTGTTGAGTGTCAGAATCGACAGGTCAACAATATGGCTAGGACTATGCTGATTGAGAGTGGTATCTCTCGCCATTACTGGAAGGAATCTGTTGAAGCTGCAGTGCACATTCAGAATCGAACATGGATTTATATGGGAGAAATGAAGATACCATATGAATTGTGGCATGGAAGGATGCCTTTATTGAAATACTTACATGTTTTCATAAGAAAATGTTTCATATGGAATAAAGAAGGAAATCAAGGGAAGTTTGGAGACAATACTGATGAAGGAATTTTTCTTGGGTATCCAATGAACAGAAAATCCTACAAGTGTCTCAATAAACCCATGGGGAGGATTGTGGAAAGAAATGATGTTAAGATCATTGAAGGGAAATCCTCAAATTCTTCCAATAATACCTATGCTGATGAGATAGATGATAATGATGAATGTGAACATGGAGTAAATACAAATATAGAAATAGAGGAAGGTGTACAAAACACTGAGGGCTCATATCAGGATGTTGAATCAGAAGAAGAATCTGAAGAGGAAATCTTGGGCGGGGAAAATGTGGCTAAACCTTACAAGAGAAATAGAAGAGATGATATTGATCCATCTAACATAATTGGGGACATGAGTACACCCTCACAAAGAAGGAGGATGAGAAATAACACAGAATATGCATTCTTGTCAGTCGTGGAGCCATCCTCATTCGAAGAAGCTTCAAAGGATGAATCATGGGTGAAAGCCATGAATGAAGAGTTAGATCAGATTGAAAACAATTAGACATGGGATCTTTTACAAAGACCTAAAGGTCAAAATGTGATTGGTACAAAATGGATCTTCAAGAACAAGTTTGATAAGAATGAAAGTGTTATTAGAAACAAGGCACGACTGGTATGTAAAGGATACTCCCAGATTGAAGGTGTTGAGGTTGAATAAACCTTTTTTCCAGTTGCTAGACTAGAGTCAATCAAGATTTTACTTTCCAGGGCACTCCAAAGAGGATATAAATTTTATCAAATGGATGTCAAGACATCATTATTGAATGGCTCACTCGAAGAAGAAGTCTAAATTGAACAACCAGTGGGTTTTTCTCCTGGTAATGATGAGGCAAAGGCGTGCAAACTGAAGAAAGATCTATATGGTTTGAAGCAGGCACCACATGCATGGTACTCCCAGCTGGACTCTTATCTCAAGAAGATGGAATTAAAAAGAGGATGAATAGATCAAAATCTATATGTGAAGAATTATCCAGAAGATCAATTCATGG
The DNA here is from genome assembly GCA_963277665.1 of Viscum album. Classification (NCBI taxonomy): domain Eukaryota; kingdom Viridiplantae; phylum Streptophyta; class Magnoliopsida; order Santalales; family Viscaceae; genus Viscum; species Viscum album. Next base: position 1,060,935,773 of record OY728148.1, on the reverse strand, counting down.
TTTTTTTCTACGTTGCTGATATCATATTTGGTGGCAGCAGGAAGAAATTTGTGGATGAATTTTCCAATCACTTGAAATCAGAATTTGAAATGTCTATGATTGGAGAGCTCACATATTTCTTGGGAATACAGGTGATTCAAAAGATGTATTACACTTTCATTTCTCAGGAAAAATATGTAAGAGAGCTGCTGAAGAAGTTTAATATGAAAGACTCCAAACCAATTTCAACCCCGATTGCAGTTGGAACTAAACTTGGAAAACATGAAGATGGGACCTATGTAGATCCCTCCATGTAAAAGAGGATCATTGGGAGCCTACTATACCTGACAGCGACATGGGCAAATATTTTCTTTGCCACATGTCTTGCGGCCCACATTCATATTGATCCAAAGGAAGAACATATGACAACAGTAAAAAGAATCATGAGGTAAATTCAAGGTACACATAACTTTGCATTATATTTTTCTACAGGTGGGGATAGTGAATTATCAATATTTTCTGATACTGACTGGGCTTGTGATGTAGTAGACAAAAATTCCACCAGTGGTGGAGCCTTCTATATTGGGCAGAAATGTGTTGGCTGGTTGAAAAAGAAACAAGAAAATACTTCTCTTAGTATTGCTAAAGCTGAGTATATATCAGCCACAAAGGCATGTACCCAACTTCTATGGATGGAGCAACACCTAACAGATATTGGTGATAATGTGAAGCAAGCAATAGTAATTTACTGTGATAACAAGAGGCCAATTGATCTCACGAAGAATCCTTTTCAACATTCTCATATAAAACATATTGAAATCAGGTATCACTTTATCAAAGAGAAAGTTGAGCAAGGGGTGATTGTAATGGATCATGTGGGAACTGATGAGGATGTGGCTGATATCCTGACCAAGCCATTTTCAGCAGCTGTATTTGAGAAGCATCGGTTGAACCTCGATGTTCAGCCACCTCCTTGTGCATAAGGAGGTTATGCATTACCCCTATCCCCATTTATGATAACTGTTTTTATCTGTTTTTGGATGCGATGCAAGTTTGTGGGGGAGATACTATCCAGGGGGAGTATTGTTTGAGCTGAACAATAAACAAATTTCCAGTCTTTGGGTTTATTGTCAATTGGGGAGAAAGGAATAAATTCAGGCCTGTTCAGGCATGTAATGCTTCTTGGGCATCATTGTGAATTCCAAAACACTAGAACCCAATTCAATCTTCCTCTTGTTTTCTACACCGAGCATTGCTCACGTAGACTTAGATTATTGGTTGAGTTGATTATTGCATTTCTGGTTTTCACATGGATGTGGATCTATTGGATTTATTTTCTGATTGACAACAAACCCAAAGGGGGAGATTTTTGGAACCATGGTCTTCTATGCATGAATTGGATTACTATTTGTGTTTGTTTTCAATCCTTAGTGGAAGTTCAGAATGTGCACCAGCAAAGTGATCATACAGTTCTAGCAGAAAACAATATTGAAGGTGGTGCCGTTTCCCAGTGTTTGCCAAATTTTTGGGCCTGAAAATGGATAAAAGGAGAAAAGTGTTTTTTACAAAGATACTTGAACACCGTGTACCTTAAGGAGAGGAAAATTGCACGTCATATGTTATTCAAGATCATAACATGAAAAATGGAAAAGGGATAAGGGCCGCGCAAGTTTTGGTCTGGTCGCGCAAGTGACCTACGCGCCGAGAAAGGACTTGCGCGCCGGTTCCTAGGAGGATTGGAAACTTCCGCGCCTACTGTTATTTATGATCAGATCATCAAAATTTGGCAAATGAAAGAGGTTCTCACAAGTATTGGTGTGGTTGCACAAGTGAGTAGTGCGACAGAGGCAAGGGAAGTTGGAGCTGTGTGCCGGGACTTGCGTGCCATGAGGAAACTTGCAGCCACCGCGCATGGGGTCCAGTTTTCCTATAAATATAGGACCACTCCACCATATTTGGGATGGAGTTTAAGACTTAGAGATTTTTTGAGCTCTTTTTGCACAAGTGGTTGAGTCGCTCATGTGGTATTTGGGTCACGAAAGTAGAGGCTGTGCGCCGGTTGTTGGCTGTGTGACCAAGGCGGTTTAAGAGTTAAAGGTACAGAGTCCTGCAATTTTGGAGGTGAAGGAGACATTATCGCGCAAGTGGGTTGGTGTCACATGTGCGCCGGATTTGTACTGCTCAAGTGACTTGCGTTCCATGATTGAAACTTGCACACCGGGCTTAGAGAAGCACGCCAGGTTTATTGAAGTACATCTGTCTTTTTGAAGCTGCACGAAAGTTGGAAGATTTCTTGGTACCCTCAACACAATGTCAGATTCATCTACTGGTGAGAGTTGGACTTCAATAGAGCATTTAAATACAACAGAGGATGCATTATTTTTCAATGATGAAGAGACCTTCACGTCTATAAACTGAGTGGGACTTCACCAAATGAAGTGAGCCAGGGGGAGTCAATGTGACTTCAACAAAGTCAGTGAGCCAGGGGGAGTCGATAAGAGTGACCCGAGGGAAGTAGTGAGCTATCCCGGAACCTTTGTAAAGGTAGTGAGCCTGGGACATAGTGATTATGCCCGAACATTTGTAATCCACATCTAGTGATGTATAGTGGGTTTTGGTATGAACGAAAACTTTTCAGTGTATTCTCCTTGGACGTAGCCCTTAGTGGTGAACCAAGTAAAAATTGTTGTGTCATCTCTTTGAATGTGAATGTTTCATTGCTGATCATACCCATCATATAGGTTTAACTAGTTCCAACCAACATGGGAACAAGATACAGAACTGTAAAAATAAAAATTTGACACCCTGATTCACTCCTCCCCACTCAGGGTGTCCTGGGGTCCTACAATACTCACCCCTTACATGTGTACTTTAGTAGATTTATTGGACGGTTTAATTACGACATGAGAAAAGGGAAGACTTAATTGATCATTAATAGTGAGTCATAGATCTATATTAGAGTTATATATAGAGGTTATATTAAATTTGGGATTTGAATATATTTATTTAATTTTTAAAAATATTATGTTTTCAAAAAATATTTAATTCAATCTTTGTTTTATAAAATTGATTTTTTCAATAGGAATTTTTATTAAATGTTTTTTGAAGATCTTTTACAAATTATTTTTGTTTTTCAAACTTTTAGTTCATGTCTCTAAGGTAAAATCATTACCCATATGATTTTTTAATCAAATATTAATATTTTATAGCCTGTGGTGATCATGGATTATTATTGTGGAATTCTGGTGGTTGAAATTTTTTTTTTTGGACATATGGGTATGGTTATTACATAATTGGTATCAAAGATGATGGTGTTTTTTTGAGCTCATTCATGAGATGTTGTGGTAGGAATGGAGAATTGGATAGTTAGATTAAGAAAAATAGTTATAAAAATTCATATCTAACATTTTTATGGTGAGGTTTATGTTATTATGAAATCAATGTATAATGATAGGTTGATGATCACATCATAAAATGTTATTTTTCCCTAGTTAAACCTTCATGGTTTTGGATAGGTAAAAGTTTATGAACTATATTTTTAACAGTAAGAATTATATCACATGATCATGGTTTTAAAGCGAGGGTTTCTTGCATAAAATTCATTTTTAATTAAATAATGAATCATGGTTTTTAAAATGTGAATTTAAAATTTATTTTATAAATTATTTTATTTTTGTGTTAAAGAGATAGTGGGAAATGGGTTTTCCAAGTAAAATAATAAAAATACACCAAGAAATTGTATGAAGTATAATTTTTAAATGATGAATTATTGAAGTATTATGTTAATTTAAGTAGTTTTTGTGTGTTTTATAGAAATATAATTCCAATAAGAGTTTCAGATATATGATTAAACAAATATATAAGATAATAGTTTAATATATCCTATACTTTTGAGAATGACCCTATAAGCTATCTAGAAGAATGAAAAGGATGCTAATGAGTATTTAATAAGGGTGTTGGATTGGGAATATTATGTTTATAACCAAAATATACTATAATATATAGGTGGTACTAGATTTGAGATGATAGAGTAGTTGTTAGAGAGAAAAATATCATATTGTAGTTTTTTTGAATTCTCCAGGAATTAAGGGTTTATTTTTCTTCTTATTTACTAGAGGACCCATCTACAAAATTGTTCTATTTGATATTTAATAAATGGTTTGAGAAGGATATTTATTAAAAAGTTGTGAAAAATTCATTTACTGTTAAATATTTCCTATATGATTTAAATCTGGAAGAATATCATTAATTTATGAAATTAATATAATAAAATATGTTTTGGTTATATCATGTATCTAAATTTTATGAGATTTTATTATATATACATGATTTTTTGATGACTAGGAATGAAAAGTCTGGTAGGTTCGAGATGTATCCACTTCTAAAGGAATGGTATATGATTTTTTTAAATTACCTACTTATATTGAGGATGCCCATTTGTTAGGTTTAGATAATAGATTCATGGTAAACTAAAAAATGAAATCAATTCTCTTCCTTGTCTAGGTGGAGGAGTAAATTATTTATATAGCTAGAATCAGAAGAAAAATATATTCTAATGGAAATATTATGATTCACTAATTCACCTTAGTTATGTAAATAATTTATTATAGTGTTTCCAGTGCAGTGGAGTGGAAATTTCCCAAAAAAGGTTTTATCTCTATATCATCAATGTTTATATTGAAAAAATGTGGGTTATATGTAGAATTATTATGATTTTTTATTTTAGATGAGTATTATTGGATAATATAACCTAATATATAGGTCAAGGCCTCAATTAGATGGGTTATGGACTCCTAAAAGAGTATTGATGCCTCGTTAGGAGTAGTGGAATTCACTACTAAAGGATCAAGGATTTATCTTTATTATTTATTAAACATTAGATGAGGAATATAAGTATACAAGACATTTTATAATATGAGGAAGAATTTATATTTCTTCTTAGATCATTTTTATATTTTTTTATCCCCAATCACCATATCCATTCATCTCTTCACTATTGGTTGATGAATTTAGACTGAGTATGTAGTTTATATCATATACAATGAAAATAGACACTCCACTATGTCCAATGATTAGTAATGGGTTTTAGATATTCATCATGCTCAATTATGACAAGAAAAAATAAAATATCACATGTCTTTAAAATTATTCAGATTTTATTGTTTTAATACATTATCATGATTAATGAATAGAAAAATTAAAAAAATAAATAAATTATTGTAGTCAAAGAATTATTTTCTTATAAATATATTAGAATCTTGAAACATTTATTTGAGAATGGGATATTCAATCATGTAGTGTAAATCCAATAAGAAGTGATGTTGGATCCATATTTTTTGGTTGGTGGGGTCCCTATTTGGATCAGTAGAAGGAAATTATCAACCCTAATTTTCAATGGTTATGGATTGGTGTCTATATATCCCCCTAAGTATTTTTCAATATTACCATCCAGAATTTATATCAGACGTTCTATTAACATAATTTATTGGATAATCCCCATTTATCTTCCATATTATTACATGTTACTAGATAAATTAAAATATATAAAGGTATAGCAAAATAAGCATGAATATAATGGGATCACTTAACTACACTTGTCTCCTTGATAAACACCATTTTTTGTTTTTCAAGAAGGTTGTTGGTACATTGATATTATTTATTGAATATCCAAAGTTGAACCAAATTATGATGAATAACAAATTTACATTACCCTAAATTGATGGTCCATTTGATTAACCAAGGACAGATCATTGGTTTTTCCAATAATGACCTTCAATTTGAATATCATAATGTTTGGATAAAGGAATATGGAATCTTAATGATAAATTTTCAAATATGAAATTAGAATTATGAGTTATTGGCCATGCCTTTTAGAGTTACCAATTCACCTATAGTATTTATTGTGTTATTGAATGAGATTTTCCAAAAAATACCTAACCACTTTTGTGGTAGTGTTTGTAGAATACATCCTTATGAGATAACATCCATATATTTTACATCATTTTTTATGATTAAACATTTCAAATAAAATTAAATAAAATCCTCATTACCCATATTTTTCATAAATTTGGAGATTTCATACATTACCATCGCATTTTACAATATAAAAAACATCTCTTCCTTACATTTTATCAACACATGATTCCATTTTAGACTTATCGTATATAATATTTTTCTTTATTCCATACGGAAACAGGAAATATAAATAAGCATGTTCTAAAACACTAAGTAAGGTAAAAAATAACATATAAATGAGTCAGAGGGGATTTATCATTAGATGATAAATATTTTAGGAAAATGAATAAAATAAAAATTTAAAGATAAAGGTAATAAAATCATAGAATCAAAATATTTGATCATGAGGTATGATATAATTAACATAGATAATTTTATAGAATCTATACAAGGGTCATACCGAAATCATAACCAATATACCATGACATAAAAATATGGAATAAATAATTATAAACCATGATAATATATTATATGAGTGTGGTATATGCATAAGTATAGATAATAATAGAATATGTTAAGACTCTTTGCTAAGGAAATTATAACATAATGTAAAAAAATGTCAAAAAACATATTGGACTATGTTTACCTCTTATATACCATACATGCCATCTAATGAGATATAAATTTTACCCAATTCATTTGGGGGATATATAATTCTAGGACCACATATAACATAATTATATATAAATAGATTTTTATTCCATATGAAATCAAATATACATATATTAAAACCGTGGTTTAATTTATCCATGAAGATAAAATGAGTTGAAAAACATTTTTACAACATATTACATAAGATTCTATCAAAAATATGATTATATAATATCAAAAATAATATCACCCAAAATGAAAATATCTTAATGTAATATATAACATGGTATATAAAATTCAATAACTCTAGATGATATATTATTTATTGAAAAAATATAATAAAAGAGAAATCAAGGAAAAAGTTTATTATCATTTTTGTGATGTTTTAAAAAATAACATTATAAGTTAATTTAAGAATCAATTTCAAAAGAAGAAAAACGGATTTTAAAAATCTATTCTATTAATAACAATCTCAATAATGGTAATTTGAAATTAAATAAATGTGAATCAAAATGAACAAGAAGAGTATAAAGTTTTACTAAAATTGAAAGAATAAATTTAATAATTCATTTAAATAACCCATATCGATGAAAGGGATATAAAATTTCCTTAAAAAAATAAATAATAAAGTTATAAAAAATAAAAGATATTGAAATTTTAAAATAATTAACTAGAGATTTTTTCTAAGAAATGATGATGAAGAAATACGCAAAATAGATAATGTTTGTTTTCTCTTAAAAATATCATCTTTTATAAGGTAAGAATCTATCAAATAGAATATTCTGAGAAATAAATGTAAATTATAAATAAACAAATAGTATATAAAATATAAGGTATCCAATGGATAATATATACCAAACATATATGGTTATATCTAAATAATTGAGAATATCACTCAATGAATCAAGAAACTCCTGACCTCATATTCAAGATCATCTCTTGAAAACACTTTGGATCCAATGATAATAAATATATGTTTATTATTCACATATATTAAAATAATTTATATATTTAATTTACTTAACAAAATTAATTTATATTTTTATTACCTTTTTATTAATCATTCATATATAACATTAATTTTTGGGCATTAATTATTTCATTTGTTCAAAAATTGTTTAGGTATAGTGGTATTAGACCTTAATCCTTGGTTATGTATTCATAAACTATAAAATTCTATGGATATGATGAAAATATATTTTTTGGAGCATCAAATTCTGATGACTGTTTCATGGAAGTTATGATTATGTTTTGTATAAAATATTTTATGACTCATTTTTTATAATTATTTGATCAGTAGTAAAGAGTTATTTTTAATTATTTGTAAATTACTATATAATTGAACTTCATAAATTTAATAACAACATAAATTTAATATTATTTATTTATAGTGTTAGTATTTAAATTTTTATAACCATTAATGATAAAAATAACATAGCACTTTTCATGTTTGTGGTTGAACTAACCCAAATAAGAAAATGATAAAACAAATGAATGAGAAATAATCTGTTTTTTAGTATTATAATATCAAATTTATAGAAGAATAATTTTTTAAATTATATTTTATTAAGTTGATAAATGAAATTCAAGAATATACAGTGGAAGAAGATAAAGAAAATTATTTAAGTGGAAGATAATGCTTATATTGATGAGTGGAATATTCCCTTACAAAACCTCATTGAAATGAAAGATTTAAGACTCATTTTTGAGACTAGAGACACATAAAAATTATAGATAATTATTAGGGAGTAAATTATGTTTTTTATGGATACAAAACTAAACCTTATCCAGGTCTTTCAATGTGTGGAGGATGCCCCATTTTATAGATGATTTTTTGTGGATTTCTTGGAAATAGTCATTCCTTAATGTATAAGGAATTTAATTTTAAAATTAAGGTGATACAAAATAGAAAAATTATGAGTATTTTTCTTGAATTAACTCATTCATATATTTTAGTGGTGTTTTTTAATGATATTTCACTCCAATATTCAGTATTTTAACAATTTATCTCATTTTATCCTTTATCACCATAACCCACTTTTTACCTTTGTAACACATTATTTTTATTAGAAAATTAAATTGAAATCATTATTTAATTTTAACATGATGATTATGAATAATATTTTTTTGATGTAAATTTATGAAATTTTTAAAAATAAATTTTAAAATAAATGCACACAATTATAAAAAATTTGTTTTAAAAAATATTTCTTTATAAATTAAATGATTCAATTATATTTCATAACAAATACTAATAAATCAATAAATATTAATTATTATATATATATAAGAAATAAATATCATAAAAATAATAATTCTAATGTTATATATTTAATTAAAATATGAAACGTATTAAAATATACATAATAAAGATAATAATAAAATGCATGTTTAAAAATATCATTTATCACATTAATAATAAGATATTGAAAACACCCTAACATATACCTAAAAAAATACTAAGTAACTTTGAATAATCTTGAAGGTGATATATGTAATTGGGATTTCATCAGGTTTTAATTTAGCTAGGCCAGACCTAATAGTTATTTCAATGAGTTTGAGCTTATCCTGCAAATGATTTTACTTAAAAGTGTAATTGTTGAAGTATTTCTTGGGATTGGTTAAGAGATAAAACAAGTGATGATACCACCTTACAAATATTAGAAAAATTGATCTCAAATGAAATACTTCTACTACATTTTTCCATTTTTTCTCCCCTTCAATGAAAATTTCAGAATATAATTACTTTTTTTGATTACTACCATATCAAAAACTATATCATAACCACCACATATCATAATTTATTTTATTGAGTATAAAAAACTATTTTAACTTACCATATAGTAAAATAATTTATCCTATTTATCACCCATACTCATTAGTTATCTATATACCATAGGAATTTATATGTCTATTGGCAATATATTCCCAAATAACATATATCCCCTTTAATAATATAATGGTTATATTAACCTTTTTCATTACAATATATAACCTTTAATATTTATCTCAAAATCATCTATAATACTTATTGTTATAAATTTCATCCATATATAAAATATTTAAAGTTTTTACATAGTTATACACATTGGTAATATCTTCAAGGAAGACTGTGAGGATGAACATTTCATGATTGCAGTTTTTTTTTTATTTTGGGTTTTTCTATTATAATTTTCATATTTATATTTCTTATAAGTAATTGTTATATTGTAATTACAATATTGTTTAATTAAATTACGTTAAAATATATATAGAGTATTGAAAAATTTTAAATGTGAAGGATGACTACATTCCCTAGTAAAACATGGAGCAAAACCCTAGGTGAGTCCCCAAAACACCATCCTTCAAGATCATGCATCCACCCTGCATTAAGTCTGTGTGAATGTCCAAATTAAAGAAGGTGTGTGCTCCCTCATCCAATATATAGAACATACCGTAGTCCAAACCAACACATGTTCTCATGTTTAATGAAACTTTACTCTATACACCCCTAATGTAGAGCATCACGTATACCCTAGTTCAATTTCGGGTTCCCAAAAAGGTTTCACAAGATGTATAAGAAACTAATGGGGGGATCCATATAAATATCAACTCAGACCTCTACAAATGGTGACACCAATATAAAAAGGAACAAAATTAATAATTTAAGGACCCTAGTCTTACATAAACTATAATGATTCCAGAATAAAAACCTAAAGGAAAGTGATGAAAAAGAGGGGTTTTTATGTTAACCAATTGTTTTATAACTGAAAACCTCATGATATAAAATTCACAAAAGTATTAATATAAATTTTGTAAAGGAACCTAACCAAGAATACCTAGAATTTAATAAGGGTTAAATTCCCATGATCTTAGGCCCATCTAATTGAAAATGGTATAACTCAACCCTTATGATATTTCTTCAGATTATGGCTCCCCCTGGACACCTAATCGGGTGAAGATCTTATTTTTTAAATTAATTTGTTCCTTAACACTAATTATTTCACTTTTCCCATTTATATCCCCAAAAAAATATTTATTTTACTATCCCTAAGCCTCTAAATATCTACCTATATGACTACATCACTCTCCATACTCATTTAACCCTTATAATCACATATTAATTTGATAAGTGGACTCTAGAATCCTATAAAATATCTACCATGGTATTAATATTCCTATCAATTATCCTTGATTCCCTATCAATCATGTTATCTTTTGATAATTATGAATCCTCATTTTTTTAACTGATGGGTTATCGTTTATCCTTTTATTGCAACCAAATTTTTAGGAATACTTGGGTTATTTGACAGTATACCCATATTTGTTCCTCTCACTATTCCATACAACCTACAGGTCCTGTCATCCCAAAACTCACTAATACCCTAATGGTAAATTATTAATTATGGGTTAATATTCTTATGTAACCCCATATTCCATCACCTATCCCATTAAATAATGAATACCATAAAGGTATACTCTTGTGTAAGTCCCACACTTAATATATTTGTTAGCATCTGTCACCTAATGATCTTTTTCATATAACCTTAAACCAAAGGTAAACATTGGAATAATTTTTATGAAATTAAATATAAATTAACAATTGGTCCTATTCATAGGAACTCAAACCATAATAAATATTTTTCTTAGTTACATAACATTAGAATGCAGACAAAAAGTCTAAGATGTATAACCTTAAAAGGTACACAACATACCTTTATTTTATGATATTAAGGGAACACCATTGGTTCTCATCACACAACCATCAAATTTAGAACATTACTTTTAATATGTATTTAATATATGACATTGAATTATATGGGTTTATATTTCCTTCATATAGAAACATAGGAATCCAATTTCATGGACCTAATCTACCAAATGTGGCCAATTCTTCATCCTATCATCCAAAAATTCCATCTGGGATATATTTTCACTTTAGAGTACCTTCCTATGTGTCATTAAAAGATATAGTAAATAATTACATTGATAAAATTTGATCTCACGTAATTCCCTTATGCAATATTAATTTAAATGAATTTGTGGTAATCATTAACTTTTTTAAAATCATAAATGATATTGTTTCTAGGACGGATTACTGAACATAACATAAATCTGTAAGAGAGTGTCATCCGAGAAAAAATGATCTTCAATGGGAGGATTCAATCTTCTATTCATTTGATTTTAAAATGTACAACTCAGGAAACCAAACCAAAATGGTCATTAATCTTAATTTCTGACACACAAATACTAACAAACCTTGACAAAATAAATTACCTAAGAAATAGATTTATTTACCACAAATTTATATATATAATAATAAAATAATAGGTTATTTTTGTAATTTATTATAGAATCTAAATATAAACTAAAAAACAAAGGTAACGGATTGAGGGTCACCAACTAGCTTGAGGGTAATACGATAACAACCCATGTTTCTACGAATCACATACTAATGAAACCATAAACCTATGAATGCAGTTTATATACCTTAATATATAGGAAATGATGGATTATATCACCTAACCAATGACTTAAATGCCTGATAGTGAATGTAATGGTGCAAGATTACATCATTGATTATAAAATTTTAACCCTAGAAAAGTCCCATTCTAATCTATGGGGTTAATGGATTAAAGGTCAAAAATTTATAGACAATCCAATTGGGAATATTCTACCCCCATCTCAATATCAACTTTGTTGTTGATTATTTATTTTAATTGTTGTAATTCATACATTTTATACTTATAATAATGAAATAATTAAGTTTCTTATGCCCTTGGGACTATCCAAGGTCCACGAAGTAGGTCTCCCACAGATTGTGGTTCTCTCCAGTGCCGTACAACCCTAATTTACCTGGAATTCCCTGAGCATGTTGTGACCCCAGTCAAACAGCCACAAAAAACCTAGAAAGATATCATATTGAGTAAATAAACTATGTATGTTTGATAGAAGAATCATATTCTTGTCACTTCATTAATCATCAAATACGTTACTCAACTAGTGAAAACTATATGAGTAATATTATACATCACCATTAATAGGAATCCTAAAAAATATTTGAGGTTTAAATTGATGAATCCCTCAAAAACTCCTTCACCTATAAATGAGATAAATTATTCTTGTAGAGTTAATCCTTATTGAAACATTTCAAGAATCCATAGAGTTCCTCCTTAGAGATCCCTTAGTGGTTTTACTTCTCAAATAAAAAGATTCACCTACTATGAATGTCCTCCCATTTATAGAGAAGAATAAAAAAATCATGGAGGTCCTCCCTATGGAACCAATTTTGGAGAACCTCCCTATAGAAAATCATCCAGTTAAATTGAAGGTCCTACCCATGTTAAACATCTTACATAAAATAACCACTATGTTTCTAAAAAAAGTAATCAACAATAAAACAATCATAGAGTTCCTCCTTATGGAACCCATTGTTGAATTCCTCCTCATGATGATTTATAAATTGAATACATAGTCCATACCCATTGAGATAAAGGCCCAAAAAACTGTAGACATATTTTTAAGTAATCAGTGTAAAATATCCTTCCAACAAAGTAAAACATAGTCGAAATAGAGGTCCCCTCCATCTTAACACTCGATCAATCATCTAATATGGAGGTCTACCCATAGATAATTGTCCTAGAAGTTTTCACCAAAAATATAATCATAAATAAAGATACCTTGCATGTATTTCCTAATGATTCTATTGATAAGGTCCACTCCATGAAAAAAATCCACTCACTATGAAGGAACTTCCTATTGTGGCATATCAAATCATCATGATGGTCATCCCTATGATGTAATGGTTCTAATGTAAAAATATTATTTAGAGTTTCTAATAAAAGCTTCTTCATATTCATTAATAACATATTAGTAGTTAATGTTGATCCATTATGAATAATGTTTGATCCAGGATAATAATTATCATCAATTCCCCACCACATTTAATGAATTAGGGGGGAAGCAAAGAGATATGAGATAATTTTTTCCCTTCAAGTAGATAAATTTGAAATTAAAATATGATCATCATAATATAATAATGATATATTAATTGAGTATGAAATAGATTCTAATATCATTTTGTAAGAGCTGGTTGATTAAAAAAGTCATTTTTTGATCCATCACTATATATTATTATGATATTCCTAATAATCTCAATGAAAAATTCATGCTACACATTTTCTATATTTTAAATGTGAAACAAAACCAATTTATCAGAAAAAACATACCCTATGAAGAGTACATTGATCATATCAATGTGTAAGATATATAATTTCAATGGATTATTCTTTCTACCCTCCTTCTATCAAAGAAAACAAAATTTTACAAATAATGAGACAATCTCTAGCATGATCATTTAAATAGCCTCAAAATGACTCACTAAATATTTAAGGATTCCAATATCCATTCATACATTAGTGTATAGGGAGAATTTGGTGAATTTAATATTACCCTATACATTTACAAATTAGACTATCCTTTCAAGATATTTATAATGTGATAACAACTATTTATTTTCTTAAAATGATCTATTAAAATTGAAATCTACTAGGGTGAATACATCACACCATTTTAAATACATAAAAAGATATGCGTAAATTTTTAAGAAAATTGTTATTAATATTTTTATGAATATGATAAGAATGTAAAATAGGTAGTAGAGTTAATATCTATAAGACTAATAAAGCTAGAAAAAGCCTCTATATTAGACACATTTCATGTAAAAAAATTGTAAGATACAACATACTTAAAACTAATCAAAATTGTATCTCAGGAAGTATTCAAATCTATAAAAGTGGAGATAAAATCTATAGAGTGGCCCTATCCCATAATACTGGTGTTATTTATAAAAAATGATCACCCTCAATTTAATGAATCAGAAATATACTTGGGAAGTTTATTAATCTACTTTGAGAAATTCAATTTATTATGTTTTGGAGTATCCCAACAAAACTTTCAAGATCTAAATCCATAATTGAGATTATACTCAATCTTTTATAGAGGAAGTTACATTAGAATTAATTTTCATGAGAAATAATATAATAAACCAAAATGAATAACATACAGAGATATCCATGATACATAGAGGTTGAAAAGTTATAAATTCCTCTTAACATGTTTTCAAGAAGGGTTAATTATGATTGTCACATTGTAAAAAACTTTTAAAAAATGCATCCCATTATTTTTCAAATCTATATAAAGATATAGTTTTTGATGTAGGATTTTTTTAAAGTAAAATTTTACTCTAATTACCCCAGTAAGATTATGGAACATGGTTTCAATGATGATTAAGGGATATAAGAAGCTTTTATAGAAAATATAACTTATATAGTGGTACAAGAATATGGAATATATACTTTTTAACAATGAAAAAACCATTATTTGGGATCCCATATTGATGTTCCCTTACCAACCACTTAATGATATAATTACTAGGACAATGGAAATAGTATAACTATATCCAGAAACCACCCACAACCTAATTATGTTGAAGTCTATTTCTACTGAAGAATAATTTTCCAAATAAAACAAAAAATATAATTACTGGATGTAATTTAATGTTTAATTACATTGAATAAACATACCTATAAATCTTTATTTCTCAGATTAAGCATTTTCTTATTTGGGTAACATTCTTAAATAAGAGGTAGGTACCAGACTTGTAAAAGTATAATTGAGTCATGAAGATGGATCAAGAACTCCGCACCCTACACTACTGGAAATCCATCATTTCCCAACGGTTTAGAGCCGTTGGGAAAGGTTGCAGAACCGTTGGTATATTTTATACCAACGGTTCTGCAAACCGTGGGGAAGTAAGCCGTTGGGAAAGGCTTTTCCCAACGGTTTATAGAGAACCGTTGGGGTAGGTTAGAAAAAATCAACTTATCCCAACGGTTCTGCCAAACCATTGGGAAATGCCTTTCCCAACGGTTTGTCCCGTTGGGAAATCAACAGAATATTTTCTTTCCCAACAGTTTACAAACCGTTGGGAAAGGTTTTTACCAACGGTTCTATGAACCGTTGGTAAAAACAACCATTCAACAGGATATCCCAACAGTTTCAAAACGTTGGGATAGGGTGTTTTTACCAACGGTTCCTTGAACCGTTGGTAAAAACAGATGCATAGAACCTATGCCAACGGTCTTCAAACCGTTGGCATAGGCTTTGCTGTGCAAATTGCACAGCAGCCTGCAATTTGCACAGCAGGTCTGGTTTTTGGGCATTCACCCTCGGTTTCAATTCAATTTTCAATCCAATTATGCCCTCATTTTCAATTCATTTTTCAATCCAATTATTGTACCTGTAACACATATAATGCATACATATAGAGAACAAACCAACACATACAAATAATGCAAACCAACCAACCAACACATATAATGAATCCTGAAAATATACACATCCATAATTAAAGTAGAATTCATAACATAATTATAAACATACATAATTCATTTAGAATTCATTTTAAAATTTAGATGACAATCATATGTGGAATCCGGAATTCAATTCATAATTTGATCGATTTTTCATATACCATATATTTTTAATAGAAATGATATCCATTTTAAACAAAATACATAAATCTGGAATGATACCGGTCACACCGTGCCTCGGATTGAGGCGAGGATAACTCGTACACGTCACAAATGACTCATTGATCATTGTCCTAAAGTATCAACATATTCTGAAATCGTTTGGTCGGTTTTCCGTATGTCAGTTGTTGTTTTCACTTAAAATGAAGTGGTTTTTAAATAAAAGAGAGACACTTTGAATGGTGTCGGCCACACCGCGCCTTGTATTGAGTCGAGGTTAACTCGTACACATCACAAATGACCCATGGATTGTTGTGCTAAAATATAAACACAATTAGAATGCGTTTGGTTGGTTTTCCATATGAATTTAAAATGTAGTCCATTTTAAAGAAAAGAGATACACATAGAGTGGTCTCGGCCAAACCGCGACTCGGATTGAGGTGTGGTTGACTCTTACACGTAACATATGACCCATGAATCGTTGTCCTAAATTTTCAACAGATTCCGAATGCGTTTGGTCAGTTTTTCATATGTCAGTTGTTTATTTCACTTATAATCATGTCCATTTTAAACAAAAGAGACACATTCAGAGTGGTACCGGCCACACCGCGTCTCGGATTTAGACGGGGTTGACTCTTAAACGTCTCAAATGACCCACGGATCATTTTTCTAAAGTATCAACACAATCCGAATGTGTTTGGCCGGTTTTCCGTATGTCAGTTGATGTTTTTCACTTAAAATGATGTCCTTTTGAAACAAAAGACATACACTTTGAGTTGTGCCGGCCACACCATGCCTCGGATTGAGGTGGCGTTGACTCGTACACATCACATATAACCCATGGATCATTCTCCTAAAGTTTCAATGGAAACCGAATGCGTTTGGTCAGTTTTTCGTATGTACTTAAAATGTTGTCCATTTTAAACAACAGAAAGTCACTTAGAGTTGTCCCGACCACACTTAGATGACAATTAAATTAGAATTCATAACGTAATTATAAACGTACATAATTCATATATAATTCAATTTAAAATTTATATGACAATTATATGTGGAATCTGAAATTCAATCAATAATTTGATCGGTTTTTTCTATACCATATATTTTTACCTCAACTGATGCCCATTTTAAACAAAATACATACACCTGAAGTGATACCGGCCACACCGCACCTCCGATTGTGGCGGGGTTGACTCGTACACGTCACATTTGACCCATGTATCGTTTTTCTAAAGTATCGACACAATCCGAATGCGTTTGGTCGGTTTTCCGTATGCCAGTTGATGTTTTTCACTTAAAATGTCGTCCTTTTGAATCAAAAGACGGGCACTATGAGTGGTTCCGACCACACCGCGTCTCCAATTGAGGCGGAGTTAATTCGTACACATCACATATGACCCATGGATCGTTATCCTAAAGTTTAAATAGAAACCGAATGCGTTTGGTCGGTTTTCCGTATGTACTTAAAATGTTGTCCATTTTAAACAAAAGAGTGACACTTAGACTAATCCTGACCACACCGCGACTCAGATTCATCCCAGGTTGGCTCGTACATGTCACATATGACCGATGGATCGTTGTGATAAATTATCAAAAGATTACGAATGCGTTTGGTCGTTTTTGCGTATGCCAGTTGTTCTTTTCATTTATAATCATGTCCATTTTAAACAAAAGAGACAGAGTTAGAGCGGTGTCGGCCACACCGCGTCTCGGATTAAGACGGGGTTGACTTGTACATGTCACATATGACTCATGGATCATTTTTCTAAAGTATCAATAGAATCCGAATGCATTTGGTCGTTCTTCCGTATGTCAGTTGATGCCTTTCACTTAAAATGACGTCCTTTTGAAACAAAAGACGGAAACTTTGAGTGGTGTCAGCCGCACCGCATGTCGGATTGAGGAGGGGATGATTCGTACATGTCACATAGGACCCATGTATCGTTCTCCTAAAGTTTCAACGGAAACCGAATCCGTTTGGTCATTTTTCCGTATGTACTTAAAATGGAGTCCATTTTAAACAAAAGAGAGTCACTTAGACTTATCCTGGCCACACCGCGACTCAGATTCATCCCAGGTTGGATCGTACATGTCACATATGACCCATGGATTGTTGGGATAAATTATCAACAGATTCGGAATGCGTTTGGTCGGTTTTCCATATGTCAGTTGATGCTTTTCACTTAAAATGATGTCCTTTTGAAACAAAACACGGACACTTTGAGTGGTGCCGGCCACACCACTTCTACGGATTGAGCTGAAACCACCGTGCAACATTCTAATTATTATTCGCGATGTGTAAGCGCAGAATGAACGTCAATCAGACGTGCGGTTTGCGCGGTACGACTCAATATTCATGTTTTAAGTGATGCGCGCGCTTCGTAAACGCGCGTGAGGGGGGTCCAAATGGGCCGAACGAAGTCGGAATGGCCTGAAATCAGACGAAAAATACGGGAGAGTGATTTATGAAGTGTTCTAGCAGACGACACGTCAATCAGACGTGCTGTGTGCCCGCGGTGACCGACAACGCAGTTCTGGTGTCATAAACGGCCAAAACGGGCGTCCAACGGTCAAATTCATAGCGGACGACCTCAGATTGAGCTGAAACCACCGTGAAACATTCTAATTATTATTCGTGACGTGTACGCACAGACGGAACGTCAATCGGACGTGCAGTTTGCGTGGTACGGCTCAATATTCGTATTTTCAGTGATGCACGCGCTTCGTAAATGCGCGTGAGGGGGGTCCAAATGGGCCGAACGAAGTCGGAATAGCCTGAAATCAGACGACAAATATGGTTGAGTGATTTCTGAAGTGGTTGAGCAGACAGAACCTCAATTGGACGTGCCATGTGCCCGCGGTGACCGACAACGCAGTTCTGGTGTCACAAACTGCCAAAACGGGCGTCAAACGGTCAAATTCATAGCGGACGACCTCGGATTGATCTGAAACCACCGTGAAACATTATAATTATTATTCGTGACGTGTACGCGCAGACGACACGTCAATCGGACGTGTGGTTTGCGCGGTACGGCTCAATATTCGTGTTTTAAGTGATGCGCGCGCTTCGTAAACGCGCGTGAGGGTGGTCCAAATGGGCCGAAAAATTTCGGAATGGCCTTAAATCAGACGACAAATACGGGTGAGTGATTTATGAAGTGGTAGAGCGGACGACACGTCAATCGGACGTGTCGTGTGCCCGTGGTGACCGACAACGCAGTTCTGGTGTCATAAACGGCCAAAACAGGCGTCCAACGGTCAAATTCATAGCGGACGACCTCGGATTGACCTGAAACCACCGTGAAACATTCTAATTATTATTCGTGGCATGTACGCGTAGACGGAACGTCAATCGGACGTGCGGTTTGCGCGGTACGACTCAATATTCGTGTGTTAAGTGATGCGCGCGCTTCGTAAACGCGCGTGAGGGTAGTCGAAACGGGCCGAACGATTTCAGAATGGCTTGAAATCAGACGACAAATACGGGTGAGTGATTTATGAAGTGGTAGAGCAGACGAAATGTCAATCGGACGTGCCGTGTGCCCGCGGTGACCGACAACGCAGTTCTGGTGTCATAAACGGCCAAAACGGCGTCAAACGGTCAAATTCATAGAGGACGACCTCGGATTGACCTGAAACCATCGTGAAACATTCTAATTATTATTCGTGATGTGTACGCCTAGACAACACGTCAATCGGACGTGCGGTTTGCGCGGTACGACTCAATATTCGTGTTTTATGTGATGTGCGCGCTTCGTAAACCCGCGTGAGGGTGGTCCAAACGGGCCGAATGATTTCAGAATGGCCTGAAATCAGACGACAAATACGGGTGAGCGATTTATGAAGTGGTCGAGCAGACGGCACATCAATCAGACGTGCCGTGTGCCCGCGATGACCGACAACGCTGTTCTGGTGTCATAAACGGCCAAAACGGGCGTCAAATGGTCAAATTCATAGAGGACGACCTCGGATTGACCTGAAACCACCGTGGAAACATTCTAATTATTTTTCGTGATGTGTACGCGCAGACGGAACGTCAATCGGTTGTGCAGTTTGCACGGTACGACTCAATATTCATGTTTTAAGTGATGTGCGCGCTTTGTAAACGCGCGTGAGGGTGGTCCAAACGGGCCGAACGATTTCGGAATGGCCTGAAATCAGATGACAAATACGGGTGAGTGATTTATGAAGTGGTCGAGCAGACGTCACGTCAATCGGACGTGCCGTGTGCCCGCGGTTACCGACAACGCAGTTCTGGTGTCATAAACGGCCAAAACGGGCGTTAAACGGTCAAATTCATAGCGGACGACCTCAGATTGACCTGAAATCACCGTGAAACATTCTAATTATTATTCGTGATGTGTACGCACATACGACACGCCAATCGGACGTGCGGTTTGCGCGGTACAGCTCAATATTCGTGGTTTAAGTGATGCGCGTGCTTCGTAAACGCACGTGAGGGGGGTCCAAACGGGCCGAATGAAATCGGAATGGCCTGAAATCAGACGAAAAATACGGGACAGTTATTTCTGAAGTGGTCGAGCAGACAATACATCAATCGGACGTTGCCGTGTGCCCACGGTGACCGACAACGCAGTTCTGGTGTCATAAACGGCCAAAACGGGCGTCCAATGGTCAAATTCATAGCGGACGACCTCATATTGAGCTGAAACCACCGTGCAACATTATAATTATCATTAGAGACGTGTACGTGCAGACGGCACGTCCATCGGACATGCGGTGTGCGCCGTACGACTCAATATTCGTATTTTAAGTGATCCATGCGCTTCGTAAACGCGCGTGAGCGGGGTCCAAACGGGGCCGAACGAAGTCAGAATAACCTGAAATCAGACGAAAAATACAGGTGAGTGATTTCTGAAGTGGTCGAGTAGACGGAACGTCATTTGGACGTGCCATGTGCCCGCGGTGACCGACAATGCAGTTCTGGTGTCATAAACGGCCAAAACGGGCGTCCAACGGTCAAATTCATAGCGGACGACCCTCATATTGAGCTGATACCACCGTGAAACATTCTAATTATTATTCGTGACATGTACGCGCAGACGGAACATCAATCAGACGTGCGGTTTTCACTGTACGACTCAATATTTGTATTTTAAGTGATGCACGTGCTTCGTAAACGCGCGTGAGGGGGGTCCAAATGGGCCGAACGAAGTCGGAATGACCTGAAATCAGACGAAAAATACGGGTGAGTGATTTATGAAGTGGTCGAGTAGAAGGCACGTCAATCGGACGTCTCGTGTGCCCGCGGTGACCGAAAACGCAGTTCTGGTGTCATAAACGGTCAAAACGGGCGTCAAACGGTCAAATTCATAGCGGACGACCTCCGATTGACCTGAAACCACCGTGAAACATTCTAATTATTATTCATGACGTGTACGCATAGACGGAACATCAATCGGATGTGGCATGTGCCCGCGGTGACCGACAACGCAGTTCTGGTGTCATAAACGGCCAAAATACTGTCCATTTTAAACAAAATAGAGACACTTTGAGTGGTTTCGGCCACACCGCGCCTCGGATTGAGATGTCTTTTACTCGTACACGTCACATATGACCCATGGATCATTCTCCTAAAGTTTCAACAGAAACCGAATGCGTTTGGTCGGTTTTCCGTATGTCATTTTTTGTTTTCACTAAAAATGAAGTCCATTTTAAACAAAATAGAGACACTTTGAGTGGTGTCGGCAACACCGCGCCTCAGATTGAGGTGGCGTTGACTCGTACACGTCACATATGACCCATGGATCGTTCTCCTAAAGTTTCAACAGAAACCGAATGCGTTTGGTCATTTTTCTGTATGTACTTAAAATACTGTCCATTTTAAACAAAAGAAAGTCACTTAGAGTGGTCCCCGACCACACCGCATCTCGGATTTAGGCGGGGGTTGACTCGTAAACGTCTCAAATGACCCATGGATCGTTGTCTTAAAGTATCAACACAATCCGAATGAATTGTCCGGCTTTCCGTATGCCAGTTGATGTTTTTCACTTAAAATGATGTCCTTTTGAAACAAAAGACATACACTTTGAGTTGTTCCGACCACACCGCACCTCAGATTGAGGCGGGGTTGATTTGTACACGTCACATATGACCCATGGATCGTTTTCCTAAAGCATCAACACATTTCGAATGCGTTTGGTCAGTTTTTCGTATGTTACTTTTTGTTTTCACTTAAAATCTTATGGAAATTCATATAGATTATTTTTATATCATATTTAGTATGGATTAGATTTTAGTTGATCGTGCTATGAAACATTTCAGAGATAATGAAATTAAAGAAGGTGGAGGGGCTATCCGAGGGGCTGTCCGGGGGGGGGGGGGGGCTGTCCGGTGGGTGTCCGGGGGGCTGTCCCGGGGGACCAAGGAGGATGGTGGGGGGGCTGTGCGGGGTCTGTCCGGGGGGTGTTTGGGGGGTAGTTCAGGGGGTTGTCCGGGGTTGTTTAGGGGGCTGTCCGGGGATTATTTAGGGGGTTGTTCAGGGGTTGTTCAGGGGTTGTTCAGGGAGTTGTCCGGGGTTGTTCAGGGGGGCTGTCTGGGGGTGTTTGGGGGGTTGTCTGGGGTCCAAGGGGGAGGGTGGGGGGGGGGGGGGGGTTGTCCGGGGGGCTGTCCGGGGGGGCTATCCGAGGTCCAGGGTGGAGGGTTGGGGGCTGTACGGGGGGTTGTCCAGGGGGCTGTCTGCGGGGGCTGTCCGGGGGGGCTGTCCGGTGGGTGTCCGGGGGGCTGTCCGGGGGACCAAGGAGGAGTGTGGGGGGGGCTGTGCGGGGTCTGTCCGGGGGGTGTTTGGGGGTTGTTCAGGGGGTTGTCCGGGGTTGTTCAGGGGGCTGTCCGGGGGGTGTTTGGGGGGTTGTCCGGGGTCCAAGGGGGAGGGTGGGGGGGGGGGGTTGTACGGGGGGCTGTCCGGGGGGCTATATGGGGTCCAGGGTGGAGGGTTGGGGGCTGTACGGGGGGATGTCCAGGGGGTTGTCCGCGGGGCTGTCCGGGGGGTGTTTGGGGGGTGTTCGGGGTCCAAGGGGGAGGGGGGGGTTGTCCAGGGTCCAAGAATGAGGGGTGTTGTCCAGGGAGTTCTCAAACACACAACCACTAAAAGACAACAACATCCATAAAAACAGACAATATATAAAAATAACTCAACTCCAATACTATACTATGAGTCTAGATAAAACCAACAACTAGAATAGATTAAACATCAAATCTCAGTAATATAAGTCAAAAATGTAACGGATCAATATGTCCCACATCAGCATCACCATCACCATCATCATCATCATCATCATCATCACCCTCATCATCATCCTCCTCATCGTCCTCACCCTCCACAACGCCTTCCTCCTCGCCCTCCTCATCTCCCTCCTCTTCCGCATCAGACTCCTCGCCATCATCATCTTCAATCTGGACATCGGCCTGACCACCACTGGAACTGCCACCTGGTTCACCATATATAGAATGTACCGACAACATGTATTCATCAATCGCTGGTCTGGCCTCTTCTGGAAGTGTTGGACGTAGAACTTCAATAAATTTCATAAATGCACTATTTGTCCTAGCAGACTGTTCTGTCGTCTCTGTGGCCCTTTTCTCAGCCTGTTCTTCCTGTGCCCTAACTTGCTGCAGCTCGGTGGCACTACAACTCGTACCTGAGGCAGGCCAATACCTCGTCGGGGCTATCCTAGGTCGGCAGCGTACTCTTCCAGAATGATCCTCTCCCAACACCTGATGTAAGTGATCAGATGGCCCCAACATTGTCTGCTTCTTGGGCATCGAGGGCCTCTAAAGCATCCTGTTACAAATATAAATATATTATTAAGTTACGAAATAGATATTAAAATATAAAATCAACAGATTAAAACTTACAATCTGTTGATGAGTCTCTTCGTTGATAGCACTTCCATCATTTTTTCGTCTACTCGAGCAAAACAGTTTTGCTCGAGGCACACGTCCTTCAATATTTTGTACTTGCATCTACAATGACATTGAAAACAAAAGTTATATAAAAACTTTAGAAAATGATTAAATAATTGAGGAAACAAAAGAAAATGTAAGTCGTAAAGAAAACTTATAAACAATTGTCATCCCTACTGCCTCTCATGATCCGGCATCATTGTGCGTCCTAGTGTATGGAGGTATTTTTTTGCATCAATGTTTTTATTTTTATTTTTTCCAGATGATTCCTAAATAAAATTCGATAATTCAAAGGATAATATTAATGAAAAACTTGAAAGTTATTATTTAAATACCTCAAATGTTATTCATACCTTAAACTGGGTACTCGTCCAATGAGTAATCATCTGACGATACTGCTCTATAGGACAATCATCCACGACTGGTACTGCCTCTAACTCAGTTTCAACTCTAGCACGCTAGCCAATATACAGCTCATGCTTGTAGGCTCTCCAAAGCTCGCCTAAATCCTTTAGATGTTCCAGTCGTGCACCCTCACCATCAGGAAAATTAAATCGAAGCTGAAATCAAAATATTAATTCATATAAATACAAAAAATAATTCAAGGCATTAAATACAACAGATTTTTTTACCCATATCTCTGCCCAAGATCTATCTTTGAACTCATGTGGCAAATGTCTCCACGACAGCGGGCTGACGGGAATGATGTATGAGTATTTGGAAAGCGTCGCTAGAAAACTCCAACATTGCTGCCCTGTTTTCTCAACCATCTGATTGTCCTCATTATATTCCACCATAACCTGTGTGCGACGGTTCGACACCGAACGCATGCGTGTATGGCCCCGCCCCCGAATCCTATCAGTAGATGTATCTGTCATGAAAGAAAAACAAATATTTTATCAAAACATGTTATAATGAAAATAAATATTGCTATAAAAATTTGTTAGGGTTTTATAAATATACCTGCACTGGTCTGATCAATGAGTGGCGCCGGATCCACAGAACCTGATGGAACACCCTCTGGTGGAACAGGAGTCGAAGATGATGGAATATAAAAGCTCGGAGAGACAGAAGTAGAAGGAAAAGAAGATGGAACAGTTATATGACCTGATGCTGACTAAGGAGTGGGAATCATCATGGGATGTGAAAATGATGGGGCAGAAGATGCAGAAGGTAGCGAAAACATGGGAGGCCTAAATACCCCGTGTGTCCCTAACAACACACCGGGATCAGAATGTGGGAAGGCTGAAATGTCAGTGGGAGGGGCAGGGTCTAGTCGGGCACGCGCAGCTCTACGTCCACCTCTGGTACGAACCCTCCTCGTACCACCGGCCTGAGTACTAGGACCAGTACTAGGCTCCTCGTCGAATAACTGTCGACGTAATGGTGGATCCTACAAAAAAGTTTACAAAAAAAATTAATCACATGACATTATATATTCTGTAAATATAAATATATATATATATATATATATTTGAAATAAAGTACCCACTGTAGGCACTAATGGTGGAATGCCCATCTCGTCCATTCGATGATTGTTCTCCACCATTTTTTTTCTTCGTCTCTCTTCAATTGGCTTCATTTCCTGCATTTGAAAACAAATATGTAATTAATAAGAAAAAGAAAATTAATGTGTAAACCAAAAAACTAAATATATGAGGGAATGAGGGGATTCATTGGTAATTTGGCTATTAATTGTTTTAGAAGAGCTTGAATGAATTTAATAAAACATACAAGTTGTAATGTTCACCAAGTTAGAAATATTGTTTGATTTGGTTTGAATACAGTTCAATTCCAAAGTAGAAAATGCAATTCAAATAAAACAGCAACCAATATACATTGAAAATTCACATAACGGTCAAGTCAGCTAAAACATATTTGTGATCAATACTAAGTAAATATGAATATTACCAACCTTAACATCCCAACTCGAAGTAAACCAAAAGAATTGAGAACATGGATGAATGATTCTATATATTTCCAACCACAACTTCAGGTTCACAATCAACTCTGACAATTGAGCTATTGGAGTCATCAAAAGAAATAAATGGATTGGTTCCAATGGCAATATGGACAGTGTCAATTCCATCATCAGCATCATCAAAAATATGTCTTGGAATTACTTCAACTATGACACCAAATTCAGGTTGAAGTTGATCTTTGACATAAAAAACTTGTTTAGCCATTGATGCCAACACATATGGTTCTTCGGTAGAAAGAGTGCGGGTCATGTTAATTACTCGAAATCCACAATCATCAATAAATGTGCCATGTCTCATCATTGAATCAAACCAATGACATTTCATCATCGTGACTCGTCCATGAGAGTAATAATCCAATATTATTAATTTCTCAACAACTCCATAATAACCCACATTTTCAAGTCGCGGTCTACCATCTGATGCACTGGCATAACAATCTTCTGTGGCAGTAACCATAATACCATCATGTTGTGTTCTCATGTTTTTGGCTCGTTCAGTGACAATAAATCTGTACCCATTGATAACAATTGATTTACAGTCACGAACCACGGTATTAGGACCAAAAGCCAAAGCTCTTATTTCCTCAGAGACAGAGTCAGCAGACAAACTCAATACCTGCAATATAAATGACAGTTAAACTTAAGTAAATATTGAAATAATCAATTTAAACAGTAATATTTTTACCTTCAATTTTAACCAAGCAGAAAACTCTTTGCTATGAAAAGTCTCTCTCCTTCTCAAAGATAAAGAACGATGATTCCTATTTATCATTGTTTTATTTTCCCTGTAGATAAAAAAATATGAATAGTTTAACAGATATATATGTAAGATATACATATTCAATTTTGTTACCTGATATAGTCATCGAACAAATCACAGTTGAACAAAACTGTGCGATGTGCCATCTCCTGCTCTTCATGGCTTAATGTCTTCAATGTATATGATCCAGGAATTCCTCCTGTTTGAGGAAGTGATGGAAAACTCAGTTCAATTTTCTCATATTGTTCTTCTTCATTTCTCATTGGTCTATTCATTCTTGTAGTAAGATCAGACAAATACATTGAACAGAAATCCATACATTCTTGAGCTAAGTAACCGTTCACGATAGAACCTTCAGAATTATTCTTGTTTCGAACATAAGACTTTAATGTGAACATATTTCTTTCAGTTGGATACATCCAACGAAAATAAACAGGTCCTCCGAGAAGTATTTCAGTTGGAATATGGATAGTCAGATGCAGCATGCATGTGAAAAATGATGGGGGAAATATTTTCTCCAACTCACACAAAATTAATGGGGCATCTGTCAACATTTTTTTCAAGAAAGACTTGGACAACTTCTTAGCACAAATATCTCTAAAAAAATGGCACAACCGAATAACACCGACCCTTACATTATTGGACAAAATATGACGGATTTCTATTGGAAGAATCTCATGTAGTAGAACGTGATAATCATGAGTCTTCAAAGATTTTTGCTTCAACTCTCTTCTGTTGACCTGTTTAGATATGTTGCTTGAATAGCCATCAGGAACTCTAATAGTCTCTAATACTTCCAAAAATTGTTTTTTTTTCAGTAGGTGTCATCACATAAGAATCACATGGAAGTTGCCATTTATTTTCACTGATACGCACAGGATGCAATTCTGGTCTGATGCCCCAATCCACCAAGTCACATCGAGATCGTAAATCATCTTTTGTCTTCCCCTTGACATTTAGAAGAACTGAAAGCAACATTTCACATATATTCTTTTCAATATGCATTACGTCTAAGAAATGACGTAGCAAATTGGTTGACCAATAAGGCAAATCAAAAAAGATACTCCTCTTCCTCTAATTGTAACAGGTTTCTGTGGAAACATTCTTTCTCTTTCCAGATTTCATTTGACCCTTCCTGAACGAAAAACCGAAATCTTTCAATTCATTAAGCACATCAGTTCTAGACATACGCTGAGGTGGATCATCAGTCTCTATAGTATTATCAAATATTCGACGATTCATTCTATATGGACGATCCTTTGGCAAAAATCGTCGATGTACCATAAAACTGAAACTAAAACGATGTTTCAGTCTTCTGGATCATGTATTCTTCATACAAACTGGACATGACAGTTTTCCCTTCGTGCTCCATCCAGACATCATTGCATAAGCCAGAAAATCATTGATCATCCACATAAGCGCAGCACGCATCTGAAATATGTCTTTCGAACATGCATCGTATGTGCGCACACCCACATCCCAAAGAATTTTCAACTCTTTTATTAAAGGTTGCATGTATACATCAATATCAATGCCGGGATCAGAAGGACCAGATATGAGTATACTAATGAAAGTGAAAGATTTTTTCATACACAACCATGGGGGAAGATTATAAATGTGTATAAAAACTGGCCATGTGCTGTGCGAAGTAAGAATCTGCCCAAACGGATTAAAACCGTCGCATAAAAGACCCAACCTCACATTACGCACGTCAGCTGCAAAATCAGGATGTCGAGCATCAAATCTCTGCCATGCAAATCCATCTGCAGGATGAACCAACTCATCATTAGTCTTCTTTCTCTCGGTATCATGCCATCTCATTTTTATTGATATTTCATCATACATAAAAAGATTCTGGAGTCTGGGGATCAATGGAAAGTGCCACATTACTTTCTGTGGAACGCAGGATGGTGTTCCATCAGATTTTGACTTCCAGCAGGATGTGCCACATTTTATACATTCATTTCGTTCAACGGTTTCTTCCCAGAATAAACTGCAATCTTTCGGGCAAGCATGAATTTTGTTTCTGGAAAATCCAAGTTCTTCAACTAACTTCCATGCCATATAGTGGTTTGAGGGAATATCTGCATCATCTGGAAGTAAATCCTTCAAGAGGGTAAGAATGTAATTGATTTCTGTATTAGAAATCCCGTACATAGTTTTTCCATGAAACAATCGGATTACAAATTCCAGCTTTTTCATTTTATCGCATTGTCGATATACTGGAGTCGTGGCAACATCATTCAATTTTTTCACCCTATCAATATCATCATTTTTACTAGATGCATCAGTTGTCCTCATATCGACATCTTCTTGAGTCGAAATCCTTTCTTTTTCATGATGACGAATAAACGGAAACCGATCATCTAACAAATTCTCCATTCCAGTCCTTTCATTTCGATCATCACCAATTTGAGATTTCATTTTCTCCCCATTGTGATACCACACAAAGTAGTTTGCTTGAAAACCATTTTTGGTTATGTGGTAGCCGACTTCTTCACGACTCAACCAAGGTCTACCAACACAATTGGAACATGGGCAGTGTATGCGACCACTATCTGAAGCATTGTGAGATGCAAAATCTATAAAGCTCTCCAAATTGTTTTGAAAATCGCTTGAGATACGATTGGTTTCATACATCCAACTTCTGTCCATTCTGTAAAAAGAATTCATATAAGTCATTTTGTCGTAAACAATTCAATAGGATTGAACTTTAATAGAAAATAAATTTAAGTAAACGATAAAGGAAGAAAATAATCATGGTATCAACTACACATGTGAAAAAAACATACTAATGTGTTATTGAAAAAATGTAAAACCAATAAGAACTTAATGTGTTATCACATCAGAGCATGCCTCATCCCATAACCATATTAGTAGGGTATCCTCATATGCAATTTACCTTTTTGAATTAATATGCACTTCCTCACCAGGTACCTGAGTAGATTTCATAGATATAATCATCTCACATCCTGTAAGGCTTCCATTATGTATGATCTGCAGAATAATTTGAGTGATCATGAATCATGCATGGGATCTTCCCATGATCACTATAGATTATGAGAAGGAATTATGATAGGTCACGTGAAGAACATCAAACACATATTTTAGATAATTTGAGATATAATATAATAAAATAATGTATAAATCTATGGAATTTGGGATAAAAGGATGGATGAAATACTAAAATATGGGAGACTAAGGTGAAGGAAATATATGTTGACCCTAATGTTCATAACATGCATCACCTATGAAATTTTATTGCACTAGGAAATTTCATCATGTTCATAATACATTCCATTGGAAACCTATTTTGATCATTTGATGTCCCCTTGACATGTCAAATAAAATCAGATGGCACCCATGAATATGCCACCCTTGTAATGAAAAGCCTTTAATTCTCACCATACAGACTACATGTTTTCCAATAGATATGTATATCCTTCTATATAGGGGAATCAATACATATTAACTCAGTCTCACATTAAATGTCAGGAATGTTAGACGGCTCCCTTAACACCCTCCAGGCACACCAACTAGGTCATGTGATGTCCTCAAATCATGTCACTATGGACATAAATCACCCTTCAAGACATGTCACACTGACTCTAGAGTTTCCCTCCCAGTGTGTCAAACATGTCTTTTGATGAAAATGGAGAAGATCACCAAAATCAAGAGATTCCCTATAGGCATTAAATCCATGATCATGAAATTGCTTCTAGGATCAACCAGTCAGGACTTGTGATGTCCTCCAAACATTCCGTCCTTGATCATTAGAGAAACATCAGACAATCCACC
This sequence comes from Viscum album, assembly GCA_963277665.1. Taxonomy (NCBI): domain Eukaryota; kingdom Viridiplantae; phylum Streptophyta; class Magnoliopsida; order Santalales; family Viscaceae; genus Viscum; species Viscum album. Next base: position 1,060,905,214 of record OY728148.1, on the reverse strand, counting down.
ATACCACCTGGACACCCCGTACCCCCCCGGGATAGCCCCTCTCACCCTCCTAAACAGCCTACACCCCCTCCCCTGCAACCCCACCACCACCACCTAGACATACCACCCCCCTGGACACCCCACACACCCCTCCCCCACCAGGACACCCCACCCAGACCCCCAGGACAGCCCACACCCCCTGGACAGCCCCGCCCACCCCCGTGGACAGCCTTTCCCACCCCCGTGGATAGCCCCGCCCACCCCCGTGGACAACCCACCCACCCCCGTGGACACCCCCTACCCCCTAGACAGCCCAACCACCCCCGTGGATAGCCCACCCACCCACCTCGACATCCCTTGTCCCTATGGACAGCCCCCCACCCCCTTGGATAACCCACCCACCCCCCTGGACACCCCTACCCCCTGTGGCCAGCCCTCCCACCCCCCCTGGACAGCCCACCCACCCCTCCTTGACAGCCCGACCACCCCCGTGGACAGCCCGTCCACCCTTGTGGACAACCCGCCCACCCCCGTACCCCCTGGACACCCCGTACCCCCCTGGATAGCCCCACCCACCCTCCCAAACAGCCCACACCCCCTCCCCTACAACCCCACCACCACCACCACCTAGACATACCACCCCCTGGAATGTGTAGAAATAACATAAAAATACATGATATATAGATATCACAAAATACTCAACCTATGGGTTCACATTAACTACATAATAACACACTTCACTACTACCATAAAACACATAAACCACACCACCACCACACAAGACGCATAGCATTTCTCACATTCATTTATAAGCCACTTCATTCACACTTACATTGTCCATTCATTTAATGTTAAATTAATTAAATCCATTTACCACACATCCATTTCTATTCCATCTCATTTATTTAATATCTTGTTTTTTTGTTTTAACAGCATAATTTATTCCATAGATAACCAGGAAACTAATAAAACCACCACACAACAACTCACCATCTCACAATAACCATCGACACCATGTTACATCGACCAACCATCTCACTGAAACAACCACATATCACAATAAAAATATTGCACATCACAAACCACCGCACAACCAAAACCACCTCACCACATTATACACCACAACTTCATCACGCAACACCTCCACACGACACAACACCACCACACATCATCACTATCATACAACTTCACATGACACATCCATGCCCACTAACCATCACATTACAACCCCACATATCACAAAGCCCAACTGGTCACCTCAATCCCCATAAAACAGCCTACAACATACAATGAAACACAAAAAAACCTCTCATAGAGGCAACATACCCCAACTTCCACAATTTATTTATTCAAGGTCTTTTATTACATTACCCCTTTATTTAGCATGGACATTATAACACAACTAATATTCCAGGGGAAACTAATTAATTAACAAAATATTTATTCATTTACTTATTTTACACGGTGAAATCACATCGAAATCCAAACGTAAAACTAAAATATTAGATCAATAACAATAAAAACAAGGTACCATATGTGTATAAAGAAAAAATTACCTGATTTGAGACGATTCAGATGGGTTTTCACCTATTCCTATGGGGGAGTTCGAGAGTAGCAGAGAGCTGCAGCTAGATTGATAACTTAAAACTAAAATACTAGAGCAATAACAATAAAAATAATAAAGACAAGGGACCATATGTGTATAAACAAAAAATTACTTGATTTGAGATGATTCAAATGGTCTTTCACCTATTCGTATGGGGGATTTGGAGAGTAGCAGAGAGCTGGAGGTGGATTGATAACTTAAAACTAAAATACTAAAGCAATAACAATAAAAATAAGGAAGTATATGTGTATAAATGAAAAGATACCTGATTTCAGATGGTTTTCACCTTTTCGGATAGGGGATTTCGCGAGAGAAGAGCGGTGGAGAGGATGAAATTAGGTTTCTGTGCGAATGGGGGAGAGCAGCCCCGCGGTTGGATTTGGGGGAAATAATTCCCAAAGGTTTTTAAGAACCGTTGGGAAAGAGATGCTAAGGACCCCTTTACCAACGGTTTGAGGAAACCGTTGGCAAAGGGGTGACCCTTTCCCAATAGTTCAACATAACCGTTGGCAAAAGGGTGATTAACACACCCCTTTACCAATGGTTTGAAGAAACCGTTGGCAGAGGGGTGGATTTTCCCAATGGTTTCAGTGAACCGTTGGGAAAGGTTTTCTTAATACTTCAAGACCAGCGGTTTTAGCAAACCGTTGGTAAACACCCGTTGGGAAAAACAACATTTCCAGTAGTGCTATCTGGTGAATTTTAATACCAATAAATTACCACGATATTAATAGATTGTGAGGTCAGTAGAATTATTCTAGTCTAAGCCATCCATACTAGAATATAACACATGCATTGATAATAAAAGTAGAGATATTGGATTTCAATTTCTCCCGATTTGATGGTATTAAATGAAGAAACCACATAAAAAGTGGGTGGCATTGACACCACCAATACCCAAATTTGAAAATACAAAATTATAAAAATTCAATAGAATTAATATTTCAAAAAATCACCTCTATAACTTATCATCTCATTGGAAAATGATATTTTGAAATTCAGAATAATAATAAGTAGATAGATTAGGCATTTCATTAAGACTATATAGGTCCTTGAATTTTTCATAGTGAATAGGTTCATTAATAGTTAGAACAATATATATTGGAAATTCAAACTAATTATGTTCCACATTGAGTAAATAAATCACCCATGATCTCTCTAACAAGGAGTTGTAGGAGAATGAGAAATTTATAGATTTCATTTCTAGGTAGAATGATTTATCAAATTATTTAGAGATAAAAAATCCTCAAGTAAATTCAATAGAAATATATAGGGGGAATATTTAGGAGAATATATAAACTATTTCTATCTTACAAAATTAAATTGGTGGATTATTTAAATTATTTAAAACAATGAAATTTCTAGAGGATATTATCCAATAAACTAGGATATAGCTTCTATAAAAACCACTATCATAAAATTTTTTTGGAGAAAGAAGAAATAAATTTGGTTAAACATAAACTAGAAACAATAGAGGACCTAACATCATAAATTTATTGGTTTAATACATTAACCATCCCAGTTAACATAAAAAACACATAAAATCTAACACATATTCATAATAAGTGAATAAAGTGTCAAGTAATCATTAATATTAGAATAGAAATATTATAAAATTTTCCTTATAGAATTATTATATTCTTAGACACTTAATTTTATACCAAAAAACAAACCATATTTACGTTGGTACATAATATTTATGTAAAAGGGATATGTTATCATTTTAAATATTTCCCTAATGATAGGATGCTGATTTATATGATCCAATAATGCTTCCTCTTTGATAACATAATGTACATGTTGGTTGATGATAGTTTTTTTGGTTTTATATAGAATTAAAGCATATGTAATATGTGTATATGATAATAACTTTGAATAAGGATAATTATAGATAAAAGTACCATATATGACTTTATATAAGGTTTGTAATTAGATGTTTTAGATGTAAAGGAGATATGTAAATACCCTCATCCAAGCATGGATAAATTAACTAGTCATAACCCTAATTTAACCTATGACTCAAATTATAGGGCCCTTTACTTTATAGCCTTCAAATAAATATTATAATGTATTAATATGAAATAATATACAGTTAAATGAGCCCTCTAGAATCCCTAAGTTGATTAAATCTATCATGTACTTCATGGACATATCATTGGGATATGGGCTCCATCTGTTCAAACAATATACAGTTTTTATAAGCACGATGATTTTCCTCTAGTAATATTATTCAATTGATAGTTAAGTACACTATTAATGATGAATTTTATTAATTAGTATATCATTGAAATTCTCATGAAAGAATCTTGGGTAGAAGAATAATTACCTGAGGATAAACTATAAGACGCGTTTCTATCCTAAAAAATATTACACATTCTCCTAAAATAATGAGAAATGAATTATAGCAATCACAATGAGAGTTTCACTCTAATCTTAGACCCTCCAATTCTCACCTTTCTCCTTTCTGGCATGTGGAACAATTAGATGATAATAAATTATAGTTTTATCCATGTAATATAACGAAATATATTTAGAGGAACCTACATGAAGTTAAAATTACCCCATATTTTGACTCATGGATTTCACTATCTCAATTAGCTGAGTCGATTATACCCAAATATTGAGAGAAATTACATATAGTTAAGCATTGCAATTTGGTCCAAAATAATTACATGATCAAGTATCATTATATAATTTTGTAATGACTCTATATCTTTGATGCATTTCAACTCTAAAAAAAGTCAAAGAAGATATAGCTGTTTCTTTTTTAAATACCTAAGAGTCTAAAATAAAAGTGTCCACAACGAAAAAGTACTTTATTGAGACCAGATCTATAAAATATATTTAATTTATATATTTTATATAGATGGAATATGAAACAACCATACAATTATATATTTAAGCAATACATTTATGTAGAGAGATTAATGATGCCAATTAATTACAATCTCTGGTGGATAATGGTATGGTAATTAACCTCAATCATATTCATACACTCCATCTTTCGGGATACAAGGAGGTAAAATTGGAATCTTCTAAAATTATAATTCATGGATATGAAAAGAGTGAACATAAACCCTTATGGAAGATAAAATTGAATACAAAATTCATAGATCTTGTATCTGATTCTAAATTCATGGTTATTCATCAAGAAACAACTTTAATTATCTTTATTATAATTAAATGACTTAATATACTTATAAAATTGTCCTATTCATATCACCAATACATGAAATAATCAACTGATGGGAAAATTGATGTAATTTATATTGATAAATACCATGTTGAATCATGTACTCCTATTATACCTTGGAATGATGTAATGGAATGTTTCTTATTCCACATAAATCACATTGAGGAAATAGATAAATATTTGGGAAATCATGTGATCATCCAAATAAAGAGAGAAATATCTACATATCTCTGTCTTCTTTTATAAAAAAAATCATTTTTTGAACCATATTTGTTTACATTGGAAAAACATTCTTGTGTGGCCCTTTTACATTGGGATTGAATTTGATCATATCTAATAAAAAATATGTCAAACTAATATCTAGTTGATACAGTAGAAAATATTTTGAATGGTAATAATATATCCTTAGTAAATGGGATATTTATTAAGGGATAACATATCTATTCAAATGTTTCTTATTGAATACATGGAACTTTCACCCACTATTAATGATTAATGTTATAACGAAGAGGATGAAAATCCATTGCAATCATCTTAATATCAAAAGATTAATCTATCATAAATTTTAAATATTTATGAAAAATAATATCTCATAGATGAACTACATGACTTGAGGAGGGTGACTCTACTATTACTATCAAGCTCAAAAAAATGAAGTTGGGAATCAAATAAAACAAGAAACCCACATTAATTAGTACGATTATAAATCCTAATGAGTAAGAGAATTATATTTCATTTACCAATAAATAATAGGATATCTTTCCCTGGATAAACATATAAATCCTAGGTTTAGATCATTAAGTTCTTGTACACAACATGGGTTTACTTATTAGCCACTACATTTATAAACATTCAAAAATAAGGATTAATCTACACTATAACACCAATTTATAATATGATCAAAGAAATTGTTTTAAGGAGTCCACAATCAAAATGGATATCCTTCATTTTCCCTTTTAATAATAAAGATTAAAAACATAGAGTTTACATAAACTTTTTGTATTTAACAAATAATTTCTCAAAGGATGATTTCCCTATCATAATAATAGAACTATTGATTTATGAAATGGATATATTTTGAATTACCTAAATGAATTATTGAAGATTGTATTCATTAAAAAATATTTTTGTGTTTAAAATTTAAGATTATATTGGACGTAATTCTCAGTTGAATTTAAGGAATTATAGACTTATAATTTGATGGTGAAATTTTTCCCAAGTATGTGTTCATAAATATGATATTAGATCATATAGATGATTTTTATTTTTTTCATATTTTTGTGAAGAAAATTTCACAAATTAATTTCGTACATAAATATTTTTCTCTAATATAATATATTCTCCAAATAAAGATAGAAAATTTTGCTAATTATTTTTTATTTTAATTTTATTTATATTTATGTTTTCTATTGACCCCCTTTGTGAATTTGGGATATTTAGATGAAACTTAAAATAAATTTTCTATAGGAATATGAAATGTGATATATTTTTGAGGAGATGATAACACATAGTATATTTTTTTAAGTCCTCACATCTGAATGGCATAGTCGACAAATAAAAAATTTGTTTATATATATTAAAATGGCCATAACATACTAAAATTCAGTAAATAACGAAGGTCACTTATGATATGAGACATAATTATTTATCGTAGAAATGTACTTATACATAGATAAAAAATGTGATATTTCCCAAGGATAAAAATATGGGTCTTCCATAATGCTTATTTTTAAGTAGGAAAAATATAAAGATGTAGAGTTGGACATAAAATAATGTAATATCATAGTTTGTTTGTTAAATACACAATTCAATAAAATAATTGAGTAATTTTGAATATATATTAACTGAGAAGATAGTGGTGGTCATATTCATGAGAATTTAAAAATAAAATATTTGAAATTATTATTCATGATCAATGATTATATTTTTTAAAATCTATTGACCAAAAAAAATTCTATCATAGAGAATCAAGGAAAGTCTCTAAATTTTAAATAGAAAAATTTTCACATATTTTTATGAATATTAAACTAGAAAATGACTAAAGAAAATTGGATTCAAAATGGAGAATAAGAATCATTGTTTTGTTGTATAATTACTATATTAAAGATGTATAAGAAGATAACATTGAGAAATATTTTCTTTTGAGAATGTTTCTTTGTGTTTATGTAAGAATTGTTTTTCTTATCATATGTTTTCGTTCTACCGAGGAGAAAGAATATCAAAGTGTTCATGAATGATCTTGTATAATTTTTATTTATTGTTGGAAACTAAGAAGGACGTTTAACAAAATTATATTGTGATGATATTGTTTTGGTAGTAAAAACAGTATTAGAAGAAGAATTTCTAAGATTTTATGTGGATAAACCATGATGAATATAATATTTCTTTTTCATATTAAACATAAATTAAATAATATTGAATATTTGTGGTTCTAGTGTGAAAAATTCTCCATAATATTTGGGATGTGGATGATACCTTCTTAATTATAGAGTGTGATTATAAATCACTTTTATACACCAAAATTTAATAGTGAAGAAGTAATATGTGTCTCAGAATTAATCTGAACACAATAGAAGTTGGATCTCACATTAATACCTAGCATTATGAAAAATTTTATGTGTGTTGTGTTTCATTTATTATAATTATATATAGGTGATATAGAGATTTATAAAAAGTGGATCTTGAACTTAATTAGGTATAATGATTTTATTCAAATGAATATTTAAAACTACTACCATTGATTCACCCTCCCTTTTAGTAGTAAATTAACTGGTTTGGGAATTTCAAGTGGTATCATAGAAAACCAGGTTCCCCTTGAGATCATATTATATTAATGTTTAATCACTATTAATATTATGTTTTTAAAAATTAGTTGTTGGAAAATATTTTATTGGAATAAAATCCATGATTACAAAATAGAATACTTCCCTATCATTTAACATAAGACCTGAAGGTGAGTGATGTTATAATCATGGGTTTTTACCCTTCTGAGAGAAAATAATCCATTAAATTCATGGATAAGAGGAAAATTTATGTTTATGGAAAATAAATAATTTTTTATGACATCTATATTTTATAGAATTTATAAAACTGAAATGGGGCCTAAGACAACATAGGGTGTTAGAGATATGCTGGAGAACATATATGAAGGAAATGTCAAAATAAATGGGAAACAATTTAACATATGAATAGAAAACCTTTAAGACATAATGATGGATGAATATGTGATTGTGGATGACTATGTAACTAGGGTGAGTTAGATAGTAGGTTATATCAAGGGTTTTGGTGATTTTTTAGAATATTCAATAGTGGTCAAAACGATTATGAGTAATTTTACCGACTTGATTGATCCAAATATATCAACCATATAATAAAATGAACAATTATCTCTAATTGATTTGTATAATACTCTTATAAAGTATGAGATGGGAAAGGATCCTTTGTTTTAGACTATATAGGAAATTCTATTAAAATCAATGAAAAAAATTCAAGATCAAATAGGTTAATGTGGAAGTTGTTTCCTATAATGAATCGTGGTATGATTAAGCAAATTATAAATAACATAAGAGATTAGTGGCCCTTATAACTATAAACATGAAAAATAAAAAGTTTAATTACCAGGGAAAACATACACATGTGATTTATATGTTCATTTATCATAAAATTTATTTTTAATTTTCTATGGAAGAAGAGATTTGAGTATAAAGATAAGGAAGATGAAGAGGAACCATAAATACAACAATAAAAAAAATGATCCAAAGAATAAAATATGTTTCTATAAGAAAAAAATGAGTCCAATAATAAACCATATAAGAATTTTTAGTAATGTATTGGATGAATACTTTAATTTACTGTAATTATTTTAATGAAAATTATATTGTAAGGATTGAAATTTTTTGGAACATGTTGAAATAAAATAAAATTGATCAAATGGAAATTAAGGAGAAGAGAAAACCTACATGATGCATATATCGGAAACTAAACATAAACTGTTTCATGAGATAAGCACTCAAAATTAGAATTAAATAAAATCCTTAATAATGTAATCCAATTTTTTTATGAAATGTAAATATGAGTTACAAAATATGGATAATTATCACATTAAAGAGATAAATCTTATTAAAATGATAGTTATTGAGAAGGAAAGTACTAAAAATGAGTTCAAAAAAATATGGTTGTAAGAGAATAAGAACTTCACAAAAATGAGACAAGTATAATTAGGGAATAAAATATGTTAGGGAATACAAGGAATTATTAAAAAGGTTGTGTAAAAAAGGAATAGTTGTAAAAAAACATATCAGAATTATTTTACACTTGTTCAAGTAAAATATTATAATATAATAAATAAAAATATGAAATCTGTTTCAACTAACACTGCAAGTTATAAGAGGATAAAATGAGGAATCATAGATTGAGAAATGTTCTAAAAAATTAAAATCTATACTATAGAATTGAAAATTAATACTAAAAAGATAAAAATATCGTATACCCAAGAAAAATAAGGATAAAGCTATTCAAAAATAACAACATGGAACAAATAGATACACTCAAAATTTTAATGTATATACTTGATTAAAAGTGTAATTATTTTACTATAATTAGTTTGGTCATAATTCATAATTTTTTGGTAATTTTTTTCTCCTATATAACAAACAAAGGATAAAATTAATGGGAAGGTATCCAAGAACAAAATAAGAACTCCTGTAAAAAAGTAGACATTGAACTAATTTTCAATTATGATACATGTAAAAAATATTTTTAGTTTTTGGAAGATATTTATGGATTATTTGATTAGAAATATCACTGTATATAATAATTCATGAACATGTTAGAAGGGAAAAACAATTGGATGATGGAGAAAAGAAGTATAAAAAAATAAACATGGATGATAAGTCACTTACTGTTGAGGAAGATCTTAAAGCTACGATGTAGAGAAATCCATGTATTCTTGATAGTTCATTCTCAAAAAATATGGTAAGAGATTCCAATATTTTAAATAATATATAAGAAAAAATGGTGGTTTAGTCACTTTTAGAAATTAAATCTTCTTGATGACCATGGTAATTGGTTTAGCTAAGATAAAGCCATAAAATTTATTGTATAAATAGGTTATTTTTAAAGATATTATCAAATATAACATGTTGAGTGTGATTCAACATTGTAATAATGTCAAGGAAGTAATTTTCAAAAGAAAAACTTGTCTCATGTAGCGAATTAAAGATGTAAGAGTCATAATCTAATGTGAGAGGATACGTGAGAATCTATTTCTAATTTGTGACCTGTGAAATTTCTGATTTCTTAGTGTTAAAGAAGAAAATAATCTTTAGAACATTAGAATTGGTTGTATTTTCAAAAAATTCTATAGAAAAATCCCATAATAAAATTTGGTAGGAGATCTTCGTCAACTAATAACAGATAGAGATATGGTTCGTACATATTTCCAAAATGGAACTATTGTGAATGGAAAGTATAATATAGTAGAAATAATACTAAATTAATATCTTAAACCTGTTAAATCATATTTTTATAGAACTATGAGAAAAAAATACACTAAAGTAGAATTATATTTTATTACATTTATTTATGATTTTAAAAGAAAAAAAATTTTTGTTGATGAAGGATGAGTTAGAAGTGGTAGAGTTGTTTATGAATATTATATTAGATTTTTATTGAGAGTTGGGGATCCATATCAAGATTCTAAGGATACATAATGGAAGGGAGTATGTTGGTAATTTTTTTAATCATTTATAGTTAAATATGGGATTAATCACCAATTCAATAATACCCATACTATCTATAAGAGTGGTTTTACTAATAGAATGAATATAATACTTATCGAAATAGAGAGGGCTATGCTTGATGTTTTTAATTGGTTAATTTTTTAAAGATAATTTGTGTTCATAGATATACACATCCAAATTAGGTTTTCACTAAGACCAAACCCTAACTTCACTTCTTACAAGATTTGGTATAATAGGATTAAAAATATTAATTACTTCACACTTTTTGGAATCCCTTATTTGATGAAAATTAAGAACCCAAACCTTGAGGAAATTGATGAGAAGTATGAGGAGAGTATATTTTAAGAATAATTGTAAAATGGTAAAGGAAATACATGATGGAACAAAATCATACATGAAATTGTTAACTATTATGATATAAAATTATTGAAAATAAATCTTATATTGATGCACTAGATACAAGATATTTTGAAGAAGATAATGAAAATGAGGAGTAGTTTTATGAAAAAACTAGTGATAAATATATTAAAATAGTCCACATATTTATGATTGAAAATTTTAATATCCAAGTGATGAAGAGGAGGTTAATGAAAATTGAAAACTGAAGTTTAAAAAATTTAATAAACATAAGGATACGTAAAATATAATTGGGGATCAAGTATACTAATTAAAATAAAAACAAGGTTGATGTACGAAAATTAAACATCCCTAATTTCTCAAATAGATCTAAATTCAACAGATGGATCTATCATGTAAAAAATAATGGGTTGAATTAATTAATGAATAAATTGAGCAAATTTTGAGAAATTACACATGAGATCTTATCCCAAGAAAAAAAAATATAAAAAAATATAATTTTTATAAAGTGAGTATTAAGGAATATGATTAATGATATGGGGTAGTTCATAAAGAAAAAAGGCCATACTTGTTTTCAAAGGTTACACACATAATTAGAGTATGCATTTTGAAGATAAATCTTCTCTTATTACAAGGTTGGAAGCTAATATAATGTTCCATTCTATTTAATAACATAGATAATACAAAATATATTTAATGGGTTTGAAATATACCATATTAAATGGTTATATGGAATAATATGAAAACATTTATTATCATAAATAATGTTTTCTTAATAATTATTGAACACAGATCTTTATGATAGAAAATGTTCTATATGGTCCAAAATATTCCCCTAGATCCTTTTACTCAACGTTGGATGAGTACATAATATATATGATTTTTACAAAAGGAAAAATGGGAAATTACCAATATATATAAAAAATAGAAGTAGTTAATCTAATTATATTTGTATATATTTTTTATATTATTTATATATGAGATCATGATAGTTCCCTTAAATCACTTTCTAAACAAGTGAATAATTATTATAATATTTCCTTTCTGAGAGAAATGAGGTAATTTTTGGGATTATATGTAATATAAGAGGAAGAATTTATTTTTCTATCCTAAGATAAATTTACATGTGAATTATTTAAACAATTCACCATAGAAGAATCCAAATTAGTATCCACACCAATACATGTAAAAATGGAACCTAGAAAGGGTACTAAAGGAAAAAATATTGAGTCAAAATGAGTTTAGAAAATCGATAGATAGTCTATTTTATTTCACTGTCTCCAGAACTAACATAATTTTTATATTGAGATTTTGTGAAAGGTATCCTTCACGATCCAACCCAAGATCTTCCTCCATCAAAAAACTGATCCCACTAGTGACATCCTCGGGGCACATTCCTCATCACCCCATGGTGGTGACAAGCACAGTGGCATCAATGTAATCTAAATGGGAATGATTTTTACCAATAGATATTTAATAAACAATCTATGGAAAAATTAAGTAAAATATTTGAATGAAATATCCATATATCAAACATCCATTCCAAGTAAAATATATAATAAATAAATAAATAGTATATAGAATAAAATAAAGTAAATAAATAAAATAAGCAAATACTTATCTCTCCCCATGTATCCCTCCCATGTAATAATAATTGTAGCTTCCACTAGTACCCTCCTATCCTCCAACATATGTAGCTACCATCCATCCATATAAAGTAATAAAATATTATAGAGAAATTTTATTAAAGGAAAACAAAAATTAATAAAACAATCAACATACCTCCCTAAAACTTATTGAGCTACCATCCAACCTCAACTAAACAGGCTCCATGAGTAAAAAAAATTATAACAGAAAATATTAGATATGAGTGATGTTAATATCATAGAAGAAATTAAAAGTAAACCAAATGTCATAAATAATCTCTAAATAAAATATCCATTTCATTCTAGTTTAAAAAACAAGAATTTTTTTATTGGTTCTAGTTTTTATTTTGAAACCAAATAAAAATTATCATTATTTTATAAGGAAAAAATCTTTAAAAAATGGGGGGATATTAATTTTCAATAAAAAATTCATTTCATTCATTAAATGGAAGGAATAATTTCACTTTACATAAATTAAAAAATTTATACATTTTTTAGAAAATAAGGAATGATGAATAAAAATATCTTGTATAATGGGAAACTCATGTTTACAAAGGTTAGTGCCTTGGGTCCTCGTACTCTTGGTAATCAAACAACATAGAACCATTCTCATGCATGAACTGCTAGAGATTATGAAACCAAATTTCAATAGGTAACTAATCCATATTATCATTATGTAGTTTATCTAGTGTTATACAATATCTCATAGGCTAGGTATAATTTACATTTCTTAGTGAAATATAGTCTACCTCCCTATGTATCCAAGGTTATCATGTAATTTACTTTCCCCTTTGTGTCTAATCACATTACCAATTTCCATTCAACCCTGATCAATGTATAAAAAATAAATGATTTACATTTATAATGAAAAGGGAAAATATTTTAAAACACCAAAGTAACATAAAAATAAATATCAAGATCATACCAACGAAGCATCATTATTTATGAAATTCCAAAATAACTTTTCCAAATACATTTTTAAAACCACACCTAAATTTACCTTTTCATCAATTCATTTAGAAAACCATGGAAAACATCATGCTTAATGTTAAAGGTCACCATTTTATTTTTTTACCCATATAAACATACTCATATATATATGTATACATATCAAATTCCACAAATTCACAATTAAAATGTTAATTTGTGCGTGCACGCACACACACACACACAAATATATATGGATACCCATGTATAACTTTGGAACCAACACATACACACACATATATGTATATAAGCATATCATAATACTTTTCAATAATATCACATTTCCATTTAAAACCAATACATATTTTTTATTCATATGAACAATTTACAATTCCATTTTGAATTTTTATAAAAAAAGGATTGATAAATTTATTTAAAAATGATTTTGGAATGATTATAATTTTTAGAGGAACCGTTGATGTGAAAATAAAAGTAAATGAAATTTTATTTTTTACTTTAAATACTCCTTTAACATATCTAATATTGTCATTTTATATTGAAAATAGATCTTAGAAATGAATGAAAGATAGGTTCTTAAATTTAAAGATAAATGAAAGGATAAAACTATATAAAACAAAATAACTTCACAAAAAGAGGCTTGAATCCAAATAAATGAGTTCCAAATAGGATATAATGACAAAGAGGTATCCCAAATCACTAAAAGAACCAATTAAAATTAGGTACCATAGATATCTAGGTCTCTATGATCTATCTAGGCTAAGAACCAAGGGAGAAAATCCGATAAAGAGGGAGACAATATAAAAATATTACCTCAATGGATTGACAATTAATCATGAAGAAATATTAATGAAATCACTATATGAAGTTAGAGATGATGGGGAGACACATGGGAGAGGGGAGCCCCATACAGGGGGTTCATGCAAGCTATGAAGGGGAGGGGTGATGTAGAGGAAAGAAAAAGGATAAGGGACTAATAAATAATATTAATAAAATAGTTTTTCTAAATATTGGGAAATACACATGATTGGCCAATTATTACGGCTCCTACTTGAGGGGATAGAAACCTCACATGGGTAGGTCACATGGTAAAAAAACTTATTCCAACTGAGTATTTTGGTTTTATTAATGGATAGACTCATTCAGGTGCTTTGTGCACAATTTCTACTAATTATGTGACAATTATGAACCTATGATGGAATTATATAATTTTAAAATTTTAATCTTGTTCAGCCTAAAAATATATTAAAAAGTTAAATAAATAAATAAATGAAATAAAAATTAAAATTTTAGATTTGGGGGTAGTAATTCTCCCCACCATAACGCTTTATTCACATAAGAATCATTAAATTAAATGCTTGATTCTAGATGAAATGGGGCCTAACAATTACAATTGTGAAACACCTTGAGAAATGCCAAACTGAATGGATTTACTCTCGAGGACTGATGATGAAATCCTCAATGTATGAATAAGGAACTCTATAATTTTCTATTTCCCTCATTACCAATAACCATAAAGTAATCAAAACTAAAAATGGAAATTTCCAAGACATGGAAGAGGGTAAAATTCCCAAAAAAATATTTACATTCCAAGGAATTACAAAAAAAGTATTATGATGGAAAGAGATGAAAAATTAATCACAAACAGTTGGTAGTGGTTGGGGAAAAAACCAAAACATTTCTCCAACCAAAAAACAAAAAAGTACAGAAATGATAAAAGAAAAGGATCCCAAAAATGAATCAAAGATGGTGGTATCCCTACCATATTTTAATCAAACTAAAACACTAGTTTTCCAGGAAAAAACATTGTCTTGGATGTTTATAAGTTGAAAATACACATGAAAAGAATAAATCATAAGTCCCATCATAAAAATCAAGAAATACTATAATGTGAAACCATCTCCAAGAGATAATAAAAAACCATATAAAACCCAGACAACCAAATAATGTTGGATGAGAGAAATTCATGTATAACCATTATTACGCAAAACTAAACTTGAACCATAAAAACAAAAAGGGAAAATAATTGGGTCAAGATAGAGTAAACTTCGTTGTTACACCTAGAACACTGAATCCCATCAAACCCTATATTCATCTCTTTTCCCTTTAATATGATGTTAAAGAATTGAATATTCATAATCTTTGGTCATCTCAAATGATATTCACTATATAATATTCATCTCCTTCTATGTGACTATATATTTGAGAATTTTGTTATCTATATATTGTTCACAGTTATCCCCAAAGAGATAATGATTCCATATTTTCAATGTTAATATCATTATAGCTAACTCCAGATCATGCATTGGGTATTTATTTTCATGAAATTATAGATTCCTTTAATCATAAGCTATGAAATTGTTATTTTTCATTAACACATAACCTAATCCCTTCTTCGAAGAATTGTTTAACACCATTAATAGTTGTCAACTTGTTGGTAGTGTGATCATAGGGGAAATGAGAAGTCTTCTTTTCAAATAATTGAATCTTTCTTCACATTATTCATTAAATAAAAATTTGAGTCCCTTTAGAGTTATCTTGGTAAAAGGTTTCAATGATCATGATAATTTCCTCACAAATAAATGATAATACCTAGATAACACAAGTAAACTATAGATATATTTCATAGATATTGGCCTTGACCATTCTTCAATTTATTTTGTCTTTTAAGGATCCAAATATATCCCATTTATTGTGATGATATTCCCCAATAATGATATTTCCTTCAAATATAACTCCCACTTACTGTACTTAGTATAAAGCATACCCTTTCACAAGGTCTTGAGAACAGTGTTCAAATGATCCTCTTTATCCTCCTTTATTTAAGAGTATATTAGGATATAATCATTAAATACAACAAAACATTTTTTGAGATGATATATAAAGACTATATTCATAAAATATATGAATATTTATGGAGAATTAGTGAGTCCCAATGGCATAAATATGAACTTAGAGTGTATGTACTTTGTATGAAAAAGAGGCCTTGAGGGTATATTCCTTCTTAACCCTTACATGATAATATCCCAACCAATGATCCACCTTGGAGAAGTATTGTTCTCCATGTAGAAGATCAAACAAGTCATTCATCTGGGGAAAATGATACTTTTTCTTTATCGTGATCCTCTTGAGCTCACGATAATCAATGAAAAAGCATATTGACCAATCCATCTTCTTGACGAAGAGGACTGGTGGACCCATGTTGAAGAACTTAGGTGTGAAAACCCTTTATCTATATTTTCTTGTAGTTGTTTATTTATCTCATCAAGTTCTACAAAAACCATCATTTTTGGAGTATTGGGTATTAAAAATGATCCATGTATATGTTTCATTGAAAATTAAAACTCCCTTATTGGAGTAAGACCATGAAATTCCTCGCAAAAAACATAAATGTATTCCCTAAAAATAGACATTTATTTGAGTATTATTATTTCTTTAGACTCAATCATTTGATCTAGATACTATTACTCATATAGAAATAATATCCATGCTTGAGATGTGGGTGCTAAAGAATATTCATTCTCCTCCTTGCACCTGTATAAAATTAGATGTCAATTCATAATATGGAGAGTGATTTTCTAATCATGGAAAATAATGTTGTCTCTATATAATGAAATTCAGTACATGCCTAGGTTTGCATAAAATTCTACAAAAGGAAGTATGATAAGGTTTACTGGGAAGTTCAATACACAAATTGTGATAGGTGGAGTTATATACATGGGATGCAATAATTTATTCAATTTCCACATTCAATAACCTTACTACTTCCATGATTTTTGGTGGTGTATGAATAGTTTTACTAAACTTTCATGATATAAAGGAATGAGTAAAACAAGAATCAAAAAGTACATTCACTATTATTGAATAAATAACAACCATAACTATCATCACATCATTTTTGGGATTCATTTTAACAGTAGTAATGGAAAATATCACCCTTGCTGCTTTGGATGTTGTTGGTTTCCTTTGAAAACCCCTAGGATAGGGAATTGGATTGCAAAGTGCTATGGTTCCTTATAGTTGTAGCAATTAACATTGTTCTAAGGGTTAATGGAACCACTAATTTAGTCCATCGCATTAGTGGGTTTCCAATGTCCTAAATTATAATTTATGTATCATTATTTCTTCCACATAAATCATTTCTTTGTCCCTCTTAGGGAATATACAGGGTTCTTATTTCTTTACTATTGACAAGTGGGATGATGAAATTTATTGTCGCCATTAGATTTCCCCTTCAGAGTGCTAGAATTGAACTACACTTTCTGATTTATATCCTCATGATAACTTTAGGAATCACTAATCTCTATTTCATCTTTTAGGGAACATTAGATAATTTCTTTATATCTATCAATGTCAAGGATCACTAGGGCTTTTTTATAGACTTGGTTTTATACCAACAAAAAAGTGTTAAATCCTACATTTAGGGGTAACAAAAAAACCAGAGGCATATCATGAATGTATTTTGAATTTTACCTCATACACCACAATATATTCATTTTATTTTCTGCATGATGTCAATGAAATACCTTTCCATTTTATGATGGATAGTGAGAGAAAAATATTTATCAAAAAACATTTTCTAGAATTAATTCCACTAGATCTATTTGATCACTACCTCATGATTCGTATTCTTGATCAATTTCCACACTGATCACCTTCAACCTTTATATGATAAAAAAATATAAGATCATTCTCATGTTCAGAACATTGAAGGATTGATATGATCATTTCAATGGAGTTGATCCATTGTTCTGTGATTAATGAGTCAGACGATCCATTGAAAGTACGAGGACTTTTTCACATGAAGTTCTAAATTGAATATTTTTCTATATTATGGGGGTTTGGCAGATCCTCTTGACTGAGTATTATATTCAAGACCAGAGTCAACTGAGATAATATCAAGTAAATTATTTTGATTTCTCCTCCCATTGGATTGGGACACTTTTCATTGATGTCATCATATTTCCCGTCAAAATGTTTGTTTACCTGATTCCTAATATTTCTAGAAATTGTTGAGAATAAAGTGAACAATTAGGGATGAGTATTTTTAAAATATTAAACACATAATAGAGAATCCAATTCTATTGAATGGATAACTTATAAATTAAATTTATATATTCATCTTATGAGTTTATAGGCTTCAATCTTTGTCATTCCTGATCTATTTCCTAACATATATTATTATGGAATTTTTTTGTTCACATAATAATGGATTCTAATGAGATTATGAATTAAACAAAGCATATCCCATGGAATTTTTGATCTAGGTTCACATTAAGGACTGTTGTTATATACTAGGATACCCTATGTCTGGTTTAGAACACCTTATAAGGGTTTTTACTCCTAGGAACATCTTTTCAAGTACCACATCCACTTATAGTATCTAGAAATAGATGTATTTTATTTATAAAACACATAATGTATATTTAAAAAAATCTATGTATGTTTTCATTATACTTATTCTTATCCCAAATGATTTTATCTAGAGTGTTTTAATCATAATCCCAAGAATAAATAAATTTTTTCTCTAATACCATCTATAAAAATCCTACTCGTTATCACACATTAATAATTTATTTATTACATAAAATTACTATTAATAAAACTAACAAGATTGATAAGTATAGTGTATTTTTTAATTAGGTACAAAACATAACATCTCAAACATGGGATATAATAACATTATTAAAAAAATTTCAAACCATCCTTTATTGAAAACTTCTTTAACAGGCTCAAAATTATTCTTATAATATAAAACTTCCTGGTATAACATATGGAAATAAATAATAAAGGGGTGATCTATAAATCATAGTAATTGAATTAACATGGAATAAGTGATATAGGTTATACAATAGGCACATCAATGATAAATAAAAGGAAAATTTATAATAAGGAATGATATAACATGAAAATCATAACATGGAAAATATGGAAAAATCTTAAATCACGGAATCATAAACAGAGGTCAAGGATAAACCAATAAGAATTAATTGTGGAAAAATTAAAATAAATGAATCAGGTACAAGCCTTTCCCAACATGACGTATCATGATACTAAACATGATCAAATGCATTGTAGTGCTATCTGGTCACATCCATCATAATCATTTCATTCTCATGCTCAAGTGTGCCATATAGATCGTATGACATGGGTTTATTCATAATTATAATTTATTAAACAATCAAAAAATGTGGAAAACATAAATTTATGTCACAAACCAATAATTATATGTTCATAAAGTTGAATACACTTGATGGAATAATGGGTATTATATCTACTGCACAATTGTTTTGGTGTGGAAAACCAGAGTGAATTTTTAACAGCATTACGACATTACATAAAATTTCATAAAAATGGTTTATGAGAGAGAATAGAGACTCTAAATATTTTGAAATAAAATGGGTAGTATTCTATACCATTAAAATCATATTCCAAAATTAGAAATTTGGAAATAGAAGTCACACAGTAATGAAGAAACATGAATAAAGAAAATAATCCATAAGAAATTTTAGTATAGTAACAGGTGATCATAATGAATCACTGGAGTATTAATGAGAGTAAATAAAATCTCTATGATTTTATAATTCAAATGTAAATTTAGTGGAATATGGAATATCATATCCCATAATTAGAAATTAAAAATTGAATGACATAAAATAAAAGGAGTGCTTGATAAAAGAGGACATTAAATGATCCCTTATGTGAGTGTGTGTATCCAAAGGCTTGGGAGAGGCTTTTTGAATGCTTGGGGTTCCCTGAGAGGACTATAATGAGTGAATATAAGATTTTTAATGTTATAAAAAGAGATTTAGGGAAGAGATATGGGATATTTTCTATTTTTACATATGAAAAGAGGGAAATTTGTTTATTATTTTTATTTTGGGCTCTACATAAAAAAATAAACAAAACCACAATCCATCGCATGGTTTTTCACAATATTTTCTATAAAATTGGAGTGGCTTAAAATATTTTATAAGGAATAGTGTAGAAATTATTAAAATATTACCCCTTCATGATGTGCTGGTAAGTCACACTCTTAAGGATATGATTTTAAAAATTAAAATATATTACATGTTTAGGAGGATTCAGAATGGATTTATAAAATAGATAAAATAAACAAAAAATCACATTATTTGGAAGGGAAAACATTTATTTGGTCTCTAATACCATTTATATTACTTATTAAATCACATTTGGGTCATTTTGATGCAATGAAACACAAAGTATATTTATACGGTATTCAATTTTTAACTGAAAATTCAACTTTCTTAGAAAATTATTAAAAATTCACCATTAGATAATTTCAATGTCTTGATTCCCAAAATAATATTCATTTAATTAAAAAATTTTAAAAAAAAAATTAATTTTAATTTAAAAATAAAAAATTACATTTATCGGAGATAATGAGTTTTTTTGACAATACCATTTTTTGAATGCTTATAAAAAATAAATTTGACTTTGTAAAATGTATATGATCATTTATATTTAGTTAAATTTATTTAATAATATTATTTTTAAAAAATATCATTTATTTCAAAAATACATTAATTCATAATAATAAATTCTTTAATTGAATTTGAATATTACACAAAAAATACTATCAATAGAAATCATTTATAAAGTAACAATAATAGAATGAAAATATATGAATTTTTCTATAAAAAATAATTTACATAGTCATATTCCAAGGTTCTTGTTACATATCAATTTAATACAACAATAAGCGCTCTAAGGATATGGTTTTTTATGGTGGGAGTTTCATGGGAAGGGTCGGTGAACATTTTATGGTTTGTGATCTTGATGAGCTTGAATTTTTCCTATAAATGGTTTTCCTTGTTCTTAAGTTGTTGGATCTTGGCTTGGGCTTGGTCAAAGGAAAAGCCTAAAAATTATATCTCCCTCAAATGCTCCGATAAATAGGATTCATAGTGTGTGACCCTACTGGTTGAGTTCATCACTTTCTTTTTCTGTGACAATTGGATTATTTAAAACCCTATATTTATTCAAATCATGTGATCATTGTACAAAAACAATATTATCAATGTTAACGATTCATAATGGTTTATTAAATCTGATATAATATATTAAAATAACATATGTGCAAGTGTTTTCTATAACCATATTTCATTATAATACTTTTAATTACATTTCAAGGGAAATATTATTTATAATAGTTTGGGTAATTACAAAAACTATATTAGGGTAAATTGTTCTAATTTTTCTAAATGATTTCATTTTTTAATGAATGGTGAAGATACTAATTTTTATTAAAAACTTCATTTTCCTTTAATGAGTTTAGAAGAAAATTTTATTTTAATGTGTCTTTAATATAAAAAATAGTTCAATTATACATTAATTAATCCAAATTAGGTCATTATTATCAATTCTATTTTAAATATTGAGACAAATTTTTATTATATTTTTATTTTTTTTCTTTTGGAAAACTATTTTTTAGACATGCCTAGGCATGTAATTTTAAATTAAAATCATCCACTTTTATGAGTAGAATTTATAAAATTGGATTCAATAATTTGAATAATAATAATTTATATTATCTAATATGGTAAACTAAATTTTAAACCATAATTAATAGTGAAAACTATAAAAATTATTTACATTCGTTGAGTTAAAAATAATTTTACCAGGAATACAAATAAAAATATAAGGGTTAAAAATGATCAAAAACATATTTAATTACTATTAGATAGTCATATGTAGAATATATCTATTCTGAGGTTAAAAAATTGGGTATTTTGGATATATTTTTCAAGAGAAAAATGATGGGGTAATTATTTCTTTTAAAAAAATTTATTTGTCTCTATCCCCCACTTATAGAGGGACACCCCTCTCTACTCTTTTACACACATCCAAAACCCATTGGTTCAGAAATAAATACCCAAATAACTTCCATAATTACCTCTCTTCATCCTAGAAGTATTTGTTTTATTAGAAATCTAACCCCGGAATGATTTTTCTTTAAACCAAAAGAAGTTGTCTGAAGAAGATGTAACGTCCTTAAACTAGAGTTAAATTTTATTTCTTATTCCACATCCTTAAATAAGTATTAAAAAATGATGATATAATAATATCAGTATATTCCATATAATTATATGTTTTTATGTTAATTTAATTACATAAAACTATATATCCTCTATCATATGCCAAACAAAACCGTTGATCATGTGTATGACAGGCTACTACTTTAGGAACTAACGTAATTCATTTTCCTTCAACTATTTTCATAGATAGATATAATGATTCATATAATATTTAGGGAAGATATTTATGATATAATTAAACTTTTCAAATTATATAATAATATTTACCATCTTACTTTATATTTTGTATATAATATAATAATGTCGCTCGTCTGTATGAAGGACTACCGCCTCATGAAGAAATATTATACTTTTTTCACATACGCTTTACATGGATGGTAATAAGAAATAAATTTATTTTTATTTATGATATTAATAAAATATAAATATTTATTAAATGTTAATATATACTATTTTTTCTTACATTATCATTCATTGAATAAATGATAGCGTCATTCGTGTCTGTGCCAGACAACCATCTTGTGGAGCAAGGTGATACATTGTTATTACCACCTAATATGAAGATTATGTGTATATGTATTTAAAGAAATATTAAGATATTTATGATATAATAATCATTTTTGAAGATAAAATAGAAAATAACTTTCTTCCCTCATTATCATAGAAAAATGTAAATGTTACTCATGCGTACATACGACCAATCATCTCCAGGATTATAACGTAGTTCATTTTCCTTAAACATATTTAACGATTGGAAAAAGAATTATAAATTATTCATAAAAATTATAATTATTTCATGTTTACCATTCTTTATAAGATGAATTAGTTATATATTTGACCTTAGACGACTTACCAAAGTGATTTTGCACATATGAGTTATTTATCACTAAAATATCTGACATGGAATTAATTGTTTGTGTAATTCAACATGTTGTGGTAAAAAGTAAAATAAAAATAATAATATATTTTAATTTTTTTAATAAATTAAATAATTAACTAAAATTTATTATTTATAGAGATAAAATATCACATGTGACAAATCGATCTTGAGGTAATTGATCTCTATAAACCACCATTTTATATAGGCATGAACTTTCTCTCCCTAATTATCTATATATCTCTTTAATAATATTGAATTATTTTTAAATTATATAAATATATGTCTCTCAAATATAATCCTAGATTATTATCCATTATTTTTTAGGGAACTACATTTATTATGACCATTTCTTAAATGTGTTCATTTTTAAATTTCCAATGATTATTATAAGAAGAAAGAACATGTAACCCATTATATTTCCATTGTTATGTCTTTCTTTATGACTTATGATAGATTTTTTTTGAAACACATAGATCATAAACATGTTATGATGAGTACACCAAGATAGTGCTCTAATTAATTTGGTATATCTTTTGTCTTATAAGGTGTCATCTACGAGATTAGGGGAAAAACCTAATCTATTTTGAGACTTTTTCCACCATGTGTTATTGTATAAGAAGTTATTCTAGAATCATGTGTATATCATGTTATATTTTTTCCCATATTTACTATGATTCAATTATCTTATTATACTCTTTTGATTATGATATTCTTCCATGAAATTACTCACAGGCCATCTATTTTATGATATCATATTATACCTTTGACTCTCATGATATGTTTCCTTATCATTTTTATTCCTTTACTAGGTTTTTTATCTCACCACTGCTTTTATGTATTCCCTATGCAATCCCATGTATTTTTAAGAGATAAAATGTATTTTGGAATCTCACTATACATAATAAAATAATAATTCAATGATTCAAGTTCCTTTTGATTTAATACGAACCTAGTTTTCTAAATATATAAGGACTCTATGATTGTTGTGTAGTATTAGTGGGTATTTATATTTAATAATCACGTAATAATATGTATAAAAGACTTGGTTCATCGTATTTTGTATTAGTGGAAATGTAATGAATATGATCCTTAGGAACTGTCCTGTATAAGCATTGGACGAAGCATAAATATCTTCCAGAGGACATCATGGGGAAATGTCTTTTACTAGGGATGGTGTTTGGTCCCATACAGTAGGTCTAGCTCCCCGTGAATTTCTTGGATAGGTATCAATTATAGTCTAATTTAAATAATTTCATACCTCCATAGTTAGAATAAGAGAAAATGGTTAGTTATCCTTTGGAACTT
The DNA here is from genome assembly GCA_963277665.1 of Viscum album. NCBI lineage: Eukaryota > Viridiplantae > Streptophyta > Magnoliopsida > Santalales > Viscaceae > Viscum > Viscum album. The sequence continues at coordinate 1,060,880,503 of OY728148.1, read as the reverse complement.
GGACGCGCAAACATTAGTGAGAACCCTATAGACAAGTATATAGATAAATTTAAGGATAATTATATGTATAGAAAAGTATTTTGGAATCTTGGTGAAGTATAAAGTGAGCGGTTTTTGCTAAAATATATACCATTATAGATTATAAAAGTTGATGTGTCTCTGAAAAATAGGTACCTAGTGTTAATAACAAAAAATATGGAATAATGATAAAGAATCAATTTTCACATGGTTCATGAAAACAGGCCTTGATACACCCTTGGTTTGACAATCCTAATGGATATGCTCTTGAAATTAAAAAACTCTTTATAAATCATTTTGAAGACATGAATGAATTTTTAGGTTAGAAAACCTAATAGTAAACATTACCATCGATAATGTAGATTGACAACTAAAGTCCAATAAGTCAGGACACACATATCATTCATGAGTTATTACAAATAATTTTATAAGTTTCCCTTTAGTATGTTAAAGTATTATCATCCTATGTTTTTATTTCTTTTAGTTAATGGATGGAAATAAGTGAAACCCTACCATCCATAAACATGAATGGAAATGTGATGATTTCCCTAATGCTATGGATAACCATATGGGAGTATAAGACGAGAAATTCATGGAAGTACTTGATCAAATAACTCATGTTATAATTTATTACATGAATCATGGGGAACACCCTACTCCTCCAAAGAAGAAGTGACATGTAATTGGGTGATTTATATGAAGAACTCCACCTAACTATAGTGGATATTTTGATCCCATCATTTTTAAACAATTATTTAATTCCAGTGAGAGTATATTTTATGTCATTCAATTTATAGAGAAAGAGAAAGTTATGGTGACCATCTATCACATTGAGGGTGAAATAGATTAGTGGTAAAAATAATCAAAAACACAAATTCCAATGAATATATTGATTCCATGGAATGGTAGGACTTCAATAAAATATTTTATAATAAAAGTTTTCCCCAAAAGTTCTATCATAAAATGGAGATAGAGTTAATCAGTTTGAATGATAAGGAAGAAGAGTCTATTGGGGAGTGTGGAAAATCTCCACAAGGCTTTCATGGTACTCCTTCAAAATTTATATCAGAACTGAAATTAAGGTGGAATCTTTCTTTAGTGGGGTAAATCAAATTCTATCACAATATTTTGAGATTTTAGAAATTGGTAGTAAAGAAGAGATTTTATTGTGCCTTCAAAATAGAGATGGATATCATTGACCCTCATTGTTATTTTGGTAATGTATACAAAAAAAAAGAGTTTCCTTCAGAGCCATTAATATATAAATCCCATGGAGGAATGAAAACCAAACATCCCACTTGTAAATATTGTTGGAAAAATCATCTCAGAAACTACATAATAGGAATTAAAAGATGATTTAGGTGTGGAAAAGTGGGGATCAAGATAATTAGTGTCATAAGGAAATGAATAAATCCACTAATTATAAAAAGGAAAATGTGGTTCCAATCAACACTATGCCTTCCATAGAATGTCCTAACTATAACAAACATGGAAATTTTGAAATATAATTTCTTAGTTGAAGGTTTTATATAGAGAAACATTAATATCAACCTACAAGGTAACAATAAATTATGTATTATGTCACTATGGTTGAGGTGGACACCAACACCGATGTGGTGGTAGGTATTCTATCCATTAACTCCAGAGTAGTAAAAAAATATATTTATTCTAGTTCTATTAATTCATTAAAGTATTAAATGTTTAGTAGAACTATACAAACACCTCTTAAAATAATGTGGTTTTATCTATATTTAAGAAAAACAAATAGAGTGATTTTTTCATCCCATGCATATAAATCCTCTATATAAATTGTTTGTGGATCTAAAATTTTGAAAATTATTATCTAAAGTTTTTATTGGAGTTTGATTCTCTTTTGGTCATGGATTGGTTATCCTTATATGAATCCAACATCAACTATCAAGAGTGGGAGATCACTCTTCTCATCCCAAGCCATCCTCTGATTCTATATATGTGTTAGGAGGAGGAATAACCACCCCTACAATTTTTTTAAGAATTAATATTATTACCTAATGAGAAATAATATCCAGCCTAATGATTGAGACAAAGGAGAGAATATTTATTGAATACATATCCATTGTGAGGTATTATACATATGTATTCCTTTAATAGTTGTTTTGTCCTCCTCCTGACTGAGAGGTTATGTTTTCAATCAAACTTATACATGTATCTTTACCGATATCCAAGAATCCTTATAGAATTTACATATTTGACTTTGGATAACTCATGAAGTTATTATAAGAGAATGTGGAAAAAGGGTTTATATGCCCAAGTGCTTCATCATGGGGTGCATCTATCCTCTTCATTAAGAAGATGTTTGATTCATTGTTCTTCTATATAGATTATCATGAACTAAAAAACACGATAAAGAACAAGTATCCCCATCCATAGTTAAAATAATTGCTTGATCAGCAATGTTGAGAACATTATTTATCTAAGGTGGACCTTCATTTAAGGTATCAAAAATTACATTTGAAGAAGGAGAATATTCCAAAATAGTATTTTGAATAAGGTATGAATTCTATGAGTTCATAGTGATGCCTTTCTTACAAAATAATGCTATAGAAATGTTTATGGACTTAAGGAATAGAGTCTTTAAGATTACCTTGATAAATTTGTGGTAGTATTTATAGATAATATTATTATATATTCTAAGAGTAAGGAGGAATATATAAAGAATTAAAATACTATGACAAGGTATTTGATAAAGGAGAAACTATATGAAAAGTACAATAAATGTGACTTCCGAGTAAAGGAACATTCTTGTGGTATATTATCACCAAAAAGGGATTTTGTTGGACCCTTATTAGACAAAGACAATTGAGTGGTGGCCTAAACCAACATATATAATAGAGATATTTCATTTCCTTAGATTATCTAGGTATTATCATAGATTTTTTATTTTTTATGATTTTCAAACTTATTAACCAAGACAACACAGAAGGGAGTAAAAATTTTCTAGACTAGTGAATGCAAAGAGAGCTTTAATGAGTTGAAAAAGAGGCTTGCAACTTCACTAGTACTTAAGTATCCCTTAAGTGGGATTTTTTTGTATATATAAATTCTTAAAATAAGGGTTTTTGTAGTTTACTATTAAATTATGATAATGTGATAATCTATTCTTCATGTTAGATAAAATTTTACAAGAAGAATTATATCACACATGATCTATTGTTAGTTTGTAGTGATCCTCGCATTGAAGATCTAGCGGTATTATCTATAATGGGAGAAGTGAGAAAAAAATATAGATAACAAGTCCCTCAAATATATATTCACATAGAAGGATCATAAAAAGTGAAAAAAGAGGGTATGAGTATATCAAGGAATATGACTACTCAATCCATTACCATCATGGGAAATAAAATAAGGTGAGAGATGATCTATGTAAGTAGGACTTGAAAATTTTATCAATGATGAGAATTGTGAAGGATCTAATCATATTATATTTGAAAAGGATGGAAATGAGAATAGTAAAAATATCATTATACTACCCTGCAAAAATAATGGCTCAACCATCCACTCTTGATAGGATCATAGAGGCCCATAAAGATTACTAGGTTCTATAGAAAAATGTATCCAATATTCTAGAGTTAGACTTTACTAAAGAAGAAGTTATAATATTTGAAAAATGGATTTGTATCCCATCAAAACAAGATATAAAGATAGAGATTATAGTCAATGAATATTTTTTCATTATCTTTTCATCCTTGAATTACTAAAATTTAAAGAGATTTTAATAAAACAAATTTGTGAGATAACATGAAGTGGAAGATTGCAAAATTTGTATCTTGATGCTTGGTAAGCCATCATGTCAAGGCTATATGAAAGAAGTATAAGGGTATCATGCAACTATTTCCCACACTAGTACAAAAATGGGAAATCATAACAATGGATTTTATCATAGGATCCCTATTAAACATAATGTTAATAATTTCATATGGGTGGTAGTCGATCACCTTACCAAATTGACATATTTTATTTCTATCAATGAAGATTTATCACTTAAACAACTCACTAAGATATACATAAGAGATGTGTTAATATTTCATGGAGTTCCAGTCTCTATTGTATTTTATATATATCAAAGTCTTACCTCATGGTTTTAGATAATCCTTCAACAAGATTTTTATACAAGATTTAGTTTCCTTACTACTTATCTCCCTTAGAAGGATTGTTCAGTATGAGGGAACCATCCAAATTCAAGAGGATACACTGAGGTATTGTTGAAGTTATTTATAAGGATGTTGGGTTGAACACTTCCATAGTAGAGTTCTTATATAATAATAATTTACATCATAACATTCAAATGGAACCTTAAGAGGCTCTCTAGGGGAAGAAATTTCAGACTCTAACATACTAAGATGTAGTTGGAGAGTAGAAGTTAATAAGACCTGATCATTCCCATGATATGAAAGATAATATCCAAACCATTCATATTCATATGAAATATAAAAAAAATATAAAGAATAGATATACATGAAATAATAAAAATAACCTATAGTTTGTGGTAAGAGGTAAGATGATCCTCTGTATTTCACTATGGAAGAAAGCCATGATGTTTGGGAAGAAGGGAAATATTATTCCTAGATAAATTGGACCCCTTGAGATCTTTGATTTCATTAGAGTGGTGGACTACTAACTATAACTTCCACATAACCTATATGATGTATATGACGTGTTCCATGTATCCCTCTAGAAGAAGTATACCCCATGCCCCTTGCATGTACATAATCCAGATATGGTACTATTGTAGATATAACATTCATAGAAGGAGAAGCCCGTGAAGATATTGGATAATAGTGGAAATTTTCTATAAAACATGAAAACTCACCACGTAAAAGTTTTGTGGAAAAATCACAAGTCCAAAGAATCCACTTGGGAATTTAAAGAGGTGATAACGCAGAAGTACCCTCACCAATTTTCAACATAATATGTAATATGATATTTTTAATGAGAAATTATTTATGGGGAGACTAATGTAACACCCCGAGACTTTACAATATATTTATTTTTTAATAAATTTAATCTCTTTGATATCTTGTGGGATAGAGAACACTATGTTTATAAAAATTGTGATACTCTATTAGAATACTATTAAACATATCATTATAACCAAGAAATTAAAATGGAGGGTACAAATAGGCAAAAATAAATTCTAAAACTTATTTTTTACAATTTTATAAAATGAATTAAATGTTTATATATTAATTGTAAATAAAATATCAACCATTTTAATGAGAGATAATGATTTTCTAAAAATTTTATTTTTGACGAAATGGGTATTACTCACACCTTACATACATAATTTAGAAATAAATTCATAATTTTTTTATAAAATTTATTTTTCCAATGACACTTCATATTTTAAATAATAATATCACAATTATATCAGGGTAAATTTCTTGGATTTTTTATATTATTTATTCTTTGATGAATCGGGAAAAATACATATATTTTAAAAAACTTTATTTTCTTTAATTAAATTTACAAGAAAAATTTTTTTAATGTAGTTATAAACGTAAAATTAGTAAAATTATATATTAATTAATCCAAATTAAGTCATTGGAATCAATTTAATATTGAAATTTTATATTTTTTCTTTTAACTTTTGATTGTTTTTTTGTTTAGAAAACCATTTTTTTGACATGCCTGTGTGTTTTATTTTAAATAAAAATCCCGTACTTCTATTAGTTGAAATTGAATAAATATAATAAATATATGTAATAAATATAATTTATAATATCTAATACAATCAAATTAATTTTATATAGTAATTAATAGTGAAAATAGTAAAATTTATTTACAATAGTTAAGGTAAAAATGAGTTTACTAGTGGACAACCTAAAAATATATGTGTACAAAAATAACAAAATAATTGTATAATTATTATAATATGGTAATATTTAGATCTTATATATTATTTAGTTATATAATATTTAATTTTATATTATTATTGAATGAGAAAAACCTATGTGGAATTCATTCTTTTTAAAATACAAAATGTGTCCTCTACCACACTTAAAAAAGGCCCCCCTCTTCTTTAATTTAAACCATTCCAAAACAAATTTTTGATGAAAAAATTTCCAAAATTACTTACATAATATTCTCCCATTATTATATAATACATTATGTTCATAAATCTATCATAGTAAAGATTTTGGTTTAAACCAAAATAATTTTTCTAGAAAAGTGGTAATGTCCTTAACCTAGTGATTTATTCTATTTCTTCTTCAAAATACATAAAATATTATTAATAAATGACGATATAGTAACAAAAATATTTTCCATATACTTTGATGTTTTTAGTATGTTAATTTCATAAAACTATATCCTCTTATATCAAGGGATATGAAACCATTGATCATGTGTACGACAGATTACTGTCTCACAAACCAATATAATTCATTTTCCATAACCACTTATAAAAGATAGAAATAATTATTTTACTATTATTCATGTATTATAATTATGGTATAATTATTATTTTACAATTATAATATCATTTATACATTCTTACTTTAAATTCTATTGAGAATATGAAAAGTTAGGTCATGTCTACAACTGACTACCACCCCGTGAAGTGATGTGATTTATTTTTCACTTACGCTTTGCAGGAAAGGTAAAAAAGAATAATATGATTTTATATATGAAATAAACAGAATATTAAACATTATTTAAAATTAATATATCATATAATTTATTACCTTATATTCTGTTTAATAATTGAAACTATCATTCTTGTGTACGATGAACTTTCACCTCGTGATGTAAAGTGATAAATCGGGATTATTCCATCACATTGATTGTATTTGAAAGAGTATTTAATGAAATAATATGATATTTTTTTATAATGATAATAATTTAAATTTAAAATTATACTTACATTAAATTAATAATTACATTTAAAAAATATAATTGTTTTTCATGCGTACATATGACCTACCATCTCTATGATTATAACATAGTTAATTTTTATAAAACATATTTCGTGGTTGGTATAATATGTATAATTTATATATAAAATGACAATTATTTAATTATTAAAACTATTAATATGATTATATAATAATATATATGACCATTTTCAACATACCAAAGTAATTTTGGACACATGATCCATTATCGTTAAAACATATGACATGGAATTAATTGGTTTCATAATTAAATAAGAAACAGTAACAATTAAAATAAAATTTATAATACAATTTAAAAAGGATATTAATAATTTATATAATTAACTTAAATTTAATATTTTCTGAGATAAATGATACACGTGAAAAATTAGGCTCAAGGTAAGTGATCTTTCTAAACCAGCCATTCCTTTGGGTTATGATCATTCTCTCTATAATTCACTTTATATATCCCTTTTAATATTATGTAATGCTTATAAACTCTATATATATGTCTCTCACATATGTAAATATCTTATTATTCAATAATTTTTATTGGGGTAATACATTCCTTATGACTATTTCTTATATTCCTTAATAATGAAATTTCCTTTGATTTTGATATGATTCAACATTATGCCACCGATTTTCATTCCATGGGTTATTTTTATGTTATTCCTAATGATTGATTTCCATTATGTGGTGCACATAGATCATGAAAATATTTTTCTATTAGTGTGCCCATTTATAATTATAGTTATGTAAAAACCTAGGTAATGATATTATAAATAATTTTCATATTTATTAATACGAATTAGATATTTATATTAGTTATAAAAATATAAAGTTAATTTTAATTAGAAAAGAAATTGTTTAAATTAAAATCTTTTATTATATTGTTTTATTTAAAATATTAATTTCTATATATTATAATTTAAATTTTATGAAATTAATATCATTTTTTAAATCATCATATCAACATTTAGTTTTGGGGAAATTTTGTTATTTTTCAGAAAATGTTGATTTTTCTGTGAATAGTGAAAAAACATTTTTTATAAATACTTGTTTATTTTTAATAAATTGAGAATTTAAAGTGAAACAATATGTTTTGAATATGTTTTAATGTTACCTAAGTATAATTTAGTTATATTTAATACACATATTTACTTTTGAATCCACAATATATTGTGTTTTAATATAAGTATGTTTTTTGGTATTAAAGATGGGTTTCTCTAAAAACTATATTATAATGTATAATGTATCAAATTTTTAATAGATTAATATAATAAATAATGATGAATTTTTAAATTATATTTATATAATATATATCAGTTAATATTACTTCATTTTCCTACAATTATTAGTATTAATACTGATGTTATTAAATAGTCATCTTTTTTAAAAAAAATACTCTTATTAAAACCTCGTTGTATCTCCACATATGTAGGTTTCATATAAAATTAAAAATTTCCAATTATATTGATGGAATTTTAAAAAATGGATTAAATATATCTAATAATCATAATTTATATTTTCTAATAATGTTAAACTAATTTTTAACAAAAGTTATTGCTGAATGCATCTAAAATTAATTAAATCCATTTAGGTAAAACAAGTTTACTTAGTAGTTAAACAATAAACATAAGGGCCCAAATAATATATAAACTTGTAAATAACCCATTTTATGACCATATTTAAACCTTATGAATTATATTAAAGAGTTATGTGCTTTATTGGGACATGTTTACATGAATAAAACATGGATGGAATTCACTCTTTCAAAAATATAAAAGATTTCCACTCCCACCACTTCTAAAAGGACTCCGCCTCTCTTCCTCTCTTCACAACTTATAAAAAAAATTTCATCCAAAAATTACCCATATAAAATTTTCACTTCACTCCACTCATCCTAGAAGCCTTAATTTTGTCATAAATTCATCCAAGTAAGGCCTTTCTTGGAATCCCAAAATGAGTTACTTGATGAAGAGGCAACGTTCATCAATGAACCTTTTTTTTCATACTCAAAAGAATTTATATCATTTTATATCATGATTATATAATAAAATAAGTTTCATAAATATAATTATGTTTTGTTTTTTATGTTATTTCCGATAAAAAACACATACATCCATTAAATGGGTCATAAAATCATCATTCATGTGTACTGTGGACCACCGCATTGCGAAATGATGCTACTCATGTTTCCATTACCATCACTCATAGTTGGGTATAATAATGGATATAAAGTTTATATATTATATGTAAAATATTATTATACCTATATAGTAATTATAACATATATATAATTTTTATTTTCCATTCTATAATTAATACGATGACATCATCCATGTGTACGATGAACTACCACCTCGCGAAGCGATGAAAAGCATTTTTCACTAACACGTTACATGGATGGTAAAAAGGGTAATTATAATAAATATATATGATATACATGAAATCAGTATGATATTAATGACATAATTATGTTTCAAAAAATATAATTATCACTTTCTCTCCTATCATTTCACCCATTGAAAAAGTAATAACATCTTTTATAGAAGTGTGTACTACCACATCCTCAAAATGATGAAATTTTTTTCATCACCAAATAATAGAAATTATGTATATAAATATATATAATTAAATATATTGGTATTTAATATGTATTAATCCTTATTTAAACGTTAAACATTACACACATTGTTTATATAATGATCATTGAAAAGGGAAACATTACTCAGGCTTATGGAGGACCAGCCGTCTCCATGATTGTATCATTGGTTCATTTTTCAAAACCATCATTCCGGATTGATTTTAAAAGTATAATTTATATATATATGATAATTATTTCCGGATTATTATTATATAAATGTATAAATAGTTACCCATTTGACCATAGTCGACCTACCAAATTCATTTTTGAAACATAAAAAAAATATTTCCAAAACATCCGAGTTAATATTAATTGAGTAAGTAAATGTATATAAAAGGTAATATGTAAAACAAAATTAATTTTTTTAAAATGTTATCAAGAAAGTAGATAATTAAAATATGTTTATTAGTTGTGATGATAAATAAACACGAGACAATTCATACTTAAGTCAAGGGACATTGTCTTATTCACCATTCATTGAGGCATATCTTTATTTTATATACTTATATTATTTTAAAAGGAGTAAATAAAAACCATTTGAAATTATATATCATGAATTTATATATTATAATTATATTTAATGTTTTCATAATGTTATTATTTTATGGGAATTATGATTCAAATATTTTAATGGTGAGAGGGGAATTTTAATTAAAAGAGAAAAATCATCGTAAATGTTTTACTTCAAACTACAACTTTTCCATGTCCAGGTCTTTAAAATGATTTTATAAAAAATTTTATATGGACATAAAGTATTTAAAAACTATTTTTTGTGACTCTTTTAATTTATTTATATGAGTTTCAAAAGGAATATTTTTATATTTTGTATGTGGTATTTTTTGACAAACGATATAAGGAATGTTCTATTATTAATTTACATGACAACAATGACTTATCCACCACCATGATTTTAATTTTATTTAAATATTAATTTTAAATATTTCATGTTTTATTAAAATAGAAATATTTTTATTTTTTGGGTATTTAATTATTTAATTTTTTTAATTGAAAAGGGTATTTTGTTATCCAAAAGTCATTTGTTTATGAATTTAAAATGTAATGCCCTGACCCCAACTACCCATTGTCGGTGCATTACTTCGTAACATTGGCATGATCACAAAAGATCAAGTCTCGAAAGACCGATTAGTTTAGTAGCCTTGGAAACACTAGATACATTCATAAATGTTAAATTACATCATAAAGTAAAAAACTAATAACAAAGTCTTCATAGTCCACACTCACATCCTCTTCTGACAATCCCTGCAGGTCATTCATAAAATACTTCTTCACATCCTGGAAAATATTAAAACATTGAAAGGGGTGATCTCAGATGCTCAGTAAGGATAACAATATAGCGGAAGCTTTGATCAATAAACATAAACATTTAAGGAAATGTATAACTAAAACAAAAGCCTTTTAAACATGAACTTCAACATAATATGGAAAAAGTAAAATGAGATAATGTCATTCACTTCTTCACATGGATATTTTACTAGTCGAATAATCACATGCAATATCAATAACCACTTTCATAATGATGGAATGCATAATGCCAGACTATCATAACCACGTAGTCAAGGCCTCGTTCCAAGACCACAAATAAGATTTTGTCAAGGCCTCGTGCCAAGACACTAGTTTGTCTCATGAGACCTTCCGATGCATCGAGGAGCTATAGCGGGCTCCACCCGTCACTTATTAAGTCCAATGCATTCCTCATATGAATAGGTTTAAACATATCATAAACCATAACATAATCGTACCACATAAAACATGCATAAAGGAAACATAACATTTCCACATTTCAATCACAAGATATAAATACAACACATTGATATAATAAAAACGCTTTCAAAACCATTTTCAATAAAATAAAAGAACGTTAAAACTTTGTATTTATTTTTCATTAAACAAAATTATGGCTTGTAGAGGAAGCCGAACCTCAAATAATGGTCATGGCGGCGGGAAGTCGTTGTCGCCGCATATGTACGGAAAGAAAAACATTCCCTTTTTGTCATTTAGTAAAACGATTCGTATAAAAAAGATTCCTTTTGAATAAACGTAAAAGTCAAAGGGGTTTATACACCGTATAAAAGAATGTTTTGTATAAAACCAAATATGCCTCAATGAAAGGAGATTGAGACGAAGTTCTTAAAAAGATCATTTTTAAAATAAAATAGATCTATTATGTGTATTAATTATAAGTACACATAAAGAAATTACAAATACAAGATAGGACATAATAATATCATGACATAATTTGAAAGTAGGAGATTAACCCAAATAATGGAAATTGGGTTAAGAAGTTCCCTTACCTCATGTCTGACTTGACTCAACCACTATTTAACCTCCTGAATAATAAACTAGAGTTAATATCTATCTTATTAAGAACCATTTTCAATTTCATTATCCTTTTTATATCACTTATTACCATGTTATGAACGTTATGTAATTATTTAAGTTAATAACAGTCGTTTTGTCGATCTTTGGTACTTGTGTCAACAATAACCTTCTTATAATTACAAGTTGTTCATGTGGTGAAATATCCATTATATCCAGAATTATATTCATGATTTAGATGTAATATATATATTATATATCCAGTATATATACATTCATTTATAATATTACATAACATTTAGAGGTAAGAAATGAAATGCACCGTTCATGGAGACGGTAAGCCGTACGTACGCATGAACGCTACTTTCATTTATATTTTGTATTTAATGGAATGAAGTTATAATTATATAAAGGTATAATATAATTCCAGTATAATATAATGTATAATACCATTTAGTCCATCCTTTATACATCCCACATATGGTATTAACGATTCAAATCACTTTGAGGGGGCGGTAGTCCGCACTTCCTTAAATGAAATTATCGCGTTTATCCATAATGGAAATCATAAAGTATGACATAAATGAGAAATACATAAGGATAAGGAAAACATAAACATAATATATATATCACATATGAAAATAGTGTCATCAAAATGGACACCATTATAGGTGTTAAAAGAATTTGAACAATCATCGTTTCATGAGGCAGAAATTCACCATCCACAGAAACAGTATGTTCTTTAACCATTAGATGTAGGTGTGTGTAAGTTTAGCTCGAATACTTATTATAAAAACATACTAGTATATTGAGGATACTGGTGTTGTTACAAAAGGAATGAATAAAAAGATTTTAGGGGGTTGGAGAAAAAATAAAACAAAACAACATTAGAGAAGAAATTACCTCAAAATCGGGAAACTCTTTTTGATTTGAGCCAAAGGCTTCCTTGGGAAGCGTTCTTCCCAATGTGAGGCTTCTAGGAGTAAGAGGGGGAAGTTGGGAGAGTATTTGGGCATAGGTTGGCTGAGCCAAATGGCTTGAAAGTGTAAATGATGTGGGAGAGGTGGGGGCCTTTTATAAGTGGAGAGGAGGGTCTCTTTTGGAAAGATTGAAATGTTACATTATTATACAATGATTTTCGGATTCTAAAGGTCCCAAACTTATATAATTCGTGGATAATGTGATAAGGGTTCGAAATATCCTCATCCAATAGGCTTTGGACAAGTGTAAGCCTTGGAATTTACATTATCTTCTCATTTTATTTAAATCGTTAAATAATGAGGTCATCGCTGCATCATCATGATGTCATAAATAATTTAATTTATTTAATATCTAAAGATTATAAAAAAACTACTATGATGTAGGAAAGATTTTTAGCTTTCTAATGAATATTTATAATCAAAATTTGGACTTGTGTAACCCCACTTAAAAACTATTTTAGTAAAACAACTCATGTTTGTGTCAATTTAATTTTAACATTAAATAAATATATATTAATGTCATTTTCCAACTAAAGTGGCTCCATGGGGTCCCCAAGTTGACCCATGGGTTGTCTTGGTCGGCCATGACTCTTCCAATAGGAGTAGGAAAAGTGTCAGGCTCATCTCATATTATTAAAACATTATTTGTACCTTAAACTACACTAATTACCTCTAATCGCGATTAAGAACTTAAAAGTTACTATTCACCAAAAAATTATTCTGATCTCATTGAACTACATTTTACTTCTTAATGATAACCATGTATGTTGGATTTTTGAAAATAAAATCACAGAAGTGGTAATATTTCATTTAAACGAAAAATCAGTTATTTAACTACCACTTAGTGGTTTCACTATTCATCAAAAATTGAAGTTTTTCAGAACAATGCCAAAATTTCACCCTAAGCTATAATTGATATTCCAAATTCAAAAATGATGTCTATTTTAAAAAATTCAAAATATATAAGTTGCATTAATTAATTTTATAATTAATTCCCGCTGTCACAACAAATCGCGTGTTTTAAGAAAAAATTTATATCAAAAGATTGGCAATTGTTTATGTCCAATTTCAATGTTAAATTAATTCTAATGACCACCATTGGATAAAATGGTAAAAATATATTCTAATTATAATTTAAAACCACTAAATAGTATAATTTATCACAATAAATTTTTTTTATTAAAAAAGTTGTTTTAAGTATTTTTCACTATTCATAAAAAAATCGGAAGTTCTCAGAAAGTTACAAAAAATTTAACTTAGGATAATTTTGATATTACGAATACAAAAATGAAGTCCATTTTGAAATATAAAATTTCTATAATTTTAAAAAGTGGTTATTACTATTCATAATGGCTACTTCGATTAGTCGCGGTGTTTTAGAGCTCGAAGTTGCGTACAATGCAAGCTATTGCATTATTGAATGAGAAGCGTATCGTGGAAGCTCGAGGTGTTACATTCTCCCCTCCTTCAATAAATTGCGTCCTCGCAATTTGAAATTTTTCTTTGAAAATAAAAGGTTGAAAAGAGAAAATACCTTTGTTGAAAACCCACATCGAAAATAAGGTTAATAAATATATAACATTAAAAGAAATCAAGATAAGTACAAAGGTCACTCGATATATCCCATTCTAAGATTCTATGAAAATATGGATATGGAGGAGAAACAAACCATCAAGGTCTGATGGAGAGTTATAGAAAACAGGATTATGAGAAAGTTTAACTACAATAGAATCACAAACTTGTGATTGGTTAAACGATCACTGATTCCCTAGTAGGAAAAGTTAACTGACAACGTTTTTGTTTTAAGTTACCTTTTATAAAGTTGAAAAATTTATTTAGGAGATTTACTAAGAATGTAAGGGAATATACATACTTGTTATGTATACTTTCATTCTTTAATAAATTTTTACCACAAACCCATCTTTTACTCAGAAAGGTAATAGAACTCAAAAATATTCTATTTATCCTAATTGTATAAGGTTCCAAATATTAACACATACTATTTAGATTAGTAAAACTATTTTGTAATAACCGGGGACTTCCTGTAGGCTAGTGGTAGGAAATAAAGTCCTGTCGCACTATGGTTGTGGGTTCGATTCCTGCAGCTTTGTCCGACGCGACGGGTTATGCCCCACCCTGCAGGTTGTCCTTTTCCTAAAACTATAGTATCATAATATTCCAAAAATAATCTTTATAAATTTTTTAACCTTAAACAATACTATCCAAAGATCATCTTAATCCACTCCAACCTTAATAGTTATCCAAAATACCTCCGTCCAGACTTTCTCTAAAAGGTCTCTAAATTCCAAAATCAATTGTAACATCAGATTCCCCAAACAAAGTAAAGTTTCTCTTATTGTCACATACTAAAAATATGATTACCTTAATCATATTAAAACCTTACTGAAACAACAAGTACTGCAGTACAATCCTTATATATATATATCACATTATTATAATAACCAAAATATAATCCATGAGTCCAAAAGCACCAATACATTAGTTATTCTACTTCAACTGTAGTAACAGCATAAGATTTTCCTTGATCCCTTGGCCTTTTCTAAGGTATGTTTCCTTGACGCTTAGGGCATTCATTTGCATAATGCCCCATTTCTCTACAATTGTAGCATTCAACTTTGATATCCTCTTTCTTTCCCTTGCAATCACGAGCCTGGTGACCCTTTTCTCCACATTTATAACAAAATCCCATTCCTTTTAGACACGTACCAGGGTGATTCTTCCCACAATTATCACATAATGGAAAATCCTTATTTCAATTTTTCCCTTTATCTGTCTCTTGTTCCACCGTTCTCTTCTTCTCTTACTTTACTTTGTTTTCATAAGACTTAGAGAATTCCTTTTCCTTCTTGATAGCACATGAGACAATATCTTCGTATGATGAGAAGGATTGTGATACTAAAGCTCGACGGAGAAATGGTTTTAACCCATCAAAGAAACGATCAATCTTACTACTTGGGTTAAGTATATAATCGGAATCATGCCTCGCTAACCTTGTAAAGTTAGCCTCATACTTTGCGACATTCTCATCCTCCTTCTGCCTCAGACTCAGAAATTGCCTTTCCATATCTGCTCGATGGTCACGAGGAAAGTATTTTTCTAAGAAAAGCTCTTTTAACTCCCTCCATTCCATATTCGATACGTCATCATCTTCCTTTGTGTTTTGAATCAGCGATCACCACTGATCGACATCTCCAGTGAGGCAGTAAACTGCCATGACAACCTTCTCCCTTCCGCTACTCCCCAAGGCATGGAATATTTTCTCTAAGGAGTTTATCCATTGCTCACCTACTATAGGATTTGTACTCCCATTGAAGGTTGGTGGTTGTTTCCTCATGAAACGGTCTAGCATTGATCCTCCACGTTGCGGATCAGGGTGCTCCATACGAGTAAGGTTATTATTCATAACCTGAGTGAGTTGTCCCAGTATGGTAATAAGTTGATCAGCACCAGTTGTATCTCCAGATCCACAATAATTATCTTGAGCATGAGGGAAATCCCTACAAGGAGTGCGTGCATTGATACGGTTTCCATTCCTTCCACTAGGATCCATTTCTAAACAATGGCATAAACTAGATTAGTTTATGAAATAAAATACATAATTCCATATTTGTAAAACACTTTACGTAAATTGAACTATTTATGGATATAATCCATAATCAGAAAAAGAAATTTTTCCTTTGAGAAAGTATATACTCATACCCCTTCATAGTGGTTTATAAATAAATTGAGAATTATCCAAAGCATATCCCCTCGGAGTGTCGTAACCAAGAGTGCAGTAAGGCCTGTTGTCGTGCACCAGTTCCCGTTAGAGTCTATCTCAAAGCGGTGTTTTTGGGTTTTACCCCTAGGTACATCTGTGCCAGATCCGCCTCTACTTTCTCGTATCCAGACAGGGATGTATTGCTCGGAAAACTCACAAAATCTCTACAATAACAAAATTCTAGGAAGTTCTTCTATACTAATCCTCAAAGTCTATCTTCGGGCTATGTGCTCTAATCAGAGTTTATCTAAATATAGCTTCCAAGGTTAGTACTAAACTGCCTCTGATACCAACTGTAACGCCCTGACCCCAGCTACCCAGAGTCGGTGCATTACTTCGTAACATTGGCATGATCACAAAAGATCAAGTCTCGAAAGACCGATTAGTTTAGTAGCCTTGGAAACACTAGATACATTCATAAATGTTACATTACATCATAAAGTGAAAAACTAATAACAAAGTCTTCATAGTCCACACTCATATCCTCTTCTGACTATCCCTGCAGGTCATTCATAAAATACTTCTTCACATCCTGGAAAATATTAAAACATTGAAAGGGGTGAGCTCTGATGCTCGGTAATGATAACAATATAGCGGAAGCTTTGATCAATAAACATAAACATTTAAGGCAATGTATAACTAAAAAAAAGCCTTTTAAACAGGAACTTCAACATAATATGGAAAAAGTAGAATGAGATAATGCCATTCACTTCTTCACATGGATATTCTACTGGTCGAATAATCACATGCAATATCAATAACCACTTTCATAATGATGGAATGAATAATGCCAGACTATCATAACCACGTAGTCAAGGCCTCGTGCCAAGACCACAAATAAGATTTTGTCAAGGCCTCGTGCCAAGACACTAGTTTGTCTCATGAGACCTGCCGATGCATCGAGGAGCTATAGCGGGCTCCACCCTTCACTTATTAAGTTCAATTCATTCCTCATATGAATAGGTTTAAACATATCATAAACCATAACATAATCGTATCACATAAAACATGCATAAAGGAAACATAACATTTCCAAATTTCAATCACAAGATATAAATACAACACATTGATATAATAAAAACGCTTTCAAAACCATTTTCAATAAAATAAAAGAACGTTAAAACTTTGTATTTATTTTTCATTAAAAAAAATGATGGCTTGTAGAGGAAGCCGAAACTCAAATAATGGTCACGGCGGCGGGAAGTCATTGTCGCCGCATAAGTACAGAAAGAAAAACATTCCCTTTTTGTCGTTTAGTAAAACGCTTCGTATAAAAAAGATTCCTTTTTGAATAAACATAAAAGTCAAAGGGGTTTATACACCGTATAAAAGAAAGTTTTGTATAAAACCAAATATGCCTCAATGAAAGGTGATTGAGACGAAGTCCTTAAAAAGATCATTTTTAAAATAATATAGATCTATTATGTGTATTAATTATAAGTACACATAAAGAAAGTACAAATACAAGATAGGACATAATAATATCATGACATAATTTGAAAGTAGGAGATTAACCCAAAGAATGGAAATTGGGTTAAGAAGTTCCCTTACCTCATGTCCGACTTGACTCAACCCTTCTTTAACCTCCTGAATAATAAACTAGAGTTAATATCTACCTTATTAAGAACCATTTTCAATTTCATTATCCTTTTTATATCACTTATTTCCATGTTATGAACGTTATGTAATTATTTAAGTTAATAACGGTCGTTTTGTCGATCTTTGGTACTTGTGTCAACAATAACCTTCTTATAATTACAAGTTGTTCATGTGGTGAAATATCCATTATATCCAGAATTATATTCATGATTTATATGTCATATATATCTTATATATCCAGTATATACATTCATTTATAATATTACATAACATTTAGAGGTAAGAAATGAAATGCACCGTTCATGGAGACGGTAAGCCATACGTACGCATGAACGCTACTTTCATATATATTTTGTATTTAATGGAATTAAGTTATAATTATATAAAGGTATAATATAATTCCAGTATAATATAATGTAAAATACCATTTAGTCCATCCTTTATACATCCCACATATGGTATTAACGATTCAAATCACTTGGAGGGGGCGGTAGTCCGCACTTCCTAAAATGAAATTATCGCGTTTATCCATAATGGAAATCATAAAGTATGAGATAAATGAGAAATACAGAAGGATAAAGAAAACATAAACATAATATATATATCACATATGAAAATAGTTTCATCAAAATGGCCACCATTATAGGTGTTAAAAGAATTTGAACAATCATCATTTCGTGAGGCAGAAATTTACCATCCACAGAAACAGTATGTTCTTTAACCATTAGATGTAGGTGTGTGTAAGTGTAGCTCGAATACTTCTTATAAAAACATCCTAGTATATTGAGTATACTGGTGTTGTTACAAAAGGAATGAATAAAAAGAGTTTAGGGGGTTGGAGAAAAAATAAAACAAAACAAAATTAGAGAAGAAATTACCTCAAAATCGGGTAACTCTTTTTTATTTGAGCCAAAGGCTTCCTTGGGAAGAGTTATGCCCAAATTGAGGCTTCTATGAGTAAGAGGGGGAAGTTGGGAGAGTATTTGGGCATAGGTTGGCCGATCCAAATGGCTTGAAAGTGTAAATGAGGTGGGAGAGGTGGGGGCCTTTTATAAGTGGAGAGGAGGGTCTCTTTTGGAAAGATTGAAATGTTACATTATTATACAATGATTTTCGGATTCTAAAGGTCCCACACTTAAATAATTCATGGATAAGGTGATAAGGGTTCGAAATACCCTCATCCAATAGGCTTTGGACAAGTGTAAACCTTCGAATTTACATTATCTTCTCATTTTATTTAAATCGTTAAATAATGAGGTCATCGCTGCATCATCATGATGTCATAAATAATTTAATTTATTTAATGTCTAAAAATTATAAAAAAACTACTATGATTTAGGAAATATCTTTAGATTTTTAATGAATATTTATAATCAAAATTCGGACTTGTGTGACCCCACTTAAAAACTGTTTTAGTAAAACAACTCATGTTTGTGTCAATTTAATTTTAACATTAAATAAATATATATTAATGTCATTTCCCAACTAAAGTGGCTCCATGGGGTACCCAAGTTGACCCATGGGTTGTCTTGGTCGGCCATGACTCATCCAATAAGAGTAGGACAAGTTTCATTCTCATCTCATATTATTAAAACATTATTTGTACCTTAAACTACACTAATTACCTCTAATCGCGATTAAGAACTTAAAAGTTACTATTCACCAAAAAATTATTTTGATCTAATTGAACTAAATTTTACTTCTTAATGATAACCATGTATGTCGGATTTTTGAAAATCAAATCACAGAAGTGGTAATATTTCATTTAAACGAAAAATCAGTTATTTAACTACCACTTAGTGGTTTCACTATTCATCAAAAATTGAAGTTTTTCAGAACAATGCCAAAATTTCACCCTAAGCTATAATTGATATTCCGAATTCAAAAATGATTTCTATTTTACAAAATTCCAAACATATAAGTTGCATTAATTAATTTTATAATTAATTCCCGCTGTCACAACAAATAGCATGTTTTAAGAAACAATTTATATCAAAAGATTGGCAATTGTTTATGTCCAATTTCAATGTTAAATTAATTCTAATGACCACCATTGGATAAAATGGTAAAAATATATTCTAATTATACTTTAAAACCACAAAATAGTATAATTTATCACAATAAATTATTTTGATTAAAAAAGTTGTTTTAAGTATTTTTCATTATTCATAAATAAATCGGAAGTTCTCAGAAAGTTACAAAAAATTCAACTTAGGATAATTTCAATATTACGAATACAAAAATGAAGTCCATTTTGAAATATAAAATTTCTATAATTTTAAAAAGTGGTTATTACTATTCATAACGTCTACTTTGATTAGTCGCGGTGTTTTAGAGCTTGAAGTTGCGTACAATGCAAGCTATTGCATTATTGAATGAGAAGCGTATCGTGGAAGCTCAAGGTGTTACATAAAAGAGTTACAGATGTTTTATAATGATCAACTGACCATATAAAAATGATTTATTCATCGTATAATACTTGATAATTATATGATGGGGTGGCCTAGATAGAACTGGGTGATCACATTATAGCTTATTCAATGGGGCATCCCTGATATCAAAATGTGATACTATTATAACTTAAATGATGGGCGTGCCCATATAGAACTCTAATATATTGGGTAATGTTCATTGTTTTAATAAGAAATAAAGAGATATTTACCAAAGTTATTATCCAAGTGAGTTAACTAGGATCTAGTTACTTCTAAAGTGGGTTTAAAATGTTATATGAATGTTATTATCCATGTATCCGAGAAGGGTTTTTAATTTCTTATTATGGGGTTTAATGATATTCTTTAAGAAAATGGTGCACAATTGTTTCGTGTGATTTTTTTTATTTCAAATGATCAAATAACATTGAAGATAATGGTAAATGATATATGAGTTTTAATGATTTAATTGGACTAACATGTTTCCTTTTTTATGTATCCCTCATTGAGATTTTTCTACTCATCCCAAATTTTAAATGCTTTTCACGGGATTTAAACATGGATAAGGGAATACAAAATTCAGGATTAATGTTATGAAATTTTCCATTAAATAAATAATTATTTATTTCAAAAGATTTATATTATGGTAAAAGAGGATACTAATATAAAGTTTCCAATTTTTATTATATGCCTTTTTAATGTGTGATTTATTACCTAATTATCAAGAAAATATATACCTTAAGAGATCCATAAAGTCCAAGAAATGAAATTCTTGAGTAAAAATCAAGATTATGTAATGATTATATTCGAGATCTTATAGTTGGTAATAGAGGACAATTTATATTAATTTATAGGTTAGTATATTGTTAATAACATTCCCATTAATGTTTGTACCTTATAGTGAAGTTAAAATTATATAGTATTTGAATATTAACCTATTACTTCACCTAAAATACTTCTATTTAGATTGGATTTCCACAGAGAAAACATAAAAGATGTTTTGGGAAGCCACAATGATAAAAATATCCTTCCAAATCAGCATCTTGAAATTTTTTTAATCAAAATAAAAAAGTTTTTTGTAGATATATCTCAGTTGATACAAGCGATAAATGTTGGTTGTATCCACGCTAGAGAGGTACCTGATGTAACATAAAGGAACTTATATTTTATGGATAATTCATTAGAAAACATCCCCCATCATTTAGTAGATCATTTGAACCTGTGATAGCTGAAATATGGATCAATTATCTTGAAAATATATATGAATTCATGGGATGTTTGGAATAAAAAATGGTGAATTTTTTCATTTAATGTTATTAAGGTGAAGATGATTGATGGTAGTCATCAGTTAATAATAATAACAAAAAATATGATCTTGATTTAATGGAATGGTAAACATTCAAATATATTTTTCTTTATAAATATTTATATACGGTAGTTCATCTCTAGATGGAAAACAAATTCATGGAAATGAGGTAGAAAGATGAATATTTTGTAGCAATATATGTGGAAAACTTCACAAGATTGGACAAGTATGATCCAAAATTTCTTTGGTACACTGATAGTAAAATAAGTAGATTTTATTGAGGGTTGAATCCAAGTTCACAAAGATATTGTTCGTAAGAAAATGTAAAATTTATGAGAAATTGGATTGATGTGTTCAGAATATTGAGATGGAGTTTTCTAACAGGTATGTTCCTTGATATGACAACAATAATAAAAGGTAACAGAGAATATAATGGGAGAATCAATAAATTAATAAGACTAGAGGTAGGACCCCAAAATGTTCCAAATGTGGAAAATGACATTTGAAGGAATGTTTGAAATGACTTGGAAGTGTTTCTACTATGGTCAATTTTTTCATAGGTCATGTGAATCTATGTAAAATATCCTAGAAAAACCAATGAATTGGGTAATAGATATCCATCAAATGATGAGGTGTGTTAGTTTTAATGAGTTGATTCATTATGATAATTAATACCTGGAATTAGTTAAACATGATAGAAATCATCATGATCAGAAAAAAGGTGCAGTAAAGTAATTTTCTACAAATATAATTGAAGTTGGGCTATCAAATGAAGTGGTTACAGGTAAGTTACTTATGTATTCAAATTATTCCAAAACCCTATTTGGATATGGATCTTACCATTCTTTAATTTATGAGATATTTGAAAGTAAATTGGGAATATAAACTAATTAAAGTACAATAGAACTTTTGGTGGATACTCTGGGTGGAAGTATTAAAGAATTCATAATTTAAAGGAATATTAATATTGTTATTGGTGGGTGTTATTTATTGTAAATCTTGTTGAACTAGTCATAATTGATTTTGATATCATTCTTGTTATAGATAGGCTTTTAGTCTATAATGACATGATTTATTTTAGTGCTAAGAATGTCATGCATTTATTAACTTACCAGGATGAAGATAAATTGATTATAGATGGTGGTGAATGTTACCAGGATCATATTTTTGAAAATAAAGAAAATATTAAAATTACTTATGTACCAATAATAAATGAATACCTGGATATTTTTCAAGATGATTTTCCTTGTGTTATTCCTTATTAGGAGGTTGAGTTTTACTCTTTAATTAGTACCTGATATAATGCCTATCTATAAACACCCATATCAACTAATGAAACTTAAAATATTATAATTGAAAATATAATTATAAGATTTTTTAGATAATATTTTAATACAAACTATCAATTCAACAGGGGGTGCTTCTGTTTTGTTTCTTAAAAAAATTAGATAGTTCAGTGAGACATTGAATTGATTATAGATCCATGAATAACATCAATGTTAAGAACTAATATCCTTTTCCTCATGTCGGTGATTTATTTATTCAGGTCTTGGGAGTTCATTATTTTTCAAAGGTTGAACTGAGGGAGTGTTACCATCAGTTGAAAGTGAAAGAAGATAACATTATGTAGAGTGTGTTTCAGACTAGATATGGGCATTATGAATTTGTGGTTATGATGTTTGTTTAATATAATTATCCTTATATATTTACAGATCTTATAAATAGAGTTTTTTCTTGAGTCCTTTGAAATTTTTTTTGTTTTCTTTATTGAGGAAATATTGGAATTATCTTAAAGTCTATAGGAATATGAAATGAACATAAGTGTTCTTTTTTAAAACTTAAAAAAATGAATTATTTGGGGGTATTTAGAAGGTATTAATTTTGTTTGTAAAAAATTACTTTCCTCAGAAATATTGTTTCTTAAAGATGGTATAACCATTGAAACTGCTAAAATAGATGTTTTTAACAATGGAAATGACGTAAAAATATCATTAGAATTTGTAATTTTCTTGGACTAGTGGGTTACTACAAGGGGTTTTTTGAAAAAATCGCTCATTTTATAGACCACTAACTAAGTTAACTAAAAGAGAAGTTAAATTAATCATGAAAAAAATAACATGATGATTGATTTTATGTACTGAAAAGAATATTCTTGAATGCACACATTTTTGACCTGCCATAAAAAAATAGTGATTTTTCATCCATAGTGATTCTTAACTAAAAACCATTGTTTTTTTCCTAAAGAAAAATTACAAGGTAATTTCTTATGCTTCATGTCAGTTGAAAACTCAGGTGTTAAATTAATCTAAAAATTATTTGGAATTAGATAATGTTTTCTGTTATTTAAAAAAATCAGAGTCATCATTTGTATGGATTAAAGTGTGAAATATATATTGTTCATCAATGTTTGAAGTATATATTTACTCATAATGAACTGAACACGAGATAGATATATAGCTGGAACTAATCAACGATTATGATTTCAAGATTCATTACCTTCCTAGAATAGAAAACAAAGTGACTGATTTTTTGAGTCAAAAAAATAATTCGTTACCAACCATGTTACATTTGGAAAGTGGACCTTTGGTTAATGATTTTAATATTTTAGGAATATAAGCTATAGATGTAGGGATAATTTATGTTTTGTTTTAGGATTTAGTATAGTTTACATTGTTATAAATATTTCTAAAAGTTCTTAAGGATGATAAATATTTGTAGGAAAAGGTACAAACCATTAAGAAGTGTAAGTTCCCTAGTTATAATATTGGTAAAGAATTTGTTTCATGATTTGGAAAATATTTATGTGTGCCATTTTATTCCCAGTTGAGTAAAGAGTAATTGAATAAAGCTCATTTTCTCCCTTTTTTGTTCATCTAGGAATACTTAAGATGTAAAGTGACCTTCAAGAGTATTACTGATGGGATTAATTAAAAAGAAATATTTCTTAATTTACAATTAAGTTTTTCAATTTTTAGAAGGATAAAGAAGAAAAATAGTTGTCAAAGGGGATGATTTAACCTTTTTTCAATACCAGAGTGGAAATGGGAGAATATATCAATGAATTTCATGGTAGGATTTCCAAATAATTCTATAAGTAATAATGAGATTTGGGTTATTGTTGACTGATTAACTAAATTTTCACATTTCCTTCCAATTAAAGATACAATGTCTTTAGATCAACTTTTTTGACTATATCTAAAAGATTTATTCATGTTACATGGAGTGCGTCTCACTATTGTATTAGACTGGGATCCTAGGTTCACATCCAAAGTTTGGAAAGGACTTTAGATGTTATTAGGAACTAAAATAAATTTTAGTTGAATATTAATTCTCAATAATATGGATAGTATGAGGAAATGATTCATACCATGGATGATATTCATTTTTCTTATTAAATGGATTACCAAGGAGTTTGGAATAAAAAAATTATTTGGTTGATTTTTCTTAAAATAATAGTTTTCATTCAAGTATATAGATGATACCTTTTAATAATTTTATGGAATATGGTTTCAGACACTAGCATTTGAGAATGATATAAGAGAATGTGTGTTTTTTGGACCAAAGTTGGTAGAGGGAATATCTGATAAAGTTCAGTTAATTTAGCTTCATCTGAGGATAGCATTGAGAAAACAAAAACATTATACGGACAACGAGAAGGAAGGTCATTATTTTCATATAGGTGAACAGGTATTTTTAACAGTTTCTCCATAGAATATTGCAATGTGTTTTAGTCAGAAGAGGAATACAAGTCCACGATTTGTTGGACCATATTAAATCCTTCAGATAATTGGACTAGTTCCCTACCAAGTGGATTTGCACCTGATATAATCTTAGGAACATAATCTATTTCTTGTTTCAATGTTTAGGAAATATGTTAGAGATTCATCTCGTATTAAAAGACCAAAAGTAGTTCATTTGGAAGATAATATTTCTTATGAGGAGTAAAAATTTATGATTCTTAACTACATAAAAAAAATGTTTTTATAATTATATGACTCACTAGGTTTTGGGTTTATGGAAAAAGCAAATTGTAGAATAAAAAACATGGGAATCTGAAAATTCTACGAGGGAATGATATCCCCACTTGTTTAATAAGTGAATAAAATTTAGAGGATGTAATTTATAAAAATGGGTATGGATGTAACAACCTATTTAATGATATAATAAATCATTTTATTATTTAATATTATAAATTATATAATTATATTATTTTAAAAATATATCACGCAATTTGTAATCAAAAAGAAAATTATTTTAATTAAATAATTTTTTATATTGTTTCATTTTAAAGAGAAACTTTTAAATGTTAGAATTTTATTTCTATAAATTGAATATATCCTTTTCAATAATCATATTAAAATTTATTGGTGGAAAATTTTTGGGATTTTTCAAAAAAAGTTATTTTTCAGTTAATAATGAAAAATTCATATTTTTATAAAAAAAAAATTATTTTTTATAAATTAATTAATTTAAGAGTAAAAATATGTTTTTAATATGTTTTCATGTGACTTAAGTATTAGTTAATTATATTTAATAAAAATAATTAATTTTTAATCAACTTTATAATATTTTTTAATATATTTTTTTGGGTTTAAAGAAGGGGTTTTCTAAAATCAATTTTAAAATGCATAATGTCTAGCTTTTTTAATTAATTAAAATTATACCAAATGGGGAATGTTTTTGATGATATATATAGACTATATATCATTATATATTATTTTAGTTTTATGTAATGATTATTATTAATCATTTATTTAAAAAAGAATCATATTTTTCTAAACAACACTCTTCTTAAAAACTCATTGTCTCACCTCTTCTACGAGATTAATATTAAATTAAAATTTTCCACTTATGTGAATTGAATTTGAAAAAACGTATTCCATATTTATAATTAGTATAATTTATATTTAAAATAAGTTAAAATTAAATTTCCACCAAATATATTTGAGAAAGAAACTAAATTTAATTACAATAATTAAGATAAAAAAGAGTTTACTTAGAGGTTAAATTTAACGCCCCGACCCCAGTTACCCAGAGTTGGTGAATTATTATCTAACATTGGCATGATCACAAGAAAATAATGTCCCAAAAGACTGATCAGTTTAGTATTATTGGATAAAAAATTCATAAATAAGTACAAATTTACCACTTGAAAATAAATAGAACACTAATTTATTCTATTAGAAACATCCAATCCTCATAGATTATGCCAATATGTCACATATAACTAACTTCTTAATATCCTGGGAAAATGAAACATAAGAAAGTGGTGATCTCAAACACCTAGTAAGGGTAATAAATACAACGGAAGATAACATAAATATTAAGCATGGTGAATAATTGAAAACACAAGCCTTTACCACTAACAAACATGAACACTTTGATGACAGGAATATGAGATGAGAAAATAATGAAATAATAAAACATAATCATGGATATTCTAATAGTATAATAACCACATGAACTATCAATATTATTTTCATAATGAGGGAATGTATAATTCTGGACATTCTGAAACATTTTTTCAAGGCCTTGGCCAAGTCATCTAAAGACGATTAAGGCCTCATCCAAAACCATATATCAAATTGGGAAAGGGCTCGGCCAATTCCACTTTAGTTTACTCATGAGACCTGCTGATGAATCGATTAGTTATAGTGGGCTCCACCTGTTACTTACTAATTCTAATACATTCATCATATGTAATGGATGAAATATAACACATACATTTGTATTAAAAAAATCATATGAAATGTAAATACTTTAACTATAAAATATTAATGGTATAAAAATAACTCATCCATAGTAAAACATATCACAAAACCTTCAATACAATATGGATTATTTTTATCATAATGAATCGACTTATAAAAAGTATAAAATCCATCAAAGGATGTCGACATAGATGAAATCAAAACTATTTGAGAGAAATATCTCTTTCTTATTTTGAAATCATTTAAAGATAAATAATAATAAAAGAAAAAATTTATTTTGAAAATATTATTATAATATTTTAAGGGAATATTTGATGATTTTATAATGTCAGAGAATAACTGTACCCACCATATATGTTAAAAAATACATTATTACCTTAATTTTGTCGAAAAGGTCATAAAGTGCTTTGTTTGGAAAACAACAGAAAGATTACTTTCAAAACATATAAGTTAAAATAAGGGTATAAATTAATTTAACCCATTATCTAGTAAATAGTAATACTGTTTTGAAATAAATTTTTAAGAAACATGGATTTGGATGATAAAGAGGTCCCAGTAGATACTTACATAAAAACAACATCAGATAATAAAGAGATTGCAGAATTAAAACTTACCTTATACTTTTCCTTGGTAAAGGGTAAGTTAACCACCTGTATAATGGTAAAATAATAGTTATTAAATTATAAAAGAACTATATACATCAATATGATATCATATATGATCTTATAATATTTCTTTGTTAATAATATTTTAGTGTTATCGTCATTTCGGGTGTTAATTGATTTGTTTTTATTTATATGATTTGTTATGTAAGTAATGTTTTTTATGGATAGGATGTATCTTATTAATATTAAAAAATATATTAAGTATTTAAACATAATTTTTAATCACAAAATTAAAATTAGTCTTCAATGGATACAATGGGGAATGAATATCATCATGTTCATGGAGACGGAAATCTGTACAAACGCACGATCGGCAATATCATTTTTTGATATTAAAATCGTATATAATAGGATGTAATATAATATATAAAGAGTATTTATCATGTTATATTTATTATTTTCATCATTTATACTCATTATTATACCCATCTAGACGATGAAGTGCCTGAATAACAAACTACACCATGACGTGGAGACGGTAATCCGTACATACGCACGTATGGTGACTTTGTCATTTATAGGATGGATAGAATAATGAATATGGTTGTACCATTTTTATAATAACATCACAATATATAGAAGATATTGTATTTATTATTTTATAATGGAAGAAACAAAGAAAGGGGAAGTGGACGAAGAAACGAACATGAAAGAAGTGATTAAATATTTACCTCTTCTTCGGATTCATCCTTTTGATTTCATCAAAATGGAACCTTATGTTGGATTTACGACAACATTAATGACTCTAGGAAAAATTGAGGACAATTAGGTGAATATTTGGTTAGGTTTTGGCCGAGAAAAATGGATTTAAAGGTGTGAATTTGAGAGAAGTGGAAGTGTCCTTTTATAAGAGCGGTGTGGGGAATATTAGGAAAAGATTGAAATATTATTTTATAATAAAATAAATTTCGGTTTATAATGGATAAAAAATGATCTATTTGTAGGATAAGGGGGGATGGGTCAAACACCACTCAACCAATAGGTTTTATATAGGTTTGGGTCACTATATTCACTTTATCTTTTAGATTTAATTCTTAGTTAAATAGTTTGACATTTACCATGTCTCTTTGTATTTTTATATTATACGGTTAATAAACATACTATAAACTTCCAAGAGAAACCAAATTAGTTTATTATTAATATATATAACATTATCTAAGTAACTTTTAGAACCTTATATTTTTATAAATATTATATCAATTAATAATATAATATTTAAAAAAAAAACTATTTTATGTCAATTTTGACACTATTTGGTATTTTGTTTTTGTAAATTCATAATAGAATTATTACTTCGAAATAAATTTATTTAATCTGAAATAAAATTTCATATTAACATATAAAATTATTGTAATTCATAAAAACTCTCAAATTACCTTTATTTGTAAGTTTATAATATCAATTATTTTAATATTTCATTAATAAGGTAATTACTACATCGTCATTGGGTCATTAATAAATTTAATTATTTAATGTCTAACAATTATAAAAAAAATACCATTATCTAGGAAATATTTTTATATTTCTAATGAATATTTATAGTCGAATTTATATTATGTATAAACCTATATTAAAAATGGTTTAGTTATTAAACCTTGATTTTTACTCTTTTAACTCTTCTTAAAATAAAATAATAATAAATGTCCCAATCTAACCAAAGTTGTCCAATGGAGTTCATAATTTATTCCTAAGGTTCTTTTTGGTCGAGTTATACTTATCCAATAGAATTAGGACATGTGTTAGTGTAATAAAAATACTATTTTTACTTTTAATTACCTTATTTACTTTTAACCGTGGTAAATAAAAGTAAAAAGTTAATATTCACCAAAAATTATTTTCATCTTATTGAACCATATTTAACTTATTGATATCAACCGTGTATCTAAGATTTTTGAAATTCAACTTACAGATGTGGTAAAATTACGTTTATACAAATTTGGAAATGCTCCTAGGAGGAGGGTAAAAGACGGAAAAAATTTCCATAAAATTATATATATATAAACTCATTAAAAAATGACTCCAATGAATTATATTGAACTTATATAGGTATTATGTATCAATTTTTACCTAAAACAAATTAAAATAAAATTAATATTTATTTAAATAAAAAGTCGGTTTTAAACAATAACTCAGTTTTTTCACTATTTATCAAAAATTGAATGTTTTCTGAAAAATACCAAAAATTCACCCTAAGATAATTTTGATATTCCCAATACAAAAATTATGTCCATTTTGAATGATAAAATTTAAAAAAATTCAAAGAGTGGGTATTACTATGCATAATGTCTAGTTTGATTGGTCACGGTGTGTTATGATCTCGAAGTTGCGTACAATGCAATCTATTGCATTGTTCAAAGGGAAACACACCGTAAAATCATGGGGTGTTACATTCTTCCCTCCTCAAAATAATTTTGTCCTCGAAATTTCTAAAATATTACTACATAAAAATATTCAGGTGGTTCTTCATCATAAGTTCCTTAGGTCCCCACATTGCCTCTTCTATTTTATGGATTCTTCAAAGAACTTTTTCCAGACTAGTTGTCCAGTTTCTCAACACTTGTTCTCTTTTGTCAAGAATCTTCGAAATAAGACAGGTTGGGTTCAAGTTCTAATTTCTCATAGGTGAGTACATGCATTGAGTCAGGCATGTATTTTCTCAACAGTGTTATGTGGAACACATCATGAACTTTGGGGAGACTTGGAAGCATTGTCAAACGGTAATTTACAAACCCAATTTGTTGTATAATTTCAAAAGGTCTGATGTACATGGGACTCAATTTACCCTACTTACCAAATCGTATAATTCCCTTCCATAGAGATACCTTCAAGAAAACATGATCTCCTACCTAAAATTACAAATCCTTCCTTCAGTCATCAGCATAGCTCTTCTGCCTACTTTGAGCTGCTATAATGTGGGTTTGGATTACCTTCACTTTTTCCATTGTTTCCTCAACAAGTTCTGGTCCTACAAGTTTTCCTTCAACAATATCATCCCAATAATTTGGTGTGTGAAATCTCATTCCTTATAACGCTTCATATGGTGTCATATGAATACTTGATTGGAAGCTATTATTATAGAAAAATTACACCAGTGTTAAGTATTGACTGTAGAAACCTTGAAAGTCAAGTGATCATTATCTCAACATGTCTTACAAGGTTTGAATAGTCTGTTCTTATTGTCCATCAGTTTGAGGGTGGTAGGCAGTGCTAAAAGTAAGTTCAATATATATTACTTTCTGAAGACTTTTCCAGAATATTGATGTAAAACAAGGATCATGATCAGAAACAATTGACAGGGGTACTCCATGTTGTCTTAAAACTTCATTAATATACAGTCTTTCTAAACGTTCAAGTGGTAAAGCTTCTCTTATAGAAAGAAAATGTGTTGACTTGGTAAGTTGATCAACAATTATCTATATTGCATCATTCCTTCTAGGAGTCTTTGGTAGTCCCATGAAAATTTCCATCATAATATTATCCCATTTAAACTCAGGTATGAGAAGAGGTTTCATGACTCCTCCATGCTGTTTTCATCCAGGTTTATCTTGTTGAAAA
This sequence comes from Viscum album, assembly GCA_963277665.1. Taxonomy (NCBI): domain Eukaryota; kingdom Viridiplantae; phylum Streptophyta; class Magnoliopsida; order Santalales; family Viscaceae; genus Viscum; species Viscum album. The sequence goes on along the minus strand of OY728148.1, from coordinate 1,060,848,561 downwards.
ACCATAAATCAAGACATAAAATCAGAAATCTCCCTTTTCATGTTGTCCCACCAATAATTTTCCTTCAAATCTCAATACATCATATTGCTCCCAGGGTGTATAGAGAAATTGGAGCTATGAGAATCATTTAAAAATTCCTTTTTGAGATCAGGTATATCGAGAACACAAAGTCTCTTCCCAAATTTCAAAGTCACATCTTCATATACGAAGTTGATCAATCTCCCATCATTCATAGATTTAATCTTTTTTGAGATTCCTCATCATCAGCATCATAACTTTTTATCTTTTTTAGTAAAGATGTTTTGGCAACCATTTGAGAAAGAATTGATGTTTCACCTTCCATGGTTATTCCCATATCCATCTTTACTAGATCCATGAAAATAAGATCTCTTTCAACTCTCATCTTGTTCAAAACTCCATGATTCTTTCTACTCAAAGTATCTTCCACCTTATTTTCCTTCCCTGGGTGGTAGTGTATCGTGCAATCATAATCCTTGAGTAGTTCAAGGAATCTCCATTGCCTCATGTTGAGTTATTTATGAAAGAAAATATACGTCAAAATCTTGTGATCAGTATAAATATAACATTTTTCACCACATAGATAGTGTCTCCAAATCCATAATGCAAATATTACAGCTGCTAACTCAAGATCATGAGTAGGATATTTTTTCTCATGAATTTGGAGCTATCGTGATGCATAGGGAATAAATCTATCATTCTACATAAGGAAACAACTAAGCCTTTTCTTTGAGGCATCACTATAAATAACAAACCCATCATTCCCCGATGTTAGAGTCAAGATAAGAGAATTGAATAAACTTCTATTCAGTTCTTTGAAACATTATTCACACTCTTTTGTCCAAACAAATTTAACCCCTTTATGTGTGAGCTTTGTTAATGGGTTATCAAATCTAAAAAAATTCAAAAAAAAATATCGATAATAACCTACTAAACCTATAATACTATGTACCAGATTTATACTTGTCGGTGCTATCCTTTATTGGATTTCCTTTGTCTTAGAACGGTCAACAAAGATTCCATCCGTAGAGATAATATAGTCATGAAAAGAAAACTCTTGAAGCCAAAATTCAAACTTGCTAAACTTCCCGTATAATTAATTTCTTCTAAGGGTTTTCAGAATGGTGTGCAAGTGATTTTCATGATCTTCATAGATTTTGGAGTATACTAGGATATCATAAATAAATTCCACTACAAAGACATCAATATTTTCCCTCAAAACTCTATTAATTATTTCCATGAAAACAGAGGGGGAATTAGTCATCCCAAAAGCCATTACTGTAAATTCGTAAGGCCTGTACCTAGTTCAAAATACTGTTTTCGGAATGTCTTCCTTCTTCACACACAACTAATGATATCTAGATCGAAGGTCAGTATTTGAAAAATATTGAGCTCCATATGTTGGTCGAATAAATCATCAATGCGAGGTAGAGGATACTTGTTATTTATTTTTATAGAATTGATCTCCCTATAGACAATGCACAACCTCATAGATCCATAATTCTTCTTTAACAAAAAGAACATGGGATCCCATAGAGAAAAACTAGGGCGACTAAATCCCTTATTACTCAATTATGCTAGTTGTTTATTTAGTTCCACTAATTCCACAGTGGCCATTCTATAAGGGGTCTTCGATATGGGCCTTGAACCAAGAATTAAATAAATGGAAAACTCAATTTTTTGTTATGGAGGATGTCCAGGAAAATCCTCTGGAAACACATCAACATATTCTTCCACAATAGGTATGCACTCTATTTGAACATTTATTTCATCACGTAGTGTTATTTCATTCTATTACTCCCCAATAAATGAATTTAATTGAGCTCTTGGGGATGGATCTAGATAAGAATCAGGTGTTGATATTTATAATCTAAAGATAAATTACTCTTTATCATTATCAAAAATTATAACCGCTTTTTTCTTAAAATAAAATTTTACATCACGGTCTGAAATCCAATCCATTCTGAGGATTATATCAAATTCAGTCATGGGTATGATGATGAGATTAGCAGATAAAAAACATTTATATGACCTAATGGGAACTGATACACAAAACGTTTTTGAAATGATACTTCCCTTAGGAGTTTTGACTTCACACTCCCTTGTTAAATAAAATTGGAAATATATAGTTTTCTTAGAAATATGGGAAGATATGAAACAATGCGATGATATAGAATCAAATAAAGCATTGTTTAAACATGAGGATACCATTAAATTACCTTCCACCATGTCTTTCGGAGCTTCAACCTTAGCAGTAGTGATTGCATAATCTTGGCCTTGATCCCTTGGCCTTTTTGAGGTAAGTTTCCCAGACGCTTAAGACATTCATTTGCATTCTGTCCCATCTACCTGAAATTGTAGCATTGAACATTGGTATCATCTTTCTTTCCCTTACAATCACCAGAAAGATGGCATTTCTATCCACATTTGTAGCATACTAATTTTCTTTTTAGACAGGCACCAGGGTACCTACATCCAAAATTACCACAGTGTGGAAATTTAATTCCATCCTTCTTCCCTGTTTACTTATTTCCATTCCCAGAGTGTTCAACATATCTCTTCTTCACTTGCTTTGCTTTAATGTCGTAAGACTTAGAAAATTCATTTTCGGTCTTGATAGCACATGATACAATATCTTCGTACAATGAGAAGGATTGTGATACTAATGCTAGATGGAGAAATGGGTTTAACCTATTAGAGAAATAGTTAATATTACTTCTTGGGTTATGTATATAGTCTGAAACATTCCTTACTAACCTTGTAATGTTAGCTTCATACTCTATGACATTCTCATCCTCTTTTTTCCTCAGACTCAGAAATGTTTTTTTCCATATCCACTTGATGGTCATAAGGAAATTATTTTTATAATAAAAGTTATTTAAACTCCATCCATTCCATTCTAGACACTTTTTCATCATTCTTTGTGTTTTGAATAAATGACCTCCATTGATCAACATCTCTATGTGGCGATAAACTGTCATGACAACTTTTTCTCTTTTGCTACTCCCCATAGCGTGAAATATTTTTTCTAAGGAATTTATCCATTGCTCATCCAATAATGTATTTTTACTCCCATTGAATGTTGGTGGTAGTTTCTTCATGATGTGTTCTAACATTGATCCTCTGTGTTTTCGATCAGGGTGCTCCATATGGGTAAGGTTATTATTCATAACCTATGTGAGTTGTCCCAGTATGGTGATAAGATGATCAACACCAGTCGCATCACTAGATCTTTTATAATTATCTTGAGTAGGAGGGAAATAACTATATGGATTACATGAATTGGTAATGTTTCCATTCCTTCCACTAGGTTCTATTTGTAAACAATGGAATAAACTAGATTAGTTTATGAATCGAAATACATAATTCCATACTTTCAAAACACTTAACATAAATTGAACAGTTTATGGATATAATCCATAATCATAAAAATGTTTTCTTTGAGGAGTTATATACTCATAAACCCTTCATAATGGGTTGTAAAGAAAATTATAATTATCCTAAGCATATCCCTAGGAGTGTCGTAACCAATAGTGTAGTAAGGCATGTTGTCGTTCACCAGTTCTCATTTGAGTCTATATCAAAGTGGTGTTTTTAGGTTCTTCCCCTAGGTACATCTGTGCGAGAGCCGCCTCTACTTGCTCGTATCTTGACAGGGATGTATTACTTGGAAAACTCAAAAAATCTATACAGTACCCTAATTCTATGAAGTTATTCTATACTAATCCTCAAATTCTATCTTAGGGCTATGTGCAATAATCAGAGTTTATCTAAATCTAGTTTCCATGGTTCGTACTAAACTTCATCTTATACCAAATGTAATTCCTCTACCCTAGTTACCTAGAGTTTGTGCATTAATATATAACATTGGCATGATCACAAAGAAATCATGTCCTGAAAGACCAACCGGTTTAGTATTATTGGAAACAAGATTCATACATAAGATCAACTTTATAACATGAAAACAAATACAACACAAATTTATTCCACAAAAATCATACAAGAATCTTAGATTATGCCTGCAAGTCACTCATAACTAAATTCTTCATATCCTCGAAAAATGAAACATAAGAAAGGGGTGATCTCAACCGCTCAGTAACGGTAAACAATAAAGTGGAAGATAATATAAATATTAACCATGGTGAATAATTGAAAACACATGTCTTTACCAATAATAAACATGAACACATTTATGGTAGGAATATGAGTTGAGTAAATAATTCCATAATAAAAAATAATCATGAGTATTCTACTAGTCTAATTACCACATGAACCATCAATATTATTTTCATAATGAGGGAATGTATAATACTGGACATTCTGAAACATTTTGTCAAGGCCTCAGCCACGACGTCTAAAAATGATTAAGGCCTCGGTGAAAACCATATAACAAATTATGAAAGGCCTCGGCCTATTCCACGTCTAGTTGTCTCATGAGACCTACCGATGCATCAAGAAGCTATATCGGGCTCCACCCGTCACTTACTAAGTCCAATACATTCCTCATATGAAAAGGTTGAAATACAACATAAAAATTTATATTAAAACTAGCATACGAAATGTCAATACATTAACCATAAACCATGAATGGTATAAGAATAACACATCCATAGTCAAACATATCACAAAAACTTCAATACAACATTGATGATTTGTATCATAATTAATCTATTTCAAACAAGTATAAAATCCATCAAAGGATGTTAATATAGATGGACTCAAAACTATTTGAGAGAAATATCTCTTTCTTTTTTTGAAATCATTTAAAGTTAAATAATTATAAAAGAAAACATTTATTTTGAAAATATTCTTATAATATTGTAAGGGAAGCTTTGACGATGTCATAAAGGTGGAGAATAACCACACCCGTCATATATGTTTAAAACTACATTCTTACCTTAATTTTGTTGAAAAGTTTGTAAAGTACCTTATTTGGAAAACGACTGAAAGATTCCTTCCGAAACATATAAGTATAAATAAGGGTATAAATGAATTTTAACCTATTTTTTAGTAAATTGTAAAAATGTTTTCCAATACATTTTTAAGAAACGTGGATGTGGATGATGAAGAGTTCACAGTAGATACTTACGTAAAAACAACCACGGATAATAAAGAAATTGTTGAATTAACCCTTACCTTGTACTTTTCCTTGGTCAAGGGTAGGTTAAACACATTTATAATGGTGGAATAATTGTTATTAAATTATACAAGAACTATATACACTAATATTATATCATATATTATCTTCTAATATTGTTTTGATATTAATATTTTAGTATTATCATCATTTCGGGAGTTAACTGATTCGTTTTCCTTTATATGTTTTGTTATGTAAGTAATGATTGTTATGGATAGGATGTGTCTTATTCATATAAATAATGATATTAAGTCTTTAAACATTATTTTTAATCACCATATGAAAATTAGTCTTGAATGGATATGATGGGGAATGAATCTCATCGCGTTCGTGGAGACGGTAATCTGTACGTATGCACGAGCAACACTATCATTCTTTTGATATTAAAATAATATATAATTGGATGGAATATATTATTTACATAATAATTATGATGATATATTTATTATTTTCATTATTTATACTCATTATTATTATACCTATCCAAACAATTAAGTTTTTGAATAACAAACTACACCATGACGTGGAGACGGTAATCCATACGTACACACGTATGGTGACTTTGTCATTTATAGGATGGATAGAATAATGAATATAGTTATACATTTTTTTATTAAAATAACAGTTTATATAAGATACTAGAGTTATTATTTTATAATGGAAGCAACAAAGAAAGATGAAGTGGAAAAAGAAATGAACTTGAAAGAGGTGATGAAATATTTATCTCTTCTTCGGGTTATTTCTTTTTATTTGATCAAAATAGATTCTTAGGTTGAATTTATGACTAAATAAAGGCATCTAGGATTAAGGGAGGATATTTTGGAGGATATTTTTGAAGTTTTTTTCTGAGAAAAATTTCATTGAAGCTGTGGATTTTAGAGAAGGCGAAGTTCCCTTTTATAAGAGGGGTGAGGGGCACCTTAAGAAAAGATTAAAATATTCTTTTATAATAAAATAATTTTTGGTGTATAATGGATCCAAAATGATTTATTTATAAGATATGGTAGGTATGGGTCACAAAAAAATCAACTAATAGGTTTTAGATAGGTTTGGAACACTATATTAACTTTATCTTTTTGATTTAACTCTTAGTTAAATAGTTTGACATTTCCCATGTCTTTTTGTATTTTTATATTATAGGGTTAATAAACTTACTATAAACTTCCAAGACAACCCCAAGTGGTTAATTATTAATATATATAACTTTATATAAGTCATTGTTCCAAATTATAGATTTTTATAAATATTATATCAATTAATAATTAATTTTGTTTTTAATAAAATCTTCTATGTCAATTTTGAAACTATTTGGTATTTTACTTTTTCTAAATTTATAAGAGAATTATTACATCAAAAAAAATTATTTAATCAACCCTAACATGTAATATTGACCTAGAAAATTATTGTAACTCATAAAAAGTCTCAAATTACTTTTATTTGGGTATTTATCATATCAATTATTTTAATATTTTGTTAATAAAGTAATATCTGCATCATCATTGTGTAATAAATAAATTTAATTATATAATGTCTAAAAATTATAAATAAAATACTATTATGTAGGAAATATTTTTATATTTCAAATGAAAATTTATAGTCTAATTTATCTTATGTATAACCCTATATTAAAAATATCTTAGTTACTAAACTTTGATTTTAACTCTTTTAACTCATCTTTAAATAAAATAATAATAAATGTCCTAATCTAACCCAAGTGGACCAAAGAGGTTCATATTTTATTCCTAAGGTTGTTTTTGGTTGAATTATACTTATCCAATAGTATTAGGACATGTGTTGGGGTAATAATAAATTCATTTTTACTCTTAATTACCCAATTTACTTGTAACCGTGGTAAATATAAGTGAAATATTACTATTCACCAAATAATATTTTCATCTTATTGAACCGCATTTTAATTACTGATATCAATATTTTTTCTCAGATTTTTTAAATTCAACTCATAGAATTAGTAAAATTAGGTTTTATACAAATTTGGAAATTCTCCTAGGAGGTGGGTAAAATAAGGTAAAAAGTTCGATAAAATTTTTTATATCTAAACTCACTATAAAATGACTACAATGAATTAAGTTAAACATATATAGGTATTATATATCTATTTTGACCTTAAATAAATTTAAAATAAATAAATAATTATTTAAATAAAAAGTCAGTTTTTAAACAATAACTCGGTGTTTTTCATTATTAATGATAAATTAAAAGTTTTCAGAAAAATACCAAAAAATCTCCCTAGGCTTATTTTGATATTCCGAATCCAAAAATGATGTCTATTTTGGAAGATAAAATTTATAAAATTTCAAAAAGTGGGTATTACTATTCATAACGGCTAGTTTGATTGGTCGTAGTGTGTTAGAATCTCGAAGTTGCGTGCAATGCAAGATATTGCATTATTCAAAGGGAAACATACCGTAAAAGTTTGCGGTGTTACATTAAACATTAAGATTATGGGACCAAATGACCTAGAATCATTTATAACACCCATTAGATGGATATATTTCGATCTTATCCCTTATATTATCTTGATTTGTCTATTATAGGGTCCTGGGGAGATGAAAAAATGTGGGTGTAATCGACTCCTCAAAAAATTTACATGTTTTACACTCACACCACTTATAAATCGCCTCCATATCTCCTCTTATATTCACACCATAAAAATATAATTTCCTAACAAATACCTAGTAAAATAACTTTTCCCCATTACTACCCTCATCTTATAATCCTTATTTTTTTTCTTAAATCTATCCAATGAAGGATTTTGATGAAAACCAAAAGGAGTTACCCGAAGAAAATGTAACATTTATCAATGAACATTTTTGTTTTATTTCGTAATAAAAACCCATTATTTATTTTTATATTAGGAATACTGTAATAAACCAGGTTTATAAAATGAGACAATATGTTTGATAGCATACATAACATTCCACATCGAACATAAGAGAACAACTAAATATTATTAAGTTACTTTAATACCAAGATGTTAAAATGGTGATAATGATGATTATAAATTGATTTATAAAAACATTTTTTAAATATGTATATAATTAATTCTTTTGAGAAAAATGGCTGGAACCGTAACTTGAGGCCTGTGTCAGGATTACCCCAAGCTCGTATCCTGAAGGCCAGGGGACGTTGACTAGCACTTAAGGCATCGACCTACAAGTGGGAGGAATTAGGTTGGATACATATACACATACAAACACCCAACTATGTCCCAACTCAAAAAATAGAATAAGGAAACCACTAAATAAACTGAGTGCATGTACAGGTGAAAGAATGTGGTCTAGAATACCAACCCAAAAAATAGTACATAAAACTATAAATTAAAAAAAGTTCTCTGAATTCCATCGGTAGTAAACCCCACCTGATCGTGAGAGTAGTGATGCTATTGGAAGAAGAAGTAGTACATGCTATCTTCCCTGTCATACTGGGCCCCGCCTGGTCCTAGGCCACCAAGTCCACCGTCATAGAATTTTTCAATACTATCTCCCTGAGAACCCCTATCAAAACATTGTTCATCTGCACCAGACACAAAATGTGTAGGCGAAGCCCGTGAAGGGGTGAGTAACACAATACTCAATAAGGACCCAAAATCAAAACAATGAACACAAAAAAATTCCTCAAAGTAAAGCATGAAACACAAGGAAGCTCACACCATGTATATACTAGGGTAGTAATAGTAGTATTGTCAGTCACAAATGTTGAACTCCTCAGCCATTGGAGAACACCTCCTTTATTGAGTAAAGTGGGCCTTCTAGGTCACACAGAGATTCTTCTAAATAACCTTAAACTATTGTGGTACTAATCGCTGATGCGTATCATGGGTTTTTTGGGATACACAGAGAGACTCCCCCATGGGCATGTCGGGTCACATAGAGCCACTTCCTCCCATGACCAAAATGAGGTACTCCTCCTGTCGATTACTATGGGTATTCCAGGTCACACAGAGCCGATCCCCACCATGGTCCTACTGGGTCACACAAATCATCTTCCTAATGGGCCATCTTAGAGTAGTCTTCAGGTCTCATCCAACCGAAGTGTTCTGTACATATCGTGCTTGGTAGAACCACTACTCGAGCAATGTTTTTCTTCTTTTTGTCCATGAAAGTCACCAAAAATCATTCCTAATGATCATCCTCCTTGAATGGGTTACAACTCCGCAAACTATTTTTAAATCAGCCGTGCGGTATGCAAGATACATGCATTTTAGTAACCAGGGGATTGGCTGCGATGTGGACCAGTCCAACCCAGCCGGATCGACCTGACCAACCCGGCTTGAGGTTTCGAGATACCCCGGATCATTCTGACGGACCTGAACTGACTTGGGGTGTCTTGAGGTCGGTTTGGTCTAGCCTGGCTAGTGGGCTAGGCCTAATAGGCCTCGCTGGACCCAATCTTGTTGGCAAAGGGTCCGGCCTGCCCAGTTTCCAACTGACGCCGCCTAGTCCAGCCTAGCCCACTGGTGCGGGTCTGACCCTGTAGGTGTGGGTCCGGCCCTCCGGCATGGTCCGACCTAGCCTAGTTAGTAGTGGGTCTTGCCTTCTGGGGTTTCACACCTCGTCTGGTCTGCAAGAGGTGGACTGGTCTGGTTCCCTGGACGCGGCCATGAGCCATGTTAGTGCCCCCTATCACCCTACGGGTTGTCGTGGGCCACGTCCTCTTCCATGGTCAAGAGATCGCGGCCCGTCATGCGGTGTGCGGCTCGGTGCCGCGTCCACTGTCTCCAGCCGCCAGCTCAGTCGTTGGTTTGTCCTGCTGCACCGCGGCCCGGTCCGTCAGCGACCTTTCGTCCGATGAACCATTGGGGCATGCCACCTCCCACATGAGGTCATCACTGTAGGCCAACACTGGCAGTCACCAATTCCCCTGATGGTGTTGGTGCAATGGTGGATTCTTCCGTGCACCACCGAGTCCGCACCGGTGGTCCGTTCTTCATGCCACTTGCTCCTGTTTTTATAGGAATTATACTCTCCACTACGATAGTCTCAAAATTTCATTATCATCGATTCAAAATATTGGTGATGGAGAATAATAAAATAAGAGGGGCTCAGGCCTTGTTCATGTTTTCCCAGGCCCTCCGCGTTAGAAATTAACAAAACAAGGAAGGCCTGTGGATTTTAATTTAAACAACAAAGAAAATTAAATCCGAGATAAAGAAACCCAAAAGAAGTCACCCTCCCGCAAGAATTCAAGATTAATGAATTAACCTATTCATGGGTTAACCTACGTTTATTTTTTTTGAATTGGATGGGGAAGAAAAAAAATGAAAAAACCTATACATCCTTGAACTTCATTTCTTCACTTTCATCCTAGAGGGGCTAAGACGTCGACGTCGCATCTCAGATCCGATCTTCGAAAGGGGTGACAAAGAAGATGTTGTTTCACAAGTGTTTTTTATTCTTCTGTAGGGTGGAATTTCATCAGAGGTTCCCTAAAGAATCATCTAAATTTTTAATCCATATTTTCTACAAATCATTGAACAATAAATAGGAGAACACCGCGAAATTCTGATTAAGATGAGATGTCACGTCGGTACGCTATATTACTTTAAAAACCGTGTCATTGTTAAACGTCATTAAATCATCATTATGATACATGAATAATGATACATTAATGAGTCTCATAGATTCACATCGTCGCTGCCCTTTCACTACCCCGCAGCGTCGCCGTCTGCCACTCCTAAGTGAGAATAAAATAATTCATTTAAATTATTTTTTTGTTTTTATATAAAAGTCCAAAAAATAACTCTTCCACTCAGCCCTTAATGGACAAAGTTAAGTCATTTCTAGGTGAATCCTAGTATTCTAAATTTTACAGTTCCCTCATATTTTCGATCCGAGTAATGATTCAAAAGATAGAAAATCGTGCTCTCACATTTTCTAAAGGTATCTTAAAAAAGTTAAATTTTTTTTTCAAGATATCAGGACCTCGGAATCACTTTCCATTGGATTTTACGACCTCGAAATAATTCCATATAAATGAATTTACACATAATTTATAATATGTTACAAAAATAATAGTTTTAAATGAAAATAATCCCATTTTTAATTAAAAGAAAATGTTTTCTGAAAAATATTTAAATGTAAATAATTTAGTTTATAAAATAATAAAATCACTCTCTTTTAATTATATTAATGAAATATAAATTCAATATAATTTTTAAAACTCACCTTTTTTATTTTCATGACATGATATGAGTGAAAATTTTATTTCATGGATAAAAGGTGTATTTTTCTAAAAATGGAGTTTTACCGCCTTTTGAGGGGGAACCCATTTTAAATCATGTTTTGAACCTTTTATATGTTTTATTTGATAAAATCAAATTCTTATTTGGAATAGGGACATAAAAATTTTCTTTGGTAGAAATTTTGGTATTTTTCTGATAAAATTTATATTTTAATGAATAGTGAAAAATACTATATTTTAATTTGAAACTGCCTTTTATCTAATTTATATATATTGTTATATTATCCTTTTATTTGTTTTTAAAGTGTAATTATATTAAATTTATATCAGTTTATAAAATTTTGGTAATTTTATGTAATATCACATTGTAATTGGATATAAACACATGTCAATATTTTAATGGTTTTTGCTAAAAAACCAATTTTCTTATTTCATCAATGAGATTAATTTTGAAATTTAATATTAAAAATTCTATGTTTTTAATTTGGAAAAAATGGACAACATATTTGAAATCACAAGTTCCAAATTATGTAAATATTTCCCTTTTATGTTTGGATATTATGAATAGTAACTTCTGTAATTATTTTTTGTTACCACAGTTAAATGCTAAATTAGGTTAAAAAGTGTAAAAATAAAATTATAATAATATAAAACTAACTTAACACATGTACTAATTTAATTGGAGTACTGTATTCTGACCAGGATAATCCTCGAGTCTATTTTAGGACAAATTCAATCCACTTTGATTTCATTTATAATATTATATACAATAAATAGTTATTTTTGTTACACTTATGTTTTTAAAAGGAATGTATTTTAATATGGAGTTATACATGTGATCTATTAGAATATATATATTTATTATAAATGTATAAATATTACCTAAATCATGGTTATTTATTTATAATTTTTAGGGATTAAATAATTATATTCATGCACGACACAATGACGATGCAATAATAGATTTATTAATGAAAGAATGAAATAAATGATATTATAAATATTCAAATAATAATTATTTGATATAATTTATTTCATGAAATAATTTTATAGATATATTTTAAATTTTTTATGATTTAATGGAGTTTTTTTGAATATATCATCCTGTTATAATATTTTGAAAAGTCAACTAATGATATTGTTAAAATCGACACTATTTATATTTTAAAATAATTTATTAGATGATATTAAATTCATAGAAACCCAAGATTCATAAAAATAGTTAGGATAAGACCTTATATATCATAAATTAATCTTTTATGGAACATTTAGCATTTTATAGTAATTACATTAACCGATAAAGTGTAAATAACATAATATCCTGGTAATATTAAAAAGGGTAAAATGAGGGTTAAAACAAAACAATAAGGATTAAAAAAATATTCAAAACTTGTATAATTTTTATTATATTATAAGGATTCTACCTAAAATAATATTATTTTCAAAATAAATTATTTTTGATCCATTTGGAACCAATATTTAATTTATATTAATTTAATATTTTAAGAGTTTCCAGGGGTGCCCCTCCCTTCTCCTATAAAAAGGTACACACTCTTCTCTAATGATCACAATTCAAAATATCTTTGTTTTATCCATGATCTACCCAAAAATCCTAATAGAATACCTACACACATTTTTGAGGCCTTATTTTAGGAATAAAACTCTTTATAGCGGTGTTAAGGTGTTCTTTAATGATGATCAACCGAAGAAGAGGTATTGTTTTTAAGTGTTTCTGTTTTATTTTTTCCTCCACCTCCTCTAAATATAATTTTTATAAGATGAAATAATAAATAACGTATAATATATATAATTATATTTTATTATGTCAATATCTTCACCTATATCCATATCCAATTTCCTCGAACGGGAAATGAACATTTCTTTCATGCGTACGACTGACTACCGACTCGTGAATCAATATAGTTTGTGTTTCATTAACATCCACCAATAATGGTTATAATGATGGAATAAATTTTTATATTTAATATTAATGAAATATTTATCATTTTAAAATAATAATATTTCAATTAATTTATTACCATCCATTCACATAGAAACGATAACGTCGTTCGTGCGTACGTGTGAACTATCACCTCCACAAAGCAATGCGAATTATTTTTTTCACCACATAACATGTTTGATATATATAAATATATATAAATTATTATTATTATTTTAATAATATTATGATCATTATGAAATGTTAATATATATAATTACCTTATTTACATAATGAAAAATGAACAAGGGAAACATTACTCAGGCGTATGTATGACTTACCATTTCCATGATTGTAATGTTGTTCATTTTTCATATCCATATTTAATGAATAGATTTAAACGAATAATTGATATATAAAATTTGTTATTATGTCTTGAATATTATATTTTTGATGATGGAATTATGACCAATGTACTTTTAACATCGATCCAAGTTCATTTTCATCTGAAGTACCGAATATCGATAAAACATATAATATGAACTTAAATAATTATGTAATTTTTATAACAAGGTATTAGGTGATATAAAATGAATAATAAACATTATAAAGATTAAAAATCAAGTATAAATTACCATAAGTTTATTATTCATGAATATAACAATTGTACATGATGAGTTAGACTTAAGGTAAATGATTTCATTACAATCTCCCTCCATTGAGGAATTTCTTGATAATATAAACCTTTATTATATAATATGGTATACATACAACCAATATGAAATTTAATATCAATATTTTATGTATTATAATGTTTTTTATTGTTTTGGTAAATATATTTATTCATGGAAATTAAGATTTAAATGTTCAAAGTGGTATGAGACACCTTGAACGTTTAATGATTTAATTATCAAATCTTTTCTTCATGATATTAATTTACCTATTTATTTATAGGGAAATAAAACTATTATTCATGAAATTTTATTTCTATATTTAATTTAATTTAATGTCTTCAAAAGGAATATATTTATATAAATAATTTTACTTTATTTACTAAATGACAAAATTAATGTTTTCTTGTTTACGGGGAAAACAAATTCTACGCCACTGTAATCGTTATTTGATACATGGATTCCTCTATAAGGCTTAATGTTCTTAAAGGGAGAAGAAATACCTTTTCCTTTTATGTGTATCCTGGTATAGAAAATGGGTTCTTAAATGAAAAAGGTATTTTTATATGGAAATGTGTTTCATATGGGTTATAAAAAGATTCCAAAAGGCTTTCGTGATTCCTAAAATAGTACTTTAGCATTATATGAAATAGTTGAGCCCCATATAGCATATATGAAGGGATAACCCCCATTATAGCTCACAAGTAAGACTAATAGATATTATACGAAGTTTCCATCCCCATTGTAGCTCACGAGTGGGCTTGTTAGAGCTTATATAAAGGGTTGATCCCCATTATAACTCAAAAGTGAGGCTGATATAGTTTATACGAGGGGTGATCCCCATTATAGATCTAAAATTTGGAATTCAACCATATATTTATTCAAATTCGAATAGGTTTAAAAGTTTTTTTTGTATATGATTCCCTAATTCACCTAAATTATTTTTAATTTCTTTCAATTGTTTTTAATTTTTTTATCAATAAAAAAGTATGAGTGTTATTCATGTGAAAATGATTTGTTTTATTCACTCAGATAACGTTAAATGGGTTACCATGTTTTAACTAGCCTAATGGTTTCTTTATTTTTCTTTACCTTACTGAGAATTTATGTTCATACCTTATTTTAAAATGTTTTCATTAGGTCTTATTTTTGGTAAGGACAGATAACATTCCAAGATTAATGTATTGAATATGTGAGTTAAAAAAATCATGTTTTATTTTAAAGGGGGTTTTTTTAAGTGGAGAATTGGATACTAAATATAACTATCCACTGATAATGTATGATTTTGTTATTCAAGAGTTTTTGCTAATCCATTAAACCTCTAATCTAAAAATATCGTCTAATTTAAATTCTAGTTAAGAAACACTAGCATAAGATATGTTTAATGTCCAGTCCTAATAGATGGTATTATAGGATGGTTTAGAACACTTTATAAATCAATATTTCTTCGTAAGATATATGGATATCATATTATTGTTTAATTTTTAGGATCATCATAAGTTCAATACCTTATAAATCCCTTTTTAGTCTCTATATTCCTAAATTTTAAGGTGATTAAGGGTATTATTGGAGACATTTATTTTTTGAGGTAATTATAGGTTATTAATTTTTTGGATAGAAAATGAAAGGTATGTGATAAAAGATAAAATGAAAATATGTTGTGGTTATTTTCTGAGGATTTTATCTTGTTTTTGGGAATGTTATAAAATTTTATATTTTTTGATAAAGGACAACATGAATACCGCACGTCAACCTGTGTTTTTAGACAAGGTTTCGAGAATTGAACCCACAACTAATGTGTGATAGGGATCTATCACATACCATTGGACAACATGATTCCCATGGTAAGTATGACTTTTTATTTTATGTTAAATAAGTTTATATAATAATAATAAGTTGATTTTGTGAATATACATTTTATCAAATGGATATCCTTTTTATAGGAAAATAATTTGGGTATTAAGTGATACATGTTATTTTGG
Organism: Viscum album; assembly: GCA_963277665.1. Lineage (NCBI taxonomy): Eukaryota > Viridiplantae > Streptophyta > Magnoliopsida > Santalales > Viscaceae > Viscum > Viscum album. The sequence goes on along the minus strand of OY728148.1, from coordinate 1,060,832,613 downwards.
AAGACATTCACTATTTTAGGAAACTATAATTCAAACGAAAATATAATACTATGGTATTTTATTTAAGGAGTAGTGGTTGAATTTTATTTTGGATGAATCTTTGTTTTTATTGTGGACTTATTGTGATTTGGGTTATTTATGGAAATGATTAACCTATCTTGGAGAATATGTGATTAGGTTAATTACTATTTGGTATAATATATTAAGAGTGGACAATGTTATTTGGAGAAAAATGTTAAAAATTATCTTGGAATATTAGGTAATCATATTATTCTAAATTTTGGGTTTTAATATTAGTTTGGAATATTTTGAGGAATTTTAAGGAATGTTATTTGTTGTATGCTATTTGTTGAAATTTGGATATTACTGTTGAATGTTGGAGATTAAAAGTAGTCCTTCAACTTATAAAGGATTATTATTTTTGGGGGAAATTATTTGATCTTATACTATCCATATTTGGTTTTGGTTAATGTTTAAAGGTCGAAGAAATATATAGTTAACCTTTTTGGGATGATGTGAGTTTTTATAGTTGATTATAGTTCTTCCAGTGTGAAAAATTCTTCTTAAATACTCATCATTTATTGAAAATGATGCGTTTGTGGTGGAGTTCCATTTATGGATGAAACTATATATTTAAAGTAAGTATATTTCCATATGTTCTCACTACTGGAAAACTAACCTTTACCAACGGTTTGGAACCGTTGGTATAGGCCTCCAAACCGTTGGTATAGCCTATACCAACGGTTTGGAGAACCGTAACCAAGTAAGCTGTTGGGATAGGTCTATACCAACGGTTTTTGGAAAACCGTTGGTATAGACCTATCCCAACGGTTTTGGAAACCGTTGTTATAGGTAATATGAAATCTATACCAACGGTAATGGAACCGTTGGTATATAAAATCAAAAAATAAAAAACCCGCTGGGATTTGATCCCAGGACCCCTCGTTTATAATCGAACGATTTAACCACTAATCTAACATCACTTTTGTAAACATAATTTCATAAATATATATATGTATTATCATCATTATTTAAAATTTTGATTTATATAATGTTCTCGGTTATTAGAACTGGAAAAAAAATAAAGAAGCTATCCCAACGGTTTTCAAAACCGTTGGGATAGGTTAGTGGTGGGTTGAGTAGTTTTTGGCCGAATGCTGAATTGCTGGATGGTTTTTCCCAACGGTTTTGGTGAACCGTTGGGAAAGGCCACTCTTTCCCAATGGTTCACCAAAACTGTTGGGAAAGAGGCTCAAAAGACAGCCTTTCCCAACTGTTTTGGTGAACCGTTGGGAAAGGGTCCCTCTTTCCCAACGGTTTGCCAAAACCGTTGGGAAAGAGGCTCAAAAGACAGCCTTTCCCAACGGTTTTGGTGAACCGTTGGGAAAGGTGGGGAAATATATGGATTTACCAACGGTTTTGGTGAACCGTTGGGAAAGGCCACCTATACCAACGGTTTTTACAAACCGTTGGTATACAAGTGTTGGGAAAGATCATCATTCCAGTAGTGTCTTATTCCAAGTAGTAAAATAATTCCTCAAATTTATAAAAAGATCTTAAAATAAAAATGTACCATGTAATCAAAGGCCATTAATCCCATCACAGGATTGTGGTTTTCTATTTGTTAACTTTCTCCAAATCATGTTTTATATCACTTCCAATAAGAACATTATTGTTAGTTTTTTCTTTCAAATCCATGTTTACCTACATGGAATCCTAGTATATTTTATCTCATGTGACCTTTGTATGGTTCTTTATTTATTTTAAAGTCAATGTTTTATTAAAATTGTTTCTAATGTGGGAATGAAATGAAGGTATTTTCAAGAGTCATTCCTTTATTACCAAAACCAAATTTGAATTGAAAGGATGAAATTTCCATGGGGATAATGTAACATTCCAATTTTTTAAAGGAGATAATATGTTCAATAGTATACATAATATTCAACATCAAACATAAGAGAACAACTAAATATTATTTTGTTACCATATAACCTAACTATTAAAATGGAATAATCAATACACTTAATTGATTGAAGAAAATATTTTTTACACAAGTATTTTATTAATTATTTTTTTAATAAGTATTTATAAATGAAAATAAAACCCATTTTAATTAATAGAAAATTTTTTCAGAAAAACTATTTAAATGAAAATAAGTGAGTTCATAAAATAATAAAATCACATTAATTGGATTATATTAATGAAATATAAATTCATTATAATTTATAAAATTCACCCTATGTATTTTTTAGACATCATTTAAGAACAAATTCAATTTTATTGATAGAAGGTGTATTTTTATAAAAATGAAATTTTACCGACTTTGGACAGAGAACCCATTTTAAATAATTTATTTAACACTTTTATGTGTTATATTTAACAAAATTAACTTATAATTTTTAATTGGGAGATAAAATTTTACTTTTTATGATTTTTTGTATTTTTTTGATAAAATTAATATTTAATTGTATAGTGAAAAATACTTCATTTTAATTCAAAATAGCCTTTTTGAATAATTTATTTATATAGTTAGATTATACTTTTATTTGGTTTTAAATATTAAATAAATTAATGTTTTATCATTTAATATAATTTTGGATATTGGAATTAATTTCTCATTTAAATTGCAAATAAACACATGACAATATTTTGATGGGTTTTACTTAAAAACCCAGTTTTTGCTTAAAAATCTATTTTTTATTCTGTTAACAAGATTAATTTTTAGATTAATTTCTTCGAATTTTGTGTCTTGTATTTGGAAAAATGGGTTCCATATTTGGAATCATAAGATCAATATTATAAAAATATTTCCTTTTTATTTTTGGACATTATGAATAGTAACTTCAGTAATTAATTTTATTTACCACATTTAAAGGAAGAATTAGGTAAATAAGGGTAAAAATAATATAAAAATAATATAAAACTACCCTAACCCAAGTTTCAATTTAATTTTATGAGTTATTTCCGACAATGAGTAACCTTAGGACAATTTTAAAACCACTTAGATCCACTAGGATGACATTAATACCTTTATAATATTATATCTAATGAATAGTCATTTTTGGTACTGTTTTGTTTTTAAATGTAATGTATTTTAATAGAGAGTTATATAAGGGATATATTAAACTATAATTAAATATAATAAATCAAAAAATATTACCTACATCATGGTTATTTATTTATAATTTTTAGTAATGAAATAATTAAATTTAATTATGGCACAATGATGATGTAATAATATATTTATTAAGGAATTAATCAAATAAAGAATATTATAAATATTAAAATAAATATTATTTGACAAAATTTATATCATCCATGATTTTTTTCATATATTTTACATGTGGGTTATGAATTAATATAGTTTATTTCGAACTTATCTTCCTATTATGATATTTTGAAAAGTCAACAAATGAATAGTGTCAAAAATTGACACTATTGGTATTTTAAAATATAAAATATTTAAATGATATTAAATTCCTAAAAAACATAAATTTATCTAAATGGTTAGGATAAGTCTAAATATATTATAAATGGAACTTTTTGGGGTTGTTTTACATGTTATGATAATTACATTAACCCACATAGTGTACATAACAAAATATCATAGGAAAATTAAAAAAGCTAAAATAAGTGTTAAGACAAAAGGATAAGGATTAAAAAATATTAAAAAATGAATAATATTTTTGGATTATTGTTATGTTATCTTAAAAATAAACAATTTTGGGACCCTTTGGAATTGAAATTAAATTTATATTAATTTCATATTTTTAGAGTTTCCAAGGGTGCCTCTTCATTGTCCAATAAAAAGGCACCCATTATTCTATAATACTCACACGAACAAAGACTTTTGGATCAAACATGATCTACCCAAACCTATTACTATAATCCCTCCCCACATTCTTTAGGCATTATTTTAGGAAAAACACCCTTCTTAGAGGTGTCAAGGTGTTTTTCAAAGGTGATCAACTATAGAAGATGTATCATTTTTAAGTGTTTCTGTTTTATTTATTATTACAATTCCTCTAAATCTTCTTATACCAATATTAAAATATATCTCCATTATCATCAATATAATTATATTTTATTGGGGTAATATCATCCCAAAATCCTACTCCAATTTCATCAAATGGGAAACGAACATTACTTTCATGTGTACGGTGGACTACCGCGTCGAAAATCGATATAGTTTTTTCCATTACTGTATATGAATAACGGTAATAATTATGGAATAAATTTTTATATATGATATTCATAAATATTTATCATTTTAAAAGAGTAATATTTCAATTATTTTCTTAGTTTTCATTCACATAAAAATGATATCTTTGTTCATGCATACGTGAGAACTATCACCTCTACGATATGACATAAATCGTTTCTATTCACCCCAAAACTTTTATGATATATATAAATATATTTAAAATCTTATAATTATATTAATAATAATATTATTATTCTGAAAAGTTAAAATAATAAGTACCATGTTTCTATAATGATAAATGAAAAATGGAAATGTTACTCATGCATATGTATGGCTTACCATCTCCATGAGTGTAACACTCTTCATTTTCATATCAATATTTAATTAATGAAATAAAAAGTATAATTGATAAATAAAATTGATTATTATTTCATGGATATTTTTCATGGATATGATGGAATTATGACCACATAACCTATTTACCAAAATCCAAGTGCATTTTTTAATCAAGTACCGAATATAGACAAAATTTCTAATATGAGCTTAAATAATTCTATAATTTTTATAACATTATAATAAGTGATATAAATGAAATAATAAACATGAAAAATAATCTCATGAAAGAAGAATTTAACCTAGGTTTATTATTCCAGAATATAATGATTGTACGTGATGATTCAAACTCAATGAAATAGATTTTGTTTCAATCTATTTTAACTGAGGCATTTCTTGATAATATACACCTATATTGTTTTATATGTTGTATATATAGCCACTATGACATTTATTATCCATATTTTATCTATAATAATGTTATTTAATGTTTTTTTAAATTTTTTAATTCATATAGTTTAATATTTAAATGTTAAAAGTGGTATTAGACCCCTTGAAATTTTAAAGATTTAATTATCAAATATATTCTTCATGATATTAATTTATATATTTTTTATATGGATATAAAAGGATAATATGTGACATTTTAGTTTTATCTTGAATTTCATTCATTTTTTTAAATGGAATCTTTTTATACAAATCGTATTACGTTCTTTAGAAAATATAAAAGGATTCTTTTTCATATTTATGGTGACAATGAATTCACCGCCACCGTAAACATTATTTGATACCTGGATTCCTCTATAAGATTTAATGTTTTAAAAGGAAAAGAAATTCCTGATTCATTTTTTGGGTATCTTGGAATTGAAAATGGGTTATTAAATAAAAATTGTATTTTTATATGGAAATGTGTATCTTATGGGATTAAAGGAAGTTTTCAAAAGGGTTTTCTGATTCATGAATTGATACTTGATAATTATATGAAACTAGTGAGCATGATATAAATTATATGAAGGTCTGAGCACAATTATAGCCCATGGGTGAGGCTGTAATATCGCAATGAAGGGGTTTCCCCCATAGTAGCACACGTGTGATCCCATTGTAGATTAGGTAAAGGGTTTCACCCCATTATATATCATAGGTGAACCTAACATAGCATATATGAAGGGTGATCTCCATTATAGATCTCATATTTTGAATTCGGCCATATGGTTATTCCAACTGGAAGAGGTTTAAAAGGGTAATATGTATATGATTCTATAATTCACCTATGTGAGTTTTAATTTCTTTATATTATTTTTAATGTATTTCATTGGGAAAAAAGTATGAGTGTTATTCATGTGAAAATGTGTTGTTTCATTTTCTCAAAGAAAGTTAAATGGGTTATCATGTTTTAACTAGAATAATGGATTCTTTGTTTTTATGTACCTCACTGATCTTTTGTTCTCATCCCATGTTTTAAAATGTTTTTCACATGCCTTAAGATTGGTAAGGAAAAATAAGATTCCATGATGAAGTAATTGATGATGTGTCTTGAAAAGAAATAATGTTTTATTTTAAAATTGTTTCATTTGGTTAAAAAATGGTCATTGGGTATGTGTATCCACTTATAATGTATGAATTTACTATGTAGAAATTTGTCCTATTTCTCTAAAACTCTAAAATGAAGAAACCACAGACTGTAAATTCTAGTTAAAAAACACTATAATAAGATATGTTTAAGTCTGGGTACTTATAATTATATAATTGAAATAGTATCCTAAATATAATGAGATTTTTTAATGTTAAGATTATTATCGACACCAAAACACAATTACATTAAATGGGTTACAAAATCATCATTCATGTGTTCAACAACTACCGCCTCAATAAATGATGTCATCCGTTTTTACATTAACACCTTTCATAGTTGGGTATAATGATGGATATAAATATTTTCTATTATAGTTATAAAATTATTATAATTTTTTAATAATTATATCATATATAAATTTTTTACATTCCATTCCTTAATGGATACTATAACATCATTTGACTGTATGACGAACTACCACATCCCAAAGTAATGTGAATCATTTTTCACTAACGCGTTACATGGAAGATAATAATGGTAAAAATAATAAATATATATGAAATACATGAAATAATTATAATAAAAATTAATAAAAATATATTTCAATAAATATAATATATAATTTTACTTCTTACATTTCCACACAATGAAAAAGTGATACCGTCGTTCGTGGATGTGTAGACTATGATGTCCTTGAAGTGACATGATTTTTTTTTCATCACCAAATCAAACGAATGAGTTATATAAGTATATATAATTAAATATAATGGTATTTATGATATAATTATCATTATATCAAAGTAAAATATTACATACCTTCTTTCCATAACGATCATTGAAATATTGAAATGGTACTCGTGTGTACGTAAAACCTACCTTCTCCATGATAGTATTGTAGGTTTATTTTTCATAACCATAATTCATGATTGATTTTAAAAATATAATTAATTAATAAATATGATAATTATTTCAATTGTTTTATTTTTGAGATGTCTAAATAATAAACTTTTTGACCGTAATCAACCTAACAATGTCTTTTTTGACACATAAACTGAATATGGTCAAGACATTTGACTTCAACTGAAGTGAATATGTTAATGTATATAAAAGTATAATATGTAAAATAAAATTTACTATAAAATTTCAAAACATTATCAATAATTTAAATAATAAATATAATTTTATTATTGAATATGATAAGGAAACTCGTCATAAGTCGGGCTCGAGATAGGGGACTTCATCTCAATCTCCTTTTATTGAGGCATATCCTGATTTTATACACCTATCTTCTTTTATAAGGTGTATATATAGAATATTTGACATTATATATCATTATTATATCTCTTATAATGGAATTTGTTGTTTTCATAATATTATTTTTTCATGGGACTTAGGATTCAAATATTTCAAAGGCGATAAAGAACATTTCATTAATAGAAAACAATCATCTTTATTGTTTTCTATAATGTCCCGATATTTTAAAAAGAAAAACTATGTGCATAAATGAACTAATAGATAATATGTGACCATTATAAACTAACCATTAAACATAATCTTTCCACTTTTATGTTTTTAATTACAAAAAATGGTCATCTATAATTGTGTTCAGTAAGTTATTTATAGTCTAATGGAACCTAATTAATTTTTGGTGAATAGTAACATATCCTTATGAATAGTAATGTGAAATGTAATATTAACCTAATGAATAGTAAATTGTGTTATTATTTTATTTTCTTAAGGATTTAAGATAATGACATCTTGGTTAATTTTTCAATGTGATATAAAAGCAGTTATAGTTTTAAAATTGTTATATTTGTAGAAATTATGATTTTATTTAAAAATTTAATTAATAATAATTAGAAAACTAATTTCAAAAAATGGAGTTCATTTTTGAATTCTAAAAATCAACAAATGGTTAGGGTTAATTTTATGGATTTTTATGAAATTCTTGAATTTTTGATGAATAGTGAAATACGGTAAAATACAGTATATTCAAATTATTAGTTAAACACACTATTTATGACATCATAAGTGACATAGGGCCACTTGGATTGAACTTAAATGTAATTATTACTATTTTTGGTGACATTAATTATGACTATTCATAGTATTGAAAAACATTATTATAATAAGGAATAAAATAATGTAAAATATCCCCTCTCCTCTACTAAAAATACCACCCTCATTCCCTTGTTCCTCCTACACCTCTCAAGCCTTGAGAATTACCTATGATTTGACCAATAATACTCCCAAAACTCTACCCCACTTCTTAGAGATTTTGGTCTCATCAATAGGCCAAAAACAATGGCCTTAAGAAGGTTCTCAAGGAGAAGAGATCAAGAGGTAAACATCCTTTTTTGTTTTATTTCTTTTCATTCATTTTATGATATTCTTTTTAATTTACTGTGAATTATGTTGGTATATGTCATTAAATACCCCCTTAATTCCCAAATTATGTAAGAATTATGAGATACCCTTTTTCTCTCATCAAAATATTTTATGAAATTTTAAGCAACGTCGTTAGGCTGCCAAATTTTCGTAAGGGATTTCCCATGTTTTCTTCTATTTCGCATTTCCTTTATTTTTATGTTTCTTTCCTAACCACACCTTATCCATGAGGCATGAATGATAAATTATCATACATATTTTATATTTCATCATGTTTATGGAATACTCACCATTATATTTCTTCTCCTCTTCCACTTTTTTAATAAATTAAAACATCGACCGTGATGTGTCTATTTACCGATATCGTGGATGACGTGATTTCAATTTCATTTATTTTCTTCAAGACTTGTCATGAAACCATTTTTATGGTTCAAAAAGATTATAATTTATTTATTATATCTTATATATGTTTGTGAATCATTTTATACACATTTAATTAATTTATAATTAAAATGAGGTCATTACGGTCAAAGAATAACCAAAATGACCTAAACAAATATCAATAATGTTCTAACATATGAATCATAATAATTTCAGAATTAAAAAATTATAAATAGAATAATTTATGTTTATATAAATATGTAAATACCCCTGCATTACAATTCCATATTTTCACTTCTATTCGACAATAATATCCATCATGAACCGATATTGGGAATCATGTACAGAACACCCCCAAAACAATGAAAGGAACAAAATACTTATAATTAAAGGGTGAAATGATGTAATAAAATGATCATATAAGGTATTATAAACATAAATATGGATATTAATATACTAATAACACTCTATTAACCATTATACAGGTGTTTTAAATGAGTTTTAAGTAATACAACCTCGAGGTAAAAGAATTCTTATCCCGATTTCCATTCTTTGGGTTAACCTTTTACTTCATTATTTATGTGGTATTAAAATTGTTTGTGTTATGTGTTTTGTCTATATTAAGTTTAATTATGTGTATTTACAGTGTATATACATATTCCATCAACTCTATTAAGTCTCACTTCAATTATATGATATTTATAAGGGGTTTTTCTAAAAATCTCTTTTAAAATTCTATTTTACAAAATTAAAAACCAATGTTTTTATAAAATTATTTATGTTGTATTATTATATTCTAGTTCTTGGTCATTTTTTATGATGAAGGGTAAGACCTATATCTCTCTCGAATTCATTTTTTATGTGTATGTTTAGGGTCAGTCGTATGGTTACTCCAAGTGTAACTACGATGGTTACACAAATTGTAAGGTAGTCGTGAGGGTTAAAAGTTATATAGTCGCCAAGAGGGTTACAAGATTATGTCGGTATTGAACTAAGATATCTTTATGGTTCAATTTATGTTTTTATGTTTTGGGTGGATATTTTAGAAATCTTATTATTTACAAATTAAGTATATATGGGTTAAAAGTATGTCTTTTGAAGATGATTTCATACTTTATAAGTACTCATGGTATAATGTTTTATTTTCTTATTTTATATCCCTTACTGATATATTTTTCTCATCCCAATTTTTCAAAATGTTTTTCACTGGAATATTTATATTTTCAAAGGGCAGTTAAGGTTTTAATGCATATGAATCAATTTTTTTAAATAAGATATTAATTATTGTAAACTGTCATTCCATATATGTAAGTTGTATTTTAATTATTCATAACCGAGACTAAAGAAAGGTCTTAATTTTTATAATTTATTGTGTATTTTTCAATTATCTATTAAAAAAAAACCATACACAACATGTTATAATACTGAATCTGGAATTTCGGGTTCAGGACCTTAAAATTTGTATATGAGGAATGGTCTAGACAACATTAGATATTAGATGTTGGATTTTTAAAAAATAGTGATAGAATTTACATTTGAACATATAGTTAATTATGTACAAATAATAAAATTAGTTTTCATAATTATTGATATGTATATTCATAATTATAAGTACAATGAACGAATTGGGAGGGAATAATTCATTTATGGGGGATAATGAAACATCCCAAGATTTTAAAAAGAATCACTATGTGCTTAAATGAACTACTAAATACTATGTAAAATTTATAATCTAACCTTTAAACATAATTTTTCCACTTCTATGTTTTCAATTTTGAAAAACAGTAATCTACAATTGTGCTTTGTAAGTTATTTGAAGTCTAGTGGAACCAACTTAATTTTTGGTGAAAAGTAAATTGCACTTATGAATAGTAATCTAAAAAGCAATATAACCCTAATTAATAGTAATTATTATTATTATTTTATTTTCTTAGGGAATTAAGATAATGAAAACTTTGTTAATTTTTCAATTTAATATAAATGCAGTTTAAGTTTTAAAATTGTTATTTTTAAATAAATTATGATTTTATTTAAAAATTAAATTAATAATATTTTGAAAATTATTTTCAAAAAATGGAGTTTATTTTTTAATTATACATTTCTAAAATGGTTAGGGATAATTTTTGTAATTTTTATGAAATTCTTGAATCTTTTGATGAATAGTGAAATACAGTGAAATACCATATATTCAAATTATCAGTAAAATACACTATTTATGACATCATAATTGATGTATGCATACTTGGTTTGAACTCACATTACATTATTACTATTTAGTGTCACATGAATTAATACTATTTAAAGTCTTGTGAAAAAAATATTATAATAAAGATTCAAATAATGTAAAATGCTTCCTCTTCTCCACTATAAATACATCCCACATTCTCCTCATCCTACCACACCTATCAAGCCTCGATCCATACCTAGGTTACACCCAATACTACTCCCAAGACTCTTACCCACGTCCTAGAGCTTCTGGTCTCACAAAAATGCCAAAACCAGAGGCCTTAAGAATGATTTCATAGGGAAGGGATCAAGAGGTAAACATCCTCTTTTGTTTTCATTATTTTCTTTAATTTTATGTTGATCTAATTAATTTACTATGTATTATATTGGGATATGTCATTACATATCCCAATCAATTCCCATATTATTTATGAATGATGAGAGACCCCTTTTTTGTCATCAAAATAATTTATGAAATTTTCAGCGACGCCGATAGGCTGCCAAACTTTCGTAAGGGATTTCTCAACTTTTCTTCTATTTCAAGATTCATTTATTCTCTTTTCCATTCCTCACCTACCCTAATCCAAGAATAATTAATGATAATGTATCATACATATTATGTATTTCATAATTTTTATGGAATACTCACCATTATATTTCTTCTCCTCTATCACTTATTTATGAAATTAAAATAGTGTCCGTGATGTGTCAATTTACCGACACCATGGACGATGCGATTTCAATTTCATTTACTTATTTCTAAACTGGAAATGAAACCATTATTATGGTTAAACCAGATTATAATTTATTTATTATATCTTATATAATGTTTTAGAATCATTTTATACACATGTAATTAATTTATAATATAAATGAGTTTTTTACGATCAAAGAATCACCCCAAGGACAAAACAAATATCATTATTGTTATAACTCATTAATCATCCTAATTTATGAATTCAAAATGATATATGGAATAATTAATGGTTCTATAAATATGTAAATAAAACTCCATATCAATTCTAGAGTTTCACTTCCAATCTACAAGAATATACATCATGAACTGATCATGGGAATCATGTAAAGAATGCACCCACAAGAATGCAAGGAACAAAATACTAATAATTAAAGGGTGAAATGATGTAATAAAATGATAATTTAAGGTATTATAAACATAAATATGTTTCGGTAAGATATTAATAATACTATTAAAAAAATTATATATCTGTCCTAAACAAGTTTTAAGTAAGAAAACACCGAGGTAAGAGGATTCCTAACCCGATTTCCATTCATTGGGTTAACCTTTTATTTCATTATTTTTGTTGTATTAAAATTGTTTTTATGATGGTTTTTGTTTATATTATGTTTAATTATTTTTATTTATAGTTTATATACATATTTTATCTACTCTATTCTATCTCACATCATGTATATGATATTTATAAGGGGATTTTATTTTAAAATCATCTTTTAAAATTTAGTTTTACAAAATTCAAAAGAAATGTTTTTACGAAATTATTCATTTTAATGATTATGTTATGGTTTGTGGGAATTGTTTATGATGCATTTTGGGACCTATATCTCCCTCTAATTCATTGGGTATGTAAAAGTTGGAGTTTGGCTATATGGTTACTTTAAGTGTAACTGTGATTGTTACACAATTTTTAAGGTAGCTGTGGGGGTTAAAAATTATAATGTGGACGAGAGGGTTAGAGTCTTATCTATGTAATTACACAAGATATCCTTATGGTTGTATTTATATTATTATTTTTTGTGGGTATCTTGTGGAAATATCATTATTCACAAAGTAAATATATATGGGTGACAATTAAGTCTTTTGAAAATGATTTCATACGTTATAAGTATTCATGGACTAATGTTTTATTTTCTTCTTTTGTACCCCTTTATAAGATATTTTTCTCATCCCATGTTTTCAAAATGTTATTCTTTATAATATATAGATGTTCAAAGGGCAGTTAAGGTGCTAATTCAGATGAATCCAATTATTTATGTTAGCTATTAATTTTTGTAAACATTGATGTAATATATGTATGTTGTTGTCTAATTCTCTATAACCTAGATTGAAATAAGTCCTTATTTGTATAATGTACTGTTTATTTTTTAGTTATCTATTATATAAAAAAACACATCATGTTTTATTAATGAATCCAGAAGTGAGGGTTGTGGACTTTACATTTTCCTTCCAACTCTCCCTTTTCCATGTCCCGGTCTATAAAATGATTTTATTAAATTTTATATATGGACATAAAATATTAATAAATTAATTATATTTTCTATTTTAGTTTATTATAATTGTTTTCAAAATGAATATTTTTACATGTTTTATAGAATTTTTTTTGATATATGAAAAATTAAATGTTCTATTATTAACATACACAACAAGAGTTAATTTTTCAATTCCATGAATATTATTTGATATCACGATTCCTTTTTATGTTTCTAGTTATTTAATAGAAAACCTTTGTTTTGGGTATTTTCGTATTGAAAATGGTTTTTGAAATATGATTTTATTTTGAGAAGAAAAAGTAGTTTTCTATAAATTATAGAAGTATTTTAAAAATATTTTATCATGAAAAATTTCAATAATTTTCATTATTCATGATACAGAAATTGAGAATTATACAATGGGGAGGACCAGATAACACTAGGTGAGACCATTATTATATATATAATGGGGGTGTCCCACATATCCCAAGAATATCCAATTATATCTTAAATGGTGGGTGCACCCAAATATCACTCCAATGAATTATTTAATTTTATTTATCATAGATAGAAAGAATTATAGAGTTTTAAAAGGGTTTATCCTATGGAATTAATTGGTCTCTAATTACATTTGATTTTAATTTGAAATTTGTTATTAATTTTATGATCTTAGTTACAAAGAAGGATTTTTAATTGTGTGTTACGGTTTTTAATGATTTTATTTTATAAAATTGTTTCTATGTTCTCATCTGATTTTTTTTGTTTCATATGTTTAATGGAGATTAAGATAAAGTTAAACAATGTAATAGTTTTCTAGTTTTAATAGGACTACTAGTTTTCCTTATTTATATATCCTTTATTGAGATTTTTTGTGATCATACCACATTTTAAATGTTTTCCATAGTATTTAAGGATGGGAAATGAAATGAAAGAAATCAATATAAAATTTTTAAGAGTTTCCATGAAAATAATAATGTTTTATCTTAAAAGTTTTTTATTATTGAAAATATGTATACTAATAGATATTTTATACTGTTATTATATGGTTTTGTAATGTATCAGTTATGGCCTATTTATAAAAAACACTAAACCTAAAAAGATCCTAAAACTGAATGAAAGTAAATTATTGACTAAAACTCATGATTATGTAATGTTTAAGGATGATGATTTATAAATTAATTGGGTAAATAATTATTCTCATTATGAATAATGTAAGCTATTAGGTAGTTAACCCAATCTATTATATGAATTTATCAAGCATATGATATTTTATGGTATTTAACCTTGATAGATGTTTATTCTATTTTAGATGTTGTTACCACATTTCATATGATTCCATGATCTTATGACCCCAAGTTATTTATTATATACTTTCACAAAATTACTATCATGACTTATATTTGATGATTTCATGTTATACCTTTGAATCTAATGTTAGGTTTCAGTATCATGTTTAATCCCTTTCATAGTTTTTGGCTCTCCCCTTTCATTATGTATTCAATAGGATATATCATGATGTTTTTGAGCTCAAATGAATTTTAGGAGATGAATATGGAGAATAAAATAAGGATTCCATGTTTTAAATTTCGTTTAATATAATACAATCCAAAATTTTCCAAATATACTAGGACTTTATGATCCATGTGTTGTGTTAATGGATAATTATTTTTAAAAATCATGTTATAATTTTTGTAAAAGACTTAGGTCATCAAAAATAAACGCCTAGAATGATCAAAATTCCATGCTATGGGTTCCACTTATCTAAAACTTTACATAGTCACCTATGACGTCCCACATGGATGAATTATAAATAATTTTAAATAACCTTTATTTCAGCCACTATACCCTTGTATGTAAAACCACTTTTCATCATTTAATCATAAGTATAAAAAAAATATGAACATAGAAAACATTCCCGAATGGGGTACCAATCCAAGACAAGTATATCAAAATAAAAGGAATTAAAGGAGGTTCAAAAAAACCATTGAAAAATAACATTAAATTTTCCAACATTTTATTCATTAAAAAATATTTTATAATGCCAAAACATCTCCCACCAATTTAAAGACCACTTTATTAGAAATAAAACCATGGCTATCTGCACACCTAAAATACATTATAAATATATAACAACATTTATTAAAATCCATTTGGGAAACCATGTTACTTTTATCCATTTTAGAAAAGATAAAAACAACATTACATTCACCCAATTCATGATATAAATGAGGATAAACACATTTAAACAACAAATTTCATTTCAAAAATTCCATGAAGTCCTTTCATCAAGCATCAGTAATAAAAAATTCACTATGAAAATTAGAAAACTCTTAAACATAGTTTATTTCATGTGATAAACCAATTTAGACATTTATAAAATTCACTATAACTATCACATATAGGTTTAATTTAATAAAAAATTCCATAGAAATCATCAAGTATTAAATAAAATTCTTAAAAGGAAATGCATAAAACACACATATTTACTCAGGTGGAACCAAGCTAAGAGTTTTCAACGTTGGAAGAGATTGCCCAAAAACCAACTAGATACACCATGAAATCCCTAAACACACAAAAATAAAACTTAAAACAAACCTCAAACCCTATTTATGGATAATAAACCATTATGGTTCATGGAAGGGAACCACACAAAAGGAATAAAATTAATAGGGATGATTAGAGAGTGAAATACTGTATAAAAAGAAGAATCCTATGAAATTCACTCTAAATCAGTGAAAATTTGTTAGAAAATTGAAGTAGAGGAGATTTTTATCTCCCCAAGTGTGTGCCTAAGGTTAGGTATAATGAGGAGGGGAAGGGGGAGGGTACCAAACCCTTGTATTCAACATTTTTTTGTGTGTAAAATCACTTTTATGTTATTCTTGGTAGCTCGCATGGTTTGGTAAACTTTTTAATAACTATGCAACTCATACTAGACTAGAAACCCACACTCAAATTTTTTGGCCATAGAGTTTACCAAACATGGTAATAACCATGAAAAAAACTTACACTAAAAGCTACAACAATCACACATGTTTACTCACAAGATTTATTCTAATCATGTGAATGACATGGACACTCAATCTAAGCATATAAAGACTAACATGATTACTAATGGAACTCACATAGTACGGACCAAATAATTCACCATAATTTTAAAAAAAACATCCATGATAAAAATGAACTACAAAGGTCAATACCCTTAGGCTTATTTATGGTCTCTACTAAACCGTGTGTACTGAAATTTCGATAGAGGAACATTTCAAGAAAAATGACGTTTCCATAATAAAACATTCAAAAATAGATATTACATCAAATATAAAAAATATAAAAGAAAAATTACTTGTAGATGCCACGATATAACATAGAATAGGTGAATATTATAAAATAGTTCTGAAAGAAGTGAATTTTGAGAAGCAAAACACATACATATTTTAAAACAATTAAAAAAATACATTTAAATAATCACACAATTTATCTTTGATAATCCCATGAATAAAATGAGAAACATATTATAATACATTAATATTCTAGTGAATCAATAAAAATAATATATAAGAAAACATGGTTCGTAATATAAAACATGTCTCAATGAATTTAAATTCAGACTAAGAACCCTTAACTGAAAGTTTCTCTTGGTCAGACACTCTTTAAATTCCTTGTATAATAATTTTAGATTTATTATTCATAATAATAATAAAATTATTTATAGTTATTTTACTTTTTAAAATCTATTTATAATTTCCTATTACCTATATATTAATTTACTATTATAATAATTAACAATTGGGTGTTAAATGTTATGTTTCTCATCCATGATTCGATATGGATATTCCAGTCCATGAATATATTTTTTGAATTTGTGTAATAAAAAATGATAATTATTTGGTAATAAATGGGTTTTTAAAATTTTTGGAGTCCCATAGTCATTTCATGGAACTTATGCTGATGGATGACATGGGAAATATAAAAATACATGTTTTTGGTGATTATTGAAATAACAAAAGTATTGAATTTTTTAGTAAATACAATTTGTACTATTACCAGTATAGAATTGAAAATAAAAAACAAATTAGTCATCATTACATATTTTTACTTTTATTTAATTTTTATTATTCATTTAAAAGATAATAATTATAACAATGTCTATATTGGTGGTAAAACTAACCAAAAGTAGCATATATTAAAAAAATTTGAATGAGTAGGAATATTTTTTTAGAGAGTGATAATATAGATTTTACAAAATATAATTTAAAAAAACTATTTTTAAAGTATTAATCCAAATTCAATAATATATAGATGAAGAAGATAATAAAGAGTAACCAAGAATAAGATATCACTTATCATTAGAACTTGAGTCTCCACTTGAAGGGCCTTTTTGAAATGTTAGGATTCAGAATTTTTATCAGGACCAAAAGATAATTAATGTGGGAGGGGATTATTAAGGAATGAAATCTTGTATATATGTTATGGAGAACATTATTCTTGGTTTGTATTTGAAGGGGTGGAGTAGGGATCCTTTTATAAGTGAGAGGAGTGATATTTTTAAAATATTTATTTCTTAACAAAAAAGGGTAGGCCATTCTCAAAGAAGGTGGAACCCAATATAGATAATAATTGAAAATTGAAATGTCAAGGTCAATAATGTATATATCCAACCATTTTATTATACTAGCTTTTTATATTTTGAGACTGTTACCCTTGATTTAACACTTTTAATGTATATTATCCCTCAACTCATTGTCTTTCTTTTACCCTAGTAACATATTATTTTTATAAATAAAATAGAAATTATTAACTTATTTTAACATTATTATTCCAAATCTGAAAACAATTTTATAGGATTAAATTTCTAGAAATGGTAAAAGTTAATATTAATTAAAATAACTATTTCTAGAAAAAATATTTTTTAAGCACAAAAATGAATCTATACCAAAATCATTAATAGTATTGATTCACATGAAAATTATTATTTGAATATTAAAATATTGTCGTTTATTTTACATTTATATAAATACAAAACCAAATATCACTTCACAGCCACTCAATTAATGCAATGAACCAAAAATATTTTTTATTTTAATAAAATAT
This sequence comes from Viscum album, assembly GCA_963277665.1. Taxonomy (NCBI): domain Eukaryota; kingdom Viridiplantae; phylum Streptophyta; class Magnoliopsida; order Santalales; family Viscaceae; genus Viscum; species Viscum album. The sequence continues at coordinate 1,060,814,191 of OY728148.1, read as the reverse complement.
AACTTAGTTTTCAAAAGGGCAAGAAAATATTTCTAAATTTATTATATTACATTTAAATTAATTATATTAGTCCTCAAATTTATTTTTATTTTATATGAATGTTTCATATATTTTTAATCCATTCTTATAACATGATGATACTATAAATGTTGAAATATTTACAAAAATTATATTTTTCAGTATTAACTCAAAAAAACAACCAATTTAGAAAAAATTCCAAAAATTAAACCTAAGTTAATTATATTAAATTAATTTTTTTAAAAGATAATTTTTTAAAAAACATACAATTCCTAAGAAAATATTTTATTTAAAATAAAAAATATTTGTTTTCTAATAAAAACTCATATTAATTTTTTATACCATGAAAAAATTATTTTTGACAATGAAATTTTATAATTAACATTAATATCATTTTTTATATATTTAATAATTAAATAATTTTTTAATAATTCAAAATAACCAATTATGTTATGAATATTTACCCCACCTTTCAATAACCCATTCCTTAAGAGATGATATAAATATAATAATCTTAAATTTATTATAATTTTATAATCTATTATATAATATATTTTGAGAAATTTTAAAAAACACATATAAGTGTTTAAAAAATATATTAATATTCATAATCTTGAATCATAATAATCTATTAAAGATATATCTTATTAAAAATACATGTGTTGTCACATTCTCCCCCATAAATAAATCTCATATTTTCAATTTTATCTGAAGTCTGATGAGAATTATTTTATAATTTTCTGAAATAATTTAATTCATTATCTAAATCCATTTCACATAGTAAAATGTGACACTTTGAAAAATAAATTTCAATTGATGCTCCAACAGTGAATACACTAAATAAAATAAAGGTAAAGATAATAAATGTGTAGTTGAATATAAAAGAAATATATAGAAGTTAATGGAAATAAATTATTGGGTTTTTAAAAAAACTGTTTTACATTTATATTAATCATACATATGAATAAGTTTCTAAGAAATTTTTTGATATCTAGGTAATGTTATTTACATAATCATTTATAGATATATCTAAATTTTTCTTAATATTGTAGAATTATTTTACCACTATGATGGAGTATATGGTGAAATAATATTTACTTGATCTGTTTCAATTACAATATCATGATTTAATCCATTGGTTTTCTATTTCAACTGCATTAAAAAAATAACATAAAAGAAAAAATAAAAAATTCCCAAAAATAAATATAGTCATCTTGTCACCAAATCACTTTTAAATACACAAGGTTATCTGTTATACTCAAGTTTTTTTACAAAATCAAATAAAAAATTATCCCATTTAACCATAATTACCTAAAAATCAACTAACACATTAATATGACATGTCATTTATATCTTTCAGCTAAAGTGATCATAAATATAACAAAACTATTCCCAAATTACCTTCACATTAAATCTCATGTTAATCCAAAAGGGTTTATATTCCTAAATAATGTATTCTTCCTAAAACCTAATAAATTTCTCCAAAATAAAATTAATATTATTTTATTATGATCATATAAGACCTCAAAAAGATTAATATTCCTTTTAATTATGATTTCCCATAGAAAAATTAATTAATGATGATACCAAAAACTCTTAACATGTCATTATATAAAAACATCCCAACCTCTAATGTTTTCTATACCGTTATCTGATAGAAAATATAACGTATCATACATAATCAATCAATAATTACAGGATACATAAGAAATATTAAATTACTTATATTCTTATGAAATATTTGTTTTAGTGTTTTAGATAATTATAAAATATCATTTATGTAAAAAATATATGTATTAATCATCAAGTAGAAGATTATTTCCACTATACCAAGAACATTTTATTTCCCAATATTATTTCTAAATATCCAAAAAAATTATCTAAACATGATAAACTTATTTAAAAAAATTACACAACATCCTACTTCATAACATGAGGAAATGGAAACCTAAGAAGGGTGAGATGAGACACTCAGGAAGGGTAAAAAAAGGGTTGAAAATCAAAGATCATAACTGAGAATATTATGAACATATGGGTGTTATGGTAAAATAAATATATATGAAAGTAGCATAATACAATCATACATAATAAAACATTGATAAAATATCAAGAATCATAACCCAAAGCTTGTCATATGACATGACTAAAGAGAGTGTGAAAGCATGAGTGAAGGGTCATGATCCATGAAGAAATAAGACTGATATGTTTAAAACATTAAGATTTATAATTCAATAAAAAATATTTTAATCATCCATGAATGTAAAATAATAATCATCAATGTTACATGAGACCACATATTAATATCACATGTATAATCACTCTTACAATATAATTACTTCACTAATTGATTCCAATATAATTTCTCTTGAGCATTAAATCATTACCCAATGCATTGTAAGGACATATATTATCTAATCATCATCATTTATCATTTAAATTAAATATATAATAGATATAACAAATTGGGGATTTCAATTCTATCATAAAACTCATAAAATCATTAATTTGAACTCATAAGAATAAGAATTTATAGTTATCATATAAAAAAGAGATAATATACATTTTATTTGAAAATATATTAAAATAAAAAATCTACCTAACCATGAGAATAATATTAATATTATAAGTACATGAAAAATTGAAAAGAAGAATATTAAGGAATTAAAATCATAGTGGATAGAAAAAGTGATCAATTGGTAAATGTTAAAAAATCATTTCCTGAACACCTATATAATGAAAGTAAAAAAAGACTCATATGGAAATTATTAATGAAATTTATTATCAATACTTTGTAAATAAAGTAAAATATTATATAAAATTAATTTAAAAAATAAATTATGTGTAGAGAAAGAAATTTTTGAAACAAAATAAATAATATAGATATGAAAGAAAAATAATTAGGTAAAAGGCATTAAATCATTTAAAGAATAGTTATTAAAGAAAATTTCTTAAAACATTTAAAATAAAAAAACTTAAAGGATTGAACATAAAAAGAAAACATAAATAACATGAATAAAATAAAAAACATAATATAATATAGGTAATATGAATTATACACACTATATAAATTAATATAGGTCAATAATATGAAACATGTATCAATTAATGAAAATTGAGATAAAAAATTAACTGACTTGTTATCCTTTGAAACCAAATCCAGTGAAAGAGATAACATGAAAAAATTGATTGAATAATTAAAATATCATGTTATAAAATGTCAAAGAAGAAGTAGTTACACCATATAAATGAAAATGGGGGAATATTCAAAAATATGTCTAAAAAGATTCAGGGAATAATTCATTGTGGGTTTTTAACATTTAAAACAAAATATATTTAAGAATATAACATTATTTATATTTTTCAAATCTGAAAAATTAAATGATAAACATAGTATAATAAATTCATGGCGTAGTAAATAAAAATTAAATAGTATAAAACTATATAGGTTTTACAATATAAAACATTCCCCAAGGAATTGTTTGTAAGACCAAGAACCCTTACATCATAATTATGATTTGTTAGACACACACTTAGTTACATATATAATAATTTTAGATTCATTATTAATGTAAAAAATAAATGTATTCATATTCATTTTACCTTATAATTGTTGAGTCCAGAGATCATTTTTTAATCTGGATTTGGAGAATCACAATTAAATCTTTAAAATTTTCTATATTTCTAATAATAATATTTTCAAATGATATAATGTTTTTTTTGGAAAGTAATCAGTTTTACTAGATGGATAAATCCAACCCTATCAGAGAAACATTTATAAAATATATTGGATGGATGAGTACCAATTATGTCGTGCACACCTATAAAAAGTACATCAGATGGATGCATGCAGAGTCTATCCGATGGATGAGTACAATGTACATAGAAAATATATGTAAAAAGTATATCAGATGGATTCATACAATGTCTATCATATGTATTCTTATAAATTCTATCGTAGAGAGTTCAAAAAATTCTTTTATTAATTTTTTAACAATTCCCATTAGATAGTGTTTACAAAGTCCATCAGAAGAATATGTATAAAGTATAAAAATATTGTTAGTGTAATAAAAATATACATAACTAGATCTAATTCCAAATGGGATATCATAAGATTAATAAAAATATTACAAGATGGGTGGGGGTGAATTTTAGTTACTTAAAATGTAAACTTACAATTCTCCCAAATTTTTTTTTAAGAAAGTGTATGATAAAATGAGTTATTCTAATATACTTTATGACATAATATTAATAAAGTTTATACAACATGGTATAAGATTTATAAAAATTTCAATATGGAAATATAAAACTTATAAAAATAAGGATAAAAAATTATGACATGGTTTTATAAAATAACATAACAAAACTTATAGATCATTCACTAAGAAATGTATTCACTTTCAATCAAAGCGATAAATAATTCTATGCACTTGAATTAAGGTATACCTGATTAAAAACCTATTGGAAGGTTTATCTTCCAACACCTTGGAAACCCTTGATCTACCTAATTAGATAAATCTATACCTATTTATTTCTAGGATCCCTTGATCACTTGATCAGAAAAAAAACAATTACAGTAGAAAAATAAAAAATAATTTACAATTAAATCCTCACAAATGTATGATTTAAGGAAAAGATATAAATATTACAATTCATGTGTATTCAATAAAAAGATGCCGAAAAAACATCAATAACAAATTTATATCATAGATCATCAATCCCCATTTTATACTGGAGAATAAGATCCTATTTATTAAAATCTTACAATGGTCAATTTTTTCACTTCTCAGGATAAGTTTCAATGGTATTATACACATCTTCCTCATGTATCATCATTTCATCACTTTGTCTAATTGTCATTAGGTGTATCATCATTATAATAAGTTAAAAAATTACATCATATAGAATTAAGAAACTGTTATCCACTATAATAAATCCATATTTTTTTGGTAGTATCCTTGAATCTTTTCCTGGTAGACTTTTTACATCTCTATACGATAGAAATTAGATATCATGATCTGAAAAATATTGTAAAACTATATTTAATGGAATTTTTAATAAACTATAAAATGGAATTTATAGAACTTCTTATGATATAATTTATAAGCCTCAATTATATAGTCTTCATATAAATCTGTCTGATGTACTTTTTACATGTCTACACTATATGCATGATACTCATCCATTCAATATACTTCGTGAATTTCCATATGATATAATTGGATTAATCCATCCAGTAAAACTAATTACCTTCCAAAAAAACATTATAACTTTAGAGAGATAAGGATTAAAAATATAAAAATAGTTAAAGAGTTGATTTTTATTTTCCAAAGTAATATTATACAGAGTTCTTGGACTAGAAAATATCATATATTTTTAATTCATTTTCACCCATATATTAATTGTTTATTGTTAAAATCATCATTTTAATGTTGACCATTATGTCTCTATAACCTGTATCAACATGGAAGTTATTATCCTCATGTAATGTTCATGAGTTAATCAAATCCTTAATGTTAATTCAAATTTAATAATTTTTTAGTATAGTTATGGTTTCTGATAGTCTTTCAAAGGACCATAAGTTGATTGTTTTCCTAGAATACTTAAAAATCTCATTTTTCTTTGATTATTGAATTAACAAAATATTTGAATTTATTGTTAAATATATGATTGAATATTAACTATATATAATTATTATAACATATAAATTCATTATTATTTTATATTTTCACTATTATTTATGTTTTACTATTCATTCATAAGATAAAAAATCATATCAATGCCCATATTAGAGGTAAATTTTTGAAAAAATAGCACATTAAGCTAGTTGAATGAGTAAGAACAAGTAATAATTATTGATAATATAAATTTTATATAATATTGTAGGTTTATTTTTTATTTTAACAAATAAAAATAAAGAAAAATAATGTGATTAAGTTATAGAAGAAAAATCAAGAAGAAGGTATAGCTTATGTTGAGAGATTTAATCTCCTCTTAAAGGGCCTCTTAGAAATGAGAGTTTCGTGATATTTTCATTTGATTAAAAGTTCAAGATAATGGAATAAGGTCATTTGAAAAGGTAATATAGCCGATTAATGAGAGGGATTCAATTTTTTTTCTATGGATGTGAATCGTTGGATGAGGAATCCTTTTATATGTCAGAGGTGCGCTATTTTTGTAATATTAATTTCTTAAATAAAAAGGGGAAGTCATTATCAAGGAAAATGTATACAATATAGAAAAAATTAGAAATATATATTTTTAAGGCATATAAATGCTCTACACATCCATTTTTGGATAGATTTGTTGATATTTTATGTCTTTAACCCTTGAGTTAACAGTTTTATTCTATTTTTTACTTTATCATAATGACTGACTTTTACCATTGTAGATTATTTTTATAACTACCAAATGAAGTGGAAGTTATAAACTAAATTGAAAATTTTGATTCTAAATTTTAAAACCATTATACAAGATTTATTTTTTATAATTTTTAATAATGAATTTTATTAAAAGTATGCCTAACACAACAAAAAATATTTTTTAAAAAAATGACCTCCTAAATAAAAAAAGAATCTAGGTAAAAATCCTGTATATTATTTTTTAAAATGAAATATATAAATTATTTATAAATATAAATAGTGATATTTTACATTTATATCAATTCAAAATATAATTGAACTTTCCAACAACTCAATTAAATGCATGGAACCAAAAAAAAGGTTTGTTATTTAAATATATTATAACATCAGTTCCAAAATATGATTCACAGATTTATAAATTCCACATTTTAATTTTAGATGAATTATTTTACTCTTTAAATATTTTTTTTCAATAAAAAAATTTAATATATTTTTAATTCATGATTATATCATGATTATGTCATAAATGTTATGGTGTTTAAAAAGTATTATTTCTCAAAATTCACCCAAAAAATCCAAACTAAGTTAATTTTTATATGGTGAATAAAAAAATAACATTCATTTAATCCAATTTAAATTTAAATTTTTATGAAAATATCTTTTCAATGTAACCTCATAATACAAATAAAAAAACATATTAAAAATAAAAAAAATTCTTTTTAATAAAAACCATATCATTGTTCCATATATAGATAAAATAATTTATTAATATAAATTTATATATTTTATTTAAATATAAATTTATAAAATATAAAATAATTATGTACTTATTTTAATATTTCAAAATAATAAATTTTATTTAATAAGATTACATAAAATATCAATAAAAAGTTCATTCAAAGGTAAAGAAATTATAATAATATTAAATGTATTATGAGTATCTAATACATTATATAATATATTTTGTGACATGATATTAAAATATATAACCTTTTCAAAGGGACTATATAAATTTATAATAATTAATATTAATATACCTTAAAAGGAGTATCTTATAAAAAATTTCCCTATTGTAACATTTTATCTCTCTAAAAACCAAATTATTTTATTATACTATGGTTATTTTGGGGGTTTACATCCTTCCTTACCATTTTACCTCTATTTGGTTCACAATTTACACCAAATGATACTTTCGAGTGTATCCTAACTTATCTCTTCTATTTTAGTTATGAATTTGTTTACTCCACGTCCATGTTTCCTTTATGATTCTACGAGTGTATGTCTCTCTAATTCAATGTTATATTATGTATAATTTATATCGACATTAAATTTATTTAAAAAAGTTTGAAAGAAATATTTGTTAACTATTTCCACATGGTTTCTTTCTCCCTCTTATTTCTTTAGGTTTTTTTATAAATTTTACTTTGTAGGTTTTCAAAATTAGTCAATATAAATTTAATTTACATTAACATTTTTTGGAATAATGATGACTTGACCAAAAGGGAAAGTATTCTTTATTAAATAAAAAAAATGATTGTATTCTAAAGTGTGACATTTTACAATAGTCTTTTTTTCATAAATAAAGGAGAACATTTGAAACATCATCATCCAAGGTCAACTCACAGGACATCCCCAATTTGTATTAAATTCCACCAAAAACAAAATTTTACCCAAAAAATACATACATGATAATGTAATTCATGGATTTAAGGGATTACGATCAATAAATCCTCCTGTAAGTAAGCTTGTAAGAGAAATGAATTATTCCATATCTTATTTACTTCATTATAGTTGTGAAATCACATTCAATACATAAGTTATACCATCCATGTTGTTGTGAATCCTGATCAAAATTAATGATCCCAGACACCTTAGCATCCAGAGAAGTAGCAATACTACAAGGTACATAATAAAATCCACTTTCAGTACATGTATGATCTCTAAATATTTCTCCATACCCAGATAGGCTTGGATTACCTCTCAATTCCCCATACATGTTGAATTTGATCCATTCAATTAAAGAAGAGACCCATAATACATCCTAGGTACCATGAGGAGGGTGATAATATCCCGTGAATCCAAATCAATTTAGAAAATTAAAAAACATGTAATGAGTTATCAAAAAATACATATTGAGAAAATTTTTCATTTTTTATAGATACAACAATAAGTTCAATATAAATTTAAATGAAAAATAGACATCCTTCATGAATAATCTTATTGTGAATGCCTCAAAAAACATAAATAACTTTCAGACTGGTTGCAAGAATAATCTTTTTCAGTTTTTTTTATTATTTTTCATCAATGTAGGTTGCCAGTTGATTAAAAATAAGAAGGAAATATGGGAAAAAAACATCAAACATGTCATACATGGTGTTCCATAAAAAATACTCTATAAAACATATTAGAAAGAAAATATTTATATCATCTTTATGCTAGATTCAGATGACATCATTTCAGTAGATATTAATTACAACTATTTGTAAAAACTCATCAGTAGACAATTTTGAATGAAACACTCTCCATAAAATTGTAAAAAAAGGGAGAATCCAAGGACTATTGGTACATTTTCCCAGCTATTGAATTTATCTAGAGATTAAGTATGATAGATGGATTTTCAGGATAACATACCATTTATTGCAGGCTCCCAAATCTGAATATCATCCCCATTAGTGATTTTTTAACTCAAGAAAACCTCTTTAATTTCACCATGAAGGGTGTTAAGAGTTACCTCCATTTTCTATTTAATTTAAATATTAACATCTAGAGGCATGTAATTGATGAATAAGTTGGAAAGAAGAGGATTAATAGTTCGATTTTCCATCTAAAAATTGAGAGAAGAGTTAATGCTATTAATATAATGAGAATCAATCAAGATTATGGAATATGATTTATTTAATTTAGGCCAATTAGAGTATTCCACAGAGTTGAAATTTCAATATTTGATCTTACCATGAAATCTAACCCTTTATAAAATAAAGTGATTTATATTTCCCACAAATAAGCCTCCATATAAAACTATATTGTAAGGTATTATTGAATATTCCTTGATTCGTAACTCCCATCCAACCATAATCAATTATAAGGTAATATTTTTTCCATAAGATAGTGGAAATTATTTTCTTAAGTATAATTCCATTCCACGTAATGTTTTTAATTTAAATTGCAAAAATTTTCAAGAGAGAAACTGGCCAGATGAAAACAATAAAAGAATAAAATAATTTTGAAATAATTCTATATTTAACAAGACTAATACAACCAACAATCAAACACAACTTTGATTTCCATAAATAAATTTGTTCCTGATTTGGATCAAAATATGAGAAAAAATAACCATCATAAGGTTTTCCCAAACATAGGGATGCCAAGGTAAATAAAAGGGTGATTTACTTATCTAATACGTATGTTATTTATGATAATCAACCTACTACATGTTGGTATCCTTTAATCAATGAAAAGGAAAGATTTGTTCAAACTAATTTCCATCCCTGAAACATTTCCATATTAATGGAGAGAATTATTAAAATTTTGGATGTTTCTTTTTTCCTCCTTTTAGAAGGGGAATGGCATCATCAACATATAAGATATGGGTGGGAAGAAAAATACCTATACCCTCTATAATTGGAGTGATCTTATTCTTAGTATCAAATTTAGGGAGAAATATGATCAAATAATCCTCATCAATATAAATGATAATGGACAAAAGGGGATCACCTTGAATTACAACTCTTGAAATAGAGAAATACCCCTCAAGAGAATCATTTATCAGAACTAAAATATAGACCAAACATAGGATTATTTTTAACCAATTAACAATGGTATCATTAATACCAACCCTAGACAGGAAATCACAGATGAATCCACAATCAATAATTTCAAAGGATTTTGATATATAATTTAAGAGCAATGATACGTCTTCTAGTGGGCTTTATAAGGAGATTAACACAATCATAATCAATGAAAATATAGTATATATTGATTTTCCTTTAGTAAAGAAATATTAATTAAAAAAATACTCTTAGAAATGGTGGAAATCTTAATTCTTAGAATATTTTCGATAATTTTATAAATAGAGTTGACAATAGAAACACTCTTGAGTAGGATTATGTCATTTGAATTCATGATTTTAGGTACAATGTCATGAAATTGAGAATCGATACACTTTTTAAGCTACCCAAATTTTAATAATTGAATAACCAATCAAAAGACATCAATGTGAATAATATCCTAGAAGGTCTGGCAGAATGAATTCATAAAACCATCCAGACTAGGAGAGATCACTAAATTAATTATAAAAAAATGTATTTTCTTCACTAGATATATGACATAATTATACCACATATCTTATCCTTGTAGATAGATTATGTCCCCTTCATGTGTAAATTTTCATGAAACCCATTTATTACACATGATTTAATGAAGATATGATTAAACTATTAATTTTTTTTCATGTGTGACACATATGTATGATTTTTTTTATGTTTTGGGTGGGACTAGAATTTTACATCTTATCAATGGATTGGGGAAAGCATTATATCTAATGAGAAGAATTGGATGGGGATAATTTTTGGTAACAATCTACTATGAAACTGTTTTAACTTTTTTAAAGGAATGATCAGTCAACCAGATCCATGAAGGGACTCTGTCCACATTGTTTATGGGATTGGGTAGTAATCTCAATCTGTGATGGTACTCTTTCTACTATATTAATAGAAATGTGGAGTGAAACCAATCCACAATGGGACTCATTCAACTATGTGATGATGTTCGTAGCAGCAAACATTAAAATATTATAATAATTTATATAATTATGCATGTGAAACATTCTTATTCTAGATTCATATTATATGCCATATTCCTATGTTATTTTCTATGGATTATAATAGTTGTCTCGTGATTCTACATTCTCATGCCTCATTTCACATTATATATTGAATGAATTATGTAATGATTCATGATTATTGATACGTACTTTTCTGTTAATAATATTTTTATATTATGTTCATGCACCTTGATTATGTTATCATACCCACATGTTTAACATATGCTCAGTTATGAAATTCTATTGATATATCTTATGTTCACCCCTTCATGGGAATCTGATTGAACTATTTCCAATGTTTCCATTAACTATGTATTGAATAATAAAATTATGTATAATATGTCTATCAGTGTATCTTGTGTGAATATTATTTATTGGTGATTTTAAATAATGTTTGTAAAATATATTTATTATGTATGAAATACAGAAAGACACTAAATGAAAATATTTTGATGTTTTATTTATTATTACATATAATAAATATTCACATGAACTATTATAATATGTATGAATGTAATGGTTGGGTCATCTCATTTTTCCTTAAGAATTTACGCTTATTAGGACATTATGTTTTTTTTTCAAATAAATACTGCTTTCAAATAATGTTACAAAACATGTGGTAGTTAAACCCAGTTCCGCTAAGCCTATTAAGAGATATTAAAAAAATACATTTGCTGCCTATTTTTTCCAAAGGTGTTTAGATTATCACAAAATGCACATTATCCCATGATATATTCCTCAATGTTGGATTTTAAATAATGGTTTTTGGGACTAAATTAGCCTCATGTCATTAGGAAGTCATGTATTCTAAACATTGATATTCATAGAAATGATCCTAGATTTGTTAATTTTGATGTAATTTTTAGGAATAATATTGGCCTTTTAATAGAAGTAGTTGGATTTAGTGATCTATTTTAAAGAATTGTATAATCAATATATTGGATAATAGGGTTCTACATAGAAACATCTTATTCTAGATATTCATGATATGTGTTACCATAAATTATTTATTTTTTAAATGAGTGATTTAAAAATTTAGACAATACATTAATGAGGAAAGAATGGTTTAGATGTATTTCTCAACACGATCCTTTTGTATCAGAGAATTGATGCCTAAATCTTCTTCTTGAATAGTCAAAGTGTTTACTTATAGGAAATTATTAAAATAATATAGTACTCAACCTACTATATTTTGAGAAAATATTTCAAACTCACCTTAAACACTAAAATGAATGTTATTCCCATATAAATCTAAAAACAACTAAAATATTCTACATCAACTATTATATGAGAGGAGTCCTGGTTATTTATGTAACCAACCCTTTAGTGTGGTATTTAGGAAATAAATGATCTGTGATTGATTATACTGTATATATTTATTTTCTTATGTAAAAACGAATGGTAGTTTGACTTGTATATTTGTGTACTCATAAGGTAGTTTTAGATAATATTTTTTATCTGTTATTGGATGTTTTTTTTAAAACCCTATAATAAGGTTATGATTTTATCCTTTGAGCACACCAAAAATTTTAATCAAATTATTTTGGTGTATATGGTTCAAGAAGGGAAATTATATTGAATCAAGTAACAATTATCCAATTATATAATGAGATTATATTAGAATTTTTATCATATTCTTCAGTGATGTTTTTATTTCAATTTCGATGGGTGTTTTGAAATTGTCAATGTTAATCGAGAATGATATAAAAACATATTGAAAAGTTCATTGGAATCCATAACCACTAGATTCATGCAAATGATATATAATAATGTTAGTTTGAAATAAAAATAAGAGACTGATATAGTATTTTGAAACTCATAACCTCTGAGATGTGTGGACATTGAAATATATATAGACCAACCTAGGTCACTAGTTAAATATAATTCCTCTCCCCATTAAATATATCCCATCATTCAAAAAACATGTCTTACAACATGTACAGAAATATTATTTAATTTTTTTATCACTTGTATTTCTACTTTGGAAAAGGTAGTTTCTTTAATTATAGTGCAAGAATCCCTAGATTATAATAGTTATCCATTAATATGAATTAATAAATATACAGTAAATCAAACTCCAGTATTACCTTTAATCATAACATCGAAAGCCTAGGTTGTATATCAAAATTAATCAAAAATAGAATTTTATATTTTATTGGTCCAACATAAATGTTGATATGCATATGTTCATTGGTTTTTGTAATTTGGATTTGACCTATGATACTACAAGAATATTTGAATAACTAAATTGAATGATATGAAATATTGGGGATAAATTTACATTTTTAAATTGACATTTGTTATCTTTAATAATTATTTCACTAGTATTGGAGGTTTTCACAACATTATCCCATACATTCTGAGCTTAGAGAAACTCCTCAAATTGATTTCCAAGAATTAGGACACCAATGATTTAGTATATATCCCAAAGAATAATTTCAACATCTTTATACAATATGTTTAATGTTTTAATCTCTAAAAATGATCAACAAATTAATTTTTGGATAAAGACAAAATATTTTTAAATATAAAACTAGGAGATGAACGCTGACTTACAGAGTCTTACACAGTTCAGTTATGATTACAATTCTATTCTGTATTAATTAACCCAGTATTACCCCAACTATTCCATGAAGAAATCCAATTTCGATCATCGTTACTAAGGAGAACTACATCCCTCAAAGGATTATATATTGAGTACAATAGAGTGGTTAAGTAGTTTTGTATATATAGAATTTATAGTTTGATATGGTTTTAAATTTTGACTGGAGAGTGTACAAAATTATATGATTCATGATCATCCTCTTCCTGATTTAGTTCCCCATTATGATAAATGTATTCCAAGAAATAGACTTATGATGGTGTAAACCCTTTGAATAGTTGGTTTTTTCCATTGTTTTGAATTGGAACCTCTTCAAGGATATAATTCCCATATAAAGAGATCATATTTAACAATTTATGTTTGATGTACTTGGGATGGTCCACCCATAATTAACCTAGTCATGGGGCCTCATGGCCTCAAGCTCACCTCCCTATATTCCAGATGATACCAAATAGAAATGAGGGTATAATAATGTTATGGTGGGGAGACTATACCCTATATATCAGTAATAAATATAAAAATGGGATAAATAAACTGAATAAAATTTAGAAGGATAATAATCAACTTATAATCATAAAACTAAATAATAAGTATCCATACAACCCTTAAAGATAAAAACTATAAAAAAAGCATGTATGATAGGCAACACAAGTACATGGATTGAAAATATATATATATATAAAACGATCAAAATTTAGTAAGTAGTCTGAATATATTCTTGGTCTAAATATCCTATTCTATGTCCTACCCCATGAAAAGTAATAGAAAAGAACACTATACAAGTCCCAACATTTAACAAATAGGTCCACCTAAGTACTAACTAGTGGCCCGATAAAAGTGTATGTGAATCATAATCTTATACCACTAGTAGTTTCTAATTAATTTCAATTATGTGAGTATATAACATGATAGAGTGAAATATGTAAGTAAGAAAATAATTAAAGGTGGAGGTAAACAAGGGAATACTATCTATATTTGAATATGTTGTATATCTCTATCCATATGAATAATACTGTTGTATTATGACTCAAATATATAAAATTAGGCATCAAAAAATAAGCATCATAGGTGAATAAATATGATGTGTTTATACATTCCCTCATATCAAAATAAGGATAATCCAAAGAATAATCCAAAGCATTATATGCATGGAACCGGAGAGCCAATCCATAGTGATAAATACGCGGCATTTAGATCTAGATTATAATTTTATGGATGCACCATTAGAATTCCACTTTCTAAAATGGATTTCTAAAAGTGATCTAACTAGTATTGGGGAGAAAGTACAAGGTAATATCAAGAGAGGGTAGATTAGAATAAAAATAGGTGATCCAATTCCTTGTATGTTTGAGAGCATCAACTTAATATGGGAGTTAATCCCATTTATTCTATTATTTCCAGAGTTTTCAGGAAAAGTTTTTGATCCATGTCAATGCCTTCATTAATATAACACATTGACTAGAAACAACGCTATATTGCGACATAGAATTGATATAAAAGAATCATGCGACATCAATCATCTTCATTCTTGGAAATCAAAACCATAATCCATGAAATTACCATGACATTTTTGACTTTTAAAATATATACATTATTAGTATAATGAAAGGTCATTCAATTATATGGTCATTAAGAAAGAAGTGTAAATGTAACCAACTTAATAGTGCCTTATGAATCAAGGAAATTTAGTTAAAACATTCCGAAATACATTAATTTATTATAAAAAAAACTAATTCCATAATCTCATTCTCAAGTTATCATATTTCATTAAGGGTATCATGACATACCAACAATATTTCTTTAATTTATATACTCCAATGTCCCCATATGAAATATTCATAAGTGCCATGGAATTTCAGGAATGGATTCCATGGTATTATTTATATAAGTCATAGGCATATGTAATGTAATCATATCATGGATTTTAATATAAATTAATCCACAACCATGGAGGTGTCTCTAATAGTTTCCAATATGTTACTTATATCATTTAATGATTAAATTTAACTAATTATTTTAAGAAGTATATAAATAGAAATGAACTTGGGATCTAGAATTTATTCATGACACACTAATTATTTAAAAAAATTTAAGTAACCCATGAAATTATTACAGTCCAAATTATTGTTACATTAATTATATGGCATGCCAAACACACCCTAAGTAGTGGTTGTATATTAAAAGAATTTGGGATTTTATTAATTACCACACCAAAACACCCTAAGGGGGTGTTTTGGATACAATTTATGTATAATATTGAAGAAAATAAAATCAAAACACACCCTAACTGTCTGTTTCATTAATCAGGGGGAGAATAAATTGGGGATTTACATTGTTTCAACCAAAACACACCTTATGAGCTATTTGTTTCATGAAAAATAATGTTTTCATGGTATTTAAGCTCAAATCACCATAAGGGGGGCTCTGATTTGAGGATTTCAACCTACAATGATGTATGAAAGGAATGATCTATATGTACGAACTCCTTTAGTAAAAAATTTAATATAGTTATAAATTTTATAGGATATCCATGAAATTACTAGTATGCTGCAACACAATACATTTTATAAATTGAAACACTTTTAGGAAAAATCATATAAAGCCCATTCGTTATCCTTATAATGCTTAAACCACCTAGTATCGTGCCCTTGGTACAATCTAAAATGAATGGAAATGGGGAACCAAAAAAATTATGAGAATAGGGCATGACCCTCTTATAAAACATTAGGAATGAAGGGAAAAAAGGAAAAATATGAATGTTAGACTCATCTCAATGATTCTAACACATCTGATAGTGAGTGAAACAAACAAACAATGAATAAGATCTCCCATGGTGGAATGGGGAGCAAGTAAGGTGCACACGGGGGACCACTAGGGTGAATTTGAGGTAAAATGGGGCAAAACCCATTTATATAAGGAGGAAAAATCATCATTTTTTCCTTTCTAAGGGGATTCATGTTTTCACCACACGGGTTAGAAAATCATGTGTCAACTTTAAAGAATCACTACCCAAAGAACACCCACATTACATAGTTAAAACACATTTTATTCAGAATAATGTGAATACCATGATGAACCCTACACTTATATAAGAAACTTTTTTGTTTTCTGACTCCCTATAATGGTATACAAAAAATCATGTTCCTATAGAAAATAGGCCACATGGTTGGGGTGCATGTGTAGAACTAACCATTTTATAGTCATCTACCCTATGATGAAAACGTAAAAATTACAAAATATTAATAGAAATCTATCTGAGATTACTTGATCACCTAAATCACCTCTCGGGAACTAAAATTTATAAAAAATCCATTTTATGGAATTCAAACTCTCAAAATTCCATTTAGAATATCTATTTTAATAACTAACTAACACCATATTGAAGATTTAAAATTCCATTAGAATAATATGCTAGTATGGACACAAGATATTATACCCTTGACAGAAGATGAAATCCCCCCTGAGCATCATAGGTGAAAACAAAATTTTAACCTCGACTGCTAATACAAAAGATTATACACCATATCCGGGAATCTCATCAATATGATCAGTTCTAAACATGAACCCCCTATCAAAATTTAGAAAATAAAATTACATGAATTCACATTTGATATAAACAACAATATAGTACAATTAAAAAGGATCCTAAAACCTAACATACATCATTAATCACATTTGGATTATTCCATGAAATTATCTTCGAATTGCTGAATATAAATCAATACCACTAATCAGTCACACTAGATCATTTCAAACATAATTATGTCAATCACAGAACTGTCACTAAATTTTTTTAACGGTAAACCCATATAGGTTTACACATACCCCTTCCTCCAATATAAGATCACATAAAAGTATATCCTAGAATAATTCAAATATGAATTATTGACCATAACCCTTGGCTTGTTAATAACTATATAGCAATGGAACTTATTTCCCAAATTCATTCATGGATCTTACATTATAAACACATCAGTAATTAAAGTATAATGTCCTAGTACTAGAACAAACAATTCCATCATAAGAGATCTATAAGAAACTATAGTCTTTTACCCTAGAATATGTTCTAGAATAATTGTTAGAGTTTCCCTGAATGACCATACTCGAAATATTCAGCTTAAATTTCTGAAATGATATTAACTTAGTTGATAATGATTTTATAACCTCAAGGGAATCCAATGATCATATTTACATGATAACTAATGTCTAGTACTAATTTATATTGTTTATTAATTATTGAATAACCATCCAACCATTACACTATTATGCAATATTACAAGCATTGATGCACCACCAAACCATCATAGTTCATAGGTCGCTTATGCACCATGAGCTCAAATCTAATTTCTAGAAATGGTTCTTATACATCTACAACATTTCTCTATTAAATATTACACTTAAAATAATTGAAAACATTCTCCCCACCATTGGGGTTTTATAGTCATTGTTTTACTATACATGGAATTATAATTTTATAGAACATGCTCCACCCACCACCGATGTCTATTTCAAAATGTATCCAACACACTTATACTATGAACCAATACAAAACTCCATCCCAAATGCATTTAAGATAAACATTTATGATGGTTATTCCATCCTTAAATAACCAGTGTATCACTTCAAACCAAAAGGATTTACTCTGACCACTTATAAGCGTAACTAGAATAGGTCTATTCATAGACATACTCATGATACTCTTTAAGCCATGATTACACAAATTGTTAGATCTAGACACTAATGTTAATAATTTAACATAAATAGATAGTGTAAAAAACATCAATCCATTTTAGACTTTCATACCAATCACTTGGATAACTCTTATTCACTATTAATAGATCAATTGTTTTCCTCTCATGATTAAACTATTAATGTCTAGGTCACTCAACTCTTGGAGTGACATATAAATATATCATTCGTGAACACATGACCCCTTTCGAAGAAGTTAAGAACTAACATATCTAATATATATGTCATTTTAAATATATTTTATGTAAATTTCATTGATTTATTCCCCCCAAATGTGTCAATATATGTGCAGTTGCATCATTTTTGAAATTTTTGTTGTGTTCGGAGCTAAATTGTGAAAATTCCCTAATTCAGGATTTTTAACAGATTTTTATTAGTTTGTAGTTTTGGGAATATATTTTCGAAAATTTATCCAATTAGAAGGATTAATTTTTTAGGAATCATTTTCCTATGGGATTTATCTATATCAACTGGACAAAGTGCCGAATCATCCGTATGAATGCTATGAAAAATCATTATTTGTGGAAATTTTTTTTGGACAGTAGGGTCAACCCCACAATTGTAATTAGGGGATAACTCTGGATATAAGTGTAAAAATTCATTTCTTCCAACTGTAGATACAATATAACTCTATTTCACGTGTCCATGTGTAGGTGTGAAGGAAAATGCATTCATTAAGGCAGTCTATTAGCGAGTCTAGAAGAAGGGATATGAAGTGTCTCCCCATGCATTAACAATTTTATTTTGTAACATTTTCATATATTTTCATAAATGTGTCAAAAAGATCATAAATAGTTATATTCCAAGGAGAATTCATTTTCATGAAACACTATAGAATGCAACTGTTGAAGATTTCACCGGGAGGAGTCCTATAATAATGCCAACATTTGGGGAAGCAGTTTCTGGATAAGAAAATTTTCACCCCCTTCACCTTTATATCTTATACTTATATTTCATTTAAAAGGGTGGGAATAAAAGAGGGTTATTTTCTAGTAAAGATATTCTAGAGAAATTGTAGAAAAATTTAAAATAATCAATCCAAGATGTAAAAGACTTTACTTTTTGGTGGGTATAAATGTTCCAAAGGCATTTCACTTTTTTTGTTTCTGTTTCTCATTTTTAACTCATCCCTTTTAAAATACCCCATAATTTGTTTGCATGATTGAAGTAGGTATATTTCCTTAATGTTTTTATTTTATTCTAAATTATTATGGATTGATTTTCCTCTTATTCATGTAATGTGGTCACTCTTTTTGTTTAAATTTATTTGGCGAGGTCTCGCCTTTGAGAACGATGGGTTTAAATAGTATTGGTTGGTTAGAGGTCTTTGGTTAACCAGATAACATTAATAAGTGGATCAAAACCCATGTTTGAGGTTTAAATATGGTATCTAGTTAATTTAGTTTTATACATTAATGTATTAAGGTTTATATTGGATAATATAATTGGATGAAATTTGTCAATAATGATAATGGTAGCTTCTAAAGATCGAATTTTGTCCACCACTGCCTTCTTTGGATTGTTTGGTTCAATCTATTTTGCTTCTGTGTTTCAATATGTATCATAGGTTTAATTTTTCATTTTTATCTTAAATCATTAAAAATAGTTTAAATCAATTAAATACTCATGTTTAGTTCTGAATTTTAACAAAAAGTAATTACTAATGTGAACGATTGACTTCTTAGTCTCTAATCTCTTCATGAGATAAAACATTGGTTTCCACTGCAAGGAATTTTAAAGGAAAAAATCATTGATTGGATTTTCAAAAAACCCAACCTCAATTTTGATACATTTTTGTGTATGTTTCTTACATTATTTTATTTATTTTTTAATTTATAGTATTGTTTCTACTAATTCATTGTCTTTAAAAAACTGAAAAATGTATTTTCATAATGATTACTCCTTTTCTTGGAATGATTATCATCAATATGAGGAGCCATGTAATAATTTATTTTTATGGTTTAAACTCTTAAAAAATGATTTAGAGCATTAAAATTGAGCTTCCTTGATTCAATAATTAATCAAACAAATGGATATTCTTTCAAATGCTTTATATGAATTAAATTATTTTAAAGATAAAAAATTGATCATGAATTGGAAAATCATGTACCACCGACTTAATATGTTGAATTTTTGTTAATGATGTGGAAACTGATTTGGATTCACCCTTTCTAAATTCTAAGGAATAATTTATCATTTATTCTCTAATTGATGTGTTTTTTGGAAATAAAACATGTTTTGAAAAACATTTAGATGAATTTGTTGAAAATGAAATTTCAAGTGAAGCCCCAACTTTTGAAATTTAAAATTCAAAATATTTTTTTAAATCCTTTTCTCATGAGAAAGGGAATCTTGAACCATTCGTTTTTATGAGAATTTGGAGGAACCTTATTTTCTCTACACTTTTAATACCACTATTTTTTAATATGATATAGAGCTATAACCTGAGACACCAAAAGGAGATGTATCAATTATTGATCCACATTTTCCAAATTAATTTGATTATAAATTGCTATCTTCTTATCATTGTGATGATTTAGTACCCATTTCTTCTGATTAGATTGATTTTTCATATAAAGATGATGTGAAATTGAAAAATAAATAATTAATGGTGTGCCCTTTTAAGTACACTAGAACACATTAGAATGTTGGTACTGAGTTATTTTTCTATGAAGAAAAAAATTTTAAAGATGAAATTAATAAAGAACCACATAATGAGAATATGTTTCAATAACCAGTGGAGTTTTCTTGTGAGTTTAAAGTTGTGGAATATTGCTTTTCCATTTTGTTCCCTCTTCCAGGACATTATTGGAGAAACAAAGACATGGAAGGGAACCTAAATATATCTGATTTTGGGAGCTTCTACAAGTTGTGTGAGCTAAGTAATACTGTATAAAAAACATTTTTCTTGTTTCTGATGGATAAACTTCACGCACCTTTAGATTGGGGATGATCAGCTAAAACTTCTTGACTAGGGGTAGGGAAATCCTAGCACCCACATGGTGGTTCATAACAAGTTTATTTTTCCTTATCTTTTATTTTGTTTTTTATTTCCTTTATTTAAATAAAATTTGATTCTCTATTTTGGTTTTCATGTAGGTTTCCATACATAATCTATTAAGAGGCTAGCTTAAGGCTGCTTCTGCTCAAAAAAAAACTAGGGTGCGTCTTTCCTTTCCACCTATTTTTTCATGTCTTATCTTCTTGATTTTAATTTCTCATATAAATTATAAAAAATGAGTACATTGTAAAAAATAAATTTGGGGGGAGGAATATGTTGTTTGGATTATGATTTTTGGTGCTTTCAATTAACATTTTGTGTGTTTTGTTTTAAATTTTCAGTTAGAAAACAAGTGATCATAAATGATAGTAATTTTAACATTTGAAACCCATTTCAACAAGTGAACCAATTGATCCCCTAAAACCCAACATAAATTAATGTAAAAAATTTCATTTTTCAAGTTCATAAATTTTCATTTTTTTTAAAATGACCTATTATTTTGGAATCGTATGCCACATCTCACTATCCTTATCTTTGAAATATCATTCATGTGGAAATTCTAGAGCCATTTTGATATCTCCTTCAATTTCACCGCATTTCTTGAGAGAACCAATCCATGTTATATAAACCAAAATGTGATTTATTTCTATCAAAACATGATGGTTTTAGTAATTGTGATTGAAATTATTGGGGAAATAATTTTGGATTTGAAGCCCTTTTTTCATGATGATACATTTTATTTCATCCCACCATTCATATTTGACCATTTTGATCCCTTAGTATATGTGTGCATTCTATTAGGGTATCCACATTACATGCCAATTTTCTCTATCCAACCTTCTCTAGAAGTGAAAATGCATGATCTAGTTGAATATAACTGTAAGGGGAAGATAAATTGTGGCATACTAACTCATTTTTATTGATTTGGGTGGATATTAAAGATATGAAGAGATGTTTTTACACCTAGAAATTATTTCCCTGAGTGTTGTTCCCATCTGGATCTGTTAATGTAAATGCATATGTGCCTATCTAGAGCTCTCAATGGAAGCATGTTCTTCCCTATCTAGAGGTTCATGAAAAAAAATAGAGTTGAAAATTTTATTTCATATAGCTGAAATATTGATGGAATGGGATTATTTTTCATAAATTATTTTCTTTACAGGGGATAAAGGAGGAGACCATAATTGAGTAAAAATTAGATTCATGCATTTGTTCTTCAAAAAGATCCCAACCCTATTTATTTAGACTCAAATTTTTTGACATCTGAAACCCATAAAAAATAATCCATAGAAGAACTATGAAAATTAAACATGATAATATAATGTTATTGGATCACATTGGGGGCATATTTATCAATTTATCAAGCCTATGGCGTTTCTTTCATTTTTTTGGATGAGGAAAGCCTTTTTTAAAATCCATATTAGTGTGTTGTGAAAAAATTTGAGTAACATAATAGTGTTGTGTAAATGGGTGGATAAAAGAATTGGGAATGTATTGGATGATCTGAACTTAGAACATGATATATATATATTGATGTGTAATGATATATCAATCTCATTGGGATTAATTGGTGAACCTCATTTGTTTGTGTTTTGAATATGCATTGATTTTATTTTGATGCCCACTTGTCCAGGAGTCCAATTATTATGTTTGTGGTAATTGATAGAGTAAATATTTTGGATATATTTTATCTCAATTTCAAATATTTAATCCCCACCAATGTGTTATTATATGTAAAATTTATTCATTTTGAACTTTTTTTTGTGTTTTGAGCTAAATTCTGAAAATGCCATAATTCTGTATTTTTAATAGTTTTTATTAGTTTGTTGTTTTGGGAATATAATTTAGAATAGTGATAAAATTATTATTATTATTTTTATGTATACCTTGTCTTATGGGATTCATCTTTTACAATTGGATCAAGTGTTGAATCATTCATATGGAGGCCCAAAAAAATCAATCTTTAGGGAATGTTGTTTTGGTCGATATGGTGGACCCCATAGTAGTAACTGGGGAATAAATCTGTATACATGTGTCAAAACGAATTTCCTCTAATTGGATATACAATATACCATAATTTTTCACGTCCATGTAGTGTCTCAATGGAATATTAGATCATTAAGGCTTTCCACGAGTGAGTCCAAAAGAAGGGAGATTAAGAGTCTCCTCGATAAAAAATATTTTTCAATAGTATTAAGTTAATATATTTCATCAACATGTCCCAGGGATCTGAAATTTTAAGGTATAAAGGGAATTAATTTTATAGAGACTCTAAAGAAGGTATAAGAGGTAGATTCAGTAGGGAAGAGGCCCAAAATAGGGACAACCTTTGGGAAATCAAATTCTTTATAGAACATTTCTACCCACTTCTCCTATATAATTTACACTTCAATTTAATATCATGGGGGTGGGATTGAAGGTTGGTTCTATGATGGTGAATATATTATTGAAATATATTATTAAAATTTAAAATAATCAATCCATTAAGGGATATAATCCATTTGTAGGTGGGTAGTGAATATCTAAAGGCTTTTCTCTTTTGAGTTTTTGTTTCACATTATAAACTCTTTTCTTTTATATTATCCAGGAATTTTGTTACATAACTGAAGGAGGACTCTTTAATTAGTGTTTTAATTTTTTTCTAATTTATTATGGATTAATTTTCCTCTTATAAAATTAAATTTGTTAATGTCATTGTTTAAATTTCTTGGGCGAGGTCACTTCTTTGGGAATGATGGGTTTAATCAGTTTTGGTTGCTCGAAGGTCTTTAAATAGTGTGATTACATTCATAAGTGGATCAAAAAAAATATTTTAGGTTTAAATATGGGTGTTTTATAATTTATGTGTATACTATGAGGTATTAAGGTATATATTAGACAATTTAATAAAAATTTATTTATTAATAATGATAAATGGATCATCCGAATATTGAAGTTTTTCACCCACTACCTTCTATGGTTTGTTTTGTTTAGTATGATTTAGTTTTGATTTTCAATACCTATCATAGATTTGAGGTTGAATTATGATTTTATATCATTTAAAATAGTTTAAATTATTTTAATAAACAATTTTATTTATAACTTTTAACACTAAAAAATTAACAAAATGATAGTTTGACATCTTAGTCTACAATCTTCTCATAAGAAAACCCCTAGGTCACCACTTTAAAAACATTTAAAGGGGAAAATTATTGGCTAGAGTTTCATTAAACACCCCCATGTTAATATATATAATTATTTCCACTATCACTTCATTAGAAACCTCATTACATGAACCATTACCATCAAAACATAAAAAGATCACAGCACCAAGCATTACTTCAATAGGCGCAATGTATGGAAACAGACCATACCTCATTAATACTTCAACATAATGGTAACACCCATTTCTTGTGATTAATATGCCTAATGAAACCACAAATATTATTATATTAATTCTATTATAAAACATTGAACCCATAATTCATGGGGTTTTACATGAACAATATCAGATTGATGACTTTATAATTTTTACATCATTGGAAAAAGAAGGGGACACGACTCACAAAGTAGATGAACATGACCTTAGCATGTCATTACAATTAAAATTTACTATCCTTGATTCTTATAGTGACCATAACATTCGTAAATAGATATTACATCTTAATAAAATAATATTCATTACATTAAATAATGACCCCCACCAGAATTATATATGTCTAGTGAATTAGGTATCTTAGATACATACACATCTTGTCCATATAAAATAGAAATTTTATCCCAAATAATTATTCACAAATTTTTCCCTTCTTTCACATATAACACATATAAACTTCCTTCACATCTTAGTATTGAAAAAATATGAATGGGAGAGCTCGGATGCTCAATTTGGGTAAACAAGGGTGATATCAATGGTCATATAAGCATAACATGAGAAAAAGGGTATGTGAACACGATCTTAAATTTTATAAATCATATCTTGAATATCATGTGAAATAATATTGAGTCAGGTAATAAATATTGTTAGTTTTATAATACAGAAATCATAATGTATAAAAGAAAAAAATACATGAGATCATAACATCCTCAAAAGAAATAGATTTGTGGCATACACATAAGCATATGAAATCATTTACTTAGAATTTAAGTCTCATATCCAAGACTATCAGAGTGGATTGAGTTCAATCCCCATTCTATCATATTATGTATGGTTCACTCCCAAGACTATAATAGTGAAAAAATTTCCTTATTGAACTAGGTTGTCTCCCTATTATAGTCCTCTTTATCTCATAAGATATCCATATTTAACCAATGCATTGGGGAATATATTGTTCTATATCCACCCATCACATAATTAAAATCATACAGATTAATTAAAAAATATCATAAATAATTAATAATATCATAACCCATGAATAAATTAGTTTCTTTAACATTTCATCAAGGTGTAACATGTGTCCAATAAACACCTTTCATTAACATTTCATCAATTAATCATAGAATAACCCAAGAAAAAAAGAATTAGTTTCATAAATATCATACCACTACAATCATAAACCATCCATTGAAATAATAATTACAGTATCATTGAATTATATACCCAAAAAAGATTAGATAATATCAAAATATTTTTTTTAGATTATTTTTTGAAAAAATATTACATTTAATATTTCATGAGGAAAATAAACTTTTCACATTAAACTCACTTATTTGAAATCTAAAAAAACTCAAATATTAATTTCATTTATTGAAAATAAAAATTGAAACCTATAAATTAATATTCAATGAATTTAGGGGTTATTATGGTGATAAATTCAATTCATGTCGTATTAGTTAAAAGGAATCATTCCTTTCAAACTTTTATAAAAAAAGAAGAAAGAACCTCATTCATAAAAATATAGAAGGATAGATTTTTAAAAAAATTTAAAAATTAAATCATGGATAATAATTACTTTAAAATTTAATATGATAATATTAAAAACTTTCTGGAAAATATTTTATAAAACCACAAATATTGAAGAAATATTTTATTCGACCGAAAAAAGAAATAAATACTGGTTTCTTTAAAAATATTAATTTGGTATATTAAGTAATTAAAGGGGAAAAATGAAAGAAAAATATGTAATTTATATAAATAACCAATTTATAATAATATTCATGAGTTTCTTTAGAGTTATACCTTAAGTATTCATAATATTAAGTAAATCATAAGCAATCCCAATAAACAAAGTTGTTATAACATTAAACCCTTACCTCAAGTATCATTTTTTTTCATATGCATTCAAATTTATTGTATTATAAATATAAATGTTTTATAAATGTATTATAGGATCGTAATCATATATACTATAACATATATGATTTTCTTATAACTGTTTACTATTTATTTGTTAACAATTTTTATTATAATAACAATTCTGGGTGATAACTGTTTTATTTTCATGTATGTTTTAGTTTTGTAGTCTCGAAATTGATATATTGATTTTAATTTAATAATATATATAATGTTAAAAATGATATTAATATAATTTGTTTAAATTATATATATATATATATATATTCAGCCATTAAATCTAGAGATATTTATATAAATTATTATGTTCATGGAGATGGTAGGTCGTACATATGCTTGAATTCTATTTCTATTTTTTTGATTAACGGATAAAACAATTAAATAATAATTCACATGTTAAAAATTATAAAATAGCACTAATAAAATATTTATTAATTAAATTCATCATTTTAACCATCCTAGAAAATTGGGGTTGAAAAAAATTACACCCTGCATGGAGACGGTAAACCGTGCGTACAATCGAGAGATCTGCCCATTTTCCATAAAATTGACAAATGTAGATAATGGATTTTCAATCAAAATAATAACAGTTAAGTGTATTTAATATACTGAAATTATTATTTTATAATGGATACCATGTATTTTTAAATTTTGAATATAAAAAATAAAAAACGCTTTGCTGAGGGTTATAACTCTCCATTGAAAACCCTCTTTTGGCTTACACCTTAAACCATAATGGGATTTTATTTTGGAAGTAAAAGAACCTCTATGATGTGGTGAAGGAATATATGATGTTTTTTAGGTATATATGGGATGATATTAAAGGTTAAAAATGTTTTAGATAGAGATGAAAAGTGGTTACTTTTTATAAGTGATGTGAGGGGCACTCTTGGAATTACAAAAAAAGATTAAAATATAATTAAGTCATTCTCCAAAAAAATCATCCAAGTGTATATAAATTTAAATAAAATTATAATAAGGTATAAATATCATCAAAAAATGAACTTTGGAGTGGTTTTGGTTTTATTTTAAACCATATCTTTTCTATTAACCCCTTAGTTAACCAATTTTAACATTAATTATGGTAACAAAATTTTCAATATTAAACGGATAGAGTTTTTATTATACGGTAAAAATTGGATCATAAATAGGATATGGGAAGAAATTTTATCCAATATATTATACACCTTATATGATTTTAAATTTTTTATGATTTTTAAATAATTTTATAAAATATTATTTTCCTAAAATATCATTAATATAATTTTTGAAACTATTCATTTAGTTTGACATTAAAGACAACAAGAAAAAAAATTACATTAGAATATAGAACCATTCAAACAACTATTATATGGTACAATGATCTTTTTAATTCATGTAACAAAATCATTCTCTGAAATTTTATTACTTTTTATATTTTTAATATCATTTAATTTATTTTTCATTTAAATGAATAAATACAATGTCATCTATGCGTAGGAATTTATGGAAATTAATAAATTACTAAAATTATAAATAAATTAAGACGATAAAAATTATTTTATATTTCAAATAATCATTTATGACTGAATTAATCCTATTTTAATCCTTATGTAACAATTTTAGATATATTAATGTCAAGAGAGTTCCATTTTGTCTTTATTATTTTCTTAAATTAATAGAATGGTCGTAGTTAATGAAATATGGAACCATGTGACCATATAACTAATAATTGGATGAAATATGCCAAAATAAACTCATAAAATAGGATAAATTCATGTGTTAGAGAAGTTTTAAAGCCTTATCCCAAATTTGTAACCTTATTTACCCATTTTACCCTTACCGGGGTAACAAAAATTTATTATAGTTACTATTAAAATTGATTAAAACTATAATGGACCTTTAAAAAAAATTTATCATCTTAATTAAAAGTATATGGTATATTTTTGAATATTCAAATTGTATAAGTGGCCTAAAATTATTTCAAAATAATTGCATAAAACACGATGAAAACCATTTTTTAAATACATTTGTATGCCTAAATATTGATATATATTTTCATATCATTAATATAAAAAATTAATATATTTTTTAAAACATTTTATTGAATGTGTTATATATAATTTTCATTAAAATAATTCAATAATATCAATTAATTTAATTTATAATGCTAAAAATTCATTGTGTGTATATATGTTTTTTTAGAAAAACATCTATTTTTCTTTGGAATGATTTTATTTTCATTTATAATCAATTAGTAACCAAAAAATTTATTATAAACCATAAATGTTTCATAATTTAGTTAGTCATATTCATACCCACCATATTAATGGACATATTATAATGGTATACTATATTACTATTTATTTAGCATTGAGGTTTCACTCATAATAAACTTATGATGAAATTTTATTTAAAGAAAAATATATCATAAAATCTATAGGTATTACATTTTAAACACCTTTAAATGAAATTATCCATAAAAATAATATCATTTAGATACAAAAAAAATGTTTTCATATTCATTTCCTTACATCCTTGGGTTCCTAAGTAACTTCTTTGAATATATTATTCCTCTAAATAATTGTAACTAGGTTAGTAGTAGTATTCTATGATACTTTATATATATAATTTATGATTTATAATGGTTTTATTCATAATAAATATCATACCCCAGTGGAAAAACCTTTGGTTTTAGTACAATTGAATGATCAGGTATGTACTTCCGCAGGAGAGACACATGTAACATGTAATAAACATGAGGGAGGTTTAGTTGGTGTCCCATGTATCAAGATATATAAATAATGTAATATAAATTCTATAATATCTCTCTTTATGTAGTCTCAAAAGAAATAATCTTTTTTTATTTATACAAATTCATACCCCCATGATGAATAGATAATGATGAACTGTCATTACAAGAATGTGATTTATTTGTGATTTTATTCCATCACAAATAGCACCTAGCTAAAACATTCATCGAAAGAGCTCTATTTTGCAATGAATCATCATAAGAAATATATTTTTTGTGATGGTTTATTCTTCAGGTTCAAAAACATTTCACCCGATATATATACGTGATCATTTTCCTTGATATATTTTACTAATATCAAATAATTATTTTTAATGTAATACAAAATACACCACAAATAATTTTAAAATATAAGGCAAAAGTTAAAAATAATGAAATAAATTTAAAAATTAAAACATATACAATGATATAATTCTAAATTAATAATAATGTTACACAAAATATATCCATTCAAATCATATCAAAATAATTTTTTCAAACAATATCAATCACTATAAAGGGTTATGGTAATCTATAGGAGGTGGTAAAGGGAACTTTATCCCTTAATCTTGCTCTATTCATCCCATACACATCATTATATACATGTTATGCTGCTAATATCATCGAATATTCTCCTACTATTGTTGATTTTGTTGACAAATCTATTAATTTTCCCTATAAAGGATATTTATAACCTCAATATAAGATTATACAGTCTTCTTATACACTTCAGATGTAGATGGGGACTCTCAAAGAGCTCCCCTATGAGAATGATGATGACCGACATCAATACGGTAATAACTACCAGAAATAAATTTAGAACCAATACCAACAACTCTGCTGTTCTTGAAAGATTACTGAGTCATATATATCCATGATTCATCATGAAATCCTGATGTACCAGTGGAATAAACCACATTATTTTCCTAGCTATCATCATGTGTGTGATAAGTAACAACATTATATGACTCCTTAAATTTCAATTTTAAATTAAAAAGAGTAAAAAATTATTGTTAATTAATTATAAAACATAAAAAAATATACTGACCAAAATATGATGTTGTTAACCACCATTAATCTCTCCACTGATAGTATTAGTGTACATCCTCTTATATAATTCAAACTCTATAATAATGTGATGCTAAAATTCTTATATGAATATAATATAAATAATGTACACATTAAGTTAAATAAATTTTTAAACATAAATAGTATCCATATATAATCGATGAGTACTGAATAAATGGCTACCAACACTATGAGTAACCCATGCCTCCTCTGGTTATATCAACCTAATAATGATATCCAATGAAAGATATCCCCCATCTAGTATGATCAAAATCCATTTCATCCCTAAGAGGATATGTAATTAGGTCAATGGCTACATTAAGACCGACAAAAAACTATGACTCCAGCTTTCTCCATCGATATCTTCTTAGGATTGTGAAAAATCAAATGACTACAGTCATGCATAGAGACCTCACATATAGAGGTCCCCATGATATCATTAACGAGATACCATTAATCCTACAAATAACTAATTATATAAAATTTATAACTGAATAAATTTTAGAATAACTATTATTTGATTACGTGCCATCCAATGATCATACATGAAGTGCTGAACATATATGGGAATAAGATCTGACTTCACCCATGCTCCAAAAATATAATTTCATAAAATTACACACCCATATCCAATAGATATATATGAAAAACTATTGAAAAATAAGATAAATAATGAAATACTAGTACATAAGTAAATTAATAAAAACTAATTATAATTTTTGAAAATTAACTAAAATACACAACTGAACATACCTCCACATGGTTAGATCAAAATTAAGATGTGAACATTCCTCTAGAATAGGGTTGTGAATGATCAATCTCACAAGACCATGACCCCTCTGATTCGATGATTAAATGACATCAACTTGAGGGTCGAATGATGAAGCATCATGCTCACAACTAGAAGGCATAGCCTCATCGAGGCAATGAAACATCTCATAAAAAATTGTTTCCCCCATCTGAGACAAGAAAATATTATTGTTAATAAATAATTGAAAATGAGTAATACACATATATACATATTAATTATGGGTATAACCAGCCTTTAATTGTTTCGTTCTTTATCTTCATCCACATCTTCGTATATGAAGGTGTCAATATCATTATCTTCATCCTCAGTATCATCAATTTCTATACGTGATTCAGCTTCATCATCACAAGTGATTTTTTTTTATTTTTAACATCATCAATAACACCATCACCATCGTCTCATAAATGTAAAGTGTCATCATCAATATTATTGTTTCTTTGTGGAAAAGATGTATTTGAGGTTGGCTCTTAAAAAAATTCAATTATTTTCACTTCAATAAAACCACATTCACTTTGAATAAATAGATTTTCATAATATTTAATTTTTATATTTCTCTCCCAATCAATTTACACTCTGAATAGATCAAAATAATATGAATAAAAATTTTACAATACTAATGAGCCAATAAAAATGGGTCATTTAATGTAATAAGGTTTTTATACTTAATATCAGTGATTCTATAGAATATATCAACACAAAAGTCCATATTAGTATGAAACCAATGATATTTGAATATCAATATAGAATTCTATCCTAGATAACACAATTTAATTATTTCATCCAACATGATAGAAAAGTCAAAAACTCTTTATATATGAATACATTATCTCAAGAAAAAACCACAATTCATTATTTTTTCATTCTCCATATATACATTTATGAAATATAAAACCATTCATTAGATATGAATTAAAAGATTTAACCATTTTGTATTGTGGGTTACTCAATGCACATAGTCAATTAAAAATTTTATCAGTATATTGTGATACATAAAAAATTAAAAACAGGAAATAAAAAAAATAATAAAATATATTTCATATGTGAAACAATTAAAATTTTACTTTTCTAGTCTTTGAAACTAGTAGAAAAAGTTATGTTTTTGACATTTTACTAGATAAACTTTTGTAATTTGTAGAAACTATTTATTAATATGATAATAATATAATAAAAAAATAAAAAATACTAATTTACATTCGTAAAAATTTAATGAATAGGTGATAGTATCAATTATTATACAAATCATGACATTTCATTATAGTTGAGTAGAAAATATGTATGAGCCCTGTGATGTTCATGATCTGAAAGAAATCATTAATGAACTCCATAAAAGACAAGATCATAAAAATTAACAAATGATAATTAAATGTTCATTCCATCATCAAAATTTACCTTATTAAGGCCCATTCAGATAGTATTTTAAAGACATTTTGTTTGGAAATAAAGGGAGCATCAAAAAGTAATTTCCACATGCAAATAATTTTTTTTAATTTACCCTTCAATTAATGATTTTTACATACCTTTTTCATAAATATTATCAGTCCTCTCACATATGGGTACATCCATCATAACAATATTATATCTCTACATTTTTCATTATGAAAAAAATGTAATATCAAAATATCCATTGATTTAAAGAAATTTTATAGATGTTATTCCATTTTCAATAAAATTCAAATAGAATATTCTTAAAATCTACGAAGTGACTCATAGTCTATTTTTTTCCACAAAAAGTTCTTAGAAAAATCTATATTTTTTTTATAACATAAAAATTTTAATAATTCAAAAATCCTCTAAATCTAATCAGTACAATTACTTTTATTATAATGTGAAAAATCATGAATTTTTAATTTGGTAATATAACTATTTGTGTCATATCTATCCAAATTGGAAACATAACCATATAGTAGACTTAAATACACAACCACTATCAAAATAATAATGAATATTATATGGAAAAAATATAATCATCTCTTAAAATAACAAAAATCTGTAACCTATCATTTAAAAAAACTCATGTTCAGTTCACCTAAAAATTAGTGTGAGATATAATCATGCCTTTAAATTAACTTTTCACTTACTATTTTTTTCCATGTTTTTAGAAAATATATTATCAAAATAGATCATTCAATATTCATTAAATCTAATATGTGATGTACCATAAAATCATTCCAACATTGCAGATCCAAAAAAATATATTTTTATCCAATTATGAGCTTTCCCAAATCCATATATTTTTATTGTGTTATAGTCAATCTAAACATAATGAGAGTTAATGAAGTGACAATAGATTTTAAAAAATACTTGAGATCATTGTTGGAGGTCCATCTATTTTAATTATACATTTTATAAAATTATTTCTATTCCTTTATAAAGAATGATCAGTGGGAAGAATCAGCGACGAAAGTCGAAAAAATAATGATTTCTTTCATTAACGAGCATAAAAACATTGTTGTCACTCATATACTATGGACATGATTCTGTATCATGTCTACTATATCTAGATAACACTCTATATTCTATTAATTCACTAATTATGCACATTAATAAAACTTCTATTTGGAAATTCTAGTTCATAACCATATCATATATACTTACACAATTACAACACAATAAATTTTACTCATGAATTAATGTCTTCAAATAAACATCAATATTTATTTATATCATGTAATTTATAATTTCAAAAATATATATGGATCATTAAATAACATAAAATGAGGTAATTAGTATAGTGTTGTAAATATTAGTCAATAATAAAACTGACTACCATAAGAAACAAATGGACAAGAACCATCAGTAGAAAGACCTAATCACATGTCATGGACTTCTGAAGAAAATGATATATGTACCAGGTGAAAATGATTCAATGTATAAAAAACATAATAATGATTTAATATTCTACTTATTACTGCTAATTACCACAAATGTTTACTAATTAAATCTTCTTTTTTAAAACAATTATGGAAAATTACCACTTTTTTTTACTAGTTACTGCTAATGTTTACTTATTATTGCTAATTACATATAATTTTAACTATTACCGCTATTTTTTTGCTAATTAACGCTAATTACTAATAATGTTTACTAATAACCCTTAATTATCAATTTTTTATACTAATTATCACTAATTTTTACTAATCACCATTAAGTTTTACTAATTACCATAAATACTTATTAATTACAGATAATTGTCCATAATTTTTAATAATTACGATTAATTTTTAATACTTATCAATAATTGTCAGTAATATTTACTATTTATTTGTACATAATGCTAATTATTACTAGTTACCTCTAATTACTACTAATAATGACTAATTACTATAAATTACCACTAATTTTTACTAATTACCACTAATTGCCATTATTTTTTTACTAACAACCACTAATTATTACTAATTATATCTAATTTATACTTATTAACCCTATTATTTAATATTTTCACTTAATTTTTTCCAATCACAACTAATTTTTAATAACTATCACTATTTTTTTATATTTACCATTACTTATTTATTGATTATCGTTCATTTTTACTGATTACCGATAATTACCATTAATTATTATTATTATTTTAAATTTATTAAAATTTATCATTAATTAATTGAAAATGTTTTTATTACTATTAATTACTAATTAAAATTAATTATTATGAATTTAGATTAATCATTACTAATTATATTAAATTATTAATAATTATTTTTAAAATATGTGTATTATTACTATGTTTTATTAATTTATAATAATAATTTATACAATATAATTAATTTCTGCTAATTATTTTAGTTTCTACTAATTTTTACTTAATGCATGTAGTTATGAAAAATTACTACTAATTACAATTAATTAAAGATAATTAATTATACTAATTTTACATATAATACAAAATTAATAATTTAAAATATTAAAAAATTAAACAAATACCCTTAAATTGATGCTTTATAGAAAAAAATACTAACGCGAGTAAAAACAGATTACTTCCCAGTAAAAATTATAATATTTAAAGGAAGAAATCATATATTGATTTGTATAGGAATGAGAGACAAAGAGTGGATAAGAGATCTAGAGAGAAAAGTTAGCTAGGGGTATATATGTGGGTTAGATTAGTATGGGCATGTTTCTTTGGGATAAGAATGTCATCGAAAATAGATTTATTTGTAATGGAACCCATTAAAAATAGTACCCACAATAACTTATGTTGTGATGATATTAAATTTATTTGTGACACAACCCATCTCAAATAGAAATATTCCAACATATTAGTTGCGATATGAATATATAACCTTCCATAAATAACCATTCAGTCGAATAATATTAGCGACATAGAACATATTCCCATTGAAAATAAATGTTCCCACCATATGGAGTGTATTCAACCCAAAGGTATTTTTAAAGGTATGGGGTTCTAATTTAATATAATAGTAAATAAATTATTATTTGTGATAAGAAATACATATCGTCACAAATAAGCCTTAATATAAGACTATTTGTGGCATGCCTCTAGCCCGTCACAAATAACCCATCGCAATTAATCATTTTTCCCATAGTGTATGAGCTTTATAAAAAAAATCATTCTTTAAATTTTCTATTGAAGGAATACATAGAGGTTTCTTGAACTTTATCAATCCATTATGATCAATGTTGAACTCCAAAACAATTATAACCTTTTTGGATTGTTCCATATCTTTTTTGGACCACTTTAATCCTTACATGGATACATAGTTGAACACTCCTTTGATAAAGAAACTATCTCTCCAATTCATTCAATATTTCGAGATACTTCTATTGAAAAGTTATAAATATTGAATATTTTGTTATTTTTATCATAGATAAGCTAACAAAATCTTTATAACTTAGAGCATTCCAAACTTGTTTGCTATGAACATGTGATAATTTATTAAACAATAATAATATTTAATCAACTAAAACCATCTTTTATGGCATATATTCATCTATTTTTGAGTGAATATATTCCTTAAACATTCCAGATTAGTATATATTTCAAAAAATTCTCCATAATTATAATGTTTCTATATCAATAATGAAATAATTACTATAACTATCTATAAGTCATGTGATGGGTAATTTTTCTCTTGAACCATGGATTGACATCAGAAATAGGCAACCACCATATAATTTTACATGAGTATGCTTTACTTTACCTTATTTGATGCATCAATATAGATCCCAAACCCTTATCCACTATAAGGTAATGTAAGAAAAATTTCAATGAAAAACATTCTCTTTTTTTTCATTTTAATTTTTGTCACATTCATTTATCTGAAGGAACTTAGTTCCTTTCCATGATAACATGTTTAGTGGGTTAGGTAAATATGGGAAATTATCCACAATGCATCGATAATATCCATTCAAACCAAGAAAATTATGGATCTCAATCATAGTGGTCGGTCTGGGCCATCATTAAAAAACTACCACCATTTATAGATCCACTGATATACCGCCTATAAGTATTATATGACTTAAAGATTAAACATTTATTATCGAAAATCACACTTTTTTATTTTTTCATATGACTTATTCTTCTATATAATCTTCAGTGGAATTCTCATGTTATCTTAGTTATCTCCTTTTCTCATTGAATTTATAAGAATATCATGTATAAAGGATACCAAAAATTTATCATGTTAATATCTATAAACTATATTCATTAAATCCATGAATATAGCGGTGGAATTAGTTTGACCAAATGGAATCACAATAAATTCATAGGGTCTATACGTTGTACCTAATTCTTTCTTGGGTATATCCACTTTTTTGACACTTAAATTGATGATATCGAGAATGAAGGCCAATATTGGAAAAGTATTGAGCTACATGAAGTTGATGACAAAAATCATCAGTATGGGGTTGTGGATAATTTTTCTTGATAATGATCTTATTATGTTCATGATAATCAATACAAATACACCTTGATCCATCATAATTTTTAACAAAAAGTATTGGTGTACCCTAAGTTGATGCATTTGGATGAATTAATCCCTTTTCAAGATTCTCCTGGTGATGCTTCTTCAATTCCTATACCTCAATCCAGGAAATTTTATATAGAGCCCATTAAATAGGTGAAACTCTATGTATTAGTTATATTGAAACAATCAACTACATTATTTTATATATGACTATAAAAATATTTCAGATAGATATCAATAATCTTCTTCACAATAGGCATATCTTTGAGGTTGAGTTTCTCTCCAACCATCTTAGATAAACACTCCTTTTTAATAGGAATCAAGACCAATAAAATGGATGTGATCAAATTTTGATGTTTATATTTAGCATGTCACTGAAAGATGATTATAGTTTGGTTCAAAATATCCAAAATGATTTCTATTACTCATAAATTGATGTGGAAATTTTGTGATGAAAGATAACCTATAACATCCCTAACTCGAGAGCCACTAAATCGATGCCCTGATCTGGGTCACCACACGATGTCAAGTACACCTTCCCATATGCCAAATGTTTTTGACTAGTAGCGAGGGTCTAATACGTAATGTGGGGAGAATATACCCTCATTCCCAGATTAATCCACTATATAACCTAGTTTAAATAGAGGAAAACAATAAGAAACAATTTAATAACATCCATACATAACCACCTCCCAAATTGGATAAAACCATACACAATAGTAAATATGTCATGCCATGCCACAATTCCAACTGAACAAATCCCCAAAAAAAGTAATATTAGAATCCCCAAAATGGATTAGACTACAAGTCTGGAACCTCACCCATACATGTCCCATTTCCAACTCAACTCCCTAGCATAGAGCCCTTACCCTTGTCCTCCTCTGCAAGAATTAAATCTTCTCATGTACTTAACAGAGGTCTGAGAAGGGTGTGAGTGTAACTCAGTAGGCCACCACCAATGGTATCTACAAAAATATCCAATAATAGTAGATAGTGCATGCAAGTGATAAAAAATGG
This sequence comes from Viscum album, assembly GCA_963277665.1. Taxonomy (NCBI): domain Eukaryota; kingdom Viridiplantae; phylum Streptophyta; class Magnoliopsida; order Santalales; family Viscaceae; genus Viscum; species Viscum album. The sequence goes on along the minus strand of OY728148.1, from coordinate 1,060,775,775 downwards.
AAAGAAAAGTTACACAATTCAATAGGACATTCTAGACTATGTTCCATTAAATTATTCTACCATTGAATCCATGTTCACTACATAGGAAACCGATGGTTTAATATATACTTTCTTCATGTGTTCAATGAATTAGGCATGTTAAATGTTCTCAATAATGTGGTAATAAAATCATATCCTATCTTACTAGGCATTAAATTATAACAACATCATACTCCTCACCATGAAGCCTGAGTTCGAGTAGAATGAAACCGTTGGTGGAATCAATCTTTACCCTCTTCTCTAACCTATTCATTTAGGGGTTGATTAAGAACCCGAGTCTAACTCGACCCATGGGCATAAAACCACAAGTCTATACCCCACTCTACCAAGCCATGTGCACATGCTTATTTTTCCTCACCATAACTAACCACTTCACAAAAACCCATAACCAATTTCATTTTCATCATCAAAAAAATATAAATAAATAAAAAATTAACATTATGATTATATCCATTAACACATTCAATACTTATATCACTTAACCATTTAACCCCAACTCCCATTCCCCATGAATATCTCACTAAGAATATTCAAGTGTAATAATAATTCATAATCGTATTCCTATTAATACCATTTAAACTACTTAAATGTAAAACAAATAATCCATTATCCTTTAACCAAAGAAGACACAACTATCCACCATCCCTTATAATTCATTACATAAACCAATTTACATACTCTCTAAGTATCTACATCATTATGAGTCAATTTCAGACCTTACATTTCATTTAGCCTAATCGGGAGGGCCGAAACACCCCATGGCTGGCCCCAAAATAGACAATTCATCCCCTTCACCGCCTGTAGGGATCATGATAAGTTCAATTGGTTGATTTGGCACCTACGATGTTAAATATTTCAATGGAAACAAATATCACAACAAGGGATAATCAAGATCATAACCATACATGCACGAATCCAAATATAAACTATTGGATATCACTTATAGACCACCAACCTTGAATCTGTTGGAAAATGAACCCTTAAAAGAGGCCTTAAGTCACTATCTATGTCACCTATGATGCTTAACCATAAATATCATAAAATAAGGGGTTCATAGCTTCTGATACAGAGAATAGAAAGATAAAAAACCCAATCCAAAATAATAATCAATGGGGGGATTAAAATTAAACGAATCATCAATATGTAATTAAAATAAATAAAAACATCATAGGATTAAAGGAGAAACATACTTGGGAGTTATTGGACACCTTGGATCATCACTAGGGATGAAGGAGGAAGAAGGGGAGAAATCTCGATTCATTATAATAAATCCTGTAATGGAATATCTGTAAATTTCTTAACTTTTATGGGACTCATGGTTTGTCAAACCATGCACAAAATATGCTGAAGGTACTATCCAAAAATCCACCTTTTTCATGGTTACATGGGATTTCTTCATGGCTAGATTAACTATGCAGTAACCATGTGGAAGCCTCTGTCCAAGACTGCATAGTTACCTAGGATTCTCAACATAATTTTCACTAACCATGAGAAAACCATGAAGAATGCATAGAAATTCATTCTTCCTCCTCTTTCATGCCCCGAACCCCTGGAACACCCCCGATCCTCCACATGAACATTGGGAAACACTTATTTAACCAAAATAAGGAACATAAATGGAAATTTAATCAAAAAAATCCTTAAGGGAGATCCATGATCTTATGACCTCCCCACCTTATGATGGATCATCCTTGAGATGCTTCATCTGAGCATCATTTAGTTCCCAATAAAAAGTGATCAGACCACTAGGGCCGCATTTCGAAATTTGACTACCAGGTCTCCTCTGGAATTTTTCCATGCTACCACATAACATGAACTAAAGGACCCACCTTTCCTCGCAAGACCTTATCACTATGATCCACAATACAAACCGGGTGCTCCTAAAATGATGAATTAATCTCAAGGTTTAAATCCTCAGTGGTTATCACATGGGATGGATCAGGGTTATACTTTCTGAGTTGCAAAGCATGTAAAACATCATGCCTCCCAGAATAACATTGTGGAAGAGCTAATCTGTATCCCATAGGTATGATGCATTCCACAATCTCAAATGGTACCCCATAAGTAGGTTCCAAATTTCCCTAACTCCAGATACAACAGTGACCCAACCTTGGGGACACTATAAAAAACACACTATCACCCACCAAAAACTTAATAGGTATATGAATCAGTTCAATGTATACCTTATGTCTACTCTGAGCCATCGTCATACACTTCTGAATCAAACAAACATTATCTAACCTATCCTAAAACAAACTCGGTCATAACAGATCAAACTCCCTATCCTCTAACCAACACAGAAGAGATCTATAAAGTCTCCCATAGAGTGCCTCAAATTTATCCATCTGAATTATATGATGACAACTTTTATTCTAGGAAAACTCAAAAAGTGACAAGTTCCTTTTCCATGAACCACCAAATTCCAGAACACATGTTCTCTACATGTCTTCTTATACCTGAATTATAATCTTTGACTGCCCTTCAGTATACAGGTGGAAAGTTGTACTAAAAAACACCTAGGTACCAAGTTCCTTATGTTGTATTTTACATAAGCATGAGATGAAACGTGGATGACGAAATGAAACTATGGTTCTCGAAACACAATGAAAACATACTATTTCTCAATCATATATTTCTCCCACCTAGTTGACTGTATAGGTCTCCTAGATTGGTATGAAATGAGCCACTTTGGTAAGCTGATCTACCCCCAAAAAATTACATCATTCTTCAAGGAATACAAGGAAGACCCATTAAGAATTCCATCATTACGTCATTCCACTTCCACTCTATAATAAAAAATGACTGCTATAACCCATCTGAATGCTGATGTTCATCCATCACCTATTGATATGTAATTCATCGTGAAACAAAACGCATAACATCTTTCTTCATTCCCATTCACCAAAAATTCCTACGAAGATCATGGTACAAATTAGTCAATCTAGGATGAACTACCCACCTGGAAGTGTGAAACTCACACATAAAATCCTCCCTTACATCTTCCAACACCATAACATGACTGTTAGCAAAATAAACTCCATCACCACTGAAATTCCAACCAGAAGGTGACTCCCCACCTTTAACACATTACTTCATAGCCAAACACTCCAGATCCATCAACTAACTCTATTTATCTCGATTCAAAAGTTTGGATTCAACAGCTATAATCGCAAGAGACATCTTATCATACACTTCCTATACCTCCAAGTTCATATCATAAAACAAGGCCATCAACTTCCACTCTAAACTAGATTCTCGAACCACTTGATTTTGAGTCTTTCATCTCAGAGAATCAGCACACTATTCCCATTCCCCGGTGTGTATACCAACTCAAAATTGAAGAATTTTAGGTACTCAACCAACCTATTCTATTGAGGATTCAAATACCATTGAGAGAATATGTACCTGATACTTTTATAGTCAGTGAACACTATAAAAGTTTCTACCGATAAGTAATGCCTAAAACACTTTAAGGTATGAACCACAACAGCTAGTTCTAGTTCATGAGTAAAACAATTACATTCATATTTCCTCAACTATATTGACCCCTAAACTACATCCCGATCATCCTACAGCAACAATACCCCATGTAAAACCCCAGATGCATCACCGAATAATGTGTACCACATACCTGTTTTGGGTAAGTGAAAAATATGTTTGGTATTCAACCACTTCTTTAGATCCTGATAAGAATTATCACAAGACTCCAACCAATCAAACATAACCCCATTCATGGTTAGGCTTATGAGTGGTGCTTCCAACTGAGATAAAACTCAAATAAACATTCGGTAATAACTGGCCAAACCTAGAAAACTATGATCATCATAGACGTTCTTGGGATGTTCACAAGATAACACATCCTAAACCTTTTCTTGATCCACCAACACTCCTAAATCAGAAACTATGTGTCCTATAAAGTTAAAATTATCAACCCAAAATAGGAATATTGATATCTTGGTGCAAAACCTATTCCTTCTCTGTGTACTCAAGAAAATTTCAAGATGTTTTCCATGATCGTCATGAGTACTGCAGTACACCAAGTTATCATCAATGAAGAAAACTATGAACTGATCCAGCTATGGGTAAAATATCCTCCTCATCCTAGTCATGAACACAATTGGTGCATTTTTTAATAAAAATGGAACCACCAAAAACTCATACAACCCGTACCTTCTTCGCAAAGATGTCCACTTTATGTCAGATGGTATCAAAATCAATCGATGGTATCCTAATGTCAAATCGATCATAGAAAAAACCGAGGCACCTCTGATCTGATCAAATAGGTCATCAATTCTAGGAAGAGGGTATCATTTCTTAGTAATCATCTTGTTTAGTATATCATGGTCAATAGATAGCCCCAGTGATCTGCCATCCTTCTTAACAAACAATATAGGAGATCACCAAGGTGATGTACTAGGAAGTACAAACCCCAATATTATCCAATTCCTCTATATAAATATTCAGTTCACGGAGCTCTATTGGTGCCATCGATATGGTGGAATTGAAACTAAATCCACTCCCAGTAACAACACAATCGTGAATTCAACATCTCTTTTAGGTGGTGAAATTGAGAATTCAACAGGAAAAACATCCTGAAACTGGTCCATGACAAGATGGAAAACACGCTTTTCTCTTTCTCCCATCATTTAACATAAGGCATGATACTTGGTATGTGAGTTATCCTAAATTTTTACATATCATCCATGCAAGGCCCACTCGAGTATCCCATTCACTATAAAGGTCATAAGTGATTCCATCAAGAGATGAAATCATTAACTGACATCAGTAAAAGTCAATATGGGATTCATAAAACACTAAAAAATCCATACACAATATTAGGTCAAAAAATGACAATTCTAGGAAAAACAGATCCCACATAAAATGATATCCAACATCCTCTAGAGCACAACCCTTACACTGCCCAATATCCTCGACCCGTACACCTAGAAGAGTATCAAGCGACATTACACCCACATGTAGTCTACACGGTTAAAAACATGACAACCAAAAACTAATTAGAAATAATAGAATGCATAGCAAAAGTATCATGTAAAGCACTAGAAGGCATGGAAGCTACAAGAATCATACCTTGAACAGTAGATTGTCATGCCTCACCACCATCAGGTGTAGTATAAATGGAATGACGATAAACTTCCTCTTTACTCAGAGCATTGCCCTGAGTACCATGCACTGTGCTACCCTATTTATATGGTTGATCTCACCACATATATGCACATAGACTACCTATAATAGTATGAAACAGAGAGCTCCAACAGCCTTCCTGATATGGGGTAACCAACCCCCAACCAACACTCAGCAGATACCTCTGAACTCCATCAGTCCATGAATGTCATGGGTTCTTACAGAACCTCTGCACGTGGCATATCCAGCCTTATTCTTGGCACTCAACTGGTGGGTGGGTACACTACTCATTATTGTGATCCAGCCTTCCACACTAATAATATAATACTTGGTATCCACCTTGAGAAGCTGGCCCCCTATTCTGACTGCTCTGTGTGCTTCCACCTTTCTAAAAATTTCCCAAATGATGCTTCCTACTATCAGAAGCTGCACCAAAATCTCACCCAACTGGAACAAAAAGATCACTATATAAAGCTCCCTTTAGGTTCCCCTCCAAGATAAGGGATTGATCCACCACATCGATAAACCTTTTCAGAATGAATATATTCACCTAAAGCATGATCCCTTGTGTATTCCTTCCCGAGAAGTGTTTATCCACGACAATCTCATCTAATGTAAATGTCGTAACAACACATATCAAATCAATGAAATGATTAGCATAATCCATTACTGAAATTTTCCCATAATTCAGAATCATAAAATATGAAAACTTCTCTGGCCTCATGGTTTCATCGTAGAAGTGATCGAGAAACATCCCCTAAAAATCCTTCCACATCATCTGTTCAACATGCTCTCTTTAGATGATGATGTCCCACCAAACTTTTTTCGTGACCCCTCGTCATACAGGATACCAAAATTACTTGATTATTCATAGGTGTCTTTAGATGGTCAAGAATAATTTGGATGGAATCTATCTGTAACTCGGCTACTTTTGGACCACCTTTTTTGGTAAAGGTCATAGGGTGCAACAACTGGAACTCCCTGGTCAGCTCAAACATACTCGGTGAAACCTGCCCTGGGTCCCATTTCTCCATCTGCCAAAAATGGGAATTGTTCTCTTGGAATTGATATTTCCTACCTTCATGGATCATCACATAATCCAAATCTAGTACCGGAGGAGCGTTCTCATCAATTCCCTCCTATCACCCAACATGCAATCCTCTTTGAGGTGACATTATTTATACAATGCCTAATGTGATCTCTAGAATGTTAGCATAACACTTTTATGAAGAGTAAAAATATATAGGCAGGATCATAACTTTCCATAACCAAACCTATTCCCATACATGACCCAAACGAGCCCACTCACAACTAGATCACTACCTTTGGTCATCTCTCCTAAGGTCATGCCTAACACAATTATCTTATTCACATAGTTAAAATCCTTATCTTTTACCCAATTAAAATAGTTTCCTTATCCCAATTTACTCTTACAAAATTTTAATACACTTTTAATTATTTATTAAGAACCATTTTCTAATTTCTACTTACACTTTTCACATTGCTTTTTACCTATTCATACAATCCCATGAGGAACATTATCCTTAATGTTACGGGAAAAAAAATTAATCCTAACCTTTATATCCTGCACACCCATACCATGTGTGGGCCTACCATGACGCATGCCACATATCTATATAGGTTCCTAGAATGATGGATGAATGAAAAACCTCGTTCCCTTTTTGAAATGATAGAAATATCAAAAAACTGTCAAATCACACAATAAGTGCATCACCTGATGGTGAAATATCAGCAAATATAACAACACCCATCATAAACAACAATACTCTCCTTGGGTGACTTAGGGTTTCCCTCCTACATGGGTTAGCTACTCCCAAGAATTATCTCATTACCAAGGCCCAATGATTTCCTGACCACCTATATAACATTACCCAAATAGTTATAAAGAGAAAAATAACTCCTCTCATACCACATTGTAACATCCACTACCCGGGATCCACTAAACGGGTTCCCCAAGACAGGTCACAACAAGACCTCAAGCATGCCTCCCCATACCCCATAGGCTGAAGATGAGCAGTGAGGGTATAATAGGTTATGTGGGCAGACTATACCCTATTTACTAGAGTAAAACACATCAAAACACACTTTAAATAATAAAAAACAAGAAGAAACAATTCAATAACATGAAAAAATAATGAACTTCCTAACTGAATACAACCATACACAATAGTAAATATCTCATTCCATGCCACAATTCTATGTGAAAAAAAAAATAATGAAAGCAAAAGAATCCCAAAAATGGTACGAACACAAAATGTGGACCCCCATTCATACATTTCCCATGTCCAAGTCATCTCCCTAGAATAGGTCCCTTTCACTTGTCCTGAACCACAAGCATGAAAACTTCTCAAGTACCGAATGAATACCTGAGAAGGGTGTGAGTATAACTCTATAGGCCACCACCAATGGTATTTATAAAAATATCTAGTAAAAGTAGATAGTGCCTGAAAGTGATAAATAATGTCACGAAAAGGTAAAAAGTTCAATAGGCTGTTATAGACTATGTTTCGTTAAATTATTGTACCAATGAATCAAGGTTCACCACTTAGACATCAAATTATTTAATCTACCTTTTTTATTTGTTCAATGGATTAGGCATGTTCAATGTTCTCAATAATTTGGGAAAATCAAATACTATTTCACTAGGAATCACATTATAACAACCTCATAATCCTCACTCAAAGACTCAGTCCAGGTGGAACACAACTATTAGGGGAATAGAACTATGTCCCCTTCCCTACCCCATGAATTTAGGGGAGGGGTATCTAGAACATCAGTCTAAGTCATCCAGTTTTCATAGAACCTCAAGTTTACACACCACTCTACCGAGCTATGTGCACATGCTGATTTTTCATCACTATAATTAGCCACATCACAACAAAGGATATCCAATATCATTTTTTTCATCACAAAATATCAATAAATGGAAAATTAACATTATGACTCAATCCATTACCTCATTACTTAATTTTATAACATAACCATTTAACCCCAACTCACATTCCTCATGCCTATATCAATAAGAATATTCATGCGTAAACATAATTCCTTATTATATTTCCATTAATCCCATTTTACCTACTTAAATGTATAAAAATACCTTATAATTTAACCAAATTATACACAACTAGACACCATCCATAATAAACCATATTATAACCCAATTAATCTACTCACTAAGTCTCTAAATCATTATGAATTAATTTCAGATCATATATTTCTATTATCCTAATCGGGAGGGATGAAACACCCAATGGGTGACCCTAAATTGGCGAATTCATCCTCCATGCATCCCATGGGGATCATGAGGGGTTAAAGTTTTTTATTTTACACCCACTATTTAAAACCATTCAATGTAAACCAAAATAAAAATAATTAAAAATTCAGATCATAACCTTATATTCAAAAATCCAATTATAAACTATAGGATATCTCTTGTAGACCACCTACCATGAATCCATTAAAGAAAAACCCCTTAATCTAAGCCTTATATTATGAGCTAACCCCATTTTAATCAACACCCTAAATCTAATAAAAAAAGGGGTTTTGTGCTTCAGATAGAGAAAATAGAAATATAAAAAAACACTAATAAAGAAAATGAAGCAATAAAGGGATTAACCTTACCTGGATCTTCAATCCGCAATTGAAAAAACCCCAAACGGCCTATGATTGAAGGGGAAACATACTTGGGTGTTCTTGGAAACATTGGATAATCACTAGGGTTAAAGGAAGAATAAGGTAGAGAAATTTGGAGTTGGTATAAGAAATCTCGTAATGACATTTTTGTAAATTTGTTATCTTGTCTAGGCCGCATGATTTACCCACACAGTATCAAACCATGAACAAATTTTGTAGAATCTACAGTCCCAAATCCCCCTTTCACATAGTTAGTTATGATTTTTCACAGTTATCTTAACTATTCGGTAACCATGTGAAAAACTATGTCCATTGTTGCACGATTACCTAGGATTCTTCGCACAGTTCGCACTATCTATGTGAAAACCATGCATCATGCCCAGAAATCTCGTTTTCCTCATCTTTTGTGCCCTAGTCCCTAGAAACACCCACGAGCATCCACATGAACCTTTTGAAACATATATTTAACAAAAATAAGGAACATAAATTGAAATGTAAACAAAAACATACCTCAAGGGAGATCCAGAATCTTACATAACCGATAATAAAGAAAACAAAAAATCAAACTAGAGGGAGAATAATATGATTTGTAGGAAACACATTCCCACAAACTTCAATTGGAGAAGAATCATTGACATAATATGAGATAATCCTACCATTGGGTTTTTTCAATGATAATTCAACATCTAATCATTGATGTGGTATGGTGATACCCTTAAAAGTTATATAAATGTAAAAGACTTGGTAGATCAAGAATGAAATATGACCTTAGCAGTTATATAGTGGATGGTAAGTGTTCCTTCCAGCATGACATTATCACGCCCCTCATCAATAGTTATAATGTGACTTTTCACACAGACTATGGGATTAAGTGTTTTCTAAATATTAGAATCATCAATAAACTATGGGTATGATAATTGGTCATTATACTACCCATTCTCATAAAATTTGAAAGGCCCGAGTGTGGGTGGTTATTTCTGTGGAACATTTTCTCTATAATTGGATAGCTTCTTCGTCCCATAACTTCAACATTTGTTTTCCCAATGACCTTAATTTCCATACATAAAACATTTAATATTCCATAAATGATCATTTACTCTATGTATAATTCAACCCTTCAAGAAATAAAGGAAAAATCATCTTATTCTCTCCACAGTTTTTAGAATTTTCTTTGAATTTCATATTTAAATATGTTATTAGAGCCATGAGAATGATGGGTAACTACAATATCTATTTCATCCTTACTATAAAATTGAATTATTTATTCCCAACTACTGATGAACCTTATAGATAAATCACTTTGAAGACATAGTTTATAGCCACTAAATAATCAATCAATATTACTTCTTAGTTAAATGATAGTACTAGAAGCCGGCCTCAAAAGCCTTGTAAGATTTAATTCATAGGTATAAATAGATTCATCATTATTATCCATTTAAAAAAGGAACTTGATATATATTTTGACATGAATTATAAAAGGAAATTAATTTTGGAAAACCTTCTAAACTCATCCAACACCACTGAGTAAATCTCTTCTCACTGCCTCATGTTCTTGATTAGAGTCCTGTATTTATTTACTTAACCTTCCAAATGATAGATGGCCAAATTTAATTTTTCATCCTCTAAAAACTAGATAATGGAATATCTATATTTAATTATACTAATCCATTTCTTATAAGCTAGTGAATCAATAGATCCAAAAAAATAAAGTGGTTTTTGTCTCATTAAGGAATCAATAAAACATTATTCCTTAATTTTTTCATTTAGAGGATCAACGTGATTCATGGATTGAGAATGTTATATAACCATAAAAATGAGATTTTTCATTCCACCTCCCATAACATTTGGTTTCCCTTGAGTAAATTCATTGCACTTTCCATCATATTTATCATTAACATGAATTCTTAGTTTTTCTCCATAAACTAAAACCAAAAATCATAGTTTAAGGAATAATAATCATAATAGTAAACCACATAATCATAAATTTTTTTATAGGATGCCTAAATAATGACACGTTCTTCTAGGAAACTTTAGGTTAAATCTATGACATTTTTTTATCAAAATTTATATAAATCCATAATAATGGTTCTTATTGAAAATGTGAATTAACCCAAGAATATCTTCAAGGAGTGTCAAACTAGGTGCATAGTAAGGGAACTCTCGTCACGAACTAGAAAAATGGTTGTGATATAATTGAAAAAAATATTTTGGGGTTGTAACTCTAGATGAATCTATTCCAAAATCACGTCTAGTTATAGTATCTAGTTGTAGATGTTTTTATTAGAAATATACACTAAATTATTTACCTTAACTTTGAGCATTCTCATATACATGGGATTATCCAAAGGCTTCTCTCTAATGATTTCTCACCTAACTTAAAAAAGCTAAATAACCTTAGATATGATAACAACTATATCAACCCATAATTTTCATATATAGATAATAAATCTTATTAGATGAATATTCATTAAAAAAATAACTATCCACACCTTAATCATATAGTTATAGTTCCTTAGGAAACATAGATACATAAACAACTTATCCTTATAAAATATACAAAATATACCACTTAATACTTCATAACATTAACTCTTAGTTTACATATCATACTTAAAAATATCATTCATATATTTGGAATGTTAACAAAAGAGAGTATGGAATTAGATTCCCATTAAGGGTAAAAAAGGGCGATATAAATGATCATATAAGCCTTATATGAGAATAAGGGTAAGAGAACACGGTCTGAAAATTTTCAAACCATTTCATGTATATCATAGATAATAATCATGACTCATGGAATACTTCCGGATAGTTCTTAAGAAAAAAATCATAAAAGGAAGAACATGATTCATGAAATAATAATATTAACAAAAGATATATTTTTGTGGAAAAACATAAGTATAAAGAACATTTCCTTAGTAGTTAAGGCCCACATCCATGACTATCATAGTAGATTGGGTTCAATCTTCATTTACTTGTATTAGATGAGGTTCAATCCCAAAAATTTCATAGTGGACAGAGTCCCTTACTAAACTGGGTTCACACCCCATTGTAGCTATATTTAT